>CM059326.1:9313970-10813174 GCA_030340685.1 Protosalanx chinensis | reverse complement strand
TCAGAGAGGAAGAAAAAAATCTAAATTCATTTGTATAGCCCTTTTTTAAAGCAATGTCACCAAGGGCTTCACATATGCCCATAGAACTGCCCCTCAACCAACCTACACCCTCAAACAAGCAGGAAAAGAGGGAGAGGAGGGCAGTGAGACAGGATGGTGAAAGGGCGTGCTTGAGAGAGCGGAATAAAATAGAATGAGATTGAAAGGAGGGATTGAAAGAAGAGGTGGCCCCTTCACACTGTCCCTCCAGGGTGTGTGTGTGTGTGTGTAGCTATTCCCACCCACCGGCCCCTCCCTCTTCTCAAGGCATCTCTAGCCTGGTTAATTAGGTCTCATTAACATGGGACTGGGCACACAGCGTGACCATATGCTAATTGCCTTGGCAGTTAACAGTCCCCCCCCCACCACCACCACCACCATTCCACACACACTGATGAAACGCCTCTACAGAGACCAAAGAGGTTGAAAGAGAGAAACTTGCGGGAGCAACTGTTCAGACTAAGTTCACACTAAGTAACAGTTCATCCTTGTTTGTTCCCCCTCTGAGTGATTGAATCAACACTGATCAGTCATCCTGGATAAAAGGAGATAAGGGATGTGTGGTTTCGTTCGCATGGGGCTCAGGGGAAACCAGGGTTGGGATCGCAATGATCCTGGGGAGGGCGGGCTGATGAGGCAGAGGGGAAGGAAGAGGGTTAGGGTTAGAAGGCGGATAGGAGAAGAGGGAAGAAGAGGAGAGGAAGAAGGAGAGGAAAGGAGAGAAGGAAGGAGAGGAGAGGCAAAGAGAGAATCAAGGAGATGAGAGGAGGAGAGGACAGGAGAAGAGAAAAGGAGAAAAGGAAGGAGAGGAGGGAAGCGAGGAGAGAAGGAAGGAGATGAGAGGAGGAGAGGAGGATGGAGAGGAGAGCAGAAGAGGAAGGAGAGGAGGGGGGGAAGTAAAGAGCAGGATGTGCGGAGGAAGCTCAATCTTGGAAGCGAGCCTCGTCTTATGTCATTAAGACAAGCTGCCGCCTCGAGCCACGCGCACACGCGCGCACACTGGCGCGTGTGCAAAGCACAATAAAGACAGCTGGAAGTTTACCTCAACAGGAGAATCGCATGCAGACACACATAGCCACTCTTCACATGCATGCGCTATACCAGATGCACATGGTTGGCACACGAGAGAAAGCACATGCATGCATGCCCCCCCCCCCCCACACACACACACACACACACACACACACTCACACAAACACAGTGCATATGGTTAAAGTGCCTTGGGGTGTAGCATCAAATCCCCTGAGAGCCTTGAAACACTAACTGTGTCATGGAAGTCAGATGATCAGAATAAACTGCTCTTGTCTACGCTGCTTGTATTGATTTATGACGAACCACAACCGTATCTGGACCTGATCCAATTAGAACCACAACCACACAGCATTAGAGGCATCAGGTTGGTAAACCACGTTACAATAATTACTTCAAAATGGGACATTAAAATAAGTGTCAAGCCAAGTCCATGTTGACGAGCAACAACCCTCCGCTCGCATATTGTGTGGGTCAATCTGTTTGAGGATGATTCACCAACCCTGTAAATAAGTCTGCCAGGCCAACACCGCGTTCACCACAGGTCAAAAGATGCTGGCCTTGCCAGGCACTGACCACAAATGATCACCTTTAGGCAGATACCTATTTAGAGAATGTTCTTCATTCAGACAGTAGTCCCACCCCACCACACTGACCTGCCCCTGCCCCCCAACAATGCTGACAAACAGGAGGGTCCACTGGCTTCTAGAAGAGAGTGTTTGTGTGAGGGACTAGGGGCCAGGGCCATTGTAAGCAGGTTCAGGGCGATCTCAAATCCCAGATGAAGTCAGAGCTGAGTCTTTGATGCACAGTGTGTTTGAGTGTGTGTTGGAGGGGGGGTCGAATCACGTGACGCCTCCAAGAGCGTATATCTAATCAGAACATGATCAAATCGAGACCCCAAATGATAACAAAACATCCCATTTCGTAAAAAGGCATATCCAGGCTCACACAATTGCAAAGGAGTAAAAGGAAGAGCCCTGTTCGTCTGAGAATACACGTTGGCGTCGCACAAACTGGGGGTGTTTTTCAGTACTATCGCACAGGTCAAGGCTATATGGGCGCCAACGTTGCGCGTAAATTTAGATTTCCAAAACAACAGGGTCTGCGGTGGACGTGCCCTCTCAGCCTAGAGCAAATAGTAGCCCCCCCCCCCCCCCCCGAGCTAGTTTACATATTTAAAGCCCGCATCTGGTGCACCGCCATCGCCGCTCTCACAAGACTGTCAACGGTGCAACTTCCACATCACCGGCACAGAACATGGAGACAGCCCGCTGTTATCACGAACACAGCAAAGGTGATTCTATTCTCTACCAGTATCCAGCTAAAACGATCACGTCAATAATCATATCAGGCTAACAAAACATGCATGCCAATCAGTTCTCTCTCTCCATTTCGACGACCCCCCCCTTCCTCCCTCCCTGCCTCCCCCCTCCTGCTCTGATCGATTCACACTCGAGGGGAATCCGGGGGAACGTTGCCTTACCTTCAGCGATGTCAACTAAAGATCGGTTGGAAACGGTTGTTGGATGCACGTGAAAATGATTTTTGGGGTGATGTTGGAAAAGGTCACATTTCGAACTGGAGCCCGCTTGCTGGGTCTGCGTTGGCACTGTCCATTCACGTTCCCACGATGGCGGATCAGGTATTCACGCGCCCCTATCAGATTGTCCAACCCGTACGATCAGGTGGGGACAGTCCCTTTACAGCGGTGTAAAAAGCCTGTGGCGACACTGCTTTTACGATCCCAGGATTGGGTTATAGCTTTTTCATAAATCCTTTGTTCAGCGGTACGTTTCCCCCAAAACGAACACCTTCTGTCATGAATACGCTAGAATAATCGACATATATAAAGGAGCGTAGAAAATTGAAATCCCGATGTTGACAGCCCAGCAGGAATCGTTGTACCTCGCCGTTACTCTGCGGAGTGCCCGGGTCGACGCTCACTTCTCCCCGCTGCACATCTCCCGACTGACTGCATCACCCGCGTATGACAGCTCGGCACTCCGCATTACATGCGTGATGTTAATCCAGCTCTGCACAAGCAGAATGCATGACAGCTCCACCGTTCAACCACAGCTCACTGACTTCGCTCAGTCCTCCTCTCTCTCTCTCTCTCTCTCTCTCTCTCTCTCTCTCTCTCTCTCTCTCTCTCTCTCTCTCGCTCTCTCTGTCGCTCTCTCTGTCGCTCTCCCTCTCTCTCCCGCTCTCACTCCCGTGTCCTATTCAGAACAATCTTCTCCAGCACGCTGCCCCGAGGGTTCGGATGTCAATTCCTTTCTGGAAAAACCTCGTTCCCGCAGCAGGTCAACCAATTCTGCTTATTGTTTTTGGGACGGTATTGTATTGTACGCTTTGCTTCACGATAAAAACCCCGCTACATTCGCTACAGACATCCACTACACTCAAATAACACTCTGACAACTGTGAGATCGTTTTCGAGTCGCTGCTTTAGCAGGAGAACTCGGCGCTGTGACGATGATAGTCTTTCCTTCTGCTTGAACACGCGAGTCCTCAGCTGTTCGATTCAATCTGTCCGGCTATGGAGGCGTGTTTTAGTGACTGAGGTCCGGCCCCGCCGACCCAGAGCCCCCTAACGTGAGTGCTGGCCCTAGGGGAGTTTTTACAGGAACGTTTTCTTCCTTAATCACCACCCGAAACTGTTACCACCTGTCCATCCTTCTTAAAACTTTGTCAAATAATATACAGAATACGCACAGAGTGATTTGGTGGAAAACTTGCACGGCAGCCATATTGTTTTCCATCCATCAAATCCATGTTAGTAATCAATTTAACATAAATTAAGGTCGATAATCAAAGGCCACTGGCACAGATCCACAGAGGAGCAGGATATTTTTTATCAAGGGTTCGAGCCAACATGATCCTTCTGTGTCCTGGGATTGTAAATAATCTGATGGTTGGGTTAATCATCTGCTCTTTGTCCTGCTGTCTCTGACATTGTGCCAAATCCTTGATCCTAGGAAGGACGTGAAGGAGATGAAGGCAAAACGCACCTTTACCTCGGGGACACAAGAAACAACACAAAAGCACATTCGCCATACTATAAACCATTGGTGTCAAACCCGTGCCATCGATGGCCAAGAGGGTGCAGGTTTTCACTTGAACCAAGTACTAAACCAGCTGATTTCACTGAGTAGAGAAACTTGTTTACTGAAATCAACTGGTTGACACAAAAAGCTGCACCTTCTTGGCCCTCGATGACACCACTGCTATAAACAGTAACATCATCGTGAGGGTCTTCAGTCTTTACAGGACAGCCATTTGCTTGGTTTTCTTTGTTTATCAGATTCAATCACAGTAACTTTCTTTCCCTCTCTGTCACACAATGACACACACACACACACAGAGGTGAGAGTGTGGCCGGCTCAGGGCTCTAAGGAGGCGATCATGTAGAGCAGCAGCTGATGGCAGACAGCTAATCTGACAGGTGCACTCTGGGAGAGCGACTGTGGGGGGAGGGGCGGGGGCAGAGGGAGGTGGGGACAGATAGGGCCTTGGCCGCTCGAAGGGGATAAAGCCGTGTTCTCATGTTGAATGACTCCTGCAGCCCCCTTCCCCCCTTCTCACAACCCCTTTACAATTTATTTTGATCATCATCATGAATCCACATTGACTCCCTATATTTACATTTTAGTCATTTAGCAGATGCTCTTATCCAGAGCAATTTACAGCAAGTACAGGAACATTCCCCCCCCCGAGGCAAGCAGGGTGAAGTGCCTTGCCCAAGGACACAACGTCATGTTGACACAGTTGGGGTTCGAACCAAGGACCTTCCTTACTAGCCTGTTTCTCTAACCGCTCAGCCACATGACACCCCTGCTTGCAATGCAGTTCGTCACCAGCCTCTTAGTGATGACCCATGGCCAGTTTCCAAATCTCGGCTGGTTTCGGTCACCTTTGGAATCAGAGCGGGATTAGACCATGTTCGGACACCAGCCACCTTTAAAAGATCCCACCACAGGATCCATGGTCGAGCGCTACAAGCAATACATCCACCGCACTCAGAAACCTGCTCTCAACGATTAGACGGCTTTGAAAGAAGAATGAAATATAACAAACGCATTCCTTCCTGACTATTACTAAGTTAACGGTGTAAGAAGCTTAAGCCCTGCCCAGCCATGACTGTTGTGTAACTGCCCCGTGGTCAGTGACTCTTATCAAATCCCCGTTTGTCCAGGTGAGCTCTGAGTGTCACAGCCACAGACCAGCCCATGTGGTGGCATGTTCATTCAACAAGTTCATTGCTGCAGCTGCGCTAAAATACGGTCGAATAATATTGCATGTACACGTCTACCATCCTCTCATACACACACATTCAGTGTGATCACGGGGAAGGGGAGGTGAACCAGGAACACCAGGTGGGCATTGTGGGCATGCGTCAAAACGTAGGCGACAATACAAACCTATGTATTTTGACTTCCGACCATACTGGCCAACACTGTATATTCTGCAAGATCAATACTTGTATAATTGTAATTGTATAGCCTGTACATAATAACTTATCCCAGCCTCATTCACTTACCTATTTTTGTGTGTGCACGTTCGTGTTACGCAGAATGATCGGAAATAGTATTTTGGGTCTGCAGGTCAGATTAGAGCAGAGCAGTGAGGGAGGATTCCTGCCCCAAGCAGCCTGTATTTATAGGGGTTAGTCAGGGACAGGTTGATCATGTGTGGAGCTCATTCACTCACCGATATAACGTAGTCAACACAGGGGGTGTGGAAGAGATCGGATTACCTGTGTACTTACATTAATCACTGATCAATAGAACTAATCATTGGATACTAGTTAGTATGTTTCTCATGTGAGCTTGCTATTAATAAGAAGTAGGTTGTGCTTTTGTGTGTTGGCTAATGAAGGCTTGGGGTAAGGAGAAAGAGAGCTCCAACTATGATCTCTAGTCAGATCTTGGTCTTGGTCTTGAGTTGGGAGCTGTGAATCTCTTTCTCTAAGACTGTTGTAACGTCAATACTGCCTGATTTTCACTATCTATGTTTACATTTTTTTTGCCATATAAAAGATGGTCCTCCAGCTCTTGGTCCTCCAAGCTCTCAGAGACATGATTGAGACCTAAGCCAGGTGTTGTCTTCATTTATTGTGTGTGGGCTGGTTTTCTCTCCTGCAGAGTGATAAATACTTATTGAAATCTATAACTCAACTGAACTTAGTCACTCCGTTTATGAAGAGACGGACTAAACACTTTCCTGGTTCAGATCTGAGACATGTATAGCATTAAAGTTCTTCTCTAAAAAGCAGTGGTTCCCAACCCTGGTTCTCAGGCAACACTTGTCCTGCATGTTTTAGAGGTTTCCCTGCGTCAGCAGACCTGCTTATGACCATTCATTTGAATCAGGTGTGTTGGAGCAGGGAAACATCTAGAACATGAAGAACAGGTGTTCCCTGAAGACCAGGGTTAGGAAACACTGCTATAAAGTGTTGGAGTCTGTCCCTCTATTTCCGTCTCTCTTCCTCTCGCTCTCTCCCTCTCTTCGCTAAACTGAAGGTCTCTTGAGGCCAGCTCCCCCTCCAGGGAGTCATGTGGCACAGTCGGTTAGGGAGTCGGACAGAAGGTCCCTGGTTCGAACCCCAACTGTGTCAACATGACTTTGTGTCCTTGGGCAAGGCATTTCACCCTATTTGTCAAGGGGGGAATGTTGCCGGACTTGCTGTAAATAGCCCTGGATAAGAGCAGCTGCTAAATGACTGACTGTAAATGTAAGGGAGTGCCTCTCTGCTCCTCTCCCAGGACACTTGGCTCTCGCTAGGCTTCTTACTGAGCGACTGAGTCCAAACAGACACGTTCGCTCTGCAACCTGACTGCAGTATACATAGTAGCCAGTCCTACTCTACTCCCCAGAATAGGATATGACAACCACAATGACCGCAGGCTGTCACTGTCCCTTATGACACGTGACAGGAAGCTGGCCTATAACCTCACAGGACATGACCACTATGACAGGAAGCAGGTGTGTCAGACAGGAAGAGGGGCTAATTTTAAGAGAAGGTAAGTGGACTGATGTCCATACTAAAGTAGGACACCACCGTGTGTCATTTTGATGATTTAACGTATAATCAAACTGGTCTGTGCGTGTTAAGTGAGGCGGGTTAAGGCGGACAGGGTCTGTTACTTTCATTTTCATATGCACACTCGTATACTTAAAGAGCTTAGAGCTTCCTGATTGGGCTCTGATGAGATGTGCTGACATGCCCTGTGGGGTAATTATGCGGCGAAGGATAATCCTGGCCTCAGCAGACCAGGCGATTCAAGGAGAATTCTGGGTAATTTAAGTCTGCCGTCTGTCGACCTTTAGGAGTGGTGTGGTCTCTGTGGGGTCACGGCATATGTTAAAGCTCTGCAGATAGTGACCTCTGTAAAACACCTAAATAAACACAGGGATTAGAAAGCACAAACACAGGTGCTAGCAAAGGGGGTAACAGAGAGAGGAGAGAGAGAGAGAGGAAGATAGAGGGAAGGGGAGAGAGGGAGGAAGAGAGAAGACGGGGAGAGAGAGCACACTTTCTTCCTCTTTCACAGACCTGGGATGAAAGTGGTCTCCTCAGTTTTTCCTCAGGCCTGAGAGGGTCAGGGTTAGGTTAGTAGAATAAAAAACAGGATTATTCATGGGTCATTCTGATCCAATCAGAGAAGCAGGAAAGGGCTGGTGATGCGATTGTTTTGAAAGGCTTGTAGAGTGGGTGTGGGGGGGTTAAGGGATAAGCCTAGTGTGTCATACTAGGGTACAAACATTCCTTCATTGTTGCATCTGCCAACAATGTTTATTGCTTCTTTATTAGCGAAAAAATGTAAAGCATACATAATCAAAGACACCCAACAACTCTGTTAACACTATTTTGATTAAATGGAGCAATTATTTAGGTTGACAATCCTGTCAGACAAACAGAAAACAGTCTCCCCAACTCGTGAGTCTCAAATTTATGTATCTCGCTCTTCATTATTTTACAACCCGAAACAGTTGTGCTTTCACCCTCCCCTCCTCCCTCCCCCTGTCTTCCTTGTTATGTCCCTGCCAACACTTGATTTCTCAATCTCTTTTGTCCTCTGCCTCTTTTTCTCCCACCCATGCCTAGGCCCAGGCCCAGGCCTCTAGGGGTTCAGTGGTAGCGCCGCACAATCGCCCAGCCAAGGGGAATCTGATTTAGTCTGGCATGGGGAACCATGTGAGAGGGGGTGGGCTGAGCCAGCATCAGGCCAGCCCACAGGAGAGCCCCCTCCCTGGGCATAGGACCGGGGTGGCGGGGGGGGGGGTGGGCTGGATGGACGGAGGGAAATAAAAGGATTTAGAGATTACTATATGAGATAGACGTGCCATTACAGACACCTAACCCCCACCCCCCGTCCACACACATACACAAACTAACAAAACAACAAACACTTTCACTGCTCAATCATGTCACTTTTTTTGTCATCTAAAACCCCCCCCCAACCCACACACACACACACAGGCTCAGACATCACACAGACAGATTATCCTCACACAAGACTGCCATTTGACGTTAACCCTAGTCCCCAAAAACACACAAGCACACACACACACACATACGGACGCACACACGCGTGCACAAACTTGTATGTGTAAGGGGTGTGTATGGATTTGAGTTCACAGCATGAGGTTAAATCAAAGGGTTCCAGATTATAGCTTTTATAGGGCAGCAGTCAGATGTATGGGAATCTGTCCTCTGAAGAAGACACACCACCAATTTACTGGATACGTTCAAAAACAGACGCTGATATGGGCCACTGTGCAAAACAATGACTAAATCCCTAACGCACATACTACATATAAACCGAGGAGAGAGGCCCATAAATAATGAGTGACTTATGTTATGAATCCTTGTGCATGTTTACGCCTATTCTGTAGGGAAATTTTGAAATCTGTAATATATGTAGATTTCGAATGTACAAAAACAAATCTATGGGACATACTTATATTTTGGTAGAGTGTTCTGTCAACATATGCTGTACGCTTTCTTGGAGCTGAAATGCCTCCGCTTCTCTCTGACATCGATAATGGTCTCTAATGTTTCACCTCTCTCCCCTTGTCATTCGCTTCTCATAGAAGTCCATCATACTCCTGGGCAGTCAAACCCCTTCTCAACATGTTCTCTCTCTCTCCCTCCGTACGCTACTATCACCGCCAACCTCCCTCCCTCAGTTGCTTCCTTCTCACTTTGCTTAAGCCTTCCTGTCTGCCTAAGTCTCTATGGCCTTATCTGGATCCTACTGAAGGGTTTATTCAGTACAGTTCTGGGAGAAATATGAATCCAGCCTATTACCTCAACACATGTATCTTGGTCTGTAAGTATCTTGCTTGTACTGAGCCAGTCGATGTGTCTGCCCTGTGTCTGGGTTCACTGGTCCAGCCTGGTGTGGTGTGTCTGTAGGTAGAAGCAGCTATTGAAGGTGACAGGACCAGAGAACCAGGCCAAACACAGGAAGGAAACAGTCTCTCTTAGATTCCTCCCTATTGGATGGTAGCTAAAGCATTTTTGGCAGCCAGAGGTCATCTCCTAGGCAGGTGGCCATGGCAACAAGCAGACAGTGCCACAGCTTTTTTAGGGTGGTGGTGGCGATGGGGGAAGGGAGAGGGGGTATCCCCTTTTCAAAGGGCCCACTCCGAAGTGGCAGGACAGGTTTTGGTTTGTCTGCGTCTTTCTCCCTTCTCTCTGTTCCTTTCTCTCTCTCTCTGGTGTGGAGGCTGGCCCCCAAGGGGGGGGGGGGGGGGGGGGGGGGGTAGGAGTTGAGAGGTGAAGGCTCAGGGTTGTGAGAAAATGTTGGCAAGCAATGCAGGAGAACGTGACCCAGAGGGCAGCCTAACACCACGCAGAGTAGAGGAAGTTTCGACACTTTGGCTGAGGAGAACCGGCCCCACAATTGACAATACCTTAGCTGTGTGGAGCCCTGGCGGGCTAATAAATGACTAACACAAACACAACACCTATTCCTCAGACGCAAATAATAACACGACAGCAGCCGCGGTGTTACATTTTATTATAGCATTCTCAGAAGGGCAAAGAACAAGAATGACGAAAACAGTTTAGCAGCCACCGTCGCTGGGCCTGTGAAGAACAACACTGTTTAGGTACAACAGCAACATAAATGCACACTGCATAATTTACTGTTCCTATCTGCAGTCTGCCAAGTGCTAAATTTGGCAGGAGCCTAGAAGGGTACAAGGCCTGTGGATAGTCTTGTTGGTTAGAGGGAGGCACCTCCTGGACAAGTAAAGAACTACAACGAAAAATACAGTTTACTGACGTAAAAAATGGCAGCCTTGCCAACAGTTAATGAGAGAAACTTCTAGCTGTTTTAATTCTAAATAACAAAGTTTAGGCAGTATTAAATAAGCAGACAAACAGACTAACCTGACTTGAGGTTACACAAACGTTATTTAACCCGTTATTTAAGCGTTATTTAACCCTTTGAAATTCCTCCCTCCCCAGCCACCCCAATCTCTTCTTCTTTCAGTCCCTCCTCCGTTCCCCTCGTATCAGTAATCCCCCCATTAAAAGACCGCTCCACCTCCCTCCACCATGCTGCCCTCCTGCCACCCTCCAACACGCCTCTCTCTCCCCTCAGCGTGAGTCCATGAGGGACTGAAGCCAGGGCAAGTAGCGGGACACCCTCTGGTAGAGGTAGCCCTTGGCACAGTGGCCCCCAGGGGGCCGGCTGATCATCCCGGTCAGGAAGAACACCTCCCTGTGGAGGGTGAGCAGGGCACTGCCAGACCCCATCTTGCAGTCCACCTGGGCTCTGGGGGCGGTGCAGCCCATCTTATTGGTGACCTGCTCCCCATGCCTCTCCACGCACGCCGCCAGGGGCTCGTAGGTCAGATGGTTGATGGTGAGCGGCCCCTGGAAGTCCAGGCTCTCCTTGGGCTCGTGCCAGCCGGTGACGGCGGCCGGCAGTGTGCCGTTCATCAGGACGCTGTCTGCGAAGTCGCGCTCGGGCAGGCAGGCGGCGACCACCGTTTTCTTGAAGAGGATGCGGTCGCGGAGCTCCACCACAGCCAGGTCATTGTCGGGGCGACCTTCGGTGTAGCGAGGGTGAATGTGGGTGACCTTCACATACAGAGTCTGCTCCCCGTCTGTGTAGGCCGTACCCAGCTTGCCTGAGAGGGGAGGAATGCAGGGGTCAGGGTAGACAGACAGGCACACGCATACACATGGGGACAAACTCCCTTTCACACACATACAGACACAGACACCCCTTTAGCTACTCACCCACTGCCACTTGGAAAGAGGTGTACTTGTTGGCGCACTGGGCTGTGGTCAGAACCAGATTATCCTTCAGAATCACTCCACTACAGAACCCGCTGGACTCTGCACTCTTCAAGATGGCCTGCACACCCACGTGCACAAACAGATTCAGAATACTTTATTACCGTATTTTCCGGACTATAGAGCGCACCTAAATATAAGACCCACCACCTAAAATTGAAAATAAATATATATTTTGTCACATAAGCCGCAACGGACTAAGACACCGATATCCAGGTTGAGAAATAAGATATTTACATAGAAAGATTTTGTACTATAAGTGTTTATTCATATACCTGAACTGGTTGTTTCTGAATAGTGCCTTTAACGCGGCAGTTTAAGTGCTGATCGAACAAAACAGAAACGTTTTATTCATCTTCCTCCTGTGCACTAAAGCCAATTGCTTCATTTTCCTTCCTTCTGCGTACTGAAACCACTGAACACAAAACCACTGTCACTTTTTCTTTCTCTAACTGTTTTCTCACGATATATGTTTCATAATCTGTAAACCCACTATGCTTGGGGACTGTAAGTGTAACCCTGCTATGATCAGTGACCGATGCTCTTTTGTAATGCTCTCTCTTGTAAGGCGCTTTGGATACAAGCGTCTGCTAAATGAATGAATGTAAATGTAATGCGCAACTGTGCAACTGTTAAAGTTGGTTCATTCTCCCTTGCGCTGAAGCCACAAGTCACTTATTCATCTTCCTGAGGACTGAAGAAAAATGAATAGAAAAGCCGCATCTCTGTATTTAGCCGCATGGTTCAAAACATGGGGGGAAAGTAGCGGCTTATAGTCCGGAAAAAACGGTAACCGATTGATCCATACATAAGGCGCTCCGTATTATAAGGCGCACTGTCGTTTTTTGAGAAAATTAAAGGCTTTTAAGTGCGCCTTATAGTGCGGAAAATACGGTAATCCTAGAGGGGAAACACTTTAAACAGAAAAAACCCTATCAAAAATGCAGTTGCAGAAAAAACCCCAGAAGGCTTTGGTGCGTGCGTGCGTGTGCGTGGGTGTCTGCTCTAGGTACACAACATTACCTGCCAGGGGCACTCCCCGGAACTGCAGCTGTAACCCTTGTAGTTGTCGCGGATGTTGGCTGCTTGCCTGCTCTCCCAAAAGCCGAAACTACTCTTACCACAAGGGAACGGCACTGGGCGAGAGAGGGGGGGAGAGAATGAGCGTGAGGGAGGGTGAGGCACATATGGAAAGAGGAGAGAAAGGACAAACGAGAAAAGCACGCGAGCGGTACCTGCAGGAATGCACTTCTCCTTTTTCTTGTCGTCCAGCTTCCATCCGTGGGCGCAGGAGCATTCGTAGGACACGTAGCCTGGCTTACAGAACTGGCTGCAGCCCTTGGTCTTATCCAGTACACATACAGTCAGGTCTGGGGATGACAGTCTTCAGTCAGAACTACATTCACATCTAGTCATTTAGCAGGCGCTCTTATCCAGAGCGACTTACAGTAAGCACAGGGACATTCCCCCTGAGGCAAGTAGGGAGAAGTGCCTTTCCCAAGGACATAATGTAATGTTGGCACAGCTGGGGTTTGAACTAGGAACTAGCCCGACTCCCTAACCGCTTAGCCACCTGACTCCCCGGGCTACATTTTTGAGAACTACAAGCCTTCTGTGTAATGCGAGTCCCTGGTCATCGTAGTGGAAGGGTTTTGTTACGGTTTACAGTCCAGTTCCGTGTTCCAGGTGTTGTGGTCAGGGTACCTTTCTCACAGTGGACCCCCGAGAAGCCGCTCTTGCAGACACAGTCGTAGCCCCCCACGCTGTCGGAACACATGGCTCCATTCTTACAGGGCTTAGGAGCACATTGGTCCCCATCTGAAGACACACACCATACACACACAGGTTTAAGTATCAGACCATCAGATATACAACTGTGAAGTACAATGACAGAACTGGAAAGAGAATATATGTACTCACCTATGTAAACTGACCAGAAGATATCCTGAAAGACAGAGGCAGTATTAGCGATCGTTTGTATAGTGCAGTGGTTCCCAAACTTTTTGTGCCCAAGGCACACCAAAGGACAAATAAAAATGTCAAGGCACACCTATTGTGCAAAATAGCCTTATAACACGTGTTATCACTAATATCATCTGTTTATCTGTTAAGTTTATAATTATTTACTAATGCCAAATAAGATGTGACAAAGACAACTATTCTACTCATGAAATATTTATTAACAAAATACTTCACAAAAATATTTAAACTTTATCAAATTGGGCTTAATCAAACACACCCATTTCAACCAGACAGGTGAGGCAAAGGAAACTGAAATTCAGCAGAGAACTGTCCATGAGAAAGCTGCATGGTCCTGAATCTGACCCACAAATTATAACTGTAACATTTAGAATCAGGCTTTTTTGGTAAATATTCTGCCTACTAACAAATCAGTGGGACACATGTGCCTGTCGGGGCGCACATATTTTTTTAATCCTTGGTGGCACGGAGGAGAGGGCCACTCGCAAGTCCTGCTCAACAGAGAGCCGTGACCTGGCCTTGTTCTTCATGTAAACAAGAGTGGAGAACGCCAACTCACACAGGTAGGTGGTGGGGAAATGAAGAAGTTGGTCGATAGCGTGGTGGGAGATAGTTGGATATTCTGATGCACAAACCAACCAAAACTGATCGAGTGTGAGCTCACTAAATTTCAGTTTCAGCGTGCGGTCCGCACGGAGCTCTGCGCTCTCCTCTCTCTCCTTCATAGTGAGCTTCTCGGTTGAGGACTCAGACTCCTGGTTGAATGGGTCTCGGATCCAGTCATTGTCCTCGATGTCCGCCACACGTGGAAAATAGCGCTCAAACCTCTCTTTTAAGGTCTGAAGGTGTTCGGCATATATAGCGCGCTCACTGGCTGCCTGTGGCGCAGCTGATGCCAGCGGGAACATGTTCATGGAGCCCTGTTCCAAAGCCTCGCGCCACAGAGTCAGTTTGCCCATAAAGCCCCGAATCTTGTCTGTGGATGATAAAATGTTTTCATTCCTGCCCTGAAGCTTGGCGTTTAACTCGTTGAGATGCCCAAATATGTCTGCAAGGTAAGCCAGCCTGGCGCACCAGCTCTCATCCGCGAGCCTGTCCTTATGTGGGACAGCGTGTTCACGTGAAAATTCCAAAAGCTCTTCCCGAAGCTCGTAAAAACGGGATAAGACTTTCCCCCGAGACAACCATCGTACCTCTGTGTGGAGGATCAGGCTTTGGTGGTCGGCTCCCATCTCAGCGCACAGCTGGGAGAAAAGGCGAGATTTCAGGGGCCTTGATTTGATGTAATTCACCATCTGCACAGCCTGATTCAGCACCTCAGTCAACTCCGGGGGCATGGTTTTGGCAACTAATGCCTCTCGGTGCAAAATGCAGTGGTTGGTCACTATCTATGGATTTTGTGCTTTTACCTTTGCAATAAAGCCTCTCACTCTCCCCGTCATGCATGCCGCACCATCCGTGCACAGACTGACGCACATACTCCAGCACAGATTGTTTTCTTTTAAGTAGTTATCAGTTACCTTGGATATTTCTTCTCCCGTTGTATGGCTTGTCATTTCTTTACAGAAGAAAAAAGTCTCTTTAATAGAGTCACCGTCAACATACCTGACGTTTGCCAGGAGCTGGGCAGCCCCACTTATGTCGGTCGATTCATCTATTTGAAGAGAAAATCTGCCGCTCGCCTGCAGTTTCTCTGTTAAATGTTGTTCAATGTCTTCTGACATGTCATCTATTCTTCTTTTAATCGTGTTATCAGATGCCGGCACCTTGGATAGCTCATTTGCGGCATCTGGACCCAGCATGACACCTGCAATTATTTTGCAAGCAGGGAGGATGAGTGTCTCCGCTATTGTGTGAGGCTTCTTTTGCTTTGCAATAAGCTCCGCTAGCATGTAACTAGCCTCCATTGCCTTGTCAGACACTTTCACGCAATCCAACAAACGGTCTTGCTGCCTCTGGTTCAGATCCCGCGCTCTTTTGAAATAGGCCAGGTTTCTCTCAGCGTGGAAGGGATGTTTGGTTTCCAAGTGCCTCTTCAGCTTGCTTGGAACCATATTAGCATTAGCTAACTTCTCCCGACAGAGGACGCACTCCGGCTGAGGAATGTTGACATCCCCGGTCCAACTGAAGCCATAAGACAGGTAACTTTCATGATACTGTCGGCTGACAGTTTTTCTCCTCTTTTCTTTCGGTGGGTTGTCGGACTCGGCAGTCTCTGCACTGGTGGTTGGTGGTTTGCTCCTCACGAGAAAGCGCTCCATTTTCCCTCTTGTTTATGTTTTAATGTTGCGTTGACCTACTGCCTTTGATGTGTCACAGTCTAAATTAAATTCCCACCTGCGCAACTGCGCGAACAGCGAAATGTGGGATCCTCTATGAGGATTTTTAAAATAGTTTTCAGATAAAGAGTTTGCCTCTGTATTACGGAATGAGTGCAGTCAAAGTAGTATATAGTAAATTAAAATAATTATTTTTGTATAGTTGTATACTATATTGCAGTAGGCTATGGTTGTCACAAAATCCCACGGCACACTTGGACTTGCCTCACGGCACACCAGTGTGCCGCGGCACACAGTTTGGGAACCACTAGTGAGTGTGTGGGTGTGTGAGTATGTGAGTGAGAGAATGAGAGAGTGGGTCCATGGGTGAGTGAGTGTCTGAGTGCAAATGGTTGGCTGACTGAGAGCGATGACTGAGAGTGATGTTAGGGTTAGGGGTACATGTTCTAGGGCAGGGGTGGGCAATTGCGGTCCTCCGGGCCGCTGTCCTGAAGGTTTTCAACGTTTCCCTGCTCTAGCACACCTGATTCAAACGAATGGGTTGTTATCAAACTCTTTGGAAGTCTGATAATGACCCATTCATTAGAATCAGGTGTGCCACAGTAGAGAAACATTGAAAACTTTTAGGACAGGGGCCCCCTGAGGACCGTCATTTCCCACCCCTGTTCTAGGGTGTTAGTCTAGTGTGTGTGAGCCTGTGTGTGTGTTTGTGTGTGTGTGTTAGTCTGTGTGTGTTAGTCTGTGTGCGTGTGTGTTCTCACCGTGCGATAGGAGTCCTGGAAGATCTCGTGGGCTTCCTCGTAGTTGCAAACCTTCTGCAGACACTCGCGCTCCATGCTTGGGGGCAGGGTCTCCCCGTTGGCACGCTTTGACCTGGAGATGACAGCGCTGGCTTCCTGCTTATCCAGGAAGACTGGGGAGGGAGAGAGAGAGAGAAAGAGAGGGGGGAGAGAGAGAGAAGAGAGAGCGGGAGGGAGGGAGGAGAGAGGAGGGGAGAAAGAGAGAGGGAGAGAGAGACAAAGAGGAGGGAGAAGAAAGGGAGACGGTAATCGACAGAGCAAACGGTTTAATCGCTGGGAAAGTACTTCAGCGATTTGTGGCTCCAAATCAAATAGACCTGCCATGAGATGATGTAAAAATGATTAAATCATTATTCATAGTTGGTAATAAAGATTTTTGTGAAATCCTTCCCATTACTATTACCTCGTGAAGAAACCCCTCAGAGACAACAGCAGAAAGCACTCTTATTGCCCTTTTCATTACTTGGCTCTCATCAATGTTCCTCTCCGCTCCTCCAATCACACCAACTAATTTGGGTGTATTCGTCCCCTCCAGCTCTTTCCAAGGATCTCTCTGTTCCTTCCCAAACAAGCACCCTTACCCCATACATTCATCCATCCATCCATCCATACCTTACCTGTTTTGCTGCGCAGACTAGCAGCAGCCTGGCCCAGCAGCAGGCAGAGCAGGGTGGTGGAGGTGGCCATGGGGACCATGATGAAAAGGGTGTGACGCCTGTTTCTCACACTCTTGACCGGTAGTGCTGACAAATCAACTGCACCTGGGATAAAAAGTTTATGTCTGAAAATAAAAGGTTGAAAGAGGGAGGCGTTAATCCCCTCACCATTACCATGTTATGAGGAGTCAAGTAGCTGAGCGGTGAAGGAATGGTGCTAGTAATCAGAAGTTTGCAAGTTTGAATCCCGGCCGTGCCAACATTACGTTGTGTCTTTGGGCAAGGCACTTCACCCTACTTGCCTCAGGGGGGAATGTCCCCTACTGTCAGTTGCTCTGGATAAGAGTGTCTGCTAAATGACTACATGTGAATGTTATGAAGCTGTGGCAAAGAAGGAAGTCTAACTGCCCTTGTCTGTTCAGGAGGGCCCAGGGGTCATGTGTGTCATTACTAAAGCATAAGAGCATCTCTAAAAGCTTGAAGTGCTATCGACGTACTTATTACAAGTGACGATGCACTTTTCCAGGTTATGTCGGCTGCAATGCTGCCATCAAGTGGCCACATCGCCTGTAATTTGCATTTGTAAACAACAATGAACGACGTTGACCCACTAAATCGACTTAATTGCATCTGTCATAGCCCAAACAACACATTCTGGTAAGAATAAATAGATAAGGAACACGCAGACTAACACAATCATAGGTCTCTCTTGGATCGCCCTACTCATCCAAGATGATGCTGTCAAGAACGGGCCTACGTCATTTTGCTATGGTTTAACATATCCTAAATTTGACAAACTGGGTATTAAATCAATGAATAGGGATTTGAAAGCTTATTTATGTCAATCGCGTCGATTAGTAGTTTATAGTGCATGCTGCGTATCGTAATATACGAACACTATGGGCTTCCGAAAAGGATAACAGTGGATGATCAGTTGCAGGGCGCGGCGGGTTCAAATGCGTAGCTTTTTGGACAAAATTTAGGGTACTTACTGTTCTTTAGCAGGCGCAAGGAAGGTAGAAAACAGCAGTAAAAAGCCTGATAGGCTGGTTCTAATACGCAGCTCACTGTACCAGCATCGTCGCAGGATGTCAAATTGAAGTCTGCATCACATGCATTTGTTGCTTTGTAAGCCCGCACTGTAGTATCCCACTTAAACCACTAGAGGGCGCTTTCGGGCAGTGCATTTGGCTAAACATCTGGCTTTACATTTACATGTACAATTGTTCATTTAGCAGACGCTTTTATCCAAAGCGATTTACAAGAGAGAGCTTTACAAAGAGCATCGGTCACTGAGCATAGCAACGTGATAAACCCGAACATAGTGAGCTTTTAAATTGTGAATTATACATTCGTGAGAACCAAATAAGTGCCAAGGGAAGAGCTATAAGAGCATGCGAACATAACACAACAATCGCATCAACACATTAGGGTTGCGAACAATAAAGCAAGAAAGCAACAACAATAGCGAGTCACCACATGGGGACAGACAAGTAGTCTGAGCATAGATTATATTTCTAAGTACCATACTTTTTCTAAATGCCATTGAATTCTCGGAATAAGTGATTTTAAGCCTTCCTTTGAAGGTGAAGAGTCAGTCTGTGTTTCTGATGGAGGTGGGGAGTTGATTCCAACATTGGGGAGCCAGTTAGTGGAAAGGTTTGTGTTGGGCTCTGGCGCTCTTGAGGGGGGGGACCACTAGACGGTTGTCAGCAGACGATTGTAGGTGGCGGGTGGGTCACTGTTGCAGATCCCATAGTGATAGAACGATCGTGGATGATTGAGGGTCATTTAGCACAGTGGACACCAACCCTGGGGCCCGTTCTTTGTACGTCGCTTAATACAATCCCTGATCAAATGACACATCCATGATGATTTCATCGTGCGAATCATGATCCGGCTAACTGGGTTCTTCGAACAAACCTGTTGTGTATGATTAGTATCACTGGATACGATCAAATGTTGGCTTAAAAGGGGATATGTATCGATAGTAGAAACATTGATCAGCAACACTGCTATTGGCTGTTCATCATGGCCAAAGAATGTGCCCACTTTTTCTCCCAATCAGAACAAGAGCTTTTAATGGAAGGTTATGCCGAATTTGAGTCGTTATTTAAAACGACAGGGAACACCTCAAAGTCTGCAAATGCCAGAAGGTAGCAGACAAATTAAAGTAAAAGCGAAATACAAGAATATTCTACAAAATGGTAGCCTTTAATTCATACTGTCTTTATTTTAAAAAGCCACTTATTTTTCCTCCCTTTTAAAAACCACTGTTAAATGATGTGTTTGTCTATTTATAACAGCCACAAAGAAAAAGGCTGAAAAAAACGGTATCTCTCAACAATTACACTTGTAAGAGGTTGCTCGCGTATGGCTGCGACAGACTTCCCTATCTCCTCCGCTTATAAAGCCTCAATCTAATCTTGTTTACATGCAGTAAACCTGCTCCCGAGCAGGTTTGAGCTTACGGACCTGTTGCTATGACGACAAGTCTAGGATGAGCTTCGAAGAACCAAACGATCCAAGATCATGCCAAATCGTCAACAATCAAATCCAGCTAACTGAGTTAGCGACGTACGAAGAACGGGCCCCTGGTCCTCAGGGCCCGCTGTCCTGCATGTTTTAGATGTTTCCCCCTTCCCACACACCTGATTCTAATGCATGTTCGTTACCAGGATTATTCAGAGCTAGATAACCACTCATTCATTTGAATCAGGTGCGTTGGAGCAGGGAAACATCTAAAACATGCAGGAAAGTGGGCCATGAGGACCAGGGTTGGGGACCACTGATTTAGCAGATGCTCTTATCCAGAGCGACTTACAACAAGTACAGGGAAATTCCCCCCTGAGGCAAGTAGGATGAAGTGCCAAAGGACACAACGTCATCTGGCACGGCCGGGAACTGAAACGGCAACATTCTGATTACTAGCCCGATTCCCTAACTGCTCAGCCATAACCTATTATGCAGTGTCGGAAAATATATGTAATTTTTTTTTTACCTGTGTGCTTTTGTAACCGGGCGTGTTTTGATACTGTTTAACGAAGTTGGCGAATGCCTTATCTTCCCTCCATGTATTTATAATACAAACTCTAACAGTTTATATACTTCCACAGGTCAGCCTATAGGCCTTATGGAGGCCCTAAATGTGTGGTATGGATATTTTATCACTGTCTAAGTGAAACAATGGCCACAACCACTTCAGCCTCTTATAATCTGCTTTAAAAGTCTGCTCCCTAAACCCGCATTTCCCATTTCTGCGTCAACCACGTCTCAAGTGCAACGTTTCCAGAACCTAGGTCCGCTCAGCCAACAATAAAGCCAATGATAATTCCCTTATCATCCGATGTGTGATCGGAATCCGACAAGCCCTCTCCCTCCGTGATCTGAGGCGACAGGCGATCAATACGAGGAGCGAATGTAAACAGACGCAGAGACAACAAAAACAACCCTTGTCTGTTAACAAGCCGTCGGCATGGGAGAAAGGATTACTGAGAGCTAAGGGGCGAGAGAGAGAGAGGGTGGAAGAGACAGATTGAGCAACTGACAGACTTTATGGACAAGAGGAGTTCAACCGAGCCTCGTCTTCGCAGCCAACAAAAAGGAAACTCCCAGGCACAGAGGTGGACATCTGAGCAAACATAAACTAACAACTGCCAGTGAGCCCGCTTCTAATCCCACTGGTTAGAATATCCATACAATCCTGTCTCTATCACGTGGAGGAAACCCATCTGCCAACGTGCAAAAGGAAACCAGCCTCCATTGGAACCACAAGCCTGTTCAACCCCAAATACATCATTCGTACCCGTGGATACGATATTTGTAAATGATCCCTTGCTAACGTCATTGCAGGGGGCTGGAGGGGGTGAGGACACTGTTGCTAGTCTACAGGGGATGAGAGACTCAGCTGTGCGCGGTGTTAAGTGTTTCCCCGTTTCCCTGGTCCAATAAGCGGGTTATTGGAAAACCCTGGTTCCACAGCTGCTCTCCCAGCCAGGCCTGGATGCTGGTCACTGGAGAGAGCCTCTCACGTCCTGGGGGGAGACCGAGAGGGGAGAAGAGGGCTGCCCCAGCCTGCTGGCACCATGCTAGATGTGTAAATGAGTCCAGTCCCTGTCTTTGTGTATTAATGCACACGTGTCTGCCAGAGTGTTCTGTTCCTTCTACAGTGTGTGTGAGAGTGTGTGTGTGCGTGTATGTGTGATTGTAAGTGTGAGTGTGTGTGTGAGTATGTGTGTGTGTGTGTAAAGGAAGGGCGAGCAACCAGGAGAGCAGGCATTAAAGGAAATGGTGTGTGTCTCCTTAATTGAGTAACAACCTCTGTCTGGGTTGCTTTTCCCACCCACTGTTCCTTATACCTCTCTGCTCCATCTCTCTCTTTCTCCCTAACTCACTTCTTCTCACCCCTCTTGTTTTTACGCTTTCAAAACTGTCTCGCCGTGAAGGAGGGAGAAATAAGCCATGCATGCGATCCAGTCACCTGGCTTTCACCACATTCAGACGCTGATTTAGCGAGTGTGTTCAACAAACACACCTGGCTTCACCCAGAGCCTCCATAATTAATTCTGCTGCTAACAATCTCTATGACTCACTGGAGACCAGGGGGATAGAGACCCCCTTGTCTGCCAGCATCATTCTCCCATCCCGTTTTTTCCACCTCTCTCCATTGCTCTCCAAACCGTCTTTCCACCCCTCTGTCTGTCTCCAACCCTCCCTTGCATCTCGCTCCAACCCCCCCTCGATATTTCGCCACCTCTCCATATCCCCCCCTCTGTCTCTCCCCACCCCCCCTCCATATCCCCGCCACCTCTCTCCACCTCTACATCTCCACTCACCTCCCCACCTCTCTCCATCCTTCCGGGACTTTGTCAGGGACTTTGTCAGCTGGAGTGAGCTAAACCAGCTTCAGCTCAACACCAGCAAGACGGAGGAGATGATCGTCAACTTCCGGAGGAAAACATCTCACAACGGTGAACATCCAGGGATCGGACATAGAGGTGGTGGAGAGCTACAAATTCCTGGGTGTTCACCTCAACAATAAACTGGACTGATAACACCCATGCACTTTACAAGAAGGGCCAGAGTCGTCTCCACCTGCTCAGGAGACTGAGGTCCTTCGGAGTGTGCAGTGCTTTCCTCAGGACCTTCTATGACTTCTATGAGGGGGCAGCACGGACAGAGACAGGAGCAAGCTCAACAGACTTATTAGAAGAGCGAGCTCTGTCCTGGACTGTCCTCTGGACTCCATAGAGGAAGTGGGTGAGAGGAGGATGGACATCATGGACAACAACTCTCACCCTCTACATGACACTGTGGGGTCCCTGAGCAGTTTATTTTTTTTGTATCTTAAAGTATTCTATTTATTATCTGTATTTGTTTTTGCCTTTTGTACTTTTATTCTTCTGCTGTAGCAAGTCAATTTCCCCGTTGTGGGATTAATAAAGTATATCTAATCTAATCTTTCTCCACCCCCCCCACATCTCTCCATCTTCTCTCTGTCTCCTTCATTCATCCGACACCTAATCGTTACACTGCACTGTTCTTCTACCGTTCCACCCCTGCCCTTCTACCCTTAGTGGAATGCTGTAAAATGATGTTAATACTGCAGACCTTCATCTCTGTGTGAATGTGCGATTGCTTTTGCACAAACGTGTGCATGGGCCGGTGTACTTCGGTCTGCAGTCAACTGATGACGGGTGTAATCGTGAATGAATGTGTTTGTTAAATTAGACCCGTACCGTGAAAACGGTTGTCATCGTGACTATTGGGGAATGTGTATACACTCACCACAGGGTAGGCATATTCTGTCACACTCACACATGTACACACACACAAACACACAGCTCCTAATGAACAGTCAGCTAACATATCCAGCAAGCATTGGTTGTTTGTTGATTTGTTGTTTATCAATGAAGGATATAGAAAAATAATTAGATGAACCTTTATTTGTCCTCCAGGAGGTGGAAATTGCAGTTCACAACAGCAGCAGGGTAAAGTACAGCACACAGAGTTGCAGGGTAATATACATAATGACAATAACATAACAATAGCAATAACAATGGCAATAGCAATAGGCGGGCACGATAAGGTCAGATATCTTAAAAAAAATAAGAAAATAAGTAATTAAGTAGTCTGGTTAAGTAGTCCAGTGTACAAAATAGTAAGTTAAGTCGACAAGTCGACATGCAGGCAGTTATTGCAGTTGAGATACAGAATTACAGTATTTTGCAAGAGTATGATAAAAAAATAAGTTAGGTAGACATATAGACATATAGACAGTTTTGGAGAATGGAGATTTACAGCATTACAGTATTGCAAAAAGTAAGCAAGTTAAGTAGAAATATTGCACTTAGTACAGAGTATCAATATAACATGAGTATTGCACATGATTGAGGTAAGTAATAAAAGCCAAAAAATATATAATACAGATATAGATACAATAAAAGAGTAATAACAGTAATACTGCATGGTGGTGAGGTAGTGAAGGTAATAGTTATAATAATGGTAAAGGTGTAGCACATGATAGTGGCTATGGACAGCAGTATTTAGTGATTATTGTTAAACAGTCTGACAGCAGCAGGAAGGAAGGACCTGCGGAATCTCTCCTTCACACACCGAGGGTGAATCAGCCTGTTGCTGAAGCTGCTCTCCAGAGCGGACAGTGAGTCCTGCAGGGGGTGTGACTCGTGGTCCAGCATGGTTGTCAGCTTTGCCAGGACACGTATGTCACCCACCTCCTGCACTGAGTCTAGAGGGCAGCCCAGGACTGAGCTGGACTTCTTGATGACCTTGTCCAGCTTCTTCCTTTCCCTCTCAGTGATGCCGCTGCTCCAGCAGACCACACCGTACATGATGGCAGAGGCCACCACTGAGTCATAGAAAGACTTTAGGGGTGCCCCCTGCACTCCGAAAGACCTCAGCCTCCTCAGGAAGTACAGCCGGCTCTGACCTTTCTTGTACAGTGCGTCAGTGTGGTGAGTCCAGTCCAGTTTGTGGTTCAGGTGAACACCCAGGTACTTATAGGACTCTACTCTCTCAATGTCCATTCCCTGGATGTTCACCGGTGGAGGGGGAGGTCGGTGTCTGCGGAAATCCACCACCATCTCCTTGGTCTTGCCCGCGTTGATGAGGAGGTGGTTCGGCTGACACCAGTCTACAAAGTCCTGCGTCAATTGCTTGTACTCCGTGTCATCATCGTCACTGATCAGTCCGACGATGGCGGAGTCGTCGGAAAACTTGAGCAGGACGCAGCCCTCCGAGTTGTGTCTGAAGTCTGCAGTGTAGAGGGTGAAGAGGAAGGGCGCAAGCACCGTCCCCTGTGGGGCCCCCACACTGCAGGTCAGGAGATCAGACACACCATCCCTGGTTCTCACAAACTGGGGTCTATTTGTGAGGTAGTCCAGGGTCCAGTCGGCCAGGGGTACATCCACACCAGCCCGCACCAGCTTATCCCATAGGAGCACTGGCTGAATGGTGTTGAACGCGCTGGAGAAGTCGAAGAAGGTAATCCTCACAGCACTGCCAGGACTCTCGAGGTGGGTGAGAGCACGATGAAGCAGGAAGATCAATGCGTCGTCCACCCCGATTCCAGGTCGGTAAGCGAACTGCAGCGGGTCCATGTCTGAGCTCACCTCAGAGCGGAGGTGGCCCAGAATCAGCCTCTCCAGTGTCTTCTTCATGTGTGATGTGAGAGCCACTGGCCTGAAGCTGCTGAGGTCCTTAGCCCGCGGTGTCTTAGGCACTGGTACCAGGCAGGAGGTCTTCCAGAGCAGTGGTACCCTGCTCAGCTTAAGGCTGAGGTTGAAGACCTGCCCCATGATCCCGCACAGTTCGTCCGCGCAGGATTTCAGGAGTCTGGGACTAATTCCATCTGGACCAGCTGCTTTTCGCGCATTGATCTTTCTCAGCTCTCTCCTAACTTGGCCGGATGAGAAAACTAGGGGGGAGCACGGGGGGAGGGTGACGGGGGGTCCATGGGGTTGTGATGGGTTAGTGGAATGCATGGAATGTAGGGTGTGGCCAGGTGCAGGCAGGGCTGATGGGGGAGGGGGGCATTGACCAGGAGACAGGGCTAGAGACAGCAGCTGGGGGGGGGCAATGGGTGGGTCGTTAAACCTATTGTAATACAGGTTCAAGTCGTTCGCCCATTGTAGATCCTTCTCAACCTGGGGGAGGGGTGTGTTGAACCCAGAAATGGTCTTCAGGCCTCGCCAAACTTCCCTCGAGTTGTTCTGTTGAAGCTGAACCTCTATCTTTCTCCTGTATTTGGCCTTGCCCTGTTTGATCATCCTCCTCAGTTCCTTCTGCACAGTCCTGAGCTCCTCTCTGTCCCCTGACTTGAAAGCTCTCTTCTTCTCCTTCAGGAGAACCTTGATGTCAGGGGTAATCCATGGCTTGTTGTTGGCAAAGCACCGTACCTTCTTGGAGGGCACGGTGTTCTCAAAACAGAAGTTGATGTAGCCTGTGATAGTGTCAGTAATGGCATTGATGTCCTCCCCATGTGGATCGCATGTGGAATTGTGTGGTTTGCTTGAGGTTTATTGACAATATTCTGAAAGAATAGACTGAAAGCATTTATGAGTTCCAGATCAACAGCGTGTGTATTACTGTACAACATTAGGGAGTCCCGTGGCTCAGCGGTTAAGGTGTTGGGCTAGTGATTGGAAGGTTGCAAGTCTCCTTCCCGGCTGCAGCTACGTGACGTTGTGTTCTTGAGCAAGGCACTTCACCCTACTTGCTTCACTCATGGTGTTTAGGAGGCAATTATAAGGGCTTAAAGAAATCGAGAGATTTTGAACGCAACACTAAGATGCGCGGGAAACAGTTGACAACGTGTACGAGAGTGGCGAGATACAACAAGGGAAGAGAAAGCTTCTCTCTGTCTGGCATCCTGGAAAACCGTTTCTCTCGCACATCACAATGAAACAACGCAGCTTTCCGCAATACGGCTGCTGATATGGCAATATATATATTTTTTTTTGTTTTTGTTGATGTTTTTGAAAAATCTGCGATGCACTGAGGTTGCAAAACGTGAACTGCGATGTGGCGAGGGATTACTGTATTAGTAACAGGTTCTACATTTTCCGTGACTTCTCATTCGTATAGCCAATGCCTCATCCAAAGCGACAAACAGTGCATATCCTAAGAACACAAACTCAAGGACCAGAAATGACCAGCGCTGACAGGATGTCAGTGGTTATCGCCAAATAATGGTTTGTATTTGACCAGACACAGTGCAACAACAACATCTGGACAAAAGCCTTACGTAATTCTGATGGTGGGTCACTGCAACCATAACAGCATTGCATCTCAAAGGGAAAAAAACATGTCTTGCAGTCGGTTTAGAAGACAAAGGGATCTCAACTAGGTCAAGTGAGAAAGTCATTAGACCCGGCTCAGTTTGTAGAGGTTGCCTAACCTCGTCAAGAGGTGGCACTGACTGAGCCGTGTCGCTGAACTGCACACGGTCAGTGTGTGTGTGTGTGTGTGTGTGTGTGTGTTTGTGACCCCGGGGGTCTTAACCATTTCTTCCAAGCTGCCTGAAGAATGGCCTTCCTCTCTTGCATCTCTCCCCTCCATCAATACCCATCAGCCGCCCATGTTTTATTCAAGGTTTAATTGCAACGGCCCTCTCTACCTCTGCACATTAATTTTTCCCATGATGTGGAATAGGATTAGGAGGCACGTGATCCCCCTCCCTCCCCCCTCCCTCCCTCCCTCCCCCCTCCCTCTCTTCCCCTCTTCCCCTCTCCCCCTCTCTCTCGTTCCCTCCCTCCCAAGACTCAGCTGTCGTTTTTGCCCGCGTGTTAAACAAACAAGTCGGCCATTCCGCCAAGCATTCATAATTCACGACAGCTCGTCGTTCGCGGCTACTCGGACAAGCTCAAAACTTGGGCGCGTCCTCCCCCCCCTCCTCGTCCTCCTAAATTCCTCCTTCTCTTTCCAAAGCTGTCTCTCACGCCCATCTTTCAGTCTTTTTACTTTTCTCCACCACCACCCCTTCTGTTTGGTGTAGGAATACAGTGTTGTGTTCCGCAGTCGCAGGAGACTCCCAGCCGGTAGCTAGTAGTTGTTCGTAGCTGACGTCTATCCGGTAGGGGTCCCTACCGCTCCACCTAGCCACGCTCCACCAAGCAGTTTCAACTGAGTATCCTCCAACTTCAGAACTACCCTCATATTTGCAGCACATTTACATGTACATTACATGAGCAAACCCTCTTATCCAGAGTCACTTACAGCAAGTACAGGGACATTCCCCCTGAGGTAGGGTGAAGTGCCTTGCCCAAGGAAACCATCATGTTGACACAGCCGGAGTTCGAACTGGGAACCTGCTGATTACTAGCACGACTCCTTAACCGCTCAGCCACCTGACTGAGCAGATGGCAATCGATCTGAAAGCAATGGACATTTTTATGACCAGTTTACAGTAGCTGGCTGTGGATGAAAGGTGTTGGTTTATCCAATACATGGGTCTCCAGCCCGGGGGGGGGTCAGTAATGTCTGTGACCAAGTACTGCTATACTGTACTTTGACCTTGTACTTTTCAGTCCAAATACTGTAATACGCCAGAACAGCTTCTAGAGAGGGCTGTGTAGTGGGAACACAGTGTGTATCCTAAGGATCTGAACAGGTCCTGTAGCTACCAGACGCGGGTTGTTCTTCTTGAATCGGTGAAGGTTAAGGAGAAGAATTATACTTACATTTATTCATTTAGCTTTTATCCAAAGCGATTGACAGCAAGTACAGGGACATTCTACCTGAGGCAAGTAGGGTGAAGTGCCTTTCCCAAGAACACAACATCATGTAACCACAGCCAGAGAGTCAATCAACCGCTGAGCCACCTGAGCCACTAGTATAGAAAGCTGCGTTAACCCTGCCCCACCCCCGCCCCTCCCTCAAAACACACTGTCTGACACAGACGTTTACACACCCGCTGTCACAATGTCACCTACCGTCGAGCACACTTACAGCCTCAGTTGCGTCCAACTGCTCTCAGCATCTTTCAACTTCCTTTCAATGCTGCCTTAAAAGCATGCTTGTCCCCCCGTTCGCATACACACCTTTAATTTCAGATTGAAATGCATGTGCATATGCATGGACTTGTCTACTCGCTGACTTCAATATATACAGTACACATGCGTTTATGCGTATGTGGACACACACTTTGCGCTGATGGCGTTTCCTCAGTGATTCCATCAATCCACTCGTCACCTCAATGTCATCCCATCTTTGTGTCCACCATCCTCACTTGCAAGAACAAATGCACTCTTCTGACTCTACCTCCTTATCCCCTTCTTCAATTCTCCCTCCTCACTCATCCCAGCATTCAGTTTTCCAATTCTCTCTCACTCATTTGCTACACAGACACATAGACGTGCGCGCACTCTTTCACGCGTCGCCTGCCCTTGTTCTTTCCTACCTTTCTGTCTCCCCTCCCCTTTCATGGTTTCTCCCTCCCTCCCTCCCTCTCCCCATCCCTAACTCCCCCACCACTCTCTCTCCACATCCACCTCTGCGCACTCATTCTCCCTCGCTTTCACCCCCCCCACACACACACCCACAGCATCCTCCCTCAACACACTTCCCCTCCTCTCCTCCGTCACCCACTAACACATATCACCTCTCCGATCTCCGCCGTCTGGCTCAGTCTCTTTCCTGTCTCTCCCGCTCTGCTCCTTCTCTACTCTCTCCTCTCTCTCTCTCTCTCTCTCTCTCTCTCACACATTCTGTCACTTGCTCTCCTGCTCACACACTCTCATGCCTGCTGGCACCCAAGGACGGAGCACCCTCCTCTCCCGGTCCGAGCAGCTAGGCGCTGCGTGCACGCGTGTGTTGGTCTGGGGTGCCTGACGTTGAGCCGTAGGAAAACGAAGAGACCATGGAGCACAGCCACATCTTCACCATCGCGTCCAGCAACGAGAGCGCCTGGAGCCCGGGGCTGTCACCCCCAGACGCTCCCCAGGGATGCCCACTCGGACCACTGCCTGTCATCTACTACAGCGCCCTGCTCTGTCTTGGCCTGCCCGGTAAGGAAGAGAGCGGTCCTGTGCGTTTGTGTGCATGCCTTAAGCGTTTGGTTTGTTATTCAGCGTCCTGCATGTTGACTTGTGTTTGTCGGTGACAGTGTATCCGTATGTGGAAGTTCCTGGTCCGTGTGTTGAGCATGGCTTCTCAACTGTCATTCGCTGCTGAAAGACAGTAGGCTACTGTTCGGCGCACACTGACCTTGTGGCTGCACGTCTACAGAGTTTCAACGCCTCGTAGGGTCTCGCTACGTCAACCTCTTAAATGTCGGAATTCTCTCGAATTGCACAGCATTGCAACTGTACGGAGCACACTGCAAAGACTTGACAAAAGCTAAACTACGTTGGGCTTGTCCGGAGCCTAGGACCACAACCAGATCCGTCATGTTCTATAGACTTGACCTCCAAGACGGCTGTGCGTAAGAGAGCTGAATAAATGATGCCGCCCCGTGGAGCCTTGCTCTGTGATGGATCTGTCGACATTGACCTGCTGGCAGGTCCATTTACCGGTCTGGTCGGATCCTGCTGGGTGATCTATAGACCAGAATCTGGTACTAGTGAGACAAAAAAATACGAAAAAAGACAGGGGCTCGGACCGGCTGAAACGAGTATAAACACGGCGAAAGTGAGAGGAGGGAGCCACTGGAAAAGAGACAGATACGGAGACATATACATGAAAGAGACTAGAGGTCATAGAGAATAGTGGTCATGTGTAATCTCATATTAGACCTCAGATGGTGCTGTGGCCATGGGCTTTGAGTACTTGACTGACCATCAGGGCGTCTGAGTTGGACTAAAGCTTGTCTCCTTTCTTTCAGAGTGGTTAACTGTCTAAAATAACCTTTTTTTCACACTCAGCCTCTTTACTCTCCATTCCTCCTTGTATATTTCTCCTTTTCGCATCGGAAATTTATTTTAGAATAAATGTATGAGGTGTAGCCTTGATATTTGTGCTTATTTGATGATAAAGGAGAGTTTTCCTCGTAGCAGTGCCCTATTTTTCAGTATTACCAGTCGGGCAGTGAGATGTTTCAAAGTCAAGAGAACCTGCAGTGCTAAAAGATGGCAATGTTTTGCACACCAGCATTGCAGTAGCCTGACTCTTAGAAACAGCTCAGTCAGTTTTTTCCCCCCTAGTGATCTCTTTGAGTCCAATTATTTCTCCTAGGTGGTAAATCCATAGCCGACTAAAATCTATTTTTTTCAAACAACAAAAAAGAAGTTCAGAGGGAAAGGAAAGACTTTAACTGATTTATAATGTTGTGTATGTTTGAACAGATTCCATCTGTTACAGGGACTGGATAGTCATGTGTCTGGGGGTTTAAGGATTATTTTTTTTTATGAACAGCTTGGGTTATGTTCTGCAAGCTAACTCTGTTTTTTCCAGTGTTTCAAAATGATACTGTTACACAATTGGACTTCCCAGGTCACCCAAACAGAAACAAAGACTTGATCGAACCATAAGGAGCAAGATCTTTGTGACCTACAAACCTATATTGACTGTATTTACCATGAGTTGGTGGTCGCCAATGGTTACGTTGTAAGCATGTTATTTCTCTGCGCAGTATGGTCCAGTAACCTCAATATGGTGGAATACTGTGCAATAGATGCTGAATGAGATAAATTGATTTCCCCATGGAGAGAGAGAGTGAACGGAACGGGGGACAGGAAGACGAAAGTTTGAAAAGACATGGAAGAATTTAAATTTGTTGGTAAAACGAGGGATGAGTGGGAGGGGAGAGATTTGAACGAAAGGATGACAAGGACTCAGAGGGGAAGAGGAAATAGAGAGAACAGAAGTATGTACAATATGTGTGAGAGAGAGAGAGGGAGAGAGAGAAGCAGAGAGAGAGAGAGGGATAGAGACAGAAGAGGAGACGGAGCAAGGGAAAGAGACAGGAAGAGAAAGAGTGACAAGGAGAGTGAGCGAGAAAGAGACAGACAAAGAGGAAGACAGAGAGCGAGATAGAGAGACCGAGAGAAAGATAGAGAGAAAAAGAGAGAGATTGACACAGGTAGACACAGTGATGTGGCGCCCGTGAGCTTTGAGTGGGGACAGTAGTGGCTGAGAGACGAACTGCCACCTTTTTAATTAATCGCTCACCCGCTCTCCACGTCCTTCCCCTCTCTCCCTCACGGTTTCTCACTTTCACGCTTTCCCTTTTTCTCGCTCCCACGTCCTTCATTTGCACACATAGAGCACACACACACACACGCATGCCCTGTTAGTCACAGCAAACAGGGCAAACAGTGCAGGAGGGTTGAAAACCCCTGCAGTAGTGTTAGCAGCACATTCTTGGTGGAAGATCCTTAACTAACAGGGGTCTAATCCTCAGCAGTGATATCAGCAGGACTTAACACTGGTTCATGCACACCCGACCAGCAAGTAATGACTCAGGGTTTAGCATAACACACAGACACACGCACGCAGGACTAAGTGCTTTTACATGGGGAAATGAATCATGATGTTTTTCAAGAGCAGAAGGTAATTCCCTTTTAATGTGAAGCCCAGAAACAAAATGCTTAGTCACAACGAGGAGGCTTTGTGTATGTTCAGGGACAGTCATCAACAGTCATGTTGCTTGTTTTTAGCCCTCTTTTCCCCTCCTCTCTCTCTCTCTCTCTCTCTTTCTCTCTCTCTCTGTCTTACTCTCTCTCCTTCCCTCTCTCTTTCACTCTCTCTCTCCCTCTCTCTTTTTCTATTTCTCTCTCTTTCTCCCCCTCTCCTACATCACCTGTGATCAATTAAAATCTTGGCGTCAACACTGTAGTGTCTGCCTGTGTGTGAGTTGTGGGTGTGGGTCTCGGTGTGTGTGTGTGCGCAAGCCTAATCAGCAGTGCGTTAAGGCAGCACCTACCATTGGTTAAGTGTCTCCCGTACCTGTGAGAAGGTCAGCGACAGGGAAGCTGAATAGCAGCCCCCCTGACCCCCACCACACACACACACACATACACGTGCACACACTGTGGGCCAGGTGTCAGGCACCGTTTTATAAAGAGCTGGGAGCCATTGATTCTCCATTTGACTCATTGATCTCCTTGCCTACACCCGAAAGAAAGACCCATGGAAGGAGAATGGACGGATGACAGGTGACAAGGGGGAGGATGAGGGGAGCGGAGGAGAGGAATCGGCAGTTGGAGAACGGATAGGATGGATAACGTGATCGGCTCGGAGGAGTGGAGTAATGAAGGCTGGACCCGAAAGAGGTGGGATGGAGCGCGGATGCTCAGCACCCTCTCGCGGCGGTTAGCTTTGATGGATGTGCACCTGTTTCCATTGTTAGGCCCCCCCACTGGGTTAAATATATGCCCATGTTGCTCAAAGCTGGTCCTCCCCTGCCGACGGAGTGACCGCTTGTTTCTGCTTTGTCGGCCTCCCTTTCAATCGCCAGGTAATTACAGCACCTGTCACAAGACGTAATGCTCAACTGTCGGGTTGGGTCTCCTCATCGCTGTCCTCTCCTTCAAATCGCTCCCTCTCCTCTTTATTTCGTCTCCTATTTCAAACCACCTTGTTGTATTTTATTCCTTGTAAGTGTTCTCATTTGACTCCACTTTGATTTGGGGATTTGGATTCGACAACCAGATGACAGAAAATCCCTGAAGTGTTATCAATATGTGTTTCCGCAGACTGCGTACAGTACAGTGAACCCTCGCTACTTCACGGATTTGCATCGTGCATTGTGTTCTGCATTCTGATTGGCTAAACAGTCTCTCCAAAACAAACCTGTGCATCAATAAAGTTTTTTTGTTTACAGGAGACAGTACTTTTATTTGTTAAACTTGCTTGGGCCTGTAAAAAGAGTTTGTTCTTTGATTTTAATATACAGTATAATAGAGTATTTAATTGTATAATGATTATTTAAAAAACTAAGGTTTCTACTTCACGGATTTCGCTAATCACGGGTTCTTTTTGGAACGTAACCCCCGTGAAAAACAAGGGTTCACTGTATACTACTGCTCCAGAATAACATTACCAAGCGGGTCTGACAGTATTTCTTTCTCTATGTCTCTCTCTCGTTCGCTTCTTCTTTCTCACATGCGCACACGCACCTTTTTTTTCCCACTTCCTGGAATATCTTAGCCGTCACGTTCTCTCACCTTTTCTCTTGCGCTATTCTTCTCGCCTTCTGCCAGGGGCGTGTTAGAACGTCTTTAGCGTGTGGGTTTGTTGCAAGAGGAGGTGTGGAAGTGCATCGCTCGTTCATCCGACTGTTTATCCTATAAAACAGCGCACATGTTCGAGTGCTCACATGACTTTGTGTCCGAAGACGCACGTGAGAAACAGAGAGAGGCGGGAAGCATGAAGGTCACAGGCAAAGAGAGATGCAGCGTGGGTTTGTAAGGCTCTGCGTGGGGGTCATTTGGTGCAGCGGGTTAGGGCGTTGAGCTAGTTGTCAGAAGGTCTCCGTTCGAACCCCAGCTGTGGCAACATGACCTTGTCTCCCTGGGCAAGGCACTTCACCCTACTTGCCTCAGGGGGGAATGTCCCTGTACTTGCTTTAATTCGCTCTGGATAAGAGCATCTGCTAAATGATTAAATGTGAAATTTGTGCACGCGTGACGCACGGCGCGTCATGTGGACTTGCGGTCCATCCTGGTTTCTGACGGGATGAAAGAGAATATGATTGTCGTCAGGTACAAAGTGACTGTGACCTTTGAAGCCATCTTTGATATTCAACACTCCCACGCCGTTCGTCACTCTCTGTTCCTCTCGCCCCCCCCCCTTCCTCTCCGTCTCGCTTTTCATCTGTTTATTACAAACCTCCTCTGTCGCCTGACCTCGCAATCAACCTCGCTTGTACCCACTCATCTCTGTCCAACCTCCCTCTTCACGTTGCATGGGTCTACTCTCCGTTTTCTGCACCTCTCTCTCTCCCTGTGGCCCTCTCTGTCTCTCTCGCCCTTCCTCCATCTATCTAATTAGGCAGTGCCCCTTAAGATATGCAACAAGACAAACTTCCATTTTCTACAAATGAGAAAGAAGAAAAAAACCTTTCTCTCGTTTGTCTCTTCTGTTCATTTCTTTCTGTCCTCCTTGATACGAGGCCCAGGGGAGAGAGGAACTGATTGTGCCTGTGTAATCTAGCAGAGAAACTGCCTCCGATGTATTTACCTCATTCCAGCGTTTGTGAGCGCGCGTGTGATAACTGTACGTGCATGGGTGAATCTCAGGGTGTGTGTGTGTGCATGTGCTCGCTGTGTGCGACGGTGTGCGTCTGAGTGTGTGCAATTATGGTAAGTATGTGTGCGTGGGGTTAAACTGCTCTCAGTTGTTGGATAGCAACCCGTTTGAACAGGTCCCTGTTTGTATGCGGTGACTCAGCCTCGTTACAAAGCTCAAGGAGCATGCGCGCGCCTCTTTCCATTAAAGCACATCAGGGGCCCCTGGCCCCAGCTATATTAGGGGAGCAGCAGGGTGTTAGGGACACAAAGCTCCCACATAGACAAGGGACAGCACACACACACAAAACACACACAGAGACACAGATTGACAAGGGCCGCATACACACACAGATAGAATAATAGACAAAGGACACATGGACGCGCACACACATAGATGGAGGCACACATGCACAGACAAGCGCAACACGAGTGGCAGGCTATTTTTCTCCACGGGACATTCCCGAGAGACAGAGAAAGAAAGAAAAATAGAGACTGAAATCCGAAACAAAGGTAACACTTTATGGTTTGTCCTGCTTGTCAAGGGAAAAAACTGTTCCCTTCTCCCTTCTCCACTCCACTCCTCTCCTCCCCAGAGACGCATAAAGTCAGAAAGTCAACAGTCAATTGAAATGAATGGCCCATTGCATGCAAGCTGGCCGGGTCTAAATGAATATGTCAAGCCCAGCGTGGATGCCCATTGTTTGCCTGTAGATGGGCCTGGTTTCACAGCCAGCAGACACAGCACAATACCCCTGCTCCGACACAGGAAAAACCTCCCTTTCTTTTCAATTCCATGTCACCTTTCTCTCTCACCTTCTCTTTTTCTTTCTTCCTCTATTTTGCGTTCTTTAGAAGTGCTTAAAAGAGGGTGTGACGTGTCGAGAGGGACTGACAGGGAAAGAGAGAGGGGGCAGAGCTGCGGAGAAATAAAACGAGAAATATGAGATGGAGCAAGAAAGCGGGAAAAAAAGAAGGAAAAGTAAGCAATCACCTTTGATTTACATCATCACACACTGACATACACTGTCACTCACTGTCAAACTTGCTCAGGCAGGCGGTCTTTCTGACACCTGGTCCCATTAGGCTGCAGGTGCAGATGGACGGACAGACAGACAGACAGACAGACAGCCTGTCTTACTGACATCATTCACTTAGACAGTTTGGACTTACAAAGCAACAAAGTTCCCCTTCTGAATTTTGAGGGTGATGAGCAACAATCGATAGCACCATCAAACTCAAGAAGTGGAAGAGGAAAGCAATTTTGCTTTGGTTTTCCTGTTCGGTTGTGTGCGAACTGCACACACACTTGTCTAAATTGAAAGAGACCGTTTGGCATGTCGCAATTTGTGGCCTTTGTGTGTGTTTGTTTTACCGTACTGCTCAGTTTGTGCATGCCCTGTATTTGTTTTTCCCTTTGATTGCGTCTTCCTACATTACCCTGTGCGGTGTGTTTGTATGTGTTGAGTGTGTGTGTGTGTGTGTGTGTGTCTGTGTGTAAATGGCTGTAAGCGTGTATGTGTGTGTGTCTGCACCAGCATGTGAGTGCCCGTCTGTGTGTCATCTCCAGACGTCTGAGAAGGACATCTTTACAGTTTATCTGAAGAAGCTCTGTAATCAGCTGATGGAGAGGGCGGGGGAGGGGGGGGTAGGGCTGTAGGAGGGTTGAAGGCGGGAGGGGAGGGGGGGAGGGTAGTCTGTGAAGTGTGAGGCTGCCAGATGTGCTACTGCCGTCTTTCATCTTACCAGTCAGCCGGGGGGGGGGGGGGGGGGGGGGGGGGCGCGGGTGGTCCTTCCCCCGGACCGTGTGACCCGTTCACCTGCTTTGACGATCCACAACCCATGGGTGCATCTGTCAGGGTCCGTGTCTGGTGGTGGGGCCAGAGGTGGTTAATAAACAGGGCTGTACCTTTGTCTGAAACAGATAGGTCTGTGTCTGACCCAGGGACGTTTCTAGGATTGAAAGAAAGGGGGGGCTTAGCCCCTGGCATTTAGGGGGGGGTTAGTCCACTGTAGTCCGATGCGAGCTAGCCAGCGATTCCCAAAGACGTCAGTTTTTAACTCGTTTTCCGAACTTGTGGGTAAAAGTTTTGACGCTCAAGTGACCGACATTTAACCGAGAGCATCTGGTAGTTTTTCGAAATAAAATATTGTTATTAATTATCGTATTTCTTCGGCGGCCCGAAAAAATCCCGATAATTATTTAGGTGGGCTGAAGAACATTTTAGGGGGGCTTCAGCCCCCCTAAAACAGGGCTAACGACGCCGCTGGTCTGACCTGCACACAGCACGAGTCGGGAGGAAAACACAATAAAGTTGAATTTGACATCGTTTTACATTCCAGCTGCCAGAATAACTAAGCTAGATTTGTATGTTTTTCGCATCGTTAATGTTGCAGTAGAATTCTCGGTACAGTTCCTCTCTGCCATTTGCGGTACAACAAGAAACTAGGGGAAGGATTTCAGAAGAAATCTGAGGTGCGATTGCAGATGGTACATCTTGCACTAATGGAAATGGGAAGAGAACCCTGTTTTATTCTACACGTCACTCTTAGTATATTAGTGTAAACGAGCAGTAATAAACGTCTGCTTTTAAAAACATGCAATATTTATAAATAATAAGTATGCATACTTATTTAAAAGGCACATGATAACAAACAGCAGCGGATAAACAGCAGCCATTCTTTCATTTCTTTTCTACCTTGAAGAACATCTCCACGCACAGCTCACCACACACTGCCCTTGTTGTTTAAATGAATTTGAAGAGAGCGAGCATGAGAGAGAGAGGGAGGGAGAAGGAAAGCAGTGCTGGTGTGTGTCTGTGTGACCTTGGGTGCTTATTCACAGAGTTGAAGTGGCGGCGGCGTGTGCGTTGGACTACACAGCAAACGCCACGGCCAAGGTGCAGCAATGTCATTCGTTGCTGTGGCTTTACCTTTTCTGTTACTACTAACAAGTTGACCCGAGGCGCAGGCAGCTGCTGTCGTCTAGGTTACACACAGCAGGCGAGATGTGGAAGGGAGAAAGGGATGGTTCCAGGAAGGATTACATGAATCAAAACGGAGGGAAGTTGGTGGTCTGGGTAGGTAAGAAGGATTGAAGGAATATACAGTGATTGAGTGTTGTGTTGTGAGCTATGCATGTTCCGTTGGAAAGCCTGAACCTTGTACTTTATCTTTTTCTTACTTGATCTTATTGTATATTTTTACCCTGCCACTCTGTGTGCGGTTACAGTAATCTGCTGCTGTTGTGGACTGCAATTTTACCCCCGGGGAACTAATAAAGGAATTTCTTATCTTCGAGGACTTTGCCACAGGTGTAGCTGTCCGTGGTGCTGAAACATCCTTTTTCTCTCCGCCGTCGCAGAGTGCAAGAACAAAACAGGCTTCTTTGTTCTCCTGAGTGTGTTTGCAAGCGGCTGAGTGAATGTTTTTCTTCACAGTAACCTTCCTGCTAACTCTTTCTTTCTCCTCCCTTGTCTGAACCCACTTTCATTCCTGTTCAATCTGCATTTTCTCCTCTCGCTCACTCTTTCTCTTTTTCTCTCTCGCTCTCTCTCTCCCTCTCTCTCTCTCTCTCGCTCTCTCTCTCGCTTTCCCCCTCCTGCTGTCTCTCTCTCATGCCCCAAACTTGCGTGCCCCCTTCCATCCCCCTACTCCCCACCATCCACATTCCACTCTGCACCCCTTTCACGTTCCCCCCCCCCCAACCACAACCCTCCCTCACCCTCCCAGCCAACATCTTGACCGTCATCATCCTGTCTCAGCTGGTGCTGCGGCGACAGAAGTCCTCCTACAACTATCTCCTGGCCCTGGCAGCCGCCGACATCCTAGTCCTGCTGCTCATCGTGTTCGTGGACTTCCTGCTGGAGGACTTTGTCCTGGGTGTGCCGCTCCCCCTCTACCTCAACAAGGCGGTGCAGGTCCTGGAGTTCTCCTCCATCCACACCTCCATCTGGATCACCGTGCCGCTCACCGTCGACCGCTACATCGCCGTCTGTCACCCCCTGCGCTACCACAGCGTCTCCTACCCGGCCCGCACGCGCCGCGTCATCACCGCGGTCTACTTGGGCTGCCTGCTGTCGGCCGCGCCCTATTACTGGTGGCCTGAGCTGTGGCACGGGCTGCCCGGGGTTGGTAGCGATGGAGAGAGCCCCGAAGGAGGCGGGGGGGAGGACAGCAGCGTGGCGCAGCACGTGCTGGTGTGGGCGCACTGCGCCACGGTGTACCTGCTCCCCTGCACCGTCTTCTTCTCCCTCAACGCCGTCATCGTCCGCAAGCTGCGCCGGCGCCGCAACTGCTTCCGGCTGCGCGGCTACTCCACGGGCAAAACCACCGCCATCCTGTTCGCCATCACGTCCGTGTTCGCCGTGCTGTGGGCGCCGCGCACCCTCATGATCCTCTACCATTTCTACTCCGCCCCTCCAACAGCGCCCGGCCCGGCGCGCCTGCTGCACCTGCTCACCGACGTGGCCAACATGTTGGCTCTGCTCAACACGGGCGTCAACTTCTTCCTCTACTGCTTCATCAGCAAGCGTTTCCGGAGCATGGCGGCGAGCGTGCTGCGGGCCCTGCTCCGCTGCAGGAAGCAGCCTCCGGCGCCGTTCTACGCTGGTCACAACTTCTCCATCACCAGCAGCCCCTGGATCTCCCCCGCCAACTCGCACTGCATCAAGATGCTGGTGTACCAGTACGACAAGAACGGCAAACCCGTCTGCGTTTCCCCCTGATTGCCCCCCCCCCCACCACCCCCATCCCCACTCTATCCTGGGAAACCCTGCAGGGGCCACAGCCGAGAGCCCTGTTGCCTTGACGACCGGAGAGAACTCTTTTTGAACTTTCAAATGTCACTGGAGCCCGTGAGCTGAAGGTGTCCTAGCGCGACTGAGGGTCTGGTGACGTGGGTTCGAACGCGGAGCTGCCAGAAACCGGGAGACAGATCGACCCCCGACCCCGAATAAAAATGAGAAAGGATGTAGGAAAAGAGATCTGGATGCAAAAAAAATGGGAAAAAAGATAAACAAAAGACATGAAATGCCAGGATTACTCTGCTTTGACAAGCAGACTCTCGATCCTACAGAGCATAGAGCTCGCTGCATGTGCTCTTTTCCTGTACCAAACCACAGAGTCAGTGGCGATATTGTCCCTGCCTGGCTTGAGTGACTGACTAACGACTGTATTATAGCCTGGAGCCTCCATAACGACATCAGGCTCTGATTAATGACTTTGGCGGTCAGCTCATCACCCCCCTTTAATGTGCGCTCTGTAATTCCCGTTCAGAGTGACAGCTCGGACAAACCCTAGTGACATTGAAACGCCGCCGCTGCTTTACCGAGAGGGCGTGGCTATGTAAATGAACAGAAGGGTTGTGATAAGCCTGAGGGGGTCTGAGTGAAGCCTATCACCCACACAGCTACACAGCACATGGGGAACAGGTTCGGTTTCTGACGCATGTTGGAATGCCGTTGACTTTTCCTGGTCCAATTTTGTGGTGCATTACAACAAGACCAGCAGCTTCTTACTGTTGTTATGGTGACTTTCAAAGTGCTTAGGGTTAGACTTGACTGTTAGTATAAACACAAATAAATATAAAAAGTTACGCAAAAAATACAACTGGGGGGGGATTGAAGAAGGTAATATCTCCAAGGCCTTGTTTTACTATGAACTAACCATGGAAGTTTCAGGTTTTGGTAGATATTCCGTAGATATCTAAAAGTAGGCCAGTCTTTTATGACATGTTTCTTGACATTTTAAGCCAAATGGACGTGCAAACTTTGTAAACCTTTTCTGTTTAAAAACAGCGGGGGAGAAAGACCGTTAAAAAGAAAGAAATTCGATGTGCAATAGGACTACTTTCTCCTTTTCTTAGCGCCCTATTTAGCTCCATTGTGACTGAGAGCTACAGCAGTTTTCCTGACCAGCTCATTCTTCTGTCTGGGGAGGTTAATGTGGACGTAAGACCATGAATCTTCTTCAGTTCACGAGCCCATACATCAGCCTGTGTCGCTGTCTTTGTCCCTCCCGGTAACATAGCATCAAACACTCCACCCATCACTACCCCTCACCCTAACCGCAGTCACACACGTTACGATATGACGGCAGACACATTGCGAACATGTCAAAAAACACATCCTCCAGAGACAACAATACTACATACACGGCAACCCCACCACACACATGGCAACCCCACCACACACATAGCAACCCCACCACACACATAGCAACCCCACCACACAAAAGGAAACCCCAACACACACATAGCAACCCCACCACACACATAGCAACCCCACAACACAAGGAAACCCCAACATACATCCGGCAACCCCACCACACACAAGGAAACCCCAACTCACATCCGGCAACCCCCCCACACACAAGGAAACCCCAACACACATCCGGCAACCCCACCACACCCAAGGAAACCCCAACACACATCCGGCAACCCCACCACACATCCGGGAACCCCACCACTCACATGGCAACCCGACCACACACAAGGAAACCCCAACATACATCCGGCAACCCCGCCACACACATAGCTGAGATACATTTTCCGCCAGTCTCCCAAGAGCTCTAAACTGAAGCCAATGTGTTCATCTCTTGTGCTGCACAGAGGGGAAACACCCAAGTCAAGCTCTCATCACGGAACCTGAGGAAGGATCCAGGCAGCATCATTAACTCATTGTCAGATTCATTCAAGAAACAATAAGATACTATCCCCCAGTGTGTTTGAAAAGAAGAAAAACTTGTGTGTGTGTGTGATTGCGCCTGTGCATGTCAAAGCCAGGCATCAAACTCACAAGCAAGTGCAAAGGGAGAGAAACAAATTCTACATCACGCCAAATAATTACACTCAGCCGTTTGGTTAACTTCCCTCCAAAAAGCTGATTATGATTTAACTATTACATTGCCAATTTAATTTCTTGTTTGCCCAGTTACTGATTAACAAGTTCCCTATTCCCTATTCCCATTTCTCTGATTCAGTGTGATTGTACAATCTGGTTGAAACCGGTGGCAACAAATTTGGGCTGGAATCAACTGAGATGTGCACAGCTTTACTTGACAGGACTGTTGTCCAGGCTCACAAAACTCAGTAGAAATGTGTTTGTGTCCTCACTTTTCCTCTTCATTCGCCTCCTCCACCATAGTAAACCTCCTCTTTTTCTTCCTCTCTACTCAACGTCAAAACCACTTGCTCATTAATTATGTAACAAGAGGAAGCTGCCCCCTTCTCCAACTGAGCAGATTAGGTGCCACCCTCTCTTCCCCAGCCTCCAGCCTCCAGCCCCCAGCTCCCTCATCTGCTGACACGCACGCACACACAACAGACGGACACACACACACCTGACTAAATTCAAATGTTCTAATTCTCAGTGAGTAAGCTCCGCAGTTAGGGAGCAAGAATGGGCTGAGGAGAGATCAGGTGGTCACAGATAATCAATAAATAATAATCATCCAGCATGCACTGCTTCGAGCCCCCTGCTGATAATCAGACAGTTCATCACGCTGATTCTCCCGATCAGTGGTTAACCCATCATTAGGGATAGATTTTGAGGATTTGTGTGCAGTTTACTGCAGTCCCCTAGACACACAAGAAAGACTCAGCTGTGGAAGGAAGAGTGAGGAAGAAAGTGAGAGAGGCTAAGTGTCCACGAGGGACGAGAGACAGGGAGACATAGTTGATGAGCAAGAGAGAGTCAAAGGGATAGAGTGAGCAAGACGGGGAATTAGAAGAGAAAAAGAAGAAAAAGCTAGTGTCAGTCACATGCAGGTATCTCAGGTCCTCAAGCCTCTCTCGGGAGGACGGTTGTGAGTGTGTGAACCATAACCCCCCCCTCCCCCCCCCTCCCCCCTCCATGCCTGGTGTAAAAACCCTCTACCTCCATATATCCTTTAGACAGATATTAAAAAGTTGGCTGCACATAGATCAATCTTGGGCAGAATTTCATATTTCATGTTTTTTTTCCATCTTGTTGTGACTGCTTTCTCTCTCTGCTCTGTGTGTGCGGAAGGCCTGTCCGAGCTTGTGTGGAATTTCTGTGTTGGAGAAAATGCATTGGACAATAATTGGACTGTACTGAAATTGTTTTTAACATAATCGAGCACACTGCAATCATTTAAGGAGGTCAACAGAAACAGGCGTAAGATTGGTGAACTACGTTAACTACAGGCCAAAACTATGGGAGACTTTACCCTTGAATATTAGGGAAGCAAACACGCTAGAAATTCTTAACATAAAATGTTTCTTTTTACCAAAGCATTTGACTCATTTGAAGCAACTGTTTTATAACTTTTATTACTTGCTTGTCTGCATTATTCTCCATACATTCGCTCTTGCCGCTTGTCTTGACTGATTTTAGGTGAAGTACCTTAAATTTAAATTGTTCTATGAAATGTGCTATTTAAATAGTATTATTATTATAAATATATCAACGTGAAACCATTTCTGTATTGCAAGGTAATTTCCTGTATAGTCTATATTTGTTGAATATTATTGTGTGTGTATATATACACATGTATAAACAGGTATATAGTATACTGTAAATAGTTTATACATTCATTGACACTATCTGAGTGTTTGGGGTAGTGTGCTGATGGTTTTCTCATTGTGGTACCTACACAGAAAGCTTATGTTTAAACAAGCCGTTTGATTGATAGTCATGGGCTCGCGTTACTCCTTTTTTATGTAATGCCAAGATTAAGTATATTAACAGTTTGTGCTCTGTTGAACGATGCTGCTCAACGTCAATAAAAAATCGGATTGCCCCGACTTCAGAGCGATCAGCCATCACTTGACATTTTATTTCGCACGTATTAACACTTTCTTTCCTGAGATGGCACATCACACACTCGTGATTCGACTAATCAACACCAGCCGCTGAGCGGTCGGGAACTGTGAAGTCATCCTTCGCAGACACACACACGTACAATTTAGGACGCAAACACGCGAAACTGGTGAGTCATCTAGGATGTGTTCGCTGGTCAGCGTGACATTTGTCAGAGTGTATCGTGGGCATCATGACATGGGTTGGTAATTATCCCGTTAAAAAGGTTTTTGCAAACCTCGTTCACAGCCTGTCGTTCATCTCTGTCGTTCCTGTTTTCTCTGCCTAACAGCACAAACCAGTTTTAAACACGTTGGCACGGTTAAACACTGTAATTACAGATTGCTTTCTAGGAGCCACCTTCAACAGGGTGATGCGTTTGACTAATGATAAGGGTCCCCTACTCCTTGAAGCTACAGTTGGCTAAACATGAAGTGTATCCAATCCATTTTCAGTCCCTGCAACACAACAGAGTTCTGGTAACTGAATGCACACACACTCACTCACACACACACACACACACACGCTCATACACACACACACACACACACACGCACGCACTCACTAACGCATTTACAGACACACACCTACTCACACACACAGTCAAGCATTCACACGCACACATAAACACACACTCAACCACACACTCAACCACAGACAAACTTCAGATTTTACTGACAAACAAGTTTGCCATACAGCTGTCAGGATTCAGGAGGATATTATGATTCCTGCGACAAGCATGGTTCCCCTTCACTCAGAACCAGCTGGACCGATAACGACCCACACAATAACTACACTGATCTTCCAGACTCTCTCCCCCAATGTCAGGAGTCGGGTGGTTGAGCGGTAATGGTGTTGTGTTAGTATCAGAAGGTTCCCAGTTTGAATCCTGGCCGTGCCAACATGACATTGTGTCCTTGGACAAGGCACTTCACCCTACTTGCCTCATGGGGGAACGTCCTTGGAGTTGTTGTAAGTCGCTCTGGATAAGAGAGCATCTGCTAAATGACAAAATATAAATGTGTGTGTGTATGCCGGCTTCTGTTTCCATGTGTGAACAGTGAACATCCATCTGTCACCAGGCACATGCGTGCAATTTCCTCTGCTCATATGGTCAGCGTGACATATGTGTGTCCATCTATCTGTCTAGGTTTTGAATTAGGCCTTTTCCAGTGCAGTGGAGGGAGTCTTGGAGACGGTTTATTTTTTGGAACGTGATTCTGCATGAAAACATTTGCGGATGATGTTGTCCTGTTTGCTTCCTCGAGCCGGGGCCTCCAGCATGCTCTGGAGCGGTTTGATGCCGAGTGTGAAGCGGCTGGGATGAGGATCAGCACCTCCAAATCCGAGGCCATGGTACTCGACCGGAAAAAGGTGGCTTGCCCCCTCTGGGTGGGTGGGGAGCCTTTGCCTCAAGTGGAGGAGTTCAAGTATCTCGGGGTCTTGTTCACGAGTGACGGAAGGACAGAACGTGAGATTGACAGGCGGATCGGTGCAGCGTCTGCAGTGATGCAGTCTCTGTACCGGACTGTCGTGGTGAAGAAGGAGCTGAGCCGCAAGGCAAGACTCTCGATTTACCGGTCAATCTACATTCCTACTCTCACCTATGGTCATGAGCTTTGGGTCATGACCGAAAGGACAAGATCGCGGATACAAGCGGTCGAAATGAGTTTCCTCCGCAGGGTGGCTGGGCGCTCCCTTAGAGATAGGGTGAGGAGCTCGGTCACACAGGAGGAGCTCAGAGTAGAACCGCTACTCCTCCACATCGAGAGGAGCCAGTTGAGGTGGCTCGGGCATCTGTTTAGGATGCCTCCTGGACGCCTCCCCCGGGAGGTGTTCCAGGCATGTCCCACCGGGAGGCGGCCCCGGGGAAGACCTAGGACACGCTGGAGGGACTATGTCTCTCGGCTGGCCTGGGAACGCCTCGGGATCCCCCCGGAGGAGCTGGAGGAGGTGAGTGCGGTGAGGGAAGTCTGGGCTTCCCTGCTCAGACTGCTGCCCCCGCGACCCGGCCCCGGATAAGCGGAAGATAATGGATGGATGGATGGATGGATTCTGCATGAAAACATGTTCCAGTTAAACAGTCAGAGGAACTTGGAGCTTTAATCTTCCTAATCTGAGTGGTAGAGGTAACACCAGAGTACGGTAACAGGTAGGTCAGGTGCAATGTGACAGTTCATCCTACTCACAGTTCACCCAGCTCATAGATGGACCAAAGCGCTGCAACCCGCTAAAACTTTAGCCAATCATCGCATTTCTCACTAGCCAATCATCGTCCCTCACGCAAAGATAAACTATCAGACATTTATGTATCGCATCTCAAAGCTCTCTATTTCCTATCACCTTAGACCCCCCCCCCCCCTCTTTCACAAGACTAAGGATTCAATTGGATACAATCCATGCCCTTTTGCCACAAGTAGTCAATCAAGGCAAATGGCTAACCATCTAACCACCTTCCATTTGTTGATCCCACAGTTGGTCCCTCTTCCGCTTGGGTAATGTTTTTCACATTTCCAGCCCCCACATTGTAAAAGTAATCCTGTCATATTGCTTTTGAGATTGTCTCCTTGATTTTTGTTACGTGGCCAAAACGACAGGTAGATAAAGATCAAATGCTGTATTCAGTTGTACATGTGTGAGTTGAGTGTGTGTTTGTGTGAGGAGACAGGCACCCTCTTAATAAAGCCATATCTTGGGCATTATTCTTTAAGGTCCCCATATCTCATCATTGTTGTCTCCTAGTGTCTGAGAGGTGAGTAGTGGTCTACCCTGTAAATATGCCTGAGTGATAGATGCTCCCCTGTCTTTGTTAAAGCTCTTCAATGCCTTCTTATGGAAGAGGGAGTGGGTGAGCGTGTGTGTGTGTGAGTCTGTGAGCGCATCTGCGAGTGTGAAAGTGAGTGTGAGCGTGTTTTTGAGAGTGTGTCTGTGAGTGTGAACCTGTGTATGCGAGTGCGTCTGTGAGTGTGTGTCTGTGAGCATGTGTATGTGTGTGTCTGTGAGTGTGAGAGTGTCGCTGTCTCCTCAGTGCCTAGTCCTGCCAGTTGTGTCACTGCGGTAATAAAGATGGATGGGCTCTCCATTGCTGTGATTGGGCTGCTGCTGTTGATGTGTCTGTATGTGCGCTGCAGTGTGTTGTGCATGCATCCTGTCCTCCTGTGTCTGTGTGAAAGACAGAAAGGAATGACATATAGGAATTAGGAATAAGGATATTATTGAGATGAGAATTGAGAGCTCCTAGCCTTTCAACCACAGGTCCAGTCTTTCAAACACAGGTACAGTCTTTCAACCACAGGTCCAGTCTTTCAAACACAGGTCCAGTCTTTCAAACACAGGTCCAGTCTTTCAAACACAGATCCAGCCTTTCAAACACAGGTCCAGCCTTTCAAACACAGGTTCAGTCTTTCAAATACAGGTCCAGCCTTTCAAACACAGGTCCAGCCTTTCAAAGACAGCTACAGCCTTTCAAACACAAATCCAGTCTTTCCCATGTGCACAGTTTCTTATCACCTGCCTTCACTGACCCACAGCACAATTACTCTATGTTTCATGTAGTCTGGTTCAGTAGAGGCTTTGAGTGACCCGTGTATTTCTTGAGACAAGGTCAGAGTGGCTAAGCTACCCACCCAGGGAGGGCCAACACACAGACACACAACCAAGGGTTTGCCAATGCGAATCAGTACTGTATTGTGTCAAAGGGTAGTCTGGTCACGGATGGCGCCAAAACAAACAACGAAAACAATCAAACAAGACAGATTTCTTTGTCCTTTCGTGCTGAGTCATTCACAAAACAGTTTCTATTTTGTGTCCTTTCAGTGTGGATATGAACGGGTCTGGGGGCATACAGAACAGCAGAAGCCCGGCAGTTGTCAAAATGGAGTCAGATGGCTTAGCGGCTAAAGAATAGGGCAAGTAATCAGATGGTTGCCGGTTGTGCCAAAATGACATTTTGTCCTTTGGCAAGGTTCTTCAGCCTACTTGTCCTCAGGGGGATGTCACTGTACTTGCTGCAGGTCACTCTGGATAAGAGCTTCTGCTAAATGTAAATGATTTTCAGGCCGAACATTTCAATTCCAACCTCCCAGATGATAGTTCTCAGCTGCTCTCAGATGTGAAGAAGGGATTTGGACATGTCAGAGAAGAGAGAGGGCCTCTCATCGTTCACAAGTCACCACCTGTTCTGCTCACTTTCATCTACAGACAGAGTTGGATGTGCCTCTTCTCTCCTCCCCTCCTCGTGCGCCCTTTCAAGAAGAGCAGCCAGCTAAATATTCAGTTCTCTCCTCATCCGATGCAGTTCTCCCTTCCTTGCACACCTCTCTCCGGTGTCCCTCACCCTCTCTCCTTCCCTCTCTCTCGCCCATCAAATCCCTGTTTAATGTATTCTCTGCACCATTCAGGCATTTCTCCTTTCATCTGTCCTAATACAGGGCCTTGATCTCAAAGCTGTGATTTAATCAGCTCTTGAATGAGACTCCAAATACACCAACACAAACAGCGCACAACACAAAAAAAACAGAGGCTAATGTGGGGGCCAGCGACCACTGCACATCTTGGTGCTTGCGTGTGCATGCATGTGTGTGTGCATGTGTGTGTTTGCAAGAAGCGTCCTTACTATTTAGCCCAGGATTTTGGCATACATTTCCGGTGCTTACACTGTACTGCAATCATTCATAACCTGAAGCCAATGACATTCATGCTGCGGCAAAAAACTTCACACAAAACCCAGAGCAGCTGAAAAGGGGGGAGTCTGCCTGGTGACAGTGAGTGGGGCGGATGCATGGACCACAGGCCGAGGAGTCATCTGGAGGGGTCAGTCTAGAGAAACAGAAGGCTGAAGGACTGCTTGGAGAGACTTAACGAGACTGCAGTAAAGCAGATTTGTTGCTGGAATGCGATGAGCGCTTGGTCCAAGGTTGTCTTGTCATCCATTCTGTATCTTTTTCCGTCTTTCTTTCCTCACCCTTTTTCGTTTTGTTCCAGAGGTCTTGGCCAGGTCAACCCCTCTCAGCCGAGCTTTGAGTGATGGATGAGGGTGTGCAGACGCTCTGCTATGGCCTTGCTGTAATGACTCTCTCCCTCCTTTTCTCTCTTTTTCTTTCTCACTCTCCCCTCCAATCCCCTCCTCGTTTTTTACGAGTCAATAGCTCGGTGCGGGATTGTATCGAGCCAGGGTGAATTTCTTTCACTCTTATTTAGGCATTTCTCCATTTTCCCAGAGGACTTTGAGGAGCATCAACGATTTGATTGACGTTGGTGAACCAGTCCATCTTCCTACAGAAATGTCACACGTAATTCACTGTCTCCAGGTGAAGGAACCACCAATCATATCTAGTTTTACATTTTGCACTGGTTTATGGATTTGGATGCATTTACGCTACATATGGACTTAAAACCAAAGATAGCACGTTCAACATAATGAAAAAAAATTGAAATCGTTATTAATATATCAAAATCTAGCAGATTATTTATCTAAACAGAGCTCTGGGGCCCGTTCTTCGTACGTCGCTTAATACATCCGAGATCAAATGACACATCCAAGATGATTTCCTTGTGCGAATCATGATCCGGCTAACTGGGTTCTTCGAACAAACCTGTTGTGTATGATTAGTATCACTGGATACGATCATGTGTTGGCTTAAAAGGGGATATGTATCGAAAGTAGAAACATTGATCAGCAACGCTGCTATTGGCTGTTCAGCATGGCCAAAGAACGTGCCCACTTTTTCTCCCAATCAGAACAAGAGCTTTTAATGGAAGGTTATTCCGAATTTGAGTCGTTATTTAAAACGACAGGGAACGCCTCAAAGTCTGCAAATGCCAGGAGAGTGGGCTGGCAAAAAGTAGCAGACAAACTAAAGTAAAAGTGAAATACAAGAATATTCTACAAAATGGTTCATATGTGTTCATACTGACAGTTCATACTGTCTTTATTTTAAAAAGCCACTTATTTTTCCTCCCTTTTAAAAACCACTGTTAAATTATGTGTTTGTCTATTTATAACAGCCACAAAGAAAAAGGCAGAAAAAAAACGGTATCTCTCAACAATTACACTTTATCCCGCAATACCCGATTCATTTGAAAAGCTCTGCAAATTATTCTCCCACCTTCCGCAAGAGGTTGCTCGCGTATGGCTGCGACATACTTCCCTATCTCCTCCGCTTATAAAGCCTCAATCTAATCTTGTTTACATGAAGTAAACCTGCTCCCGAGCAGGTTTGAGTTTACGGACCTGTTGCTATGACGACAAGTCTAGGATGAGCTTCGAAGAACCAAACGATCCAAGATCATGCCAAATCGTCAACAATAAAATCCAGCTAACTGAGTTAGCGACGTACGAAGAACGGGCCCCTGGTGTAGACCTCCCCCCCATGCAAGAGAACTTTCAATGAAAGTATGCTCTAAGGTCATAACCCTGCGGGGCTGGGGGGGGGGGGGGGGGGGAGATTGACCCCTCGATCCTCTGCCCCCCGCCGCCCTTTAGTACCCCTCAGGAGGCCTCCTTTGAGCCTGCATCCTGCACTGTCAGGAGACTTGACCATGGCATCCATTAGGAACAACAGACTGACAAACAGACAACAACAAACTGTGACACTGAGCAGATGCTTCTGCCAGTCGCCGCCTGGTCTGGCAGGAACCTGCTCAGACTCAAAGACAGGAACAAAAAGAGAGGGAGGAAAAGAGGGAGGCAGCGGAAGAAAAAGGGTAGGGACTGAGACCAAAGAGTAGAACAGACCTGGAGAAGAATCATTCACTTCTGCATGTTCTGTAGTACAAAGACCATAGGCCACCTGTTCTTCCTCCAGAGACAGGTGTACAGGAAATGACACATGAAACAGAAAGTGTGTGTGTGTGACATACTACTAGACGAACAGGGGTTAAACTGTGTTCACTCTGCATCCAGTTACCAGAAAAAAAAGAAGATATTCCTCCATTTCGTTTGACTCCATTTGTTTCCCTCCCCCTGATTACGTGTCAGAAACATACGATGTAAATGAGAATGATCTGACAGCCCATCAATCAGTTGTTCCGATTGGTTTGCACACTTCCATAGCCCCGCTCTGCAGCAGAGCAACAAAGGCGTGTGTGTGTGTGTTCACGTGTGTGTCACTGATTTATGGAATGTTCAATTATATTGACACTTAGACGGTAGCAGAATGACATACAAAGTAATGAACAGCAGTCCATTGACTGATAAACACAGGGCGCACTAAGAGCCACAAGACACGTAGTGTCCAGGCGAACAGTGTATACACCGTTTAGACTTAGGCTGTGCGCACACCCAAACATTCACTAACAAACACATACACACAAACACACACACAAGGTGTGGGTCGCACAGTTCAGTCTGGCTTTCCTGATCTCCAAGCCCTGAATTTCTCATTCTAGCTCTTTGCCTCATCAACATTATAGCTACTCTACTTTCGGTTCACTGAGTTCAATGTGTTTAACAGTCTGAGGCGGTAAGCGCACACCACTCTGCCTCCCTACCTCTCTCCCTCCCTCTCTTTCAGTAAATCTTTCCCTCCATCCAATACAACAGCGTGTGATTAATTAGTATTGCCGTTAGCAACAAAAGCCCAAATAAGTTGTCATTGCTCGTCCCACGGGTACCTCTCGCCTCTCTCTCCCTGTGGCTCAATTCGAAACTCTCTATAGCAATTACTATGGCCCACAACATTAGTTTGAAGTGGGTGATATATCCAAGACTCCAGACTCCTTTCTTGTAATCACTGGGGCTAACGTCTCCTTAGACAACAAATTTCTATCTTAAATTCTTGCTAATTTCGGATTACGTTGCGGGATGTCGTGTGTGCCTGAAGAAAGAATGAAAAAAATGAAATCGAGCAAGTTTACAGTTCCACATGCAGTCATCCATTAGCTATGAAGTCAAAAACATGTTTTTATCAAATATACCCACCTCACACTCACTTGAACCAGTGGTCAACAACAACCGGATTACTAGTCTGGACATGTATACTGGCGCTGAACTGGTGCAGAATTTCTAAGAACATCTATGGGGTGAATTAATTTCCGAGACGCAGCGAGGAAATTGCTATTCCCCCTGTGTGGCCACTTTAACACTAATCACACCACAGTGTCACCTCTCCTTTGTGGAATAATCAGAATGTTATGTGTCTGGCCCAGACTTGACTGGCTAAAATCTCTGACTGAGAGGGAGGAAGTTGGTGACAACACATTATCACCCCAGAAGTCTGAGGTGAGTGTGTCATCCTCCAATTAACATAGCACAGGAACGAGAGTCTCCATTTCCCAGGCCAGCTCAGAAAAGGATTCATCACCTCTCAGATACAGACATTCCAGACTTCATAGGGCAATTATGCCAAAGCTATATAAAGACTTATCTTTTTACCTTAGCTTTTCAGTGATGTGTTGACTTTTACCGTGTACAGTGTGTCTCTATTTGTTGAGTTTTTACCAATTGTTGTTTTTACTGTGTATAGTGTGTGTCTATTTATTGCGTTTTTAATATTGCTATGTACTGCACTTTGGTCAACCGTGTTGTTTTAAAGTGCAATATAAATAAAGTTGGATTGGATAAAGGATTATGTTATCTTATCTAAACAACCATATCCATAAACAATCTGTTGTAATCATAGGTAACGTCAGCATTATAATGTGGATAACAAAGAGGAGATCACAACGGACACCACAAAACTGTTTTTAGTGGAACGGAAAAAACAACGTTATTATAAAACATCTATTATCAGATCTACTGTGTATGCACTGTATATTTGACACGGTTCTTTCATGCGTATATATTCATACATACATTGCATTTGTCAATGCGTGCCTATGTGAAGGTGCGAGTGTGAAGATGACTAAAAAGATATAACATATCATAAAACATACTCATGCATACTTTGTATGTGTTCAATGTGTACTAAAGTACTAGACATGACTTGAACCTCTTACAAATTGAAAGGTATGGAAAAGATTTTCAGAGTTTGAAAAAGTCTGGTTTCTTTGGCATCGCTTATGTCACGGCAGGCTATGGAACGTAAACATAATAAAAAAGGCTGAGCGACGCACAGTTCTCATGTGTGGGCCGATATGGTGAAGGGAGGCGAACGTGATCAGATGCGTTTGAAGACGTGGATCATGCCGTTGCAGTTGGGGCAGCGGTGTTCTACATCCTGCATGGAATTCACGCAGAATGGAATGCAGCAGCAAAGCCAGCACCTGGTGACAGGGAAGGGGGAGGGACATGGGCAGGATGTGACAAACACCAGCGAATTAATTGGAATCCAAGTGAGTCGAAGGCTTCCACACATGCCATGCAGAATAGGTGACAGCTTTAGCACCCTAGTCAGGTTCCCAGTTGTTCCAGCAGTTTGGGTGACTACCTATTTGTCTTACCCAGTGATGGTGAGGCCTCCGCAGACGAGCCAGGCCAGCAGGCCAGCCGAGTGTTCTGTCTTGGTGACTACAGTCTCCCTGCAGTGGGGGCAGTTTGCCTGGCCGGGAGCGTCCCTCAATGCCGGGGTCATCACCACCGTAGTCACTGGGCAGGCAGGCAGACAGATAGATAAATAGATAGATAGACAGACATATAGATAAATAGACAGACAGACATATAGATAGACAGACAGACAGACAGAGGGAGGGAGGCCAAGGGATGCAGATGGAAAGAGACCGTAAATACACAGTAGATTGACAACATAGATTTAAACTGACAAAGCGCAGTTTAGATCTATGGCTTCGTCATACTGCCTAATAGAGAAAGGGGGCAGAATGGTAGGTCAAGATAGGGGAAGGGAAGGAATGGCAAATATTGCCCACTTTTAGACGGTGACCACTGACATATTATTGCACAAGTGGATGCTGACACCTGCTGGTCGCGCGTCTGAGCTCGTTTGGGCCTTGCTTCATACTAAATAAACCCAAATGTGAGGAAAACAAAGATGATGATGATGACGTATGCAGATCATCATATGATTCCTTTGGGAATGGTTGATTCTAAATTCACATTTAGTCATTTAACAGATGCTTTTATCCAGAGCAACTTACAGCAAGGACAGGGACGTTCCCCCTGAGGCAAGTAGGGTGAAGTGCCTTGCCCAAGGACACAACATAATGTTGACACAGCCGGGGTTAGAACCAGTGACCTTCTGATTACAAACCCGACACTGCCAAAGGACTACGACTTCTAAGAGAATGTTGCTGGACGAGATAGGACACTGGCCCCTTGGTGTGTTCTATTAAAGTTGGTTTGTTTCTAGCAAAGGCCTCTGTCTGATCATGAGCCTGTATGTAAATATGAATTAACAACGGGAAACGGTGTCTCTTCTACACTAAACAAATTAATTATGACAGCTGTGCAAAAGGTTACCCTGACTGCCCTACATTTCAACTTAGCAGACGCTTTTATCCAGAGCAACTAACTGCAAATACAGGGAGATTCCCCCTGCGGCAAATAGGGTTAAGTGCCTTGCCCAACAACACAACATCATGTTGGCACAGCTGGGTTTTCGCTCAACACGCTAACCACTCAGCCACACGACTCCATCCTAACTCTTGAATGCTAAAAACGTTGTGGTTTCAACATGATCACGTGTTTGCACCTGCTTGCTGGCTGTCAAGCATGAGTCAGGATACGGTTGGATTTCCTGTTTGTTCTCTACATGTCTGTAATGAAAACAATGAAAACCGATTTTTGGGTCTGTTCTGTCTTTGCAGTGAGTCTGACCACATCCTCTCCACTCTCAGGCGTGTACAGAGACCTATTAAACCTCTTCCACTTCCTCAAAGTTTCAGGAAGCAACATATTATTTATTGTAAAATGACGGACGGGTTGCATGGCTATAAAATGCACGCAGTTGCATTTGACAGATTTCCCAAGAAACATGCAGACCCAATTCAAACACCAGGATAGTGTTCAAAAACAAGCTTGAAAGTCTGATTCGAAAACCAGCAACAGCAGGCCAGGCCGCAATATACTGTGGAAGACTGCAGAGAAACAACAAGAGAGTGGAGTCATTGTTTCTCTATCCATCTCAGATAGATTCGAAATAAGATTACCCAACATACAGCATCGGTGTTCATATTGTGTTTATTTCCACCAAAACCGTTTACCTTGGTGGTTTGGAGAAGGGGGGGGGGGGTTGCGCCATCTCACCTGTAGTGACCGGTGTGGGTATTCCAGCAGGGTACTGCGGGGCAGTAGGGTACACTAGAAACAAGAGTGGAGAGAGGATGGGGGGGGGGGTGATCGTAAGCAATCCGCAATCATTCCATTTCAGGAGATGATAGTTTCCTGATGAATCATTACGTGTTGTAACACCAGTAAAAGTCCATAGCTAAAGTGTGCTGTAATGTCTTGTTCATTTGTTGCAACTATCTCTTCTTTATGGCCTATAAAGGTGGTGGGTGTGTTTACAGGACGCTGTGTGTAAAAGCAGACTCACCTCCCTGATAGGGACCTGGCTGGAAGGGCTGGCCGGGTGCCGGGGGGTAGCCAGGCTGGGGGTACATTCCTGGTTGAGACCCCGGAGCCACACCCCCGTAGTTGACTGGGGGGCCGGGGTAGGGGGGGGCTGCTTCATTTGGGGGGTATCCTTTCTCCATCTTGATGGTTGACTAAGCTGCAAAGGAAGAACAAGTGAGAACAAATCACCTTTGAAGACAAGTCCAACTTTTATGATACTCTTTTAACCTGACAGGCCAGGCGTTGCTATGGCAAGTTGCTATTTGCTTTAGGTAGGGAAGAGTGAAGTGCAGCGTACAAACAATGCGTCGCTTTTAAAAAGACAAGATGAGGTACCTCAGATACATACCGAGAAGGGACAAGGACTAATATAGGTAGGAGACAGAGCAGGGTTTTCCCACAGGGACAACAGCTGATTGATTGGGAATGAGACAAGAACACACCTTGGGAGACACGAGGCAACACGAGGCTGGGGAAAACCATTTGACCTCCAAACCACAAAGACAAACAGTGGTTCATGCAGGAGGACTCAGTGTTAACCTGATACGTATTCATTACGTTACAATACATTATTGTAAAACGTGTCTTTGTCCTAATGGTTCTGTTGAATCGGCTCCTTATCGCTCCCAAACGAGACACCATCTCGACATCCGAGCAGAGAGCACGCAGGAACCAGCTCCATCTATTTTACTGAATCTTAAAGAAGAGCTCATCTCTGTGCACTCTGCTAGGACCCTGCAAAACCAGAATCAAATAAGAGTTTGTGGCTGTTTTGATCCTTTCCATATGTTGTGAGGAGTATCCAGTCATCAGTCAGGAACCTGAGTACTCTAGTGCCCTGGCACAGCATGATACTCTCAAACACATAAACAAAATGTGTCTCTCTCTCTCTCTCTCTCTCTGTCTCTCTCTCTCTTTTTCTTGTTGTCTATGTCTCTCGCTCTCTCAGTCTCTCTTTCTGTTTCCCATTATTCCCCTCCCACATTCTTCAAGGAGTGCCTTACAAGTAACTTCCTGACAAGCTCTGTTGGAGAGTGAACGTACTACTAAACTCTCTGTCCTGTACACGCACCATCATCCATGGGAGCTGTGTGTGTATGTGTGTGTGTGTGTTGTAACCCTACACTGATGCGCTTTCTGACCTGCGTGAATAGAATCAGTCTCGTCACAGACCTCCATTCTGTTCTGGTTACTAACTGAATTTGTGCAACATGACCCCAGCCCCACCCTGGTTTTGCTTCTCTCTTATCTACGTACAGATGGACTCAAATGGACACTCACACACACACGTACGCACTGCCATGAGTGTGCAACACACGCAAACTATCTCCCTATCACACATCACAAACTCTGCCACTGTAATGTGAACCTTTCGTTTGGCTGAATTCCAAGAACATAATGACCGGAAATCTGCTAATGACAGGATATGTTGAAGACTCACAGAGTTCTGGTAGTATCCCTCGGTTAGTAAAATCCCAATGAGGCTCAAATATACATCACACATCCATTCAAGGGCCAGCTAGCCAGAGGAGCGGTCTAAACACAGATGGACTGGATTTACTGGCAGCAGGAAAACAAAACACACTCTAAAGGACAGAACGTTAATGCTTACGTCTGCTAGTTCTGTAGTGTAACAATAAACTAACAAAACTAACAAGTATCATGATGTTCCCCCTTCCCAATCCACACCGTGTCCCTTCAGTGCCTGCCCACCCATAACCCCCAGGTCCAGGGGGCCCGCAACGAGGGAGGGGTGGCATCCCTTACCCACTTACCTGAAGCCTCCTTGGGGAGAAACTGGCCTGGTGCTGTTTAGTCCTGTGAGACAGGCAGAGAAGCGCCTGGCAGGCAGTCTGAGCGATTTGGAAGGCTGATGAAGAGGGAGGAGAGAAAGCTGGTGGGAGGAGAATCAGTTTCATTTGCACCGAAGTCGAATGCATGACTTGGAAAATCAGTATTCTTGGGGTTTTACAACCCTTGAGTTGTGAAAGTGTGTAGGAGGAAGAATAATCAGATGGCATATTGTTTTGTTTGAATAACTTCTGACAGATAAAGTGAATAGAGACAGGGAGAGAGATAAGAGAGAGCGAGAGATACAGAGAGATACAGAAAGAGAGAGAGAGAGAGAGAGGACAAAGTACAGACTCAATGAGCTGTCAGTGTACCAAGCAGAATGGATTTACAGAAGCCCTTTGTCATGTATATACCAGTGTGCAATGTTGACCAAGGGACCGGCTGACCAAACAACTTATTTCACTATCAGATTTCTAAGTACTAACTAACTTCCAAACTATTGGCTGAATTGCTTTCTAAAGGTATAGTAACTGCAAGCATTAGTTTCAGCAAAAAAAAATTTGGCCCTGTGGTTCTTCAACAGAAAAATTGGTTATGTGTGTGAAAGTTGAACTATGTGTTGAATGCAAATGAAGTGGATGTAATTTCTTGGTTTCCCTTCAAACTTCCCTGATAGTGAGCCTCCAGTGCCTCTTACAGCAAAAACGCCTTGGATTGTTTACTTCAAGACCTCGGACCCGACCCTTCCCTCTGTGGCTGATAACGTGTTCTCTCATGTCCCAGAACAGGATGTGATGCAGGAACACATGACCAGGTCGTCATCTGTAGACGGTCACAAGAGAGTGAGCCAATCGTGTCATGAGTGCTTGTGGTTTGAAGGAGCTAGTGAAAGGAGTTCTGTGGCGATGATGCTTTGCCCTCTGACCACTAGGGGTCCCTATTGTATAGATCAACATCAGGAGAACCTTTATGAAGGCAGGTGAAATATGAAATATATAAAAAATACACTGTCAAGTGAATCACTGTGATGTATTTATCTCTTAGAGTAAGATGCAACAAGAAATTCACACAGTAAGAAATACACAAAAACTAAGTTATACACGTCGAACTTTTATCAAAACCATCTTATTTAAATGTAGGACACATAATTCAGAATCAGAATTCAATTTATTTACCATGCAAGTTACAACAAACACGGAATTTATATTTATATATGGACTGAAACCGGGGGGGGGGGGGGGGGGGGGTACAGGATTTACAGTTTTTTGTTGTTGCAGAATATACAGCAGAATATACAGGATATACAGGATAAGGTGCAGTTTACAGACTATACAGTTATAGTCTATACAATTCAATTACAATTATGCAAGTATTGATCTTGCTGAATATACAGTGTTATGTCAGGATTTACAGTTTTTTGCAGCAGGTTTTTAGCAGAATATACCTATTTATATTACAGTTGTACCAGAATATGCATTGTTATGTTACAGAAAGTTGTGTCAGACTATTGCCTAATGTCCATTATTAAATCGCCGGATGTTATGCTATGTCACAGAATATGCAGTTGGCTTACATAACTAATGGTGAGAGGAATTGTAAAGATTGTGGGGGGCATATAACTGTAGCAAGTATAAAATATAAAATAAGGGTATAGAATATCTAGTATATAGAGTTTGGATATATACAGAACAGGGGAAGGGGGGGGTATTTACACAGTAGTGTAAAATCACAGTGATAAGTTTAAAGGTATCTTGTGCGAAAGTGTCATGTGCAGAGTTCAGTGGGATTGCTGGATGGGAGTGTGGGGTGTTGATTATTAGTGGCAATGTCATTCTGAGTCCCTGGCCCTGTTGAAGAGAGCGATTGCAGAAGGGTACACAGGTTCCTGTGGTGAGAAGTTATGGTCCTGGGAGCAGCTGAAACAGTGTGTAGAATTGCACCATCGTTGAATTGGTTGAAACCAGGTTGAATTTCTTCAGCTGCCGCAGGAAGTACATCCTTTGCTGTGCTTTCTTGATGAGTGAGCTGATGTTCAGCTCCCACTTGAGGTCCTGGGAGAGGGTGGTGCCCAGGAAGCAGAAGGACTCCACAGTGTTGACCTGGGAGTCGCACAGGGTGATGGAGTGGAGTGGGGCTGGATCCTTCCTGAAGTCCACAACCATCTCCACTGTCTTTAGAGAGTTTAGCTCAAGGTTTTCTGGCTACACCAGGTTGGCCACTTCCCACCTGTAGGCAGACTCATCCCTACCAGAGATGAGCCCAATCAGGGTGGTGTCATCTGCAAACTTCAGGAGCTTGACAGAGGGGTGACTGGAGGTGCAGCTCCCTGATTCTAAACCCGGCTCGGTCAACATGATGTTGTGTCCTTGGGCAAGGCCCTTCATCCTACTTGCCTCAGGGGGAATGTCCCTATACTTGCTATAAGTCGCTCTGAATAAGCGTGTCTGCTAAATGACAAAATGTAAATGTAGGTGAACAGAGATGATGAGAGAGATAGTGACAGACAGAGATGAAAACAGCTACATTCTTCTGGTTTTTGCAATCCAGTAATACTGAAATAAACACTTTCAGCCCTCTTTGTTAATCGTCGGGTCTGTTTTTCCCCCAGACTAAGCTGCACAGACATTAACACACAAGCACACACACTCATTAACTCATCAGCCGGCAGTCACTCAGAAATCTGACTAAGAAGGGATAATATTTTTCGGAGAAAACTGCAGACGTGGCCACAAAAGAATGTGGCAAAGTTTGGAGAGCCTGAGTGTGTGGAAGCGGTGTTGAGTGGAAACTGTTGAGTTCTGTAACAGCACGCCACATGGAGATACAACTACATCCAACTGACCAGATCAACTGACCTGCCACTGGTCATAGATATGCTTGTCAAGGTCTTTCCCGCACACATTGTACTCAGACAAAGAATACACTTTCAAAACATTTACATTTAGTAGACACTCCTACCCAGAGAGGAGCCCTGGAGAAAAGCCTGATTAGTCTCAATGTTACTATCTCACATTCTGGGGAAGAATAAATCAACAAGCAGGTCAGAGTATTGGAGAGAGACCGATTTGAATGGTTTGAAATGGGCAAACAGAGACACACACCCAAGGCAACACTTGGTCCTGAGGAAACAATATGTGTGTGTGTGTGTGGGGGGGGGGGGGGGAAGTTGTGTGGAGGAATAAGGAACTAGACAGTCCATGGAGAGTCTTGGAAGTCAAAGACAGGACAGGCAGGGCTAGGTGAGACACTGCAGAGAGGGCCATGTACTACACTGGCTGCTCTGGGAGGAGTTTCGAACCGACTGCTCCTCCCTGTGGACAGGACCACATCCCCCATCAAGGTCCCATCAATCGCTTCCGACAGAAAGATTACAAGCGTGTGGCGGAGAGGGGAAAAAAAGAACACACGGTTTACAACTGCTTAGAGACACACACATGCCTCCCACCCCCCACCACCCGGCAACGATTGTAAGTCTCCCTGGATCGTGCACTCTTTACTTTTATTCTCTTTTCCCTCTCTTTGCTCTGTCTCTCTCCCTCTGCCTTTCTTCTTCTGCTCTCATCGTTCAGTTAGTCCCCGGGAGAAAATCTTTTCTTTTAATGTATCTAATACATAGATAACATAAGAGATCTAGCGGGTAAAGTGTGATGAGGCTGAAAATGTATGTGTGTGTGTCAGTAAATGTGTGTATGGGAGGGGGATTGAGCGTGTGACCGCTCCTTTGGCTGGCTGTGATATATTTTTTTGTTCGGTTTTCTCTCCATGGTACAGATGATGAAAAGACAGTGTGGGAGGTAGAAGGGCATGACTTTCAGCTTTAATTAGCCACTCGGGCTCTCCTCTCTCTCTTTCCTCACTTCTTTTTTGCCTTTCCCTCTCCTTCTGTCCGCTCCTCTACTCAGCCAATCAGGTCATCTGTTTTCCCTACCCCATCATGCACCATCTTCAAAGCGGCCCTCAGCCCTGTTCATTCCTTCCATCCACCCACAGTTATTACAACGCTGTTCTCAGCCAGTGTTCCTCACAGCCACAACCAGTCAAATAAACTATTTTCCGTCTTGACCTTAATGCCTTGATAATATGATATTTTATTTCTATTACCTTTGAGGTAATAGAAAGCAGGGTCTTGATGAGAGCATGCTACACGAGGCCAGAAATAAACTGATGTCAGGATATGCTTCATCAGCTTCCAGTCAGTCCGATAAATCCACAGGAGACTCCTTGGGCTTAAGCCATTTTTTCTTTTTCTGTTTCTTTTCAAAGGCTCAGTTTTTGGCCCTAGGACAGTTATTGACAGCCCCAAGGTTCACGTCTACTTGGTTCTTTATGGCTTAAGGGAGGAAAATTTCAGTTCTCTGAGGGTGGTAACATCACTGTAACCAAAGCAGGCCAGTCGACATAGCCAGTCTCTTCAGAAAAAAATGGTAATCAAGCAAATTGAACTGGAATCCGCAAACGGAGGGCAAAAAATCTGCTATCAATATAATCAGTTTCAATACATTGTGATACTTGTGACAATACAAATCTTCAGATTCTTTGATATAATTGTTTTGATGACTCATTGTGATGATGGAAGGACGCATCAGGATTTTAAGTACCTGAGAACCTACTCTATTCATTGGACAAGGGAAATAATCCAAACTAAAATGAAAGTCCAGGTTCAGACAGGAAAACTCAGTAGTAAATTAGAACACAGTTTATTGAAAAACTGTGTTTTTCGCTCTCCATAGGGCTCTGAAACTGCCAGTCTGCTATAAAAAAAAGAGGCTGATTTCATCCCAGGCCTCTCTCAATGCACTTGCGCTAACTGAGACCTGGATCCGCCCAGAAAATACTGCAACACTGGCTGCCCTCTCAGTCAATCATGCCTTCTCCCACTTCCCGTGCCTTACCGGACGAGGAGGGGGCACAGGCCTTCTCCTGTTCCCACACATCAAATACACATCCACCCTGCTATCTCCTACTGCCAAAGCATTTGAATACCATAATGTCATGCTACTTGATCCTATCAAAGCACTACTAGTGGTCCTCTATCATCCGCCTGGACCGCTAGCCGACTTTGTGGAAGAGCTGGATCTGCTCCTCAGCACCTTCCCAGACGACGGAACTCCACTGATAATCCTCAGGGACTTCAACATCCACGTAGAAGGAATCCAGGCCTCTGACTTCTTGTCCCTTCTGTCCTCATTCGGACTGGCGATACTGGACATGCTAGCGACCCACAGGGCAGGAAAACAACTTGATCTTATCCTGACATGAGACTGCATTGCTGACCTAACATCAGTAACCCCACTACACATTTCTGATCACTTCCTCATCCAACTCTCGGTCTCCCTGCCTCCAACCCCTCTCACATCACCTCCCCTTGTAAGGAAGAAAAATGTGTGAGGTTCCCTGTAACCTGCCTGGAACAAAACAGCCACATTCATCCGATGAGCCACTGGGCTCCGGGTCTGGTAACAGTCACCGTTCTCCATCACACCTTCCACTCAGACGGGCCTGTCAAGCCTGGGCACGGATTTACTCTTTGACCGCACAGAACCTGAGGGCAAACGCAAGTCTCCGGCACCCCATGTGGAGGGAAGCAAGAGAGCAGCCAGCCAACCAGTTCACTGGACATGACACAGCATCACCGCCACTCAATATATCAGCATGTGCACACCAGTGGGTTTGGTGCCAGAGGAGTGGACGGTTGTGCCTCTGCATATCTTTTGACTCCAGCCAGTCGTTTGTCCGTGCTGATTTATAGGAAAGATCAAAACCTTGCCTACTAGAGAGTCTGGTTAAACCAGTGTAATTATTTACTTTTAACAGAATCAGGCTAGAGGACTTTCCTGAGATCTACAAATTTGGTTTGGATACGTACAAACACGCATAAAGTCCATACATACATACAGCTGTCTAATGGAAAATACTGTTCAATCAACCACCATGCAACAAAAAGTATTTTAGCAGGTGGGGCCAGCATCCTCTTGTAGCTACCTAGCGATTAAGGATGACACGGGTCCACCTGCACCCCATCCATTTGTCTGTCTGCCCAACTAAGCTGATGACACGGAAAGGGGGAAGACAAAGAAGGAAGCAGCGTCCAAAGTGTTTCCTGTTATTAGATCAGAGTCTGGCTCCTCCATCAGGGCTCTCCTTTCTGTCAGCCGCAAGTCATAACCTGATTAGGAATGTAGATGCTCTGTAAACGCTGTGCAGATATATTCAAACCTATTCTCTACGGTAGGTGGTTAATGAATTCAACTTTTATGCTGCCAATGTGAGTACAGTTTTAACATGAAAAGTCAACATCCATCTGTAATATCTGTTGCTGTTTTATTTCTTGTAAATGCCCACCGTGTGTAGATCGTGAGTTTGATTTGCCTGAAGAACGCAGTGAGTCCACAGTGACTTCCACAGTGAAATCATGTGATTTATCCAACAGTACAGCTTTCAAGTGCTCTCCGGGGACAGAGTAAGAGGAGAGGTAGAGAGGGGGGTGATGGAAGGAGGAGAGGAGAAGGAACAGCAGGTAGGTTGAAGGGGGCGTTAATCTAATGTGATAACAAGATCAGTACATGGGGAGTGACATTATTTTCTGCCGCCATAATAAAGGTGGCCTTTCCATCTTCTGCCAGACCGTCTCATTATTGGAGGCGAAGACAAATAACATGTGCTGCAGGTGTGTTAACAGCTGGCAAACAGTGTTAGCCACACGGCTACCTACACAACTCACAACCAGTAACAGTGCTGTTGATATGTTGGTTTTTATTTCAAACACAATGTACATCACAAGACAGCTTGTCTGTGTATATGTGGAGCTGTTTATTTTCTATTTAAGACTTTTCACAAACCTTAACTTGTATCGCAACAAAGATGCTTGAGGGAACTGCTATTGAAACACAGCTTAATTACACAAGAGTACACTTTTCTCCTTTAATTGTAAATAAATAAAGAAATCCAATCACTCATGAAGACCACAGATTCATGTTATTGGTTGTTTTTCATACGTTCTCTTTTATACAATCCAATTTTGTTCCTCTCCTATTGCTCATTTTGCGTCATTTCTGGACCCAGATTTGGCCAACAAATTTGACGTATTGCCTCTAAAAACTTAGACAGATTTGGATCACATTTCCACAGATGCACTGGCTGTCCACACTGCAAACCATAAACATAATCTTTATTGCTTTAATAAAGAAGTTCCCTGTATTACATCTGCTCCAGTGATGACATCTTCATGAACTTCCTTTTTCACCGCTGTTCAGGCTTCCTTTCCTAGAAAATCTCTTCAACTGCCTTTGCTTTTCTCGCTCTGAACAAACAATGTACCAGTAGCAGTTCACTGAATGGTCAATAATGTCTCTATTTTATGGACTGACAACATTGGAGTTTGGTTCATAACGAATCCTGTCATTTTACATTTAGTCCTGTAAATGCTCTTATCCAGAGAGACTCGCAGCACATACAGGCCTTATCCCCAAGGAAAGGACACAACGTCAAGGTGCATTAACCAGGAATTGAACTGGAAACCTTCTGATCACCAGCCCAACACCCCTAACCACTCAGCTACCTGACTCCCTCCTGTTCTTCTGAGTGCCATCCCTTCAAGGACTTGAATCCACGCCCATCAACAGAAGTATTTAGTACATCTATGTAAGGTGTCCGTTTGTAATCCAGTGTTTGAAACACGTCCACCTGTGAAAACTAGAAGGTTCACATGTAGAGGGTGCAAGAAAACACAGTCAAGTAGTTTAAAAGGGGGAACTGGGGGGATTCCAGGAAATGCTACTGCGAGTAGCCATTCGAAACTAAAGACCAGCGTTCAAGTTAAAGTGTTCCCAGAATGCACTATTTCTGGGAAAGGAAAGCTTGTTTGGGACATATAAAAGCAGAGATAAGCACTGTCAGACATAATGGATACACAAATCTGATGTTTGGAAGGATTATAGCTTTGGTTTGATGACTTTCAAGAAACGTGACAAAGTTTTTCCAAGCATCCTCACATCACTGCGATATGGACTGCATTGTAAATCACAGGGACCAGATGGAATGTTTGCAGTCTACCAAAAACTGGTTAGAAATCTTCTAGCGTGGAACACTGATGCAGCTCTTCTCTTTCTTCTCTCTTTTTCTCTGTCCACCTAAAGAGCTGCATCAGTCCCACTGCAGATATTCAAACAGCACCTGCGCCAGGTGGATTAGCCTGCCCGATGGAATGTAATGACGTCTTTGCGGTTCAGCTTCTTTTTTTTTTTAAGGAACGAATGATTAAGCGGAAAAGCAATTCCAGGACACCTGCCCCCCCCCTTTGACAATGGTACAGTAGTTAGTGGAACTGGAAGGCACGAGCTGTTTGGGAAAATGTCAGGTTTATAATGCTTTGATCCTTTGATTTCTGTGAAAGGTGTCCTCAGTGTTTCAATCAATCCAACCTTTTTCAACCTGACCATGCAGGAAATAGTCAATTTGGTCTTGTAAAATTTGGTTTTGACTACTGGAACAGATTTTCAAGATGGATAAGATAATTTTTTTATAAATCACAAACACAACATTTTATAATTTCTGCTCCTGAAGAAAAATCTCCTCCCTCTTTCTTTTTCAAATGTGTACAATAATAGTGGAGCTGCTTGCTTACTGTCCTTCATCCTGACATTGAGCTGAAGGAACAAAGGTAGCCTGACCACAAACATGCCGGGCCAAGTCGGGGACATCTGTACTGTGTTCTGGGTAAAGGGCACTTCAGGTTTAAACCCACCCACCTGTGGCTGGCTGCCAGAGTAACAGGTTTTCAGTCAACATGCTAAGGATAAGGGCGGTGAAGAGAGAGAGGGAGGAAGGGTAGAGAGAGAGACAGACAGACAGAAAGGGAGGGTGAGAGGGATGATAAGTGACATGATGAGAGTGGATCTGAGATGTTATAAGTGAGATAAGAGACGTGTGAATAAAATATTCTGTCTCTGGTGTGTGTGTGTGTGCAGACGTACACGATTAAAATCAATCATTATCAAAGAAGCATTCATGCATGATTTTTTTTTGCTATTTATTAAACAGTTTACCAGTGAATTGTGAATAAAACTTTTGGAACATGTTGACACAATAGCTCTCAGACAATGAAGTCATATTGAAGGCTCTTTCAAACTATACTGTAAATCATCAAAACCAAATATTGTCTAATAGGACAGTCTCTTTGACTACTGTACTGTGAAGTAGTACTAAAATATTAGTGCAAGCACTTTAAAATAATAATATAATTTGAATTTACACGATAACAGATGGTAACAAAGATTATTCAACAAATTCAATTCAAACTGATGAATCAAGTTTGAAAGTCTGCTTACACGTCACTAATGACAGAGATTCCTAAATATATGTCTCCACATGAACTCACCACAACCATGAAAATGTAACCGAAAGAGAAAAAAACTGAATTGTCCATGAATTACAGTAACCAGATTCATTAATGTCAGTGCTGTGTCACCTTGGACTTCCTTTGCCTTAGGCCGAACTTTGTCCTGAAAAGCCCAGTATTCACCATCAATAATCAGGGAGGGAAAGTACCAGCTTGATGCCAACAGGGGGTCTTAGTGTTTTGTAAAGCTCTCTCGGAAGTCGCTTTGGAGCGTCTGCTAAAGGAATACATGTAAATGTAATGTACTGTGATGGTTTGGTTGGACAAATTCCAACATGAAACCCACTAATCGGTCCATGAAAACAGATGGTTTGAGCTGTCGTAGTTTTGTGACGTCACTAAGCATGTGGCAGTTTTTGTCTGTGTGTCCTCGAAACCTCTGTGACTATGTCAACTGAATGACACTCCTATTTGGACTTTATTCCACCTATAAATGTTGAGGAATACACATGATGTTTCATTAAAAAAAAACTCAACATACTACAGTATATTCAAACACAGAGCATTCCTGATGCAAAGTATACATTTTATAAAGGTCCATACACAATACACACAATACCTTTATTATAGATCCATGTGATGCATTGGGAAAGTCAATCACACATTGACGCCCATTTCCTCCTCGCAAAACAGTCAATCTTCTATTAGTTCAGTGGCTCTTCAACGTCCCCAAGGCAGATGGTATTGTTAAGGAGTGTATCAATGCTTGGGGCTTAAACAGACCAGATTGGTATCTTAGGCCCACTTGTTCTTCATTTAGTCCAACAGTTGAGGTGACAGTCTGCTCCTGTACGGTCTCCAAGGGGGTCAAACGTCAGTTTTGGTTAATGGATACGACAAAAACAAGAGTTCCGTATGCTGGCTGTGTTAACGGTGATGAATCAGCAGAGACAGGGTTTCATAGTGTCGACTGGCCGATCACTGGGCTTTCCAAGGGCAACAGCTCGGTCTTCACTGTGTTGCAAGTGTTTAACTGGACACACTGGGAAGATAAACATGGACACAAAGAGATTAAACATTGAACACCAAACCAATAATAATTGTATGTGACTGGGCAGGGCTACTGACATACAACAAAGTCCTCCACTGAAATCTTCCAACTTCTTACAGATGAGAAATCGCTTTTTGTTTGGGTTGGTAGTTAGTTACACCAAACCCATTTTTCTCAACCTCAGGTTGTTTTGTAGCCCTGACTTGCTTTGAAAAACGCTTTCATTCTCAAACTGCATAAATGGTAATTTTTACAGAATCTAAAAACAAATGTACACTAAGCTAACACTAGGCAAAGACAAGGCTCTGAAAGAAGAGTCTGAACAACGTTCCAAACACACGTGCATACAACTCAACAGGTGAGTGAACCAGTTTGCTGTTACAAAGAGCCAGAGGGCTCATCACCGGAGGTGGGTCTCCAATTTGCATTGTCAGCAAAGTGAGTAAACACTCAAGAACACACAAGAGAACAGCACCGTTGTACCTAGGACACTGATTATAATGAAGAATAATTTCGTCTCGCCACTTGTTTCACAGCAGGTGTATGCATATGAGGGAAAATAATAAATATCCATAATTTGAATCGAACTGCTTCCTTTTTGATAGTTACTGTTCGGTACTGAGAGTGTGGTGTGGCCATTGTTTGTTGCCATGTTTGACTGACGTACCTGATTCACCTGCATGTGGCCATTAAACTCCTGGTTAGGGTCCCTTGGCATGAAGAGAGGCTCAGTCCGAGGTCGACTGGTGTCCAGAGCGCCCACGCCGTTAGCCTTGTGGATGCAGAGAACTTTCCGGAAGCTCTGCTTGAAGTTGTCGGACAGGAAGCCGTAGAGGAAGGGATTGGCGCAGGAGTTGACGTAGGTGAGGATTACGAGGAAGAAGTAGACCCCGGCCATCAGGCTGGTCTCTGGGATGATGACCACAAGGTTGACCATGTTGGTGATGAAGAATGGGAGCCAGCAGAACACGAAGACTACCACGATGATCACCACCATACGCGTGACCTTGCGCTCAGAGCGCCGCCGTTTAGTCAGGCCGGCCCGCGCCCCTGCTGACCGCACCTGTGGGAAGCACGAGACCCCATTATGTGTGGACAAGGTTCGGTCAGATGGAAGAAAAGTCAGATAGAATTCAACACTGAGAGTGGGATCAAAACAGATCAAATTGTGTTTTCTTGAAGTACAGTGAACCCTCACTATATCACGGTTCACTTTTCACGGTTTCACTACTTCACGGATTTGCCTCGTGCATTGTGTTCTGCATTCTGATTGGCTAAACAGTCTCTCCAACACAAACCTGTGCATCAATAAAGTTGCGGTTTACAGGATACAGTACTTTTATTTGTTAAACAAATGCTTGGGCCTGTAAAAAGACCACTCCTTGGTCTATGGTTTTAATATATAATAGAGTATTTAATTGTATAGTAAAAAAATAAAGGTTTCTACTTCACGGATTTCACTTATCACAAGTTCGTTTTGGAACGTAACCCCCGTGAAAAATGAGAGTTCACTGTATTAAGATTAAAGATTAAAGATGACATTGTAAAACAGCAACAAACCTGTATGGAACTGGCCGTTTGAACGCAACAGGAGCTGCCTAATTCAGTGCTCTGAATCTGAATCTTGGGGATCTAATCTCCTTGTTATGATCAGTGACTTGAGAGCTCTTTTGTACAAATCTCTCTTCGAAGTTGCATTATATAAAAGCGTCTCATAAATGAATATGTGTTAATGTTACCTTAACAACGATGATAAGGTAGCAGAGGCAGATGATGACCAGCGGTGCGAAGAAGCCCAAGATGGACGTGTAGAGGATGAAGGCTGTGGACCACACCTCCTGGGGCTCGGGCCAGCTCATGTTGCAGGAGTGGAACCTGTCTTGCACGTCTGAATAGATTGTCACAGGCAGCACCACCAGAAAGGACACCACCCACACCATGCTGTTGATCACCTTGGCCACCCTTGGACGGCGCCACTTGGCACTCCGGATAGGATGCACCACCGCCAAATACCGGTCGATGGACATCACCGTCAGACAGAAGGTGCTGGTGAACTGACTCATGGTGTCCGCTGTCATGACTACCCGGCAAAGGAACTCTCCGAACGGCCAGTAGGAGAGCACATTTTGAGTGGTGAGCATGGGGATGCCCAAGATGTAGATTTCGTCAGCCAGGGCCAGGTTGAGAATGTACATGTTGGTGACTGTCTTCATTTTGGCGTAGCGCAGGACCACGTAGATGGCCAGCGTGTTGCCAAGGAGACCCACCATGAAGACGGTGAGTGAGATGACGGCTGTGACCACGGTGCTGGCACCCCAGAAGGGCTCGCTGTCCACCTCAGAGGAGTTGAGGGACGTGTTGGTGATGGGATAGCGACACATGGCTGAGGACAGGTTGAGGTCCTCAGTTAGAGAATCGGAAAAACTCATCTGGGAGGTTTTAGGGAAGGTCCAGACCCTCCTTCTAATCAAGGTTTATCAGACTGAAAAAACAACAAAGATCCTGGTCAATGAAATCACATTAAATTGACCAATTCATGAATTGTCATTCACATCTTGGATGTGTTTTGGAAGGTTATCCTGTTTAAGGAAAGCTAGTGGGGAAAAAGTTGATCTGTAATAAAGCAAGAAGTCTTCCGACTGTTGAATGTCTTTGATATGCATCTTCATACATCTTATGTCTTCTGGCATACTTCAATACACGATGCAAATGAATATGTGCTATACCCTCTTACTGGTCTGGAGTAACAGTTGCACTTGTACGCTACCGTTATGCTCCTTGCGTTTATGACAACACAGTGATCATCTTCGAGCAAGAGACCCATATTGACTGTTTGCTATATTTTAATGGTAGTTCCAAGAATTTCTAGAAACCACATTTTGGCATGTGTCCATACAATGATTTCCCAAACTGCCTCAGTATTGAGATTACACATGCTTGAATGGCCAAGCATCTCTGTTGGAGAAAATATTGTGGATCAGGGCCTTATGCATTTATTAATTTTATGCCAAGAAATATTAATGACGTATGCTGAATAAATTGAAACGTATTTCAATTTAATTCCAATATTTATTTCCAACCCAGGACTAGGGCAAAAAGTAAAGCCATAAATATCACTTCCTGTTTAGTGCAAGACCAAGTAACTGGGGTCTTTGAATCAAGGATCCTGGCATTGCCCACACCTGCCTAACCGTTGACAAGACGGTTAGTTATCTTATGAAAAACATTAGCTTGCCAGACCTGTTGAGAAAGTAAGTGGGCTGACGCAAGGAATCACTGAAGCGCAGTCCAAAAACACAAATATGACGTCCAGCCCCCAGGCCGTGTTGAGAGTCCAAACACCTTCGATACTGAGAACCAGCTGAACTGTGTGGTCCTTACTTTCTTATCAATAAACACAGAACAAAAACTGTACCAGGTATAGTTACACAATTACAGTTTACGAGTAAACGGTCGGCATTGCGCTGCAAGTGTAGGGCAACGGCTGATGATTAACGTAAACCTGGACGACACTAATTACCTTTATTGTTAATTGCATTTACGTCTGAGCGCAGCCATGTCATACATTATTCGATGTATAACAATATTACTCGTAAAATCAATTTACATAATGAATGTGAAGTAAATTTGTGCATATGCCATGAAAAACGAGGTAAACCCGAACAGGGATTTAACAGGGGCTCACGCTACAGTTTGCAAACTTGTGTGCAGTTTCTACTTTGTTCGGGGACAATTCGAAAGCTTTCACATCAATCAATAATTTAAGTGCTCTCTTGTGTAATAGAGATATTGAATACAGACCTTGGCGAGCCTGTGCGGCTCCAACGCTGTCCATGGTCCTACCAGTAAAATGCGTCTCAGGACTCCTTGCTCTGTAGCTGTCAATTCAGCGGAATGTTTTGAAGAAACCCTAAAGCGCGAACTTGTATAAGAAAAATGTCCGAGAATCTCCACATTTGCCAACCAAAACGGTATAGTCTCCGTGTATAAAAAAGGTATACTGTTTGTTTGGCACGCATACAAAAAACTTCACACGTACGCACATTTAATGAGCACTGAAATCTAATCTGATTTACACTGGAAAAGTAGCAGATTATCAAACGCCTGGGATAGTTATCGTGGATCTCTCCCAAGATCCAATAATAGAACGTCTCCCAATTAGAAGTTGAATTAAAGTTAAGGTTTTACGTGGAGCGTAAAAATCCTCTGCGATGCCCATCTGCATTGCACGTCTTGGTAGAGCGATTTGTTCCTTTCGTGCAAGAGGCGGTTGGGAGTGTTCGTATTTATTTGCACTAAAAAAAAATCGTCACCGCGTCATCAAGCTTCAGTTCAGGTCTCACCCGATACAATCCCTGAGCTACCTCGTAGTTTACTCACCTGTAACACAATGCACTGCGTCCCAGGTCGGGGCCAGATTGCATGATGCTGTTCTAGGATTATGATCTAAACGAGTTTTGAAAGGGTGGTTTATTCAGTCAGCGTCATCAGTTCAAGATTCTTGATTGGGCATTTTAGAAGGAGGTCAGTCATCAGATGAATACATTTTCAAGACATGTTCAAGTCATTTTCAAGACATTTTGTGTAATTTGGATTCGATTTTCTCTCAGTAGATCTCTCTCTCGCTCTGTCTTCTCGAAAAAAACGTTTGGCTGATTGATATCTGAGCAGTACTATATTTGGAGAGATCATTAAGGTAAATACAAACAGTTGCTTCTCGTGTTTCAGTAAAATACACCGCAGACAAATAACTGTCTCTCTGTTGCACCCTTGTGGTACATACTGACAGAAAAGCTGATAGACTCGATGCACAATCCCACAAGTGAACTTCCACCAGTAACATTCTACACCTCACACACCTTCATTTAATACAGTGCTAGATAAAAGAAGCAACCATTTCAAATGCTGTGTGGGATACACCGGAATTTATGCAGATAATTGGTAGTCCTCTGTTTCATTCCCATAAAACTTTTACCAAGGCTTGGCCACCCAGCCTTGACGTGCCTAGGATGTATAGTGTTGTCTATTGTCTGATCTGTGTCATTCTGCTTATGTGTGTGGCTGTGTGTGTGTTTGTGTGGGAAGTAAGGGATCACATTATCCCATCAAGGGTGACATTAAGTGTCAGCAGAAGGTGGTATTTTAAGAGGTAGAGGTGGAAAGAGAGAGTGAGAAATAGAGAGAGGCGGGGACAGAGGGAGACAGAGTGAGAGAGAGAGAGAGGGAGCCAGAGAGCGATAGAGAGTAACAGAGGGAGGGAGACAGACAGAGAACGAGGGAGGGAAAGCGGGTTGAAGGGAAGGAAAATTGATTGAAAAGGCTGTCGGGAGTTAAGACGAGGTGCAGATGGTGAAAGACAAGAGTGTCAGCAGGAGTGGAAATGGGTTAAAGGGTCCCATTGAAAAAGTTTTCCCAGGGGATCGAGTAACACCCACGTGGACCCTGGCGAACAATAGTCCCAGTTAACCCTCCTAATTCACTCTGATACGCTCTCACAGACCCAGTCACCTACATGGATGCTGAACACCAACAACTGATCGGGTGGAGGGGAAAGGAGAGGGACGGGCTGGGGAGAGGGGTGGAGGGATGTAGGTTCAGCGACGTTGATGGGAATGGTCACAAGGCAATCGTTCTCGCGTCACCTGGAGTGCTGCCACAACCCCATCAGCGACTGTCACCCTGATGGATGAAGTGATTTCCCTGAGAGCAGGAGGCCAAGCAGCCCTAGCTCGCACCTCCCCGCCACCGTACTGCCTCTGTCCCGGCCCTACTCGCCACAGGCCCACACCCCATGGACCACGCCCACAGGAGGGAGTACAGTACAGTGTGGAACATGAAAAAAAAAATCCATTACATTTGTGTAACATTAATTCATGTACAGGGACGTTCCCCCTGAGGTAAGTAGGGTGAAGTGCCTTGCCCAAGCACACAACGTCATGTTGGCACCGCCAGGATTTAAACTTGCAACTTTCTGATTACTAGCCTGATTCCCGTGCCGCTCAGTCACTTGACTCCCCACTCTTATCTCCAGTTTCACAGAAGGTGGTTTGACCATGGTTAGACATGAAGCACACACACACTTCATTCACTACAACGTTTGCAAACACTAGAAACACACCGTTTGTTTACACAGTAGGTAATTCCAGTTCACAAAAATTCCCATGATATCAATAATTTATATGCACTGCAGACATTGCAATGCAGTGTAGTTCATGCAAATGTCCTTGCCCGGGGATTAAGAGAGTGTCAATTTATCTTCTACAGGTTGTAGGCAAATAGAGTCTGGTTTGACCTACATTGGCCAACCCGAACTGAGAGGATTTATGACATGTGTAAGTAACTATGTGTTTGTGTGAATAATTAAACACAGGGACCAATACTTCGTGTGGTGTGTCCTGGGGCTGGTGTCAGTGTGCGAGGTAATACATTATAATAATAACATTGTTTGAATGATATTACAAGCACAAATACACAAATACACTATAGCTGAAGTGTCAAATTCCTTTTTAACAACAGTGATCAGTAAAGACATGTTTGTACTGCTTAAGAAAAACTATTGTCATCCAAATGCTGTTCTGTCACTGTCTTGATCTCTTTCTCTCCTGCTCTCTCTGTCTTTTACGCTCTCTGTCTCTCGCTGTCTCTTTCTCTCTCTCTCTCTTTCTCTCTGTCTTACATTCCCTCCAGGCAGTCAAATTTGACTTTGGCGTCTCTTGTGACGGTCAGAGATGCAGATCGATGCAGAGAGTCGTGTCAGCTAAGTGGACTGTGAATAACTCCTCAGAGTCTGGTGGAGGAGCAGGAAATCCCAGCGGCCCAATCAATACGCCCACATGGAAGGACTCGAGGGACGGAGGGAGGGATAGGTCAAATGAGGGCAGAGGATGTAGGTTTGTGTATATTTTATACATATGCGACCGTTTGTTTAATTTCTTAATTGTATTTCCTGATCTGTATCATAGTGTATTCTAGTGCCTTTACTCCTTTATCGCTTTGTGCATCGATGTGAGAGTGAGCCGCTGTAACAAAAGAGTTTTAAGAGGATTAAGAAAGTATTTCTGATTCTGATCAGAGCCATGCTGTACAGGGCATTGGCCTGCCTGCTACCTGAGGTGAGGGTTAGCGTGTTTCTTGACGTATACCGTACCTGCTTCTAGCCATGCGGACCTACACATGCTCAACTTGATGTGACAACAGTGTATCACCTTCCGAAAGGGCTGTGTCAGGCTAGTTACGTCAAGCCCTCACCATTACATAACGTTCTCCTCTCAAAAGTAAAGCAGGCACCTTTGCAGCGTCACTTGTCACTCCTGTAGTTGCTGTAAGTCTTGGTGGTCTTGTTGTTCTTACACACAACGTGCAATATTCCCTGTGGTGGTCTTGTTGTTCATATGTACATTACGTGCTATACCCTGTAATTCCCCTCAAGTGCAATAACTGTCTATATGTCTACTTAACTTACTTATTTATTTTTTATTTTAATACTGTACTTTATTGTGCCCCCCTATTGTTATTGTTATATTACCCTGCAACTCTGTGTGCTGTACTTTACCCTGCTGCTGTTGTGAACTGCAATTTCCACCCCTGGAGGACAAATAAAGGTTCATCTAATCTAATCTAATTTTATACCGCTTCATTGTGGTGTAAGTACAAGAGAGCAAGTTTACAGAAACTTCGAGTGGCCTATAATGATGCCATAAGGATCCTGTTGAAAAAGCCCAGATATACTAGTGCCAGTCAATTGTTCTGCAGTATCAATGTTTACACCTTTGAAGCTCTCTTGAGACACATAATGTACAGATTTAGTCTCCGCCTAAATGATTGCAAGAACAGGCTTGTGCAGATGCTGGTGAATCCCGCATGTAGTTGTGTGCGATACCAGTCTTCCTTATGGAAGTTCTGGTACAAATCTTTAATGTGATGTCCCTTTTTTTATTTTTATTTTTTGTATATTGTTGTGTTTCTGTATATATTCATTGTGTGTGTTGTATATGGACCATGAGTCTGCCAATAAAGATGATGATGATGATGATGATGATAATCAAATCAAAAATCGCTCTGGATAGGAGCGTCTGCTAAATGACTACATGCTGCTCCTTTCACTACACATGGTTTCTCCTGTACCTTTGCCCTTTGTTTCTGTTAAGCAAAGAATTATCACTTGCATTCTATTGTGTTACACACTTGAGATAGGGACACTGGCAATATGGTAAGCAGAAACGTATGGAGGACAGCATTAACTCATATATTTTATTCGCCATGCAAGTTACACAAACACAGTACTTACTGTGGCAGGATAGAGCAACACAGAACATACTGTATATGGAACTTAAATAATGCGATAAAGATAAAAAGATCAAATAGAATATAAATATAAATTAAAAGTGGGCACACAACTCATTACTGCTCATTACTGCTCCATAGACATGCATCAAAAACTCCTGCAGCAATGTAATGTATCCCGGAAGTACGTATGAATGTGGCCCTACACGTATACATCAGTCCCAAAGTGAACACCCTGAGGTAAGTAACATTTATTAATGAATTTAAATAATCATAAACTTAACTTGAAGAAAAATAAACTCTGAATTTGACCTAGGTCGTGATCGACGTGAAACCAGCCAAATAAACATTTCTGAGCTATTCCTGGTGAGAAGTGGGCTGGAGAACGGAAGTCATTTCATAACACACACCATGTTGCTGGGGAAAAGACCTGCGTCAGTCAAATCAGGGTTCTTTCACATCTCAACTTTCTTTTCATTTCATTTCTGCCTACCTCCTCCCAAAGACAAACATCTAACTGATTAAATATGGAGGCAGCGACTGTTGAGTAGGTGGAAATCAGAGTTGCGCACTGTGCTCCCATCAATGTTTAATGAGAAAAAAATGACAGTGATTTGTGTTTCTCCTGCAGACTGAAGGGTGCGTTTGTGTGGCACACACTATCAAGTATCTACTCTCACATAGATCAAGAGAAGTCCGATGGCTCAGTGGGTTAAGGCATTGGCCTGATGAGTGGAAGGTTGTGAGTTTGAACCCTGGCTGTGGCTATTTGATGTTGTGTCCTAGGACGAGGCCCTTCACCCTACTTGCCTCAGGGAGAATGTCCCTGTACTTGCTTTATATTGCTTTGGATAAAATAATCTGCTCAATTAATATGTGTATTTGTGTGTATTTTGGTGGAAGGTTCAATGGTACGGTTTTCCTAAGATCTGAACCATCGAAACCAGCTGTGAGATCTGACCTCCCATCCAATAACTGACGTTTGACTGGCCGTGCTGGTGTCCATCGCCATGCCGTCCGATGCAAAGTGTCCAATTAAATTAAAATACTTTACGGGATGTAGAATTACATTTCAGCTTGTCAGAGTTTTCCTTTGTAAATAGTTCTCTCAGCTCCAATGTTGCATGGGTAAACAGCCCTCTGCTCCTACAGTAGAATCTGCTTCTCTCCATCAGTCATTTAATGGACTGAGCTGCCTTGTCAAACCAAGCTTCAACGCAGCAGGTAACTTTAACCTTTGCTGTGTGTGCCCGCACGTGTGTGTGTGTGTCCGTCTTTACATCACACGCGTGTATCAATGCTGTAAGTATTTGTGCGTGCAAATATCATTTTTTATCCAAAGCGACTTACAAGAGAGAGCTTTACAAAAGAGCATTGTGGTGCAGTCAGTTAGGGTGTCGAGTTAGTAATCAGAAGATCTCTGGTTCGAACCCTGTCTGTGTCAATATGACGTTGTGTCTTTGGGAAAGGCACTTGCTACTTGCCTCAAGTTGGTCTGGATAAGAGCGTTTGCTAAATGACTAAATGTAAATGTACATGACCACCTTGAGATGTAAACCTTAATGAAACAAAGACAAGGAGGAGGGCTGAGTCATCCGCTGGCAGGAAACTTGGTTTCAGATATATATATATATATATATATAATTTTTTGCTGTCCTTTAAGATTGTTGGTATGGGGTTAGATATTCATCTTCCCTGGTGAGATTCTTGGAGTTGTTCATCGTTATGCCATCTTCAGGCTTTAAAATGATGAGAGATGACAAAGAGAGATATCTTTTCCATTACCTGCAGGGATCTTATATCATAAAATCTTATATATCATAAAAGAAAGATGTAAAATATATGTATTTCTTAGATTCCAGTGAATCTTGTTCACGGCTGCAGAACGATTTCACAGCCATTTTCATTCATCATGAGCAAAGCTAGTTCATACGGAAGAGGATTAGGGCTACTGTAAATAAAAAGTGAGTTCTTTTCTCTCAGAATTCTGACTTTTCTCTCAGAATTCTGACTTTTCTCTCAGAATTCTGACTTTTTTTCACTAGAGTGGAGGGGAGGAAAAGAGGAGAGCCACTCGCGGAACGAAAATGTCAGACCTCAGTGAGTATTTGCGTGTTCGAGGGGTCGCCGAGTAGGCCATTTCATTCATAGAAGAGCAGAAGGTGAGTGAAGAAGATATATTTGTTGGTTTGATGCTTGGTGTATTTTGAATATTGCTATGCTAATATAGGTTAACCTAAGATTAAAGTCAGAATTCTGAGAAAAAAAGTCAGAAGTCTGAGATAAGATTAGTGTTCTCAGCTCATTGTTACATGTCGCACACATGCACGCACAGGCATCCTCAATTACTTTAGTGAAATCAATCACTTGAGTGTCTTGATAAATGCTTTTTATCTCTGTACTACTTTTAAATGTTCTTTCTCTAAAAAAGAACCAGGTAAATTATCCTCTCTTTTGATATTTCTTTTGAAAAAGGCAGGTTCCTTTCAAGAAATACAAGATTATTGTATTTCACGTGGCAGCGAGGTTAAGAGGTGATCCAGCCCTGACAGATGACCAGTCTGGTCACTAAGAGGCCTGGTAGCTGAGTGATGTCTAGGTCCACCAGCAGGGGGGTGGGGCTTTGTTGTCCCGGTCCTCGGGATTGTAAACTATTTGATTAAAATCTCACTTTCTACAAAAAACTAGCTCAAAAACCAAAATGTTAGATCAAATCGAACATTGAACAACTGTAGATGGAACTTGATGACAACAAACAAAAGTGTCTTGCCAAAGTGAAAGTAAAAAAGAAAAAGAGAGGACCGTAGAGGAAAGGGAGACTATATGATGAATTGTTTATGTGGGGTGGGGGCCCATGGGAAGCCTTCTTGCCGTGTGAGGCCTTCTTGCCCAGGACCCTAGTAAGTCTGTCAGCTGGCATGTGGGGTGGGGTGGTGGGGAGGCCCATCCGAGGCCTTCTTGCCCCAGGCCCTCTCTGTCGCTTTGGTAGTCTAAGTCTCTTTGCTCTTTCTATCTGTCAAAGAGACAATCCCTTTGCAACTGGAGGCATACTGTATGCTATCTTATGGAATACTTAGTTAGTTACATCAGTCTTAACTTTCAGGGGTCAGCGACTGAACTTATCAAAAGGACAAATCAGACAGCCAGAAAAAAAAGGAAACATGAACATTGGATTTTCAGTACTTTTGTTATTAATTTCATTCACATATTTAGTCATCTTAGTGTTTATTAACTACTAATTATCTTAAGTGTTTTTCAGGTTTTAAAGAACGGACCGATCTTTTGACCGATAATTCAATATTAACATAAAATATTGTGAGACGTTTGCTTGGAGCTCATTGAGGTTATTTTTTATTTATACAGCTGCAATTCTATCAATCATTTACCAAGTTTCCTTCTCTATGGTGTGAATAGAACATCCCTGGTCCCCCATCTAGAAACAGTCCCATTTTACAGAGTCTTCGAACTAGGCCAACACATCTTCTTAGGCAGTCCCCAACCCTGATCCTCAGGGCCTACTGTCCTACTACTGTTCTAGATGTTTCCCCATTCCAACAGACCTGATTCTAATGCATATTTGGTACCAGGATGTAGGAGGACCACTGTTCTAAGGCACTGAGCGTCAACTACCATGTCTGGGCTCTGAAAGCTTTGTGTGTGCTGACAGGGCAGAGACATCAAACCTTTCCCTCAGTCGATCTGCTGAAAGAAGACCACACGCACAGAATAGACAGTGTCCAGAATATAGACGAATGTGTTGATGGATGACATGAAGGACACCACCACCAGGTTGTCCCACAGGCAGGGCCGCTCATTGCAAGGGTTGGGCCGAGGGTTTTTCTCGAAGCTGTACAGAGGCCAGACGATCGTGGCCGTCATGTACATGACCGCCGCCAGCCCGTTGTAGACGATGACCACCTTATCAAAGCCAAACGGGAAGATGGAGAGGAGACGGCAGATGGTGAGAAGGATGATGAGGAGGGCGAAGATGAAGCATAGGGAGTAGACTGCCACGCACCACCGGAGACCTGGGGAGTCATACTGTCCTGGGACAAGGGAGGTGAAGATGATGCACGCCACGAAGGTCTCCAGGATCTTCAGCAGCCCGGGGATCGTGGACAGGAAGCCACTGATCTCGCCAGCCCGGAAGCGGGTCAGCACCACTTCACCCATGTAGGTGCCGAAGCAGAGCAGCGCCACAACGGTGGCAGCGATCTGGCGGTAGCAGGTGGGGCAGGTGAAGAAGGTGGGGTAGATGATGAAAGCGGCCAGACACATGAGCGTGGCGAGCATGGCGAAGGCGGTGGTGAAGTCGTCCCAGGAGATGGGCACCTTCGTGCTGAGGTTGGTGAGCTCCATGATGAGGATGAAGAGGGTGAAGAAACAGCAGAAACACCAGGTGAACATGCTCCAGGCCCAGTAGGAGCTGCTGCTGTGGCCCACCGAGGCTACCAGGCTGAAGGAGATGCAGGTGAGCACCACCTCCAGCATCCGCAGAATGCCCACAGGCACTATCAGGCTCCGCACGTTTACAGTCACCATGGCAACGCTGGGTGTTCGGTGGTCAGACCCCGGGGTCGCTCGACCAAATGATGTGGTTGTAACCTCTGGTCCCAGAAAGGCTGCTGCTCTCCAATTCCAATGGTTTCACCGATGTTGGACAAACTGTCGTTTCCCTTTAGGGCGTTTTCACAGAATCCTAACTGTGTTACACTCACTCGGAAAGTTCCAGATAGTCCTCTCCATGCCCGCAAAAAAATTGAAGAAAATCACTAACGCTTTCAATCTTTCACTCTCTTGAATATTTCACCTGCACATCTTCTATCCTTCTGCTTCTCGTTTCCTAAAGTGTCCCTGTCAGCTGAATAGTTGTGAAGTTCCTATAATTAGGTAAATAAATACAAAATAACTCTAACTTTTGCAAGTCTGAACAGCGGTGCATGCGAAAGCCGTCAGGGAATTGTGGGTGTCTCTCTTTCACCTTATCTGCACACTTTACAGCTCGTCTTCAAGGTCTCCATTGGCTCTAGGCTCAGTTTTATCGTGGCAGTCCTGTCAACACTCAGGGTGGACTCTGGTCTGGAGCTGACTCCCCTCTTTGATCCCACGCACCTGGAGAATTACATCAACTTACCATGAAAGCTGGGCTCAGTGTGTGTCCATGAATGGGGAGACAATGAAAGGGGGGAAATAAGTGTTTAGGGAGTCAGGTGGCTGAGCGATGAGAGTGTCAGAAGGTCCCTGGTTCGAACCCCTGGCTGTGTCAACATTATGTTTTGTCCTTGGGCAAGGCATTCAACCTACTTGCCTCAGGTGGAATGTTCTGTGGTCCATTACCATCATCGTACGCAGATCAAAGAAAATGCTGCCCTAAAAATGAGGAAACTCTGACATGACTTCACAAGATTCTCTTTATTTCACAATCGTTGTGTTATGCATTTATAGTTCTTCCCTTGGCACTTATTAGTTCTCGTGATGTATGATTCACGATCTAAAAAAACCCACTGTGTTCGGGGTCTATCACGTTGCTATGCTCAATGACTGATGCTCTTTGTAAAAGCTCTCTCTTGTAAGTCGCTTTGGATAAAAGCATCTGCTAAATGAATACATGTAAATGTATTTGTCCACCAGTCCTCAGCTCTACTCCTTTCACTCTCCATCAGGGGGAGTCTTTTTTATATTCTAAAGCTTGTGTAGGAAGTGATGTCATCCAGGTGAGATGGAGTGCAGTTATCTCTTATCTCTCTGTGACATGGTAAACACAGACAAGAACAAAGAAGCTTGTTGGGGAACGCCAACATCCCACACCTTCCATCCTCGGAACTGTGTTATCAGGCATGTCTTAGCAACGCAGGCATGCAGGAGGGGAGAGAAGGGTCGGGGAGGGGAGTGAAAGGGAGGGGAGGAGTGCAGTGCAAGAGTGGTTAATCTGTAACCACTTAACTTGCTTCATTTAGTCAAACCTTTGTTTCCAGGAAATTTAAATAATAGGCATTGCTTAACAGGCACGATAAAGAGAGTGGATTGGGTTTGGGCGAAAATGAGACAGAATGGTTCAGTCTGTTTCTATCACATGGAAGCGTTTTATTACTTTACAGAAACACCGTTGAGATGTAAACATTTATTAATTTAGCAGAAGCTTTTATCCATAGCAACTTCCAAGAGAGGGCTTTCCAAAAAGCATAGGTCACTGATCATAACAACGAGATAGCCCCAAACATTGCGGGTAGCCAGAACATGAAACCTGCATTGTGGGAAACTAAACAAGTCTCAAAGAGAAGAACCACAAGCCATACCATTAGTAACCATTCAGTTAAACAAGCTACAATTAAACAACATGAACCAACTCAAACATGCAAAATTGTACCTGTAGGAAAGCAGGTAAAAGAAATGTACTTCACCGTGAGTACAATCATTTGAGATATGAGAGAGAAGAGTTTGGTGATTTGAAGTTGTTTTTGAGAGGGATATAAATCTAGACAAGAATCTAGCCCTTAGTGTTAACTTTTCCCCTTAACATTTGATCAAATACTACATTATAGAAAAGCACGAACAAATTTGAGCTACAAGAAACAGGACAAATCCAATCCGGCCTATAGAGCCTGTCATGAAGTCATGAAGAAGACCAGCTTGACAGAGTAGACAGTGTCCACGATGTAGACGATGAGGTTGACACAGGTCATGACGGAGACCACCACCTGGTTGTCCCAGCTGCAGTGGTTGCAGTTGGGGGGTCTGCTGTTGTTCTGGAAGCTGTAGAAGGGCCACACAACCACAGCGGTCATGTACGTCATGACAGCCACCACGTTGTATCCTATCAATGCCTTATCCAGGGGGAAGGGAATGCGAGCCAGGAGACGACAGATGGTGAAGAGGATGATAAGGACGGTGAATATGAAGCACAGGGAGTAGACAGCCACGCACCACTGGAGACCGGGAAACCTGGAGAATCTGGAGTCCAGCGAGATGAAGATGATGCATGCCACAAAGGCTTCTAGAACTTTCAGCAGGCCTGGGACGGTGGACAGGAAGCCACTGACCTCACCCGGCTTGGCGCGGGTCAGGCCCACTTCTACGGCGTACAGGATGAAGGCGATACAGGAAGTGACTGTGGCGCCTATCTGCTTTCCACAGTTTGAGCAGGTGAAGAATGTGGGGTAGATAATGGAGGCTGCCAATACCTGATAAGGAAACACAGGTAAAGTTTGACACTCAGGTTACATATGTAGCACGAGTTACATATGAACCACAGGTTACATACAGAAAGCAGGAAGTTACAGAAGCAAGTTACATTTTAAGACCAACCAGAAGGTAAATCTTCGACACAAGCAACCCACTTCTAACGGCTCCTCAAAACTGCCTTCTGGCATTTTGTAATTGTAGAACGTGTATAGCCTAAACATCTACTAATGCTGTGCATTATTAAAGCTGCGGGTTGTTCAGTAGACCACATTTGTATTCTCCCCAAGTCTCTGTATACTCCATCAGTTCTTACACTGGACAGATCATATTTTTTCATCTTGCTCTCACTCAGTCATGGTAAACATATATCATTTGCTTTTTTTTCAGCGTTGGGCTCAGCTTAACACACTCATTACGTCCATTTCTCCAAGTCGCTGTGGGATTTGACTGCAACAGACGACATCATGATATGCTCATCATGATAAGCTCAACACATTATATAAAAGAGAGATAGAGAGAAAAAAAGAGCTGTCCAACAAGAAGGAATCACCCACCATAAGCGTGGCGAGCATGGCAAAGGCGGTGGTGAAGTCGTCCCATGAGATGGGCACCTTGGCACTGAGGTTGGTGAGCTCCATGATGAGGATGAAGAGGGTGAAGAAACAGCAGAAACACCAGGTGAACATGCTCCAGGCCCAGTAGGAGCTGCTGCTGTGGCCCACTGAGGCCACCAGGCTGAAGGAGATGCAGGTGAGCACCACCTCCAGCATCCGCAGAATGCCCACAGGCACTGTCAGGCTCCGCACGTTTACAGTCACCATGGCAACGCTGGGTGTTCGGTGGTGAGACTCCGAGGTCACTCGACCAAATGATGTGGTTGTAACCTCTGGTCCCAGAAAGGCTGCTGCTCTCCAGCTCCAATGGTTTCACCGATGTTGGACAAACTGTCGTTTCCCTTTAGGGCGTTTTCACACCTGAAATTAGTTGAATCTATGTCCGACTAAATTCTCTCTCTGTCTCTGCTCTGTCTTTCCTATCATCTGCCTGTCCATGGCCACATGGTTTTGTGTTTGTGATGTTGTAGTCAAAGCCACAGGAACTGAGGGCAGGGCGTTCCCAAAGTCTCTTATCAACTCTTCCTCAAAAGGGTGTGTGTTTGTGTGTGTGTGTGAGGAGGGGGAGGGGGTATATGTGTCAGCTTGTGTATACAGAAGGTGTGTGAGCACACAAGTGTGACCTTGTATACTTGCATCCTCTTGTGCGGGTGTTTGTGTGTATGGAAGAAATCACTCTGTGTGTTCCCCTCATATGCAGCATGGCAGACATACTAAAGTGTGTATGATGTGTTTAAAGTACATATGACTATTTTATACTTCAGTAACTCACTGGTATCAGAGTGCACGCATACTGGGGAATCTGACCAGTAACAATTAACCACTGGAGCTGCAGGTTACGAACGTTAACTCAGAGGTGTGTCAAGGAATTAAGGAAGTCTCATATGCATTAAATGGAACCAGCGCATCAAGGTTAGACACAACAGCATCATTCTCCTCATCGAACCACAACTCAGATACAATCAAATCAACATTTGTTTGTATAGCCCTTTTTACAAGCAATGTCACAAAGGGCTTCACATATCAAGGAAGACAAGGTAAACTCCCAGAAAAACTCACTAGGGAGAAAAAATTGAAGAAACCTTGGGAGGAGCAATTCAGTGAAGGATCCCTTCCTCCAGGGACGGTTGGTGAAAGAGAGGAGCAGAACACAGGCTAAACAGTCATATCTCTAAAGTGAGTTAATAAGTCATTGAAACATCAAAACTCAATGCTCAACTTAGGTCTGAGGTAGCACAAAGTCAGTTTAGGCAGCCACTGGGCTTGGGCCCATGATTGGCGCAGCATCACATGCAGGGGGGTGAGGAAAGGGACCGGGAACTCACTCCTTGTCCATCAGGGAGTCTGACGTCCAACTGGCAACCAGATCCAGGGTTGGTAGACCGTCTCAGATCGATGTCCACTGGCACCAGGTCCAACTGTGGCCAACGACCACGCATGTGCTGAGAGCTCAGTCCCACCATACCAAGGGGAGGTATGGAGGGGAAGATAGTGAGATGGAGGAGAGGAAATATAAGAGAGTACAAGGAGATCGCATCATGTTCACTGACCAATCAACAAACATAAGGAACAAGCGACACACAGCGAGGGGAAGAGGGAGAGGCCAGACATGTCTGTGATGAACTGCTTCTCCATATCAAAGAACTGCTTCAGCACGTCTAAGAACAGAATAAGCTTCCAAGTTTAGAATCGAACTGGACACAGCTGGCTTGCTGACTGTTGGCCTGGGCTGTCAACCAGCCCTGTGACAGTGGAGTTCAGTCTCCGTGTTATTTTAACTTGCAAACTTTACTTATTGTGTACCCTGCCTAAGGCCCGAAAGTAACTGGGATAGGCTCCAGTAACCCGTGACTCCTAACGGGAATAAGCGGCACCGCCAGGGACGTTTCTAGGATTGTTTTTCGAACTTGTGGGTTACATATTTGACGCTCAAGTGTCCGACATTTAACCGAGAGCATCCGGTAATTTTTCAAAATAAAAGATTGTTATTGGCTTAGCCCCTACGGATGTGTAATGTTTGACTCATTGGGGGCTGCGGATATCAGAAAAGAGTGTGATTTGTATGAAAACATACAAACCAGAAACGCATTCACATATGTAGCATGTTAGAAATAACTTGTCCGTGTGTAAAACAATAGTAATAAAAAAATATTTAGGGGGGCTGAAGAAGATTTTAGGGGGGCTTCAGCCCCCTAACGACGCCCCTGGGCACCGCTAATATGCGGTAGATAATGAATAAATGTTCTTGTCAAGATTAATTGAACAGAATAAGCACATGTCTTGCTTTACTGTTATGCCACACTGGCTGTAATCCTCTTGCTCTCTCTCTTGTGTGTGTGTGTGTGCCGGGCTCTCATGTTTTATCTACAGTCAGAGGAGTCAGATGGCTCAGCGGGTTAAGGCGTTGGCCTCATGATCAGAAGGTTGTGAGTGTGAATTCTGGTTGTGGCTTTTTACTCTGTATTCCATCTGATCACCTGGCCACTTTACACACTAATTTACCACACATATCAGTTCCATCTCACTGTAAAACCAAACACGTTCAAACAAATTAAAATACACACACACTCACTTAACTGCTCTCCTTCACAGCACACATCTCCACCGTCTCTCGGTCATGTAGATTCAGCCTCTACAACATCTGGAAAATGATACCTGTCCACCCAGCTACTTGTCAAAGCCCTTGTCCTCTCAAAACTGGACTACTGCAACTCACTACTAGCCGGCCTTCCAGCAAGTGCAATCCGCCCCCTTCAGAGAATTCAAAATGCAGCAGCTTGCCTGGTTGTCAATCTACCCAGACGCTGCCATGTCACCTCACTCCTCATCGCCCTCCACTGGCTTCCCATCATGGCCCGTATCAGATTCAAGACCCTGGTCCTGACCTTCCGAGCAGTGAATGGGACTGCCCTGAGTCATATCAACTCTCTCCTCCAGCCTTACACCCCTGCCCACCACCTACGCTCCTCCTCTGACAACCGCTTAGTGTAAATGTAACTGAACATAACTGAAACCACATAACCGAAACCATCCCTTATTAGCACATAGTGTAAATGTAACTGAACATAACTGAAACCACATAACCGAAACCATCCCTTATTAGCACATATTCCCATACCCACACACAACGGTGTGTGACAACAAGCATACACAAACAAACATGGGCACACACATCAAAGACCACAAATCTGAAAAGTCAGCAGTTTGGTCTCCTCTCCCCCCTATTTTGTCTATGTGTGTGTATGTGTGTTTTTCCGGCACTGCTGATGTCATGACGGTGTGTTTATAGTGTCTATCTTTCCATCGGTGTACAGATGCACCTGTTTTCACGTCTACAGGCAGAGCAGAAGTAATGGACCATAGTGAAGGGCTGTCTTTGGAGATGCAAGACTCTGAACTGACACCAACTGACACCAGTTTATAATCCTTTCATGTTCCTCCATGACAGTTGACTCAAGTCATCCCGCTTTGTGAGATGAGAGGATTTAACTTGAGGAGTCAGTGTAATGGAACATTCTGATGTTCCATAGTTGTACTGTCAGATTGTTATAAGTTGTGTTGATGTTTTGAAACTGCATGGACATATGGCAAGTCACATTCTGGTCAAAAGTTAACACCTCCCCAGAGACAATGCTAATTGACTTGCTTACCCTATCAATGCAGTTGCGTAGACAAAAGGTCTGCAGATCACACTCCTTTGGAGGTGCTAATCAACTGACTTATTCTATCAATGCAATTGCGTAGACAAAAGGTCTGCAGATCACACTCCTTTGGAGGTGCTAATCAACTGACTTATTCTATCATTGCAATTGCGTAGACAAAGGGTCTGGGAGCTCCCCACCCCCTTTCCCCCCTTTGGAACCGCTTCAAACCAGAACGTGGAAGGGGGCCTTTTTGGCTCTAGACCCTCCCCTATATATATAATGCCAAAATGAGACTCGAGGCTCTTGACCTGTCCAGTGTCGATGAAACCAGGTCAATCAGAGCTCTGTTGTGTGTGTGTGTCATGTCTGTTCTGTTTGTTTCATGTTCCATGTGTGCTTATTGCAATACTCTGTTCTTGTGAAAGGTTCAATAAATTTGTATCTAATGAACGATCAAACTTTTGTATCCTTGCAACGTCCTCGATCAAAAAAGTTTCACTCACAGTCAGACAAGCCCTATTCAAGTGTCACAGAACGTATACACTGCCACTTCTGAATGCAAAGGGATTTGTTTTATTGACGCTCAGCGAAGAGAGTAGACAGACTGTGGTTTTGCAAGTGGTGCCAATATTGGCGCCATTCTCTAAGCTCTTTTACTCCCCCTATGGGTTAGAGAGGAGAACTTCATGACATACCCATTTGCTGTGGCACAGGTGACTCAAGAGCATGTACGCTTCAGTGATAACACCCTAATATTCACACCACAATGCTTCTCCACTACTAAGCTAAAACGTATAGTAACAACATACGTATATACAGTAATCCCTCGCTATATCACGGTTCACTTTTCACGGTTTCGCTACTTCACGGTTTGTTAATCGTGCATTGTGTTCTGCATTCTGATTGGCTGAACAGTCTCTCTGCTTCTTCTCTACCTGTGCGTCAATAACGTTGCGGTTTACTGTAATAAAGTATGTGCTGTACACGTGCAAAACAGCTAGCCAAATAAAATACACGTAATTCAAATTCAAATTCTCTTTACCAATAATGTCGACAAAACGTTCTGCACCGACAAAGGCACCTGCGGTCGGGCCCAAAAGGCAGAGGAAGATGTTAACAGTCGTAAGTTAAAGTTAAACTAAAGTTAAACTTCTGGACATGCTAAAGGAGGATAAAAGCTGTGCGGCTGTAGGTCGGCATTACGGAATGCATGAGTCTTTAATTACAATTTAATTGTACAGTATAATAATTGTAAAAAAAATGAAGGTTTCTACTTCACGGATTTCACTTATCACGGGTGCTTTTTGGAACGTAACCCCCGTGAAAAACGAGGGATTACTGTACACAATACATATATACGGGGTGCACGGTGGCAGAGCGGTTAGTGCTCTCGCCTCCCAATAAGGAGATCATGAGTTCAAATCTCGGGCCCGACCATGATTTCTCTGGGTGGAGTCTGCATGTCCTCCCCGTGTTACCGTGGGTTCTCTCCGGGCATTCCGGCTTCCTCCCACCGTCCAAAGACATGCATGTGGTAGGTTAATTGGGCATTGTGGAAAAAATTGTCCCTAGTGTATGACTGTGCGAGTGAATGGTTGTCTCTATGTTGTCTGTCAATGTCTGTGTGATAGCCCTGCGACTAGCTGGCCCCAGTCCAGGGTGTACCCTGCCTATGGCCCGAAAGTAACTGGGATAGGCTCCAGTCACCCGTGACCCCTAACGGGAATAAGCGGAAGAAAATGAATGAATGAATACATATATAATTTATAGTGTAGGCCCTCTTTGTCTCTCTAGATCTCTCCTTATCCTTATGTAAGCTGCTTTGGATAAAAGCGTCTGCTAAATAAATGTTATCTGTAACTATTATTAAAGACCTCCCTATTGCTCCAGCTCTCTACCTGAAGGACTACCTTTTATTTGATGTTATTCCATGAATTTGTTAACCGCAAGGTACAAGACAATCTTATAAGGTGGAGAAAAAAAGGAGAAAAACAACATTGTTCAAAGAGAAACTCAGGTGGTGCACCAAGCCTGTTAGAGCAGAAGACATGATGGAGGGGAGAACGAGAGGGAGGGGAGAACGACAGACTCCGAATGCCTTTGGCATTCGAAAGCTGACATTTCCTCCGAAAAGCCTCTCTTCGCAACAGGGGGCATTCTTAATCAGGGGAAGGGAGGGAGGGAGCAAAAGCTCGAAAGCAAGCCTCGAAAGAAGGCGGAGAGCAAAGCCTCCTGTTTCGTGTACGTTAACTTAGAAATAGCATACATAGTGAAGCACTCCTACCTGGTTGAGAAGTTGGAAATATGTGACTGTTCTGAGACAAATATACAACTTTGTATTTTGTAGCTGTATCTGTAGCTGCAGACAGTGTTACTGTGATGCTGCAAGCGGTGCGGCTTTGTAGTTTACCAAAGTCGTACAATTTTTTTTGGACTTAGCGCTGTGAGCGCCTTGTACCACACAAAATCGCTTAGAGGTCAGTAAGCAAAACCGGAATTAATCCATATATATGGCGCTTCGGATTATAAAGCGCACTGTTGTTTTTTTAGAAAATTATGCTTTTAAGTGCGCCATATAATGCAAAAAATACGGTAATCTGAAGGAGGAGAGGGGCTTCAACAGACACTTTCTCTCAAGGAACTTTCACCGATGGATGAGAATAGAAGAATGAGATTTTGAGGGCAGCTCTCTGCTCTCCTGCTGTTCTCTGGTAGTGTGCTGCTCTATCACAGGGATGGTTGACAGGCCAGTGTCACTTTCAGACTCCTTAAGAAAGTTTACGATTCTGTGTCTTATCTGCATGTCTACAAGTCATTCATCTGACCATCCCATCTTTGACTGTTTAATGTCTCTCTAAATCCATGTGCTGCATCAATATCAATCTCTTGCTATAAAACTTTTCAAAGGAAACACACATCCTACCCTAAAAATATCATTTTACGGATGCCCGCTCCACATATGAAGTGACTCTCTCCAAATGTCAAGCTGCCACTTTGAATTTAATTGTCGAACACAGTGGGAGCAATCGGTCACACCACCCGCTTTGCAGAGGATGAGTGTTTATTCGAACCCTATTTTTAACTCACATTTTGTTTGCAAGCAGATCTTATCAACAGACTGGACAATGTTGCTAGCAGTGAAATATGTCTTATAATCATGGTGTAGGAAGAGGAAAATATACATTTATGAATACAAGGACTGATGAGACTATAAATCGCATGCTACTGAGATGGGGGAGAGGCAGAAAGAATGAGAGAGCAAGAAAAAGAGAGAGGGGGTGGAGAGAGAGAGAGGGGGGAGAGAGAAAGAGAGAGGGAGAGATAGGGGAGACAGAGAGAGAAACAGCCCTTACAAAAAATTTGATGCTGAAGACATTTATTTACATTTACATGTATTCATTTAGCAGACGCTTTTATCCATACTTACAAGAAAGAGCTTTATAAAAGAGCATTGGTCACTGAGCATAGCAACGTGATAGACCCCAAACATAGAGGGTTTATAGATTACAAGATGAGAAAAAAATATATGTTTCTCCCGGGGGGGGGGGGGGGGGGGGGGGGGGGGACGATATAGTAGAATAATAAATTACAAAAATAATATAATAAAAGTAAAAGTCAAGTACGAGGTTAAGTTAAATGGTTCCTGTCTCTAATATGAAGTGAGAGGACATATAGACAAGTTATTGCTGTAAAGAATATTAGTATTGCATGTTGTACGTTGGAACAACAAGACCACCATGGGGAATATTGCACGTTGTGAGTAAGCTGCATTTTGGATCCTCTGAAGGATTGACATTGCTGGAAGGCTGGCTGGTTGCAAGTTGCAGTAGTCCAGCTTCAAGAGGACAAGGGCTTGGACTAGCAGCTGGTGGAATGTTCAGACAGGTATCCTCTGATTTTCCGATGGTGTAAAGGGTGAATCTACATGACCGAGAGACTGTGGCAATGTGTGCTGTGATGAAGAACATCAATTTACCATCGCAAAGAGTTGACAGTCTTCTATGCTGAAACAAATAACATTTATTAAAGGGCCTAAACCATGCTGACCAAAGTACCTGGACTGATCTTTTTGTCCATAGAATAATTCCGTGAGGCTTATTTGTAGTGTGAGCCAAATGGTCAGGACTGTTCCTTGTCATTGTGCTTGACATTAGCTTTATTTGATTACTTAAGCACTTAGACAAGGAAACGCCGGAGGTTGGGGGGAGGAGGGGAATACTGTCATTGTTGAATATGAATATGGATTGTTCGGGGATTTAGAAGTAATCATATCCAACATAAATCTAATTTGTGGTCTTGAATTTATTGTAATTGCATCCTAATCCTTCAAGGTGATGGATGTCACAGAAAATAGGGATTCTCTTACTGTAAATCTGTTGCATGTATTCAGCTTTAAATTATCATAATATTGACAATATTTATAAATAAAAGGCGGAGACCTCCTAATTACCCCCCCAACCCATTTGAACAATTATTTACATGGTGTTTTGCCTGTTAATACATGCAATGCAAAGAAGAAAACTATATTGCAACAGTAATGTTTAATGTAACTGTCCCCTCTAACAGTACAAGTTGCCCCAGCTTTGCTTGTCCAGTTTAAATGGTCTACAACCTTCCCTTGACACTGTGTCCATAACAGCAAAGTAATTCTAAGCATAGGACGACATGTTGTCGCACATAAAAAAGGCAAGTAAATACCAAGTAATAACATTTTCATTTATTCATTTAGCAGACGCTTTTATCCAAAACAACTTCCAAGAGGGAGCTTTACAAAAGAGCATTGGTCATTGATCATAACAACGTGATAGTACCCAAACATTGCGAGTAGTCAGATGATGAAACATACATTGTGTCTCTCAATACGAGTCATTGTGATTCTGGAGGAAACTGACATAATTACTAATTGGAAGTAAGGGAGACCAGAGACAGTTGTTATGCTTTTTGCATTTTTGGAGACAGGTGGCTAAGCGGGTTAAGGGGTTGGCCTCATGATCAGAAGGTTGTGAGTTTGATTCCCAGCTGTGGCTATGTGATGTTGTGTCCTTGGGCAAGGCACTTCACCCTACTTGCCAAAGGGGAATTGTCCCTGTACTTGCTGTAAGTTGCTTTGGATAAAATCATCTGCTAAATGAATATGTATTCTATTAATTAATTTTTCAGAATAAATCTAAGGGCATTTACAATGGAATAGTCCATTTGATATATTATGAACTTCAATGTGTCAACTACTTAAACAATGCATAGAAGTTATTTTATAAAATATGTACAGGTTGCAAAATTGACTGTTACAACCATCCCAATGTACAGGGACGTAACTGGGGGACATGCTATTAGCAAACCAACCGTGTTTCAGATGACTATATGCATGCAATAAATTAAAATTACGTTGGCATTTAGTTAATGTAGGTCTTTAGGTATAGGGTTAGGCAGGGACGTTTCTAGGATTGAAAGAAAGGGGGGGCTTAGCCCCTGGCATTATCTTTCGACGGGGGGGGGGGGGGGGGTAGTCGCACTGTCCGATGCGAGCTAGCCAGCGATTCCCAAAGACGTCAGTTTTTTACTCGTTTTTCGAACTTGTGGGTTAAATTTTTTACGCTCAAGTGACCGACATTTAACCGAGAGCATCCGGTAATTTTCGAAATAAAATATTGTTATTAATTATCGTGTTTCTTCGGCGGCCCGATAATAATCCCCATAATTATTTAGGGGGGCTGAAGAACATTTAGGGGGGGCTTCAGCCCCCCTAAAACAGGGCTAACGACGCCCATGGGGTTAGGATTAAACCCATTCATAGAGTAAAACCCCTAAATGAATGGTTTGAACCCTAAATCAACCCTAGATTAATGCTAAATGTACTAAATTAATAGAAACCCTACAACGAAATTCCTAAATTAATAAATACAATAATAATGTTATATAAATGAAAAACATATAAATTGTAGTAATTGGTTTAGGGACGGTTGTAACACCTTGTTGTTGGGAAAAATAGCCTTTTATCTACTATCCTCTGAGTTGTCAAAATATCCAAGTATGTGTAAGCCTTTTTCCCTGCATGTTCTTTTAAAAGAAATACAGAGTCACATACAGTACTTCAAGTCTAATATGGTTTAATGAAAATAGTTGAAAAAGGTTTACAGAGCTCTGTTAGTGTCCCTAACCGCAAGGTTAGGTTGGTCCAACTGTCTGTCTCTGCCTGACCAGCACATTTATTACACACATTTTCATATTAGGGAGTTTTGAAGACAGCTTTCGTGCGATAAGCGGAGAAATCCAAACTCCTCTGTTCTTCACCCAGCAGCTCGTTAGCCATCTTCCTGTTTCACACAAAATAGGGAGAGAACAGTGCACCTGCCAAACAGTTCTACTTTGCCAAGTTCCAATTACTGTATCTAGTAATGCTATATATCATAAGAAATAAACATGGTAATGCAATGAGCTTTTAGCATGCTTTTCCCCACAGCTTCTAAAATAGTGATAACAAATACATATCTGGATTCCTAGACATTTGATCTTGGATGTTTGTGATAACATCAGTTGGAAAAGTGACATTGTTATATACAAAAAAATTGATGACAACTTTCTCTGGCAGTTAGAAATGCAGCTTAATTTTTGAAAGCAGAAATATAATGTTATTGATAATGTGCGGAGTGAGTGTCATCACTCTAGCTTGATTATGATTTGAGGAAACTAAGATGTTACAAACGTCCCTTGTTACCTGACCCTACTCTTCCCTACAATTTACGTAAAAAAAAAAATGGGTCCACCTGCAAGTGAGGCAGGCACACCCAGAAATTGTACCCTCTCTAGTTACATAAGCAAGCGAACAAACGTCTAAATCAGGGGTGTCCAAACTGCGGCCCACGGTAAATTTTTTATTGGCCCGCAAGAAATTGTATAAATAGAACAGAGTATGACCTACACTTCAACTTGTGTAATGCACTTCTTAGTTTTAACATTAGGGGGAGCTACTGTTGATCAAGGCAGTTGCTCCACCAAAAAGGTCAAGTACAGAAGAAATGTATCATCCCTCATTCACACACCCAGGGCTGGCTCTTGGCATAGGCGACATAGGCTGTCGCCTAGAGTGCCATCTGCTGGAGGGGCACTACCAGGCACCCTTAATCATGCCGTGTTGTGTGAAGACGTTTTATTTATTTCTGCTTGCTAGCTACACCGTGTTTAATGTGAAATGCGCACTGCATCGGCGCTGTTTATGTGATGAGTTTTCATTAGTTTTCTACACAGTTATCATCTCTGCCTGTATGTGCAGCCGTAATCTCGCCTAGGGCACTAAATTAGGTAGAGCCGGCCCTGCACACACCTCAGTATACACATCATCACTCATTCACACACCTCAGTATACATCATCACTCATTCACACACCTCAGTACACGTCATCACTCATTCCCTCGCATGCACTAGCAGCACAAGCACTTAGGTAGTACACGCAATCTCATGAACACACCTGACTCAGCTTGTGCAAGCCCATTGGGGCTCGTCCAGGAAGACGGCCTTTAAACGCCGCACGGATATTCAAACACTCACCCCGACTGTCTAATGATCAGTGTTGCTGCCGCCCTGCCGCCCACCACCATCCCTTTTCTCCCCCTGTAGTCTGTTTGTCTATATGTATGTCTGTCTGTCTATCAGGGGGGAAAGTATAAAAAGCAGGGTGAAGAGCAGTGGACTGAGAACACAGCCTTGTGGGGCCCCTGTGCTCAGTGTGATGCTGCTAGAGATGTTGTTGCCAACACGCACCGCTTGAGGCCTCTGGCTGAGGAAATCCAGGAGCCAGTTGCAGAGTGAGGTGCTGAGGCCCAGTTTGTCCAGTTTGCAGATGAGTTGTTGTGGTATTATGGTGTTGAATGCTGAGCTGAAATCTATGAACAGCATTCTCACATATGAGTCTTTCTTGTCCAGGTGAGTGAGAGCTGGGTGGAGGGCAGAGGAGATTGCATCCTCTGTGGACCATTTTTCTCTGTATGCAAACTAGTATGGGTCCAAGGTGGGGGGCAGGGCGGATTTGATGTGTGACAAGACTAGACGTTCGAATCACTTCATGATGATGGGAGTCAGTGCAACAGGACGGTAGTCATTGAAGCAGGATGGGGATGGTTTCTTTGGCACAGGTATGATGGTGGCTGCTTTAAAGCCTGATGGAACAATGGCTTGCCTCAAGGAGTTGTTAAAGATGTCTGTAAAGACATCCTTCAGTTCCTCTGCGCAGTCTTTCAGCACACAACCTGGGATGTTGTCTGGCCCTGCTGCTTTGCGGGTGTTGATGGTGGAGAATGTCTTCTTCACGCTGACAGCAGACAGGCACAGGGGCTGGTCGTGCGGAGGTGGTAAAGATTTCTGTGGACGGGTGTTGTTCTGCGCTTCAAAGCGTGCAAAGAAGCTGTTCAGGTCGTTGAGCAGGGTGGTGTCGCTCTCACAGCTTTGTGGCGTAGGCTTGTAGTCTGTGATGGCCTGGATGCCCTGCCATAGGCTGCGTGCATCTTTGCTGTCCTTGAAGTGTGAGGTTATCTTGTGTGTGTAGTCTTGTTTTGCTTTCCTGATGCCACAGGACAGATTGGCTCTCGCTTTTCTCAGGCCTGGTTTGTCCCCAGTTCTGAAGGCCTTGTCTCTGGTCTTCAGCAGCCTGTGGACGTCCCCTGTCAGCCATGGCTTCCGGTTGGCTCGAATGATGATGCTCTTCATGTGGGTCACATCATCAATGCATTTGGTGATGTAGGAGGTCACTGTGTCTGTGTACTCCTCAATGTCTATTGTCTTATTGTATGTAGCTGCTTCTTTGAACATTTCCCAGTCTGTCATCCCGAAGCAGTCTTGGAGGGCAGGAGAAGCTTCCTTCGGCCACATTCGTAGCTCTTTCAGAACTGGTATGTTGACTTTCACTCTGTTTGTATGTTGGCGTTAGCATAACAGTGAGGTGATCAGAGGCGCCAATGTGGGGGAGGGGGGTGGCTTTGAATGCTCCTTTATTCTGGGTGTAAACAAAGTCTAATATGTTTCCACCTCTTGTTGGAAAATGTACATGTTGGTGAAACTTAGGAAGAACAGTTTTGAGATTAGCATGATTAAAATCTCCTGCGAAGATGATGAAACCATCTGGGTGTGCTGTTTGTTGTTCACTAATGGCCCGATACAGTTCATTCAGTGCCTCTTTTCTATTGCTGGTGTTGTTGGTTGGGGATATGTAAGTAGCGACTAGCAATATCGAACTTATTTCCCTGGGCAAGTAGAAAGGGCGACACTTCACGATCATGAACTCTGCCAGTGGTGAGCAGTGTTTGCTTCCTACAGTAGCATCTCGGCACCACGCATCATGGATGTAAACACAGACTCCACCACCACACGTCTTCCCTGAGTCTGCTAGCGCCCTGTCTGCTCTGTAGCATGCTAGCTGCTCCAGTTGTATAGCCGAATCCGGGATGTTTTCATTTAGCCATGTCTCAGTGAAAACAAGCACGCAACAGAATACTTTCTGATTCGTTGATCTTAGAAGTTGGATGCAATCCATTTTGTTGTCCAGTGATCGTACGTTTGCCAGGAGAATAGATGGAATGGCTGGGTGAGTTGGTTTAGCCTCTAGCCTAGCTTGGACCCCTCCGCGCTTGCCCCGCTTCCTCTTCCTTGCACATCGCTTCCGACGCCTCGGGGGAGCAGCAGCAGGCGACTCTGGTGAGTTAGCAGGCCGGCGAAGTATCCCAAGTTCTGTTATTAGCTTAGTTTCTGTGGTCAAAACTAGGCCTGTGTAGTTCCTTCGAATTTGTAAGAGAGTCTGTCGACTATATACTGTACTGTGTTCCGACGTAGACTGACGGGACAAACTTTCAGACAAACATTTTCTCAACAAACAAAACGTTGCATTTTCGGGAGAGCGTGAGGTCGCTGCGTGTACACGCGCCACCATGTTCTGTCTGAAAGCAGGCACCTCCCTCACCCATGTAATGGAAACTTGCAGAGCAATAGCAAAGACTCCCCACAAGGAGAAAGTTGAATTACTAACAAAAAATGGACTCAGCTAAACCTAATTCAGACACCAAGAGCAATTGCATTTCTAAAGTTCTAGCGGCTGCACAAATTGCTATGTTGTCATCAACAGAACAAACAGGGGACCGAACCACAAACTACAAGCTAGCAGTGGTACCTGTTAAGATGAAGGCACATAAAGGCAACTGTTTGATAGAAACCTATGCGTTCTTACACCCTGGCAGCAACGCTACTCTTGTAACAGAAAAACTGATGAACCAGTTGTCTGTCAGAGGAAAGAAAACAGAGATCCTACTCCGAACGATGGGTCATGAAAAGCCTGTGAAAACCCATGCTATGAGAGGACTGGAAGTATGCAGCCTGGATGGAAACAGCTTCATAGAGCTTCCTGAAGTCTTCACACAAAATGCCATACCTGTCAGTCAAGAGAACATTCCGACAGAGATGGACATAAAAGGATGGCCTTACTTAAAAGATGTCCACTTAAGACCCATCATGGCAGAAGTAGGCCTATTGATTGGTGCAAATGTCACAAAGGCTATGGAACCACTGAGAGTGATCAACAGTCAAGGTGAGGGGCCCTACGCAGTCCTAACACGCCTAGGCTGGACTATAAATGGACCTTTTGGCAGTACTGCACCTATGGATGAGCATGATCGACAACGGATAACAGCCAATAAGATATCAGTGGTCAAGTTGGAAGAGCTTCTTGTACATCAATACAACCAAGAATTCTCAGAGCTAGCCTACAATGAAAAACAGGAAAACTCATTTGAAGATAAGAAATTCTTGCATGTAGTGGACAGTTCAACCAAAAGGAAAGAAGGTCACTATGAAATACAACTTCTGTTCCGTCAAGATCACATCAGCCTGCCAAACAGGAAGGTGGCAGAACAAAGAGCACTAAGTCTTGCCCGCAGGTTACAGAAAGATCAAGCCTTTCGGAAAGACTATAAGGGCTTCATGAGCGATGTCTGGAGGAAAGGGCATGCAGAAAGAGTCCCAGAGGATCAACTCCCCCGGAAAGATGGAAGACTGTGGTACATTCCTCACCATGGTGTCTACCACAAAAGGAAAAAGACAATCCGGGTGGTGTTTGATTGTACCTCTTCATTCCAAGGAACTTCCCTAAATTCCGAGTTGCTGCAGGGTCCTGACCTTACGAACACCTTGTTGGGTGTACTTCTCAGATTCCGACAGGAACCAGTAGCAGTGATGGAGGACATTGAAGGAATGTTTCATCAAGTAAGAGTACCTGAACATGATGTGGACTTCCTCAGATTCCTGTGGTGGCCAGACGGCGACACCAAACAACCACTAGCAGAGTACCGGATGACGGTGCATCTCTTTGGAGCAGTCTCATCTCCGAGCTGTGCCAATTCCGTAGAGATGGCCTATTCAAGGGATACAGACTCTTGTCTGCACTACGACGGTTTATCTGCAGACGAAGCCAAGTGAAAGAAATTGTTTCCGACAATGGTAAAAATTTTGTTGGAACAGAACGAGAACTTCAAGAAGCACTTAAACACCTTAACCTCAGTAAAATACAGCACTTGATTCAAGCTGAAGGCATCAAATGGGCGTTCAATCCACCCTACGGTCCTCATCATGGAGGCGTATGGGAGCGGTTTATCCGGATAATCAAAACAATCCTCTACTCCATCACAAGAGAACAGACCCTGGATGACGAGAGTCTCCAAACAGCACTATGTGAAGTAGAAGCCATCATGAATGACCGACCAATCACAGTCATATCTCAGGATGTGAAAGATCCAGAAGCTCTGACACCCAACCACCTACTCCTAATGAAGCGTATGCCTACTATTCCACCTGGACTCTGACAAAGATGATACCTATTCCAGAAGAAGATGGAGACAAACCCAATACATAGCTGATCTCTTCTGGAAACGCTGGACACGAGAATACCTTCCATTGCTACAAGAGAGACAGAAATGGAACTAGAAAAAAATTCCTAAAGAAATGTTGAGTGTGCGTGACTCTGGCCCGGGACTCTCCCCCATAAATCACTGACACTGTTGAGTAATTTTCAGAATATGACTTCTACCATTGCTTAGGTATGTGACAGATCAAGCTTTCAACAGGTGTTCATATGCTGATGCACTAGTAGTAGCGTAAACACTAATTTCAGCAGGATTAAAGACAGCTCCACTTGAGCACACTGCCACAGTTTAAGTTTAAGTAGTAAGCAAGCAGTAAACAATTGGTCACTCTGTGTCAGGTAGCACTTTACATTACAGTTCAGTAGCATAGTAATAGTTTGGTTCTAATTTGATAATAGTGATAAATGCTTTCAAAAACTTAGAGTGTAAAATGACCCAAATACATCCAATGCCAAAACTAGGCCATCAATGGCTATGACTTTGGTATTAGAAATACACCTTTTATCAAAATGATACCGCATTATAAATATCAGATAACATTATAAAGTTATACAGCTGTGTTAATTGTCAAATCAATCCACATGCAATCAAACATGTAACAAATCAGGATTCAGCAATAAGGTAGCATCAAAATTCACAAAAAGCACTAGGTCACACAGTTCTGATATCACACTAACAAAATCAGTGCTTCTTATCCAACATTAATTGAGAAAAAGCACATACACACACGCACATACACACACACACACACACACACATATATATATATCTATACATATATGTGCATACACACAGGCAGTCTGTACATTAATGACTTAATGATGAACTGTCAATCAAACCATTCAGTGCAATGAATCACTTAGTAGCAGACACACAGGTTCAATCATCTATAAACTACAGGACTATAGGACTCCCCATACAACACTAGCCAATAGTTTGCAAGGTCAACCAGTATCCAGACGATTATGAATGTTTTACAGCAAGCCCCCCCCAACAATTTAAATAGCAATTCCTAAAAGACCTGTATTTAATCCCCACTGTTTTTCTATGGAACTGCCGATCCCGACCACCCACACACCTCCCTAATACCTGGTTCGATTCGTCTGGACCCCACCACATTAACTCTGGCCTCAAACCCCTCCGAAATCGCCCCCCGAGCCCCCCGCAACGTCACAATCTCCGCTTGAGAGTGCAAGTAAATTAATCGTGATTCTCAAACCTCTCCCCCAAATAGGCTCATAGCTCATCAACCCGACCTCCCACACACCTCCCCAATATCTTGTTAGATTCCTATGGACCCCACCACATGAACCCTGCCCTCAAACCCCCCCGCACGAGCCCCCCCGCCCCCCGCGAACGCCGATCGCCCCCCCTCCGAAAACGACCCTAAACGGTCAAAATGCACACAAATAACCCCCCCCACTACCCTCCTTACAACCCTCCACCACCGTCCTAACTGATAAGCACATGAATACATATAAGCCCAAATGTTAAAGAAGTCAAAAACCCACATCTTATATAGCATGCTAGCGAAACATATGCTGATGCACTAGCAATTAGCTTAAGCGCTAATTTCAGCATTGGTCGCTAATGTTAGCAAACAGCATATCTTTACAGCTAGTTGGAATGTCAGTTGTAAATCCTGACTGATAAGCACATGAATACCTATGAGCCCAAATGTTAAAGAAGTTAAAAACCTACATTTTAGATAGCATGCTAGCGAAAGAGTTGAAAAAGATGTTCGCTTACCTTAGAGACTTAGAGCCGGAGAGGAAGAGTTGAGCTGGAGTACAGTTTATAAATACACCCGAAACAAAAAGAACCAATTTGATTCCTCCAGTAAATATCCTCCAATTAAAGTTATTAAATGTGAAATGAAGTACTTTTCATAAAATGGCCACCGTCTTCCCTTCTCCTCTTTCAAGCACGTTGCTAAGTAACGAACTAATACGTTGCAGCTGGAACTGTCATGGCTGTTCAAAAGACAGAGAGAAAAGGCTTACAGCACCCCTCGAACAGGAAGGATTTCTGGCCAAACCGTGTTTCCAATCATAAAACCAGGTTAACGTGAAGCCGGCTGAGCCCTTCCTGAACGTCTACATAGGCATTTTGTGTTGACAAGTGAAGAAATGTGCTCTTGGGAGCAATTCTAAAAAGTGTTAGTTTTGTTTTCCTCCTGAAATGTTCCTGCTACTTTAACATGGGAGTCTATGAGGCTGTTCATGGGTGCTGCGGCCGAATTTTCGCATGTCAAGCTAAAACAATAAATCTGACAGATAAAGTAAAGCAAGTGTGAGCTAGAGGACACATTTTCCTACGTTTCTATGTATAAATTGTGTCTGTAGTGGTGCATTTGAGGCCATGGTCGAATACGTTTGATTATTTTTTACACATTTCTCTCTCTTCTCCCCACTCTAGCGATGACATCACCACTCTACCTCTCAAACATTCTCTCCATTAACACCCAATTCAAAATTGTTCGCCAAAAGTCTTAGAAAAATCATAGCACACTTGTCGGGGTTGAGCCGCACGTTTTGATATAACTTTTGTGTATATGCGTCAAAAACTCTGGTAGGTGTTTTGAGCCAAAAAAACGGCGTAATAATAATAATAAACGCTAGTAATAACATAGTGTGCGCCTTGCAGCACGCACACAATGAGGTCAAAAGGAATCTAAAACATATAGTGCTGATCATTGATGAAAGCGCAATTCGCAATTCCTGGCCCATGGGCAGAATCATAGAAACCTTTCCCGACAAAGAAGGACATATACGTCGGGTCAAGATCAAGACAAGAAATTGAACCTTGGAAAGGCCCATCACAAAGTTGTGCCTTCTACAAGATATGACCTTTGCCCTTTATTCCAATAGACCCCTTAGTTCAGTGGTTCCCAAACTGGGGGGCGCGCCCCCTAAGGGGGGCGCGGAGGTATTGCAGGGGGGGCGCGGCAAGGTTTAGAAACAAGGGATTTGTATGTTTGTGTCAGTGTGGGGGGGCTCGAAAATATTCTAATCTTCAGAAAGGGGGGCCCTGCAGAAAAAGTTTGGGACCCACTGCCTTAGTTGAAGCCTTAGTTGAACTTTTTCTCTCTCTGTTCTCCTTTTCTTAAACAAAGATAGGCATTGTTTTGTTTTTTATCCTTATGAATTTATTTAGACAAAAGGACTATCAAATGGACTAACTGGATTCTTAAAAAGTGTGTAAAGAGACAATGAGTCAGGCTGCCCGCAATCTAGTTGCACTCATTTTAAATAATGAGCAAATGATAAATACACTGGCGAATGCCTGTCAAAATCCTCCCGATACCCCTGCCCAATACCCTGCCCGTTCTTCTGACAAAGAAGTTCGCTCAATTTTTTACCGTGGCAGACCAACAACAGCCCAGACAGCTGCCTATCGGGCCAATCTGAGCATGCCCTCCACTTCTCAGGAGTGCCCCGGAGAAGCGCCGCGTCAGAGCGCAGTGCCACTACGCACGGCCATTCACTGTGTTTCACGTTTATTAAATCACCTGAAAACGATATCAAGTTAACGGGTGGAGATTGTACACAGGGTGTTGTGGGGCTCTCCTGTGAGGCTACATACATGCTGAGGTTGGCCTGATAAACAGCTGCCTGTTGTAGTCGATCTGCCACGATAAAAAATGGAGTGAACTTCCTTGTCGGTTGAACTGTATTGGGCAGGCTATCAGGGTGATTTTGGGGTGACACGCTTTCGCCAGTGTGTTACTGATGTCCTCAGTTTAATATTGCTGTATCGAGATTGTAATCGGACTAACTCATTGTCATTCACTTTTTGCTGTAGCATCCATACGTTACATAACAGCGCAGACACTGTGGTGAAGTCTGACATCAGTTAAGTTTCATTCCATATATTCAAAGTTTCTTTACATATATTCAAGGTTTCTGTATATATATTCAAGGTTTCTGTGTATATATACAGTATATTCAAGGTTTCTTTATATATATTCAAGGTTTCTTTATATATATACTGTATATATTCGAGGTTTCTGTATATATTCAAGGTTTCTTTATATATATATATATTCGAGGTTTCTGTATATATATATATATTCAAGGTTTCTTTATATATATATTCCAAGGTTTCTTTATATATATATATTCGAGGTTTCTGTATATATTCATGGTTTCTTTATATATATATATTCAAGATTTCTTTATATATATTCAAGGTTTCTGTATATATATATATTCAAGGTTTCTGTATATATATTCAAAGGATTAATTTCCTGAACGGCATGCCATAATATATATATATATATATATATATATATATATATATATATGTGTTAGTGTGATATGCAATGCCAAATCAGACCAATCATAACTGAAATAACATTGACCATGATTAACTTGTAATGATGATGTCAGAGGGCGTTACACTGTAAAAACTGTTTTAATGGTGAAGTCCATATTACTCTTTTTTTTAAGTAAATTTCTTCCACTAAATTAGTTTCCTTTTGTATGTGGTTTTAATTAAGTCACACGAAGGTAAAAACAGTAACACTTTTTAACAACTCAATAATTTCTTAAGATAAATTCACTTTCATTAAACTTGATGACAAATTGATTTCATAAAACCCAATAAAAGTGCTTATGTGAACCTCTACGTCATTACGCCGACTTACGCAGCGCGGGAAGAACAAGTCTGGGCCGGTTTGGGCATGCCAGGGCAAGTCCACCTCTACAGCGTGCTTTCTGCTTTGGCTGTTTACGGATTTCACCGAGCTCCTGCGCAAGAGAAGTAAGTTTACACATTTTGTATTTGTTCATTTATAGTCGGATATGATAACTAAAGTGGCTATGCCTTTTTTTGTCTTCTGCTTCAACCTGGCCGAGTTTTCTGTATGTGTCGCGCTGAAAGCTCTGGCGCCATTGTCCGTTAGAAACATTCAAACCTTGCACGTGGAGGCGGCGATTTGCCGCGCAGCGGTGGGAAAGGGCCTTTACTGTGTTTTGGTAGAGTACAGCAGGTACGCAAACTAGTCAAAGTCGGCTAAATTCGCAATTTTGTAAACATAATTGGCCACCTATGTGATTAATGGAGATCCGCTGATACATTTTCTCTTGGGTTTCCCTGGGGGGGGGGTTATTTTGCACGTGTGTGTGAGCTACGCTAGGACCATTTGTTATATTCACTGATACCTAAGATATGTATGCTGAATTGCTGACTCCACCTTTAACATCCACTATTCCTGATGTTCACATCATATAACAATTGTCATTTTAATTGCTTTTGCAGAAGAACATCAAACTTCATATCTGAAGACATCCACCCTACACCCGACATACATCTGCCTTCTTTATCAATTCTGGAACACGGGTAAGAAATGTAGCATCAGAAATGCTTGCAATACATGTTTCTGTGTGAAATTTAATTTGAACTGCTGTCATTAGGCATGTATTAAACATGCAGGAGGTTAGCATACTCTTTTCTATTTATTTAATTACAGATGGGATGGCCATGTAAATTGTGTACCACTGTTGTCCCTACAAAAAGTGATATTTTAAAGCATTATCGACTGCATCATGGAACCTTTGGACACAGTCATGCCTTGCCATGTATACATATAGACTGCCCAGGTTCTTTTAAGGCCTGGACTGCCCTTCGGTCTCATTTGTCGAGATACCATGTGGAAGTTCAATCACTACCACAAGTACCGATAATTCTTTCATTCGTCTGCCAATTATGTCAAGGATCTGTCTTCTCCTCTGAAAAGGATTATTTCGAACACTTAAATCATCATCTTAAAAACAATGAGACTATAAAGTGTGTTTTCGCAGGTTGCGATCACCAAACAAATGTATATGGGACATTTGCAACACACAAACACAGGAAGCATACTCCTCATACTTTGCAGGATTTCAAGCCAGGTATTTTCTCTCAAGATCAGTGCACGGAAACAGTTGAAGAGCCTGATGTTGAAGCCTCTTTAGATGACATTGATTGCAATGATACTAGTGCTTCATTAGCAAGCTCCGATGCGCAGCCTGAAGGTGATGAAACTCATGATTTCATAGAGCATATAGCATCCCTCTTATTGAAATTGGAAAGTGTTCATAATGTTTCACGTTGGTGCATTGATGAATTGGTAGAGGAGCTTCACTTCATATCAAGTTCTGCACCGGCTGCCATAAAAGATATCATTGTTTCACATTTAAAGAGCAACAGTCACACCGTTGATGACACGTTTGTGAATTCTCTAGCGGAAGAATTGTGCACATCAAATCCCCTAAGTATAGCATTAAGTGCTGGTGGTCCTCTTTCCTCAGCATTCCGAAGAAGACAATATTTTCAAGAACAATTTGAAGTTGTTAAACCAGTAGAATACATCCTTGAACCAAATGAGAAAAGAAGTTTCCATTATGTCCCAATTCTTCCATCCTTGCATCAGATTTTGAAAAAAGAAAATCTTAGACAAGCTCTAAGAATACAACGAGACCAGTCATCAGCTAAATATGAGTCATATCATGATGGTTCAATTTACAAAGAGAATTCCTTTTACTCTGAAGGACAAGGAAGGATACATCTTGTACTATATGTAGATGATTTCGAGGTGTGTAACCCCCGGGGAACATCAAGAAAAAAGCATAAAATAACAGCTGTATACTGGGTGTTGGGCAACATTTCTCCCTCATCTCGATCTACTCTTAACTCGGTATATCTGGCACTTTTATGCAAAGCAGTTGATATCAAAAGATTCGGCTATGCTAAAGTGCTTGAACCTTTAGTAAAAGACCTTGCTGTCCTTGAGCGTGATGGCATCTACATTCCTAGTGTTGGGCAGAATGTGAAAGGCACTGTGTTGAGTGTAGTTGCTGATAATCTTGGGGCACACTCAATCAGCGGACTTGTGGAAAACTTTTCAGGACCATTCATATGCCGTTTTTGTCTTGGAGAACGTCAAGAATACCAAAGACAGGAGGTGAGGTTAGGTGCTTTTCCGGCTCGCACCAAAACGGAGCGTGCTACTCATTTACTGATTGTTAAAGGAAACCCTGCTTTGACACACTGTTACGGAGTAAAGAAGGCTTGCCCGTTGACTGAAAATCTGAGATACTTCCACTGTGTCACTGGATACCCACCTGACGTGTTGCATGACATTTTTGAGGGCATTGTTCCTTTGGAATTAGCTCTGTGCATCAGTGTTTTCATTTCAAAAAAATATTTTACTCATATTGAACTTAACAGTGCCATCACAAAGTTTCCATATAAATGGTCTGACAAAACTGATAGTCCTCAGTTAATACCTGCAACTTTCTCAAAACGAAAGACAATCGGAGGGAATGCACATGAAAACTGGACTCTCATAAGACTGCTGCCATTCATTATTGGCCAAAGAATACCCCTGAATGATCCAGTATGGCTTCTGCTCATGTCTTTAAAAGACCTGGTTGAACTTGTTGTTGCCCCAATCCATGATGATGAAAGCATTGCATATCTTGACTCAACAATTTCTGAACACAGACACAGATTCTTGGAAGTATTTCCTAATGAAAAATTAATCCCAAAGCATCACTTTGTTGAACACTATCCTGCTTTGATAAAAGCTATTGGACCAGTGGTAGCTTTCTGGACAATGAGATTTGAGGCCAAACACAGCTACTTTAAACGGATTGTGAGGCATACTGGCAACTTTAAGAATATTATTCTATCCTTGGCTACAAAGCATCATCTTATGATTGCCCACTACTTTCATTCCACAACAGATCTGCCAGCTCTGAGTGTTGTAAGAGTTACATCAGTGCCACTAGATGTTCTACATACAAATGTTCAGGAGTCAGTCAGGAGTCTATATCCTGGTCAGTTTCATGTACAGCTGGCCAACACAGTCACTTTCCAGGGAACAAGATACTCTAAAGGCATGATTGTGGCCTATGGTTGTACTGCTAGACTTCCAGATTTTGCAGAGATTGTGCAGATTGCACTTTTTGGAGAAAGTGTACATTTCATTGTGAAAACAAAAAAATCCTGGTATGATGAACACTATCGGGGATTTCACCTTGAAAACACAGATCACATAACCCTTATCAAGCAACTAAACCTTGTTGATTTTTACCCTCTGTCCACATATTTTGTTGCGGGAAAGAACATGGTGACACTGAAACGCTATATATGCCTCCACTGATTCTTCATCTTCCATTTTTCTTGCAGACATGGATCAAACTGTTAAACTTCGGATCCTCATGGATTAAGAAATCAGGAAACTCACTCTCGACGATGGCATACCCTCAACTGTGAATGAGTTGGTTGACGCTATCAAAAGTGCTTATTCCATCACCACCGACATAAGTCTCTTGTACAAAACAAGGACTTTGATGACTTCTTCACCCTTACCTCTACAAATGACCTGAGAGATAAAGACACACTCAAAGTAGTGAATGTACCTCAAATGCTCACACTAACCATTGTCCCACAAGAAGAGGACCCCGATATCTCCGATGTTAGCTCTCAATGTGATTCACAGTCTGTGGATTCACAAGACACTCTGATCCTCAATTCTTCTCCCTCAGAAAGACAGGATCCATGGCCGACTGTGTTCTGCTTTCCAACCTTCTCCAAGAACAGTGAGCTGGCATTGAGACAGGGCAATGAGATGTATCTAAGAGATGGTACACTACTGACATCACCAAATGTCAAACATGATATTCTGGAGCACCTGGCAGAGGCAATGTTTTCCTACACGGCCTATCCCAATAATGCCCAGAGGTCAGCAGTAGCAGAAGCTCTAATCAACAAGCATCCCTGCTTGAGGGAGCCTGGCTCTTTTAACGGATGTTACGGATGGCAACAAAGCCTGAAATACAAATGTGGAAACTACCGGACAACACTTAAAGCACTGGGAAGCCCTGAACTCCTGATAAACTCGCTGAAACACAAGGCGAAGGATGACAGAAACGCTGCAAAAAATGTGAAGAAACCAAGGAAGGCAGAAGTAAATTTTCTCCCCCCACACCCAACTGGTGAAACAGACAACAGTCTTGAGTTAATAAGACTTGAACTTATTGAGTCCACAAAGAGAAAGGACAGTCTCAACAGCATAAACGATATGATGGCCAAAACATACAGCTGGAGAAGACAGGAAGTGGTTGCCAAGTCCCCACGTGTTGCAGAACTCAAGGAAAGATGGCCGGCCCTCTTTGAACCATTCCAGGTAAAGACTAGTTATGCAGAAATTGCTCATACAGTCACACTCCAAATGTACTGAACTATCCTTTTAGGAACAGTAGCGTCACAATTTACAAACTCATTTGTACACAGTGGAGACGTTTTGGAATGTACTTATCTGCCTGGTGACTTATTTTGTAAAAATATACGTCTCAAGTAATCTCAAAAACAAATTGTCTTAAAGATAAATGAGGAGTTCTGAAGGTGCAACGCGGTTCCACTTGAGTCAACCTTCATGTCCCAGCTGGACATCTACACGCCAAAGCTCCTGGAGTTGTTCAATCTGAAGGGAGGAGCAGTTGGACATCGCATCAAAAACGTGTTGATGGAACTGATACAGGTGAGGTCAAATTGGTAGATCTTCATTTATTGTACAGTTTCTTGTTCAGCTATATTGCCTAAATAGTTTTTATGTTGTTAACAGGTTGTGTTTTTTTCTCTCAGCTGGTTATATTGTAAACACATGAGCTAACAACACATAAGCTAACGATATACTTATTTTTTTCATATTTACTCTAGGACCCATGTGCGTCTGTGGTGAGGAAGAGGGAAGTCATTCTGAGATGCCTCATAGAGTATATGGGAGAGAGTGGGAACGAGCTCATCGCTGACTATCAAGTAAGTGAAGTAGAAAGAGTTTTACATTTGGTGAAATTCTCTGAACGAGGTACCTCTTGTATATGTGGTAAAAAAGACTGATATATTCTAGCCTGGCCAGACCAGGCTGATATCGTGCGGGTTTCATATTCGTTAATCTCTCATATCATTTAAAACCATCTGCACATTAACTATCAATTTATTTAGAGCTTGAATAGATGCACGTTTCATTGTCTCATTATTGTGTTCTGTCTGTGTTTTGTACAGGGAAAAGAGGAGGTTGGCGTGCAGCAAGATCTGAATATGGAAAGCATGAAGATCTATGTGTGCCGGGAGCCAGATGCAGTGGGCATCATCATTGAGGGTGTCCCAGTTCTTACCAATGTCGGCAACGTGGCCAGAGCATGCTGCCTTCTTCTAGGACTGGCATATGCCCTGAACCTTGAGTATCCTCCAAAACTTGGGAAAACCTTTGAAGTGTTTCAAAGACTCCTTGTGAAAATGGACCCACTGGCGCCCAAGCCAACTTCAAGGTTCACTACCCTAAAAAACAGGTTGATGGCCTAGACAGCTCATGGCATCACACTCAGATCTTGCTGCATGTTGACCTCTTCTTTTCCCTAGTTTCGCAGTTCTCAGTCAATAGTTCAGTGTTCAATGTTCATGTTTTGAGTCATTGTTAAGTCTCCACACCATGTTGTAAGGTCAAAAAAAGCAGCTTACTTTGTGACATACTCTCACACACACACACACACATACACACACACACACACACACACACTTGTTCTAAGAAGAAGTGCCATTGAATGGCAGTGTTAACTTTAAATAAATCTATTGACATGCTCTTAAAATTCCCCTTTCCATTCTTGTTTTTGATGGGTCAACACTTTTAACCATTTCAAGGATTAAAATTAAAACGGAAAGGAGTGAGTTAAAGTGTTAAGTTAGTGTTAAGGTTCATGCAAGTCAAACACTCATTTTAATTCAATCAAATCCAAACGGACTTTTTTGACATTTGTTTCACTCAATTTCTTTACTGTTTCTTTTAGGCTGTACTGAATTTTTGTGAACAGTAAAATATGTATTAATAAGTTGAACCAACTCAAATTTTGCAAAAGTTCACAGAAAACCTAGAAAATGCTTGGAAAATGTTGCCTCAATTTTTTTAAGTTTTATCAAAGCAATATTTTATTTTGTAATATTGAGTTGTCCGAACTGAAATTTTTAAGTTTTCTCAAAGTAATTTTTTATTTAGTATTATTGAGTTATCCAAACTCAATTTTGTGAGAAAAAAAATGGTAGGCTGTACTCTTTTTTTTCAAGTACAGAGAAAGACACATAATTAGGTTCACCAACTCAAAATCGGCAGAGGTTCACATTACTACAAAAAAATGTTTGGAAAATGTTGCCTCAATTTTTTAAATGTTTCCCAAAGAGATAGTTTTTACAGTGTACCTATATGAAGAGGCTACCTGGGCACAGGTGTGTGTGTTTAGAGAGCGGAAGGGCAAACAATTTTCGACCGCACACCGCATACCAGAATCCGCATTTCAGACTTTTGAACGTGTTTTTTATGTTTTGGATTTATATTTCTGTTACCGAAGATCAATAAAGGAACCTAACTTGTGACACTACGAAAGAATGGGCGTTGATTTACCGACCGCTCCTACACCGCACCTACAAATGCCTTTATAAATGATATCTAAAACAAACCAACCAGTCAGACAATCAGATACTTTTAGATTAATATAACCTGTGAGCAGGGGTGAAAGTAAGCCGGTATGGTCCGGTACTGCGTACCACTAAAAGATTCAGTGGCGGTACGCAGTACCAGGAAGAGGGGGAAAACTGCTGAAGCCCTCAATCAGAACCAGTCACGGCTGCACTTTGGGTCATAAAAAAGAGATCTGCTAGCAATATGCTGTCTTGAACACTACTATGCCTGTTTATAAATAGCTTTGAACTCATTCCGAACTATCCATGCAGACCGTGCTGAGTTTTGGTCCATGCCGGTACGGTCCCATTACCGAAGCCTTGGCCGGACATCTCCCTCTCTTCCTCACAGCTCATGCTCTGCTTCTCTCTCCCCCTCCCCTCAGAGAGAGCGCGGTGCCTTCGAAACGTGAACTACGTACGTTTAATGTCTTTCCATTCGTTAAAATCCATTAAAATCAGTAGGAGAGATGTGTTTCATGTTATTATATTCAATTTCAACAACACAGAACAACTAGACAAAAAACTGCTTATGAGCTAACGACCAGACATTTTGCACAGCAGTACGTGAATGCGCATTTGTATCATATTTGTATCAAGTTTTTCTAATTTCTGCCTTCTCCACACAGGTAGCCTACACTAAAATATTGAAATGTTTTTATTTGTTTGTGTTTTGATGTATATTTTTTTTAACCCTCCTGTTGTGTTTGTTTCTTGTTCACTACTTTTGTGTTCCCGATCAAAAGTGACCGCCTCATTATAGCTGACTATAATTCCATAACGATACATATATTATCAACTAATGTTGTGTTAGATGTTTTAAGCAACTGTAGCGCCTCTCTAGTTCGTGTAACTATAGTGAGAGGTGGCTAACCTGAGCTCTTCTTTCTTTCTTTTTAACTATCAATAAAATGGGTTTCTGTAATAAACGTAGAACATAAATGATTTCAATTTAACTCTCTTTTCAACTTAAATACTTTTTTAACAAATAAGACTTGTTAATCACGTTTCTAAATTATTCTTATAGACCTTAATAACTTAAAATATTCAACTCAGTAACCACAACTGCTTAGTGTAAATACAAAATGAAATATTTACTACCAAATGAAATTCAACAGGTACACACACCTTATCAAAAACCGTCTCAAATAATAATATATATCACCATAATACATGTATGGGCCTCATGAAAATAAAATAGCCGGCAACAATAAATTAAACCATAAACTGTTCAAAAATACCGGTCATCCGATGCAGGCCTGAATGCAGTTTAGGTGTGTTGTAGCCTCACAGATGAGCTGAAGAATGGCTGAAGCAGGAGGAGAGGGGAAGATGATCCAACTGGAGGAAAGGAGGTGCTGTTGATCTCACTGTGGCTCAGCTCCACACACGTGTTCACACAGACTCTGCCATAAGGGTCGCTAGCCGCTAGCTTGTTAGCAAAGTCCATGTAAAGTACTAGCCACTTGGTTAGCCGCTAGCTTCACTTCTTTCACTTTTTTCGGGTTAAGCTATCCACTCAAACCCAAAGTCACCACAAAGTATTTCTTAAGAGTCCTAGTCGAACACTTATTTGACCCTGGTGACAGATGCATACTTCACAGTCTCTTTTTTCTCTCTCACGCCACCTTCTTTCCCTCGTGCCCAACTGTTCTTTTTTCCCTTTCTCTTTTTTCTGTCCCCCCCCTTCCCACAAGTCATAGGCTCACTCCCACACCCTTCAAAATAAAATACCTTCCAAAATAAAATACCTTCACAACCATTTGTGTGTCTATTTCTTCCTGTACTTTCAGGTATAGTTAAACATCATTACAGACATTTATAAACAACAAATAATTAACATATGAAATGCATAGTTCAGTACACCAATAACATCACCCAACATTCGCTTCTTTTACTGAATGATTAATTTATTTACATAATTTTAACTGACATTTATTAACCATGAACTTGACTTTTACTCATAACTGCTATTTATTATGAAATTAATTTATTTTCTTAAACATATGTCCTTTTAATCTTCATAAATTTCCACTGGGCCACAGAACTTAATTTCTTGTTAATATTACACGTTTTAAACTTCTGTTTGCCCTTTATGGTCTCTGGGCCTCATTGCTAGTTTTTGAGTTAAAGCAGCCAAACTATGGATAATTCTTTATTAGAGGTGGGCATAGATAAAAAAAAAAAATCTAGATTAATCTAGATTAATTTTGGAATTAATCTAGATTAATCTATATTAAAATGGCTCATTTGAATTCATTCATAATATGTGTGTGCTCCCTAAATAATGACTCAAAGTAAGTCTTTGAGAACGTGTTTCTCCAGCCAGGTGGCGCATCAGACCAGGGGCTCATCTCCTGTTTCCAACATGCATCACAAACTGCTTGAAGAAGCTGTTCTACTATGATAATTGGTGATGAAAATAAATAATGTTCAACAAGATGTACTTGTGTTTACAAACTGTTTATTCAGTTAAACATGAACCGCCGTGCTGAAGGGCTTGCCTCGGTTGCACTCAAACATAGTGGTTTGACGAGCACGACTCTTCCCCTGCGCTGCATCAGTGCTTGGCCCGGCATCTTCCGCATTAGCTAAGCTTTGCGTTTAGGTGATACCTAAGACTGGAAGAACTCCTACAGTAAACCAATTCTGCATTGCACAAGGTGCAAACAACCTTGGTCTTGTCGAGGTTTCCATTGGGAAGCTTCTTTAAAAAGAAATTTTCCCTGAAGCAAACCCCGCGGCTTCCTAGCTGCATCCATGTCAGCACGTTACGTGTGACTTGGTACACAGGTGCGAAGTCGGACTCGTTCTGACTCGTGCACTACAGTGCAATTCGGCCAGGTATATATCTGCGCTAAAATAAGAGGAATAAGAGATTAACGGCGATATTTCTTTTTATCGCCGATAAGAGTCTGGCGTTAATACAGCACGTTAACGCCGTTATCGGCCCACCACTATTTTTTATATAACAAATATTGTTCAATTTATGACAGACTACTTTGTATAAAGGTCTTACAAGGACATTATTATTATTTCAATGGATTCTGAATAGTTCCAAGCAGGATTCTATGTCATCAACCCGGGAGATGGCCTATCTCATGGGTGTCCAATCCTGGTCCTCGAGGGCCTCTGTCCTGAAGGTTTTAGATGTTTCCCTGCTCCAGCACACCTGATTCAAATGAAAGATCATTATCCAGGCTTCCACATAGCTTGATAACAACCCATTCATTAGAATCAGGTGCTGGAGCAGGGAAACATCTAAAACCTTTAGGACAGTGGCCCTCGAGGACCAGGATTGGACACCCATGGCCTATCTGGTTGGCCCTGGGGTTATCATGATTACTTTTTTCTGTAGACAGTTGACCTCTCCTCTCAGGTGGAGATGAACCCCAGGACAAACTCACATTCTGAAACTCACCACTGACACTTATCACTGTCAAAGATGTGATCAATAGCCTCACATACAGAATACCGTTCCATCATCGTGCTGCCATAGCATGAATTATGATCAAACACAGGTGCATGTTGGGGGCTGGGAGGGTAAGTGTGTCCATCTGTTGAATGGGTGTGTGCCTGAACAAAATATTATACAAAAATCTGAGTCTTACACATTCATTTGAATGACCGGTCATTTTTGACTGGGAACACCACAGGTGTAACAAAGTTAAATAAAACACCCAGATTTGTATGAAATTCAGAATGAAATCTTGGCTGTTTAGATACCCTGTGTGGACTAAGTCTCACTGAATCTCATGGCAATCAGAATGAATTCAATACATTTTTTGAGAGAGAAAACATGTAAATCAGTCACTTTTGACCGGAACACAACAGGAGGGTTAAATGCATGAAGCGAGAGAGAGAACACTATGAGGCAATGATGGTTTTGGTAATAGTACTGGCAAGAATTTAAATCTACTTTCACCCCTGCCTGTGAGGCAGGTGTGGGATACTTGCACTAATATACAATTTTATTCACACATTATTTTTCTACCCGAGTTGGCACCCTGTAAATAGATCGCTAAAGACATGACAAGCATAAAAACACAACAAAACAATTTACGTTATGTGAAATGTCATACATTTGACTTACCTTGTAAAAAGTGCTCACTGCAAATCTGTGCGTACTTTGAGGGTTTCCAATTCTTAGGATTTATTGCTGCTACCCCTCGCCGTATTCTGTCTTCATCAGCAGGTAGATACGATAAAAAGCTAATTTAGGTTTACAGCCTTGCCTGTGAGTGCAGCCAACCGCACAACATGATATCACCATTTTAAAAGGTAAAATCAATTAAACTTGGCTTAACAAGGGAGACTTTCTATACCTTTACCGCGCACATGGAATACTACTGCCGTCCATCATGGCAGAGTGGGCATTCCTCAGACGAGCGTGACGACACGTGCAAAGGGTCAATAACAGACTTGTTTTTGTCATCCCCAGCGATTTTCCAGAGGGCCATGGACCAGGTCCTCCAGGGTCTTTCGAATGTTCACTGCTACCTGGATGACATTCTTATCACAGGCCAGGACCGTATGCATCATTTAAAGAATTTGGACGCAGTCCTGGGACCATGGGTGTTGTTAGCCCTGTTTTAGGGGGGCTGAAGCCCCCCTAAAATGTTCTTCAGCCCCCCTAAATAATTATCGGGATTATTATTATCGGGCCGCCGAAGAAATACCATAATTAATAACACATTTTTTATTTAGAAAAATTACCGGATGCTCTCGGTTAAATGTCGGTAACTTGAGCGTCAAACATGTAACTCACAAGTTCGAAAAACTAGTAAAAATCGGACGTCTTTGGGAATCGCTCGCTAGCTCACTCGAGCTACGTCGAACTTCGTTCATTTTTAGGGATGATTAATTTTTACAGCAGATTCATTCCAAACCTGTCGTCCGTTCTCAACCCGCTGAATGCACTCCTGTGCAAAGGAAAACAATGGCACTGGAAATCAGAATGTAAAACAGCTTTTAGGGAGACCAAGCAGCAGCTGTTATCACAAAGTGTCTTGACTCATTACAATCCAGAGCTCCCCATCAGACTTGCCTGTGACGCTTCACCCTATGGGGTAGGCAGTGTCATTTCACACATCCTGCCGAATGGACAAGAGAGGCCTATAGCCTTTGCATCAAGGATGCTGAACAAGGCGGAGCAGAATTATGCACAGATAGAGCGTGAAGCTCTTTCCATCGTTTTCGGAGTTTGTAAATTCCACCACTACTTGTATGGCAGGAAGTTCACGCTCCTCACAGATCATCGACCGCTCACCACAATTCTGAGCCCGAGCAAATCTATACCATCTATGGCTGCTGCGAGAATGCAGTGATGGGCTCTACTGTTGGCTGCTCACGATTACAACATACAGTACAGAGAGGCAGCACGCCACTGTAATGCTGACGTGTTGTCACGCCTGCCACTGCCTACACCTACAAAAGATAGGACTAATTCTGTGGACATTTTTCACATCAACCACATGGAAGCCTTACCTGTGAGCAGCAAGGAGATCTGCAGAGAAAGTAGGACAGATCCTATCGTTGCCCGGGTACTGGAGATGGTATCCACATGTCGTTTCCCAAGGGTCCAGGATGTGGACAGCGCTCTGATGCCATTCATCAGTAGGAAGGATGAACTGACCCTCCAGCAAGGGTGCCTCATGTGGGGTATCCGCGTCGTCATCCCTCCAAAACTGAGACGCAGAGTGTTGTCTGAGCTACACACTGGACACCCAGGTGTGGTGAAAATGAAGAATCGAAGACCTGCCAACCTTGTCAAATTACCCAGAAAGCACCAGGTCCATCACTACTCCATCCCTGGACATGGCCTGGAGCTCCATGGCAGAGAATCCATGTTGATTTTGCTGGCCCCTTCCAAGGCCATATGTTCAAATGGATGTGGACGCTCATTCCAAATGGCCGGAAGTGCACCTCATGAGCTCCACTACAACTTTTAAGACCATACAGGTGTTAAGAGGGCTGTTCAGTTGTTATGGACTTCCAGAAGTTTTAGTAAGCGACAATGGTCCCCAGTTCACACCGAGTGAGTTTGACACAACAAAGTGAAACACATACGCTCTGAACCATTCCACCCAGCCACGAATGGGGTAGCAGAACACTTTGTGCAAACCTTCAAGCACTCACTGAAACGCTCGGTAGTGTAGCGGTAGGGTTGCCACATCTGAGTTGTCAAAAACCGGGACACATCGGACGGCGGCTATCACACTATCGCACGCACGCGCTTACGTGTGCGGTCTCCTCCTATTCCGTTTACAAATCAACAAATCTAAATAATACAATATTTCTCTCAGTCTGCTTGACGCTGCTTGAAACCACTATGCTAACGCACTCCTGACTTTACTTTAAAAAAGTTAGACTTCCTACCGTATAATACGAAATAGCCCTAATCATTAATCACACGAGAGAGGTGCTTTTGTTAGACTATTGGGACAGCCTACACGTCAATGTAGGGCATTCTTGTATTTATGTATTTATTTATTTATGCCTATTTATTTATTTATATGAATAATGTATTGATGAAATTGACCCAGGCTGAGGCTTTAGAACCAGCCTTTATAAGAATCCGAACATAAAAAATAGACAGCCAGCTCTCGCACACCAGCCAAGGGAACTTTGGTATTACGGTATTCCTTTGGATTCTCGCACGGCCGGCCGCCGTTGTATTGATGACCACGATCACCTAGCAACGGCGACTGGCTGCGTGCGCATTCATTCAGTGAGAGTGAGGCCACTCTGCCATAGTCTGTCGTAGTTGCTTATGAGTCTAGCTTCGTTTAGACTATTGCAACGGGAGATGATGTGAGGAAGTAAAAAAAGAAAACGGGACAAAACGTGTCCCGGAAAGGTTATTCCATTTTCCTGGACAGACCACAACAAATCGGGAAAATCCCGGAGAAAACGGGACGTGTGGCAACACTATGTAGCGGAGGGTAGGAAGGGGTGTTACAAATGGAATTAAGGGTATCTCATATCTTGTTGAATTATCGAATAAAACGGGGCACCACCTCTATTTTGGAAAGGAACAGAGGAAAACCTTATGGGTAATTATTGAATAAATAGCCTCTTTAATGAGTCTCATAAACTGAAGTCATGTAGTTCCTTAGAATTAGTGCAGATCCGATGACCGAGAATTGTATACAAAAAGGGTTTATTTAAAGCAAATGGAAAACAGACAGGGGAAGACAAGGAGAGAGGAGGAGTGTTGGACAAAGGAGACAAAGGACAGTTATGCTAAGATATGCTAACGACAGGAAGACTAAACTTAAATCAAGTCATTTCACCACACTATGCCATTGTATACGCGTAAGAAAGTAGTTAGCCACAGTTACTTTGTCTGTTGAAGAAAGGTAGAGTTGATCTTCCTTGTGGTGTTGTAGCAGAGTCTCCACAACCATTCCGTCGTCAGTGAGACACACTGATGAAACCAGGGTTATGGATTTCCAAACCAGTGCTGAAAGGTCAGGAAGGCCTTGGAATAGCTGGTTCACAAGTCTGAACAGAGGATTTATCCCAAAACAGACATTTAATGGATTACAAACATCTCACAAAGACAATACTGCTTATTGGACACTAAAAGGATTGGAACCTTGTGACTTTATCTTTAAATGCTGTGTTTGATGTAATGTGATGTTTAATGTACACTACCGTTTAAAAGTTTGGGGTCACCCAAACAATTTTGTGTTTTCCATGAAAAGTCACACTTATTCACTACCATATGTTGTGAAATGAATAGAAAATAGAGTCGAGACATTGACAAGGTTAGAAATAATGATTTGTATTTGAAATAAGATTTTTTTAACATCAAACTTTGCTTTCGTCAAAGAATCCTCCATTTGCAGCAATTACAGCATTGCAGACCTTTGGCATTCTAGCTGTTAATTTGTTGAGGTAATCTGGAGAAATTGCACCCCACGCTTCCAGAAGCAGCTCCCACAAGTTGGATTGGTTGGATGGGCACTTCTTGCGTACCATATGGTCAAGCTGCTCCCACAACAGCTCAATGGGGTTCAGATCTGGTGACTGCGCTGGCCACTCCATTACCGATAGAATACCAGCTGCCTGCTTCTGCTCTAAATAGTTCTTGCACAATTTGGAGGTGTGTTTAGGGTCATTGTCCTGTTGTAGGATGAAATTGGCTCCAATCACGCGCTGTCCACTGGGTATGGCATGGCGTTGCAAAATGGAGTGATAGCCTTCCTTATTCAGAATCCCTTTTACCCTGTACAAATCTCCCACCTTACCAGCACCAAAGCAACCCCAGACCATCACATTACCTCCGCCATGCTTAACAGATGGCGTCAGGCATTCTTCCAGCATCTTTTCATTTGTTCTGCGTCTCACAAACGTTCTTCTTTGTGATCCCAACACCTCAAACTTGGATTCATCCGTCCACAACACTTTTTTCCAGTCTTCCTCTGTCCAATGTCTGTGTTCTTTTGCCCATCTTAATCTTTTTCTTTTATTGGCCAGTCTCAGATATGGCTTTTTCTTTGCCACTCTGCCCTGAAGCCCAGAATCCCGCAGCCGCCTCTTCACTGTAGATGTTGACACTGGTGTTTTGCGGGTACTATTTAATGAAGATGCCAGTTGGGGACCTGTGAGGCGTCTGTTTCTCAAACTAGAGACTCTAATGTGCTTATCTTCTTGTTTAGTTGTGCAACGCGGCCTCCCACTTCTTTTTCTACTCTGGTTAGAGCCTGTTTGTGCTGTCCTCTGAAGGGAGTAGTACACACCGTTGTAGGAAATCTTCAATTTCTTAGCAATTTCTCGCATGGAATAGCCTTCATTTCTAAGAACAAGAATAGACTGTCGAGTTTCAGATGAAAGTTCTCTTTTTCTGGCCATTTTGAGCGTTTAATTGACCCCACAAATGTGATGCTCCAGAAACTCAATCTGCTCAAAGGAAGGTCAGTTTTGTAGCTTCTGTAAGGAGCTAAACTGTTTTCAGATGTGTGAACATGATTGCACAAGGGTTTTCTAATCATCAATTAGCCTTCTGAGCCAATGAGCAAACACATTGTACCATTAGAACACTGGAGTGATAGTTGCAAGAAATGGGCCTCTATACACCTATGTAGATATTGCACCAAAAACCAGACATTTGCAGCTAGAATAGTCATTTACTACATTAGCAATGTATAGAGTGTATTTCTTTAAAGTTAAGACTAGTTTAAAGTTATCTTCATTGAAAAGTACAGTGCTTTTCCTTAAAAAATAAGGACATTTCAATGTGACCCTAAACTTTTGAACGGTAGTGTAACTCCCTTCTCCTTTGTTACAAATAACTCATTCTTGGTATCTAGATGATCGGACAAAACTAACAATGACATTTCTGAATGTTACAATGGTTAGTTATGGAAGTTAAGCACTCCCACTGACATTGAAAGATACCCACTCCAGAGACTTTCACAACTACATGCAAATCACAGCATGAGACCATCTTCAGATAAGGGAACACCAACCCCCCTTTATCTTTGCTAGTATATTTGCTGGTTGCAGGCTCTTGACTTTCATAACTAACAATTGTAACATTCAGAAATGTCATTGTTAGTTTTGGCCGATCATCTAGATACCAAGAATGAGTTATTTGTAACAAAGGGGAAGGGAGTTACATTAAACATCACATTACATCAAACACAGCATTTAAAGAGAAATTCACACAGTTCCAATCCTTTTAGTGTCCAATAAGCAGTATTGTCTTTGTGGGATGTTTGTAATTCATTCAATGTCTGTTTTGGGATAAATCCTCTATTCAGACTTGTGAACCAGTTACTCCAAGGCCTGCCTGGCCTTTCAGCACTGGTTTGGAAATCCATAACCCTGGTTTTGTCAGTGTGTCTCACTGACAAGGGAATGGTCATGTGGAGACTCTGCTACAGTAGGGACAATGTCAATTCAACACAGACTGGATGCGTTCCTGTTGATGTATCGCAACACTCCTCACTCACCAACCAAGGAATCACCAGCCATGCTGTTCATGCGTCGCAAGCTGCGATCAAGACTTGACTTGTTAAAACCGAACAAAGCATCACGAGTAGAGAAAGCGCAAGAGGTGCAGTGTGCTCATTGTGAAATACATGCAAAAGCTAGGTGGGTGACAAAGTGCTAGTTCGTGATTATGGGAGAGGAGGTGAGAAGTGGAAGCCTGGCGTAGTATCCGCAGAAACCGGTCCGGTGTCATACACCGTCGACGTCGGATCATTGGAACACTGGAGACGCCATGCTGACCAAATGCTGGGCCGTCACGATGAGTTGGGGCCTCCACTGCTGGAAGAAACGGAGTCGCTCCCTGGTTCAGTAGAACTGCCTGCGTTCAAGGACACTGTTCCAGAACCTGCTACTCCTGATTCCATGAGTGGGGTATCACCAAAGGTAACACCAGGAGCCACCAGCACACCACTTCAAGAGACTGGTAGAAGATACCAATCTCGTTTTGCTAAACCACCTGTTAGGTACAGGTGGTTTAGGTAAGGTGCTGATACTCAACCCAGCCACTTCACACTCGGCAGCAAACCGCTCCAGAGCATGCTGGAGGCCCCAGCTTGAAGAAGCAAACAGGACAACATAATCCGCAAACAGCAGAGATGAGCTCCCCGAACCGGAAACCCTCCGCCCCCTGGGCGCGCCTAGAAATTCTGTCCATATAAACAATGAACAGAACCGGTGACAAAGGGCAACCCACGAGGGACACAGTCAAATGCCTTCTCCAGATCCACAAAACACATGTGGACTGGTTGGGCAAACTCCCATGAATCCTCGAACACCCGGGAGTGCAGAGCTGGTCCAGTGTTCCGCGGTCAGGACGAAAACCACACTGCTCCTCCTGAATCCGAGGTTCGACTATCGGCCGGATTCTCCGGACCTTACCAGGGAGGCTGAGGAGTGTCATTCCTCTAATTGGAACACATCCTCAGGTCCCCCTTCTTAAATAGGGGAACCACCACCCTGGTCTGCCAATCCATAGGCCCTGTTCCAGACCACCACGCGATGTTGCAGAGGTGTGTCAACCAGGACAGTCCTACAACGGCAGGATTCCTTCCACCTTCCAGCAAAGTATTCCTTCCACCGTCCGACGACATCCCCAGTTGAGGTCAACAGCTCCCCACCCGCACCATAAACAGTGTTGGTGAAGCACTGCTTCCCCCTCCTGAGGCGCCGAACGGTTTGCCAGAATTTCCTTGGGGCCGACCGATAGTCCTCCTCCATGGCCTCCCCAAACTCCTCCCAGACCCGAGTTTTTGCCTCTGGCTCCCAGGCGAGCTGCTGCATTTTGGATTCTCTAAAGGGGGCGGATTGCACTTGTTGGAAGGCTGGTAGTGAGTTGCAGTAATCCAGTTTTGAGAGGACAAGGGCTTGGACTAGCATCTGGGTGGACTGTTCAGACAGGTATCTCCTGATTTTTTGGATGTTGTAGAGGCTGAATCTCTATGACCGAGAGACTGCGGTGATCTGAGCCGTGAGGGAGCGCTTGTCATACAAGGTAACCCCCAGGTTTCTGGCAGAAAATGAAGGGGTCACTGTTGCAGATCCCAGAGTGACAGAATGGTCATGGGTGATAGCTTTACACACATTTTGCATTTCAAAATAGAACTTTTTAAATGCACTGAACACAGTTCTCTGAATAAGACACAACAATCTGACATAAAGTCACATGTTTGCCATTTCAAAACACTGCCATTCAAAATGACACTACATTAGCTAATTGGCCAATTACATGTGCCACCTGGCCAAACACCTCAATGGTTAATTGTTAACACTTCAATCAGGATGTAAGCACTATGTAAAGACCACAGGTGAGAACCTTTTTTTTCAACAATGGAAGACATTGCAGAGAGAGGAAGAGGAAGACGGAGGTTGAGAATAAGAGGGGGAGGAAGAGTGAGAGGTAGGGGTACAGCAGGTAGAGGAGTTCATGGCCAAAGACAAACACTTTCAAATGAAATCAGAGCAACCTTAGCAGATCATGTCATCAACCATGGGCTGACAATGCGTAAGGCTGGACAGGGAGTACAGCCAATCTTGAGCCCTTTTACTGTCGCCTCTGTCATCCGGACATTTAGACTGGAGAACAGGTATGTAACCAAAATGTATGTAGTACACATGTAGTAAACCCCATGTCATAGTTCATCAGTTGGGTGACACCTGTTTACTTAGTGTATGACATCAGCCATTCATGAACTGTACACATTTCCTGTACAATGTACGCTACTGTGGGGGAAAATATTTAGGCTGCATTGTCCAAGCCCTATATATAGTGGATATAAAAAGTCTACACACTCCTGTTCAAATGCCAGGTTTTTGTGATGTAAAAAAGCAAGACAAATAATTTCACAACTTTTACCACATTTAATGTGACCTATAACTGGTACAATGCAATTGAAAAACAAACTGAAACCTTTAAAAGGGGAAAAATATAAAATAATAAACTTAAAAGAACGTGGTTGCATAAATATGCACACCCTTAAACTAATACTTTGTTGCAGCACCTTTAGCTTTTATTACAGCACTCAGTCTTTTTGGGTAGGAGCCTATTAGCGTGGCACATCTTGATGTGGCAATATTTGCTCACTCTTCATTGCAAAACCGCTCCAAATCTGACAGATTGCGAGGGCATCTCCTGTGCACAGCCCTGTTCAGATCACCCCACAGATGTTCAATGGGATTCAAGTCTGGACTCTGGCTGGGCCATTCTAAAGCCTCAATCTTATTCCGTTGAAGCCATTCTCTTGTTGATTTAGATGCGTGCTTTGGGTCATTGTCGTGCTGAAAGATGAAGTTCCTCTTTCTAACAGAAGGCCGAAGGTTTTGTGCCAACACTGACTGGTATTTGGAACCGTTCATAATTCACTCCACCCCGACTAAGGCCCCAGTTACCGCTGAAGAAAAACAGCCCCAAAGCATGATGCTGCCACCACCATACTTCACTGTAGGTATGGTGTTCTTTTGGTGATGAGCAGTGTTGTTTTTGCGCCAAATATACCTTTTGGAATTATGTCCAAAAATGTCAACCTTCAGACCATAACACATTATCCCACATACGTTTGAGAGATTTCAGATGTCTTTTTGCCAAATTAAGCCGGGCTTTGATGTTTGTCTTTGTAAAATAAGGCTTCCGTCTTGCCACCCTACCCCATAGCCCAGACATATGAAGAAGACGGGAGATTTTTGTCACATGTACTACACAGCCAGTACTTGCCAGACATTTCTGCAGCTCCTTTAGCGTTGCTGTCGGCCTCTTGGCAGCCTCCCTGACCAGTTTTCTTCTCGTCTTATCAATTTTGGAAGGACGTCCTGTTCTTGGTAATGTCACTGTTGTGCCATATTTTCTCCACTTGATGATGACGATCTTCACTGTGTTCCATGGCATATTTAATTCCTTGGAATTCCTTTTGTAGCCTTCACCTGACTGATATTTGAATAATTAGATCCCTCTGATGCTTTGGAAGCTCTCTGCGGACCATGGCTTGTGCAGGAAGATGTGGCTACAAAAATAGCCACGGGCAAATCCTACTAGAACAGCTGAACTTTATATGGGGTTGATTTGGTGACAGGTGTGTGCTGATTCCAATTTAACATGAGTTGGAATGTAATTGGTTAAATCTGAACACAGCCACATCCCCAGTTATAAAAGGGTGTGCACACTTATGCAACCAGATTATCTCAGTTGTTTATTTTTAATTTATTTCCCTGAAAGATTTCTGTTTGTTTTCAATTGCGTCGTTCAGGTAATAAGTCACATTTAAGGTGGAAAATGTTGTGAAATTATTTATCTTGATGTAACTTTTTTACATGATAAATACCTGGCATATGAACAGGGGTCTGTAGATTTGTAATATTCACTGTATATATTTTTTCTTTTCTTCTAAAGGACTGGGAGACAACACCACGGTGGAGGAACGGGCCAAATGTTCACTGGGGTACAGGAAGCTGCCATTGTAAACTTGGTTTTGAAAAATAATGAAATCAAATTACGAGAAATTCTAAGTCACATCATTTGTGTCACAATTTGGCGAAGCTAGTTCTGGCGACGGCCCTCGGGCTGCCCGCGTCATCACTCAGTCATCTAAGTACATATCATCATTCATTCACATAACTCTTCATATATTCCTATCATACACTCAGCATACACTTCACTCTTTCAATACATTATCTATCATCACACACCGCAGTTCAAATGCAGTAACAACTCAAGCGCAATCAATCATGAACACACCTGACCCGGCTAGTGCAAGCCCATTGGGGCTTCACCCAGTAAGACTGCCTTAAAAGGCGGCACGGATATCCAACATCCACACAGACAGGTTAGGATCATTACTGTTGCGTACGTTTGATCTCACTTACCTGCTCTTGTCGCTCGTTGCTTATCATTGTCACTTTTTCCATCGCTACTTTTGCATTGTTACTTTTGCCATGTCCGATTCATCGCGGTGGAGTGCCTGCTGCGTGAATTCGTGGAGGGTGCTTCTCGTCCGTCTCCAGGAGGTTCGGCTTCAGGACGCATAAGAGAGGAAGCCGGTAGCCAGGTGAGGCGCAGTTCACGGCTGGCCCGGAAAACGCCGGCGTTGAAGGATTGGCCGACCCATTGCATCCTCGACCACCTGTATGGTCGGGGCGTTTCCCTGCCCGGTGGTTGCAGCCACGAGGAACTATTCAAGTTCTTCATGAACTGCAAGGAGGCGGGCCCTTTCGTCGCCCCGAGCGCTCCGGTGGGGAGAGGCAGGGGGAGGCATAGCCTTCATTCTCGGCAGGCTGCTACTAAGCGGGTGCGGGCTGAAGAGGGCGGGCGCAGCCCCTCCCCGGTGGCGTCGACTTCCCGTGTGGACCCGGTGATCTCCGCGTTGATGGACATCAAGGCTTCACTGGCGGACATGGGGGGATTGCGTCTCCTCGCTGGAGAGCAGGCCAGAGCCGGGATCGGCTCCGATTCTCCCCTCTACAGGTTTCGGGGGTATCCCCGCGGCTCCGGACGCAGAATTCTCTCCACGTTGGACTCAGTCTTCCGCGTTGCCGGCTGCTTCTCCAGGGGTGCCATTCCTATCTCCCGCTGCCAGATTGTCCGCCCATCTAAGGAACCAGATCCTTGCAGGTACGGATGTAAACCTGGTGAAAATATTGTTATGCAACTCAGACCCGGTCGATCGCAGATGGGTGGATTGCGGGGACCCGTCTGTGTTCTTGAAGGGTAGTGATCCCCGAATGTCAAAAAACCTGACTCTAGCCGAGTTCGTCGTCGCATTCGGCGTGTTCCGAGATACCCTCTGCTAATCATTTCCTGGTCGCCGCGGTATGGCCTCAATGGTATTAGACCACTCTGTGAACTTGTGCCCGAGAACGGCTTTCTCCAGGTCAATCAAAGCGGAGGTTCCAGCTATATTGCCCCCCCGGCTGCTCGTTTCGGAGGGAAGGTGACGCCCCCCTTCTTAGCCAGTATGCCGCTGTGTTTCAAATTTAATTAAAATGTGTGACGTTTTGTTAACTGTAAGTTTCTGCATGCTTGTAGCCAATGTGGGGACGCCCATCCACGTTCTGTCTGCCCCCGTCGAGCCCGCCCGGCTCAGAAGGGGAAATGATTAAACATTTGTCAACCCCCGTCGACGTGTCGGGACTCTCTGCTGCCCTGGGGTGTCATCCTGACTGCTGTTTTGTTTCTTATTTAATCGACGGTCTAATGTGTGGGTTCCTTGCTGGTTTGTCTCATCTCCCTGTTGCCACTTACGAATGCGGTAACATGCAGAGCGCACTCAAGGAGCCGGCGGTAGTAGACGAGCTATTAGAGAGGGAGGTAATTAGGGGTTACATGATTGGCCCTTTCCCACGTACAGGGTCAGCCCCTTAGGCGTGGCGAAGCGTAAATATTCTGGCAAGAAGCACCTCATCATTGATCTGTCAACTCCCCATAACGGCGTGATGCCGAGCATCAATAGCTTGATCCCTCCCGAGCCGTTTTCCCTGTACTATGCCAGCGTAGATGATGTGATGCGCCTGATAAAAATTGCGGGCCAGGGTGCCTGGTTAGGCAAGGCGGACGTCATTGACGCTTTTAAAGATCATGCCCCTTCACCCCTCCCAGTGGCATTTATTGGGTGTTCGGTGGGGCGGCAAGTTGTACTTTTTGGTGCGGTTGGCTTTCGGATGCCGCAGCAGCCCACGCATTTTCAATACACTGTTACTGCTCTGAATAAGTGGTACTGCTCCAGCGGTAGATTATGGATGGATGGAAAAATATTTTCACACTGCTATCATTTAAAGGTGAGGTGTGCCATTTGTGAAAAGGAGTTGTCTTACAGCAACAACACCTCATCTATGCTGAGCCACTATCGTGCCCTGCATGAAAATAAGGCCCGTGAGTCATTTGAAAATACAATGGTGAAAATGCATTGATTTAAAGCATTTGTCATCTTTTATTAATGATAGAAGTATAATTTGGAAAACAATGTGTCTGTTTCAAGAAAATAAAGAAGTGGATGAGCAACTGGTGAATATGATAATCCAGGACACTCAGCCATTCAGTATTGTGGAGGACCAAGGCTTTCAAAGTTTGTGAAGGCATTGAATCCACATTACATTCTGCCAACAAGGAAGGCGTGTATTCAATTCATGAAACTTGGTCAACTTTACCTTCCATTAATAAACATTCACATTCATAGAACAGATATAAAAAAATTGTTATGTTTTTATTTTGTGCTAGCCCACACAAATCGCAAATCTGGCAAGAATGAAACATGCACTTATGGTAAGATTTTGCATTTTTAACCAGCTTCACAAGTCTATTCCAAATCAATGATTACAGGTTGAGTGGGGGATAACAGACAAGGTGACTTGTCATGGATGGTGCAGCAAATATGGGGACCTCTGCCAGGGAAATGCACCTGTGTCACACCATTTGTGTTGCCCACAACCTAAACACAATGGTGAAAAAGGCACTGGACAACAATCAAATGGTGTGTGATGTTCGGGCCAAAGTTCAGGAGCAGCACCACTGCAAACGTAGGTTAATTGAGTTTGTTTTGAAAAATTATGCTTCCTTGCTATAAATGCTGTGTGTGTACAAATAATCTTGATTGTTTTAAAAAGGAGAGGCTCACACAAGTCCAAGAGAGGATGAGGAGCCCAAAACTCAAGCTCATTCAGGAGGTGGAAACCCGGTGGAACAGCACGTACCATATGCTGCAACGAGTCTCTGACCTCCGGGAACCTGTTGCTGCAGCTTTGGCCAACCTCAGCACTGACATCAGCCCACTGTCCTCGGAGGAGAACAGGGTTATTGCTGGCTGTCTGCGGGCGCTTGCACCTTTTGATGCTGCCACTGTGGAGCTCTCTGAGGAGAAGAAAGTCTCTAACTCCAAAGTGATTCCACTGCTCTCCATGTTGGACTACTCACTGGTAGAAGAAGTGAAAGCCACTGACTCTCCAGTAACGACATCACTGGCAAACCTGAGGAGGCAGCTGAGAGAGCGACTTTACCAAATACAGTACATGAGCATCATGACTGTCAACCATTCTGGATCCTAGATTTTAAACAATTAGATTTTTCAGACCAAATAAAGCAGCTGAGGCAGTAACAAGACTAACTGCTGAATGTGACACTGTTCTAAGAAAAAGGGGGTCAACAGTCTCATCACCACAACCGTCAACATCAGGAGTTGGACAGCCTGTGAGAGACGGCAACAAATTCTGGCAACATCTTGATGAGACGGTGCATCCATCCCGTGAATCCAGTGGAAACACATCGACTCAATCATCAATAGAAGTACAACGCTACTTAAATGAGCCCAATACGGACCGGAGTGAGGAACCTTTAAAATACTGGGAAGAACAGAAAAACATTTATCCCAATCTGTACCAACTTTCACAAGTCTTCTTGTGCACACCGGCATCCTCTGTGCCTTGCGAAAGGGTGTTTTCAAAAGCAGGCGAAATACTGTGTAAAAAAAGTAATTGCCTAAGCCTGGCAACTGTTGAAAAATTGCTATTTCTAAATAAAAATCAATAAAAGTCTGTCACTGATGAAGTTGTACAAGCACTCTCTTTTCAGTGTCCAGGACCGGGGTTGGTCACCCCTGCAATAACTCAAGTTAACACAAGTACATATATTGTCATCAACCACATAATTTATTATCGTAAAATCCGGACTAAAGAGCGCACCTGAATATAAGACGTACACACTGTTATGTTCGTTCCTTATTACAAACCGGGCGCAGCAGCATGTTTAGTTCTGGTACTCTTTATTCAATAACCATCTTCATACATGTGGTAACTCCATAGGTAATTCTCGTCTCCCGTCTACAGGTCTACAGCCTAGACTTATTCCCCACGTCCCATATCACCTGACCTATCAGATCCAATCAACACATCTCCCTTCCTTTAGAAGTTAAGCATTCTCTTTCTAAACAAATGCATTCAAAACAAGTAACTGCATTACCACATACCAAATAAACAACATTTGTTTACGTTATTATTAAACTTTGTTTTCTCAGTATAAAATATTAAAAACCCAACAAATGATACTGCCATAACCACAGCTATCAACATTCACTTATTTACTTTTCCCCCTCCTATTTTTATCTTTAAACATCTTTCTTCCCCCCATAGTCCATAACTCCTTCAGCAGGATTCTATCAGTCTCTCAGGTGGTTTAACCATCCTGCTGGGTCTGTTTTTCACAGCTGGTGTCCTGGGTACGGTTTGACCAGAGTCAGTAGTGTTCAGGGAACTCGGACAGTCTTTGTTGTCCGTAGTGGTGTTTATCATCTCCGGTGGCTCTGTGACCGTCTCTGAGCTGTTGGGTTGTAGACGGATGTCCACTCGATTTCTCCTCAGGGCTGATCCACGATCTGTCTGGATGAGGTAAGAACGAGGTGCAACCTCCTGTTGTACAAGTCCCTGCTGTATCCACATTCCTGTCGAGTAGTCTAGAAGGCGGACTCTGTCCCCTGGCTTCAGGTAAGGCAGCTGTTTTGCACTTTTGTCATGCCTTTTCTTCTGCTTTACCTTCTCCTCTTCTTTGGCTTGCCTGACCTTTACTGCTCCCTCTGGTTTTAGCAGGTTGTCGTGGATCGGCAGATTAGTGCGAATGCGACGTCCCATCAACATCTGGGCTGGTGACAGGCCATTTTGCAGTGGCGCACTCCTGTAGATCAATAAACTTTTGTGAAAATCCTCATTTCCATCGTGTGCTTTCTTCATTATTCCTTTGATGATCTTAACTGAGCTTTCTGCAAGTCCATTTGATCTTGGGTAGTTAGGGCTTGATGTGTGGTGGTTAAAACCCCACTCTTTAGCGAATGCTTCAAATTCGCAGCTTGAAAACTGTGGTCCATTATCTGAAAACAGTTCATATGGGACTCCGTGTCTCGCAAAAACAGTCTTAAGAAAAGCAATGACGGCTCTGCTGGTTGTGGACTGTAATGTTGCAACTTCTGGATAGTTAGAGTAGTAGTCTGTAACCACGATATGATTTTTTCCGTTGCAATCGAACAAGTCAACTCCAACCTTGTAGTATGGGTATTTGGGCACTGGGTGTGGCATCAGCGGCTCTGCCTGCTGTTTGGGTCTGTATGCGAGACATACTTCACAAGAAGCCGTAGTATGGCTGATATCTGTGTTCAATCTTGGCCAATACATAACTTCTCTTGCCCTCCGCTTGCATTTTTCTTCTCCCAAATGTCCTTCATGTATCTTTTGTAACATTTCCTTTCGCATTGCTGGTGGAATGACAAACTTGTTTCCTTTGTATACGATGCCATCCACAACAGTGAGTTCTGTTCGACACATCCAGTAGTCCTGTATTGCAACTGGACATGTTTGTTTTTGTTCAGGCCATCCTTTCAGTATTGTCTCTTTTAGGGCCGGTTTCGGAGACAAGGCTTAAGCCTAGTCCCAGACTAAAATGCTGTTTGAGCTGTCTTAACTGAAATTCACTTGCACAGACGTAATTTAAAATAGTCGTGGATTAAGCCTGTTCTGGATTAAACAAAGACGATTGCAAAATTGAGCATTAGAGCTACTCCAGGACTAAATTGGACTGAATTGAAGCTTAAACTAATCTGCCAAGGAGGCAGGTTTAACTCCCGCTTAGTAGGCTAGGCTACTGTTTGTGAAACTGAGCTTGGATTGTTTGGGAGCATGGACTATTTGGAATATCTAAATGAGGACCAACATGCACGACAAAGGCCAGCCAGACAAATACTGCTGGATAGGAGTGATCCATTGAATCAGTTTGATGAAATAACTTTTCGAGACCGCTTTCGTATGCACAAGGAAAATGCATTGGAGATAATTGCTTTGCTTGAGCCTAAACTTTCCTCTCTGTCTCAAAGAGGAAGGCCTGTGTCCAATCAACTGCAAGTTCTGATCACTTTGAGGTTCTTGGCATGTGGAATCTTTCATCGTGAAACTGGTGATTTGTGTGGTGTCAGTGAACCAACTGTATGTAGAATAGTTCACAAAGTCTGCAGTGCCATTTGTGAACTGAGGAGTCTTTACATCAAGTTCCCTGATGCTGCTGGGCAAGCCAACTATAAAGTGCAATTCTATGAATATGGGCACTTCCCAGGAGTGATTGGCTGTATAGACGGATGTCATGTTCCCATCAAGTGTCCATCAACTCCTGATGCAGAGGAATACAGGAATCGTAAGAACTGTTTTTCAATCAATGTTCAGGGTGTATGCACTCCTAATTTGGAGTTTTCAAACATTGTTGCCCGTTGGAAAGGTGCAACCCATGATTCAAGGATTTTTCTCAACTCTTCATTGTGTGCACAATTTGAGAGAGGACAACATAGTGGACTACTACTTGGTGATAGTGGATATGGTCAGAGTAACTATTTATTCACACCACATCTAAATCCCACAATAGCTGAGCAGCAAAGGTACAACAGAGCTCATATCCGTAATAGAGGGATGATCGAGCGTATGTTTGGAGTATGGAAAACTCGATTCCAGTGCTTACGAAATACGCTTCGTTTCAAGCCAAGAAGATGCTGCAAAGTGATCATTGCTACAGCTGTGTTGCACAACTACCTGAAGCAGCATGGCTGTCCTGATCTGCCAATGGAAGATCAGGATGATGCAGATGTGCCCATGGTGGCAGAGGCAGCCAATGACCAGCGAGGACTTGCACACAGAGCTGCTTTCACAGTGCAGCACTTTAGCATTTAAATATGGAATGTATTCACTATGGTATAGTTTTGCTTGCATACTGTTTCTGTACAAAATTACAATAATGTAGCAAAATTAAACGAGTGAACCAAGGCTGGTTAAAATGTAGTTTGTGATGATTAATACTCACTCACACTCACATGCCAAATGACAATACATCATCGTTTTATTTTTCACAATTCCTCATATTCACCATGGCTACTGGTATGCAGAATTATTTTTTGGAGCATAGCCCTCTCTCCCAATTTCATATCCAGTTCAACCTCTAGAATTCTCATTTTCATTTCATGTTCTTCTTTTAAATATTCAATTTTACGCTCATGAAATTCTCTGGCTAACTTTTCATGCATAGTTATCCTTTTTGGTCTCTGTTGGATGGTAGCAGCTTCATCTCCCAGGGGTGCCATAGCAGATGTGGAGGGTTCAGGCTCGTTGTGAACTGTCTCTTGATTGGTTTCCTCTGGAAAAAAAGACCACTGTTCCAAACTCAAATCAACAAATATGGTCCTGTAACCAATTTACTTCCTAAGGTATATTTACCATTTGTGCTCAGTTCACTGTCCAAATGGTCATTGTCTGGAATACCATCCAGAGGTTGCTGGTGCTCTATTATACCAGACAGCAAGTCACCCAATGCATCACATGTGTCCTTTATTGGTGGTCCACCACCTGTAATAAATCGCTCTCTTCTGCTTGCTGCATTCTCTTTTTTTAATCCCAGTTTAATGTTCTTCCATAGAACCTATGAAGGCAGATATCATTCATTAGTTTTTTTGATGTCACAAAAATAGTAATATGGGAAATCTGAAATACTGGTACTGATAAGGCATAATAAAAATAAGTTTGTCTCCTGATAATTTAGGTCATGGTGGAGAAATGATTTTATTTTATATTTCTTTCCCCCTCACATATAGGTATGGATTTTCCTTTGTGCAACATATCTTACTCTACCACCATGTTTAACATGCATATGCCCCTTTAAAATAGGTTCCACCTCCTGGAGGACAAATAAAGGTTCATCTAAGTCTAAGTTACTATCCTTTTAAACAGGATATTCATTCAATGTGAATGCTACAAGCAGCAGGAGTATTGTATTTGGGTAGGCCATAAATAAGCAGGGTATAGGCAACAGGAAACAAAAAACACATATTTTTGTGCCTAATAATGAAGATTAACTCACCTGCAGTTGTTGTACTGTTCTTGTGGTGACATCTTCATTTGCATTGAATGCATTGCCAATTGCAGTCCAAGCACTTCTTTTCTTCTGTTCAATAGCAGCAGTATGGATTTTGCTTTCAATGACTGGATGGTTCGATACAATTAGTTTTAGTAGTGTTTTTTCATGCTCACTATAATTTTTGGAGCGAATTCTCTTTGCCTCAGCCATTGTGTTGTCTCAAAATTCACAGCAACAATGGTGTTTCATACTCCATTTCAGGTTTTCATGAGCACAATTGGACCAACAGCCTGTGCTTCCACTTAGTCTAATGAGGCTTGAACCAGGTGCTCTCATTAAGCTTTCTCCAGGACTCCATAGTCTCAGACTAACTAAAACAAATGTATGCCATGTTCATGCAAGCCACTTAAATAGCCAGGATTAACTAGTCTGATTTAGGCCTACTCCAGTCTTGATTTAAGCCCTGTCTCCGAAACCGGCCCTTAGTGTTCTCATGCTGTGTTCTTTCTCTGTCTCTTTTCTTCTTTTTTTTTTCCCACTTTGTTTATTGATTTTTCTCAATATAGCACAACATCATTTTTTATTTATTTTTTATCCCCAAAGACAAACAGACAAAAATAAATCAATAATCAATTATTATTACAATAACAATAAAACAAACAGTGACAAAAAAGAAAAAAAAAGAAAAATGTGTGTGCACAGTCTGGAGATATTGGGATCCATAGCAAAATACAAGTGCAAAAAAAAAAAAAACATTGCTAAAATTGTCCTTCGAACCCTTTAAAGCAAATCTTAACTTTTCAAGCTTCAGAAATTGTAGTGTGTCCCTAATCCAGTGTTTAAAAGAGGGTGGAGTAGCCTGCTTCCAATTAAGTAAAATTAATCTTCTGGCTATCAGAGTGACAAAGGCAATACAGTTTGATTGTGCTCTAAAAAGATGATCACCCTCACATTGAATGCCAAAAACGGCTGTAAGAGGGTTCGGAGCTATTGGTCTCTTAAGTATCTTGGATAGAGCGTCAAAAATAGAGGACTAGTAACTAACGAGTTTCGGGCAAAGCCAGAACATATGAGCTAGTGTTGCAGGTGAATTTTTACATCTGTTGCATGAACTATCACTTGATGGATACATTTTTGAGATTCTGGCTTTAGAGAGATAGAGTCTGTGTGCCACTTTAAACTGTATCAAGCCATGTCTGACACATATAGATGAAGAATGTATTCTTAAAAAAAACATTCGACCACTCAACATCTGTAAATTGTACATTCAGATCAGCCTGCCACGCCGCTCTCAATGCATCCAGAGACGCTGATTGCACAGAAGAAAGTTTTGTATATATAACAGATATTGTGCCCCTGAGCTCTGGGTCTGCTGGGAAGAGACTATCCATAGGTTGAGGCTGGGGGATTGTAGGGAATGTTCCTGTATTGTTACGTGCCCAGTCCCTAACCTGTAAATAACTAAAGAAATGTACATTCCGTAGATTGAATTTAGTTTTGTGCTGTTCGAATGAAGCAAAAACACCTGTTATGTACATATCTTTAAATGAGATGATACCCTTCTTTTGCCAGGCCGAAAAAAAGTCATTATGGAATGAAGGGGCAAATCGATGATTAGACGCAATCGGGGCCCGGAGTGAGCCAGCCTGCCAACCAAAGTGTCCTCGCACTTGAGCCCATATACGTAAAGACTGATGTACTAAGGGGGCATTTGAAACATAGCTTGGAGTGAAAGGCATTGCAGAATACAATAAAGCAGGGAGGGACGATGGCAAACAGGCAGTGGTCTCTATTTGAACCCAGGCAGGAGTCTCATTGTCGATGTAGTTTTTAAGCCAGTATGCCATAGCTCTTAGGTTGCTCGCCCAATAGTATAATTGGAAATGTGGTAATGCCATACCACCCATTGATCTTGGTCTCTGCAAAAATTCCCTACGGATACGGGGTAGCTTCTTATTCCAAATAAAGTCAGATATAATCTTGTTTAGGTACGAAAAGAAAGATTTGTTGATAAAGATTGGTATAGTTTGGAAAAGGTATAGGAATTTGGGCAACGTGATCATTTTAATTAGATTGATTCTTCCTGCTAAAGAGAGAGGAAGCATGGACCATTTATTGAGGGCAATTTTAGAGCTCTCAAGAAGGGGAACAAAATTAGATTAGATTAGATTAGATTAGATGAACCTTTATTTGTCCTCCAGGAGGTGGAAATTGCAGTTCACAACAGCAGCAGGGTAAAGTACAGCACACAGAGTTGCAGGGTAATATACATAATGACAATAACATAACAATAGCAATAACAATGGCAATAGCAATAGGCGGGCACGATAAGGTCAGATATCTTAAAAAAAATAAGAAAATAAGTAATTAAGTAATTAAGTAATTAAGTAGTCTGGTTAAGTAGTCCAGTGTACAAAATAGTAAGTTAAGTCGACAAGTCGACATGCAGGCAGTTATTGCAGTTGAGATACAGAATTACAGTATTTTGCAAGAGTATGATAAAAAAAATAAGTTAGGTAGACATATAGACATATAGACAGTTTTGGAGAATGGAGATTTACAGCATTACAGTATTGCAAAAAGTAAGCAAGTTAAGTAGAAATATTGCACTTAGTACAGAGTATCAATATAACATGAGTATTGCACATGATTGAGGTAAGTAATAAAAGCCAAAAAAATATATAATACAGATATAGATACAATAAAAGAGTAATAACAGTAATACTGCATGGTGGTGAGGTAGTGAAGGTAATAGTTATAATAATGGTAAAGGTGTAGCACATGATAGTGGCTATGGACAGCAGTATTTAGTGATTATTGTTAAACAGTCTGACAGCAGCAGGAAGGAAGGACCTGCGGAATCTCTCCTTCACACACCGAGGGTGAATCAGCCTGTTGCTGAAGCTGCTCTCCAGAGCGGACAGTGAGTCCTGCAGGGGGTGTGACTCGTGGTCCAGCATGGTTGTCAGCTTTGCCAGGACACGTCTGTCACCCACCTCCTGCACTGAATCTAGAGGGCAGCCCAGGACTGAGCTGGACTTCTTGATGACCTTGTCCAGCTTCTTCCTTTCCCTCTCAGTGATGCCGCTGCTCCAGCAGACCACACCGTACATGATGGCAGAGGCCACCACTGAGTCATAGAAAGACTTTAGGGGTGCCCCCTGCACTCCGAAAGACCTCAGCCTCCTCAGGAAGTACAGCCGGCTCTGACCTTTCTTGTACAGTGCGTCAGTGTGGTGAGTCCAGTCCAGTTTGTGGTTCAGGTGAACACCCAGGTACTTATAGGACTCTACTCTCTCAATGTCCATTCCCTGGATGTTCACCGGTGGAGGGGGAGGTCGGTGTCTGCGGAAATCCACCACCATCTCCTTGGTCTTGCCCGCGTTGATGAGGAGGTGGTTCGGCTGACACCAGTCTACAAAGTCCTGCGTCAATTGCTTGTACTCCGTGTCATCATCGTCACTGATCAGTCCGACGATGGCGGAGTCGTCGGAAAACTTGAGCAGGACGCAGCCTAAATTAAGCCTAAATTAAGCTTAAAAAGGTCAGAAAAGCCACGCGTAAAACAACCACCCCTAGGTAGGTGAAGTTGTCAGATGTCACCTTAAAAGGACAGGAATGAAAGGAGATGGACTTAGCGGCAGAGTTGACAGGAAAAAGCTCACTTTTTGAAACATTAATCTTATGCCCAGAGATGCTGCTGAAGTGGCCTAATAACTTCATAATATGGGGTAAGGTGTTCTGTGGATCAGTTATATATAGTAACAGATCATCAGCATATAATGACGTTTTATGTTCCTTACCCCCTCTTACAATACCACAAATCTCAGGAGAGGAGCGTATTGCCATTGCAAGGGGCTCAATAGCTATAGCAAATAAAAGTGGAGAAATCGGGCATCCTTGCCTTGTCCCGCGTTGTAATGGAAATAATTGGGAATTGGTGTTATTAGTGCGCACTGATGAAGTTGGAGAGTTATATAGCAATTTTACCCAAGAGATGAATTTCGGACCAAAGCCAAATTTGTCTAGACACCAAAATCAGTAACCCCATTCCACTCTATCGAACGCCTTTTCAGCGTCCAAAGAGATAACTGCCTCGGGCAACTGTTGATCATCTGTGGAATGTATGATGTTTAACAGTCTACGAATATTTTAAAAAAGAGAGGCGTTCTTTAATAAAACCAGTTTGGTCAGGTGAAATAATCGAAGGGAGGATGATCTCTAGACGGTGAGCCAAGGCCTTAGCCAACAATTTATAATGCACATTCAGGAGCGAGATAGGACGAAATGACCCACAATTCAGGGGATCCTTATTCTTTTTCAGTAAAACAGAAATTGAGGCCTGGCAAAGGGTTGGTGGAAGGTGACCTTCGACAAAGGACTCCTCAAACACTGACAAGATTGGCAATAACTTATCTCCCCCCAAAAAAAATCATTCTAACGTAAATCCGTCGGGGCCTGGAGCTTTTGCATTCTGCATACTGTAAAGGGCTGCTCTAATTTCCTCCTTAGACAAAGGTTTTTCCAAGTGCTCCATTAATAATACATTAACTTGAGGTGGATTTAAGTTCTGAAAAAAAGTTTAGAAGGCTCATATATCACCTCAGAAGTATAAAGAGATGAATAAAACCTCTTAAATTCCTGCTCATCATTAGAAATCTGACCATCATGTTTTCGGATGTTTGTAATGAGAGTAGAGGTCATAGACTGTCTAACCTGTTGAGCCAAGAACTTGCCAGCCTTATCAGAATGTTCATATAACCTCGATCGAGACTGGAGGAGGAGCTGTTCTGTATGGCGGGTAGTTATTAGGTCAAATTCTGTCTGCAGAGTCAATCTGTCCTTTAAAAAATCACGTGTGGGAGTAATTGAGTTCTTATAATCCAATCGTTTAATTTGGTCGGAAAGGTCTTTAAGACGTAGTTTTCTCGACCTGGCTTCCCAGGAGGTGTAAGAGATAATCTCCCCTCTTAAAACAGCCTTTAGGGATTCCCAGAGGGTGGATTTACTAACATCTGACGTATCATTTATGGACAAGAAAATATCGATTTGCGTATTAATACACTTAACAAATGATTCATCCCCAAGCAAAACATTACTAAAACGCCAAGGACGCCGAGCAGACTTCTTTGGAAAAGATACTTGTAAAACCACTGGCCCATGGTCATAGATGACAATGCCCTCATATCTGCAGTCCTTAACCGAGGGCATTAGCTTGTTATCAATTAAAAAGTAATCAATGCGGGAGTAGGAGTTATGTACTGGGGAAAAAAATGAATAATGTTTAGAATTGGGATACAAGGAGCGCCAGGGTTCAGACATATTATACATTTGTAGAAAAGCATTAATCGCCCTGGCTGATTTTGATATATTGTAGATGGTGTTAGAGGAGCGATCCAGTATTGGGTCTAATACGCAGTTGAAATCACCCCCTAAAATAAGCCTGTGTGTATTTAAACAAGGTAATGAGGACAATAATTTTTTCATAAACTGCACATCATCCCAGTTTGGGGCATAAACATTGGCTAAGATTAAAGGCACATTATACAAGGTACCTGTGACCACGACAGACCTTCCCAGATGGTCTGCAGTAACCTTTTGCATGATGAAAGGAGTATTCTTGTTAATAAGAATAGCCGCACCCCTAGATTTCCCCTCAAAGATTGAATGATATAATTGCCCCACCCATCCTTTACTCGGTCCTGAGATGAGTTTCTTGGAGAAAAGCAATATTAACATCCAGACTTCTTAAATGGGACAATACCCCGTTACGCTTAACAATATGATTTAGGCCCTTGGTGTTCCAACTAATACAATTTACTGTAATATTGTCAGCCATTATTCCTTTGCTGCAAACAATCAACCATGCTCATCAGGGGTTAGTAGGGTATTGAAGGATGTTACAGCATTTTGAAAATGACACGGCCACACACACAAGCTAAAAGAGTAAAGAAAAGTATAAACATAAAACACAAAGTTCCCCCCACCCACACCCTCCCAACCCAAAGAACAACTTACCCCTCCCCAAACGAGAGGTAAAAAACCCTGGATACACTTGGTAACTTTCCATTTTGCTGCCATAGGCAGTTAACAACCATAGAAACGCTGCTCCATTCACATACGTTTTTGTAGTCACAACTTATAAGATAAAATAACATAATACCCACCACTGACAACGTTCAATTGCAATTGAAAAAAAAGAAAAAAAAGAGAAGCGGCGATAGCAGGGATTTTTTTTTTTTTATTATTTGCAAGATAAGTGAGCGAATAAACCTGTACATTTTTCTGGCCCTTCTGAACCGTGGGTATGTTCTTTATCGGCAACATGTTCAAATTGAGGAAGGAAAACATAACATGCTGACACCTGGTGAAGATGTGCGCCAGCCAAACTGGTAGGTAGATGCCGACTGCCCTTTACTGGTGATAACAAATAATAGTCTCTCCATTCACGGTCCATAATAAAATCTCCTTTCTTCCTTCCATCTCCATAAGAAAATAATGAAACCGGGAGGAGAGAACTAAAAGTATGAACATTACGTAGGTTATAGTCCAGCGTGAGTGATCAGCATACAGCACAGGGAACCGCAGCGTCTATCTTTGTTTGTTTACATCTCCAAAGAGGCACGATTGCGTTTGGCAAGGAAGGTTTCCACCTCCGCGGGTGCTTTAAAGGAACGTGAAACTCCGTCATGGACAAGACGCAGCTCCGCTGGATGGTAAAGACCGTATGTGATGCCCGCCTCTCTGAGTTTGGCTTTGACTGGGGAAAACGCCGCTCTGCGGCGGCTAAGCTCGGCGCTCATGTCTGGGAATATATGCACCCTTGCCCCTCTGAATTTGAGCTCACCCTTATTCCTGGATACTTGGAGAATCTTCTCCTTGTCCGCGTAGTAGTGCAGCAGCACTATCATGGGTCTGGGACGGTCGCCGGATTTGGGTTTAGGAGCCAGGGATCTATGAGCGCGGTCCAGCACCAAAGGATCAGTTATCTCGTCGCCCCGAACGCCGGCGAAAAACGAAGCCATGAATGCGGTGGGCTTTCCATTTTCAACACCCTCGGGTATTCCAATAATCCTCAGATTTTGACGGCGGCTTCTGTTCTCCAAGTCATCATACCGGTCTTTCAGTTTCACCACCTCTTGTTTGAGATCCAATATGGTTTTATCCAGCCCAGCAATGCTAGAATCGTGTCGGTCGAGCGCGCCCTCGATATCCCGTATAGTGGTGGCTGTCTCGGTCTGCGCTGAGCGCAGAGAAGACATCTCGGCTCGGAATTCCGTTTTTAGAGAGGCGATATCAGCTTTGGTGTCCTGCCGAAGGGCTTCTATGTCTTCTTTAATTTCAGCGTGGAGACTAGCCATCTCCTTCTTGATTATATCACCCAGTTGTTGACGAGAGATGCCCATCTCGGCTTTTATCAGCTTTAGAAGAGCGCTCTCCATTGGCTGCTCTGCTGGAGGGCTCGGAGGGGTTGTTGGTCGGGCTGTAGCCGCGACAGCGTTAGCTTTAGCATCGGCCATGAGCGTTTGTCTGAGTGCAGGGCTAGCTAAACTTTGAACTGCGGCTTTGGATGCTCTTTTCTGACTTTTAGTCTCCATTGTGCTTACGGTTAGTTTTCCAATATGAAAAATTGCTTCGTTGTGCAGCCGGGATAATAAAATGTTGTGGCTAATCAATGTATATCAATATAAACTACGGAGCGCGTTGGACTTGCGACTACTCCATTTTAGGACCAAACCGGAAGCCTCTCTGTCTCTTTTCTGATGTGCTCTCTTCTCTCTTCAGAAACCGGTAGAGATGACACTATCATGTCCACATAAGCCTTTATTTGTGCTGTTCCCGTTTCATCTGTCCTTTCATTTTTGTCAACTGCGCGTGAAAGCGTGTCTGCGGCAAACATGTACTTGCCTGGTGTGTAGTTCATAGTTACGTCGTATTTTTGCAGCCGTATCATCATACGCTGTATCCTCATAGGACAGTCATTCAGTGGCTTTGACATGATTGACACCAGTGGCTTATGGTCCGTTTCCACTTCAAAAGCTTGACCATATACATACTGATGGAATCGCTCACATCCGTAGGTGATGGCTAGTAGCTCTTTCTCAATCTGTGCATATCTAGTTTCAGCTGATGTCAACGCTCTGGACGCATAGGCGACAGGTTGCCAGTCTTTGTCATGCAGCTGTAGCAAAACTGCCCCTAGTCCATACTGTGCCGCGTCAGCTGTAATCCGCGTGCTTTTCTCCGGGTCATAGAACTTAAGCACAGGCTCGTTGGTGAGTCCTCTCTTCAAGTTTTTAAAGCAGTCTTCTTGTTCATGTGACCATGTCCATTCATTTTTTTCCTCCAGTAGACACCTGAGTGGCGCTGACTTTGTTGACAGCTGAGGTATGAACTTTGCAAGGTAAGTTACCATACCTAGAAACCTTCTGACGTCATCCTTATTTTCCGGACGTTCCATGTTCTCAATGGCTGACGTTTTCCTTGGGTCTGGACTAATCCCTGCCTCAGAGACTACATCCCCCACAAATGTCAATGACTTAACTCCAAACAGGCACTTCTCTTTGTTAAGTTTTAAGTTTACTTGCCGTGTCAGGTTGAGCACCTGTCTCAGTCGCTCATCGTGTTCTTCTCGGCTGGACGCCCACACGATGTCATCCATCATGGTATCGACTCCTGGTATGTGTTCAAAGATCATGTGTATTTTCTTGTGGTAGACTTCTGGTGCTGACAGGATCCCATATGGTAGACGTAAGAACCTGTACCTTCCCTCTGGCGTGTTGAAAGTACAAAGCTTGGAGCTTTCTTCGTCTAGCTTCATTTGCCAGAACCCTGACGACGCGTCCAGTTTACTGAACCACTTAGCACCAACAAACCGTGCCATGATCTCTTCTCTTGTCGGCAACTTAAAGTGTTCACGTTTGATTGCTTTGTTAAGATCCCTTGGATCCAAACACGTTCTCAGCTTTCCATTGGGCTTTTCCACAGCGACCAGTGAGCTGACCCATGATGTAGGTTCATCAATTTTCTTTATCGCTCCTAGTTTCTCCATTCTAGTTAACTCCTCTGTGAGTTTTCCTCTCAGCTTGAATGGTATTTTTCTGCATGGATGAACTACTGGAGGCACATTTTCATCAACTTGTATTTTGTATTCCCCCGGTAAACATCCAAGTCCATCAAAACAGTCACGGTATTCCTCCATGAGTGAGTCATGGTCATTAGCCGGTTGAGATGAGACTACAAAGACTCTCTTAACAAGGTTTAGTCGTTGGCATGCTTGTAATCCCAATATTGGCTTGACACTCATATCAACAATCAACAGCAGTGCTTTTATTTGCTTACCGCGGTGTTCGAATGTTGCGATGCAGCCTCCTTTGACCGGCACTTTTTCTCCAGTATATCCACTCACTTTTGTTTTCACAGGGAATATTTTGCTTTTCACAGAGAGTTTCTCATACTCGTTCACTGACATGAGGTTGACTGAAGCTCCCGTGTCCAGTTTGAATGGAATGATAGTCCTGTTCACAGTCAATGGCACTATCCATTCTTCTTCATCTTTAGCCTCCTTCATGTGCACTGCATCCACAAAGAACTCCTTAATTTCCTCTTCAACTGCATGTACCTTCTTTTTCTTGAAGGCCTCCGCTTTGCAGTACTTTGAGAAGTGGTTCTTCTTCCCGCAGTTATGACACTCTTTGCCATATGCTGGACACGACATTGGTTTATGGCTCCCTCCACATTTACCACAATTAAAGTCTGTTTTAGCCTCTCTTTGCGACTTGTATTTATTTGGATACTTAGAGTACCGTTCTCCTGTTTTTATGGCATGTACTGCTGTCTCATCCTTGCGCAGCTCTTTCTTTTTCTTGCATCCTCACCTATCACGTGCAGCAAGATTGACGCTTTTACTTTATCATCTTTCTTTGCTCCACATCCACTTGCAGCCATATATATGTTGAATCTCTGCTTAAACCTTTTCCAGTTATCAGCCAGATTTCCTGTTAGCGGCATAGGTGTTGGTGGACTTAGCTTATCCATGTTTCCTCTCCGTCTCTTTTCTTTGACGAGCCGACACTTGTTGCTAGCGTTAGCCTCTCCTGCTAATCCTTACAGCGTGCAGAACTCTGTTTCTCCTTCCGGCGAAAAAATCCTCGTCTGACACCATGTTATGTTCGTTCCTTATTACAAACCGGGCGCAGCAGCACTTTTAGTTCTGGTACTCTTTATTCAATAACCATCTTCATACATGTGGTAACTTCATAGGTAACTCTCGTCTCCCGTCTACAGGTCTACAGCCTAGACTTATTCCCCACGTCCCGTATCACCTGACCTATCAGATCCAATCAACACACACACACTATATAGGCCGTACCGTATTGTAATACATTTTATTGTCCACACGATGTCGCCGTAGAATAAATGAAGCAAAAAGAAGCTTCGCGTTTATTGAACCCATTTGCCTGAATGCGTCGATGCCTCTCACATACTATATTCTGCACATTCCTGAGAACCAGCCCACCTGTGATGTGTTGGTGGTAGTGGACCCAAAAATGCAGAGGAACTTGTACGGCTGAGTCCCAGGAATCAATAGAAGCAGTTGAGTGTAAGATGGGGTTTATTAGAAAACCAAAAAACACTGTGGCCATTAGGTTGGGGAAAAACAAATATTAAGCAACAAAGAAGGTTGAAGCACTCAAGTAGCTGATGTTAGTCCAAACAATAGGCAGGAGGCCAGCCTCTAAATACTGCTCTGGATGATGATGATTGGATTCAGGTGTGCATTCTCAGCTCGCCTGCAAACCACACCCATGCCTGCAAAGAGAGAACAAGGCCCTACCCCCAGCCTATACACACCACACCACCGTTTTTTTTTTTTTTTTTAACACCGTCGGAGCTATACCCTCATTTGATGATGACACTGTGTATGGCTGTTGAAAATGTTGAAAATGTCCATAACTGGTTGAATTGAGCAGATCAAACTTATTCAATTGACAAGCTGATTCCTCTGCCTCCTTTAAACCATATTATGTCAACATTCTATCAACACTGTGTCTTATCAGGGAAATAAACCACAATTCCATATTTCTTCCTTTAGTTGTATGAGACAGTGACCATTGTTGCTTTATATATTGTCACAAGATGTTTTTTTATTTTATTTATTGTAAACCCTTATCATTCAAATGACTGTTTAAATATAACATGAGTTTATGGGCGAAGCGAGTGATGACACTCGGGCTGCCCGCGTCATCACTCAGTCATACAATCAGTACATATCATCATTCATCATACAACTCAGTATACATTACCTATTTATACACCTCAGTATAGATCACCACTCATTCACACACCTCAGTATACATCATCACTCATTTATACACCTCAGTACACGTCATCACTCTCTCCCTCACATTCACTAGCAGCACAAGCACTCAGGTAGCGCAAGCAATCAATCATGAACACACCTGACTCGGCTAGTGCAAGCCCATTGGGCCTCGTCCGGTAAGACTGCCTTTAAAGGCTGCTCGGATATCAACACTCACCCTGACTGTCTATTGATCGGTGCTGTTGTGATGACATACCTGATCTTCGTCGCATTACCTGTTAGTCATTGCACCACCTGTTCATTGTTGCGTTAACCGTTCATCGTTGCTTGCTATGTCCGACTCATCTGAATCCACGGTGGAGTGTTTGTTTACTGGGGGAATTTGGTGGAGGCACATCTCGTTCCTCACCCAGAGGATCGCATTTCTGATGCGTTGGTGAGGATGCCAATAGCCAGGTTAGGCGCAGTTCACGGCTGGCCCAGAAAACGCCAGCAATAAAGGACTGGCCAACCCACCGTATCCTCGACAATCTATACTGTATGGCCGGGGGTTTGCTCACGCAGCGGATGTAACCATGAGGAATTATTCATGTTTTTTATGGACTGCGGAAAGCTGGTCCCCTCCGTTGCCCCGTGCGCTCCGGAGGGGAAAGGCAGGGGGAAGCGGAGCTCTTTTTCTCGGCCGGCTCCCACCAAAAGGGCGCAGGCTCAGGAAGAAAGCCCGGCCCCACCCTGGTGGCATCTACTTCCCATGCGGACCCGGTACTTTCGGCGCTGCTGGAAATGAAAACTTCCCTGGCAGACATGAGGGCTCGCGTTTCCTCCTTGGAGAAACAGGCCAGCAACGGGACTGGCTCCGACCTTTCCATCTACAAGTTTCAGTGGTGTTCCCGCGGCTCACGAAGTGGATCTATCCTCGAGGTGGACTGCAGCTTCCGCGTTGCCGGCTGCATCTCCCGGGGCGTCATTCCTGTCTCCTTATCCTGTCTCTCCGGTATATCCGCCCACCTGAGCAACCAAATCATCGCAGGTACGGACGTGAACCTGGTAAAAATATTACTGCGTACCTGGTCGATCGCCGGGTTGTTGATTGCGGGGATTGTCCGTGTTGTTAAAAGGCAGTGACCCCAGAATGTCTAAGAACCTGATTCTGGCCGAGTTCGTTGTGGCATTCAGCGTGTAACGCAATACGCTCTGCGACGCATTCCCTGATCGCGTAGAGTTGCACACTTATCTGGGTATGATTTCAGATTTGGCCTTGCGATATGGCGGAACATTATTCTATGAATACCATAAATGCTTTTCGGCGTTGTATATCCATAAATTCAATGTTCGTTGGATTGGTCGGTGCTCAATCTCGACCTGGTGAGCAGGGTGTTCACGTGGCATATGCCTAGGTCCTGTTCGGTTTGCGGTTCTCTAAATCATACCCTGACTCTTTGCCCGAGAACGGCGTTCGCTCTGCCGTCTAAGATGGAGGGTCTGGTTCCCAGTGCCTCCACTTCGGCTCCTCGATTCGAGGGAAGCTACTGTGGGGACGCTCATCCCCGTTTTCTCTGCCCCCGTCAGGCCTGCTCAGCTCAGAAGGGGAATTGATTGAACACCCGTCAACCCCTGTTGATGTCAAGACTTTCTGAAGCCCAGGGGCCCATACTTCGTACGTCGCTTAATACATCCGAGATCAAATGACACTTCCAAGATGATTTCATCCTGCTAATCATGATCCGGCTAATTGGCTTCTTCGAACACACATGTTGCGTATGATTAGTATAGCTGGGTTGAGTTATCTGAGGTAATTGCGCGTTCATGTGTTGGCTTAAAAAGGGACATGTATCGATAGTAGAAACATTGATCAGCAACGCTGCTATTGGCTGTTCAGCATGGCCAAAGAAGTGCCCACTTTTTCTCCAAATCAGAACAAGAGCATTTAATGGAAAGTTATGCCTAACTTGAGTCGTTAATTAAAACGACAGGGAACACCTCAAAGCCTGCAAATGCCAGGAGAGTGGGCTGGCAAAAAGTAGCAGACAGTGAAATACAAGAATTTTCTACAAAATGGTAGCCTTTAATTCATACTGTCTTTATTTTTTAAAAGCCACTTATTTTTCCTCCTTTTAAAAAACCACTGTTAAATGATGTGTTTGTCTATTTATAACAGCCACAAAGAAAAAGGCTGAAAAAAACGGTATCTCTCAACAATTACACTTTATCCCGCAATACCCGATTAATTTGAAAAGCTCTGCAAATTATTCTCCCACCTTCCACAAGAGGTTGCTTGCGTATGGCTGCGACCGACTTCCCTATCTCCTCCGTTTATGAAGCCTCAATCTAATCTTGTTTACATGAAGTTTACGGACCTGTTGCTATGACAACAAGTCTAGGATGGCTTAGAAGACCCAAACGATCCAAGATCATGCCAAATCGTCAACAATCAAATCCAGCTAACTGAGTTAGCGACGTACGAAGAACGGGCCCCAGAACCCATTTTGTGTGTATGTGTCTGTATGTTTTAGCGTTAGCTCCAATCATAGAACTACATACTGTTACACACTCAATAATGGGGACATGGGTGCTACGAAAACATGTAATTGTGTTTTTTTTTTTTCTTTGTCAGCTCGTGTGTGACTAGTTTGTACTAGTTATTTGCAGTGACTCCAAAAACAAGGTAATTTGCATTTACTTCTGTATTTACAGTTTTTGTGTTTTTTTATATTTTTATATATATATATATATATATATATATTATGGCATGCCGTTCAGGAAATTAATCCTTTGAATATATATACAGAAAACTTGAATATATATACACTACCGTTCAAAAGTTTAGGGTCACATTGAAATTTCCTTATTTTTTAAGGAAAAGCACTGTACTTTTCAATGAAGATAACTTTAAACTAGTCTTAACTTTAAAGAAATACACTCTATACATTGCTAATGTGGTAAATGACTATTCTAGCTGCAAATGTCTGGTTTTTGGTGCAATATCTACATAGGTGTTTAGAGGCCCATTTCCTGCAACTATCACTCCAGTGTTCTAATGGATATATACAGAAACCTTGAATATATATACAGAAACCTTGAATATATATAAAGAAACCTTGAATATATATATATTCACAGACAGAGCAGAGTAAGCCTCCTGAGCCTTACCAGTAAATACGCATTGCAACAAAAGTGTACTATCTGAGTCAGACCAGCCCCTCCTTTCAGCTACACGCTCGAACAAGGAGAAAAATGTATCGGGGTCTCGTTCACTGAACTGAGGGACTAACTGCAGATTACTACCAACATCAAATGACGAACCGGAACCCCCAACGAGGTCACGCGTAGCCCCTCCAGAATGCCAGCTCAACCTACGTTCTTCCAGCTCAAGCCTCTTCAGCTCAGTCTCGCTTTTCAACTTCTCCACCGCCAACTTCCCCATCTCCGTCTGCAGGCGCATCAACTCTCTCCGCTGCTCAAACGTCAAACTAGCATCGTCACACACAGACACATTAACCCTGTCTCCCAGAGAACCAGCAGGCAGTGCTTTGAAATACCCTCTGACAGACAAGTTGGCTTTGATAATGTTCCTCATATTCTCCTTCAACCTTTTATCGCCAACATCTAACTCAAAATGTTCCGCAATAAGAACCAATTGTTCACGTGAGAAGCCCTCCAGCAACTCCACCGACGGCTCTGTCACAAAGTCCTCCACACTCGCCATGACTATATCACCACACCCGCTGAAAAACGAAAACAAACAGCCCACGCAGCCTGAGCGTCACAGAGGCACTGTCCCCCTAACTGCCTACCAAGACTAGCTAAGCTCCCCCCTAGTCTTCAGGCGCTAGTTGCGGTGGGTATTTATGCACTCTATACCGCAGGCCCGGCAAAACAACCAGCAATTGGCGACCTCACCTGCAGCCTCGGCCGTGCTCCCGAGCCAATTGCTCCAACCACTTTCACACCACACTACAACCCCCCCCACTACGAACACCAAAGGGAGTCCGTACTTCGCCTGACAGGGACAGAAACCTCGGCAACTAACGATGGCCGCAGCTGCTGCTAGACCCACCGCCGCAACAAAAAAAAGTCCACTAACAATAACAAGTTACCTTTACAACGACGCAGAAAGCAGCGGCTTTAACAATCACGAACACTGATACACTTACCCTCGTCCACACTACTCCCGAGCGATCAGATGAGCGTTCATTCAATAATTCACAAACCCATCCCGGACGAGCCCCCACTTGTTACGGTCCGGCTCGAGGACTGCAACCAAGACCGGGAGAGGGGACGAGATTTAAATAGAAGCGTGTCGTGTTTATTTAAATACAGAAAAAAATAAGCAAAAGATCAGTGTCTGTAATCAGTAGTGTAGGCGTGTATGGATGCATATGAGTGTATGAGTGCAAAAATAACAAGGAACACAGGAAAAACACAGCCGAGCCGTGGCGTCTTCCTCAAAACGGCGTGGATCGGTCAGGGTCCCCCGAGAACAGCCAGCGTGGAGATAAATACACGTCACATGCACAGGTGTAGCTAATCTCCTGATGATGGTCCCACCTCTGCTGAACCTAGAACAACAAAACCCAACCAGCATCCCACAAATACACACCCCCAACATAGGTGGGCCGTCACAATATATATATATACAGAAACCTTGAATATATATACAGAAACCTTGAATATAAAGAAACTTTGAATATATGGAATGAAACTTGACTGATGTCAGACTTCACCGCAGTGTATGCGCTGTTATGTAACGTATGGATGTTACAGCAAAAAGTGAATGACAATGAGTTAGTCCGATTACAATCTCGATACAGCAATATTAAACTGAGGACATCAGTAACACACTGGCGAAAGCGTGTACGGCCCGAAATCACCCTGATAGCCTGCCCAATACAGTTCAACTGACAAGGTAGTTCGCTCCGTTTTTAATCATGGCAGATCTACTACAACAGGCAGCTGTTTATCAGGCCAACATCAGCATGTCTTCAGCCTCACAGGAGAGCCCCACAACACCCTGTGTAAAATCTACACCCGTTAACTTGATATCGTTTTCAGGTGATTTAATAAAGGTGAAACACAGTGAATGGCCGTGCGTAGTGGCACTGCGCTCTGACGCGGCACTTCTCCGGGGCACTCCTGAGAAGTGTAGGGCATGCTCAGATTGGCCCGATAGGCAGCTGCCTGGGCTGTTGGTCTGCCACGGTTAAAAATTGAGCGAACTTCTTCGTCAGAAGAACGGGCAGGGTATTGGGCAGGGGTATCGGGAGGATTTTGACAGGCACAGCCAGTGTATTTATCATTTGTTCATTGTTTAAATATGCTGCAACTAGATTGCGTGCGGCCTGACTCATTGTCTCTTATACACTGTCGCACACAAGATGGCCACAGGCACTGGCGCGAAGTGGAAGGGTATATATATATTCAGGGTTTCTGTATATATATATATTCAGGGATTCTGTGTATATATATATATTCAGGGTTTCTGTATATATATATTCAAGGTTTCTTTATATATATTCGAGGTTTCTGTATATATATTCTAGGTTTCTGTATATATATTCTAGGTTTCTGTATATATATTCAAGGTTTCTTTATATATATTCGAGGTTTCTGTATATATATTCAAGGTTTCTGTATATATATTCAAGGTTTCTGTATATATATTCGAGGTTTCTGTATATATATTCAAGGTTTCTGTATATATATTCAAATTTTCTGTATATATATATTCAAGGTTTCTGTATATATATTCAAGAATTCTGTATATATATTCAAAGGGTTAATTTCCTGAACGGCATGCCATACAGAACATATATTTGTTTATATACTAAACATTTTAGTCTAATGGTATAATATTACTGTGTATGTCAGTAGCGGTTCCTTTAAGACAACAAGGGAGGCTCAGCCTCCTGTACAAATCACGGAGAATATAGTTTACAAACTGCACTGTATTGTGCAATGTTTTAGCTGACTTTATATTAACATTGCTATTATTTCAGATATAGCACCACCAAAAAGTACATGCTCAGCGGCAACGCAGACATTAAATGATTGAGTGATACGATTCAGCAATTCGGTTTCTCCCCCTCCTGACAACGTGAACTAGTCGGGCCTCACCGTACTTTACATTTACATTTACATTTATTCATTTAGCAGACGCTTTTATCCAAAGCGACTTACAAGAGAGAGCTTTTACAAAGAGCATCAGTCATTGAGCAAAGCAACGTGATAGACCCCGAACACAGTCGGATTTTTAGATCGTGAATCATACATCATGAGAACCAATAAGTGCCAAAGGAAGAACTATAAATGCATAACACAGCGATTATGAATATAGAGCAAGAGATACAACACATAATACATTAGATCAGGTGAAATGACATGCTATTGTTAAGTGCCATTAAATTCTCTAAATAGGTGAGTTTTAAGCCTTCTTTTGAAGGTTGGAAGGCGGTCCGTGCTTTAATGGCGTATGTATGTGTGTGTGTTGTTCAATGGAAAAATGCTTGAAGCGCATTGGTTAATGCCGACGAAATATTATAATTCTGAGGCCAAGCCTCACTGGGAGTCAATGGTCATTTTTTTATCACAATGATTTCCCTGGGCGGGAGAGAGCTGGCTGAGGAGGCTTGTGATTTGTTAAACGGTGAAAGGGGTTGGACATTTTTCGCTTTGCAAGGCAGCGGCAAAACTTTCTTGTTAGTCCCATGCGGATTTCTGATCTGGCAAGTCACGTAATGAGAGAGCTGTTCCATACGGTATATTCCTATTTTGTGTGTACATATTCTTGTAAATATATTGCTGTTAATAAAGTCTAAAGTGTTGTCATATTCGTTATCTGTTTTATCTTCCCATTAAAAAACGTTAATTTGAGATACTTTTGAGGGGGCTAGCTTGCAAGGAAACTGTGCAAAAGGCCTAGCATTGTCGATTACATTTTGGCTAAGCTATTTTCTAGTCTTCCTTATGAGGAGAACATTAAAATTAAGGATGAGGGCAGACCAAAGCCTAATATTGACTTGGTGAAAACGATCGGGAAGAGAAATCGTTCCTTTCAGCTTTCATGGTATGAGAAATTCAACTGGCTAACTGCAAATCCCGTGACGAGGAAGCTGTACTGTTGGCCATGTCTATTGATAAAGCCCTTTCAGGGATATTGCATATGGTCAAACTTAGGCTTTGATGACCTACACAATTTCGTTAGGGCATATAAAAGACACGAAATCAGCAATGAGCACGTGAATGCATGTGCAAGGCTAAGCTGTCTTGGCAGGGTGAGGGTGGAACACGCAGTGAATGAGGGTGAAGTCGTACACCAGAAACACAATGGGACAAACAAGACTCAGCAACCTTTCTTTATTGGCAATTGAGAGGAGATTAGTCAAGGCTCTAGAGAACACTCCTTCCTGGTATGACAGGGTGACAGAGCACTTTCTTGAAAAAGAAAGAAGGGCAGAATTTTCTTACAAATAGGCATATAAATATAGGGGTGACATCTTCAATTTTCCAATTTGTTGCTAAGGGTGTGTCAAAATTGAATTGTTTCTACCCCCCCCCCCCCCCCCCCCCCTCTCTCCTTTTATTTTTTTGGTAATCTGAAAATGTTGTTACTGACCAGCCTCCCCTGTTTGACAGACTGCCAGCCGCCACTGGTATATGTATACTGTACATGTATTTTTTTTTTCTCTCAGAGTTCTACATGTTTAAGATAATTAAGTAATTCTCACTTAAACAAAATATAAGTTGTTAAAATGTAGTATTTATTTTCCAGTTGCGTGGATTCCCACTTGTGTTTACAGATAGCTTACTTGAGAGCATGGCGCAAACGAGAACTAGAAGAGTTATTGCGTGATTCTGACAGTAATGAAGATGTACCTGGGGAAGATGTTAGGGAAAACTGTGAATACACCCCTCAGACTGAAAGTAGTTCTAGCAGCGATCACATGCCCAGGAGACAAAGTATTTCAAATAGTGATAGTGCTCCTGAACCCCTTGTTTTGTCTGATTTTGACACAGACATGGAATATGGGTCTCCTGACTCAGAAACAGAACAATATGTTGAGGGGCATGGGAGTGTGAGCTTTGAAGAGGACTTGAGAAAGTGGGCTGTGCATAACAAAACAACACATAGATCACTTAACGAGTTGCTCCTAATACTACGAAAGCAAGGACACCTATTGCCTATAGATGCCAGGACACTTTTACGTACACCTCAGCGCAATACAACAGAAGATAAATGTGGGTGCCAATATGCTTATTATGGATTGGAGAAGGGAATTTGTCGCTTTCTAGGTCAACCTGAGGCCAACGCTGTCAATATCATTGTTAACATTGATGGGATTCCAAGAGAAGCGGTGTACAATTTTGGCCGATACTAGCAAAACTTGATTACTCTGATCCATTCATTGTGGCAATATTTTGTGGACAGAGTAAGCCAAGTCCACTTGAGGATTACCTCAATTACTTTCTGACTGAATACAAACATCTAAAGAACAATGGGTTAATTTATAAAGGCCAAACATTCAATGCCCATGTTAAAGCACTCATATGTGATGCACCAGCTAGGGCCTATATCAAATGTATAAAGGGGCATAATTCGTATGAGGCCTGTGAAAGATGTAGTCAGAGGTGCTCACGTTGAAAGAAGAATGGTTTTCAATTACCTTGAAAGCACCCTTAGAACAGATGATGCGTTTTCTAGGATGCAATATACCAACCACCAAACTCGACCCAGTCCTCTGATTTCTGCTGGGATTCCATGTAGTTCATTTGCATTAGACTACATGCATTTGGTCATCTTGGGAGTGGTGAGGCGCATGTTAAGTTATATGACCCGTGGCCCTAAGATTTGTCGCATATCTTTTAGACAAAAGGAAGAAATATCACAAAAGCTAATAGCTCTAAGAGGGAAGATGCCAAGTGAATTTGTTCGTCAACCCTGTGGGTTGCATGATCTGGACAGGTGGAAGGTCACTGAGCTGAGGCAGTTTTTGTTGTATACAGGCCCTGTGGTTTTAAAGAATGTGGTGTTCCCTGCCATGTACAAACATTTCTTGAGCCTGACAGTAGCAATATCGATCATGCTTGAGTCAGATGAGATGTATCGCAATGCGTACCTCCAGTATGCTCAGGACTTACTAAAACCTTTTGTCCAGGGCAGTGCTGCCCTTTATAGCAAGACCTTTCCGGTGTACAACGTACACGGACTCATTCATCTTTCATTAAACAGATGGCTGGCAGATGGGAAGTCAGATGGCTCAACGGTTAAGCAGGGTTCCCACGCTTGTCTTGAAAGAAAATTCCATGCTATCTCCTGATTTTCCAGGTACCATATTAAGTGATGATCTATAGCCCCATAACGCTTTCAACCCCCATCCGCACCCCCTCCCCTCACACACCCCTAGGACACCCGACTACTTACTTGATTTAAAAGATGTGCCAGTCAAGTTTACATAGTAAATGCTGAGAAATAATGTCTTATTGATAATATCAATGCATGAAATAATGCAACAAGCTGTAGAGGAACAACAATTTATTGAACTGGAACTTTGAGACACATGAGCACTGGGATTGATGTATGTTCTCTCTTCCATTTTCTCTTCCACTCTCCATCTTATCCTGTCCTCTCTCCACACTTCCCCTCTTGTTTCCGCTCCTGTCTTCTCTTCCTACTCTTCTCAATTCCTTTCCACTCTTCTCCCTTTTCCTCTGTCATCCCCCACTCTTATCCTCCTCTTTCGTCTTCTCCCCTCTTCTCTTCCTCCTCCCTCTTTTCTTCTGTGCCCTCCTGGCTCCTCCCACTCTCCACTCTTCTTCCTCCTCCTCTCTACAGTCTGAAAATCTGAAACAGAATGTTATTTTGAGTTCAAATTGGTCAAATCTCCATAAGCTAAAATGGTGTTATATTTGTCTTCATACATCCATAAAGGCTATTGCACATACAGTACCTCATTGCTTTAACTTATTGACAGACTCTTGCAGCTCTTTCAGGGCTTTGTCTAGAGCTGCCACCTTTTCCTTTTTATCAGCAACGCCTTTCTGAAAGGCATTTGATTTTGACAGCAGTGTAAAATCATGTTTCTTTTCTGCCATGACTGCCATTTCATGTGCTTCTTTCTCCATCGTTTCAGCCTTTGTCATTACTTTTTGCCTCTTTGTTTTCACTTTCTGGATTTTCTGGCAGAGCTCCTTTCTTTTCTTCTCTTCGGAGGTTTGCTCTTTCACCTTCTTCTGGTCTTCCAGATACATCTCATATCTTGTCCTTGCTCCTCTGCAGTGTTGCTTGAGATCTTGTGGAAGAGCTTCATCTGTGTGCCCAGCCATTGCATCGTGGACCAAGCGCATTGCTATTAGCGTCTTCTCCTGTAGGTTTTCAACAAGCATATCCTTGTTAACAGAGTACCCCCTTTCTACTGCAGCTTGTCCATGAGACAGCGTGAAGAGACATTTTATGACGTTCCACAGTTCTGCATACTCTTCTTTGCCACTGAGATATCTTCCGAAGAATTCATCAAGTCTGCAGCTGTAAACAAATTCTTGGAACTCTGCTTTGTGGTTTGTGTTGACATTGAGTGAGAACGCTTTATACTGAGAAAGGACTTTGTCACACTCTGTGGCAGGACACCATCCAGCACTGAGGAGAACCTGAAGGAGTTTCTCAAACATTGCTCTTGCATTTTCGGTTTCTGTCACAATCATCAAAGGGTCAAGGGACCTCATATGCCGCACAGCTGGATACATGAGAGGGCTTCTCTCCATAATTTTTTTGCAGGTCATCGCGAGTAAGGAGACACATTCTTTTTTAAACTCAACAATTTTCACTGGATTGTCCTGGAGCTTCTCACATGCCATCTGCAAAGCCTGCTTGGTTGCAAATCCTATGTCCAGGTATTTGAGTGGTACATGGATTGCCTTCTCTTGGGGGTCAAGCTTAGTGAGCTGGAGAGGTGTCTTAATCTTTGCCAGCTCTTCTTTCTTGATAAAGCATGACAGCAGGCCTGTCAGGGTGCTTTGGAGCTCCTTTGCCAAGAATGGCACCATTGGGGCTTCTGTTTGAAATACCTTCAAAAAAGGCTTCAGCTGTCTTGCAACAAAAGCAAAAAACTCCAGTTTAGCCAGGAAAAGAGGGTCTTCGGTTGCCTTCTTGACTGTCAAGTAAGACGCAGATGTTGGCACTTTACTCTTTGGAAGTTTCTTGTGGCTGTGGATGTACGCCGTCACAGCTGGCCACACCTCGATTGCCCGCTCAGCAACTTGCAAGTCTTCAACCCATCGAGTGGCACAGAATTTCAGAGGAAATCTTGCCGTTTTAGTCAGCTCACTGAAATCCTCTCGCCTTGCTGGTGAGTCATGGAACACCTGCCAAAGTGCTCTCAGTGCATCTCCGATTTTCCAGCCGGTTTCCCTCTCTCCAGTCTGGAAACTTCCATGCACAACATGCAGACCACAACTTCCCAGGTTGATGAGCTTTGGTGCATCTGGGTCTTCTTTGCTCTTGTCCTCTTGGAATATTCTTAAGAACTTCCAATTCACTGTAGGGCCGTCCATTGATATGTGCAGGAGCTTCTTGGGGTCCAGAGGTGACAGGGATCTGTTTATACCCTCCAAAAGCTTCTCTGCCTGAGTGTGTCCTAGGAACTCTGAAGTGAAGTAACGCACAACTACTTTCCCTTCGCGCTCACTCCAGTAGCGCAGAATTATATCCACCTGTTCTGTTTGTGTCACTTTGTTAAGGCATTCGTCAAAAGACACTACATGACACTTTTCTTTAAAATGAGGATACAAGCCAAAACATATAAGGTAAGCCGATTTTGTTGCACCACATGTAAATTGTTTGGCAATTTCGCTGTCTGGGAACATCTGAGCAAATGTTTTTGAAATGTCAGAGTTGGAGTTGAATGAGAAGTGGGACATGACCATCTTCATGACCCAGCGAATCTCTGCTTCAAACACAGCTTGGCTTGAAAAAAATGTTTTCCCCTGAGCTCCAGAGCATTTTTCTGTAGGCTGTTCACTGCTGGTGCTGGGCACCTGACTGTCACTTTTGTTATCCTGGCTTGTTGGGCCGCTTCTTCCCTCTCCTGTTTTGGAATTCAAGAAATCTGTCATTCTCCTTTCATTATTTAGCTGTCCAGCTACCTTGTTGTGTGTTTTTCCTTTTGCATGGCTCTTGAGGGAAGAGACCCCCATATTGCTGATGTCAAATGACTTGCGGCAAAACTTGCAATAAGCCTTGGGACATCTCCTGGTACCTCTCCAATCCAGTCCTTGTATTCGGAGTCATCTTTCCAATCGGACATGAATCTGCAGCGTGTCATTGTCACTCACTACTGTAATGCACATTTGAGATTATGAGTCTTACGTAGAAGGGGTAGTATGCCTACTCTTACTCTGTAGAAGCTTTTGTAAATCAAACTAATGATCCTAAAACGGAACCCTGTGGTTCCTCAGTACAGCCACCTCACTAGTTAGCTTAGCTTAACAGTAAAGATGCATAGAATCAGTCTGGTCATGAGCAATAATTTTCACAAATGTCTCAACCCAAATGTTCCTATTAATAACTAGTATCATTTTTTTAAGAAAAAAAAAACTCATAATAGCTGAAGAAAGGCATCGATTCTTTTAATTATTATTTCCTGCAACGATTGAAAGTCCAGTTTAGAAAATTCTTTAAATTTAGATATGTAAGATATGTATAGATATATGGTGATTCCGGAGATTCTTCTTACGACCCCTCGGCTGATGATAGAAATAGTGACAGCAAGCTACAGTGAACAACAAGTCAAGGGCAACCATCCAGTTATTTTTTGGTATTGCTTGGCCTTATTTTCAGAATGGAGAATTACAGATCTAAATTGAAAGAATTTTCTAAACTGGACTTTCAATCGAAGCAGGAGATAATAATTAAAGGAAGCGACGGTTTCTTCAGAAGGAGTGGCGCATGGGCTCCATTTATAAGTAAAGGTAGCACGAGAATAATTTTTCTTCCATGCTTCAGTTTGTATATGTAAAGAATCCTAACGTTATATTTCACGGACAGCAGTGCATGTTGAGTTGGGGGTCGCGACTCAAAAAGGTTGAGAACCACTGCCATAAGAAGTCAAGTGCAAGCTGCTAGCTAGCAAGTTGCAGCTAGCTAGTTAACAAGATTTATAATAATTATAAAACGTTATTCATATAGCACCTTTCATGCAAAAGAATGCAGCTCAAAGTGCTTGAGATTGCACGGCTTACTAACTAACATTTGTAAACCCAGGTTTACTACACAGCTACTTACATTTGAGGATAAACTTGCAGAATGTATTTCACCGTTCTATTGAGATCGCGTGTAACGTTTCTCGGTTATTCCCAGAAGTCCACCAAACCGAAACTATACTTTTAAAGTTCATATCACCAGGTTGCCAGCATCAAATTCCAACATCCAATATACCAGATATGATGTCCAGAGCATGCTCTACAACATGGGACCATCCATTTCTATCGACAGTTAAATCTGTTCACATGAAAAGGGTTTTTATGAACTCATCTTTATTCTAGTAGTTTCATTTAATTACTATTTACACATCATCCCCCCCAAAAAAATTCCAGGACAACTGTTTCAATTTCCATGTAAATGTTCACTTTTGTTCAGTTTCCATGACTTTTCCATACCTGGAAAAATAAAAAATGAATTCCAGGTTTTCCAGGTACCGTGGGAACCCAAGGCGTTGGCCTCATGAACGGAAGCTTGTGAGATCGAGCCCCCGCTGTGGCTATATGACTTTGTGTCCTTGGGCAAGGCACTTCACCCTACTTGCCTCAGGGAGAATATCCCTGTATTTACTGTAAGTCGCTTTGGATAAAAGTGTCTGCTACATGAATAAATGTAAACAAGATCTCCTGTTTTCCTTCTGAAAACTATCTTCAAGGTATCAAAAAACATGTGAGAAGTGGGCAAAGTCCTTTAGAACAAGTCACTAGACGTTTATCTGAAATCGAACATTCACAGTCAGACGCATAAAAAAGGCAGAAGACAGCATTCATTTCAGTCAAGGAAAGGGACAGTTGCTTTCTGTTGAGAGATGAAAGCTTTGCTTTCATCAGGCAAAAAAATGCAGATGGAACATTTTGGTGTGATATTCTGCATCAGCGCCACACATCACCACTATTTCAAACACCATGCAGCTCTAAACTTATCAACATAGGGTGCACAAGAGATCACCATCCAGAAGCAATGAAAAATTGAACTCTTGTGGAAGCTGATTTGTACCGCAAGGTGGCTTGCCTCCCACAAGAAGCTGGAGGTTATGTATTGATACCACTTCACCATGAACTGGAACGTCAAGTCTAACTTTTTTCTTTTTTCTTTGTACATAACTATTTACCTTTTGATTCCTTCCATCATCATCAGTCTTCTTGGCACATGTACCCCCACCCACCTGTCTAAAATATGTACTAACCCTTCCCTTCTAGGACGGCTCATGTCAATTTACTTTTCATTGGCAACCAAGCATCATCTTGTCCCGTAATCACTTTCAATTGTTTTTGTTTTAACTCCACCAGCATTGGCCTGATCAGACTTTTCACTAACTATTAGGATTCACCTGGTGATGATACTTGATTCATAGTTCTCCTGGGAATGTGTTGAGTATAATTATTTTCCTCAGATCATGTATGCCAGGGCAGTTTGGATCGAGGGCGACAAGGAGGTCGAGGGCACCGTCCCTTCAAATTGGCTGGACATGGAGAGGGAAGTTGTAAGATGGCCTTCCAAAAAACCTACTAGAGCATACAACCTCCAAGAAGAGCAGCCAGAAGAAGACTGGTTTACGTTTAGGCTGGTAAAGGTCAAAATGAGTTTAACTATTTCAGTGAAGTTGATTAAAATGGAAATGCGTGACTTTTAGAAAACCGTTCGGAGTGTGAGCGGTACATGTTGACCAGCAATGCTGAGGAGGAGGAGGAGGAGGTGGTGATGAGAGGAAAAAGGAAGGCCTCCAAACGAATGCCTGAAGACTTTGTCCAGCTAGGCATGTATCTCAAGCAATGACAAAATTTATTTAGAATGTGTTACTGCCGACTGGGCCCCAACTGGTAGACCATATTTTAATTTCATGTTTTTGTGTCCTTTCACAGCATCTGATGAGAAGAGGAGGACACCTGCATTGGTAATTTACTCCTTAATTTTTTATTTCAATGCTATAAATAACATTCAGATGTTAAGTGTATGTTATTAGGGCCACAGGGCAATCACACAGGTAAGATACACATGTGCGCACAAGCGTGCACGCCTCTCCTGCATTCCTACAAGCAAACACCAGCCCCCAGGTATATTAATGTGATTACAGTTAGGGAGACCTCTATCAGCTCTGTCTCTCCTCCTCAGCTCTGTGCCTGGCAGTAGCCCCCCGTAGCCCTATTTACATTGCTCCAGAGGACATCTTCTAGTGTGTGTTTGTAATGTATCATAGACAAATGTTTTTTTCCCTTTAATTCCCATAGATACCAACCTAATGCCGCCATTCCCAACTGCACCCACCAAACGGAAAATAATTATGGTCAGTATGATCAGTTATTGAGATGATGATTAGGTACACAACACCAATTATAGGCTAAATTAATAATTCCTGAATTTCTGCAAACCAGGCCACAGATGCAGCAATGGAACAGGCGGACTTCAGCCCTGGTGAGTAACTTATTTCTTTGCCTCCACAAAATGGGTGAAAGTGTAACCATATAAATGTAATGATCAGGTGTGTCTGAAAATTTCTGAATTTGAACATTCTGCTAAATCCCCCTACAGATCTTTTTCCAGAGATGTCCAGTCCTGGTAAGTAAAACCCTCTTTCCTTTTACTTCTACAAAATCTGAGGCCATTCTGGTTTAATTGTCAGACTCTTATTGTCAATTTTGCCATGACTCTTATGTATACATTTGAAGTTGACCATTCAGAAACGAGACATCGTCGTAACCTTGATAGCCTCATGGATGAACTTGAGAGTGTATTGCTTCCAAGAATTTGAGCAAAGTATGCCCAGTGACTGTGCATTACTTCATATAAAATACAATATAAATTCGGCGAAACAAGCAGAGACTGACTGCTGTGCTTCGCGCGGAGTTAGTGCAGTTCCGTTGGAAATTGCGTGCAGCCAGTTATACTGAACATGTTTTCACCAGAACGTTTTTATATCTGTCCACAGGTGAGTTAAGTGCACAAGCATTAGATAGTTCAGAGGTTAATTAGCAAATTTCAGTATAAGTTAGTGTTCTGTTTGGCAGGATTACACTTGTTTATCAAAGTGAAGTAGTAGTGTTTGGTTCTGTACTAAAATGTTCGCTATCTTAAGAGCTAACGACAGTTAGCTTCTCCCGTACGGAGGGCGTAGTTCAAAGGTGCTTAAGCAATACTCCAAAGACTACTTGTCAATTGGGTGGTTTACTCTTGTTTAGTTTACCCTTTCAGTATATCAGAAGAAGGTTCTAAACCTACTCGTAGACATCCGAGGCGGGATGAGGCTAATTGAACAAGCCGTGGACAGGTTAACTGGACAGGCCTCTTCCTCATTGTCTGCCACCTCAGCCAGGGTGGAGACGATGCAGACCATGGAGGACTTCAGGAAAGAGGAACAGCGCCTTGCTGACACGGGGGCCTTTGATGCACTTTTTTGTTAAAATTAGGTAGATTGTAAAAGGCATGAAAATCATTCACCTTTCGGTCGGGGGGGGAGTCAAGTGGCATGTGATTAGGTTGTATATATGGAAGTAGTCTCTTCTAAGCTTGACTGATACTGCTTGAATTTCCTCTCAATGCATCAGAACGATGCTTTCAAAATACAAATATTGCTAGATTTTATTTCGCCGCAGCTTGTCCCTAGACCCCCTGGAGGGGTCGTATCCTTTTCACCCTTTCCCACCCCTGACCCATTTTCATGCCCGTTATAAGAACACCACTCTACCCATTCTAATGTTGTCTTTGATACCTCAGGGAGTATTTTTATGTATACTTCTCATGTATTCCAGGTCCTGCAACTGACAAGGATTGGGGGGAGGGACACAAGGGACTGTGTCCACAGAGTTCTTGACAGGTATTTTTCCAACACAAATTTGGAATAAATTTGTATCTACTTGTGTGGTTATTGTATTTTTTCCATTTTAAAGGCAAAGCTACATGCAACCTGTTTGGGTTTATTATACATTATCCTTTACTTAAATTGTAGGCTCCTTACCGATGGACTGATGGCGCAGTTCAATCTAAAAAGGAAAGGGGAAAAGTGATAAGGTGGCCTTCGAGAACCTCCTATGTTATAGGGCTGTGTTGGGTAAAACCATTCAGTATTTCATGTTGTTGACAGTTGTCTTTTAATCCTTTAAATATGGCTAAACATGTTCTGTTATGAAATTGGTGTTCCAGAGAAATGATGATTAAGTATGTTTTTATTTCTCCTTTTAGATGCTGTCATAAGAGCTCAGCCCCAAGCCACTGAGGAGGCCATCAAGCAGTGCATCGGGGACCACCTCAAACATGCACCAGCACGGAGGGGAGGCCGGGACACTTAGATTTATTTTATTTTATTAAATTCAACTGATGTCATTACACGGTACAAGTAAAGGGTAACAAAAGTTACCCTCCAACCAGAAGTGCAGTTATTACAACTTAATATAATAGTATACACAGTATGTGTATATTTTGTATAGTTGTATAGTTAAAAGTTTTTTTAAGTCCACAGTTATACTGTATATATGTTATTTATGTTTGTTTGCTCCATCTGACCCAGGATGTTTTTGTACAGTACTGAATAAAACAGATTTCAGATTTGGAAAGTGATTCATAATTGTTTTTTAATTTATTTTTCTCAAATGAACAGATAGAAAATGATAGATGCATGCCGTTTAGGTTTAAACCAATTTGAGGTAAAGACTATTGAAACAACAAAATGGATGCATGGAGTGCTAGATGAGGATGTATTTAGGATGTATTGTATTGTTATCCTATGGATGTTGGAACAGGGTTAATTAGGTGTTGTTCAAATGTAAGTAATTTGGATGGTTGGACGTGTAGACTTAAGGTACAGAAAAGTAGCATTTTGCACCTCCAGAAGACCTGATTTCGACGTCAAAGCTTGACTGAATTTGTACGTCGTGTGAACGTCCAAACTGGAGGTAAGAAAGACGTCAGAAACGGACGCCGAAATGACGTCAGAAAAATACTTAAAAAAACTTTAATTTTGCACCTCCAGAAGACCTGATTTCGACGTCGAAGCTTGACTGAATTTATACGTCGTGTGAACGTCCAAACTGGAGGTCAGAAAGACGTCAGAAACGTCGTAAAAAAAGACGTAAAAAAAACTTTAATTCTGCACCTTCGTTAGACCTGATCTGGACGTCGCGAAATGACATTGAATGGACTCATTGCGCAGTGGGTTCATTTGAACACTGATGTTGTCCATAATGTTGTAGAACATTTGTTTTCTCTCATCTCTGACTGATTTCTTCCGCTGTCGTTTAGGCAAAGTGTGCTGCATTTCTGCTCAAATCGCTTATACAGTGCGTTTAAGTCCTGTCTCGTGCGTTCAACAACTCCGATGGTGTCGCGGATTCGCGCACAACAATATCCAATGTCCATGACTTTGTTTTGCAGCACTCTAAAAAGTGCATCCGTTTAGCTGAAAATGCCCTCATATGCCATAATTGAAATGCATGTCGATGCTTTTGACAGCCATCAATCATATCCAGTGGCCATCATTTGAGTGTCATTATCCCAGTTGTCAGGATTTTCAATCATGATACGGAATACAGCATGCAGATCAGATTGGTAAATGCTTGTTGTCTGCAGCAGCCGAGAATTTGAGCTCCATCTTGTGGTCGCTGCTCTTGGTAAGCGCCGTTTCACAACATCATCCAGTAAGTGGGTGCGCTTTGCGGACTTGCTAAAAAATTACCCTAGTCCATCAAGTGTTTTAAAAAATGTTCTTGTCTCAGGCATACATTTTGCTGAATGCAACAGCACAAGATTCAGTTGTTGTGCATAACAGTGTGTAAACATGGCCTCGGGCATCCTTTTCTTTAATTTTGGCCTGCACCCCATTAAGCTCTGATGCCATCACAGCAGCTCCATCATGTTTGAGCTACTAGTTTTTCAACACAGCTGTATTTCTCCAACACTTCCAAGACCTACGTAGCTACAGCAGGGGCTCGTCTATCATCACTCAGGTCATCAAATCCCAAAAACGCCTCCTTCACTTAATAGTCCGCTTCACTTTTGGCTACATAGTGCAAAAAAACAGATCTGTGCTTTGTGATATTCATTGTCTTGTCTACCTCTACAGCAACAAATGGGGCAGCATTAATCTCCCTTTTAATATAATTTCTTATCACATCACCGACTGCTTCAATTAGATCATTCTGTATTCTATTTGACGAGCCAGAAAACACAGTGGATGTGTCCAAATGTCTAGCTAACCTCTCATCTTTCTCAGCAAAAGCATGTAATAGTTCTACATAATTGCCACGATTAGAAGAGCTTGCCCTCTCATCGTTACCACGTTACCATCGTTAAAATGTGTAGAAACTCAATTATGCGTAATAATTTTGAACATGCATTTTGGGTGCATTTGTGTGTGTTTTAAATTTTTATGAACTATTATCATTGGGAGGTTCAATTAAAAACATTTAAATTGTACTCCAATGGTTGGTGACTGGAAAATCACGATGACAGCCATTCATAAATAATTTGGGAAAAATATGAGAAAATACGACTTGCATAATATTTTGGAACACAGTGTAAAGATCAGTGGAGAAATATTATAAATGTGATGTTATATAACTTTTTTCACTTGTCATGATGACAGGTGAGGCTCTGCCCACTGGATGTGACGCTGTGCACGTTCACTCAGCTTCTTTGGACGTCCAACACGAGCTCTGTTGTGAGTGCATCCTGATTTTTTTAAACACTGGAGGATCTTGGCCACTGTACTGCAGCTCAACTTCAGGGAGTTGGCAATCTTCTTGTAGCCTTGGCCAGCCTTATGTAGTGCCACAATTCTTTTTTAAGGTCCCCAGAGAGTTCCTTGCCATGGTGTGCCATCTTACATTTACATTTTACATTTATTCATTTAGCAGACGCTTTTATCCAAAGCGACTTACAAGAGAGAGCTTTTACAAAGAGCATCAGTCATTGAGCAAAGCAACGTGATAGACCCTGAACACAGTCGGATTTTTAGATCGTGAATCATACATCATGAGAACCAATAAGTGCCAAAGGAAGAACTATAAATGCATAACACAGCGATTATGAATATAGAGCAAGAGATACATCGGGAGTTCTCGGGAGTTCTCGGGAGTTCTCGGGAGTTCGAGATATCTTGGGAGTTTCAGTGACCAATATGACAGTGAGAGAGCTGTACTACAAATTGAACACACCTGCTCCCTATTCACACCTGAGACCTAGTAAGAGTAACGAGTCACATGGTATTTTGGAGGGGAAATAACAAACAGTGCTTTGTTTGGTCATTTAGGGGTGTAGTGTCTTTGGGGTGTACTCACTTTTGTTGCCAGGGGTTTAGCTATTAATGAGTATATTTAGATTTTTTTTTAAGGGATTTTTTTATTTACACTGCTATATAAGCTTTACACAGACTACTTTTCATTGTGTCAAAGCGATGTTTCTTCAGTGTTGTTATATAAACATTATAATGAAATCTCTGGAGAAGTGTGAGGGGTGTACTCACTTTTGTGACATACTGTAACTAAGGGTTGCATGATCGGCCCTTTCTCAGTTCGCCCCTTTTCCACATACAGGGTCAGCCCCATCGGTGTAGTAAGCGAAAGTACTCGGGCAAGAAACGCCTCATCGTAGATCTGTCAGCTCCCCATGACAGCATTGTGCCGATTATTAACAGTTAGTTACCACACATTTTTTACACACTGTCCATGCAGGCGTTGTTACCCCCGGAGAAGTTTGAGCGCGTGTGAAGCGTCTTGAGGGCGGCCTCGGGCACTGTTTCCATGATCAAACGTGACCCGGGGCCCGTTCTTCGTACGTCGCTTAATACATCCGAGATCAAATGACACATCCAAGATGATTTCATCCTGCTAATCATGATCCGGCTAACTGGGTTCTTCGAACAAACCTGTTGTGTATGATTAGTATCACTGGATTTAGTCATTTGAGATAATTGCGCGATCATGTGTTGGCTTAAAAGGGGATATGTATCGATAGTAGAAAAATGTATCAGCAACGCTGCTATTGGCTGTTCAGCATGGCCAAAGAACGTGCCCACTTTTTCTCCCAATCGTAACAAGAGCTTTTAATGGAAGGTTATGCTGAACTTGAGTCGTTATTTAAAACGACAGGGAACACCTCAAAGTCTCCAAATGCCAGGAGAGTGGGCTGGCAAAAAGTAGCAGACAAATTAAAGTAAAAGTGAAATACAAGAATATTCTACAAAATGGTAGCCTTTAATTCATACTGTCTTTATTTTTTAAAAGCCACTTACTTTTCCTCCCTTTTAAAAACCACTGTTAAATGATGTGTTTGATTATTTATAACAGCCACAAAGAAAAAGGCTGAAAAAAACAGTATCTCTCAACAATTACACTTTATCCCGCAATACCCGATTAATTTGAAAAGCTCTGCGAATTATTCTCCCACCTTCCGCAAGAGGTTGCTCGTGTATTTGGCTGCGACAGACTTCCCTATCTCCTCCACTTATAAAGCCTCAATCTAATCTTGTTTACATGAAGTAAACCTGCTCCCGAGCAGGTTTGCGTTTACGGACCAGGGGCCTCATGTACAAAGATTGCGTACGCACAAAAACGTGTCGTACGTCCTTTCCCACGCTCACGTTCAGATGTATCAAACGTGAAATGACCGTGGAAATGTGCGGTGCCCCACGCCAACTTCATAGCTGTCGTACGCATGTTTATACAGCTATTGTTCTTTTGGCGACACTTAGAGGTGATGCTGGTAAACTGTTAATAATGTGAAAACAGTCAAGTCATGTGCACATCAGAGACAATTTACACAACGATTTACACGACCAGGCTTTTGTAATCATATAGGTGAATTTAAAAGCATGCGCAATGTGATGAAGAAAAATGGTATTAACAATGGCAGTGTTCGCATTGTTTGAGGACCTTGCAAATGGTGCAATCCGATGTGTGCGAGTTTTTAGGGAACGCGAGGATTTACTTACCAAGGCCAGTGTTACTGGAGTACGCAATTAGCAGCGATAGCCGGTTTACCTAAGATTATCGGAGATATTGACTGCACACACATTGCTATAAAAGCGCCATCACAGGATGAATTTGTTTATGTTAATGGTAACATTTTAATTCCATTAATGCTCAAATCATATGTGATGCGCAAATGCAGTTAACTAAAATCATGGCAAGGTGGCCAGGTTCAACGCATGACTCATTCATTCTGACTAACAGCATGGTTGGGAACAGGCTGGAGGCTGGCGCGGTGCGCGATGGGTGGCTATGCCTATGGGTGTGTAAATAGTTTATTTGTTTAATTGTCTATGTAAACCAGCGAAATGCACATTTGGGCAGGTGCGCATTCAAATTTTTATTTTATTTTATTGAAATTAGAGCTGCAAAGCTTTCTATCAAGCCCCTGATTGACTCTTTTCTTCCCTCTACTCATTTAGATTTATCTGATCGGACCAAGAGGGAAATTAGATAAACCTTTATTTGTGTTCCAGGGGGTGGGAATTGCAGGTCCAGGGCCTATTTACATTGATTTTAATATTAAAATCGAGGCGTGGACAGGGAGGAGTTCGGCACCTCTGCATGTGCGCTCAATTCCACGTTGATTGTGATGTACAAAAGAAACGTGCTTGGATCCATACTTACGCACACTTTGATACATCTGAATTTATTTGTGCGTACGACAGTTTCTGGGTTTTGGCGTACAACAAATTTCAGTAGGAAGTCCACGCAAGTCTTTGTACATGAGGCCCCAGGGGTCGCATTTATAAAGGAGTGCGTAGAATTCGTACTAAAAGTGTGCGTACGCCCAAAAGCGTAAATTGGCGTACGCACACAAAAATTCAGATTTATAAAACCGTGCGTACGTACACCTGTAGGCAAAGTTTGCTTTATAAATCACATCTTAACCACAAGTGTGTGTATGTAAAGTATCATTGCACCCCGCCCTGAAAACGCAAATTTTTAACCATAAATGGTCAATGCAAAGGACTTCATGAATGCTAATCTAGTATCGTTCTCATGAACATTGCAGGTGATTCTTCTTCACGGTGAATGAAGGCAAACAAAAAACAACACAATAGTGCGACCGCGCCAAGTGGAGAGGTGGCAGAACCGGAGAAGAAGCGGTAACAACTGCAGTAGTAAATTCCGTGTTTATGTATCTTGCATGGCGATTAAAAACGAATTCGGATTCTGAAGTGTAATGAGTGTAGTTATTCTGTCCTGATAACACATAGGCCGCATTATGCTGACAGATAGCGAACAAAAAGAAGAAAGACCCAGTAGGCTTGACTCCAGTGTGATTGCGTGACAGCGTTTACTGAAGTTTGTTGGTATATTTGATTCATCTTCTCATTTATTTCCTTTCTTTTTTTTTTTACTGAAACACAAATACATACCATGACTCAATCGAAATGAAATAGATTGTCCACAATTTTCTTCTACAGATTGTAAATCAGGTAAGTATAATATAACTGAAGTTAACATCTTTGTTTTACAGTAACTGTGTGCACAGGTAAGTATTAGCAACGTAAATGCCGCAAATAGCATCGTTTCCCACACAAACAAAGCATTAGCACAAAGGCTTAACAATGAGCATTCTGATTAGCATAGTGTTTGTTTCAACATAATTCAAGCATGTCAAACATAAATTCCAACATTATACTACCAATTAACAACTTAAATGTCAAACAGCAACAAAAACTCACGGTTGGTTCCACTTCAAGGCTCAACAACTGACTGTCTGTGGAGGAGCACTTTTACAGGGTGCTTGCAGGCCTAATACTTGGTCCACTACTGACACGTAACATGAAATGGCAGGAATGTGGACCTACAGATGTAGTAACTCCGAGCACCACTAGGGGCGCTAAATACTTACTGACGAGAGTCAGCTAAGTAGTGATTGCGCGGGAGCTTAACAACTGTATTTCCAGTTTTTGACATATACCTTAAAGTAATATATTTAGTTATACTTTGTGTTCTGTAGTTACATGCATTTCAGCCTCCTACACTGCGGTAAAAGGACAATCTGATTGTGAGACAGACAGCGCTGAATATTAATTTAAAATTTGAGTTGCATTGTACAAGATGTGTATGGAACAATTATCACGCAGTTCAAGCTCAAATAACACTGATGTATTTAATCTTCATTATAATCATAAATTGAGTCAATGTGTGTGAGGACAACAAAATACATAAATATTACGAGTAATCGCTTCTCCGACTTTTACTTTTTGCAGTATGTGTCTCCAATTCCCACTGTCTCCAAAAAGTGCGTAGGTTTACGGGAGGGTCTGAAAATGTGCGTACGCCAGTTTTCACGCAAAGTCAGTGATTTATAAAAAACAAACTTGACGGTAGAATGTGCGGTCCTCTACGCAAACTATGACCCTCCCGTAAACCTACGCACATTTTGGAGACAGTGGGAATTGAAGACTCAGATGACCGTACTGTAGTCATACTGCAAAAAGTAAAACTCGGAGAAGCGATTACTCGTAATATTTATGTATTTTGTTGTCCTCCCACACGTTTTTTTGACTCAATTTATGATTATAATGAAGATTAAATACATCTGTATTATTTGATCTTGAACTGCGTGAGGATTGTTCCTTTAGCATCTTGTACAATCCAACGAAAATTCAGCGCAATCTGTCCAACCATTAGATTGTCCACTACAGCAGTGTAAGAGGGGGAGAGGCCGACTGCATGGAATACAGGATAACATCGAATATACTTTTAGATAACCGTATAAAGAACAGAGTGTATAAGTAAATATATTTATTTCATATGATGATGTGCATATATCATCATATGTCAAAAACTGGAAATACAGTTGTTAAGCTCCCGCCCAATCGCTGCACTAATTACTTCAATCTAGACTTTATTATTGTTAATTACTTTATTACAAAACAGGCATGAAGAAACGTGGGTTTAGACCAGTGATTCTTAACCTGGGTTCAGTGAGTCAGTCTCAGGGGTCAGAGATGAAGACACACATCTGATATGATTTGAGATGACACAACCAATTAAGAAGGGTTCGGTGAATGTGGATATGAAACTGGTGGGGTTCAGTAGCTCCAACAAGGTTAAGAACCACTGGTTTAAACCTACTTATTCTATCTCGGGTTGGGGCAAGGTGTTGACAATTAGTAGAATTGCAGTCATATAAATACTGCGGGGAACCGAGTGCGTGATGCTGCAAGATGGCACTGCTGGCACTGCTTGAAGACTAAACACTGCTGGTAGAATAAGAAGACAAAGAATATTCAGAGACCATGATGATTTACTGGCCCATGATGATGAATGGCTAATAAGCCGATTTAGATTGCCTAGAGCTTTGCTCTTGGAGCTATGCACTGAATTGGGTCCAGTACTTGAGAGGGCCACACGGCGAAACCATGCCATCCCAGTCCAAACACAAGTACTCACCACTCTGGGGTTCCTGGCAACTGGCTGTACCCAGCGGGAATTGGCAGACAGGTAAGTGTTTTATATCATCAAGTCCCTCACTAATGCTTGTCTAGATATGATCCAATTGTTAAATATAATCCTATAGGTCTGGCATATCGCAACCTTCCATGAGTGCTGTGATGCCCGCCGTTTTGGAAGGCATTATTAATATGGGTAGTTGATATATCAAGTTCCCTTACACTGTGCAGGAACAGGCCAAAATCAAAATGCAATTTGCAGCAATGTCTGATTTCCCCAATGTAATCGGCGCAATTGACTGCACCCATATTGCCATAAGGGCTCCGTATGTGAATGAAAATGCTTTTGTTAACAGAAAGCATGTCCATTCAATTAACGTGCAAGTCATATGTGACTCCAAGATGATCTTCACCAACATTGTGGGACGCTGGCCTGGCTCCACACATGATTCCTTTATACTGACAAACAGCAGTGTAGGGAGAAGACTGCAGGCAGGCGCAGGACATGGTGGCTGGCTTGTTGGTGAGTTAACATTTAGATATGTTAAGCATTTGTCTTGATGTTGACATTAATTACGCATTATTATTACCTGTAGGGGACAGTGGATACCCCCTTAGACGCTGGCTCCTGACACCTTTTATGAACCCGCAGAGCGCACAGGAATTGCGCTACAATGAGGTCCACTCCCGCGCGCGCTCAGTTGTGGAGCGTGCCATCGGCCTACTAAAATGTCGATGGCGTGCTTTAGATGCCTCGGGTGGTAGACTGCTTTACCACCCGGCAAAGGTGTGCTCCATCATTAGGGCGTGTGGCGTGCTACACAATGTGGCCACAACTGAGGAATGGTATCCCTCTCCCTCCTGACCTCCCTCCCCCCCCAGCATTGTGACCCCGAACCACAGCCCCCTGTCCGACAAGAGGCCCATCGGCAAGGGGCAAAATCACGGGAGGAAGTCATGCGGCGTTTGTAAGACACAACAATGAATTTTTTATTTTAATGATTCAGCAATGTCTTGCATGACATGTCTAATTTGCTGTAGCTCGTTCGTAACACCATTAATTGCCTCAATGGTGTCTCTCTGTAGCTGCAGAACTGAGTCGGTGAGCACCCGACCACTTCCAGGGGCCCGTTCTTCGTACGTCGCTAACTCAGTTAGCTGGATTTGATTGGTGACGATTTGGCATGATCTTGGATCGTTTGGTTCTTCGAAGCTAATCCTAGACTTGTCGTCATAGCAACACGTCCGTAAGCTCAAACCTGCTCGGGAGCAGGTTTACTTCATGTAAACAAGATTAGATTGAGGCTTTGTAAGCGGAGGAGATAGGGAAGTATGTCGCAGCCATACGCGAGCAACCTCTTGCGGAAGGTGGGAGAATAATTCGCAGAGCTTTTCAAATTAATCGGGTATTGCGGGATAAAGTGTAATTGTTGAGAGATTTTTTCAGCCTTTTTCTTTGTGGCTGTTATAAATAGACAAACACATCATTTAACAGTGGTTTTTAAAAGGGAGGAAAAATAAGTGGCTTTTTAAAATAAAGACAGTATGAATTAAAGGATACCATTTTGTAGAAAATTCTTGTATTTCACTTTTACTTTAGTTTGTCTGCTACTTTTTGCCAGCCCACTCTCCTGGCATTTGCGGACTTTGAGGTGTTCCCTGTCGTTTTAATTAACGACTCAAGTTAGGCATAACTTTCCATTAAAAGCTCTTGTTCAGATTGGGAGAAAAAGTGTGCACGTTCTTTCGCCATGCTGAACAGCCAATATCAGCGTTGCTGATCAATGTTTCTACTATCGATACATATCCCTTTTTAAGCCAACACATGAACGCACAATTACCTCAGATAACTCAACCCAGCTATATTAATCATACACAACATGTGTGTTCGAAGAAGCAAATTAGCCGGATCATGATTAGCAGGATGAAATCATCTTGGAAGTGTCATTTGATCTCGGATGTATTAAGCGACGTACGAAGAATGGGCCCCTGGGCTTCAGAAAGTCTCGACATCAACAGGGGTTGACGGGTGTTGAATCAATTCCCCTTCTGAGCTGAGCAGGCCCGACGGGGGCAGAGAAAACGGGGATGAGCGTCCCCACAGTAGCTTCCCTCGAATCGAGGAGCCGAAGTGGAGGCACTGGGAACCAGACCCTCCATCTTAGACGGCAGAGCGAATGCCGTTCTCGGGCAAAGAGTCAGGGTATGATTTAGAGAACCGCAACCGAACAGGACCTAGGCATATGCCACGTGAACACCCTGCTCACCAGGTCGAGATTGAGCACCGACCAATCCAACGAACATTGAATTTATGGATATACAACACCGAAAAGCATTTATGGTATTCATAGAATAATGTTCCGCCATATCGCAAGGCCAAATCTGAAATTATACCCAGATAAGTGTGCAACTCTACGCGATCAGGGAATGCGTCGCAGAGCGTATTGCGGTACACGCTGAATGCCACAACGAACTCGGCCAGAATCAGGTTCTTAGAAATTCTGGGGTCACTGCCTTTTAACAACACGGACAATCCCCGCAATCAACAACCCGGCGATCGACCAGGTACGAGGTACACAGTAATATTTTTACCAGGTTCACGTCCGTACCTGCGATGATTTGGTTGCTCAGGTGAGCGGATATACCGGCAGCAGGAGACAGGAATGACGCCCCGGGAGATGCAGCCGGCAACGCGGAAGCTGCAGTCCACCTCGAGGATAGATCCACTTCGTGAGCCGCGGGAACACCCCTGAAACTTGTTGATGGAAAGGTCGGAGCCAGTCCCGTTGCTGGCCTGTTCTCCAAGGAGGAAACGCGAGCCCTCATGTCTGCCAGGGAAGTTTTAATTTCCAGCAGCGCCGAAAGTACCAGTTCCGCATGGGAAGTAGGTGCCACCAGGGTGGGGCCGGGCTTTCTTCCTGAGCCTGCGGCCTTTTGGTGGCAGCCGGCCGAGAAAAAGAGCTCCGCTTCCCCCTGCCTTTCCCCTCCGGAGCGCACGGGGCAACGAAGGGGACCAGCTTTCCGCAGTCCATAAAAAACATGAATAATTCCTCATGGTTACATCCGCTGCGTGAGCAAACCCCCGACCATATAGGTTGTCGAGGATACGGTGGGTTGGCCAGTCCTTTATTGCTGGCGTTTTCTGGGCCAGCCGCGAACTGCGCCTAACCTGGCTATTGGCATCCTCACCGACGCATCAGAAATGCGATCCTCTGGGTGAGGAACGAGATGTGCCTCCACCAAATTCCCCCAGTAAACAAACACTCCACAGTGGATTCAGATGAGTCGGACATAGCAAGCAACGATGAACGGTTAACGCAACAATGAACAGGTGGTGCAATGACTAACAGGTAATGCGACGAAGATCAGGTATGTCATCACAACAGCACCGATCAATAGACAGTCAGGGTGAGTGTTGATATCCGAGCAGCCTTTAAAGGCAGTCTTACCGGACGAGGCCCTATGGGCTTGCACTAGCCGAGTCAGGTGTGTTCATGATTGATTGCTTGCGCTACCTGAGTGCTTGTGCTGCTAGTGAATGTGAGGGAGAGAGTGATGACGTGTACTGAGGTGTATAAATGAGTGATGATGTATACTGAGGTGTGTGAATGAGTGGTGATCTATACTGAGGTGTATAAATAGGTAATGTATACTGAGTTGTATGATGAATGATGATATGTACTGATTGTATGACTGACTGATGATGCGGGCAGCCCGAGTGTCATCCCTCGCTTCGCCCATAAACTCATGTTATATTAAAACAGTCATTTGAATGATAAGGGTTTACAATAAATAAAGTAAAAAAACATCTTGTGACAATATACAAAGCAACAATGGTCACTGTCTCATACAACTAAAGGAGAAATAGAGAAATGTGGAATTGTGGTTTATTTCCCTGATAAGACACTGTGTTGATAGAATGTTGAGATAATATGGTTTAAAGGAGTTAGGGGAATCAGCTTGTCAATTGAATAAGTTTGATCTGCTCAATTCAACCAGTCATGGACATTTTCAACAGCCATACACAATGTCATCATCAAATGAGGGTATGGCTCCGCCGGTGTTAAAAAAATTAAAAAACGGTGGTGTGGTGCGTATAGGCTGGGGGTAGGGCCTTGTTCTCTCTTTGCAGGCATGGGTGTGGTTTGCAGGCGAGCTGAGAATGCACACCTGAATCCAATCATCATCATCCAGAGCAGTATTTAGAGGCTGGCCTCCTGCCTATTGTTTGGACTAACATCAGCTACCTGAGTGCTTCAACCTTCTTTGTTGCTTAATATTTGTTTTTCCCCAGCCTAGTGGCCACAGTGTTTTTTGGTTTTCTAATAAACCCCATCTTACACTCAACTGCTTCTATTGATTCCTGGGACTCAGCCGTACAAATTCCTCTGCATTTTTGGGTCCACTACCACCAACACATCACAGGTGGGCTGGTTCTCAGGAATGTGCAGAATATAGTATGTGTGAGGCATCGACGCATTCAGGCAAATTGGTTCACTAAACGCGAAGCTTCTTTTTGCTTCATTTATTCTACGGCGACATCGTGTCGACAATAAAATGTATTACAATACGGTACGGCCTATATAGTGTGTACGTCTTATATTCAGGTGCGCTCTTTAGTCCGGATTTTACGATAATAAATGATGTGGTTGATGACAATGCATGTGCTTGTGTTAACTTGAGTTATTGCAGGGGTGACCAACCCCGGTCCTGGACACTGAAAAGAGAGTGCTTGTACAACTTCATCAGTGACAGACTTTTATTGATTTTTATTTAGAAATAGCAATTTTTCAACAGTTGCCGGGCTTAGGCGATTACTTTTTTTACACAGTATTTCGCCTGCTTTTGAAAACACCCTTTCGCAAGGCACAGAGGATGCCGGTGTGCACAAGAAGACTTGTGAAAGTTGGTACAGATTGGGATAAATGTTTTTCTGTTCTTCCCAGTATTTTAAAGGTTCCTCACTCCGGTCCGTATTGGGCTCATTTAAGTAGCGTTGTACTTCTATTGATGATTGAGTCGATGTGTTTCCACCGGATTCACGGGATGGATGCACCGTCTCATCAAGATGTTGCCAGAATTTGTTGCCGTCCCTCACAGGCTGTCCAACTCCTGATGTTGACTGTTGTGGTGATGAGACTGTTGACCCCCTTTTTCTTAGAACAGTGTCACATTCAGCAGTTAGTCTTGTTACTGCCTCAGCTGCTTGCCAATGTCTTGCATGACATGTCTAATTTGCTGTAGCTCGTTCGTAACACCCTTAATTGCCTCAATGGTGTCTCTCTGTAGCTGCAGAACTGAGTCGGTGAGCACCCGACCACTTCCAGGGGCCCGTTCTTCGTACGTCGCTAACTCAGTTAGCTGGATTTGATTGGTGACGATTTGGCATGATCTTGGATCGTTTGGTTCTTCGAAACTAATCCTAGACTTGTCGTCATAGCAACAGGTCCGTAAGCTCAAACCTGCTCGGGAGCAGGTTTACTTCATGTAAACAAGATTAGATTGAGGCTTTATAAGCGGAGGAGATAGGGAAGTATGTCGCAGCCATACGCGAGCAACCTCTTGCGGAAGGTGGGAGAATAATTTTTTGTATTATTTGTATTAAGCGACGTACGAAGAACGGGCCCCACTGCTGACAGGAGCCGAAGGCTGCGGACCTGCTGGAGACCCCTCAGACTCCTCGGCAGGAACCACCGGCCCACCCACCTCCTCGACCGGAACCTCCTGCCTATCCACCGCCTCTGGGGGGGAACAATAATTTGATCACAACTATTTTACCTTTATCCCCAGTTGTTGCATCCATGTCTCCCTCCTTTTCAGGCACAATCCCACACACACCGACCTCACCAATTATGGCAGCAATTTTGCCATAAATTGATGATAGGTCAGGTGTGCTGGGGCCCCCACCCGTTGCAGCCACACTCTGGCGGTGGGAGGAAAGTTTCCTTTTTGTCTCCACCTAGATGAATTTAGATTATTTATTTACCGCACATCAAGATAAAACATCTTCAAATACACAAGCAACAAATTAAAAGTCAGAAACTGAGTAAAAAGATGCAGTATACTTTACCTTCAGATCGGACCACTTCTTCTTGAGCTCTGGCACTGTGCACTCCGTCTCACTTGCACTGTTGACAGCATTAAGGATATGCTGCCACTCGCACTGTTTATTTTTATTTGTTACGCCGCTGCTGTGGCCACCAAATAAAATGTTTTTCTGGCCTCCACCTCGCCAATTAAAACTTCGACCTCGGTGTCTGTGAATCTTCTTTTTTTTGTTCTCCATGATTCAAGTGATTCAATCACGCCAGTGTCATTATATACTCGATCAGCATTCATGAGGTACTTTGCATTGACCATTTATGGTAAAAAATGGGCACGTTCAGGGCGGGGTGCGATGATACTTTACGTACGCACGCTTGTGGTTAAGCTGTGATTTATAAAGCCAACATTGCCTACAGGTGTGCGTACGCACGTTTTTAAAAATCTGAATTTTTGTGTGAATTTTACGCCAATTTACGCTTTTGGGCGTACGCACACTTTTAGTAAGAATTGTACGCACTCCTTTATAAATGAGACCCCTGGGGGTCTCGACGGAACGCGAGGATTTACTTGCAAACAATAACTGGCTCATAAACCGATTTCGGTTACCAAGGCCAGTGTTACTGGAGTGCGCAATTAGCAGCGATAGCCGGTTTCCCTAAGGTTATTGGAGATATTGACTGCACACACATTGCTATAAAAGCGCCATCACAGGATTAATTTGTTTATGTTAATAGAAAACATTTTAATTCCATTAATGTTCAAATCATATGTGATGCGCAAGTGCAGTTAACTAAAATCGTGGCAAGGTGGCCTGGCTCAACGCATGACTCATTCATTCTGACTAACAGCATGGTTGGGAACAGGCTGGAGGCTGGCGCGGTGCGCGATGGGTGCGTAAATAGTTTATTAGTTTAATCGTCTATGTAAACAAGCGAAATGCACATTTGGGCAGGTGCGCATTCAAATGTTTATTTTATTTGATTGAAATTAGAGCTGCAAAGCTTTCTATCAAGCCCCTGATTTACTCATTTCTTCCCTCTACTCATTTTGATTTATCTGATCTGACCAAGAGGGAAATTAGATAAACCTTTATTTGTCCTCCAGGGGGTGGAAATTGCAGGACCAGGGCCTATTTACATTGATTTGAATATTTAAATGGAGGCGTGGACAGGGAGGAGTTCGGCACCTCTGCATGTGCGCTCAATTCCAATTTGATTGTGATGTACAAAAGAAAAGTGCTTGGATCCATGCCTACGCACACTTTGATACATCTGAATTTATTTGTGTGTACGAAAGTTTCTGGGTTTTGGCGTACGCCAAGTTTCAGTAGGAAATCCACGCAAGTCTTTGTACATGAGGCCCCTGAACTTTGCTATGCGCATCATACCCCAGGGGCGCGCTTTCGTTTCCCGTCTGCTGGACATAGCCAAGAGTGTGCCTAACCTAACAGATAGTGTTCCATTGGATGATGGCCGCAAGTCCGATTTGCGTTTCTGGGGATTGTTGTGCGCTAGTTGCAATGGCATCAGTTTTTTTCTATCAAGATTTCGTGGAGTCGTCCACCGCCCTCGAATTCTATACTGACGCAGCTCCCTCCATTGGGTTTGGGGGGTACTACGGGAGGGAACGGTTTGCAGGAGTGGCCCGCAGAGATAGCTTCCCTGGATCCAGAGATCTTTTCAACAGTGTTGCATGAGCTGTATCCCATCGTGGTAGCGTGCTTATTATGGGGGCACTTAAGGTGCAGGAAAAAGATAACAGTGTTTTGCGACAATGAAGCTACTGTTCACATCATCAATAAAGGGAGGTCTTCAGTTCCGTTCATCAATTGGTTAGTCAGACGACTTGCGTGGATCATCATGCTAAATAACTTAATATTGAGAGCAGCATTAATTCCGGGCCTAAGTAATGAGAGTGCTGACGCACTGTCTTGCTTCAAACTTCAGGAATTCCGAGACCTACGCCCCCATTCACTACCGGACGGGCTGGCTTGCCCGTCAATCCCCTTGACCGTGCTAGATTAGGCTTGGGTGATCTGGAGAAGTATGTGGCGTCTGCCGGGGAATACATGCAACAGAGGATTGCCCCCTCTACATTAAAATCTTATGACAGCGCATGGCTTCAATTCTTTTGCTTCTGTTCTCCATTTGGTGTCAGTCCTATGCCTGTAAATATGTCTGTGTTATGTGCCTTTATCGTTCATTGTTTTGAATCACGGAAATTGCATCTGTCCACCATCAAAACACTGGTGTCGGGCATTCAATTTAATGTTTGGTGTTTGGAGCCATCAGCATGCAGCTTGCTCGGGAGCCCCTGTATACTCCTGCTGATGAAGGGGCTAAAGAAGCAGGCGTCTCGAGACTAAAGATAAACAGCTACCAATAACCCTGAGGTGGTCGGTGGATTTGGCTAGCCGCATGTTCACCTTCCGTCCAGCAAATGGTCTGTACGGAATCTGCGCTTGGGACAGCCCGTAAACCGCACATCAGATGGTATGTAACACGAAAGATATGCACACATGGTTAAGTTACAGTTAATGCTAGCATGTCCCAAGCATCCAGAAAAACACTTGTTTTTAGACCAATCTGTGCTTTGTGATATCCGTTGTCTTGTCTACCTCTACAGCATCAAATGGGGCAGCATTAATCTCCCTTTTAATATAATTTCTTATCACATCAACGACTGCTTCACTTAGATCATTCTGTATTCTATTTGACGAGCCAGAAAACAAAGTGGATGTGTCCAAATGTCTAGCTGACCTTTCATCTTTCTCAGTAAAAGCATGTTATAGTTCTACATAATTGCCACAATTAGAAGAGCTTGCCCTCTCTTCGTTACCACGAAATGCCAACTCCTGTTTAGCTAGGAAGCAGGTTTTCCTTTACCTTAGCATTGTCGATGTAACTTTGAGCCTCCGCTGTTCGTTCAAAGCCAAATCGATCCTTGAGCTTGAGCCAAATCGATACTTGAGCTTGAGCCAAAAGTTTTTAAAGCAATCTGGCTTTGAATGTGAGTGGTCGATCTCTAATGTTTGCTGAGGCTTCGTGGTAAATTTTTCATGTCACAATATCCTGTGTTAGTCCAGACATTGTCACAAGTTGAAAACAAAAGGCAGGTAAATCAGTAAATGTGGTTTGTCGAAGGACAGCCACATAGTCAGTCTTTTCGGGTGTACCACTCTGTTTGAAAAGAGCGAGTTATCTTCTGTCCCGTAGTTTGAAGCAAACCTTTTAGCTCCGGGGTTGGTCTCTTGATTTAAATAGTGCTTGTTTTGTGTTACATTTCAGTCAGGCATGACCTGCTAATGATTATAATTTCACACATATTTTTTTTTATTCTTTGACAATAGAATGTGTGGAAACTCAATTGTGCATAATAATTTCTAACATGCATTTTGGGTGCAGTTGTGTTTTAAAATAAATAAATAAAAATTATGAACTATTATCATTGGGAGATTCTTTCAAAAACATTTTAATGGTACTCTAATAGTTGGTGAGAGCTGTACTACAAATTGAACACACCTGCTCCCTATTCACACCTGAGACCTATTAAGAGTAACGAGTCACATGGTATTTTGGAGGGAAAATGACAAACAGTGCTTTGTTTGGACATTTAGGGGTATAGTGTCTTTGGGGTGTGTGCACTTTTGTTGCCAGGGGTTTAGCTATTACAGTTTTTTTCCAATTGCTAACACACAATTTTTCAAACTAGCCTCTTTTTATCAAAAACACTTAACACAATTCACAAAACCACACACCCAAACTGCAACATACCTCATATATCCTGCAAAATGAAGCACTGCAACCAAAACTACATATTGCATTATCAAAATCAAACTTTTGCATGAAAGGGCACACACTTCATTCATATTACCAGATTTTTGCATAACCACCAACACACTGTTGGGCATAATGAAAAGCACCCACATCCTTGGGATGCTTTGCCATAATACTAAAATATGTATCAGATTGTTCACATGCACAGAAATATTTGCAGATACACACATGCTGTTGCAACATTTTAATGAATTTTTCCCTTCACTACAGTAATGCAAGTAAGCATATCGTAGCATTCCCTCCGAGAGATGGTGAAACTCGACTGATGGTTTTTAATATTTATTGCCAAAGAATCAGCTCCTGAACCAACGTGAGAACTTGTGCCTCCTCGGGGGGTTGCTAAAACATGCTCTGAGTTTACCATACTCTTTACTGCTTTTATCGCTCATTCATTTCCTTGTTACGCCACACCAGAAGGAAATAGAAAACATCTAAATCAAATATGTTTTTCCAAATTAACCTATAACTATGCCAAAACAAAACTAGAAACGGCATTACAAAAGAAAACCAAATGGGTTTGCTACACATATGCTCAGCAGATATTTACATGGAACTGAACAAAAATATTAAAACAAAAAACAGTAAACTGACAAAGAATTTCTGAAGAAAAGAAAAATATTACAGTAAAAAAAAAATATATATATATATATATAATTAGGCAGCATCTTGCCGCACAGCCGGGTCTGGCCACAACGCCTCGTCAACATCACAGGCAATATATTCCCTTGCCAGACATCGAGGGAAGAAGTGCCTTGAGTGCCTTATCCATCCCTGAATTGCACCCACATCAATATCATCACATCTTCCATAGCCTGCACAAGAGGCATGCGCACAAAGGGCTGTCGGTCGTAAACCTTCCGAAAAGAATTATTCTATGGGGTTCAGAAATGGTGAATATGGTGGGAGGTATTGCAGAAGAAATGTTGGGTGGTCAGCAAACCAGTTTTGGACTGGGGCTGCACGATGTAAGCTCACGTTGTCCCATACTACAACATACCGGTTTCTTTGATGGTCTGCATCATTCATACATTCTAGTGGTATGAGAATGTTGTGAAGTCTGTCCAGAAATATGAGAATATGGGCTGTGTTGTATGGTCCAAGTTTGGCATGACGGTGGAGGACACCATGCATATTGGACAACCTTTGTGAAAGTCATGGAGAGACTTATGAGACCGAGTTCGATGTACAACCAGTAGCAGCTGCTGAGCCTGGGGTGGCAGTGGCACAGGATGTAGTGGGCAGCAATGTACGGGAGGGTCTAATGCAGTTCTTGTTGGAGAATAATTAAGATATTAGAATTTACCATGTAGGTATATACACTTCACCTTTTGTATTTGTATTTTATTGTGAGAACATTAAACTTTTTGTACTTTTTATGTCTCCACTTTTGTTTTATCATATTTGTAAAGGTTACCAAGATTTACTGGCATTAAATGCTAAAAGATTAAAACATTTAAGAATAATCTAGTAGTGTGATAATAAAAAAAAGGGGAAAATGCACTAAACACCTTTTAGAAAATTTGAACTTGGTGCTGGTTCCTTTCTGAACCGTAATGAATATATTAGAGCCAGTGTAATGGCAGATGAATTACAAAATCATGAAACAATCACATAAGTCACTTATAATTTATTAACAAACAATAAGAGCAAATCAGTGCAGCACAGCAAACTTGCAAACAAAAAGGTGGAATATAAACTATTTACAAAAAGGTGGAATATAAACTATTTACAAAAAAGTGGAATATATTTATTTATTTATATATTTATTTATTTATATATATATTTATTTATATATATATATATAAAATAAACTGGGGATGGGGGAGTGGTTCACACGCGTCGGTCAGTTCAATGAGTTTCACGGTTCTCACGGTTGGTTCCACTTCAAGGCTCAACAACTGACTGTCTGTGGAGGAGCACTTTTACAGGGTGCTTGCAGGCCTAATGCTTGGTCCACTACTGACACGTAACATGAAATGGCAGGAATGTGGACCTACAGATGTAGTAACTCCGAGCACCACTAGGGGCGCTAAATACTTACTGACGAGAGTCAGCACAGTAGTGACTGCGCGGGAGCTTAACAACTGTATATCCAGTTTTTGACATATACCTTAAAGTAATATATTTAGTTATACTTTGTGTTCTGTAGTTACATGCATTTCAGCCTCCTACACTGCGGTAAAAGGACAATCTGATTGTGAGACAGACAGCGCTGAATATGAATTTAAAATTTGAGTTAGTTCAAGTTTTTTTTTTTACGTCTGACGTATTTCTTACTTCCAGTTTGGACGTTCACACAACGTTCAAATTCAGTCAAACTTCGACTTCGAAATCAGGTCTTCTGGAGGTGCAAAATGCAACTTTTCTGTACCTTAAGTCTACATGTCCACCGTTAACCATCCAAATTACTTGCATTTGAACAACACCTGATTAACCCTGTTCCAACATCCATAGGATATCAAGACAAGACATCCTAAATACATCATCATCTAGCACTCAATGCATCCGATTTGATGTTTCAATAGTCTTTACCTCAAATTGGTTTAAACCTAAACTGCATGCATCTATCTGTTCATTTGAGAAAAATAAAAATACAAAACAATTATGAATCACTTAAGTTTTTTCCAAATCTGAAATCAGTTTTATTCAGTACTGTACAAAAACATCCTGGGTCAGATGGAGCAAACATAAACAACATATATACAACTGTGGACTTTTAATTAAAACAAAACTATAAACTTTTAACTATAAACTTTAAACTATACAACTATAGAAAATATACACATAATGTGTATATTCTGAGTATACTATTATATTAAGTTGTAATAACTGTTTTGCACTTCTGGTTGGAGGGTAACTGTATTTTGTTACCCTTTACTTTCACCGTGTAATGACATAAAAGTAGAATTATTATTTATTTTTTTATCTAAAGCTTGGTTTATGCTCCCACATCAAACCTTGCACGTGGGGCGTGGCGCGGTTGTTGAGCATTCAGAGTTCCGCGCCGAGGGTCCGCGTTTACTCTGCAATTCACCGCCATGCCACCAGGGGGGTGTGTCTGTGGGGTTTCAATCCTTGCTCTTTCTTCCGGTAATTTCCTTTATAATGTATATGGCATATGGTACCAACAATAAACAACAGCAAGCAATGGCGACCGAGCAGGAACGGCTGTTTTTGGAGTGGGAGCTCATCGATATTGAACAGCAAATACTTATATTGCAAAAGTGGAAGCGCAGGCGACAGAGAAGACGTTTGCGGAGGTGGTCTGTACGACCACTAAATCGGTCGAGGCTGGAAACGGGTGATTTTGCAACACTGGTTCACCCACTGAGGGACCTGGACGAACAAATGCACTTTCGATACTTTCGTTCGGAATGACCTGATGGCTTTCTTTCAGTCACCTCAAGGAACCATGTCATGGCAAAACACGATGGTGTCCCGAGGCACACTCAATCAGTGATTAACTGTGAACTGTACATGGTGTGCAAACTGTGCTGAAAATAAATTTCAAAACAACTTGAAAACAAACTTGTGTGTTTTATTCTTATGTATAAAAATCAAACAAAAAACGTGTGGTGCCAGCCAGGACATAAAGTGGTAAAAGGCAGGCACTTTTGGCCGCCTGGGTCGCCACTTTTTGTTGCCAGTTTTTTTCGCAGCCGGACATATTTGTCCCGGAGGCTTTTCCACCTTTTTGTACACTCGGCGACCTCCAGCCCCATGTTTTGCACAATCTCCCTCCAAGAGTTCGTACTCATTTGGTAGTCTTTGTAATCTTTCATCAATGAGTTGTATAGATGGTCATATTTTCTGACCTCCTCAGTTAATCGTTTGTCTACTTGGTCCATCGTTATTACCGTTCCAGAAGAACTAAACAAATTGCGCTGTAGGACGAAAGACCGGAATAAGACCGGAAAAGGCAGCTGCCGGAAATGACGTTCTGAGCGGACCGATCACAGCATAACTTAACATGCGCCTCACCACTCCCAAGATGACCAAATGCATGTAGTCTAATGCAAACGAACTACCGTAATTTTCGGACTATAGGGCGCACTTAAAATACTTAAATTTTCTCAAAAAACGACAGTGCGCTTTATAATCCGAAGCGCCGTATATATGGATTAATTCAGTTTTTTCTTACTGACCTCAAAGCGATTTTGTGTGGTACAAGTCAAAATGTTTTAGTACGACTTTGGTGAACTACAAAGCTGCACCGCTTGCAGCATTACGGCTACGGTAGCCAGGAGCGTCGCGGAGTAATACATACTGTGCTTCATCATAATATTACAGTGTGTGTATAAGGATCCCAAAGTGGCACCTGTCAAAAGACACGCTTACAACGCAGATATACCTGACTGTTTTTTTTTCTGCTTAATGCACCTTATAGTCCGGTGCGTTTTATATATGAAAAAAGATTGAAAATAGACCATTCATTGACAGTGCGCCTTATAATCCAGTGCGGCCTTTAGTGCAAAAAATACGGTACATGGAATCCCAGCAGAAATCAGAGGACTGAGTCGAGTTTGGTGGTTGGTATATGGCATCCTAGAAAACGCATCATCTGTTCTAAGGGTGCTTTCAAGGTAATTGAAAACCATTCTTCTTTCAACGTGAGCACCTCTGACTGTACATCTTTCACAGGCCTCATACAAATTATGCCCCTTTATACATTTGATATAGGCCCTAGCTGGTGCATAATAGATGAGCGCTTTAACATGGACATTGAATGTTTTGCCTTTATAAATTAACCCATTGTTTTTTTTATGTTTGTATTCAGTCAGAAAGTCATTGAGGTAATCCTCAAGTGGACTTGGCTTACTCTGTCCACAAAATATTGCCACAATGAATGGATCAGAGTAATCAAGTTTTGCTAGTATCGGCCAAAATTGTACACCGCTACTCTAGAAGAGTGGAATCCCATCAATGTTAACAATGATATTGACAGCGTTGGCCTCAGGCTGACCTAGAAAGCGACAAATTCCCTTCTCCAATCCATAAGAAGCATATTGGCCCCCACATTTATCTTCTGTTGTATTGCGCTGAGGTGTACGTAAAAGTGTCCTGGCATCTATAGGCAATAGGTGTCCTTGCTTTCGTAGTATTAGGAGCAACTCGTTAAGTGATCTATGTGTTGTTTTGTTATGCACGGCCCACTTTCTCAAGTCCTCTTCAAAGCTCACACTCCCATGCCCCTCATCATATTGTTCTGTTTCTGAGTCAGTAGACCCATATTCCATGTCTGTGTCAAAATCAGACAAAACAAGGGGTTCAGGAGCACTATCACTATTTGAAATACTTTGGCTCCTGGGCATGTGATCGCTGCTAGATCTACTTTGAGTCTGAGGGGTGTATTCACAGTCCCTAGCATCTTCCCCAGGTACATCTTCATTACTGTCAGAATCACGCAATAACTCTTCTAGTTCTCGTTTACGTTTGCGCCATGCTCTCAAGTAAGCCATCTGTAAACAAGTGGGAATCCACACAACTGGAAAAATAAATACTAAATTTTAACAATTTCACAACTATTTTAACAATTTTGTTTAAGTGAGAATTACTTAATTATCTTAAACATGTAGCACTTAGAGTGCTAGACGTAGACATGTACAGTATACATATACAGTAATATTAAACCATTAGACTAAAATGTTTAGTATATAAACAAATATATGTTCTGTTATATATATATATATAACACAAAAACTGTAAATACAGAAGTAAATGCAAATTACCTTGTTTTTGGAGTCACTGCAAATAACTAGTACAAACTAATCACACACGAGCTGACAAAGGAAAAAAAAAAACTTAAATTACATTGCCACAAACAGTGTTGCACTACATTGATGTAGGAGCTTAAGGAATACATTACACTCCCGTAAAACATGTACATGTACTCATTTAGCAGACACTTTTATCCAAAGCGACTTGCAGTTCGACTCATGGACTAGCAGAAGCTAACTAGCATTAGTGCACACACACTGGTGTGAATGTAGGTATTAGCGTTAGCACTGGCGCAAAGTTTTCGTAGGCCCCATGTCCCCATTATTGAGTGTGTAACAGTATGTAGTTCTATGATTGGAGCTAACGCAAAAAAATACAGACACATACACACAAAAAGGGTTCTGGTATACGGCAAGCAACAACATGGAACATTATCGGCTACTGTTTAGTCTTTAGCTAGCTAACCCCTTGCAAAGATTGCGTCTCCTTTAACTGGTCAACGCTGTTAGGCCTCAATCAAAAAAGCCCCAATAAACTCCTAGTATTAGAGTACGCTGTTGTAACTCGCTCAAAGAGTAGGCTATAGATGAAATGAGACATGTAAATAAGATTTTATGGTCTTATCTTTAAGTAGTTGAAAAGTATTTTGTCGAAAACCTAATCTCTGTATTGTATCACGAGGCAAAGGTGTGCGAGTTATATACCCTGCGAAAATCCAGGTTCAATGGCAGGCCAACGCAACCGGAAGCAGTGGGTCTATTTCTATTGGCTAATTTGACACGCTTCATCTTTTTTTTAGAAATATATAGAAAATCACATACAAACTACAAATATAGTGTTCACTAAATATATTTAGTTAATAGTAGGCCATTTGATGCACATGTGCGTTTGGCAGGTGAAATATCCATAATTAATGTTGACCTGGTAACCTTAATGAAATTATGGCTGACGTTTTGAAGTAATATTTTTATGGCACCAGATTGACCCGTTTCAGGTGTCAAAATGTTATATCAGTGGTTCGCAATTCCGGTCATCAGGGCATACTTTCCTGCACGTTTTAGATGTTTAATGCCCCCTTGCAAAACACCTGATTCTGTTGAGCTTCATAAGGACCCATTCATTTGAATCAGATGTGTTGGAGCAGGGAAACATCTAAAACATATGCAGGAGTGGGCCGAACACTGCATTATATTAACAGATCCAGTCCTCGAGAGCCGCTGTCCTGAAAGTTTTAGATTTTTCCCTGCTCCAGCACACCTGATTCTAATAGATGCTCATTATCAGGCTTCCGCAGAGCTTGATAACAATATTGACATATTATGATGTTTGTGACCTGGCAATGATGTTAGATTAGATTAGATTCAACTTTGCATCCAACCAGAAGTGCAAAACAGGTATTACAACAGAATAAATTAGTATATACACAGTATGAACAGTATAATCATAATAATATACAGGGTATTGTAATGGAACATTCTGATGTTCCATAGTTGTACTGTCAGATTGTTATAAATTGTGTTGATGTTTTGAAACTGCATGGACATATGGCAAGTTACATTCTGGTCAAAAGTTATCACCTCCCCACAAACAGTGCTAATCAACTGGCTTATTCTATCAATGCAAATGCATAGACAGAAGGTCTGGGAGATCACTCTCCTTTGGAGGTGCTAATCAACTGGCTTATTCTATCAATACAAATGCGTGGACAGAGGGTCTGGGTGACCGCTCTCCTTTGGAGGTGCTAATCAACAGGCAAAGGATGCTCCTCACACACAATGGATTGGAGACAAAGACAGGTTCCCCCCCCTTTTCCCCCCTTTGGAACCGCTTCCACCCAGACGTGGAAGGGGCCTTTTGGCTCTGGACTTTCCCCCTCCCCACACCAGGACAATGGGGTGGGGAGGGGGGAGTTCAACGGTATATATACAATGCCGCGATGAGACTCAAGGCCTTCTTTCTAGACCTTCACAGTGTCTATGAAACCAGGTCACAGAGTTCTGTTAATGTATGTCTTGTCTGTTTCATGTTCCATGTGTTCTTATTGCAATACTCTGTTAATGTGAAAGGTTCAATAAATGTGTATCTAACGAACTATCTACTTTGTATCCTTGCAACGTCCTCTATCGAAAAGTTTCCTTCGCAGTATGTACAGATTAAAGTGATTTAAGACAAATGTACAGCTGTATTGTACAAGATATGCTACATTTTACAGAATTTATATATATAGTATGTGGGGGGGAGGGGGGGGGGATATACACAGTAATGTAAACAGTGGTGCAAAATTCACAGTAGTAAGTTTTTAAAGTTTAAAGTGTTGTGTGCTAAAGTGGCAGAGTGCAGTGGGATTCTGGAGGGGGGGTGTGGGGTGTTGGTGGACAGGGGCGGACTGGGACAAAAAAATCAGCCCTGGCATTTTGGACCAGACCGGCCCACAACATTTGACAACACACCTTTTCAGTCTTTTAGATGCAACTGTGCAAGTCTTTAAAACAACATACCTTGAGCCATGCAATGACTTAACAGGAATCAGTGAGGGTGGACACATGAAATACTTCCAAACTTGTCATTTATTAACAGTATAAAAATACACTGCACCACTCAATCACAGTAATTAACAAAATTATGTTATTTAAAAAATAGTTTTATTTTCTTTCATTGTAGGCTAATTAGGAGCTTACCCAAGGACTACTAGTTGAACAAAGAAATGTGTGTGCTAACGCTTCACTTTTCACTCACATTTTTGGTGTGTGTGGCTTTAAATATGCCTAGGCTAGAATTACTGGAATTTACAGATACCTGCCGTATTCACATAACATAGACCAAATGATATAATTTAAAAAGTTTGATTTTCTCAAAAAAGTCAGCGAATAGTGAAATAACATGCCAGTTGTAAATTCGTAACTCCTGTTCCGAAGCACCCACAAACTCGCGTGAGGTCTCTCTGTAAAGGCCTGAACCTTGGGAACAATATCCGAGCGGGCACAGGCCTCCAACCCGCGCGCAACGGGCCACGGCGCAGCCTCAACCGCAAGTCGCCCAGAACGAAATACAGAGAGCATGCGGCCAGAAGTGCATGAATTCAATGAAGGAACACTACTATAAGCACAGAAAAAAAGTGCTTCCCCCTTATGCCTGTATAGAAGCGGCCATGCTCCTCACTTTCAAGAAAAGGGTCAGAACCCACTTATTCTGAGAATGTAATGGCACTTAGAAACATTAGAAATAGTATGGCACTCAGAAATATCACTTGTTGTTGCTGTTGTTCAGAAACTCGCTATTGTTGTGTTGTTGTTGCTTATTACTCGCGCCACATTACTGTCCGGTAGAGGCTCACCTTAAAACTTGTAAAATGTTCAGCTGAATGCTCTTAGTTCTACCATTCCTAAATGTAAATGTAGTTCAGTTAACAGTGACAGTGCGTCAAACAACACATGCTATGACAGCTATCAGCTTTATAAATGTATATCAGCTTTATAAATAAATCAGATTTATAAATATCCTTATATCAGCTTTATACATATACCACTATCAGCTTTACAAATATATCAGCTTTATGAATATATCAGCTTTATAAATATATCGGCTTTATGAATATCAGCTTCATAAAAATATTGACTGTATAAATATATTAGCTTTATAAATATGCGTGTATTTGCTGATTCGAGTAGCCTGAATGCACTAGTTGTAAGTGGGATGTCTAAATGAAGCTCTCATGGGGGCAACTTTTGGATTAATATCCAGTACCCTGGAAGAGTAACATTCAAACCTTCTCAGCTTGTGTGAAGTGGTCTGCCTCCCTGAAGAGTTAGGCCTATACATTACTTAAGTTTTCGTCCTCATATGTATGGTTTATCACAACGTTAATTAAAATGCCAATTGAACAACAGGGAATATTTTGTTGTTGTTGTTGCTGTACATCTGTGGAGTCAGTGCACGTTTATCTTAAAACATTGCATTGCAAGCAGCACAATAGTTCATCATAAATATACTGAGACAACCCCTGGCTCCTCGCCGTGTTGCACTCTAGGGCCGGCGGCAGCTCCGCGCACAACTCGAGTAACACTGGCCTTGGTAACTGAAATCGGCTTATGAGCCAGTTATTGTTTGCAAGTAAATCCTTGCGTTCCATAAAAACTTGCACACGTCAGATTGCACCATTTGCAACGTCCTCAAACAACGCTAACGCTGCCATTGTTAATACCATTTTCTTTATCACATTGTGCATGCTTTTAAATTCACCTATATGATTACAAACGCCTGGGTGTGTAAATTGTTCATAACGGTGTCTCTGATGTGCACATCACTCTGATGACTGTTTTCACATTATTAACAGTTTCCCAGCATCAGCTCTAAGTGTCGCCAAAGGAGCAATAGCTGTAGAAATGTGCGTACAACAAGTATGAAGTTGGCGTGGGGCACCGCACATTTCCACGGTCATTTCACGTTTGATACATCTGAACGTGAGTGTGGGAAAGGACGTACGCCATGTTTCTGTGCCTTTGTACATGAGGCCCTAGGACTCTATGAGCAGCTGCTGGCACACCCTAACAATTTCTACAGAAATGGGATACTCTCTAGGTCTTGCTTTGCATTCTATAATCTGATGATAATGTGGTTCTTCACCCAGGGGCTGTCAGTGATTCTGAATGCCAGACCACACTACTAACATGTTCTGCTGTGTGTTCCTCTGACCCCAGACACATCTACTGAGTATCTATCAGTCAGATGGCTCAGCAGGTTAAGGCATTGGCCTCTTGATTGGAAGGTTGTGAGCTTGAACCCCGGCTGTGGCTATGTGATGTACTTAATTTAAGGCGCTTTGGATAAAATGACATATTATTATTATCATTATTATCAATCTGTTGAGCACTTCCAGTTATCAGGCTTCCAGAAAGCTTGATATCAACCCCATCCTTTGAGTCAGGTGTGCTGGATCAGGGAAACATCTACAATAAACAGGACAGTGGCTCCTGAGAACTTTAGACTGTGTTCTATCTGTTCCATCTCTACCTAGAGAGTGTCTAGCATAGCCCTCTACTGTCAGTCAGAAATAGGACAGGGACAACTTTAGTTCAAACATGAACTAATTTATATAACACAAGTTTAAATGAGGATCATGCTGAATAATTTTTTTTTACGTACATGATAAACAGCAAAAAAGTTATTGTTAACAATCTCTTTGCAATACGCATTGACTAACCACTATGGCTCCAGTGGACATTTTTAATGTTGGATTTAAAATCAAATAAAAAACACTGCACAAAATGATCTCACAGAGTTTGAAGCGCAGAACTATCCCTTCAGTGGACTCTACTAAAATAGATCTCTGCTCGTTAGATACAAACCATCCAGAGTGAAGACAGGATAGCACTTTAATACACTGTTTGACCAACAGAACTTTTAACCAAAAACGTACTTTACACTCCTTCGTGGGGGAATTGTGACGTTCTGTTAGTGTGATGTGCTGTTTTCTCTCCAGAACCAGGAAGTAGACAGGAAGGGGGCCAACGAAACCTTCTCTCCCTTCAAACTAAATTTGTAGCGGTGACTCGGCAGTTCCTCCGCCCCTCCCTCAACCCACCCCCCAACATTTGTAACTTTTAAAACAAGAATTTAAAGGATTGTCACCATGGAAGCCTCCTATCTAAGACTTGAAATGACCACAGATTGTAGCTGGTTCTCTCGACGAAGAGAAGGGATGTGACAGCACAGCGTGGTCAGGTGGAGTCACTTCTTTGACTATATAGACCCAGAGTCTTCCTGTTATCTAGATGAATGTTAAAGGGATTCCATGAAGTTGTGTGATTAGTATTACATCTCAGGAGTACACTGCATAAACCAAGCTATGCTAGTTTTACCAGAGGAACAAACATCTGCCTCAGAAGTCTGCCTAAGCTGCACAAAATAAAGAATAAATAAAGCAATGACACAAAGGGCTTCATATATGCCCTTTATAACTGCCCCTCAACCAACCTTCATGTTGTGTGTGAATGTGGGTTTGTGAGTGTGTCTATGCAAAGACTGTGTAACCACACTGGTCACATGTTTTACACTGTCCAGTCTGTACCAGTAGACTTACAGTCTTCAGACGTTGGTGTATCCTCAGTGTGGCCGGCTGGGAGCTCCTAATCCTCCTCCTTCTCCTCAACAAGAGGTTCCCGGTGTTCATCCCTGAACGTCACCACCCTGACTCTGTCAGGCTGAGAGGGCCCAGCCACCACCTCCATAGCCTGGTCCAGGATATTAGCCACCAGGATGCTGGCTACACGCTGGTAGGCGTTGGAGTCGCCCTGCTGGGCACGGGATGGTGTATGGGGAGTGCTGCTCCCGGGGCGGTGGGGGGGGAGCGTGTCTCCCTGCTGGTCACCAGATGCACGAGGAGTGCTGCTCCCGGGGTGATGGGGGGGGAGTGTGTCTCCCTGCTGGGCACTCAGTGGTGCACGAGGAGTGCTGCTGCTGGAGCGGTGGGGCCCGAGTGCGTCCTCCCTCTGGGCACGGGATGGTGCACCATGCGAGCTGCAGCAGGGCCGTTCGAGGGGGGCGTGTCTCCCTCAGGAATCAGGGTGACCCGGAATCTTCCCACCGTATAACCCCTGGGGGAACTGGGGGGAGAAGGGAGTTCATACTCGCCTGACTCCTCTGCGCTTCTGCTCCCATGCTCGGACACCTCGGTATCCTTGCAGCTGTCAAAATGGAAACAAATGTCATTTCTACTATGCCATCTTTCTGTCACTTGTCTCTTACTTCCTCCTCACTTATACCACAACACTATCTTTGTGCAATATTACTGATCCCTGAGAATCCCCCCATCCTTCATCACTCTAACCCCTCCCTCCTCCTCACCTAGTTTAGTCAACTAGTTTACCGGAACCGATCATGTGTCAGTAACAACCGACACTGTCAGTCACATTCACACTCATATATAAGAGACAAGAATACAGGTTGGGCCTCACCAAAGACAGGGCACTAACACACCCACTAGGTGTGGACACTGTATGACATGGTGGACATACTTACCAGGGAGACAGAGTACTGGTACAACAGCCCATCCTGGGTCTTGGTAAATCTGATTGATTGATTGATTGATTAAACTTTATTTCAGACATATCAGAAAAAAATAAAAAATAAAAAAAAAATAAGAGCATGAAAACACAACACAAAGAATATGTTCAAATGATTTCACAAATAAAAATAAACAAAATAAAAATAAACAAAATAAACACAAAATAAACATAACATTGAATTGATATGCCTGAAAAGGAGTAGGAAGAAGTATAAACTTATTTAATCCTACCCCTTTTCCACAGCTCAATAGCTGTATAATAATTTTTTATATGTGTATAAATCTCAATTGCTTCAGAAGTTCTTCTGGCACATGTAGTGTCGATGAATCCAAAAGCGTATTTATAGAGCAAGATCATCATTATCATGTCATGGATCAGCTGCCTTTCGATTGGAGGACTGGCTTGATGATAAAAATGTTCATGATGTCATAATAGAGCTTCTTTTTGGAAGATCTGGGCTGATTCCAGCAAGAATGCATGGCTGATTTCTCTATACATCAAATATCTATGTATAAACTCATGTATGGCGCGATGGGTAGATTTAAAACTAAACACTAAATCACTCCCTATAGCGTTTGTAGTTTTTTCTATTTACTTATTGGTTACCAGAGGTTAGGGTTATGGTTATAAAGGAATAAAGGGGCCAAAATGTCCTAAAAAAATACATGGATGAATAAATAGTTTAATGGTTAAATACTTGATTAATCTATATCACAAAGACTAAATAAGTGAGTCTTACTCAGAATTATTCATACACATTTTAAATCTTAGACCATTTCACTTGATTTGCATGTTTGAGTGGCTGATAATATTTTTGAAAAAAAACCTCTATTAAACACAGCACATCCATTTGTATGTTTTTAAATAGTAATTTATTGTCTTGTCAAATCAAATCAACATTTATTTGTATAGCCATTTTTACAAGCAATGTCACAGAGGGCTTCACATATGCCCATATAACTGCCCCTCAAACAACCTAAACCCTCAAGGAAGACAAGGAAAAACTCCCAGAAAAACTCACTAGGAACAAAAAATGGAAGAAAGCTTGGAAGGAGCAATTCAGTGAGGGATCCCCTCCTCCAGGGACGGTTGGAGAAAGTGAAGAGCAGAACACAGGCTATGTACACACTGTCACACTGGCATGTATTTATCACGGCAAACAATGACACTGCACGAAAGCGTACATGTAGACAGCAACACCACTGTGAAGTTTGCAGATGACAAAATTGAAAAAAACGGTCCAAGTTGTTAATGAGCGCAATGAGATGAGTTTGAATAAGCACAGAGAGGTGTTTCACTTGTGTGGCTGCAACATCACGTTCTCCTGCAACACAGTGGGAAACGTGAAGTGCTCATACAATACACTCAGGCTATTTTGACCTTTGACTTCATCAGCGACCGAGGCCTTCATAGTCACTCCTCACAGTAGGCCAGACACCATCAGAATAATCTGCATATTTGAGATTGTTTGACAAACATTTGAATAAATTATCGAGGTTAGGTTGTGTTTGATTTCAGAGATACTTTATCCACTTTATATCATTTTATTTTACATTCGATTGAAAAGGTATAGGCTGTGGAAGTATACCAGACATTATTAGAAAAACCTGTTGTATGTTTGAGATCTTATACATAAAAGCCAGACATTGCGGGTTTATAAATAATAAAACAATCATCCATAGTGATGGTCCTACTTTGAACTGGCTCCTAATATTGGAGGTAAACTGTTTGCCGGTCGGTTCAAAAAGAAAGTTCTAGACTTGATCTCCGTGTGATCCTGGTAGACTTCTCCTTCTTGTTTTACGGCGGCTCCTGGTAGACTAGCATCACCTATCACGTTCATGGTTAGCTGGGGCCTCATGTACAAAGAAAACCCAGAAACTGTCGTACACACAAATAAATTCAGATGTATCAAAGTGTGCGTAGGCATGGATCCAAGCACGTTTCTTTTGTACATCACAATCAACATGGAATTGAGCGCACATGCAGAGGTGCCGAACTCCTCCCTGTCCACGCCGCCATTTAAATATTCAAATCAATGTAAATAGGCCCTGGACCTGCAATTTCCACCCCCTGGAGGACAAATAAAGGTTTATCTAATTTCCCTGTTGGTCCGATCAGATCAATCAAAATGAGTATAGGGAAGAAAAGAGTCAATCAGGGGCTTGATAGAAAGCTTTGCAGCTTGAATTTCAATAAAATAAAATAAACATTTGAATGTGCACCTGCCCAAATGTGCATTACGCTGGTTTACATAGACAATTAAACGAATAAACTATTTACGCACCCATAGCCACCCATCGCGCACCGCACCAGCCTCCAGCCTGTTCCCAACCATGCTGTTACTAGTCAGAATGAATGAGTCATGCGTTGAACCAGGCCACCTTGCCACGATTTTAGTTAACTGCATTTGCGCATCACATATGATTTGAACATTAATGGAATTAAAATGTTTTATATTAACATAAACAGATTAATCCTGTGATGGCGCTTTTATAGCAATGTGTGTGCAGTCAATATCTCCGATAACCTTAGGAAAACTGGCTATCGCTGCTAATTGCGTACTCCAGTAACACTGGCCTTGGTAACCGAAATCGGTTTATGAGCCAGTTATTGTTTGCAAGTAAATCCTCGCGTTCCCTAAAAACTTGCTCACGTCGGATTGCACCATTTGCAAGGTCCTCAAACAACGCGAACGCTGCCATTTGTGAATAAAAAATTTCTTCAACACATTGCGCATGCTTTTATATTCACCTATATGATTACAAACGCCTGGGTGTGTAAATTGTTCATAACGGTGTCTCTGATGTGCACATCACTTGACTGTTTTCACATTATTAACAGTTTCCCAGCATCACCTCTAAGTGTCACCAAAGGAACAATAGCTGTAGAAACGTGCGTACGACAGCTATGAAGTTGGCGTGGGGCACCGCACATTTGATACATCTGAACGTGAGCGTGGGAAAGGACGTACGCCACGTTTTTGTGCGTACGCAACCTTTGTACATGAGGCCCCTGGTGACCTCTCTGAAAAGGTGCTGGCAGGTTTTCATTTTTAATGGATGGTTTTATGTCTTTAACTTCTGCCCCTGAGATGAAATATCCAGTTAAAATCTGGTGAGACACTGAAACTTTTCAGACTGTGGTGCTCCAGGATGCACTTCCTACTGAGAGTTATTTTCTTGGGATTTATGTGTTGGTTAAGGGATTTGGTGACAGGGTTTGGAGCCTTCCTCTACACCAGGGGTCGGCAACCTTTACCAGTCAAAGAGCCATTTGGACCCGTTTCCCACAGTAAAGAAAACACTGGGAGCCACAAAACCCTTTTGACATTTAAAATTTCATAACACTGCATATATTCCATGTATAAACAAACTATAATGTGTTGCATTTATGAAATCAATGAACGACTGCAGAGAAAAAAAGTTCCGAAAAAAGGACGTTGACGTTGGGTTGAAGGTTGCTTTCAAGTAAAATGTCTGAGTCCTTGTATTTATGAAGAAAAAAAAACGCTGAACTTAAATTATCCACCGTCAGCAAACCAAAAATACCGTCCTCTCTCTGTGTGCCATCATACTTTTACTGGCGCGTGCATTCAGCTGTCAACCTGAAAAATAAAAGGACCATTTCACTGAACAATGAAAAAATATGAAAATGTGCAAAATAATAGGCAATTAAAATATTTATCATACTTGGTTAATGTGATTTCTGCTCCTGAACCTCAGTGCACAGCGTCTGCACATCAGGGCTGTATGCCGTCACCTTCATCTTCACACAGGATCGTAAGCTGTCATCTGTGAGGCGTGCTCGATGTTTGCTTTTAATAAAGTTCATGTTGGAGAACACCTGCTCGCATACATATGTGGATCCAAAGATCGACAGGACTCCAAGTGCATACTTTTTCATGTTCACATAAACGTCGGGGATAGCATTCCAAGTTTCAAACACAAGTTGGTCCGTTTTGGGGAGGTTTTCAATATCACGCCATTTGTGATTCTGTGCAAGAACGGCCTTCTGACGGGCAACATCTTCAAGGTCTGCTGTCAAGCGTTTAAACTTGGACACCCATATGTCTTTGTCGGCTATGTCGGCCAGTTCCATCTCAAGATCAGGTTGACTCACACCTGCCACTGCAGTCGTATTCAGCAGGGATGAATCGAGGCTTAGAGGAGTGATAGGGAAGGATAATGAGTTTTTTTCCTCTCTGAACTCGCAGAATCGTTTCCCAAACGATGTCTGCATTGCGATGATTGCAGAATGTAAACACTCCGAATTTATCATGTGAGCTTCTTTGAACTCTCTCAAATTGGGGAAGTGTGACAGTGTACCTCTCTGTAAATCTCTGGCAAGCACTGTCAACTTGCGCTCGAATGCCAAAACCTCCTCTAGCATGTGCAGGGCTGTACGTCCTCTCCCATGAAGAGCCGAGTTCAGCGTGTTCAGGTGCGCTGTCATGTCTACCATGAAGTGTAGCTTTTCCAGCCACTCTGGCTGTTCCAGCTCAGGAAATTTGAGCCATTTGCTGCTCAGGAAAGTTTTCACTTCTTCCAGACACGCGGCAAAGCGTTTCTGCACCTCCCCTCTGGACAGCCACCGGACTTTGTTGTGCAGCTGGAGATCGGAATATGTGCTTTCCAGTTCGTCCAATAACGAACGGAACTGACGGTGATTTAAAGCTTTTGCCATTATTTTATTTACAATCTGAATGACAACATTCATTACTTCTGTGCATTCCGGAGGAAATGTTTGAGCACACAGTGCTTCTTGGTGCAGGATGCAGTGAAAGGTCAGCAGCTTTCTGTCCAGCGACTTCTGCGCTCCTGTCATACTTGGTGCTCCATCAGTAGCCACTGACACCAGGTGGGTGGTGTTTATTCCTTTGGCTCTTAAACAATTCAAGACAGCCTCACAGATGTCCTCCCCCCGTGTTTGGCCTTTTAGTGGTATCAACTCAATAAGTTCTTCCTGTGGCCCAGCAGAGTTTACATACCGGCAGAACAGTGCTATTTGTTCAATATCACCTTTGTCTTTAGATTCATCACAGGCAATTGAGTAGGCTACAGCTGAGTTGATGTCTTTAATTTGCGGTCTGGTGAAGTCATCTGCCATTTTGATGGTTCTGTCTTTGACAGTCTTTGCAGAGAGGGCCATATCCTTGATTTTCTGCACAATTTCACTCTTGTTTTTAAAGTCTGTGAATAGATGTTCTGAAATCTTAATTAAAGATTATTTTATATATTCACCATCTGTGAAGGGCTTCCCGTGCCTGACTATTTCCTGAGCGGCTACAAAACTCGCATATGTACTCGAATTTGCAGACTTCATCCACTTCTTGAAGTGATTTTTACTAAGATCAACCTTCCGCATCAGTTCCGAAACGGCTTTTTTTCTCTCATCTCCGTCCGGATATTTTTGAGCAAAGGCCTGGGGCCTCATGTACAAAGACTTGCGTGGATTTCCTACTGAAACTTGGCGTACGCCAAAACCCAGAAACTGTCGTACGCACAAATAAATTCAGATGTATCAAAGGGTGCGTAGGCATGGATCCAAGCACGTTTCTTTTGTACATCACAATCAACTTGGAATTGAGCGCACATGCAGAGGTGCCGAACTCCTCCCTATCCACGCCCCCATTTAAATATTCAAATCAATGTAAATAGGCCCTGGACCTGATATTTCCACCCTCTGGAGGACAAATAAAGGTTTATCTAATTTCCCTCTTTGCCTTTCTGGTCACCTTGGTGTTGGGAAAACTTGCAATTGTGTACTTAGGCATTTCTATTGGCCTGGTATTAAGACTGATGTTTCCCTGTATTGTAAATCATGTAATGTGTGCCAAATGGTTGGTAAACCAAACCAAAAGATACCTGCAGCTCCTCTTCATCCTATCCCTGCTGTCTGGGAGCCCTTTGAACGCGTTTAATTGATTGTGTTGGACCTCTGCTGTGGTGCAATCTGGCAACCAATATCTTTTGACCATTATGTGTGCTGTAACTTGGTTTCCAGAGGCAGTTCCCCTGAGGAAAATTACAGCACCAGTTATTTCTAAGGCCTTGGTTATGTTTTTCACCTTGTTTGGTTTTCCAAAAGTTGTTCAATCGGATCAAGGTTCAAACTTTGAGCCGGACCTTTTCTCAGGTTCTCAAACAGTTGTCTATTAAACATTGTACCTCCTCTGCGTATCACCCAGAGTCTCAGGGTGCCCTAGAGAGGTTTCATCAGACTCTCAAAACCATGTTGAAATCTTACTGTTTGGAGTTTGTAAAAGATTGGGATGAGGGGATACCCCTACTGTTGTTTCTATTAGATAGGTGGCCCAAGAGTCTACAGGGTTCAGTCCAGCGGAACTTGTGTTTGGGCATACTGTGAGGGGCCCTTTGAAGCTCCTGAAGGAAAGATGGCTGGGTAACGACTCTAGCCCTACCAACAACCTGCTTGACTATGTTATTGACTTTAGTTTCAAGCTTACTAGAGCTTGTGAGCTTGCCAAGTCAAACTTATGTGTTGCTCAGGGAAAGATGAAGAAATGGTTTGACAGTGGGGCTAGACATCGAGTTTTCTCTCCTGGTGACCCAGTCCTTGTGTTGCTTCCCCTACCTGGGTCGGCCTTGCAAGCTCAGTACAGTGGTCCCTACGTGATAGAGCGACAAGTTGGGTCATGTGACTATCTGGTTAGAACCCCAGATCGTAGACATAAAACTCGTCTGTGTCATGTAAACCTTCTGAAGCCATATTTTGTTCGCAGCTCGACTGTTTCACCTGTGGTGAAGTCTGTTGCAGTGCTAAACGTTCCCCCTGCACTGAGTGTTATTCCCCCTGACCCAGCTCGACCTGCTGTTGATGAGTTCACCAACTCGGGTGAGGCTTTTCAGATCCGGCTGCCAAACTCAAAGGTCCTGGCTGGTCTGAACAATAATTTGCTCTACCTGTCACCCGCTGAGTGAGCTGACATCACACACCTAATTGAGCATCATCCCTGTCTGTTCTCTGACGTCCCCACTTGTACCAGTGTGCTTCATCATGACATTGATGTGGGTGATTCAGCCCCTATTAAACAACATCCGTATAGGGTAAACCCCACTAAGCGTCAGCTGTTGAGTAAAGAAGTAGTTTATATGCTTGATCATGGTATTGCTGAGCCTAGCTCCAGCGCTTGGAGTTCATCCTGCCTGCTGGTAGACAAGTCTGATGGGTCCCTACGTTTTTGCACAGATTTCCGTAAAGTCAACGCCATCACCAAGCCTGACACTTTCCCTCTCCCTCGTCTCTCTTGAAGGGGTACTGGCAGGTGCCTTTGACCCCACGTGCATGTGAGATATCCGCCTTTGTTACCCCTGACAGCTTTTGTCAGTACAAGGTTATGGCAACTTTCCAGAGGTTGGTTAACCAGGTTTTAGAGGGGGTTGTAGGATGTGAGGCATACCTGGATGACCAGGGGTCTCATTTATAAAGCTTGCGTACGCACAAAACGGGGCTGAAAACGTGCGTACGCCAGTTTTCACGCAAAGTCAGTTATTTATAAAAAACTAACTTGGCGGTAGAATGTGCGGTCCCCCACGCAAACTATGACCCTCCCGTAAACCTACGCACTTTTTGGAGACAGTGGGAATTGGAAACACATACTGCAAAAAGTAAAAGTCGGAGAAGCGATTACTCGTAATATTTATGTGTTTTGTTGTCCTCACACACATTGACTCAATTTATGATTATAATGAAGATTAAATACATCAGTGTTATTTGAGGTTGAACTGCGTGATAATTGTTCCATACACATCTTGTACAATGCAACTCAAAATTTAAATCAATATTCAGCGCTGTCTGTCTCACAATCAGATTGTCCTTTTACCGCATTGTAGGAGGCTGAAATGCATGTAACTACAGAACACAAAGAATAACTAAATATATTTATTTAATACTGTGCATATATCATCATATGTCAAAAGATCTAATATAATCTAATCTAATCTAACTGGAAATACAGTTGTTAAACTCCCGCGCAATCACTACACTCATTACACTTCAGAATCAGAATTCGTTTTTAATCGCCATGCAAGATACATAAACACGGAATTTACTACTGCAGTTGTTACCGCTTCTTCTCCGGTTCTGCCACTTGGCGCTGTCGCACTATTGTGTTGTTTTTTTGTTTGCCTTGATTCACCATGAAAAACAATCACCTGCCAGGTTCATGAGAATGATACTTGATTAGCATTCATGAGGTCCTTTGCATTGACCATTTATGGTTAAAAATGGGCGTGTTCAGGGCGGGGTGCAATGACACTTTACGTACGCACACTTGTGGTTAACCTGTGATTTATAAAGCGAACATTGCCTACAGGTGTGCGTACGAACGGTTTTATAAATCTGAATTTTTGTGTGCGAAGTAAGAATTCTACGCACTCCTTTATAAATGAGACCCCTGGTAATTTATAGCTGTACTTGGGTTCAGCATGTTCAGCAACTGTGGGAAGTGTTTGGTCGGCTTGCTGCTGCCAAATTGACATTAAACCTCTCCAAGAGTGACTTTGGTCATGCCACAGTGTCATATCTGGGTAAAGTTGTTGGCTGTGGTGTTGTTAGACCTATTGATGCTAAGTTGGAGGCCATTTTGAACTTTGGTACTCCCTCTACTTGGAGAGAACTGAAAAGATTTCTTGGAATGACAGGCTATTATAGGAGTTTCTGCTGTGATTTTGCCACTGTTGCTGTCTCTTTGACCAACCTGTTAAGTCCTAAGGTCCCTTTTGTCTGGACAGAACAGTGTCAGGTTGCCTTTGAACATCTCAAAGCGTTGCTTAGTAATGCTACGGTCCTTGCTGCTCCATTTTTTGACAAGCCCTTTAAGTTAGCTGTTGATGCTAGTAATGTAGGTGCTGGGGCTGCTACAGGATGGTGCCCATGGGGTGGAGCATCCTCTGTGCTACTTCTCTAAGAAGTTTGATGTCCACCAGATGCACTTCTCAACAGTTGAAAAATAAGCTTTTGCGTTAATTCTTGCTTTAAAACATTTTGACGTCTATGTTTCAGGTGCCCCCCTGCTGGTGTACACTGATCATAATCCCTTGGGGCCTCATGTACAAAGACTTGCGTGGATTTCCTACTGAAACTTGGCATACGCCAAAACCCAGAAACTGTCATACGCACAAATAAATTCAGATGTATCAAAGTGTGCGTAGGCATGGATCCAAGCACGTTTCTTTTGTACATCACAATCAACGTGGAATTGAGCGCACATGCAGAGGTGCCGAACTACTCCCTGTCCACGCCTCCATTTAAATATTCAAATCAATGTAAATAGGCCCTGGACCTGCAATTTCCACCCACTGGAGGACAAATAAAGGTTTATCTAATTTCCCTCTTGGTCCGATCAGATAAATCAAAACGAGTAGAGGGAAGAAATGAGTCAATCAGGGGCTTGATAGAAAGCTTTGCAGCTCTAATTTCAATAAAATAAAATAAACATTTGAATGCGCACCTGCCCAAATGTGCATTTCGCTGGTTTACATAGACAATTAAACAAATTACTATTTACGCACCCATAGCCACCCATCGCGCACCGCGCCAGCCTCCAGCCTGTTCCCAACCATGCTGTTAGTCAGAATTAATGAGTCATGCGTTGAACCAGGCCAACTTGCCACGATTTTAGTTAATTGCATTTGCGCATCACATTTGAACATTAATGGAATTAAAATGTTTTCTATTAACATAAACAAATTCATCCTGTGATGGCGCTTTTATATCAATGTGTGTGCCGTCAATATCTCCGATAACCTTAGGGAAACCGGCTATCGCTCCTAATTGCGTACTCCAGTAACACTGGCCTTGGTAACCGAAATCGGCTTATGAGCCAGTTATTGTTTGCAAGTAAATCCTCGCGTTCCCTAAAAACTCGCTCACGTCGGATTGCACCATTTGCAAGGTCCTCAAACAACGCGAACGCTGCCATCGTTAATACTATTTTTCTTCATCACATTGCGCATGCTTTTATATTCACCTATATGATTACAAACGCCTGGGTGTGTAAATTGTTCATAACGGTGTCTCTGATGTGCACATCACTTGACTGTTTTCACATTATTAACAGTTTCCCAGCATCACCTCTAAGTGTCGCCAAAGGAACAATAGCTGTAGAAACGTGCGTACGACAGCTATGAAGCTGGCGTGGGGCACCGCACATTTCCACGGTCATTTCACGTTTGATTCATCTGAACGTGAGCGTGGGAAAGGACGTACGCCACGTTTTTGTGCGTACGCAACCTTTGTACATGAGGCCCCTGGTTTTTCTCAACAGCATGAGTGGCACCAATCAACGACTCTTGTGGTGGGGTCTGTTCCTACAGGGGTATGACCTCAAGATTTGAACAATTTTCGTGGCCGGGACAGGGGGCTGATGCCCTCTCAAGGTCCTGAGGGTCTTTTGACTTATTTCTGTTTTTTTTAGGTTGTCCCTGGGCAAGATTTAAGGTGGGGGTGTTACAGGCCTCATGGTATGTCATATTATGTTTGTTTGCCTGCTTGTGCTTTTTGTTTTTGTCCAGGCCCTCCCACTTCCTGGTGCTGATTGTGGTCACCTGGCCTCCTGCTTAAAAGACCAGACCACACCTCCTTCTAGCTCTCTCACACTCCCATTGATAGCAGGCCATGCTGCAGCATTCCTGGTTGCTCATCCCTTTGTTCAGAGTTTTGTACTTGAATAAACCGCCGTGCACCTAGTTTTGTCCCCCTTGTTTCATTGTGTTGCTTCCCTGGAGCCGGGGATGTAACATAGGCTGTTGGAGAATGGGGGCGTGCGTGAACCGCTCCTTCAGTCCCTTGAAGGCGGTGTTGGCAGCGGGAGACCACGTGAAGGGTGTGGCTGTGGAGTGAGTTGGGTGAGAGGGGCTGCAACCCGGCTGTAATCACGGATGAATCTGCGGTAGAAATGGGCAAATCCCAAGAAACACTGTAACAGTTTTTGGGTGGTGGGAGTTGGTCATTCCTCCACTGCTCGGATCTTGGAAGGGTCTGGCTGTAGTCTTCCTTGAGCGATAATTAAGCCCAAAAAGCTCACCTCAGACGAGTGGAACTTGCATTTCCCCGTTTTGACGTAAAGTTTGTTGTCCAGAAGTCTCTGCAGTACCAGCCTGTAATGGAACATTCTGATGTTCCATAGTTGTACTGTCAGATTGTTATAAGTTGTATTGGTGTTTTGAGAACTGCATGGACATATGGTGATTTACATTCTTGTCAGAGGCTCCCACCAAAGTTAACACCTTCCCACAGACAGGATGATGACTTGCTTATTCTATCAATGCAAATGCATAGACAAAAGGTCTGGGAGACCACTCTCCTTTGGAGGTGCTAATCAACTGGCAGAGGATGCTCCTCACCCACAGTGGATTGGAGACAAAGAACGGCTGGGAGACAACAGGTCCCCCCCTTTCCCCCCTTTGGAGATGTGACACCCCTGGACAACTTCAAAACAAAGCCGCTTCCAGCCAGACGTGGAAGGGGGGTTGGCCAGACCACCTTTTGGCTCTGGCTTTTCCCCTCCCCACACCAGAATAATGGGGTGGGGAGGGGGGAGTTCAACGGTTGGGTGATTATATATACAATGCCGTGAGGAGGCTCGGGGCCTTCTTTCTAGACCTTTCAGTGTCTATGAAACCAGGTCACAGAGCTCTGTTTAATGTATGTCTTGTCTGTTTAATGTATGTCTTGTCTGTTTCATGTTCCATGTGTTCTTATTGCAATACTCTGTTCTTGTGAAAGGTTCAATAAATTTGTATCTAACGAACTACCAAACTTTGTATCCTTACAACACTTCCAATTTAGAAAAACTGCCATTACACAGCCTCACCTGCTTGATATGTTCATCCAGTGAACTGGAAAAAATGTCAAAAATATCATCCAAATAGACGAACACAAAATGATTGAGCATGTCACGTAAAATGTCGTTAATGAGGGCTTAGAACACAGCAGGAGCATTTGACAAACCGAATGGCATCACCTGATATTCGAAATGTCCAAGTGGGGTGTTGAACAACATTTGCCACTCATCCCCCTCTCGGATACGGACCAGGTGGTAGGCGTTTCTGTGGTCTAGTTTAGTCAAAAACATGACACAGAGGCTCGAAGGAGGGATCGATCCGGGTTAGAGGGTATTTATTCTTGACAGTGATGTCATTTAGTCCACGATAGTCAATACAGGGGCGAAGGGAGCCATCCTTCTTACCCACAAAGAAAAACCCTGCTCCGAGGGGGGACGAGGAGGATCTGATGAAACCTGAAGCTTTAGAGGTATAAATGTACTCCTCCATCGCTTCCGTCTCAGGGTGTGACAGCTTGTACAGGCGACTGGAAGGAAGAGCGGCGCCAGGGAGCAGATCTATAGCGCAGTCATAAGGGCGGTGAGGTGGTAGAGACAAGACTCGTTCCTTGCAGAACACAGTGGCTAGATCATGATACACAAGTGGCACGAGAGACAAATCAGGTGGCTTGGGACCGAGGGCGGCAGATCACTTGACCCTGGGTTCCCGCGGATCCTTAAAAAGTCTTAAAAAGTCTTAAATCCATAAATTAAAAAAAGGCCTTAATTAGCATTAAAAAGTCTTAAATCCATCCTTCTCAAGTCTTAAATTTTAACACGTCGTGGTCAGTAGGATTTTGTGATTGTACTTTGTCTCAAATCTAAAAATAATGGGAAACATTTTTTATTTTATTTTTATAAATTGCCGAATTTCAGTTATGTCGCAAAATCACGAGAGCGGAACCAACAAAACATGTTTGCGGCCGTAACTCTGAGCAGGTGCACGTCGTTAAGGTAGCAGTAGCAGCATGAGTAGCAGTCGGCCCGCATCATGGGAAAGTGTAAATTCAACGAGATGTGGCTATCCAACAATGATTTTTCTGCCTGGCTGAAACCGGTACCCGGCAATGTATATGAGGCACGGTGTATTTTGTGCAAGAAATGTTTCAAGCTCGGCACGATGGGAATCAAAGCAGTGGAGTCCCACATGCACAGCGCGAAACACAAAGCCTCAACCTCCAGCTGTCAACAAACGCCAGGTATTTCCCAGTTCTGTTCTGCTCTCGTCTCTACCGTGCCACCCCCACCCCAATCTTCGATATCGACAGCCGGGACAGCAGCACCAAGTCTCCGGACAACGTTTGGATGCACGCCGACCATGAAAGCAGAGTTACTATGGTGTCTGAACACCGTTACAAGACACCAATCATTTAAGTCAAATGAGGGAATTGGGGACTTGTTTCGGGCGATGTACCCAGATTCTGAAGTGGCCCACTCGTTCGCATGCGGTCCCGATAAAACGGCATACATTACAAAGTTTGGAATAGCCCCTTATATTTTCGAGCAGCTTGTTGCCAAGGCCAACAAGGATGCTTTTGTTTTAATGTTCGACGAGAGCCTCAACCGGACAACTAAAACCAAACAGCTGGATCTTCATGTCCGCTACTGGAGCAACGACCACGTCCAGTCCCGATATGCGGGGTCGCAGTTCCTGGGACATGGAACAGCCAAGGATTTAATATGCCATTTCAAAGTAAGTAGTCGACACGGCACACATAGAACCCTTTAGTGCATAATGTAGTTGAGGAAACAATTAATAATTTGTCTTTATCTCAATGTTAATACAATGCTGTAAAATCCATATTTCACTGTTTAGTTGTAAGAAGAATCGGCTTTCACTTTAGTTTGAACAAATAGTCGATGACATTAAATGGCAAGGAAATCCTAGTCAGAAATATATTAACTGAACTGTTTTTATATTGGGTTATACACAGAAAATAATAGTTGGATTTGTTAAGTCTTGTTTTCCAATCAAGTATTTGTTTTAGTACTCCGTGATTGTGCATATACTAAAAAGCCCCATTTGCAAGTTTTCTAGACCTTTTTTCCGAATATTTCCATTAATTTTAAGCAATACAAAAATCTAGTTTTATCCTATTAAAGTAGCCTAATAATTCATGCAATAGAGGGTGAAAGCTGAAAATTAGAATAAATAATTCTGCCCATCGCATTTATGTAAATGTGGCGACCAAAACGTTCAATATAATGCAGTCCAGTTCAACACCACTGCTAATTATAACATCAGTAATTAGGTGAAAATATTTCTGACAGTGTCAATCAAAACGGAACATTATTATATTTGTTAAGGTAGAAGTTATGGCACAGCTGTTGTATTGGATCACATTATATTGTACAAGTGTTCTGAATGAAGTGGCTGGCGAGTTTATATTATACGGACTTCAGCTTTGACTTGTTAAGGTGTATAAATATTATTATTGATTCCTTTTCTGTGTTCAGCCTTCCATCCACAAAGATAATATGCTGTATGACAGTTTGCTAAATTTGTACTATATTAATCCATCATGTTTCATTATTGTTTATTCTCAGCAAGGTGCCAAGGACCTGGATATGCGTAAACTGTTGTCCGTCTCCATGGACGGCCCAAACGTAAATTGGAAGTTCCATGAGTTACTGCAGCAAGAACAGGCAGAGCAATATGGCGGCGCTCAACTGATTGTGGTAGGAAGCTGTGGCCTCCACACCTTACATAATGCTTGCAAAGGTGGCTTCATCATGTGGCAAATTGACAAAGTTCTGAGGGCCATGCACTATCTCTTCCATAACACACCTGCAAGGAGGGAGGACTTCACAGTTCTTACAAAAAACACAAAATTCCCACTGCCATTCTGTGGCCACCGTTGGCTTGAGAATTTACCAGCTGTGGAAAGGGCTATAGAGGTATGGCCTTCATTGACCATGTATGTGGATGCAGTCAGGACCAAGGGGCTACCAAATCCAGTAACCTCATCTTTTGACACCCTTGAAGCGGCACAAAAAGATCCTCTCATCATGGCAAAACTGTACTTCTACATGTTTGTCATCAGGACCTTCAGCCCCTTCCTGACCACATATCAGACAGATGTGCCAATGATGCCATTCCTTGCGAACGATTTGGCAGAATTGATGAAGGTAATTAAAGAGTTTTGTGTTTATTTCTTATTTTATACGTCATATGATATGACAATTATATTATGTTGACAAAAATCTGAAAGAAGAAAGCAAAGCAGTGTTGACATTGTCCAGTCAATATGGTTGTAATTATATGGGTTATATTTTTAGCTTTTCTGTTCACAGTGTATTTTGAGGCATTTAATCAAGAGGGAGGTCCTTCAGGAAATCAGTCCACTCCAGTTAGCCAGACTGGATGTTGGTGACAAAAAAAATTGGGTCCGTCCTAAGGAAGTGAACGTCGGCTTGGGTGCAGAATCAACCCTGAAGGTAGTGTATTAGGTTATTGTTTAAAATATTACCAGGATCCAGAAAATGGATTTACTAGTTGTTATGTGATAAGTGTGAATGGAACTATATGTTATTAAATTCATAAAGTGAGTTCATGCTTAAAAACAGTTTAAAAAAGGTTTGCAATGAAGATACATTTACAGGGGTTTAAAAACAATAATTTGGTTTTAACTATCTCTGATGCGTTCATCAGAAAGCCTGAATCAGTTTGTCGATATCGACTGGTAATGCCTGTTATCCACCACCAGGGATTTTCGCGCTGTTTTCCTCATTGCAATAAACTCCTGCATGAGAGAAACACCTGTTAAATCACTCTCGTGATTCTTTCTCCCTGTGTTCAGGTAAAGGTTGCTAATGTTGTTTTGTTGTGTTATATATATTGTTGAGACGTTTTACAGTTGATCCAACATGACAAATTAAGCTGAAGCTATTTTATTTTTTGTATTTTGAGATGACACGTTTTCTGTACATGTGAACTTGCGCTCCGCCATTATATACTAATGCCGCAAACATGTGTTTGTACAGTGATGTTCAATTAATGCCGATTGCAATAAACTCCTGCATGAGAGAAACACCTGTTAAATCACTCTCGTGATTCTTTCTCCCTGTGTTCAGGGGTGCAACAGTTACATAGGTCACTCTCATTACCCCTGTCAGGAACTTCAAAGACAGAAAAATATAGGAGAACTCACTGTCCTAGAGTTTAAGATGGACTGCATCAAGGTGATGTCAACTATCCTGCAGAAAGTGCAAGACAAGAGCCCCTTAAAATATCCCACTGTGAGGCAGCTGGCGTGTTTGGACCCTAGAAAGATGTTCTCTGATCCAGAATGGTGCCAGGGAAAGCTAAGGATGCTCGTCCAGAGGTTTCTGCACGATAAGCAGTTGTCAGGAGCTGTAACAGCCGGTATGAGAGAATAGAGCAGTTAAAGTTTTCTTTTTGAATTCATTATGATGTCTGTCTCTAAATGTAAAATAAACTAAGAGTGATGTAAATAGTATCTAAAGAAGTGTTAGGTATTCAGAAAGCGTAAATTATTACTATGAATTTGCCTTGTTCTTATCTAGTACTTAGTGTGACTGTAAAATAAAGTGGTTGCTTTTTTAATTGAATTTTGCCTGTGGCTCTGTATTTTATCTTGCAGGTGACGTGATTACACAGCAGTTCTGTGATTTCTTATCTGTTGAGGCTAGAAATGACACCTTCCTATCCTACCGACCCACTGTGACCAGGGTGGATGTCTTCCTCCATCAAGCTTTCCAGGGCAAATGCTACTCTGAGCTGTGGGAGTTTTGTAAGAAGCTTCTTCTCCTCTCACATGGCCAGGCAACAGTTGAGAGAGGCTTCTCAATAAACAAAGAGGTTGAAACTTGCAACATGCTAGAAGAAACAATGGTCTCCCAACGACTGATCTGTGACTATGTCACCGTTTGTGGGGGTGTCCTGAAGGTCCCCATCACCAAGGAGCTGCTGTCCTCAGTTGCATCGGCTAGGTCAAGGTATAGGATGTACCTAGATGAGGAAAAGAAAAAGAAAATGACTGAAATGGCCAGACAGAGCCAAAGGGCAGCTGTGGAGCACATCGAGGAACTTAAGAAGAAGAAAAAATGTCTGTCTGAGGTGGCAAAGGTTCTGCTGGATGATGCTGATCAGCTCGCCACACAAGCTGAGGGAAAGGCTGGCACCCTGATGGCACAGCTCATCACCAAATCCAACACGCTACGGAAGCGGTACAAAGACAAAATGGCAGAATTGCAACAGGTGGAGGAGGAACTGAAGTTGAAAGCCTGCAGCCCCATGCCATAGCTGGAAAGTTTTGTGTTTTTCAAAACTTTTTTCACTGCACCAAAAAGTCATGTTTTTATGTTCAAATACATTTTTCCATTTGTGTTGATGGTCTTAACTTTCATTTCAAGCGCCCTGATGACATTAAGATGTCCACTGTTGTTTACATTATTTATATTACCCTCTTGCATTTCATCATTTGTGTTTTACCAAATAGTCACCACAATGTGGCAGACTAAAGACAGTATTTTCAGATAGGTGGATAGTTTTAATGTTAATGCTTTCTTGCATTTACTTTCCTTGTAGTGTTCAGATGATATAGGCTTACTGTTGAGTTGTATCGGTTTCATCTTCCCTGTACTCTACAGCATAATGTGCGCAAGAGGTCATTTGTTTCTTTCCAAAAAGCCTACTGATAGTGGAAATATGTTTAAATAAATTTTTCCATTTGTTTAAAATATGTCATTGGTCTTAAATTTAATTTCAAGTGGCATTAAAAAGGTCTTAAAAAGTCTTAAATTTAACTTGCATTAAGCTGTAGGAACCATGTGACCGTAGTAGCGGCAGAGTGGAGACAGTGCGAGTGGCAGAAAGTGCCAATCAACATGAGGGTTGCGAAGTCGAAGCCAGGGGAGAACCAGCATGACCGGAGATGAGTGAGGGCAGGACCAACAGTTGAATGCGCTCTCAATGATTTCCTTAGATTATTAGAGTGCCAGGCTGGGTGCGATGAGTGATAGTGGCCAAGCGCCGCCCATCAAGGGTGTTTACCATCTTGGGAGTGTCAAGGGCTTCAATGGGGATCAGGGATTGTTCCAGTAGGGCAGAGTCTATGAAGCTGCCGTCTGCGCTGGAGTCCACAAAAACAGGAATTGGCAATGACTCACGTGACGGGTGATTTGGGTAAGAGGGCTAGGACTTAGCGTGGTTTGACTCACCAGCGTGCCCCCGTTCACTGGCGAGCTGGTCCTTTTGGCAAAGCTTGGCAGGAGGCGAGGAAGTGTCTGGACTGACCACGGTAGATGCACAGTTTATTGCTCAATCTGCATTGCCGTTCCTCCATGGTTAGCCGGGTCCTCCCCACCTGCATGGGTTCCTCCGACACAACTGGGGGTGCTCTTGGGATCCAGGTGGAATGGGGGGAGCTCTGGTGCATTGACATTGTGTGGAGGGACTGACTGGGGGCAGAGCTGGTTGGTCTGCGGCTGGTAGAAGCTCTCTCACGCTGCCTCTCCCTCAGACGGTTATCTAAGCGAATTACTAGGTTGATGAGCTGCTCTAGGGACGTTGGTTCCTCTCTCGCCGCTAGCTCGTCCTGTAACTGCTCAGATAACCCCCTCTTAAACAGACTAAGGAGTGCCGGTGCGCCACAGCCACTCTCCGCCGCCAATATTAGGAAGTCAACTGAATAATCAGCGGCTGACTGTGAACCCTGACGTAAGGATAATAACTTGCTGGCTGCCTCAGACCCCTGAACTGGGTGGTCAAAAACCCTCCTTGTCTTTGTTACAAACATGTCATAAGAATCAAATGCTGCTGACCCCGCCTCCCACAATGCTGTGCACCACTGCGCTGCCTTTCCTCTTAGCAAGTTCATAGTGTATGCTATCTTGGCCCTATCTGAGGAGTAGCTAGAAGGCTGCAAATCAAAAACATGGGAACACTGTAACAGAAAACTACAAGATCCTAAGTTGGCTTGTCCACGTAACCCGTCTAACCAACCGATTAATGAAGGGCACTGAAGACCTCCCTTTGTTGATTATGTTAATGGTAGCCTCATTGTCGCAAAACATCGTTGTCTTCTTCATGCTCCATAAGTGACCCCATAATAAGCACGCTACTACTATAGGATACAGCTCATGCAGCGCTGTTGAATACATCTCTGGATCTAGGGAAGCTATCTCAGCGGGCCACTCCCCTGCGAACCATTCGTTCCCGTAGTACCCCCCAAACCCAACAGAGGGAGCGGCGTTGGTATAGAATTTGAGGGTGGCAGACGACTCCGGAATCGTTGTAGAAGAAACTGATGCCACTCCAACTAGTGCACAACACACCCCAGAAACGTAAATCGGACCTGCAACCTTCATCTAACTGAACACTATCTGTGAGTTTAGGCACGCGCTTGGCGACGTCCAATAAACGGGAAACGAAAGTGCACCCTCGGGTATGATGCGCATGGCAAAGTTTGAATGACCGAGCAGTGACAGCAGGTCGCGTTTTTTCATGGAAACCGCTCCTGAGGCCGCTCTCAGGACGCTGCGGATGTGCTCCAGTTTGTCCGGGGGTAACGACGCCTGCATGGAGACACTATCCAATGTAATGCCTAGGAACTCTAGGGAGGTCAACGGGCCGATCTTTTCTTGGGCCAGCGGGATGCCCAGATACTCGAAAGTCTCCGTCAACACCGAAATGCCACGGGCGGGAGGGGAAGACGGAAAGTCTGACACCAGGAAATCATCTAGCACAGTGATTCTTAACCATAGGGCCACGGCCCATACAAGCCAACCTCACAGAAAAATACAGCTTGCCGCCCCAGCGGACACCGAATAAATGCCACTGAGAGGGGTGGAGAGGCACGATTTTGAAAGCGTCGGTAATGTCCGCCTTACCCAGCCAGGAGCCTCTGCCCGCAATTTTTTTTAAACGAATAGCATCGTCTATGCTTGCATAATACAACGAAAACGGGGGGATCAGGCTGTTAATACTCGCCACTACGCTGTCATGGGGAGCGGAGAGATGTATGATTAGACGCTTCTTGCCTGAGTACTTGAGTGTTGCAACGCCAATGGGGCTGACCCTGTACGTGAGGAAGGGGGTAGCGTTGAGGGGGCCGATCATATAACCCTTTGTCATCTCCTTTTGCAACAGCCCCTGAACGACAGATGGCTCCCTGAGCGCGCTCTGTAAATTGCCACACTCGTGACTCACAACAGGGAGATTACATAGACCGGCACAGAACCCATGCATTAGACCATCAAGCAAATAATTTACAAAACAGCGGTCAGGATGACGCCCCAGGGCAGCAGAAAGTCTCGACACATTAACAGGGGTCGATGGGTGTTTAATCACTTCCCCTTCGGGGAACGGGGATGAGCGTCCCCACAGTAGCTGCAAGCATGCAAAAAACTGCAGTTAGACAGACGACACACACTCTCATTAAATCTGATGCACAATGGCGTATTGGCACCAGAGGGGGTGGTCACCTTCCTCCCATTAGACTGGGTAGCCGGGTAGAAAGCGTGGGGGGCCGACGCCTCTTTCTTGAGTCTGGTCCAGCGTGTGGTCCAGCGAGCCGCACAAGGAACAGGCCATGGGCATGTGCCCGGTAAAAACTCTGCTGACCAGGTCGAGGACGGACCAGCTGTATATATAAAACTGCTTTTGCGGAGAAGCATTTGTGATATTCATAGAAAAGAGTGCCGCCATCCCGCATGGCCAGATCAGGGCCAGATAATTGTCCAGCTCAGCACGGCGGCCGGGGTAGACTTCACAGAGCGTATCGCAAAAAACGCTGAAAGCCACGTTGAATTCAGCCAGCGCCAAGTTCTTAGACATCCTTGGGTCGCTACCCTTCAGCATGACAGACACCTCCCTGCATTCGACCACCCGCCGATCGACCGGGTCTGAGGAACATAGCAGACATTTTACTAGGTTGACATCAGTACCTGATATGATCTGGCTCCTTAGATGCGTGGACATCCCGGCAGCGGGAGACAGGAACGGTTCCCCGGGAGATGTCGCCGGCAATGCGGAACCCAGGGTCCACCTGGGCGATGGATCATGCTCGTGAGCCCTAGGAACGCCCCCGGAACTCGGACCTGGGATAGGCTCAGCCGTGGAGGACACTGGCCTGTTCTCCAGCGGAGCGACATGGGCCCCCATAGCAGCCAGAGAGGTCTTGATATCTAGCAGCACCGAGAGCACCAGGTCAATACCGGAAGCGGATCCTACCGGGGTGGAACTGCCTTCCTGGATCTGCGCCTTCTTTGCGGGAACTGGTCTTGATGTAGCGCCGCGTTTCCCCTTTCCTCGCCCCGCCGGAACGCTCGGGGCAACCAAAGGCGCAACCTCCCGACTGTACAAGCAATCCAGGATGCGATGAACCGGCCAGTCCTTAATGGCCAGGGACCTGAGTGCCGGCCGCGAACTGCGGACTACCTGCATCATCCGTGATGCATTCCGAATGCGAACCCCCGGGTGAGGGACGGGAAGAGTGGAATTCCCACAGCAGGCACTCGATTGCGGACTCTGAAGAATCAGACATAATAACTAAAGTAGTTGACGAAAACGACAACGGTGGAAAACATGACAAGTGGTAGGATCAATACTGGCAGCAGCACTGATCATTAGACAGTCGGGTGAGTGTTTGAATTTCCGCGCGGCCTTTAAGCCGTCTTCCCGGACGGCCCAATGGGCTTGCGCTGGCTGAGTCAGGTGTGTTCTGGAGCGATTACGCTTGCTACCTGAATGCCTGCGCTGCTAGTGCATGTGATGACGAGCATCACGAGTGATGATGTATACTGGTCTGTAGTTGAGTGATGATGTCTACTGGAGTGTGTAGTTGAGTGATGATGTATACTTAGTGTGTAATTGAGTGGTGATGTATACTGAAGTGTGTAATTGAGTGATAATGTATACTGGGCGTGTGAATGAGCGATGACACGGGCAGCCTGAATGTCCTTCCAGAACTGTCTCCGCCCATTTCCCTCACTGCTCAGCCACTGGACATGCCTGAGTGCAGTTGAGTGTGTGAGTGTGAGAGTTCATACCTCTTCAGCTGGCTACTGAGGGCTATGTTCTCAGTCTGAAGAGATGAGTTCTGGTCATCTGCCACAGGCACAGAGCGCTGCAGCTCTACATTGAGCTTCTTCAGGCTGTCCTGAGTGTGCATCAACTCGTAGATCGCATCCTGTGTGCATGTCCTCAGACATCCACAGAGCCCAACCCAAATCAATTTCACAGGTCCTAGAGACCACACTACTCCTTTAAATCCCATCCATGCCTGTAACTGGCCAACACGTGTGCACCAATTCCAATTTGATTGATTTATTTAGCCTGCATACACTGTTTTGCTGCATGAAGAGACTGTGCTGAATATGCTGTGTGTGTGGTAGTTGTTTTTGAATAAAATCTTACAGGTGTGAAGCTTTGAGGCTCTCCTCTTCAAACACGTACATCCTAGCTGACTCGGTATGCTTAACGTCAGCCCGGTGCGAGCACGCACCTTCAGACATCATTGATACATTTGATAACTCGTTTAACCATAACTTAAATTCGTTTTCTACAAATGCAGATTTGTACTACTATTTAGGCTTCATTGTCTCTCTGTCAAATGTTCCTTCGTAAATGACTTACATTTATTCATTTAGGAGACTTACCTTCTGGGACTCTCAATCACTTGATTATGATTCCATACTGTGCTGTCCAAGTCAGAGGCAGCTTAAGAACATATGTATACACAGTAGAAACTCTACTTACGAAATTAATACGTTCCGGAAGCCGTTTTGTAAGCAGAAAATTTCGTAAATAGGAACATTTTACCCTATAAATGCCCTAATCCGTTCAAAGCCCCCACAAAACTAGGCCATAATATTTGTATAAATTATAAATAATGGTTAAAACCTGTAACAACTACATGTTAGAATTAGATTACTGCATAATACAGTAAATAGAAAAATTATACATGGCAATAAAAAAAAATACATTTTCTTGTCGTTCACTTAATTTCGCTAGAAACTGAAACTGAGTACTCGTGGGAAACAAACGGGCCAATGGGATGGCCAAGTTGCTTGGCGTCAGCCAATGGCAGAGCAGCTCAGGCCCGCCACTTTCGAACCGAACTGCCCATCCGCTTAAACGGCCAGCAGCCGTTTTTACAATTTTCGGTTGGTGGTTCTACTGTATTTAGCTAAATAAATCACACCATTGATTAATCAGTCTAAGAAGAGGACCACTTATGGAGAACCTAACAAACTCGGTAAGATATCAGTGACCTCTGTTCATCAAGGTAGACATCCCTCGTTGCTTTCTTGCTCTTGGATGCTAAAACAGAGCTATACTAGACAGCTAGGTTCCAAAGCTAGCCAGGATTGGTAACTGTCCTACTGGAGCTAGAAACTAATGTGTGAGAGGATCCGATCTAAATGAACTGACACTATGTCGATCCGTGCTCGCTCAGCGCCCAATAGTATGTTCCTTAAATCGCTAGTTAGAGGTATGAAGGTGTAAAGCAGGATACACTTGTAACTGACTTGGGGAAAGTTGGCTCTGGTATCAAGAACAGTTGGCAGCTTAATCCCAGATGGGGAAAAATCAGCATGCTAGCTCGGCTAGGCTATATTTAAATGTGGATTAATATGCACTGTCCCTGAAATAAATAAATAAATGTGTTAATATGACAAGTTGGTTGTTGGAAAAAACGGCAAAAAAGCAGCTTTATAAGGTTGGTTGGTTTGATACTAACTGCCATGTTCAAAGGCACAATGGTAGGATTACATTTGAGAATCAAACCTGCACCTTCAGCAGTTTGGGAATCAAGTCACCAGGGGTCTCATTTATAAAGCTTGTACGCACAAAACGGGGCTGAAAACGTGCGTACGCCAGTTTTCACGCAAAGTCGGTAACAACCGCAGTAGTAAATTCCGTGTTTATGTATCTTGCATGGCGATCAAAAACGAATCCTGATTCTGAAGTGTAATGAGTGTAGTGATTGCGCGGGAGCTTAACAACTGTATTTCCAGTTTTTGACAAATGATGATATGCACAGTATTAAAGAAATATATTTAGTTATACTTTGTGTTCTGTAGTTACATGTATTTCAGCTTCCTACACTGCGGTAAAAGGACAATCTGATTGTGAGACAGACAGCGCCGAATATTGATTAAAAATTTGAGTTGCATTGTACAAGATGTGTATGGAACAATTATCACGCAGTTCAAGCTCAAATAACACTGATGTATTTAATCTTCATGATAATCATAAATTGAGTCAATGTGTGTGAGGACAACAAAATACATAAATATTAAGAGTAATAGCTTCTCCGACTTTTACTTTTTGCAGTATGTGTCTCCAATTCCCACTGTCTCCAAAAAGTGCGTAGGTTTACGGGAGGGTCATAGTTTGCGTGGAGGACCGCACATTCTATGCCAAGTTTGTTTTTTATAAATCGCTGACTTTGCGTGAAAACTGGCGTAAGCACGTTTTCAGGCCCGTTTTGTGCGTACGCAAGCTATATAAATGAGACCCCAGGGGCCTCGTGTACAGATTTCCTACTGAAACTTGGCGTACGCCAATACCCAGAAACTGTCGTAAGCACAAATAAATTCAGATGTATCAAAGTGTAGGCATGAATCCAAGCACGTTTCTTTTGTACATCACAATCAACGTGGAATTGAGATCACATGCAGAGGTGCCAACTCCTCCCTGTCCACGCCCCCATTAAAATATGCAAATAAATGCAGAGAGGGGTAGAGCCGGCCCTGGATCAGATAAATAAAAATTAGTAGAGGGAAGAAAAGAGTCAATCAGGGGCTTGATTGAAAGCTTTGCAGCTCTAATTTCAATAAAATAAACATTTGAATGCGCACTTGCGCAAATGTGCATTTCGCTGGTTTACTTATGAGCCAGTTATTGTTTGCAAGTAAATCCTCGCGTTCCCTAAAAGCTCGCTCATGTCAGCTTGCACCATTTGCAAGGTCCTCAAACAACGCTAACGCTGCCATTGTTAATACAATTTTCTTCATCACATTGCGCATGCTTTTATATTCACCTATATGATTACAAACGCCTGGGTGTGTAAATTGTTCATAATGGTGTCTCTGATGTGCACATCACTCTGACTGTTTTCACATTATTAACAGTTTCCCAGCATCACCTCTAAGTGTTGCCAAAGGAACAATAGCTGTAGAAACGTGCGTACGACAGCTATGAAGTTGGCGTGGGGCACCACACATTTCCACGGTCATTTCACGTTTGATACATCTGAACGTGAGCGTGGGAAAGGACGTACGCCACGTTTTTGTGCGTATGCAACCTTTGTACATGAGGCCCCTGATGATTTGCGTGTAGGAAGTATTGGTACATGTAAGTGTGACTTATGGAGGAAGGTGATTAAAAGGCAAAAGGTATCATGCAATCATACCTTATGGAACTTTCCACCCAATATGGTCTCTTAGTGACCAGGAAATACAGTAAATTAACAACAGAGTTGGGAGAAGCATAGCCAGGTGAATGCTTTTGAAACTTTCTTTGGACAACATTCTCTCTTTGTACAGTGGTTGATATTGTTCTTTCAGCTTTACAACTAAACAAACCCACCTCATAACCAATGCAATCCTGTAAGGGCTACAATTAGGAATATAAACTGAAACTCAAGCATGCCAATGTTCTATTTTCAGTCCATTTTCAGTCAAGTCAATGATTGTGTTGCTTATGTTGTCTGATCTAATGTCAGATGAAAGACAACATGGATACAACAACACCGGGAAGCAGCCAGTCTAAATACTCTGAGGACTTTGAGTCACCATCAGAACGCACGCTCTCCCCGTGTTCGCGTACACCCTCACCAGGGCCACGCAGAGGACTTCCTGCCAGCAGTCCCATCCACAAACAAGGTCTCACACACACACACAGCGTCTGAAAACAACCTGTATAGAGGCACACTCACACATTCTTTGTATTCATTTTGTAGACACTCTATCCCCACAAGGCAAGTAGAGTGAAGTGCCATGCCCAAGCACACAACGTTTTGTTGACGCAGCCAGGATTCGAACTGGCAACCTTCTGATTACCAGCCCATACCCTTACTCTTTCCCTTTTGTCCTATCCCCTCTCCTAACTCCTCTCATCTATACCCTCCTCTCGTCTCTTCTCTCTGCCCTCTCATACATCCTTCTATCTGATCTCCCAGGTGTGCGGCAGGTCCCGTCTCGGCCACAGCGGGAGGGGCTCCAGAAGCGGGGGGGTCCCAAGAACCTGGACCAGGTGCACAAGCACGTGCTGTTGGCCCGTCTGCTGAGTATGAACGAGCAACGCAACGCCATGGCCGAGCTGCAGCTACGCACTGACGAGCTGCAGAAAGAGAACCGGGTGCTGCGACAGGTCAGAACCTGTCCCAGCAGGGGTTCTACTATGTATATTCTGAGTATACCCATATTTATTATATTCTGTTGGATTAACTGTTTTGCACTTCTGGTTGGATGCTAACTGTATTTCGTTACCCTGTACTTTTACCTGTGTAATGACAATAAAGTTGAATCTAATCTAAATCATCTAATCTAAACCTCAGCCAGGTGACCTTTGACCTCTGAATTGCCCCCTCTCCCCTACCACAGCTTCAGCTGCGTCAGGAGAAGAGCCTGCAGCTCTACGAGAGCATGGACAGCAAGCTTGAGCAGCTTCTCACCCGTCACTCCGGCGAGACGCAGGCCCTGCGGGAGCGGCTAAGGCGGGCGCAGGAGAGAGGGCGTGAGGCGGAGCGCTCTCTGAAGGAGACGCAGGAACAGCTTCACAGGAGCCAGGCGGCTGTGGGCAGGCTGAGGAAGCTGGCTGAGCAGCGGGAGCTAGGACCCAGGGAGGAGCTGAGGCTTCAGCTGGAACAGGAGAAGGCCAATACCCTGGAGAACCAACGCAAGATCAAGGTACCGCATGTTTGGGATCCAGCATGGCTTCGCTGACAGAGTGCGTGAATGGGAGTGTTTAAACCAGACTGAGGAGCCTCAAACAGAATTAAGAGATTTGGGGTATCCTAAATCTTAAAATTAAATGTCAGTGTTATAGATGTGTACCAAATTGTTGTAGCTTCCTTGTAGGCCAAGAGAATGCGTATTTATAATTTAAGATTGAGTCCTCTCAGGATACACGTAGCTAGTTTATGACATGGAATATGTTTGACTTTGGCGGAGTGGAATGTCTAAAGGGGAAGCGCTCCCTACCGCCTCGAGCGACACATATGTGCATACGTATATGACATGAGGCATGGAGCAATAGATATATAATCCCCCTAATAGACAAAAGACAAATATACATATAGTCAGACAGACAGACAACCAGGGGAGAAAGGGGATGGTGGTCGGAGGCAACAGCACTAATCCTTAGCCCAGGGGTGCTCAATGCGTCGATCGCGATAGACCGGTCGATCGCGAAGGTACTACTGGTAGATCGCATGGCATTAAAACGTAAACGCCCCCCCCCCCTTTTTTTTTTTTAACAGATTTATTTAAATATATATAAAATCAAGTTTAACAAGACTTACAAACAGCAAGATCAAATCTTATATGGATAGACAAAATGCAAACGTAGACGTCAGCCAATTATCCTCACTATGACATTTGTCACTTGACTGACAGTCGGTTTGACCGATCTGACGTCTGAACTTACGACTTCTAAACTTAAGAGTATAAAAATGTGTGGGGAAGCTGGACCAAATAAATAGACTAAACTTACCATTTCCATACGGAATGGGAGTTGGAATTCTTTTTCACTATGTCATTTTCAAAGTGCGTTTGCCTCATCTGCCAGACTGCAGTCGCTATACCGAAAAAGGGAAATGTGGAGCGGCATTTTCGGACTGTACATAAAAACGACACTAACTTCCATCCGAAAAGTGAGTTGAGAAGGAGAAAGGTTAAGGAACTAAAATCCCAGTTGTCAGGACAGCAGTCAAGACTTTGCTTTATTCGAGCCAATCGCTACATTCATGTGCTAGTACCCTTTTCGGGAAGATGCTGATGTTGTTTCACTCGCATCAAAAAATACAACACTGTTTAATCTGAACTCTTCTGGAGTGGAAGATGAGATTTTGACACTACAAGCCGACATTGAGCTGAAGGCCAGAGCTCATGGACAATTCTGGAGCTTACTCACAGAGGAAAAGTGCTCCAACATAAGGAAATGTGCAACATCCTTGACTGCATTATTTGGCTCCACTTATTTATGCGAGTCAGCCTTGAGTGAGGCTTGGCATCTAACGTCACGTAGGTTTACCTGTTGTTACAACCCTAGGTTAGAGTGAGCACCACCCACTGTATTTATGGGTGCTTAGCACCTGTCAAAGGGGGGTGGGTTATTATTTCTTTCTTTTATTTGGTGCCACTGGCAGTCCTCCTTGATCCCTGTGTTTTTTGTTGTTGTTGTATATTTCAAATATTTCATATTTCTGAATAATTATATGTTGCGCAATTTTATAGTAGGTGGATCACTTTGACTCTGTCATTTTGTAAGTAGCTCGCATGCTGAAAAAGTATGTACACCCCTGCCTTAGCCGGTCTGTGTGAGTGTTAGATATCCGCGCAGCCTTTAAAGGCAGTCTTACCGGACAAGGCCCAATGGGCTTGCACTAGCCAAGTCAGGTGTGTTCATGATTGATTGCTTGCGCTACCTGAGTGCTTGTGCTGCTATTGCATGTGAGGGAGAGGGATGACGTGTACTGAGGTGTGTGAATGAGTGATGATGTATACTGAGGTGTATAAATAGGTAATGTATACTGAGTTGTGTGAATGAATGATGATATGTACTGAGTGATGACGCGGGCAGCCCGAGTGTCATGCCAGAACCGGCTTCACCCATTTTCTCTGGGTTACAACCAATAGGATGTGTCAGCTGATGGTCACACTACCCCACTGTTGAACACACAAACACATCCTCTTAGCCTGTCCAAGCATGTTCTGTGTCAATACCCTCAATCTGAGATATTCATAAGACAGCAGGGGAACAAAACAGAACGGTGTGCCTCTTGCTGCGTCACCATACATGTCTGTATGCATCTGTGTGTGTTTGGGTGGATGTGTGTGCAGGATCTGGAGCGCAGCATAGAGCTAAACACTAGAAGTTATCAGAGGCAGCTGGCAGCAGAGAGGAAGAAGACCCTGAGCTCCCAGGAAGAGGTGAGGGTCCTGCAGGACGAGCTGGAACGCCTCAGCAACAAGCTCATGGTAAACACACGCACACACACACACAAACACTGTATACATTTAGTAATTTAGCAGACACCCATGAGGCAAATAGGGTGACGTGCCTTGCGTAAGGACACAAGGTCATGTTGCCACAACTGGGAATCGATCCGGCAACATTCTGATTACCAGCCCGATTTCCTAACCACTCAGCCACCTGACTCCCTATATATGCACATCACAGTTACATACACATGTGCACAGACATGCAAGCGAGCAAACATGTGGACACTCTGAGAGGTGCTGTCCACCATGCTGTGATACTGATGCTGACCCTGACCCTCCCAGGAAAAGGAGAGTGAGCTGGTCACCATGAATATCTATGCTAACCGCATGCTGAAGCCTTTAGCCAGGAAGGACCCTGACAGCAGCATCAGGAAGAAAGGTGACCGCAGCATCTGTCCTGTGTGGAAGACAGACAGAGAACATGCACGGGTTACATTTAGTCATTTAGAAGACAGCTTACAGCAAGTACAGGGACATTCCTCCTGAGGCAGGTAGTGTGAAGTGTCTTGCCCAATGACATTACATCTTTTGGCACGGCTTGGAATCGAACCAGCAACATTCTGATTACTAGCCAGATTTCCTAACCGCTCAGCTACCTGACTCCCTTTTGGGAGTGAGGACGTATGGGTCTGTTTCACAGGTGTGTATGAGAGAGACAGTGTGTGTGTGTGTAGGCCAGGGTGTGTGTGACAGAGAATAACATTGTTCTGTGTGTACTGTAGCTCCTAGCAGAACCATCACAAAGGCAGTTCTGATAGAAGACAGGAAGCTCAGTTTGGGTGTCCCCACCCCACCGTTGGCCAACACACCCTGTATCGAGTGCAGCGAGGAGTCACCTGAGGACGACGACTACTTCTCTCTAATGGTAGGCATCTCCGACTCACTGTACCCACTCCATAGTCACCCGGCAAGCTCCTGACTGCTCTTAAAACTTAGCGATTAGCGGAGCCCATTTGAGTTAGAATCCAACAGCTTTTTCCTTTATTCTACTTTGTCTAGTTCTGTCTAAAACATCAGAAGTCTATACATTGTGTAGCATAAAGCACAACTCAATAATGAGTATTTTTTTCCTTTTTCTTCTGTGTGCAGGATCTGGAGCGCAGCATACAGCTAGGCAGTATTACTTATCAGAGGCAGCTGGCAGAAGAGAGGGAGAAGACCCTGAGCTTCCAGACAGTGGTGAGGGTCCTGCAGGATGAGCTGGAACGCCTCAGCAACAAGCTCAAGGTAAACACATGCACACACACTATACATATTTAGTAATTTAGCAGACACCCTTGAGTCAAATAGGGTGAAGTGCCTTGCGTAAGGACACAACATCATGTTGCCACAACTGGGAATCGATCCTGGGAGGGTCACGTGGCACAAAGCACAACTCAGTAATGAGTCTTTTTTTCTTCAGTTGACAGAAACGTGTCCCTCCCTCTCTTGCCCCCTCTCTCTGGATAGGAACTTGATAAGCCAGACAGGAGACCCCAGGTGACAGAGGAGAAGAAAAAGAAAGAAGACGGAGACCAGCAGGGGAAGAAACACCAGGAAAACAGGGAGGAGCTAAAGAGTAACAGGAAAGAGCATGTGCTGGAGGAGAAGAGAAGACGACTGAGAGAAGGTAAGCCCCATGGTCAATAAGCAGTTCCCTGCTGACATGGTGCTTCCTACAGCCTTGTGGTAAGGGTGAGATTAGGTGGTTAAGAGGGTCACCTGGTGACAGTAAACTTGTCTTTCATCTCCTAGTGTTTTGTGTTCTGCTTGTTTTACTACTTTTCAATTTCTACTTTTCCACTCTAGGCCGAGAGAGGGAGGAAGAAGAGAGGAAGCAAAGGAACTTGAAAGAAGAAGAAACCAGGAGGCGAGGCCTGGTAGAGGAAGAGGTTCAGAGACGGAACCAGGAGGGTAAAGCTCGTCAAGAAGCTGAGGAGGAGGAACGTGGCAGGAAAGAGGAGTTAATGGCCAAGCTGCGTGAGATTGACCAGCAGAACCAACCAACCCCACGGATGTTCTCTGACACAGACCCTGAGGCGCGTACTCCAGGCCCGTGGTGCGTTCCCCACCCCGGTACTCCGAGCCAAGGAACCGTAACCAGTCCATCTGTCGCTTTATAGAGCCGGGGGAGGTGGGGGGTCTCCATGGGGATGGGAGCAAGGAGACAGAGTGGGGAGTATTGGCCAGGGTGGGAAGGAGAGGGGTTCAGCCAACCACAGAGGACTTGGTTTTTGGCAGCTACTCCCCCTCCTTTGGTCGTCCAGCCTCTCGGGGCCACGGCCTTCTCTCTCCTCCCAAATAGGAGAAGGACGTCACCACCTGGGGGAGGAGGATATTGGATCGAGAAGGACAGGGAAAAGAAGAAAGAAGAGCTATGGGGTACAGACAGGAAGTCCAGTTTCCAAATTGAAGAGGAAATGCTTTTTTACTTCCTCCTGATGTCTCCACCAAGGAAGCTAATCTCTTTATTTGTCATTGAAAATAAAACTTATATTGAGAAAGTTGATTCCCCTGATTAATACCTCCTTTAAACCGTATTATGTCAATATTCACACTGTCGTATCGGGGGAAATAAACTACAATTCCATATTTCTTCCTTTAGTTGTATGAACTGCACTGATCCAATTGTACTTCCTAAAGCAACTAAGTGGTATCCGTGGAGACAATGTCCATCATTACTTTGTATACTGTCACAAGATGTTTTTCACAAGATGTACATATTCCAAGACCATAATCTAGATAGACTACATCTAAATCAAATTATTTTTGGGTGAGATATAGTGTGGTTCAGCACAAACCATATCAGGGTACACACACACTTGTGCATTTGTTCATCCCCAAACTTAAAAAGATGACCATTTGATAGTTGGTCTTAACAGACAGGGTTAGGGGATTGTTTCCCTTGGTGGTACATTCTCGTAACTTGGCCTGTCTAATATTTTGGACAAGTAAATACTTTTCATATGCCCTTACCTCTAAGCCAGATAGAGACTCAACAGCACCACCTCCAAGGGTTCCACATAGCCTATATTTATTATTTCAAACTTTTAAATACGGAGCCCCTAAAGTCCCAAAAGTTCGATTTTTTAATCTTGTGCGTACAAGTGGGAACAAGATAATTATTTTGAGGGAACAAGTTATTATCTTGTGCGCACAAGATAATTTACTATGAACTCATATGCATCTCTAACGACTTCCAATGTACACAGCCACGATATATACATTTACATTTTACATTACATTTATTCATTTAGCAGACGCTTTTATCCAAAGCGACTTACAAGAGAGAGCTTTTACAAATAGCATCAGTCATTGAGCAGACCCCGAACACAGTCGTTTTTTTAGATCGTGAATCATACATCATGAGAACCAATAAGTGCCAAGGGAAGAACTATAAATGCATAACACAAGATTGTGTTGTGTTGTGTGTGATTGTGTGTGCGATATAATGGAGAGAACTGAGCTAATCAAGTATTTATTTTCATCTTGGAATGAAAATGCAATACGTGATAAATACATAAAATAAAACTTGATTAGCTCAGTTCTCTCCATTATATCGTGGCTGTGTACATCGGAAGTCGTTAGAGATGCATATGAGTTCATAGTAAATTATCCTGTGCGCACAAGATAATAACTTGTTCCCTCAAGACAATTATCTTGTACGCACAAGATAATAACTTGTTCCCTCAAGATAATTATCTTGTTCCCACAAGATAATAACTTGTGTGCACAAGATACAAAAATCCAACTTTTGGGACTTTAGGGGCTCCGTATTAATATTTGTACTAAATAGACAAAAATGTTTTTGAAAATGTTCGTCTTGGAACATCGCGTTGATTGTATTGAAAAAATATTGAGAAATGTATAAGAATACTGTTTATAGTTTTGGATTCTTACCTTCCATAGAACGTCGGTACACTTAAATATATCTTAAACAAAAGAGTAGGTTGATAGAGACAGTTTTGTCTTTAATTATATTCAACAACATGACATATTTGACCACTTTCAATAGATTTTTCTAACTTGAATACTCTAAAGTTATGGCTATATAACTAATTTCTAGTAATTGGCCCAGCCCCTCCTATATTTGTATGCATGTGGCCCTCTGTAAAAAAAAGTTTGGGACACCCCTGGTCTAAATAGTTGGAATTCGCCAGATGGCGCTATATCCTCATCCAATCTTCCTGAAAGCCTGCTAATGCTGTAATTGAATCCTTATTACCCAACCAGTTGTTATGGATGATGGTTCGAAGACTGGATAGCGCTTGTTGCTTTTTTGTGGTGCAGAATTTGGGTCAGTCGCTTTAATCGTGATGGACTAATAACCGCGGCCCGTTACAAATAACACATTTTGAAGTGTCCGACACCACTGCGCTTGGCTTGGATACGGTGCAACACAATCGTGCAAGGTCGTTCCTGCGATATGTGAAGGGGTTTGTATTTGTAAACATTTAAAAGTTCTGTTGTGGAATTTCTCCCAACGTGGATGTGTAATGGTGAAATAGATTTGACAGAGCTGGATTTACGTTTGGAAGTTCGCAGGACATGAACGAGAAGACAATATGTTCATTTTATTGTGAAAGTTAAGAAACAGTAAAAAAAAAAAGAAGAAAAAGAAAAAAGCTAAAACATTTCTAACAGGCATCTCTACTTCACATAAACAATTAGGCAGTCAAGGGCTGTGGAAATGTCCAGCGATTTGAAACCACGGCTTTGTTTCATGGTAAAGGGGGAGAATGGATATGGGTTTCACTTGCACGGTGAGAAAGGAAAGAGCGGCCAGTACATCCGCAAAGTGGAGCCTGCATCGCCCGCGGAGGCTTCGGGACTGCGCGCTGGAGACCGGGTCATCGAGGTGAACGGTGAAAATGTAGAAAGAGAAACGCACCACCAAGTGAGTAGCCCAAAATATACAAGAGGCTGAACCACTTCTTCCCCTCTATAATAGGAATCATATACACACCTTTATTAAATTGAGTTACTGATCATACGTGAGGATATTCACCCTCCAAATTCACGTTCTGGACACCAAATCCAGAACGTTTACCACGGGGCCAAATTGTTTTATGGGAGACTGAAACAAGTCATCCCACTTGTAAACTTAGCAGTTTGTTGAGTCAAAAGTGTTGAGAAGCAGCCAGTCAGACATAATTTTATGCCAGAGAAGAGTTGATATAAGCCGGAAAAAAACATCAGATCTCAGCTCTTTGCTTTCATCTAACAGTGACAAAACACACCCAACGAAAGTCCACCTCAGTATCACTTCAGTTGTGCGCAGACATGACAACCAAGCAATAGACCTTAAACAAACCGCATCAAACTGCTGTTTAAACAGCTAATCTGTGTTTGGCGTTTCACTTTCAGGGACGTTTCTTCGTATCTTGGAGGCGCCGTCTTTTGGCGCGCTGTCAAATAGTGACAGAAGGATCAGATAATGATTTTCCCAGCTTCGCGAACATACAGCAGGACAGTTCCCCCCAGTGACAACGTCTTTCTGAAGCTCTGTTAATATGGGCAGAAAAACAGGGCAAAGAAACAGACTGCTTGCTGATTTGTTTTCATTGCGCTGTCGGTTTGTCGGCATCAACAACGTACCTTCCTATTGCAATCACTCTCTTTTAAGTTGCAGTCCCGCTAGTCTGTAAGAGTGTTTACTTTGCAAACCCTCTGCCTCCTTTGTGCCTACACTCCAGCTGTGTTGGCCATTTGCAAAGAGAGGCAGGCCGAAAAATGCATGCATAGATAAACAAAAAGGCTGATGAACCTAAGGGGTCCAAATGATCAAACTCCAGAAGTGGGGTACGACTGTCTCATGTATGGAAGGTGTCTAAATACGCTGAGACCAGGATTCTGCTGATCTTTCTACCTTCTCACCTTCTCATTCCCTGTTTGAGGGAGTCAAGTGGCTGAGCGGGGAATCAGGCTAGTAATCAGAAGGTTGCAAATCCCCGCCATGCCAACATGACATTGCGTCCTTGAGAAAGGCACTTCACTCTACTTGCCCTAGGGGGAATGTCTCTGTACTTACTGTATGTTGCTCTGGATAAGAGAGTCTGCTAAATGACCAAATGTAAATGTTTGATCTTGTCCTGCTGTCATCACATCTAGGTGGTGCAACGCATCAAGGCGCTGGAGCAGGAGACCAGGTTGCTCGTGGTCGACCGGGAGACGGACGAGTACATGCGCAGTCTCCGCCTCACCTGCACAGAGGAAATGGCCAGGCGCTTGACCAGCGAGCCCCAATCCTCCTCCTCCCCCTCTTCCTCCGCCCCTCCCTCCCCCTCGCCCTCTTCCTCGGTCCCCGCTGCCCCCTCCTCCGCTCCCTCCTCGCCACCGACCACACCTGCCAAGCGGGAAAACGGCTCTGTGTCCAAGCTGCCCCTGGGCCTGAGCAGCGAGGTGCCCAAGCCCGCCCGCAGGTCACCGTCTCGGGCTGCCAAGAAGGTACGTAGAGCCATGGTGGTCCTCATCAGAAGTGAGATTGCTCACATGGGTCACATCACTGGGGACGTCTGCTAGATGAAGTCGTCATCTGCATTAAACTGCCAATAGGACAAAACCTTTGTCTAGGTTTAGCAGAACACCTTTAGCCTCGGATATTGAGGACGACTTCCTGTCTGTTAAACACTATCTTATACCCATCTTGCCTTTCTTGGTCCACGGGTTTTGAAATGATCATCATTTAGCAGTCAGCTATCAACGAACAATGTTACCATGGTTTCTTCCCAAGAGTCCTAGATCTGATTACTGTCGCCAACATCCACCATTAAACTGATCAGCCTCTTTTCACCCAACTCCAACACTGATTACACCCCTCCACCTCATAGATCACATGGAATATATGGATTCCATGGAATTCCATCATATGGAAGAACATGGGAGATCATGTTTTTCAACCGATAGATCTATGAAGATCATACAATGTAGATGAAATTATATAGCTTAGGCCTATTTAGGGTCACAGAGAGTTCTAACCATAACCCAGACCCATGTCAGGCTACTTTCCTGGGAATATGCAACGTGGCTGGATGAATTGGTTCCAGATTCCATGGTGGGGTCAAAAGGGTACTCAAAGGTTAAAAGGTTGTGACTTCTGGGCAGGCAGGCTTCGAAGCAGGGACAGTGATCTGAATGTGTTGCAGCTCAGTCAGAGAGATCATGGTGGGCTGGGGGGAAGACAGTTCTACACAGCTAGAAGCTTATTGAGTCTTGGCCCCTCCGTGGTCATAGCTTATGTTTACGGCTAGCGGTGTCGCTTGAGTTACAACCTGAAAGATGACTTGGGTTACAAAAACCCCCAAAAAGTGTGAACGGTTTGTTTTACTCGCATTTGTCTCCTTGCAGATTTTGATTCGGAAAACAGGATGTCTTTCTGCTGGGGTCGTCTTCATTACTGAGATCGTCTCTGATTCTGTCCCCCATCTGCTGAATACATTTACGTTTAGTCATTTAGCAGACACGCTTATTCAGAGTGACTTAAAGCAAGTACAGGGACATTCCCACTCAGGCAAGAAGGGTGAAGTGCCTTGCTCAAGGACACAACGTAATGTTGGCACAGCCAGGTGTTCGAACCGGGTTCCTTCGGATTGCTAGCCTGATGCTGTAACCGACTGTGCCACATAAGGGATGATGAGGGATGTTTTCCCCCTTCGCACCTGTGTTTCTACTTAGGTGCTTGCTCATGGCTGTGCTTGGTCCAGCCTCTTTTCTACATGAGCACTGACAAGGCCGATCCCTTCCAAGTGTCAAGACAAAGAGATACAATTAGAGAGGGAGATTGTACACTTGGATGCATACATGTGCAATTTAATTTATTTGAAAGCCCTTTATTGTGATTATACAGTTGTACAACGAGATTGGAGACTTCTCCTAAAGCAGTGCCAGATGAACAAGTGCAACACATGTCCTAGAAGCCCAGGGGGGTCATAAGATGCAGCTAAGCTCTGGAATTTGTTTTTTCTTTGATTCTAACTCTCTCTCTCTTTCGGTGTGGGCATAAGAAGAGGCAGACAGAATGCAGAGACACTTCTGAAAGCAATCTCATCTGAAGGATAATAATTTAGGATAGAGGATGGAGAAGTGGTGGAGAGGAGAGATGATGAAGGGAGGGGAGGACAGGAGGAGATGAGCCTTCTCAGCATGCTTAAATACAAAGCTTGGCGTCTGAAAAGATGATGGCTGTATGAAGCAGCATTTAAGGAACATTTTACGAGGCAAAGATGTTGCCATGTCTCAGTATATCAACTTAGACTGGATAGGTGTGTGTGTGTGTGCAGTCAGTGTGGCCTGTTGTAGCTGGTCAGGTCACTCATCAGTAAGAGAAGGGCTTTTTTCTGTTTTCTCTCTAAGGGATCCACGCTCACTCATTTGTTGACATTCCACCAGATGTCACATGCAGTGAATATGTCACTGTGTGTATTTCATCACAGTTCAGTTCTCTCTTGTCTTTGTATCTCCTGCCATCGCACTCAGTTTTACGAACTGCACTGGTAACCATCCTGCAGAAAATCCACCCATATCCATGAAGACAAAGTTAAATCTGTAAGTCTTTTAGATTAGATTAGATTAGATTAGATGAACCTTTATTTGTCCTCCAGGAGGTGGAAATTGCAGTTCACAACAGCAGCAGGGTAAAGTACAGCACACAGAGTTGCAGGGTAATATACATAATGACAATAACATAACAATAGCAATAACAATGGCAATAGCAATAGGCGGGCACGATAAGGTCAGATATCTTAAAAAAAATAAGAAAATAAGTAATTAAGTAGTCTGGTTAAGTAGTCCAGTGTACAAAATAGTAAGTTAAGTCGACAAGTCGACATGCAGGCAGTTATTGCAGTTGAGATACAGAATTACAGTATTTTGCAAGAGTATGATAAAAAAATAAGTTAGGTAGACATATAGACATATAGACAGTTTTGGAGAATGGAGATTTACAGCATTACAGTATTGCAAAAAGTAAGCAAGTTAAGTAGAAATATTGCACTTAGTACAGAGTATCAATATAACATGAGTATTGCACATGATTGAGGTAAGTAATAAAAGCCAAAAAATATATAATACAGATATAGATACAATAAAAGAGTAATAACAGTAATACTGCATGGTGGTGAGGTAGTGAAGGTAATAGTTATAATAATGGTAAAGGTGTAGCACATGATAGTGGCTATGGACAGCAGTATTTAGTGATTATTGTTAAACAGTCTGACAGCAGCAGGAAGGAAGGACCTGCGGAATCTCTCCTTCACACACCGAGGGTGAATCAGCCTGTTGCTGAAGCTGCTCTCCAGAGCGGACAGTGAGTCCTGCAGGGGGTGTGACTCGTGGTCCAGCATGGTTGTCAGCTTTGCCAGGACACGTCTGTCACCCACCTCCTGCACTGAGTCTAGAGGGCAGCCCAGGACTGAGCTGGACTTCTTGATGACCTTGTCCAGCTTCTTCCTTTCCCTCTCAGTGATGCCGCTGCTCCAGCAGACCACACCGTACATGATGGCAGAGGCCACCACTGAGTCATAGAAAGACTTTAGGGGTGCCCCCTGCACTCCGAAAGACCTCAGCCTCCTCAGGAAGTAATGGAATATATCAGGTTTTGGTATTGGAATATATCAGAATCAAGTCTGCTGCAGCTCTGTGTAGTCCAGACGGCAGTAGACTGGAGGGGGGCCGGAGAAGGGGGGGGCAGGAAGTGGGACCCAGTCTACGGGGTATAGAAGCTGGGGGAGGGGTGGGGGAAGGAGTAATGAGTCACCGAGGGGAGAGGGGTCAAATATGGAGAAAGCGGAGGGACAATGGGGGAAAGTGAGAGTCAACGGCAATATTGTTTGTAGGATGAGAATGCTCCTCACATTGTGTCAGTGTGTGTGTTAAACCCTGGCTGTTTCACACCTCCTCTAAGCCAAACGTGTCTACTTAGTTTCCTCAGAGGGCTGTGAAGGCAGCCATCAAACAGCCAGGTGGAAAGGGGGGGACAGGATGTGAACGGCTGCGTCTCCTCCCTGGACACTCTTCATGTCATGTCTCGTCATGACTTTGCTAAAGGGTTTCTATTCCCCTCTCCACTCCTCCCTTCTGCTCTCTTTCACATTCCTCCCATCTCCTCCTCTCTCCTCCCAGCTCCTCTCATCCCCTCCCCTTGGCGCCTCTCTTTCACTCTCCTCCCATCTCCTCTCATCCAGACTCCTCACTGCTAAGGTCCCCTCAACTCATCTTCTCTCCTCTGGTTGCTACATAAAGTGAGTGTAGGCTCCTAAAGTTACCTAAATTCCAGTACATGTTCTGCAGGCAAACCCGTCATCGGCCATAATGACTAACACGTGTGTGTGTGTGTAGGTTTGGGGGGGGGGGGGGGGGGGGGGGGGGTATGTTTGTATAGGTTACATGACACTGACTGTTCTTTTAGGTTCTGTTTTACGGCCTGCTGTCATTTTCGCTGCATTCCTCTGCTGTTTACTCTGCTGGTGATTTGTAGGACAGCTAAGGACCGAACCAACTCAAAATATCTCTGCCTTCGGTCGATCTGTCTGTCTGTGTGCGTGAGTAGCTAAAATAGCACCAAATTGAAAAGAAACACCAACCTCAAACCCACTAACCCTAACCTCAAAACACTCACAAACCACGACCATTGAGCTAGACTTGAGTGGATTGGCTTTGTCATTTTGATAGGCGATCGGGAGTAGCTGCTTGGACTAATTACTAAGACTGTCATTAAAAAACAAAAATAGGACCATTGAGACTTAAAATGAAATGAAAATATAACATTTGGAGCCACCTAGACTATACTTGTGTAGTCACTACACAATCCAGAGGCGCAGACATAATGCAATGCACTTTCCATAGGGCTCTGAAACTGCCAGTCTGCTGCAAAAAAAGGCAGATTTTATCCCAGCATTTGCATCCAAGGCCTCTCTCCATGCCCTTGTGCTGACAGAGACTTGGATCCGCCCAGAAAATACTGCAACACCGGCCGCTCTCTCGGTCAATCACTCCTTCTTTCCCTCGCCCCGCCCTACCGGACGAGGGGGGGGGGCACAGGCCTCCTCCTATCCCCACACATCAAATATACATCCACCCCACTATCTGCTACTGCCAAAGCATTTGAATGCCATCATGTGACGCTAAATGATCCTATCAAGATAGTCATTCTCTACCACCCGCCTGGGCCACTAGCCGACTTTGTGGAAGAGCTGGAAATGCTCCTCAGCGCCCTCTCAGAAAACGGAACTCCACTGATAATCCTCAGGGACTTCAACATCCACATATTAGGAACACAGGCCGCTGACTTCTTATCCCTTCTGTCCTCCTTCGGACTGTCGCTACTGGACACGCCGGCGACCCACAGGGCTGGAAAACAACTCAACCTTAACCTGCCGCACAACTGCATCGCTGACCTTACATCGGTAACCCCACTACACATCTCGGATCACTTCCTCATCCAATTCTCCAACTCTGCTCTTAACCCCCGTAAACTGTTCTCTACTTTTTAAGTCCTCCTCAACCCTCCTCCTCATTCCTCCTCCCCCACCCTTTCCATCCACCCCGACTGCAGACGATTACGTCTCCGACATAAGCCGTCAATGGGTTCATTCACTGAACCCAGCCGGCCAACCTGCTCTCACACCATGTCTGACCCATACCCCAGGCCATACCTGTTTTTCCTCCTTCTCCCCCCTGTCCAAGGCAGATATAGCTGCCCTCATCTTCTCCCACTGCCCCACCTCATGTTCCCTTGATCCAATCCCCTCTATTCCAAACCTTATCTCCTTCCATCCCACTGTTCCTTCTCCATGTCCTCAACTCCTCCCTCGGCTTTCAAACAGGCCATAGTTAGACCCCTGATCAAAAACCCTCTCTCAACACAGTCATCCTCCAGAACTGCAGACCAGTATCACTGCTACCCTTCTTTTCTAAAACAATTGAACGCACCGTATTCAACCAACTGGCAAACTTTCTCCCCCAGGACAACCTTCTTGACCCTAACCAATCGGGCTTCAAGACCGGCCACTCCACCGAGACTGCCCTTCTGTCAGTTACCACAGCCCTCCAGTCTGCCAGAGCAGCCTCAAGGTCATCGGTTGTCATTCTGCTAGACCTCTCTGCAGCATTTGACACAGTTAATCATCAGGATCGAGCCCTGCCTCAATGACATATCGGTCTGGATGACCAGACACCTCCTCCAGCTGAACCTTGCCTAAACGGAACTTCTCATCATTCCAGCCGAACCACCCACGATCTATCACTCTGGGATCCACAATGGTGACCGAGTCATCTTCTGCCAGAATCCTGGGGGTTATCTTAGATGACGAGCTCTCCCTCACAGCACACATTGCTACAGTCTCCAAGCTGCTAACATTCCACCCAGCTGCTAGTCCAAGCTCTTGTCCTCTCAAAGCTGGACTATTGCAATTCACTACTAGTCAGGCTTCCAGCAAACGCAGTCCCACCCCTTCAGAGGATCCAAAATGCAGCAGCCTGCCTGGTCTTCAATCTACCCAGACACTCTCATGTCACCCTGCTCCTCATCGCCCTTCACTGGCTTCCCATCATGGCCTATATCAGATTCAAGACCCTGGTACTGGCTTTCCGAGCAGTGAACGGGACTTTGCTGAATTATTTCAAGTCTCTCCTTCTGCCTTACACTGCTGCCCGCCACCTACAGTCCTCCTATGACAGGGGTAGGGAACCCTGGTCCAGGAGAGCTATAGTCCTGAATGTTTTAGATGATTCCCTGCTCCAGAATCAGAATCAGAATGGGGGTTTATTCGCTATGCAAGATAAACAAACATATAATTCACTTTGGCAGGAATGAGCGAACGAACATAGAACATAAATGTGGCATACTAATAAAAAGAAAAATGAGTACAATGTAAAAATACACTGCAGATATGATACATATAGACAAGAAATACAAATGTTACAAATAGTACAAATGATGCAAGTAGTGCAAATGATACAGGTAACATGGAATTGCAAATGACATGGGTACAGAGTGGAATGGGTATATACATAGTACATGGGGGGGGGGAGGTATGTACACAGTGGTGCAAAAATCAGTGGTAAGTTTTTTAAAGTGTTATGTGCTAAAGTGGCAGAGTGCAATGGGATTCTGGAGGGGGGTGTGGGGTGTTGGGGGGTGTCTCAAACTGAGTCCTTGGCCCTGTTGAAGAGGGCAATAGCAGAGGGATAGAAGCTATTCTTGTGGCGAGAGGTTTTGGTCCTGATGGACCGCAGCCTCCTGCCAGAAGGGAGCAGCTGAAGCACAGAATGTCCAGGGTGGGAGGAGTCGGCCGCAATCTTCCTCACCCGTTTTAGAGACCTTGCCGTGTGCAGGTCCTCAAGGGATGGCAGGTTGCAGCCTATCACCTTCTCAGCGGCACGTATGATACGCTGCAGTCTGCTCTTGTCCTTGGCAGTGGCAGCAGCGTACCAGACGGTGATGGAGGAGGTGAGGATGGACTCGATGATGGCAGTGTAGAATTGCACCATCATTGTCTTTGGCAGGCTGAATTTCTTCAGTTGCCGCAGGAAGTACATCCTCTGCTGGGCTTTCTTTGTGAGTGAGCTGATGTTCTGCTCCCACTTAAGGTCCTGGCAGAGGGTGGTGCCCAGGAAGCGAAGGGACTCCACACTGTTGACCTGGGAGTTGCGCAGTGTGATGGGTGGAGTGGGGCTGGGTCTTTCCTAAAGTCCACAACCATCTCCACTGTCTTAAGAGCGTTGAGCTCCAGGTTGTTCTGGCTGCACCAAGTCACCAGGTTGTCCACTTCCCACCTGAAGTCAGACTCGTCCCCATCAGAAATGAGCCTCGATCAGGGTGGTATCGTCCGCAAACTTCAGGAGCTTGACAGATGGATGACTGGAGGTGCAGCTGTTTGTATACAGTGAGAAGAGCAGGGGGGAAAGGACGCAGCCTTGAGGGGATCCGGTGTTGATGGACCGGGAGTCAGAGACTTGCGTTCCCATCCTAACGCGCTGCTTCCTGTCGGACAGGAAGTCTGTGATCCACCTGCAGGTGGGGTAGGACACGTTCAGCTGGGAGAGCTTGTCCTGAAGCAGAGCTGGGATGATGGTGTTAAAGGCAGAGCTGAAGTCCACAAACAGGATCCTGGCATAGGTGTTTGGAGAGTCCAGATGCTGGAGGGTGTAGTGGAGGGCCATGTTGACTGCGTCATCCACAGACCTGTTGGCTCTGTAGGCAAACTGCAGGGGTCTAGGAGGGGGTCTGTGAAGTTTTTGAGGTGTGCCAGCACCAGGCGTTTGAAGGACCACAGATGTCAGGGCGACGGGTCTGTAGTCATTCAGTCCTGTTGGTCTGGGCTTCTTGGGCACAGGGATGATGGTGTAGGACTTGAAGCAGGCTGGCACGTGGCATATCTCCAGGGAGGTGTTGAAGATGTTGGTGAACACAGGAGACAGCTGGTCAGCGCAGTGCTTCAGTGTGGCAGGGGAGACAGCATCCGGCCCTGCAGCTTTGCGAGGGTTCTGTCTCTTGAACACTTTGTTAACTTCCCTCTCTTGGATGGAGAGAGTCAACATTGTGTTGGTGTTGATAGGTGGGGGGGTGGGGGGTGGGGTGCTGGTTGGGCTGGAGGGGGCTGGGGCATGGGGCTGTCCGATTGTCCTTCGAATCTACAATATAATTTGTTCAGGTCCTCGGCCAGGCGGGAGTCGTTGGTGGTGGGTGGGGCTCTGGGCTTGTGGTTGGTAATTTGCCTAAGCCCCCTCCAGACAGAAGCAGAGTCATTTGAGGAGAATTGTTCTTGCAGTCTCTTTGAGTAGAGTCGTTTCGACGCCCCTGCTGAACAGCTTCTTCGCCTCCTTAAATCTGTAACGGTCACCAGACTTAAACGCCAACTCCTTCTTCGACCTCAGACTTCTGAGTTCTGCAGTAAACCAGGGTTTGTCGTTGTTGTAACTCACCCTGGATCGTGTTGGTATGTAGGAATCCTCACAGAAGCTGATGTATGATGTCACAGCCTCGGTGTACTCATCCAGTCCATTTGTGGCGGCAGCAAACATTTTCCAGTCAGTGCACTCCAGATTAGCTCTGAGTTCCTCCACAGCCTCGCTGGTCCACTGTTTTGATGTCCTCACTGCAGGTTTACAGAGTTTTAGTTTCTGCTTGTATGCAGGAATCAGGTGGATCATGGCGTGGTCGGAGTGACCCAGTGCAGCACGGGACACTGCATGGTAAGCGTTGGTGGCTGTGGTATAGCAATGGTCCAGGGTGTTACACTCCCTGGTGGGGCAGGTTATGAATTGTCTGTATTTGGGGAGTTCTTGGCTGAGGTTTCCTTTGTTTAAGTCACCTAGGACGATGACTAGAGAGTCCGGGTGGGTTCGCTCCACTTTCAGGATCTGGTCTGCTAACATGCGCTGGGCTTCTTTAACCAGCGGGCCCGGTGGCAGATAAGCACCAACCAGGATGAAGGACGCGAACTCCCGGGGCGAATAAAATGGACTACAGTTTATGAAAAAAGATTCCAGGTCGGGGGAACAATGTCTCATAATCACCGATACATCCACACACCAGCAGCGGTTGATATAAAAACAAATACCTCCACCTTTCTTCTTCCCAGACAGGGCCGCGTCTCGATCCGCTCTTAGCAGCTGAAATCCAGTCAGGTCCAGCATAGCGTCCACCACCTTGTCACATAGCCAAGTTTCCGTGAAGCACATAGCCGAGGAGAGAAGGAAGTCTTTGTTTTTCGCCATGGTAATCCGGAGTTCGTCCATTTTATTGTGCAGTGAACGCACATTGGAGAGGAAGAGACTCGGTAGCGCAGGCCGGTTTCCGCGCCTCCTGAGTTGAACTAGAGCGCCTGCTCGTCTCCCCCTTTTCCTGGTGCTAGCCTTGTTAGCATTGTTAGCATTGTAGCGCTTTTTCAGAGCACAGACAATACCGAGTGTTGAGCTGATTAGAATATCCACAAGTTCAGACTCCGGGAGCAGAAAAGTGGGGATCAAACTATCAGGGGTTGTTCCTCTGATGTTTAGGAGTTCTTCTTTTGATAAAAAACTCTGCGGATCTTGGCAGAACACACAATTTACGAACAAAAACAGACATACTAGATTGCTCAGTCCCGTCGAGGCAGCCGTGCGTGGTGCCATCTTGGATCTCCAGCGCACCTGATTCAAATTATGAGGCTTCCACAGAGCTTGAGGACCAGGGTTCCCTACCCCTGTCCTATGACAACCTTCCCACCCCTTAAGCGCGCCAGGTCCCAACTTAAGCTCTTTCCCTGTCTGGCTCCCCAATGGTGGAATCAACTCCCCACCTCCATCAGAAACACTGACTGTCTCCTCACCTTCAAGAAAAGGCTGAAGAATCACTTGTTCTGAGAGTTCAATGGCACTTAGGAATAACAGCTAGACCTAATAATAGCCTCTCCCCTAGGGTAATAATGACTCCTACTGGGGGACCTGTTTTCCTTTTGACAGTCCTTTGTTGTTTGGTTCCTAAAAGTACACTATTGCCCGTTGGAGATGCTTGCCTTAAATTTGTAAACTTGTTCGGCTGAATGCTCTTATGGCTTTTCCATCCCTGTTAGTCAGACTACGACCCATGTGTCATTCCAGGTTTTTGAAGAGCTCTTGTTGGAGGGCTTTAATGGAGAATTACTGTACAGGAGGTGACAGCGAGCGGTGAATGGGAGGCTTATGTAAGGCTGTCAAGCCTGTGTTTGGCTAGAGGCTCTGTGATCTGGCAGGCTTGGTTAAAGCAAGAGATCCAGAACACGACAAGGCCTTGACTTCTGTGATTTAATCTGCTTGTTTGATATGTGTGTTTGTGTGTGATAGAGGGAGAGACACAGAGATAGGAGAGAGAGAGAGAGAGAGAGAGAGGGGAAGACACAGATACTGTAGAGAGAGACACACACAGACAAGAGAGAGAGAAAGAGAAAGGGAGAGAGATAAGAGAGAGAGGGAGAGAGAGAGAGAGATACAAGAGACAAACACAATAGAGACAGAGAAAGGGAGAGATGGAGAGACAAGAGAGAGAGAGAGAGAGAGATACACACACACAACACACAGAAAGACATGACTAAGGTGTGTTGAGAGGTAGGAGGACACATCTGAAGACCGAGTGGGAATGTTTTCTCGTAGTTGCGTGCATGCACACACACACAGATGCACACACACATGCATGCACACACACATACACACACACACGCGCGGCCATCTCCTTAAGGTATTCCGTCAGGGGTACAGTCTCATTCGCCATTGTCACCAGATCCCTTTGACAAAGAGTCCAGTGTCACTTTTCACCACAGAGAGGGGACCCTCAGCAACACACACAAACACACATAAACGCACACAAGGACGCAACATGGTCAGGCATGAATTCCTTGTCTGCTTCAAAGCGTGCGATTGGACGACTACCCATGTGGATTACATCATCTGTGTGTGTGTGTGTGTGTGTGGTTGCAAGGCAGAACTATCTGCTTGTCTTTGACGTGGGAGCATGTGTTCTTGCACCTTTGATTGCTTTCATGTGTGTATGTGGGTTGACGCACCCCACGCACACCCTCCCAGAAATGTGTGCGTGTGTGTGTGTGTTTACGTGGAGCAACAATTGTTAAAAAGGTTTAGGGATCATCTGTCCATGTTTTCAGACCTCATTGAAAAACCTCTCAGAGAAAAGATTGGAAGGAAAAGAAACTAGATTTCCTGAGCACTTAAATTAATGTCTATCATCTATTACCTTATCATCTGTTTGTGGTATTTATCTTATCACATTCTGTGGTATTATCCTTTCATATATTTACATTTACATTTAGTCATTTAGCAGACGCTCTCATCCTGAGCGACTTACAGCAAGTACAGGGACATTTCCTCTGAGGCAAGTACGGTGAAGTGCCTTTCCCAAGGACACAACGTTATGTTGACACAGCCATGGTTTGAACCAGGGACCTTCTGATTACAAATCCAACTTCATCACATGACTCTCCATGTATGTCTACTGTTTCTACCATGTTAAGTTTCTACTGTTACCTGCTATGTTCTGATGACAGTCCAAGAGGGACAGAAGGGAAGATGAGATTGTGAGGGGGACAGGGATCGTTTGGAGGTATGTATGTTTAGCCATGCCGAGAGAGAATGACAGCTTACACAGGAGCAAGCTGCTCTGATCTCCAGCCTTGCCTTTCTCAGTTTGTTCCAGGATGAGGCGGGAAAGAGTCATGCTGGGTTTGATGTGGCCGTTCCTCCCACAGTCAAAGGAGGGGACATATTTGTGTTCTGTGGGCTGTTTTGAAGACTGCAAAATTTTTGGACCTTCCTTGCCTTCTCGTGCTTTCTGCCTGTTTCTGTCTGTTGCTTTCTCTCTCCAGTTTTCTCTCTCTTTCTTTCTCTCTCTTGCTCTCTCCCTATCTTTTTTTCTCTCTCTCTTTCTTTCAATCGCCCTCTCGTTCTCTCTGTCTCTATCTTTTTTTCTTGCACTCTTTTTCTCTCTGCCTCTCTCACTCTCCCTCACTGGTGGGTCTAAAGACATTAACTCCACCCTAGTTGGGTTATCTAGCCAGTGATATAAAAACAAAGTAGCTTGTTGTTGTTCCCTGTCACATCTACAGTGTTGCAAGTTGCAGATCAGAAATGACCAACACTGGCTGCGGTGCTTTTAAATCATAAGAGGTGTTGAGTAAAATTGTTACGATCTAAATGTGTTTTGGGTGACTCATAGGAAATAAATGCACACTTCAGCACAGCTGTATAAATACATGAATTGGTTACACACACACACAAAAACACAGATTGTGTGCCCATGTGTATACACATGCAATATAGAATGTATAGCATGCGTTGCCCATGTGTATACACAAGCTGAATGTTCACAAAGCGAGTCTCCACCCACACACACATACAAGTAGCAGCCACAGGGTTCAGTAATAATGAATTAGGTTGTTTCTCTAATGGTCTCCTCTCTGGGTTTTCTTAAGCCCTAGCTGCCATATGTGTTCCGTTTACTCGTTCTTTGTACACTTGTAACCCATAACTAATTCAGACGTTCAACACGCCCTTCAATCCCAAACCATACCCCACATCATCTCCATTAACTTTACTAGCTGTTGTTGTTGCTTCAAAACAACAGTATATAGCACAGCAGCGTTAAAGACTCAACGAGGGTCGGAACACATCCTTAGAGAGAGTGGGACCACATCCTCTCCAGGTGCAAAACCTATGACAGTTCGAGAACAGCGTTTGCAGTTCTAAAATGTGTGGAAAACCAGGCAATGTTGCTGAAATGAAGAGAACTTCCTCTGCTGCATGCATCTCCCTGAAACATGATGCTTTGTGTACAGAAAGTTCCAGAAAACAGCGGCCCTGGATCCCACTAGGAAGTTCAAAGGTCTAGGTGTTGGTGCAGTGTTTGTGTTGTGTGAGTATGCAGTGTCTGTAAGTGTGTTTGCGGTGTGTTTGGAGTAAGATCGATAGAGCGACAGACAGAAGCGTTCTGCGCGCACAACAAGCCCACTAGAGCGCTGCAAGATAAAACAGCTAGGAGCAAAAAGTTGGATGAAAAAAATTATCTATAGTCACATCCTCTGCTGAGCTTGGCTGAGCACCGCATAGGAATCCACGTTGGGGGGGAGGGGTGGCGGGTAGTGGACAGAGAGAACGCATCGGTCAGTGATGTTGGGGTCAAAGGTCACGTTTGTGTAAACACAGAGACAGCTCCTGGATTTGAGAAGAGGGGAGAGGGGGATGTGAGGAGGTGGTAGGGGAGCGACAGAGGGCAATGAGAGCAGATGGAGAGAGAAACGAAAGAGAGAGATGGAGGTCGTTCTGAGGACAGCTAGTAGTGCACATCCAGGCACGTAGCCCCCCCCCCCCTTTCTACTTTTAAATTCTTCTGTTCACAGATGTTATGTTGGTCTCGGTCTTGGTTGTCAGTGTGGTTCTGTGGCCTGACTGGTCCCTTACGTGCTGTTCTGCCTGTCTGTTTTCACTGTGCTGGAACTTTCTCCTCTCTCTGCTCTGCCTTGCTGTTCTGCAGTGTCCTTCCTCATGTTCTTCTCTGAAGACAAATGGGACAAATATGTATTCTTTCTGCTCTTGTCTAGAGGGACACAGGTCATGGTCCGGGGAGAGAGGGACTACCAGCAGTGCAGACATCCTTGTCTTCCCCTTTCTTCCTGTCTTCCCTGGGTGATGCTGGTCTCGTCTACTCTCGTCCACATAGTATGCTAGCCCTAAAACCCGTCCCCCCTGTCACAACAGTCTAACGATATGGACAGCACACAGACATTTGCAGTTACAGACGTCTACAAAATGTCTGCGGAGTGTCTCCTGGAATCGATTCATTCATCATCCCCCCCCCCCCACACACTGTTTGTGCTGATTGCCAGCTGTGTTCTATCCAGATGTAGGGTCTGGGGGGTGGGAGTGGGGGTGTCAGGGCTGAGGAATTCCTGAAGGAGACCCTGGTATGTGGGATATGGGGGTTCTTCATGGTGGGGATGAAATGGGAGGGCGGAGAGTGTTGGCGGCATCCGGCTTTCTTGTTTGCATGCATGTGTGCATGCGTGACAGAGAGAGAGAGAACCATATGTGTGTGTCAAAGAGAACCGTATGTGTGTGATAAGTGGGAAAGAACCAAATGTGCAGGAAAGAGAGGACCGCGTGTGTATGGACCCCCTGTCCCCCGTCGCCCATCCCCTGTCCCCCGTCCCCCCACCCCCACATCTGACACACACGCCAGGGGAGGCTCTGTTGGAGATGACCATCTGTCCACTATCCACCCTGCTCACGGCTGATCCAGGAAGCGCTTTCTTGCACCGATATCTTCAACCAGCGACCTCAGACAAATAAGAAAGCAGAATTTACAATCCATGATGGAAAGTTTAATATTTATTTCATCAAGTAACCCCCACCCATCCCACACACACCCACACTTTTCAACAGGGCTGTACTGGTGGTGCTGGAACACTGTGCTATCAGAATAAATTGTAGATAGACAAGAAATCAATACACGGCCCACTCGCCATCTCACTAGCTGAGTAGGTGGAGGGGCATGTAGTTATAGGGAGAGAGGAGAGTGTTGTATGGACCAAGAGTGTGAGTGGGAGAAAGAAGTTAGGATAGAGGGAGTTTGTGGGAGAGAGAGAGAGAAACAGCAGGGGTGGTCGAGAGGAATATAGATAGAAAATAGGTGGGAGAGAGAGGAGAGAGAAGATATTCCAGTATTCACTGCATTCCAATGTTCAATGTTTGTATATAATGGTCAGTGTATTGGATATGACGATCAGTTGTCTGTTGATGCTGTTGTCGTGAACAGATTGAAGTGTTCACACACAGCAGCACTGCAGATGTAAAGAGAGAGATAGAAACAGACAGACGGGGGGAGGGAGGCCAACAAACAGACATGCAGGGAGGGACGTAGGCAGGCAGGGGGGCAGGCAGGAGGGCAGGGAGGGAGGCAGGGGGGCAGGCAAGCAGGCAGGAGAGCAGGGAGGGAGGCAGGGGGACGTAGGCAAGCAGGCAGGGGGGCAGGCAGGAGGGCAGGGAGGGAGGCAGGGGGACGTAGGCAGGCAGGCAGGGGGGAAGGCAGGGGAGTAGGCAGGCAGGAAGGGACGTAGGGAGGCAGGCAGGCAGGGAGGGAGGGTGTTCACTGGAATGCTGAGTCCAGCTGTGTAGCTGCAGTCCTTGTTTCATAACCCCCCACACAAGCACCTCCTAACCAGAAGGAACTTTCTGCAGTCTTCCATACTACTCACCCCACTCTCTGTCTTTTTCTCTCACACTCACTCGCTTTCTGTTGCTCACTCTCTCTCGCTCCCTTTATTCTGTTCTGCTCCCTCAGTCTTGCTCTTTCACCACCTCTCTTCCTTTATTCTCTCCATCATGCACTCTCTTTCTCTCACTGTCACAGTCTGACCCAGAAGCGCAAAGGCTTCTTATTGCACATGGACTCTCCCTGACCTTGGATCAGATTCCCTGCATACATGGTCTCTTTCAGCTGTCTGAAGCCCTTCTGGGATCAGATGGATTGTGGCCATTCTGTATGGCATGTGTGTGTGCACATTTGTGTGTTAAGCAGGGCTTCAAACAAGTTTATTTTATTGGTTTGTTCAGAGCCAAATCTGTATTTTTACATTTCCCGTTTTACATTGCACCTTCAAATTATCATTCCTGAATCCGTTAGAGCCAATTAAAACAACTACCAGACTGTAGATTCTATTAAATGTCAACGTCGCAAAACAGTACAGAACCGCTTTGCATCACAAACTAGGAGTACCTGTGTCTGTCTTTGGCAGACGTCCATTGTGGCTTCCTGGTCAACTGATAGAGTTGCAATTGAGGTCACAGAACTTGGCATGGTTTTTGCTATTCTTGTTTGGGGTTTTATTACTCAGGAAATATCATTTCTTTGAGGTTTTCTTTTCAGAGCCGTAGTGTTAAAGGGCCGAACCGAGAGAAGTTCTCCATGCTCCATAGTGGGAGGACATGTTGTACACTAAGAGTCATTCCATCTAATTGATTCAGCATGCTTTGAGAATCTGAGAAGGGATGGAATCCTGGTTTATGTGTGTGTGAAAGAATGTCATTTTCCGCTGAAATCTGTCCATCCCCATCCATGGGTTGTCATGATATGCATGGGGTAATGACGTTGCCATGTCTGAGCAGCAGTTTGCTGGTGTTGATGCGATCTACTTCATTCTCTCCCTCCCTCGCTCTTTCCCTTCTCATCTCCCGTCCCTGTACATCCTGTTGGGCCTCATGTTTCCTGTGGTGGGGGACGGGGTGGGGGGGGGGGATGGGCTCAGGGAGGACAGGGTGGGGGGGCTTGACTTGCCACAAAAAGGTCCCATGATCCAGCCAACCCTCAGCGGTCCCCCCTGTATACAGTACACGTGCACGTGCACACAGACACGTGCACACACACACATGCCCCTGTCTGCTTCAGACTGATAACAAGGGTGGGGTCTAACGCTTGTCATCACCCTCGACTACATGTCACGTAAACACAGCGCGCTGGCACACGGAGAGATGGAGAGCGGGAGAAATTGAGAAACTTAGAAGAGAACACCTCTTTCTCTACCTCGTTCTCGCCAAGGAATGGGCCGATGAGGGGGAAGTCATGTGGCGGAGTCGGTTAAGGTGTTGGGCTAGTAATCAGAAGGTCCTAGGTTCAACCCCCGGCTGTGTCAACATGCCGATGTGTCGTTGGGCAAGGTACTTCACCCTACTCGCCTGAGGGGGAATGTCCCTGTACTTGCTATAAGTCGCTCTGGATAAGAGCGTCTGATAAATGAGTAAATGTAAATGTAACAGCAAAATGTAGAATGACAAAGAGATTATGGTCTTAAAGGGAAAAGAGACCTTGTTAAACGAAGGGGGAAAGGTGTGGACGTCAAATCACTGCAGATGAACCGAGAAATCGAAAAGAATCTTGACTGAATGATTTATTCCCGACTGTCTGTTTCCAGTTAAAGACGCTTATCGTGAATCTTTACACCGATGGACAAGAGGATAAGCATGTGGTACCACTGTTCCTCTTGATTTAATATAGCACATGCATGATATTTTACTCCAGACCATGAAAACACATCCAGTATGTTTCTTAGAAAAAATCTGTGTTTGGATTTGTGTATGTAGTTTCGTACTCTCCCTTCACACATTTGAGATGTACGGTAGGCAACCTGATAAATTGGCACGGATTGCAAAGATGTGCGATCATTTCTTCCCGTGTGTGTGTGTGTGCGCGCGCACGCACGTCTGTGCGCACACATTTCTTAACGCTTCTTAGATGCGTAACTACAGCGTGTGTGCTCGTGGGAGAAAAAAGCTTGGTTGTTGCAACTGAGTTGTGTTGCTGAATCCCATGAAGGTTTGCAGGATAGGAAGATGACTCAATGTGCAAATCCCTGATTGCACAATGCGATTGTGTGTCTCGGAGGTGGGTTGTGCTTCAGTGCCGTAATGTAGCTTGGTCTGAGTTATCCCCTGGGCTGTCAGCGAACACTGGAAACCTTAGCAAAAGCTGCTTTCCCCTTCTACATTTTTAGGCTTCATTTTTAGGGTTAGATTTTTAGGGTCACGTATTCAGTGTGCTGCTACATTTACATTTAGCAGACACTCTTTATCCAGACAAACGTACAGCGAGTACAGAGATATTCCCCCTGAGGCAAGTAGGGTGAAGTCCCTTTCCCAAGGACACAACATAATTTGGCATGGCCAGGGATCGAACCGGCAACATTCTGGTTACTAGCCCGATTCCCTTACCGCTTAGCCACCTGTCCTTTATTGTGGAGAGGTTAAGTTTGACCTAAGAAGTACTACGCTGATGACGGCTGATCTGACACACAAGACGACACACACATTTGCGGAACATTTCTGAAAGCCATCATAACAGTTGTTCCTTTTTTACTCCTTTTCTCTGCCTTGTCACACCAAGGCAATGTTGGCTGCAAGAAATCATGCTGCAGGAAATCAGCAGCACAGTAATATTGACAGTTCAGGTGAACTGCTGTTTACAATTGTTCACAGCCAGCGGTAAGAGGGCTATGCTCAACATGAAGAGAGAATGTGGACGTTACGCTCACCAGATGAACTGGCCTGACCCCTGGGGGACTGTTAGAATGGAGGGAGATAGGGCAGGAAGGAGAACTAAAGGAGGAGAACATGGATATAGAAAATGTGCAATACCAGAGAAGGACTGACAGGGTGAACATGGGAGAGAGGAAAGATTTCCAGGTTTTACAAGACTATTATTTGGCTTGACATGGACTCAGTTCAGGGATTTCAGGTCAAGCAATGCCCACACATCTGGATTACTTTAAACTCAATCTTAGTTGGACTAGCTGAGCTGCTTCTAGCCAGACCTCACAGACCATCTACAGTCAAACTCTGGTGGTTTTTCAAGCTTTTGTCATTTTGGTAATCACAGATTTTGTTCAACCAGGCTAGGCCAACTTTTCATTTCTAATTTGTATTCATGTCATTCCTACGCTTTCTGTGGTCTCCATGTCTAGATTAGCTCTGTCTGATCATTTTAGATCTACCAAAGAAGTGACACATTTCCTGCAGTGAAGTGGTCTGTGCTGTGTGCAGTGTGCTGTGCTATGCAGTGCACTGTGCAATGTGCTGTGCTGTGTGTGTGCTAAGTGGCGCTGCAGTGCTTAGTCTACATGCAGACTGGTTTATTCAAAGGTCATCACTGTAGCAACAGTAGCACCTTTCATCTCAGCCTTCATAAGGCCAGTCCTCCCAGAAAACTCCTCCCTCCCGCCATTCTTTTCTCGTCCTCTCTGCCTCCCTTCCTCCTTTGTCTTCTTATCTTTCTGGCTCCCCTTCATCTCGGCAAGGCTATGAACTCTGAAGTGCCACAGAGTCGGCAGGTTTTACTGTTTCCCTCATCTTCTCTTCTCTCCCTCTCCTCCTCCTCCTCTCCCTCTCCTCACCCCAGCAGTGTGTCCAAGGCAGTGGAACTGCTGGTCACACATTATAAACAGGCCTTTCCCTCAACGCAAAAAAAGGCTTTGGCGATGCAGCCAATTGAGCCAGCCCATCTCTATCTTTCCCTGCTTTTCTCTCTTGAAGAGGAAAAACTGTTTTTTGCCTCCTATTTACCTTTATCCTTTCTTCCCCTATACCCTGATGTGCTCTCCATCCCTCTTTCCTCAGTCACTTTCTCTCAGTCTATCTCTTTATCTCACCATTTCTGTTCTTTCCATCTGATCTTCCTAATCGCTCTCATGTTTCATGTGCCCTTGCTTACGCTCTCTTCCCCTCATTCTCTCTCTACACCCCACTGAGAGCTCTGGCAGTCTGTCCTCTCTCAGAGTGACGAATGAACACAAATAAAAATGCATCCAGTCTAATTGTTAACCTTCCTACGGCTCTTTGGTGTTTAGTGGCTGAGTGTTTTGGAAGTCGGGTTATAATCAGAAAGTACCTGGTTTGAACTCCGGCTGTGTTAACCAGACGTTGTGTCCTTGGGCAAGACACTTCACCCTACTTGCCTCAGGGGGAATGTCCCTGTACTTGTTGTAAGTTGCTCTGGATAAGAGCTTCTGCTAAATGACTAAAATTACAAAAAGTATTTTAAATCTACATGTTGATATGTTTATTTTATGGATCATGTGTAGACATGCAACTGTACGTTGGATGTTATTGACCTGATAGATGAGGCCCGATTTGTATTGCAACTTGTTTTATTGTGACTTTAGTGTTTGAATAGTTGGTAGGTGTCTTCCTTCATCTGTAAGCCACGCCCCTCTCAGATCCTGAGACAACAGACTCAACAGGCTGAGCCGGTTACAGTAACATAGGGGTTGCATGTCAACAGCTAGTGCTCATGACATCTGCAGTCTGCCCATGTGCTTCTTTGTGTGTGTGTGTGTGTGTGTGTGTGTATGTGTGTGTGTGTGTGCGTGTGTGCGTGTGTGTGTGTGTGCGCGCGTGTGAGGTTTCATGATGAAACGGAGAGCTGCAGCTTACCTCAAATATTTCAACTTGATGGGTTTCATCCAACCACTCTTTCAGTTGTGTTTTACTGGACGTTTAGAAAAACACCATCAACACAGTGTTGACCAACTGGATATCAACCTCCAGAGTGATGGTCATGAAATCATATCCTTACATAAAAGTTTGTGAGAAAACGCTACATGGAAGCCTGTAGGCCTTAGAAGACACCTGATCCCTGACTGTGTGAGCCAGGCATATTGAGTTAGCTCTAATCTCCTGTAGGAAGAACACACAGAAAACACACACACAGGGTTAGGGAATCCCCCTAGGTTGAAAACTCCACACATAAACACATTTACTCGTGTTTCCGGACACACATGCACTTTGAATATGCGCATGCAGTGGCAGCGCACACACAGCGGCTGGCACAGTCCAGCGGGCACAGAGAGCCAGTGGTCCCTGGCTGTGAAAGGGTTAACTGTGGTCATGATCCAGCTATCCCAGCAGTCTCACAGTGAATAATTCAACAGCAGGGGATCTGGTTACACCACAAAAACACCATGACCTGTGGTGGCATTGGAGAAAACACACAGAACCACAGATGTATTCTGGCTCATACTGTACACACACACATGCTCAGCACACATACACTCAAGACACACAGTCTCTGACACTTACCCATTGATAGACAGAGAGAGATGGAGAGACAGGCAGCACAATGGCTGATTGTGACAGGAAATTGGAGGAATGCATGTCAGGGCACATGTCCATTTAGAGACCATCCAGTCCTGATAAACAGGGCTGTGCTATTGGGGCAGGGTGGGTCAGCTATGGAGCCTTTGGGACCAGGGTGTGTGGGGAGTGGGCCACAGGACAGCATGTACTATGATGGATGTAAATAAAAAACAGCATTGCATATCTGCCTCCCTTTAGGAATAATCCAGATTTATTTCCAGAACTTTCCTACTGCCCTACTCCATGGACCAAAACAGTAGTTCTCACCACAGCCAGGACATGGAATTCTGCTTGAGTTCAGAACTTGCCGTTGCTCTACAAACAGGAAAATGTTTTTTAGAACATGAATCCTGTGTTTTACCTCAAACTACGATTTCCTGATTATAGGCTAGTTAGCTGACAAATGTATGGAAAAATCATACTGGACTGTATCTGTTTTTTTATCTAAACATTTAGTTTTAAACCACAAGTCATGAATCCACCCCCTCATGATTAAGATTTAAGACACTTTAGATCTAAATGGTTCCAAGTGTCATTACTATAGGTTTTCCTATGTAAATACATGAAAGTTAATGGACACTAAACAAAAAGAAAATTGGCAGTGTGGATGGGTGCCACATCTCTACAGAGGAAATTGCGTTTCCAAACATCGCCTATTTTATATCCCTTATGATGTCATTTATCTCAGAGGAAAGGCTGTTTTCTTTCTCTCTGGCAAAGATGGATTAAAATCTTATAACGCTTGAGTGACTCATAGACCTTGCAAATAGTTCAATGATGATCAAAATATACAAAAAATGCTGTGCAGGGTATGATTTCACAGTTGTTTTACAAGGATAGAAAAAAAATTGCATTTGAACCGTTTTATTTGTTTGACTTTGAATCTCTCAAATTTCCTCAATAATGAGGAAACAACAATTGGGGAAATGGTCACATGACATTCATGCAAGCACATTCTGGTTTCCCTGGGAACAACATTTTATTATCTTCCTTTGGCTGAGAGCAGCATTTTGCTGGTCACTTTTACTGGAGGAGATGGCTCGATGGCTCCTGTGAGAACCCTGTTAGGTGTCTTTAATAAACATAACAACACATAACAACACATCTGTATGGATCGGTGTGCATAGATACTGCTGCATAATGTGGGGCGGCAGGGTATAGTTCAACATGAAACATATCTGACAGGGATAGATATGTTGCTAGGTTAGGGTGGTTTGGCAGACAGGCAGGTAGCCAGGGTAGACAGACGGTTAATGCTGCCAGGTTGACGTAGACAGACTAGCTAGGCTAGGATATAGGGCTAGGATTTTGTCGCTAGGTTTGGATAGACAGGTATGTTGAGGCAGTCAGGGAGGATTAGCCTGGCAGTGAAGGCCAGCTCCCCACACTAATGTCTACCAGCTGTGCTCCTCTGTGCTTCCTCTGTTTATCTTACTCCAGCTCCTCCATCAAGAGCTCTATTTCTCTGTCTCTGTCTCGCTCTCTCTCCTCTGTCTTTTTCTATCTCTCTCACTCATCTCTATCTCTTTCGATCTCTTTCTTTTTGTCACTCTTTCTCCCTCTCTTTTTGTGTATCCCTCTCTCCCTGGGTCCCCCACTGTTCAGAGTGCTAATAGCTTAGTGAACTCTCTCCAGGAGGCCCCCCTATGCAGCCCCCCCCCCCCCCTCCCCCCCGTTGGATTGAGAGTGATGGGAATTAAATTAGGCTGAATGATTCCATTGTGCTTGGGACCCGGACCCCGTCTGGCTTGGCCCGACTCAGCCCAGCTAGCTTTGGCAGGGCAAGCTCCCCAGTTCACTGTTGGTTTAAGACGTTATGTGCTTAAACTAGGCCATGTTTCTTGTTGCTGTAATTTTTATTAGATTTATGGATGTTACTCTGAGCATTTATGGCCGCTAAGCTTTTTCTCTGAAGACTCAGGGTAGGTGATGCATAGAGGGGAGGGAAATACGGAATTATTCTCCATAGTTTATCAGTTTGCCTTTTTTAGTCCACCTCCCTCCAGTCTCTCGTTTTCGCTATCTCCGTCTCTATTTTCTCTGCTCCCTCAGTCCCAGTGTGTGTATTTTTAGCTCCACACAGGGCGGAGTGCGAACAACAGTCGTAGAACAATAGCTGGAGTTTTTCATCAGGACGTGAATGTGATGTTGATCATCCGTGGCAGGCTGGACTTCCTGATTGACCACCTATTGTTCTAATAAGCTCCACCTCTTGTCACTGTACAGAGTCTTCACCTGTACGTGACTGCTCATTATGAGGTAGGGTTACATTTACATTTACATTTATTCATTTAGCAGACGCTTTTATCCAAAGCGACTTACAGTAAGTACAGGGACATTCTCCCTGAGGCAAGTAGGGTGAAGTGCCTTGCCCAAGGACACAAAGTCATATAGCCACAGCGGGGGCTCGATCTCACAACCTTCCGTTCATGAGGCCAACGCCTTAACCCATTGAGCCATCTGACTCCCTTGTTACACTGCTACTCAACACTAGCTGTCCCTTCCTCACACGCACTCAAACTTTGTCAACACATACACACAACACATTTCCATACCAAGGGATTCATCATGTTAATATTACCTTGTTTACCTTTTTTCATTTTTTCATTTTTTTTGGGCAAAAAAGACGAATGACCTATACCAGTTTAGAGATTCCCTAAACTGCATGTATTGGCCTGTATGTAGTATGTACCTGATCATTTTTTATTCAATTTTATTTTGTATACAGTAGGCCTTCTATATCGTGCCCCCCTTATTGTTATTGTTATATTACCCTGCAACTTTGTGTGCTGTACTTTACCGTGCTGCTGTTGTGAACTGCAATTCCCCCCCCCCCCCCCCCCCCCCCCCCCCCAGGGGGACAAATAAAGGTTTATCTTATCTTATCTTATAGTAAGAGCCCCTATAACATGTTATATGTTTCAAAATAGAACATCTAAGCGAGAAGGCTTGCTGATGTAGGACTTGTTAGACTGCATGGCAACTGACCCAGTTTCCCCCCCCATGACTAGTCTCTAACAGGTGTATAAGCGTTCCTGGGATTTGTTTGACAGGCTTTGTGATGCCATCAGGATATCTTGTCAGTGTTTACTGTCTCAGCCTGTCTATTGTCATGGGAATTATCTGCAGAGGATGATTCTGCTGTTGCATGCACTTGGTACAATTAAGAACATCATATAGTTCAGATTTTGTCATGTGGCTAGCAAAGATTGTGATTTTACCAGTCCAATTACATGAATAACTTGTCAAACTACGGTTGGTTATAGTTCACACACAGCACTGGGTACACAAATTACATTTACATTACATTTATACATTTAATAGACACTCTTATCCAGAGAAACTTACAGCACATACAGGGACATTCCCCTGAGGAAAGTAGGGTGAAGCCCAAGGACACAACGTTGTGTTGCCTTAGGTGGGAATCAAACTGACGACCTTCTGATCACCTGCCCGACGCCCTAACCACTCAGTCACCTGACTCCCCACACATTCACATGAACACTGGGAACGGTATTAATCTGGATGTCTGATTCCTCTAGGAGGCCCTAGCTCACATCCAGGCTGAGGCGGAAGCCAAGGCTAAGGCTCGTCCCCCGGTCGACCCCTCGGAGCTGTTCCCCCGGCTGTGTCACCTGGTGCGGGCTGAGACAGGCTACGGCTTCAACCTGCACAGCGAGAGGTCCAGACCCGGCCAGTACATTCGCTCCCTGGACCGGGGCTCGCCGGCTGACCTTGCCGGGCTGCGACCTCAGGACAGACTTGTAGAGGTGAGGGACAAGGGGGGTTGTAGAGGATGGGGGGGGCAGTAGAGGGTGGGGGTGGGTGGGGGTGAACGAATAGAGGGATGAGTCATGGTGGGGGTGCTAAGCAGTGGAAGAAGCGGGGGAGTCTGTCCTTCAGCTGATCCTAACGAAGGGAAGATAAACTAAGGGGAGTCACGGCACCCGTGACGGTTTCCCATTGGCTGGCTAGCAGACATGGCGGGGCCCTTAGCTAATGAGGCTCAATGATGGATGGGGGGGGGTCATAGCTAGGCCACAGGGACCCCCATCAGAGGAGGCTTGAGAGGAATGTTTTCATCAGGGACACTGGGCATGAATGACAGCAAGGGTATTAGAATGTCAGAGTGCTTTATCCCTCCCTGGTCTCTGTCTTTCGACACCCATGCATTTTTACAGACTAAATGCATGCCTGTGTTCTCAGACACCTGTTGATGCATTTCTCATGTGATAAAATCAAGGTGTGTGTGTGCGTGCACATGCCTGTGTCGCAGCAGACCCGCTAGTAAGATGTGCCCCTACAACTAGCGTGTGCAGGGCCACACACGTGTGCCTGCTTCATCCCCCACCCCCGCTTACGATAACACCGTCCGCACCCCCACAGTCCAAACGTGAAGACGACAGGTTATCAGACAAAAAAAAAAGAAGGGAAAAGATGACGGGGGCGAGGGAAGGAGGGAGGGAGAGCTGTGGTCGGGGTGAGACGCACACGCTAAGCAGAGAAGGAGGGTTCCATCAGGTGTGAGCGCATGCACGCTGGCTCACACACACACACACACACTTTATCATCATTACCCCATGATGTGTTCAGACACTCTGCAATCCCTCATCTCTACAAGCTCCAGATGTGGTGTGTGTGTGGGTGTTTGTGTGTATGAGCGTGTATTCAGGTCTAGAGGCAAGAGCTCTAACATTAGAGCACGAAGTAAAACGTTAAAAAGGGCCAACACAGGCTAAAGAGGCCCTAGACCACACCAAACCAAATACTTCATGTCAAACAGTACCCAAATGGGCCACATAAACTCACAGGGTCATAGAACGGTTGAACAAAGCCTATATAACAGTTGAAGCACATTCAGTACTCTCCAAACAGAGCTAAAACAAATGAAAGTAGCCATGTAAACCCACTATTTGTTTAGAGAGTCAAGTTTTCTGCCTTGGTGAGTATTACAGGGTGGTAGAAACTGACATTAACGTACCAACTGCTTTGATGTCCTGCTGATAACAGGAAGCCAGTGAGATAGCATGGGAACTTCCTGTGGTTTATGACAACAGCAGCCCCATCCCTATCCCTCTGTGGGCTTGTCAATAGACTTAGCCAAGCTTATAGAGACAGAGAGAGTTTGGCCTTGACCACACTGTACATTCATCCTGCATTGTGCTTGCTGTATGCAGAACCCAAAATATAATTTTCTCTTGGTTCCGGAACCTCAGGGGTTATTATCACCTTTGTTTTAATAGCCTCTTGTGAAGTCAAAGCATTGGACCTATTCCCTGAGCAGACACATGTATCTCACCAGTGTTAGCTTAGCATGGTTAGCATTGTTTGAACAGGACTCATAGAGAAGGATCTCTAATAACCACAGTCTGCTCTTTAGACATGAATTTGCTTGTACAGTAGATCATTATAAAACCAAGCTGAGCTACTCTAAGCCCTAGCCTTTCATGACTGAACCCTCGAGTGGCTTGCTACATGTCACTTTGTGTGTGTGTGTGTTCGGGTTAATTGCAGCCGTCGCTGAACCAACCACCGCGCTTTTGTTGTCTGTCAGCAGCTCGTTACGGAGGTGAAGACCCATGACAGACCTTTCAGTCTCGCTGACTTCCCACACCCTCCTCCCTCTCTCCCCTTCCTCCCTCCCTCTCTCTCCTCTCCCTCCCTCCTCTCCACGCTCCAGTACACTGGTGCTGCTGTGGTTTTGGTATCATCCTCATTACTACAAGGAGAAAGATGGGGACAGAGATATGTCTCTGGAGAGACCAGGCTAGGCGAGAAACCCATACTTGTTTATAGGTGTATTACACCTTTTCACAGATCTTTACAGTAATTTCGTACATGCTCTTATCCAGAGCTATTTACAGCAAGTACAGGGACATTCCCCCTGAGTCAATTAGGGTGAAATGCCTTGCCCAAGGACGCAATGTCATGTTGGCACAGCCTGGGTTCCAACTGGGACTCTTCTGATTACTAGCCCAACTTCCTAACCACTCAGCCACCTGACTCCCTGACGGTTGCATCAGCATGATAATCAACTGTCTCTGTCTTGTATGCTTCGCATCACGATAACACTTGCAGCCACACACTCAGTCCCCGCTACTTCACTAAGCTGAACACGTAGGACAAATTAAGTGCAGTCTTCCGGAAGGGACCGGCTTAGATACAGGTCCTCAGGTACAGCCATGTTATCATAATAGACACACTTGATCATGAATAGTACTTGTTTTTATATTTAGCAGATTATCCAGAGCAATTTACAGCAATAGGGACATTCCCCCTGAGGCGCCTTGCCCAAGGACACAACATCATGTTGACACAGCCAGAGTTCGAACCAGGGACCTTCTGATTGCCATCCCGACACCCTCAACGCTCAGCCACCTGACTCCCTGTGTTGTAGTCTTGGTGTGATTAGTTCAGTGTCTGCAATGCTCTTTACTGTACAGTTCATTAGCTGAGTGGCCTGTTTTGGTGGTTGAGATGGTTAGCCAACGAAACCTGACACAACACCTGCCTGCTAACTCCAACACAAAAGCCACTTGTTGTTCCTCGGCTCAGTCGCCCCCAAGAGCAGGCCAATCTGTCTGGACTCCCTGCTGGCTTCTCACACCCCAGCTAATGTAGGGAAGGGGGAGAGAGATTTTGGACGGAGAGAGAGAAATCGAATGGGGAGGGGGGGTTCCTGCAGCTGCTGCCGGTTTCCATCTGCTGATATGTGTTTTTTCCTCCCACTGAGACATTGCTGCGCTGCTGTTCTCTCACATACTTTCCCCACCCGTACCCACTCTCACGGTCTTTTGACTGTTTTTGCCTGTGTCGCTTCTCTGAATCAAAGTCTAACTCTGACTTGATCCTGTTCAGTCATGTTTTGGGTTACCTTTCTCTATCTCTCTCGCTCTCTATCTCTCTCTCTCTCTCTCTAAGCCCTCTTGATTTTTCTATTATTACGTGTCCTTTTCTTTGTCCTTTCTAAGAGTATAGGAGAGACTTTTGTAAGGGCTTCCCCTACATACTCAACCTCCTCTTCCTCCAACTTAGCCCCTAATTTCATAAGTAGGGTGAATTTTCACCTAGTGTCCCTTGTGTACAGGATACCTGAAACCTACACTAGGAGCAGTGGCCTGCCATCAATATTTGATGGTGCGCCAATGTTAATCCAGCCAGCGCCTAGCGAAGCTTCCTAGCTCCAGTAGTACTGAGACAAGGAGTCAAGGCAAACAATATTGCATCTAGACAGTACAAGGACAAACTCAGTTGTCAGGGGCTCCCAATGGTTCTTCATAGACAGATAACTCAGACACAAGACGCACTTGTACTGTTTTGAGCTAGAAGTTGGCTTTCTAGCAACAACAAAAAAGATTACAAGAACTACAAGGCTACAAAAACTTGTCCTGCAGCCCAACGTGTTTCTCAAATATTCACTCACTGCCGTGAAGTTTCACTATCGAGATAGTTAATGGTCTGTTCTGATAGCCGTAGGTATGAAAATGTGACAATTGAGACAATGCTACGTTGAGCTTGCGAAAGAAGCATTTCGGACAAACTGCTAATAGACAGCCTCAAGCTAAGATGTGCTTGTGCGATCGATATCCTAAAATGTTTTTCCTCCTCTTCTGGGTCCAATGTCTTTTAGCAACTGTGATCCATAGCACCACCTAGCGATAATACTGCAGCTAGTGTTTGGTCCTTGCAAATAATTGTCCTTCCAGTTTAGAGCTTTGCCATTTCAATTGTCGCTGTTGTTAACATTTACATTCAGTCATTAAGCAGACACTCTTATCCAGAGCAGCAAGTACAGGAATATTCCCCCGAGGCAAGTAAGGTGAAAAACCTTGCCCAAAGACACAGGCAGGATTCAAACCAGGAACCTTCTTTCTTCACCTAGGTGAATGGGGTGAACATCGAGGGAATGCGGCATGGTGAGGTGGTGGCCTTCATCAAGAGCGGAGGAGATGAGACCAGGCTGCTGGTAGTGGACCCCAACACGGATGACCACTTCAAGAGGATGGGCGTCATTCCCAACGTCAGCCACATTCGAGGTAAGAGCCGAGACTACGTCACCCACAATGCAGAGCATCAAGACCTAATGTACCTCGTCCGGCTTGCATGCTATTTTTCTGCCATTCGATGCATCTTACAACTGTAAGAATTACAAATTCAAATGTGTTTTTAATGATAATGATAAAATCCAGCCGTTGTAATACATAGGGAGTCAGGTCGCTGAGCGGTTAGGGAATTAGGCTAGTAATCAGAGCGTTGCTGGTTTAATTACCAGCCTTACCAAGTAACATTTTTTTCTTGGGAAAAGCACTTTACCCTACGTGCCATGGGGGAATGTCCTTCTATTTGCTATAAATCACTCTGGAGTGTTAAATGACTAACAAACTAACAAACAAACAACAACAACAAACTAACAAACTGTACATACATGCAACTCTGTAAATTATGTTTAATACTGTAGCATCTTGTACAATACAGCTGTACATTTGTCTTAAATCACTTTAATCTGTACATACCCTGTATATTCTGATTATACTGTTCATACTGTGTATATTCTGAGTATACTTATATTTAAGTATTTAAATATTTCTTTGGGGCTGCACCAGTGGTTCAGTGGTAGGATTCTTGCCTACCATGTGCAGAAAGCCTGGGTTTCAATCCCGGTGGGGGTTCGAATCCCGGCCACTGCATTGAATAATTGTGTGCGCCTCTGAAATTTCCCCATTAGGGGACTATAAGGGATAATTTATTTCTATTATATTCTGTTGTAATAACTGTTTTGCACTTCTGGTTGGAATGCTAACTGTATTTCGTTACCCTGTAAATGTAAACGTAAATGTAATGCTTTCAGCTTCTTCTGCTAGTTTCTGGATGCCTGTTGCATGTGTGTAGCATTTCTGCTACATTCAGACCTGACCCTGACGAGTGTGTTTCTCTGACAGACTACTCCGGCCCATCCATAACCAACGGCTCGTCCCCCAGCTCTCAGATTAACGGCAGCTCCTCCACCCAGTCCATCAAGTCCACACACTCAGATCTGAGCAGCCAGGGAAACAGCACACAGGTAGGGGAGTGCGTGCACATGTCAACCTTGCCTATTACTATGCTGTTACATTGAAATGTATTCATTTAGCAGACGGTTTTATCCAAAGCGACAAGAAAGAGCTTTACAAAAGAGCATCGGTCATTGAGCATAGCAATGTGATAGATCCCAAACATAGCGGGTTTATAGATTATGAAACATACATCACGAGAAGCAATAAGTGCCAAGGGAAGAGCTATAAGAGCATATAGCTGAACATTTTACAAATTCAAGGTGAGTCTCCGACGGACAGTAGTCTACCTGTAGGACGCGAACAATAAAGCAACAACACTAACGAGTTTCTGCTCGGGGATTTAACAAAGAATTTCTGATTCTGAACAACAACAACTGCTATTTGTAAGTACCATTACATTCTCAGAACAAGTGAGTCTTGAAGGTCAGGAGTCTGTGTTTCTGATGAAGGTGGGGAGTTTATTCCACCATTGGGAATCCAGACAGGGGAAGAGTTTATGTTGGGCTCTGGCACTCTTGAGAGGGGGGATCACTAGAAGATTTTCAGAGGAGGACCATAGGTGGCGGGCAGCATTGCAAAGTTGGAGAAGAGAGTTGATATGATTCGGGGCAGTCCCGTTCACTGCTCGGAAGGTCAGTACCAGGGTCTTGAATCTGATACGGGCCATGATGGGAAGCCAGTGGAGGGCGATGAAGAGCGGGGTGATATGACAGCATCTCGGTCTACCCAGCCGAAAACAAGTGGGCTGCTGAATTTTGGATCCTCTGAAGAAGGCAGATTGCAGTAGCTGAAAGGCCGGCTACTAGTGAGTTGCAGTAGTCCAGCTGAGAGAGGACAAGAGCTTGGACTAGCAACTGGGTGGAATGTTCAGACAGCTATCTTCTTATTTTTCGGATGTTGTAGAGGGTGAATCTACATGACCGAGAGACTGCAGTAATGTGTGCTGTGAGGGAGAGCTCGTCATCCAATGTGACCCCCACATCTTCTGTTGCGGATCCCAGAGTGATAGAGTGATCGTGGGTGATTGAGGGTTTGGCCGGAATTATAAGAATCAGAATCAGAATGGGGGTTTATTCGCTATGCAAGATAAACAAACATAGAATTCACTTTGGCAGGAATGAGCAAACAAGAAGTTCTGTTTTGGCAAGTTTTAGCTGGAGGTGGTGTCTGGTCATCCAGGCCAAGATATCGGTGAGGCAGGCCTTGATTCTAGTTGAGATGCCTGGATCGGTCGGGGGGAAGGATGGATATAGCTGCGTGTTGTCAGCATAGCAGTGATAGTAGAAGCCATGGGAGGAGATGATTGGTCCATCATCTCCAATAGTTGGTCCATGCTGTTAGCCCAGAGTGTGTGTGATTGGATGCATGGGGCGTCAGATGGCTCAATGGGTTAAGGCGTTGGCTTCATGAACGGAAGGTTGTGAGATCAAGCCCCCGCTGTGGCTATATGACTTTGTGTCCTTGGGCAAGGCACTTCACCCTACTTGCCTCAGGGAGAATGTCCCTGTAATTACTGTAAGTCGCTTTGGATAAAAGCGTCTGCTAAATGAATAAATGTAAATGTAAAATGTTTCGCCAAACGTCGCTTTTACTTGTGTATGCCGTCAGAGTAAAGTATGCATGGGAGGAGGCAAGTGGATGAGCAGTTAGGGAATCGGGCTAGTAATCAGAAGGTGCAAACACTATGTTGGGTCTGTGGGCAAGGCACTTCACCCTACTTGCCTCAGGGGGAATCTCCCTGTACTTGCTGTAAGTCACTCTGGATAAAAGCATCTGCTAAATTACTAAATGTAAATGCGACTAAATGCCCTAACCCTAAATGCTACTGCCCAGTGTTGCCTTCCTGTTGACATGTCTCTTTGTCCCGGTCCTGTCCAGCTGTGTGAGGATGAGCCGAGCGGTCTGCTGGACCCGTTTGCAGAGCTGGGTCTGCGTCTGAGTCCCACAGCAGCCGAGGCCAAAGAGAAGGCCCACGCCAAGCGGGCAAGGAAGAGGGCACCGCAGATGGACTGGAGCAAAAAGCATGAGCTCTTCAGCAACTTCTGAAGGCTTCAGGCTGCCGACCCAAACAACCGGTCTTTTTTTGTACACACACTCACACCACCCTCACTGCTCACCTCATGGTACAGAGAGAGAGACTTGGAAGGATGTGCTTCGCAGTAGGAATGGGAGGGGCTGGAATTCCAGCTAATGGTTAAAGGTCAGGGGAAATGGGGAGAGTGGATATAAGCTTTGTGTCAACTTTTGAAACCTCATAAACTTAAAAAACTTTCCAACACAGCGTCTTACATTGACTAATGTGCAGGGCTGGAAGAAAGAGATGCAAGTTTGGATCAAGCTCCTGAAATCTCCATTCACCTGTTTTTCACCCCTCAGCCACTCTGTACCGACTAAACCCTAACCTCTCAATACTTTGGCTTTGGACAGGCAAGGTTGTTGTTTCTTGTATTTAAAGGTATAAAATCACAATTTAGATGAAGTATTACCCCACTGACAGAACATGGACATGTGTTTGAAAGGAGAAAGGACAGTGACTTTTATGATCGTGGACATTTAGAGAGAAGCTTCTCTGTGTTCTTTTATATGACACCTTCAAAGGGAAAAAACCCCACCCTACCCTCGTTGCTTTCTGTATCGCTCTATGTTGTTGTTATTGTGACACGATCTCAGACTACAATAAGCACAAACAGAAGCGGAATTGTTTTTTGTTTGTTTTTGCTAATAATTGTATGAATTTGTATCTTGACTTTTTTCAATATTTTTGTATAGCGCCAAGGAGCCTGGATCACCTGGATATGCCTTTTCACTCACCTATCAAAGTCCAAAAGCCACTATTGTCTGTTGAAACGAATCATTATTCTTCTCTCAAGTCAATTAAAGGGAACGGCCACTCGTGTAACACTTCACTGAGGTTTTTTCTCCACGAGTATCAAGCCACCCAAACGTAAATATCACCCGGCCTAATATGTTAAAAAATACTTTTTTTGCAACCCATTAATTAATGAATTCACACCTCACAAAAGCCTTGAATTGTCTGTCATCCAACCAAAAAAACAGCCCAGTCAATTGTAGAGAGATTACCGCTTCAGGGAGAATGCAGAGGAGATGTTGGACAGTGAAAAGATGAATGCTCTCCCCTCCAGGGGGCCCTCTTGATCCACTCTCTCCCGACTCCCCACACTTTTTCGATATATATCACACGATTTATAAGACAGACAAGAAGAAATTTGTGTGGAGCAGTAGGGACCATCTTGGAAGAACTTAACACAAGAGCAGTTTTTTTTATTCTGGACAATAGATCTTATGGAAAAGATTATAAAAATAAGTACAAAAGTGAATCCGAGTGTTATGTGCGAAAACCAGTCTGTGACAGCACTGTTAGTAAGCTAATGGATAAAGAATGTTGACTGACGTGAAGGATGGATAACATTTTGTAGTTAGTTTACAGTGTTAACTAATGTTACTCAGAGTAATATAATGCTGTTGCCACTTGTGACATTGAACTGTTTGTTCTGGAAGTGTTTCTAGGTGGGTTGGAGACAGATGAGTGACTTCATGCCTAAGTATAGTTAAGTAAACGATGTTAAGAAAAAATAACAACCCACCGCTAAATATAAAAAAAAGATATTTCCTCATACTCATTCCACAGAGCTTAAACTGCTTCAGTTTGAAACGTTGAAGCAAGGTAGAAGAGACTTAGTATACTTCTATTACCTGCTCTGTGCTGTTTGTATTTACATTTAGTAGACGCTCTTATCCAGAACGACTTACAGCAAGTACAGGGACATTCCCCCTGAGGCCAGTAGGGTAAAGTGCCTTGCCCAAAGACAAAACATAATGTTGGCACTTCCAGGATTCGAACCACGAGGCTTTTGATTTCTAGCCTGATACCCTTACCGCTCAGCCACTTGACTCCCTGCTGTATTTCAGCTTTATAAGATATGGTTTATCAGTACCATCACATGATTGCACTTCAGAGCTAGAAAAATTGAAAGCAGATTTTGGGGGTTGGCGATGGCTGGGGAGCAGAAGAGGGTGGTGAAGCAGGCCGGTCATGATCAGTATACTGAATGTCTGTGAAAAGTATATGTTCTTCGTATATCCTTGAAGTCACTACAGTGAGGGTCCTCTGGTCTGGGATAGCGGGGGTAAGAGAGTGGCCTGGATGTCAGAGGGAGATAGACGATGTGTGTGTGTGTGTGCGCATGTGTGCGTAAAAATGAATGAGAGCAGGGGAGCCACAGGTCTTAAATGGGATTAAGGGTTAGCATTGGGACAGCTGTCATACACACAGACACACCCCAAAACATGCCACCATCAAACCCTGGAAGGGGGTCAGGGGATTGCCTTTGGAGGGGACCGCCCTGACCCCTGAATGCTGGGCGGGTGGTACGGCCCGTTACACATGCTATGCCAGTCCCCTGATTCTGATAGGTTCAAGGAACCGGGAATGGGTCCACTGTACTATGTGGCTCCAACCACACACTTATATAACAGGGAGTGAATATCCGTTGACATTTATAGCACAGTAATCTTGAGTTATGTCTATCTTTACTATTACTCCCAATAGTACTGCACATTGTTTTTATGTACTCTTGTCCATGTTTAGAGCTTGAGCATTCTCAGCTATGCAGAAGGCTGTGTCACTATTGCATACAATGATGGCTGTTGATCTTGAGGTGAATGGAATGGAAGGAATGATGACTATATGCGTCTGGTTGCATTTTTTTTTCTTGCAAAATAAAGTGTGACAATCTCATTCTTGAATATAAAATATGACGTTGCATCCGCATGTGTCTTCTTCCTCTCAGACTTTCTCTCGTTCTCTAACACTCTTGTTCTTTGTGCATGTAGTTCGTTATTCTCTTGAAGTCATCTGTTCAGTGAGCTTATCTGCCCACAGCTGTGACACTGTTCTCTGTGGAACAGGCTCTCTTTCTCTCTCTCACTCTCTCTCTCTCTCTCTCTCTCTCTCGCTCTCTCTCTCTCTCTCTCTCTCTCTCCTGTCCTCCATCATCCCTACATCGCAGTGGATTATAAGAGAATTGGCATACGGTTTCAGTTTGTTCCCAGAATTCTACCTCCCAGCTGCCGTGTGTTGTCAGTCTGTTTAGAGGTCAACTAGTGGTCACAGGATTGGGTGAGAGTATGTCCAACCAGGCGTGTGTGTGCGCATTCATTATTACCTAACACTATGCTTGACCAGACAGAAAGCCTGTTTGTACAGGCTTCATACTGAATAGAAGTCCTCCAGCTGGTAAAATATGTGAGCGTGGATGCCTGTGTGTGCTTTTGGGTATGTCTGTGTGTGTGCGCGTGTGTTTGCTTATACTCATCTGTGTTCTCTCCTCTTTAGCCATGCAGACATCCTGGGTCACTGACAGGTCAGGTCGGTGTGAGACAGGAATGCAGTGGTGACATGTCTTCGGAATGTGTCACAAGGTGAGGTCCGACTGGCTGTCAGCAGCCATGGAAACCCTTGACGTGTGATGAAGCGTGGGAAAGATCCGTAATCGCGCAGCCCAACGTGACATTAGCCAAAACATCTGTATGTCACAGTAGCATATTGTGGCGGCTCGAAGCAGTGAGCACATACTCTAGAGCAGGGATGTCAAAGTCAAATACACAGAGGGCCCAAAAAATTTATTGGCTATAAGCAGAGGGCCGGACTGGTTCAATGTTTATTAAAACATATTGAAATTATTGCACGTAGCCTATTGAACCAAGACCTAATATAGTGTATTATATTTTGTTCCGTGTCCATATTCTTGTCTTTGTCTGTGTGTTTCTTAGACGTTTCATGGTGCCTTCTTAGATTGTATTCTTTCATTACAGCCAAACTTTCTCCACACAGAAGACACACAGGTTTGCAATGTACCTCAGTGAACATGTACTCTGCCTACCACCTAGCTTGAAACCCCCTGTTCTCAGCATCCACCTTCCGTTTAGCCAATTTTTGGGGAGGAGGTAGCTGAAAGTTGACATCTGCTCTGACTGCTAATGAATGATGAAGCCGAGGTCCGCTTGCTGCGCTGCAGTGAGTTCGCCGGTTACCGTTGCATTGTGGTAAATGTAGTATTGGTGCGGCTACAGCCTGCGGTAAGGGCCGGTTCTAAAACTAATCAAATATCATCCCGGGGGCCATAGATAATTCATTTGCGGGCCGGATTCGGCCCACAGGCCTTGACTTTGACATATGTGCTCTAGAGAGAGAGCCATCAGTGACAGCACGTCTTGACCCATTCTTGAAAAAGTTGATCTTCTCTTAAAGTGCTTGTTCACAGTCATAATAGTTTCAGGCGAAATACTGCCAGTTGACGCACATCGCAGCAGAAATGACAGTTCAGCCAATAAAGTACCAGTTAATTTGTAACAGCACTGGTTTATCAATGGCAGCACTGGTTCAATAGTAGCAATACTCGCTCAGCAGCATCAGTACTAGTTCAGCAGTAACAGTACTGGTTCAGCAGTATCAATACTGGTTCAGCAGTATCAGTTCTGGTTCAGCAGTATCAGTTCTGGTTCAGCAGTATCAGTACTGGTTCAGCAGTATCAGTTCTGGTTCAGCAGTATATCAGTTCTGGTTCAGCAGTATCAGTTCTGGTTCAGCAGTATCAGTACTAGTTCAGCAGCATCAGTACTGGTTCAGCAGTATCAGTTCTGGTTCAGCAGTATCAGTTCTGGTTCAGCAGTATCAGTACTAGTTCAGCAGCATCAGTACTGGTTCAGCAGTATCAGTTCTGGTTCAGCAGTATATCAGTTCTGGTTCAGCAGTATCAGTACTAGTTCAGCAGTGTCAATACTGGTTCAGCAGTATCAGTACTGGTTGCCATCACTAGGGGGATCCACAGCAGCAAGGAGAAGCTGTGGGCATTGTGATACTTTTACATTAGTCATTTAGCAGACGCTCTTATCCAGAGTGATTTACAGCAAGTACAAGGACATTCCCCCTGAGGCAAGTAGGAGGAAATGCCTTGCCTAAGGACACAACGTCATGTTGTCAGAGCGGAAATCAACCGATCATGAGCCCAACAACCTTAACCGCTGAGCCACCTGACCCCCTGCATCCAGAACCATATCTTTTCTTTGTGGAAATGCAACACCACACGTGACCACGTCAAAACCTGCTGGCAGGGCCACACAACAAGCGCCATGACACTTCAAAGGACCAGGCAGGTTCAAAGCTAGCTACAGTTTCAGAGCAGCAGAGAGGAGAATAGATCCACAGGTGGGCATCTCTATTCTCTATTCAGTCTCAGTGTGTGTAAGTGTGTGTGTTTGTGTGTATATACACCGGCATTTTCCCCTCTCATTGTGGTGTTTAATGGGCACTTGCTCCCTTTTTCTGTTTTGTTCGTATATTTCTCTCTCTATCTCAGTACTCTGTACTAAATTATATTGTCCCCCCCACCCCCCTACACACACACCGGGGAAGGGAGGGAGTGAGAGTCTCCATGGAAATGGTGTGTTTTTGTTAGCGCACGTGAGTCAGGCTAGTGATGAGTCACAGTCAGGAGGAAACACACACTGAGTCACTTCACACACGCACACACACACACCCTGGGACACACTCACACACACGCCCTCCCGCTTGCTCTCTCTCACACTTTCTCAAGGGGAGCCAAATAAGGACAACCATACCAACGTACAGACTGAGAGGGAGAGACCGAGAGACTGAGAGAAGAAAAAAGCTGAATGGGAGAGACCGGAAAAGAAGGAAGACAAGTTGGGGCCGAGATTAAAGTCAAAGAAAGAGGAGAGAAAAGGAGAACAAATAAACCATTTGCGATAAGTGAATCTGTTGGGGGAGGGAGTGAGAGAGCTTTGATGACGAGAGCAAACAAAGAGTGTGTGTGTATGTGTGTGTGTGGCAAGGGGGGGGGTTGTGGAGGCAGGGTACATACCTACTCCCAAGAGCAGCATTTACGTGGGCAGGGGAGGAAACGGCCACGCCTAGTTAGTACACACACCTCACCTTATTAGCACTAAGCCTATCTTTTCTCAAGATAACACCTACACGTTAAACAGAAAAGGACCCCACCCTTTGTGCATTGAAGGGCGCTGTGTCTTTTGAATCTTGACGGAGGGCCCCAGTTTTCCTCATGCCGTGTGTGGCCTGTGTTTGCAGGGCCTGTTAGTTGCTGTCATCATGATTCCCGATTCTGCAGTTTATTTTCCCACAGCTGAATGTTTGAGTGGACGAGCTTGTGGCACAGTCAACACAGTGAGTTGTGTTTCCTTGAGGGCCCCAGGGGTTTGTGTGTGTGTCTGGTGAGGTTTCTACGCACTCCCCACAGACCCGCTCATCTCCACCCACTCATGTGTGATTTGGCTGCCACTGACCTGACTCAGCGGCTTTGTGTGCGTGCATATGAGTGTGTGTTTGAGTGCGTGTGTGTGTGTGTGCATGTAAGCATGGATATGTCTATCTGCATACTGTACTAGGAGGAATGAGAGTGTTTCTTCCATCTCTGATTAAGAGTGTGTGCATTTGTGTGTGTGTGTGTGGGTGTGTTTGTTTGGGTACTTGCTTGTCCAGAAGCAAATCTCATGCGCGAAGACAGTTTTTACACACTCCTAGAATGTGTGTGTGGAGCAGAATTGTCAAGAGACAACGCCAAACAGTAGCCCTCTCCAGGAACAAAAATCCTAGTTTTTACTTCATCCTAAAAGCAACAATATACTATGCTCCTCATCATAAACATCAGTCACGCTGACCCTTGGTGTCCCCCCGCGTCTTCTGAGCTCACAGATCAGATCTACATTTACATTTAGCAGACATTCTTATCCAGAGTGACTTACAGCAAGTACAGGGACATTCGCCTTGAGGAACGTGAGTGACGCGCCTTGCCCAAGGACACAAAGTCATGTTGACACTGCCAGGCTCGAACCAGGTACCTTCAGATTACTAGCCCGACTCCCTGACCGATAGTGCCATGACCTCCAGATCTGATCTCAGAACAGGGCGTGGTCTTTACACATATCCACCTGTACTGTCCCATGAGTCTGTTTGAGATAACATCATCATTGTAAGCCTGATGGTGTAGAAGGGGCCCTTAGGAAAACACAGGTTTGTTATGCGTTGATTTTGTAACATGTAAACGTTCCTCCTCACACGAGCAGATGAATAGTTAGAAACAGCTGCAGACAGCCTGACAGTAAGTTCCATTCTACAGTAGTCCATACGCACTGCCCCAGAGAGCCAGAGATCAAAATGTGTGTGCGCATGTGCGTGTTGGCTTGTGTGTGCGTTTGTGTGTGAACGCCTTTGTGACAGAGGGCAAGCAGGTTGATTTATTTGGGTATTTTTGAATTGAAGGAAGCAGACAGATCAGATGATGTCAGCAGATGATTTAACGGAGCATTATGTGGAGATCCCCTCTATCCATTGCTAGCTGACCACATCCCTGCCCTCTACCAGCGCTCACGTCGTCACGGTTATGCAGCCACTCTGAGATGCCGTCACTAGTTCACAGGTGGCCACTCATCACCATTGCATTAGTATCCGGAGTTTTTGTAACTGTCGTCACCGTGGTAATGTTGTTTTTCTTCCTTTTTTTGGAGGGGAGCTGAGGGGGAGGGGGGGAAGCTGGGGGGAAGATCAAACAAATTAAAATACATGTTTACACAAAGTATGTAGGAGGGTGCATTTTAAATAACATTGATACCGTAATCACAGTGGATTGTTTTTTATAAACAAGCACAGGATATTATGTTTATTCAGTTTTGTGCATATTACCAGTGACCAAAAAAGAGTGACCATACCTTAAAGTGAATAATAACCAACCTGTACAAAAGTATTTCACTAGAGTTCTCCTGTCTTTGGAAATAATGATGACAACTATTTGGAAAACGAAGACTACACACATTATTCTAGCTGTGATGACATATAACAATTCATACATTATCCTCCCTTTTTTCCCTGCCAGCCCCAGCCCCCTATCCCCCCCTTTTTTTACTCCCAGACACCTAGCGCCACATATCCAGATCATCTAGCCAATGATCTCATCTCAGTAGAATCCTCCCTCACACCCTTTCTATTTGGGTGTTGGGAGAGAAACAGAAGGAAAGTGTTATAGAGAGAGAGATGGAGAGAGAGAGAGGAAGGAGAGAGAAGAGAGAGATAGGGAGAAAGAGAGAGGAGAGAGAAAGAGGAGACTGATCGGTGCAGTGTTCCCAACCTGCCTTCATTATCTCTGCTGGCTGCACTTAAACTTAGTGACACGTTGAGTCTGCCTCAGGGGACTGGGTGGAGGCACCCCATCACAAGAGAGAGAGAGAGAGAGAGAGAGAGAGAGAGAGAGAGAGAGAGAGGGAGGGAGACAGGGAGAGAGAGAGAGGGACTGAGGGAGAGAGGGAGAGAGGGATATAGAGGCAGAGAGAGGGAGGGAGAGAGACAGAGGGAGGGGGGGAGGGAGAGAGAGACACAGAGGCAGGAGGAGAGAGAGAGGGGGAAAGAATTAGAGGGGAAGAATTGGGGAGTTGGAGCAAGGGAGGAAAGCTATCATGCAACAGATAGTGTTAGCTGGAGCCTGACTGATGAGGATGAGAGGCACAGAGGTCAAGAGAGCGGGGCAGATTGAGAGAGGGGGGTGAGGGAGGAAGAAAAGAAGGAGTGGAGGGCCGGAAAGGTGGTCCTGGGTGGATATATTTAGTTGGTTGAGGAGCTAGCAGTCTCCTCAAAAGGGGGTTTCCAGCTGGGTAAATTTAGACTCTGGCTGTGTAGAAAGAGGAGGGGAACAGGAAGGGAATGATGTGCAGGACTACCAGTCTGATGTAACTCTAAGCAAGAAGGCCACACACACAAACCTACACATACACACACCCATCAATACGCACATGTGCGTGCGCATAAACACTCTTGCCCAGCATTTCATGTGGAATGCCTGCCGTATGAGACAAGTCTGCTCGCCGTGACAGCGAAGTACCACAGCGGACTCCGCAGATAGCTTTTCAGCCCGACCAACCAAAACGTTTGCGAGGACTTAGCCCGACATGTCAGACGCCAGCAGCAGATTGGAAGGCGCGGAAGCCCTTGTGCTCTAGGGAGGCAGTGTTTTGCGAGCATCACTGCAGCTACTGTGGCTAAAATGAAAGAAGAACCCACAGCTGTGAAAGCAATGCTAATAATAATAAGAACCCCAAAGGCAGAGCCGTCCCAGCAGCAACGGTGATAATAGCATAGCGTCCTGGCCGTGGAGACAGGAGAGCGAGAGCAAGCAACGAGCCGCAGTGACGCCATTGTGGTTCCGCGGCACTTCCTGTCTGCGAGCCACAGTGTTTGTGTGTCCTGTCTCCATGGCAACTGCCGACACATAAATACCGGAGTGAGAGAGAAAGAGAGAGCGGGAGCTGGAAAGAGAGAGAGAGGCGGGGGGGGGGAGGGGGGACGAGAAAAATAAAGACACATCCTTTACCCGTCTTAGTCAAGTGGACCCTCTCTGGGCCTCCCTTATGAAGGAAGCCAGGAATGGGTGGGTGGACTTAGCTCTGGACCCTCTTAGGTAGATTTGGTGCTACAGAAACACTAAACTGAGCTGAACTAAACCTCTGGTTCCTTGGCTAGGTCTTAGCCAAGGTCCATGTTGTATAGTACAGTACAGTGCAGTTACAGTATAGTACAGTACAGTATAGTATAGTCTAGTACAGTAGAGCATAGTACAGTATAATGCAGTGTAGTTCAGTGGTAGTAGAATACAATAGAAATAGTACAGTAGACTCACTATGGTCCTGTATATGTAGTGTGATATCATAGTCCAGGGTAATGGATTTGGTTCTCACTATGGACTTTCTTTCTCTTCCTTATCTTGCTCTTCCTCTCTCTCTCTCTCTCTCTCGCTCTCTCTCTCTCTTTCTCTCTAAGGAAGATCGATTTCCTCTTTGCTTTGCTTGTCTGATTACATCACTGCTGCCATGACAACAAAATTGAGTTTTCATCAAGGATGAGATTAGCCACGTACAGTACAGTCTGGTGATTGGCTGTCTTAGATGAACATTCACGCTGATGTACTCACTTCAACACACACTTGGACATGCTTTCATTATGACATGGATATACTGACAAAATGTAGACTTTGCCTTCAACACATTTCAAAGACACTGAAGAACTCTGACTCATAAGGGCACTTCTGTTGCAAGGTAAGCACAGGTTAACTTTAAGGTCCAAACGCACAGACCTACATTATGCACACATTCCATATATACCTACACTAATTTACACACTGGACGTAGGCTCTAACCTTGAACCTTCAAGGGCACACACACACACACACACAGCAGCCTCATGCCCTACTGGAGGTCAGGACCGCATGAGACGTGCGTGAAGGTGGTTTGCTGAGTGTTGGTTATGTGGGACAAAGGTTAACTTGGGACACTAATCGCACCTAATCTCTTGTAAAGACAGGAGTCTCTGTCTGTCTCTCTGAGGCTCTATTGTGTCAAGAATGGGGCCGAGCATGGAGCTAAACATCAATGGGTGACCTGCTCAGCACACAAGTCATATATGTGAACTGACATCCTGAGGAACCATTTAAATCTAGGTTCTTGTATTGAGCGTAAGTTCATTGCTAATAAGACCTTAATGCATGAGGAAGTCTTCTTAACAGATATTCGTCTCAATAAGCTTCTCATGAGAGTCATATTACATACTACATACACACTTATCTTACCTTTACCCTAGCTCTTACCGATACTGTTAAGACTCGTGTAGTCTTTTAAAGCGTAGAAATATTACCAAGCATGGAACAAGGACCTTATTACATATTAACTAACTCTTATGACAGCCTCCTTGATCTGAAATCTAATCATATCTTCTCCTAAACTCCCACCAGAGGCCAACCACAGGCCATCTGAGATCGCAGATAATGGAGCCAGATGGAGAAAGATGTAATGCACGCGCGTGCAAGAGCCTCGTACACATTAACAGCAGTCATACAAGGCCCAGTTGCAGTCACACAAATGAGCACATTTATCATGCATGAATCAGGACTGTACTAACAATCCGAAATGGATCAACACGAGTCTTCCTGTTAACATTCCCCAGCTCACAAAGGTGATTCACCTTCAAAGTAAAACAAAACAATCCTACTCGATTCTATTCAAAGACATGTGATAATGTCTAAGCGGCACAGTTATAACATGCACCAGTGTGTGCAGGTTGCTAAGATACTGTGTGTGTGTGTGTCCGCCTGTGTGAGGAATGTGTGACGTAGGTTTGGTGCTCACAGGCGCTAGCCGTCCAAGCGGCCACCCTCATTCACACGCAAACTACAAGTAGAAAGATAGAGGGAGGGATTGAGGGGGAGTAGTAAAATCTCTGATAGCTTTTCTCTCTCCCATTCTCTCTCTCTTCCATCCTGTGTCTCTCTCTCTCTCTCCCACCCACCCACCCATTCGCTCTCTCTCTCTGAGTCTCATCTTACCCCTGGGTGAGGAAAGGGAGGGTTAGAGACAGTTTCAACAGTAGACAGGTGCAGATCAAACCACCATGGAAACACACCGTGCAGTCAGTCCCCACCCACTCAGCCTACCCCCACGCCTTCAGGCCTGTTCACCACCACCCACCCCGCACCCGCCCCTCACCTCCCCGCCCCCAATATTTTTTAGAGATTGAGTCAAAGCAGTTGGCCCTCAAACAACCACCGGGAAACGGAAATATACCAAATGAACACTTTGTAGTTAATGGCCATACAACAACAACAAAAGGTAACTTCTTATTTTCACAATTTCCAGCTTTCCACGCTTTTGCTTGGGCTTTGGAATACAGACTGCCTGCAGTCGTGCAGCCAACTGTGGGGTGAAATAAACATTGCCCTTTATGACCAGCTGCGTGGCTAATTAGCTCCCTACCCCCTCCCTCTGTCCCTTTCCTTTCCTGTGGCCCTAGCATCCTGCCAGTCAGCCAGACAGTCAGACAGTTAGCTATTAAGCCAGTCAGCCAGCCAGTCTACAAGGCGTAAGTGCCTGTGAGCAAGGGGAGGTCCCAGACCGTCTGACGTTTTTAAACAGGAATCCCCTGACTGGGGCGTGGCCACCGAGTGGAGGGCCGGGCTACAAGGATTGGCTGCTCACTCTCACCCGTCTGGCTCCCAGACACTCACTTTCACACACTCTGTCTACGCCGCTGCTGAAGGAAGGAGAGAGATAGAGGGAGAGAGAGAGAGAGCGAAAGAGGCACCAACCTTGAAGTTCAACTAAGGCTGTGACACAGGAGAGAGAGAGAGAGAGAGAGAGAGAGGGGGGGGGGAGTGAGGATAGAGCAAAATAGAGAGAAAGGGAGTGGAAAAGAAAGAGTCAACCAGACTTCACCCAGGTAAGTTATGCTTCCAGACTGGACATTATTGTTGGTCTACACGAGAACTGGATTGTTTAATTGTTTTATTATTCTCTGGAACTAGACGGTTTTCTTTCTCTTAGCTTTCAATGGAGGAGGTGTAAGTGAATTTGTGTCCTCATGAAAGGAGTTACTTCTCAACATCAGCCTCACCCACCTGTGGATCTTTCCGAGCCTACTGCAGTTCATGATAGCTAAACAGATGCAGTTGGGATATGCGAAAAATGGTCCCGATCTAAGATCTGATCTCTGGTAAAAAAAGTGTCCATTCAAAGGTCAACTGTAAATAGTTTCTGTTGAATGAGACGTCTGTTTCAACTGTCTATGTGTCTGTCTGTATATCTGTCTTCCTCTCTGTCTACACGTATGCCTGTCCTCATGTCCTGTCTCTCTTCCTCTGTGTGTGTGTGTGTGTGTGTATGTGTCTGTTTGTGTCTCTGAGTGCGCCTGTCAACCAGCCTTGGGTTTGGCACAAGGAGCGGACAAGGTCATAAAAAGTTCTGGAAAAGCAGGCGAAAAGACGCTGAGCGGAGCGCCCAAACATTCCTCTCATTGTTCTGAGGCCCTGTAAGTCTGCAGAGAGCAGAGAGCCTCCATGAAAGGCAGGGAATCCAGCTATCCTGGTCGCAGTCTAGGGGATTAGCCTGTTCAGAACTGGCCCTGTCTATCTCAGACTCACCCAAGGGACTGCAGCCCTCACCGAGCTAACCTTGGCCAAACAGTTTCAAACTAGAGGTAAACTGAGATAAGAGTTTACTGGTGTCCTAGATCCTCTGTTCTCCATCTAGGCTACTGTCTGGGATTTCACCCCCCAGACCACAGCACCCAGCCTAGGGACGATGGCTTGGGGAGAGAGCTTAGCTGCATGGAGGTTTCTTTCTCTCGCTGTTTCCATTAGCCTGCCGCTACTGTGGGCGTTGGGGAGAGAGGCAGCTGTCAGTGATGGTATGGAGGAGAGGGATAAGAAGGAGAAGGAGAGGGAGGTACTGGAACAAGGCCCAGTTTGATGTGGCTAACAGAGTTCATAGGAGTGGCCCGGGTTGTGAGATGGTGGCATAGTGGAATAAGACAGGGTGCGTTGGACTGGCGGGCTAGTGTGTGTGTGTGTGTGTTTGTGTGCACGGGTGTGTGATGTGTGTGAGGCAGTGTGCCTGTGGCCTAGTGGTCCTGGGCTAAGTAAAGGGCTGGTGCTGGTTCTGGTGGTGGGGTTTGGCAGAGGATCAAGCCCAGGGTAGAGTTACATGTGCTGGGCTGGGGGAGAAGACCATGACTAGGTCTGGTCTGGCCAAGCTGGGCTGGGTACTGGTCTGGAAAGCCTTTGAGATTTTCACTAAGCCTGAAAATACTTTTTATTTTCAGACTTATTTCCCACATGATACCCGTTGTGTTGGTTCCACTGCTGCATGGTTCCTTTCACTGGTTACCACTGCAAAAATGGAACAAAAAGATTTGAAATGGAGCCATCTTGAATTTGAATGTCATTGAATGTCAGACACTCAAAATAATTGTGGACTCACACGCAAGGCAAATTACATGACCGTACGCGCACGTTACAGTATTCACTCACACATACTCTTTCTCACAGGAACAGGGTGTGGTATTTTGTAAAGGTGTGTGGGTTCAGAGAAGTACAACAGGTTAAAGTCAATGTGAAATACTTTCTGCAGTGTCAGGTCCATTATATCTTGGGTTTTATCTTTTCAATCTTGTCGACTGGTCTAGAGAATATAGTTTGTTCATAACAAAAAATTCGAATAATTTGACTAAATATTTAGAAATTGTAACCTTACACAAGTTCTGACATTTTTGGCAAACAGAAAATATAAATATTTAGAAAACTTTTTGAAGTTACACAGTCACAATGTGGTCCAATCATGTGACTTTTTCATCACTGCTTTCACAACATGAGAAATCTGTGACAAAGTTTGATCAACAAGTTCTTTTTTTTTGCAGGTTTTTTTCCCACCCACCAAGGTGAGCCTGCTATCAGCCCGGACTCTATTTCTGCTCCATTGTTGGTTTTTAAGACACAGGTCAAAACCACAGTTCACACACTCTGCACATTTGTTCAGCAGAACACTGAACACGTTGTTTGTGTATTGATTGTGAGCGCGCTGGGAGTCTGTGTGTGCTGAGTGGTAATTGAGTGCGGTGTATGCGTGTGTTGGCCCTGCAGGCCTGCTACGGTAAGCCTGGGTAGAGAAGCTATGTGTAGAAACAACAGAGACTTGCGGGCCAGCTGTCTCAACAGAGTGTTTTCCACTTAATGGTATGCCCTTATGTCAACGACCCTATCCATGCTGCAGTCAAAGCCACACACAGTGGAGCGAGGACATCAGTCTCAGGCAACACCCTGAGGGGAACAAGCCACGTCGACACACAGTCATGGTGTATTAGTATACAGAACACGTGCACGCACATACACACGCTAGCGCCATAAACCCAAAAAGGAAAAAATATGTTGCCACTGTTGGACATCTGCTTTCGAATATCACTCAACGATCGCATTTTCCTCACACACACTGTACACTTTGCTCAGAATGCAGTTTTTTTCTTTTTTTGCCATTTGTTGCACAGAACAAGAGTTAGCAAGCATCCACGTGGGTGATTCCATGGGTGGACTTGGAGGCTAGAAGTTGAGTGCGCTTAAGTAAGAACAGGAGCGGGTCAATGCAGAAGTGAGAGACGTTAGTTGCATATCCTTAAATGAGAGTTTGAGGTGAGGCGGCGTGCGTCACTGTGAGTGCTGTCATTGGAAGGAAGGACAGGGAAGGAATGAGCTCATGTGTATTAACGGCTGCGGGTTCAATTGAGGAAGGAGGGAGAGAGCGGAGGGCCAGTGGAAAAGATGAAACGATAGAGAGAAAATAAGAGGACGTGAGTCCAAGCAGCAGGCTCCAGAGACGTGGGCACAAAAGAGAGAGCGGCTTTGACCTCGATGGAGGAGAGCAGGGAGGTCTATTTGATGGGTGTTGGAGACCTCGTATGACCTTTGGTTTCAAGGTAAGGATAGGTCGAGCCAAGTGCCACACATGGTGTGAGTATGTAGTAAAAGGCAGAGGCCATTTGAATTGTGGGTAGTCTCATTTACTTTGACGGTCTATGTCTGAACTGTTTGAGCCAACTGTAGTTCACTTGGTTGGGAGATGTCAGATGGTCACTTAGGTACTTCAATTGCATTTAGCAAACACTCTTAGCAACTAACAGCAAGTACAGGGACATTCCCCCTGAGGCAAGTGGGGTGGACACAACGTCATGTTGACACAGCCAGTGTTCAAACCAGGGACCTTCTGATTTCTAACCCGACACCCTAAACAACTGCGCCACATGACTCCCCAATTGGACCCTTAATTGAAAGTCAGTCAATACTTGGCAAAATACCGCAAAGTTGCCTCTGGAGCTTCGAATTAGAAGGAGAGAGAGAGAAACTACTTTTTTGGAACCTATTTTCTTCTTGGCTCTCAGTTTAACTGTTGTCTTTCTGATTGGTAAATTGAACCAATTGACAGTTTGCTCACATTAGCATTTGCCTGTAGTAGCACTGCATGCTAACATTTGCGTTCCTTCTAAATGTTTGTATGCATAGGCCGCACTTCACAATGGCACTGTTTGTTAACTTAAAAGCCAGCAGAATGCTAACACACTGTTTGGTGGTGATGCAGCATAGCGATTTGTCATAGCAATGGCTCATAGGTTTACCGAATAAACTTATTTAGAACCTGGATTTCCCCAAAAGAGAGCTGACTCATCTCACCCAAAGGGTCCAGGAATACATTGGTTGTCTAAAATAAGATACATTAAGTACCACAGAGACCACATGACAGCCACTTCATAGAAACAAAACTAAATGTGTAGATTGTGTAGCTAGTAAGCAAATGAATGTAATTTTTGGGCTAGTCTGTTTTTGTTTTGAGCCTTGCCATAGTCTTCTACCCAACCTTTAATGTTGCCTCAATTGAGGACCCGTGCCGTATTCTCCGATCTTTTCCCCCAGACGGGGGCACAGAAAGGGGCAGAGCACACAACTTGCGTCCACATGGGAGTGTCACTTGGCGGCACTTCCTTCAGCCCTGATTCTCCATGCTGTCATTGAAAATCTATTTTTATAAGAGACCACAGGAAGCTGGCCGCAGAAAAGTCCACACATTGCTGAGAAGGGGTATTGACAATGACCTGGACATGATAGACTGTCGCCCCAGAGTTCACTTTTCCACACACGGATATGTACGCGCCCTCATCTCTGCGAGGTTTATTCATAAAACTGGAAGTGGTAAGGAAGGCCAAATGAGGAAGTAAAAGGTAGACCGAACCCGCTGATGATGAAACCCCCCCCACCTCAACCCCCACACACACACTGGCTAATACATAATCTGCCAGCCAGGGGAATTCCTGGTAGAGTGATTTTTGCAACTTGAACTGAATCACATTGCCAGGGATTTCCAATGGCTGGTATGAAATGAGCAATCTGGCCCTGGGATGAGCTGAGCTGGTACGTCAGTGCAATGTAACACATGCTGTCCTATGTGCACATGCATTCTCTCTCAGCGTCTCTTGCTATCTAATGTTTTCTCATTCTCCACATAGTACACACACGCACACACAAGAGACCTGGTTGCGCGGTGGCAGGACTTAGCCCACATGTGAACACTGTAAATTCCCTCCATGTTCACAGTGGTTAAGTTCTGCCACCACGGAGCCTCAGCCTGCAGAAGTGTCCAGCGTTCAATAGCTCTGACTGGGGGAGAAAGTAGCAGAGGACCCCTGCCTGCTTACGGAGACATCATTTCCAGTCTTACGTAGCTCTTATGACTGATGTGGCTGTTGCGTTCTGGCATTTGTTTGTTGTTTGTTTGCTGTTTGTTTGCCCTATACATACAGACTGGTTGTCTTTGAAGGTCTGTGTACACAGGTGTTTAATGACGGTTTAACCCTCTACATGAGGGCTTGAAGCTGGAACAGTATTCATATCTGAGATCATGTATACCCATTCATCACAGTGTCTATTCTTTACACAGTTAAGATAAGGGTACAGTACCACAGATACATATATTTTTATTTTTTATTTTTTACAGATACAGAGAATCCTATCAAACATGAAGAAAAGGATCTGAGAGTATTAAATAGTAACATAACATATAAAGTAAGTAAGAGTTAGTGTGAGTTAAAGATGAGGTGAGAGTATTGGGTTAGGGTCTGTCTGCCCTACAGTGTGTCTTTGTCTTGAGTCCATGCACGTATGTTTTTTTATCTGGGCATTGTTTTCTTTGTCAGTGTGCTACTACTCTCTTTTATTACTTATGTTGGCTTCTTAATTTCCTCAGTGGGCCCATGTGAGTCTTAGCTGTGTGTTGTGTTTCCATAGGGTGAGTTAGCCTACCTTCACATCCACTCAATGTATTTTAACATCTGCTCTACAGAAGACGGCTGCTGGAAGTCTGGAGGTTAACTAAAACACAACGTGTCCTTTGTTCGGCTACCGTTAGCAAGCTCTCTCATCTTTTTGTAAACGGTCTCAATAGTGTGGTAACACGTCAATGTTTTTGTAATAATTAGTGAAGCGGTGTGAAAGCGTTCACGCTTAAAGTGTTACCCTCAGACAGTTTTTGAAGTTTTAGGATGTGGGAAGGTCTGAGAGTGGGCTAAATACATACACTGAATGTGTTCAATGTGTGCGAGCGTATATGGGATGTAGGTCTAAATGTGTCATATGTATGTGTGTCTCTCCATTCCCTCCTGGGGCTGGTCTCCCGTGCCTGCTGTGCTGATAATCAGTGTGTGATATTCGCTGGCTCAGTTCAGCAGGAACAGGGGCCTGGTCCCACCCGAGAGGGAGAGACAGGGGAGAGAGACATGTCAAAGTCCCAGCGATGAGAAGTTCCACGTGGGAGCAAAAGTTTGGTTGGCATGCATTCAGGCAGCAGGGTAAGAGTCTGTCGTTTATCTGCCGTGCACACACAGCGTCCACATACACACACACACACACACGGGGAGTAAGGTGGCTTAGCAGTTAAGACGTTGGGCTCTTATCCAGACCGACTTACAGCAAGACAAGTAGGGTGAAGTGCCTTGGCCAAGAACACGTCATATTAACAAAGCTGGGATACGAACCAGGGACCTACTAGCCCATCAAATTAACCAACTGCAGACACTAGCAACACATCCTCTGTTTGACACTAAGGTAACGTAGATACTTTGAGAACTTGATCGTGTTGCCTGTTGACCTCGACGAGGTGAGTCATTCGCTCCTTCCCATCATTGTTGTGGTCTCAACCCAAACCCTCAATGGACCTGAAGGCTGCTGTGTTCCCAAAACTGGGACTGTATTCCTGACTGCAGGAAAACAGTCATCCATCCTTGACAGATAATTCCATTCCATTCCATTAATTAATTTAGCAGTAGCTTTTATCCAAAGCGACTTTCAAGAGAGAGCTTTAAAAAAGAGCATCAGTCCCTGATCATAGCAACGTGATAGTCCCCAAACATTGTGGGTTTACAGATTATGAAACATACATCGTATGAAACCAATAAGTGCCAAAGGAAAGAGCCACAAGAGCATTCAGTTAACATGTTAACAGTTAACAATACTGTGAATGTACTCATGCTCTGTGTGCTAATTTGACTGTGCGAAGTGTGATGATATTGTGTTTGGCTGCCATAAATAAATAAACTGAAGATACTTCTATTGTGAGTGTCTGAGTGGTGTCTGGTATGTGTGTGTTAACGCCTGTGGACTGGCTGACACCAAATAGAACTTATAGAAGGGGTTCGATTGATGAGATCTTGTCTGTCTAAAAACTGTGTGCGCATCTTCTCTCTCGTCTTGTTCTTGACTGTGGTGAAACCTGCCACTTTTCACAACACTGTTGATGTCTACTGGGTAACAACAAGCTAAAATCGTGAAAGCCACATCGTAAAACACTCTAAAAAAAGCATTGTTGTGCAAGTAAAGGTTCTAACAGGCTGATGGCAACGTACACGTACTGTACTGTACAACAACGTACTATACACCTGTACTCACACCCCGAGAATCAACATTGTAGAAACAGAAATCTGTTTGTTTTTAAAGCGTAATTACTTGGGAGTGTGTGGGATACTGAGAAATTGTTTTTTAATGTATGGGTGTTTATTGATAACACAGTCAGATGTAAATCAGTCAGATTTTTTGCGGTGCCGAAACACAATAATGACAGTATGGTGGTCAAGATTATCACTAAATACAGTCCAACATGTCTCATGTTCCAGGGGAGGGGGGGGGGGGGGGGGGGGGGGGGGAATGGCATGAGGCCAATGACAAGCAAGATGGGGCGGCACCATTTATCAAAACATTATCATTTACATTTTTGTCATTTAGCAGACCCTCTTATCCAGTGCAATTTACAGCAGTACAGGGAGCAGTACTTGTTGATACAGCCAGGGTTCAAACCAGGTACTAGCTTGACTCCATAACCGACTCCCCCTTGTGTCTCACATCCTTGCATGGCTGCAAGACAGTAAGAACCAAAACCAGATTCACAAATATTAGTATCATATCACACAAACACCCCTACTTTTCCAGATCAGGTTGTTGTTGTTAGTTAGCATTGTGGGACATTTTATCAGATGTCTGTCTCCATGGTTGCCTAGGATGTTGTAGTGTCTCTAAACATGATAGGCACCACACATGACACTGTGGGCCAACGTGGTAGCTGATGCAATCCAGCAAGGTGCCCCAGGTGTTCAACTGGAGGAACAAGGGTCATCCATCTCCCCTCCCCTCCCCTCCCTTCCCCTCCCTTCCCTGCGGCAGCTGAAGCTGCAGGCCACCATGGTTACCAGGGTGATCATGGCAGTAATGATAAGGACGCTGATAAAGAGGTTCCTGCCGGACTGAACGTTTGTGCTCCCTGTGCTGTCACCGTGGCAACCCACGCCTTGTCCGTCAGAAGCGGTGGTTGGTTGCGTCAGCGAATGGGTGTGCACTTCCTGTTTCTGAGATGGCCGCTAAGGTAAAACCCCCTTCTCCCCTTTCATCTATTCTCTTTCTCCTTCTTTGACTTTTTCTTTATTCCTTTCATTTGCTACCTTCATTCCAAGTCATTCTCTTTCACTGTATATCCCCCTCCCTTGTCCTTGCCTCCAGGCCTGAACATACACTCACTCATGCACACACACACCAATACACACCCAGCCCTGTTTCTACTCTTTAGTCTGCATGTACTGTGTTTCCCTTACACGCCCCAACTCACCTGCAGGTTAGCCTGACAGGGTGCTTGGGCAGGAGTTCCCATGGCAACATAACAGGTAAACAGAAGAGAAAGATAAGACGCCAGGAAATTGCTCTTTGATAGAGAGTTGCATACACACAGACAGATACACACACACACACAAACGCACGACAGTCTTCTCAATGCTTTTACTCCACCCTACAGCTGTGGAGCTCACGTGTCACGCACATGATGTTTTCTGGTCTCTTCTAGCATGCCTCCCTTGCCTCCCCCCCCCCCCCCCCCCCTTCCCCCTGCCTCCTGCCTCCCCTCTTCCTCATGTCTCTCTCCCTGCCTCCCTTTCTCACAGCAGAAAGCTGCCACTCTGGCTGCAGCTCAGACATAATTGCCACTGTGACTGCAGTGGCCAGCCACATCACACAGACTGCTGATTGTTCCAGAGGAGAGGGGGCTAACACTGTGCACTCTGTGCACAAGGCACACAACATTATCATAGCGTGACTATAACTCATGTTTGCACACACACACACTCTCACAGTTCAGATTGTCACACACACTGTTAGTACATCCGAATTTAACAATCATACAAACACAAAAGCATTGAAATATACACCCACGCACACACAAATTCTAAGTGAAAAATACCAAATACATATGTCAAACTTGGACACAAACAGTCACTAACCAAGCACTGTCCTCTTTCAGTCACCCCTCTCCCTGTCACCATAAAAAAAGAACGAAAAAAACATTAAACAAACATAAGCATCCATAGGTGATGGAAAATCCATACAGGGTGGCCTTTGTACAGTCAATCCAGCTTCAAGCCTTAGGTAAACACACTGTACAGTACACGCACACACACACACTACAGTATGCACACTCATGCACACACTGCACCACAGAAGCAAACAGCCAATAGGAAATGAATGAAACTTTGAATGGAAAAGCAGTTAAAGCAGAAACAGAAACGCCCTGACAGGAAAGGACACATTGGGGCTGAGGTTTCGGGAAAGTTGACCTTATCCCACTTACATATTCATTCTTTTTTTACCCGCCTCTCCATTTAGGAGGGAAAGGTTACACAGTGCTTGCTAAATATGAAACTCTGACAAATACATATTTCCCTTACTGCTGGGGACTAGTTGGGACAATTTGGAAGTTCCCAAATTACCAGTGTGAAGGTTTCAAATGTGATTGGGATGAGGGGATGATGTGGATAAGGGACAGATCTTACATATCGGAGAGCAGATCTTACATATCGGATATAAATTGTTTTAAGGAACATCACTAGACAATAAAGGCATGAGGTAATGTGGTGCAGTGGGTTAGGGTGTTGGGCTAGTAATCAGAAGGTTTCAGGTTCAAACCCTGGCTGTGCCATCATGATGTTTTGTCCTTGGGCAAGGCACTTCACCCTAATTGTCTCAAGGGGAACGTCCCTGTACTTGCTGTATGTCACTCTGGATAAGAGTGTCTGCTAAATGTAAGTGTAGAAAAGTAGACTTTCTATGAAGAAAGTCCCAAAAATTATATATATATTTTTATTTAGACACTTTGCAAAGTGAATATAATACAATTCTGATTTGATTCTTACTGAAAATACTGCAGCTCAGACCATGTGTTCTGCACACATGTTAGTGCTGACACACATTGTCACAGAATAAACCACACAGGCAGTTTTAAATCCCGTCTTGAGTTCTTCTGGGGAATGGAGGGGGAGGAGCCTTGCCCCGACAGCAGCCCTGTGATTGGTGGAGTTGTCACCTGACAAGACCGTGCATTTCTCAGAGCCCACAGCATTACAAACACAGTGAACTCCGAAGCAGTCTCACCTAGGCTACAGAAAGGGCCGGTACCAGATCTTCTGCCACATCCTGGCAGTATAAAAATTTTATACTATATATCTGATATAGGCCACAGGTGTGACATCATTGTATGAGTCATGGAATCACGTGGGTGAGCGGTTAGTCAGGCTAGTTAACAGAGGGTACCCAGTTTGAACCTTAGCTGTTAGTTGCTCTGGATAAGAGTGTCTGCTAAATGACTAAATGCAAATGTAATATATCAGTGTATTCTACTTCATGGTTCACAATGGTGAAACCTTCTTTCAGTTACAAATAATGATTAACGACACTACATGAGGTGTTGGGGTCCCCTTCAGGATATATCAGGCATTACAGCATTAAGGTCCAAATCCATTTAAACTCGCACTATCACAGTATATGCATTTATTTACATGTACAGCCATGTAATATTTAGATTAAGAGCAGATTAAATACAACCTAAACACTATCGCTCTGGATAAGACATCTGCTAAATCACTAAATTTAAACTAAGAATATTACTTTCATCCGAGTGAGATAACGCAGCCAGTTAACTTGTTGGCTCAGTCTCATGCAAAACTGATTATATGATACTGCAAATTTTTGGTCATTTACGCCATCCTAAACAAACCTCGTACACCCAGGGCACAGTGTGTGTGTGTGTGTGTGTCTGTATTGAAGGATGTGCGCAATCAGGCACACACATGGCTCAAACAAAGTAGACAGTCTTGTGTCGCAGTAAACTTGACTTCAGTGTTACTGTCCCTCTTCCATATTCCACCAAGTACTGAAGCCCTGCTTAAAGTACAGGCCTCTGACATTTCTGGGTTGTCCCTCTTTACATGTGAATAACATGTACATTAAATACATAAAGATAAACTGGAGAGAAGGAGAAGGAAACAACGCAGAAATCCAGACGCGTCGAGCAGGAGAGATTCCATCAGTCTTTCCTGTCGGCCATCAGGCGGTCTGCGTTGAGAGCAAACGTCTCAGCTACCAGCAGGGGGAAGACTATGGTGGCATCTGCGTACACCTGATGGGGACCAGCAGCAACAACACAACTTTAGACTGAGTAAACTGGTGAAAGTCTGGGAAAACAATCAGATCAGAAATATATACATTTATTATGTAAAACCAGGGGTCAGAAATCCTCTAACTTTCCTGACAGTTTTAGATGTTTCCCTGCTTGTTATCAAGCTCTGTGGAAGCCATTCATCAGAACCAGGTGCGTTTGAGAATGGAAACATCTAAAACGGTCAGTACAGTGGCCTCGAGGACCAGGATTGGATACCCCTGATGTAAATAGATGCAAGTTGGTGGAGGGTGGTAGTACAATGAAGGTACCTTAATGGGCTTGGCCTCCATACGGATCTTCCCCCAAGACACAGCCTCGTCGGGCCGGGCCCCGGAGTCCGAACCGTCAAACTCCTGGCCTGTGTTCACAAACACAGCGTAGTCCGCTCCATTCCTCTGAGGAGGCGAGAGGTGGAAGGAGAGGAGCATAGTGGAACACAACACCATTATGTTGAATGAAAAGCAAATTGTCTTTTGAATCATCTTCCAAGCATTCAGAATTTAAATCACACAAAAGTAATAACAAGTAGAAATAAAAGACCATAACATTTTTGAATTTCAAAAACACTGGACACCATTAAATAAACTGATTAACCATTGGTAAAACAATCACAAACGAGTTAAGATATGCCACTGAATGTAGTCACCATGAGGTTAGCGTTGGAAATATGGTGCTTGATCAGCCCTCCTCCAAGAATGATCATCCCTGTGCTCTTGGCAAACACAGCTCTGCTGTTTAACCTGCGAATATCTGAAAGGTACATGATCGTGAGCGTCACTGCTAGCGACAGCGCACTTGACGTCTTGTCAAACCATGACAGACACAGAACCCCTCCCTATCTGACCTTCCACTATATCCAGCACAAGACCAGGGTTCCTGTAGGAGTGGAAGTAGATCATATCTCCCAAAGAGCCGTCCGTCAGAGCAGGGCTGAACACCGGGATGTCGTTCTGAATGGCAAACAAATAAAAACTGATTAACCATAAGCAGACAGTATTCCTGTGAATTCATTGCGTCTCCTACTCTCTTCGGTGCTCTGCCATGTCAATGAGGGCTTCCCATCTCACCTTGTAGGCCCAGTAGTAGACAGAATCCGGGTCGTTGATCTCCTTCCCCAGCCGGTGGATCATCTTCGAGGGCGTCCAGCGTGTACCCTGACGAGAGGAGGTCAGAGATCAAAACATTTGGCAGGTCTCATGATGGCCTTGTGGTGACGTGACAAAGCCCCCTACCTCTGTGGTCTGCTCCTGCACCATCTGGTCCAGGATGGGCATCAGCCAGTCTTCAAACTTACAGTAGTTATCATTGGGCACCAGAAGGTTCCCTATTCTATACAATAAAAAAGGGGGGGGGGGGGGAGGAGAGATAGACAAACAGAAAGAGAGAGAAAGACAAAGAATTGTGACGATGAGAAACCACTACCCTATAAAACAGCAGCTACCAATTTATCCAGTTCGAATTGCAGTGCCAAGCGGCTTTACCATCAAGTACCCACACACCCATCTATCTAAGCCAGTGATACTCACTATTTTTTTCACAAGCGCCACATTGGCCGAGCAAAATCAAGGGAAGAGCCACCTTTAAGACACACCCCCTTTTGCAAAAGACACACCCCCTTTTGCAAATGTTAATTTCTACATATAAATTCCATATCCCACAAAAAAAGAAACAACACAGCCAATACATTTTCAATTAAGACCATATTTATCTTAATACTGGGATGAGCGGAAACTAGCATGCATTTCCTTGACTTTCTTCATGTATTTGTAGTTTGATGTTGCAAACATCACTGTGAGTGAGGCATTCAGGATGAGCACGGGTCAGTTGGTTTCTGTGTTTCCTCTTGATAGTGTTCAGGGTTGAAAATGTTGACTCACAGGTGTATTTGCTCATGAAGAAAGACATCACTTTCTGTGCAAGTGGTTTCAAACTGGGAAAGTCTGCTTCAAAGACCAAACTCCAGAAGTGGCCAAAACCTGCTCCAGGGGCGTCGTTAGCCGAAGAAATACGCTAATTAATAAAAATATTTTATTTCGAAAAATTACCAGATGCTCTCGGTTAAATGTCGGTCACTTGAGCGTCAAAAATTAAACCCACAATTAAGTTCGAAAAACTAGTAAAAAAACAGACGTCTTTGGGAATCGCTGGCTGGCTGGCTCGCACCCCCTCTATTAACTATTACTATTTCTGAGTCTGAGAACGGTGTTTTGGCCCGCGCCAAAATCCAAGTAATCTCAAAAGAGTGGAGGTTGTCATGTGGATAAGATTTTGCTGTTCACAAAGTGAAGCAGTGAGCTGCGCTAATTTACTCTTTCTTATTTAACTGCCAGGCGGATGCGCAGTTTTGAAATGGTGCTCCAAGTTGCTTCGTTTGAAACAGGCGCGGGTTTCTTTCCATATTAAGCACAGATGATTAATGCCATGAAGAATAAATAAGAATTCGTCTGTCCTGCTCGCCCCCTCTTCGTCGTCTTCATGCGGATTTGCGTTTGGTGTTACTGCTGGTTTTCGCAATTTTTTCATTAAAAAACGACCCATTGTGCCAGGGCCGGCTCTACCTAATTTAGTGCCCTAGGCGAGATTACTGCGCGCATCTTTGGGAATCGCTCGCATCGCTCGCTCCAGCGCCCCTCCAGCCAATGGCGCTCTAGGCGACCGCCTATGTCGCTTATGCCTAGAGCCGGCCCTGCATTGTGCCCGCAGCTCAAGCTGGCTTGCTCCGTCGTCAATCCCCGCTTAGTGCGTAATGGCGCGCGGCTTTGGCGGCCGTATTCACGCGAGACCGCAGAAAACGAATGTTGTGACTGTTACCATATTGTTATAAGTTAGTATGCCAGTGCGAGCCACCAATTAAAGCTTGACGAGCCGCGCAATGAGTATCACTGATCTAAGCCATAACAAATATTATTTTCATCGTTACAGAGCCATTCTTTAACTGCCAATATCAGTTGGGTCGCTGACCTCTTTGAGGTAAGATCCAAGTCTGGATCCTCTGTATCAGTGGTAGGCAACTCTGGTCTTCGAGAGCCACAGTCCTGAAGGTTTTAGATGTTTCCTTGCTCAAACACACCTGATTCAAATGAATGGGTCATTATCAAGCTCTGTGGAAGCCTCATAATGGCCCATTAATTTGGGGTGCCTACGCTGTATGCGATACCTGGTCATACCCATTACCTGTTAATGCCTTTCTGTCGCAGCTCCTTGCCCGACAGGCTAAACTCTCCCAGGAAGGTGGGGGCCAAGCACTTGATGAGGTCCTCCTCTACACCTCCAGCTGTGGTCACGATCACATCCACCTGGGGACACCAGGTGGTGAGGGGTGCAGGGTTAGAAGCTAAATCCACAAGTACAACAGTACTTAAGAATGACTACTGGACCTAATGTTAGTTTCCCCAAGGACCATAATGACTCATATTGAGGGCCATGTTGCTCTTATTGCCCAGTTCTAACATGATTTGGAATGTTTGTACTGTGATGTATATTATTATTATTACTACTGGCTTTCCTACAGGTACACTATCGCACATTTGAGATGCATGCCATGTCACTGTAACTTGTTTAACTTAATGCTCGTTGTTTGGTTTCACACAATGTATGTTTCATAATCTATAAACCTGCAATGTTTGGGAATATCACGTTGTTATGGTCAGTGACCGATGCTCTTTTGTAAAGCCCTCTCTTGGAAGTCGCTTTGGAGACATCAGGAGAGCTGGTGTTTGTTTTGCGATGGGTTGGAGTCTCACCATTTTGTGCTGGGCCAGGTAGCGTATAGACTCCCTTATTCCAGAGCTGATGAGGTTGGAAGTGTAGCCCAGGAAGATGGTGCAGCCGCACTGGGAAGATGAAGGTTCTGGCAAGACTTCAGTGGCCTCTTCCTCCTTCACCACCTCCAGACGCTTTTCGATCTGAGGAGGGCAAAGGCCACGGACAACCACGTCACATGGGGAGCATTTGGGTTGACAGCTACCATGCAGACCACAACAACTCAGCAGTCTATGGCATTGTGTGTGTCTTCAACTGGAAACATGTCATCAGTATCCCAATATTTTACCATGCATTTAGTCATTTAGCAGACGTACTTTTCCAAAGCAACTTACAGCAAGTACAGGGACATTCCCCCTGAGGCAAGTAGGGTGAAGTTCCTTGCCCAAAAACACTATGTCATGATGGCACAGCCAGGGTTTAAACAAGGTACCTCTTGATCACTAGCCCAACTCCCTAACCACTCAGCCATGACTACTCCACATGAAATACAATATGAGACAGGAGGAACCTGGTCTCCTACCTACCATCTTGTTGATCTCCTGGATGGCCTGGCCCATGCTGCTGGCCTGGAAGCCTGTGGTGATGTAGGACTGGAGCAGAGCACGGTGGTCCACCCCCTGGTTAAAGTCATAGCCCCGGATCTTGGGCATGTCCTCTGGGAGGGCGGAGCTTGGCTTCAGCACCGCCTCCATAGCCAAGGATGGAGCGTGGTCTGCCATGGCTTTATCTTCTGAAGAAATAAGAATAAAAAGGTGGTGTGTAATAAGGATGGAAGGTTAAATGGTTGAGAGGTGCTCCTGTTTTAAATGTCCGTGGTGCGCTTACAACACCCTATTCACATTGGGTGAGTTTAATTTCAATTTCACACTACTCTTAGTAAACTTAAATGAGAAGGACGCTTGTTTTGTGAAGCAGGTTCAAACAGCAAAAGGTCCGATTCATGCCATCAACAGACAGCAGCGTAGCTTGAATAACCACCCTGAGGAGCAGAAAAGTGCTAAACACAGAAGATGCCCCCTTGGAAGATGCAGGCTGTGCTCCAGTCTCAACATGGACTGTGAATGTAGCCAGATAAGGTCTTACGAGTAGGCACAGGCAGGTTTGGGTCCAGGGTTTGACAGAACCTTTCGAAAGATGGACTCTCCAAAAGACTCAAGGGCATAATGTTCTCTGTGATGGCCTTAGCTAACAGAGTGGGGCTCTGTAGAGGGCGAGCATGGGTTGGACTTGATTTCTTCACCCTAGGCATAGACTCAAAGAGGGCAGGATGGACTCTCTGGAACAAAGACGGATACACATTTCTTTCAATAACTCATAAGGTTAAATCAGTCCCAATTACAAATTTTCAGTAGGAAATGGATTACCTTTATATGGGCGTGCAGATTGGAGAGAGCCTTCCTGGAGCACGCTATTGATCGGTTGCAGTGTCTGCACACAGCTTTGAAGTTCCCAACTGTGTCTTCCGGCAGGATGTAGTACTCTACAATCTTGGATCTCCCAGGTGCCATCTTGCTTTAGTGCTTATACGGCCTCTTGACTAGACAATCAATATTTAAAAAGGACTGCTCTTATCTGCAACGAAGTCCAAACTCGAAGAACTACCATGCTAACTACTTACTAGCAAGGTACAAAACGAGTTACGAACTTTCCAGCCCTCAATTTCCACCCTGGTCTCTGAATTATAAAATAACTGATGTGCTCAATCACCGGTTTAACATGGGCAGGTGTAAATTACAAACTTAGATATCTGGTATTGTATTTCGCCTGTTTTCAAGGGATCTATGCTAAAATAAAGAACAGTCCCGCCTACTTTTGGTTGATGGACAGAGCACATTTGTATTGGACACGAAAACTGTCAGTACCTATCCGGTCAGTGCTTGTTACATTTCTGACAGCAGGCCAGAAATCTAAATATTATATCGGTAATGTACAGTGACAAACGAAGCAACGTACCACGTTTTGTAGGAAAGCGGGTGGTCGTCTTGTCAGTGGATGCGGGTAAAAATTGTCATTTCATTGCAATAAAGGTATCCAGTTATTACTGTGGACAAAACGCATGGACTTGTGTTGCTGAACACAAATGTGCTACGGAAAGCAAAAGGGTCCAAATCTAGCGGGTATGTTTTCTCAGTTGAGAAGTTTTACCAAGTGTTGTTATTGGGTACTGCAGTAGTTCCCAACCCCGGTTCTCATGGAACACCTGTCCTGCATGAGGTTTCCTTGCTCCAACACACGATTGAAATTAATCGGTCGTTATCCAGCTCTGCAGAAGCCTTCTTTAGGCCATTCATCATTTGAACCAGGCGTGTTGAAGCAGGTAAACATCTAAACATGCAGGACAGGTGTCCCCATGGTTGGGATTCACTGCAGTAGTGGGTACTAGTACTTCAAGTATTCTGATGTTTACCCTACACCACCCTCATACATGCAGGCAGACATACTAGAGTTCTTCTTACTATGTAATCGAAATCTTCCTCTTTGTCATGCACACCCCTAGTTCTAAAAGGGAACGTTATTTTATTTTGCCCAGCATGTAACGCACTTCTTTCCACCTCTGCCACATGCCCCTTGTAGCCAGGGTTCAGTCTGACGGTGAGGGATGCGTGTGATGTCTCCGTGACATTTCCCAGACCTGTGCGTTTGACCTTTAGCCCTGACACACTTCATATGAGCTTTGAAGTGGCCTCTGCTGAGTCCACCGATCAGAGATGAGAGGTTAAAAAGGTGGCCAGACTCCACACTCAATCACAAATGAACATCAAGCTTCATGCACTAGGTTCCTATACATATTTCTTTTCGACATCTAGTACTTTCTTTGATACTAGTACGTAGCGGTATATAGAACATCCGCTCCTCTCCTTTAGGGGGGGAATTCCATTCCATGCCCGTCCAAGTGATCTGATTTTTCTTCATTTCCATTTGGGGAGAGAAAAGAAACAAATTATTTGACCTCTATTCTTCTGAGGAGAATGTCAGGGAAGGTGTGCAGCAGCAACAGCGTGTTACAGGCACGGAAGGCTGTGGAACAACTGCGGGCTGAAGCTAGTATAGATCGCATTAAGGTGAGTTGTGCATTTGCGTGTGCTGTTCTGTCACGGTGAGGTTAACATTTAATTTACATGTAACTTATTTTTAAACTTATTTGTCATGTAATGTAAGTTTTCATTTGATACGATACCAACTTATGACTTATTTCTGATATTCGAGTTTCCATGAAACGTTCTAGTTTTTTAAGTCGTCTGTGTTCTCGCATCCTCCTCTGCAGATTTCTCTGGCCGCTGTCGAGTTAATGCAGTACTGTCAAGAACACAAACGTAGTGACCATCTGCTCACCGGCATCGCTGCCTCCTCCAACCCCTTCAAGGATAAAAAGACCTGTGTGTTGTTGTAGTATACCCTAACCAGACACTAATGCCCAGCTTACAGTTCTCTATCTAGACATGTAGCATCGTATCTTGCTCTTGAGTCCGGTTTTTGACACGGCAGCCCATCAAGAAATGAATGTGTTTTGTTTATTTCAATCAAACATATTTACAAAGTTTATACACGCGGTAACAAAAGTATTTGGGTAAATCAACGTTTTAAATATCTGGGTTGGAATTTCAATCCATTCAATTCACAATAAAAATAACTTTCTAAATTAAAAGTGTTGGTTTTCCTCGGTCAAGAAAACAAGACGTGAAGATGCTATACACGCGATATAGCCTACTGTACCTGTTCAATAATAGCAAAGGAGTTGATGTTGAAAGAAGTGTTGATGTTGACAAAACAAATGGATTTGCTTTTTCGACGATTGAGGCACTCCACCATGTCTGATAAGATACAGTTGCTTCTATATGGTTCGACATGCTCAAGATCTACACAGACTAAACTACAGTGAAAGATACAGTGTCCCTGACAACACAAAAGGTAACTGAACTCACCAGGCACTATGTTCACATGTCCTTCTAAAAAAAATAGCATATTGTGATAAAGTTAATTATTTTCTGTAATGTACTGATAAACATTAGACTTTCATATATTTTAGATTCATTACACACAACTGAAGTATTTCAAGCCTTTTGTTTTAATATTGATGATTTTATATTCAAAATATTAGCATATCATGAAAAGGTACTCTAAACGAGCTAATAGCCTAATCATCAGAATCAACCAATTAACTCGAAACACCTGCAAATGATTCTTGAGGCTTTTAAAAACTCCCAGCCTGGTTCATTACTCAAAACCGCAATCATGGGTAAGACTGCCGACCTGACTGCTGTCCAGAAGGCCATCATTGACACCCTCAAGCAAGAGGGTAAGACACAAAGAAATTTCTCAGCGAATAGGCTGTTCTCAGAGTGCTGTATCAAGGCACCTCAGTGGGAAGTCTGTGGGAAGGAAAAAGTGTGGCAGAAAACGCTGCACAACCAGAAGAGGTGACCGGACCCTGAGGAAGATTGTGGAGAAGGGCCGATTCCAGACCTTGGGGGACCTGCGGAAGCAGTGGACTGAGTCTGGAGTAGAAACATCCAGAGCCACCATGTACAGGCTTGTGCAGGAAACAGGCTACAGCCTGGTCAAGCCACTTTTGAACAAGAAACAGCAGCAGAAGTGCCTGACCTGGGCTACAGAGAAGCAGCACTGGACTGTTGCTCAGTGGTCCAAAGTACTTTTTTTGGATGAAAGCTAATTTTGCATGTCATTCGGAAAACAAGGTGCCTGGAGGAAGACTGGGGAGATGGAAATTCCAAAATGCCTGAAGTCCAGTGTCAAGTACCCACAGTCAGTGATGGTCTGGGGTGCCATGTCAGCTGCTGGTGGTGGTCCACTGTGTTTTATCAAGGGCAGGGTCAATGCAGCTAGCTATCAGGAGATTTTGGAGCACTTCATGCTTCCATCTGCTGAAAAGCTTTATGGAGATTAAGATTTCAATTTTTCAGCATGACCTGGCACCTGCTCAGTGCCAAAACCAAATGGTTTACTGACCATGGTATTACTGTGCTCAATTGGCCTGCCAATTCTCCTGACCTGAGCCCCATAGAGAATCTGTGGGATACTGTGAAGAGGAAGTTGAGTCACCAGACCCAACACTGTGGATGAGCTTAAGGCTGCTATCGAAGCATCCTGGGCCTGCCCTCATGCCACATTGAAGCAATCATTTCTGCAAAAGGATTCCCGACCAAGTATTGAGTGCATAACTGAATTATTTGAAGAATGACTTTTTGTATTAAAAACATTTTATTTCATTGGTCGGATGAAATATGCTAATATTTTTAGAGGGATTTTTTCTTTAAATTTTTTGCCAAAATCATTAATATTAAAACAATAAAAGGCTTGCACTACTTCAGTTGTGTGTAATGAATCTAAAATGTATATGAAAGTCTAATGTTTATGGGTACATTACAGAAAATAATGAACTTTATAACAATATGCTATTTTCTTTTAGAAGGACCTGTACACAGCTACCAAAGATAATTGGGACATCCCAACTTGACTCGGATTCAAGCGGTATGTCGCTTACAGTGTTTTGTAATACTGACCACAGATAACACACTATCTTCTCCTGCTTCCTATATGGAATGCTTCAGGCGGCATGCCGTTTTTCTTTGCGTAGAAGTCAGTCCTTTGAAACTATTTACTTTAGTATCAGTCTCTGATTCCCAATAAATACACATACACAAGGACAATAAAATCTCCTTAAAGTTGGACTTGTTAAGTTCGTTACTTTGAAAGCCTATATAGAGGCCACATGAAGAGTGTATGAGGACACATAAAAGTGCGACGTTTAGCCACAAGCTCCTTCATTCGAACGTGTTCAAAGCATTGCTCACCAGAAGATAACAGAACCCCTATATATTAATTGGTGATCCCACATCATCTTCTAGTCAGCTTCAACCACCTTATTGGTCTTGAGGGACTTCAGTCTCAAAATTGTAATAATTTCTGGTGATTGCCCGCCCGCCGCCCTCCCCCCCTGCCCGCCGCCAGCTTTTCATATCCGAGCTTTCCAAACCTCGACGCACATGTCCCCTGAAGCGATGGCAAGCACTCCGGCTTCGACGCTCAGCTGGAGGAGAGAGAGGGAGAAGGGACGTCAAACCTCTTGGCCAACTTATAAGCGTGCCCACCTGTATCGGTGTCTGGAGAAAAAGCAGAGCCAAGAGCGACGTACCCCATTGACGCTAGCATGGTGGTGCAGAGTGCACAGTGTCCTGGGAGGGCTGCATGGTAGATGCACCTGATAAACACCATAACAAGGGAACAATGTGGTTCTAAACGATACATCGCAGGTTATTAGTTTGTTGGTGTCATAAGAAAACGTGTCACACAAACGAAAAAAGACAGAGAAAATATTCGGTCAAAACTTTGTTCACAAATGTAAACCGTGTACCCCCCTCCCCCCCCCCCCCCATCTGCTGGGAGCCGGCTGTACCTTGATGGTGCGGTCTGAAGAGCAGGTGTACAGGGTCCCGGGGGACCTGTGGATGCCAGTGACCAGCGAGGTGTGTCCCACGTCGAACTGTGACATGGGCCGGAGGATGCCAGAGCTGACGGAGAAGGAGTGGAGCATGCCCCTGTTGTCGCCTGCCCACACCTCGCTGCCACTGTAGCACATGGACAGCAGGTAGGAGCTCAGCTGAGCAAAGGAGGAGGAGGCAGGAGGTAGAGAGGGAGAGTAGGAGAGAGAAAAAAAGGAAGAGGCGGGGGAGGAAGAGCAGGAGGGAGATAGAGTGGGAGGGAGAAAGGGAGGGAGAAGGAGAGGGGTGAGGGAGAAAGGGAGGGAGGGAAGGAGAGAGGGAGAGCGGGAGGGAGAAAGAGTGGGAGGGGGAAAGAGAAGAAGGGACCGAAAGGGAACAAAAAAAAGAGGAGGGAGTATCGGAAGGAGAGCGTAAAGTGAACAGTGAGTGAATAGTCAACCGATTAAGACAGGTGTGCACACTGACAGCCAGGTCCAACCTATACCTGGAGCTTCTGGAGTGGTTTTCCTGCCCTACGGTCATAGATTGCCACAGTGTGATCTTTGCTTCCAGAGATAATGTAGTTGTCATCGGCAGCCAAGCACAGCACAGCGTTACCATGGAGACGGAGACTCTTCACCAAGGGTTCCGCCGCTGCCAAATAGAAAACAGAATGACAGATCAAACATTGCCAATCTGCATTATTTGCTGATTATTTGGCTCTGCGGCGAGAGACGATGGGCTCAAATGGGGTCCCACTCGAAAAAGTAGTATGCAAGGTATATTAATAGGTCCACTATTGCAAGTTTGAGATGCATGCCATGTAATTGTAACTTGTTTAACTGAATGCTCTTGTGGCTCTTCCCTTTGGCTTGGGTTTGATTTCAGAAATTGCATGTTTCATAATCTGACTACCTGCAATGTTTGGGGAACATCATATTTACATTTTTTCATTTTGCAGACGCTTTTATCCAAAGCGACTTACAATAAATTCAGGGTACATTCTCCCTGAGGTAAGTAGAGTGAAGTGTGAGCCAAGGACACAACGTCATATAGCCACAGCCGGGACTCGATCGCACAACCTTCCGATCATGAGGACAACGCCTTAACCCGTTGAGCCATCTGACCCCCATTGTTATGATCAGTGACCTCTTTTGTAAAGCTCTTTCTTGGAAGTTGCTTTGGATAAAAGTGTCTGCCAAAAGAATAAATGTAAATGTGACCACTCACCTCTGGTGTCATAGATGCTGACCTTCTTGTCATAGGTGCCGGCCAGCAGTATGTTTGTCTGGAAGGAGAGGCAGAGCACAGCCGCCTTGGCCCTGATGAGGCCCTGCTCTGTGCCCCCAGAGGCCAGGTCCCACAGCCTCACCGTGCTGTCGAAAGAGCCAGACGCCAGCTGGTTGTCGCATGACGCCAGGCACCACACCCACCCCAGGTGGGTGCTGAAGAGGCCCTGCCCCCCCAACGTGCGCAGAAGCGTACCCTTGGACCCTTCCCTCAGGTTCCAAAGGTTTACATTCCTGTCCCGGGAGCCAGAGGCGCACACGGCCCCCTCCCCCCCCACCAGCAGCACAGAGTTAACCTCAGCAATGTGCCCTGATGGCAGGGAGATATGTTCCAGGGCCGGGGGAGGACTAGGGGATTTGGCTGGCTCTCTCTCTCCCTCCGCAGCTCCTTCCTCCAGCCTCTCTGCCACCCCCACCCTCTCCTCCACCTCTATGGCCTCCATCACTCCCTGCTCATCCCTCTCTTCCGCCACGGCCGCCTCCTGCATCTCCTCCCGCTCCTGCCGCCTCCCTTCCGCAGGTGAACCCCTATTTTGATGCATCACTCCCTCTCCATCCTCCAGGATCCCTCCAGGATCCAACCCTGCTTCCTGTGCCTCCACCCCTGCCGGGACGTCGCCCGGGTTCTCCCCCTGGACGACGTCCAATTCTGGCCCCTCGGCCCCTTGTTCACCACCCCCTCCGCTCCCCTGCCTCTCTCTGTCCCTCTTGGCCTCCCTGGTGGCCCACTCCTCCTGATCAGCCCAGCAGCTAATCAACTGCTCCATCTCAAGGCAAGCGGTGGGCCAGTCAAAGTCGTCCCTGGGTCCCACTGGGAAGGTGGCCCTTGGGCCGGTGAGCCTGCGTGCTCGGAGCTGCCATGCGGTGCTATCCTTGCAAACGTTACCCAGAGCATGGCACACCTGCGTGGGGGTTAGAGAAGTCATACATATCAAGTTAAAGTTTCTAACAACTGTTTCTGGATGGAAAAGTCTTGGGGCATGTTTACATTTACATGTAGTCATTTTGCAGAAGCTCTTATTGAGAGCGACTTACAGAAAGTACAGGGACATTCCCCCTAAAGCTAAGTAGGGTGAAGTGCCTTGCCCAAGGACACAACATCATGTTGACATAGCCGGGTTTTGAACCAGGGACCTTCTAATTATTACCCTGACACCCTAACCGACTGTGCCACATGACTCCCATGTTTAACCCCCCAAAAAGCAGTAGATCTAGTGACTGCCAGCAGTCTAGTCTGATTCTAGTTTGTCTATGTAACCCATGAATGTAACCCACTCGCCTGTGGCAGGACTGTGATGACACACTGAGCTGGAAGATGGGAGGCAATGCGAGCCACCATTTCCCACGGTAAGGACAGCAGGGTGCTTCCCTCCCCAGAAGGGGAAGGGCTGGGTTCTGCAGAGCAGAGATAAGAGGCTGGACGGAGCCTGCGGGACAAGCACAGGGTAATGAAACGGCTGGGAACATGAGATTGCAACAAAACAGCAACATCCATAGACACCCACTAACAGACGCACCATAACTGTTCAGGTCTGGGAGGTTCATTAGACTGGTCGGTTGAAGGTTCCCGATGCTGATTTCTGTCTAGCTCTGCCACCATCTCTTCCACGTTGCTATGTAGTTCCGACATTTTTCCCTTCTACTACAGTAGAGGTCGAATAGTTAGAAAATTGACAAGCATCCTGTCCAAAAGTATAGTGAGGCGTTCCAGCTAACAATTACGACTGAGCAAAATGTTTGTCAAGCTGAGGCTTACCCACACAACACTGTTTGTAAACTCGTTTGGCAAGTCGAAAGCTCAACGATCTCGGCGTTCAATCATGTTGTCCAGTAGTAGCCATCTTGCTTTGTGTCTTAAATTTGACCATCAGCGGGTTAGAACTGTAGTAAGCCAGTCTTTGTTCAGAGTTGGCGAGCACTTCTCTTCACAACTGAACATACTGTACTACTAGCTAGTCATGATGGCTGACTTAATGCATCTTACGATCGCTCAAACAGATAACAGTATGTGTCACATCTAAACACTGTCCGAAGTACATTATTTATGAAAACGGTGTAATGTGATACTCAGGAACATTGTCATCTCGAAACAGTTCAGTTACGAGCTTCTTCAAACACACATCAGCCATTCTCATTCAATTGGTTCCGTTTTCCGGCTTCGTCCAAGTGACGTCATACCCCACCAGGACGCTACTGACGTACCCTAAACAAAAACAGTGACACACACACCAGGCAAAAACTCATTCACAGCAACCCAATTCCCCCAAAATCCATTATATTGGGTGTATATTGATGGGTTGCTTGTATAAGTGCAAAGATGTAACTTTTAGTCTAGTAAATTAAATACACAAAGCTCAATTTTTCCCCAGCTTGATAGAAAACCTTTTATTTCCCCATTCACAAAAGTAAGAGAAAGGGATACATGAGTTTTACATCCCACCTGCACCACAGTTGAGAAGAAATACCGGTACAGTACTACATCAAATTCATTCGCGAGACTGATTAAAGATTGCAATCAAATTATGAGTTCACATTCTTCCCTTCTTCCCCCAGGTATGCACCAAGCTCTGTCTATTCCTCAGTCCTACCACTTAACACTAGACTAGAAAAAAAATAAAAATGGTCCGCTATAAAACAACGAAAACAAAAAAAAATTCTTTAAATAAAAAGAACATTTACTGAAAAAAAACTTTTAAAGTCTAAAACATTTGTGCACTTCAGCACACAAAAAACAAAATTGAAATATAAAAAAAATCTCAATGCAAAAATGAACATAAATAAAATGGCAAATTAAATTAACAAATGCTGAAATAAAATATGTAAAAAAAGAAAAAAATCTTGAAACTAAATAGCTGTTACATCTGAAATAAAGTTAACCTGTATTTTGAGAGAAAAGTTTCACTAGAATTTTAAGAGGTGTTTTAGACATTCCAGCCAGTCTGGTGTAAAACGAGGGTAATTTTTGGGCAGATTGCAGAGATTGTGGCATTTGTCAGTCTGTGCACACCGAAGAGCCTCACCACCTGAAAGCAGATCCCCATCGATCAACACTTGCATATCAGTTCACCCCTTAAAACCTACAATTAGTTTTCACCATCTAGGGTGGAGCAGTTTACAAAAGTGTGTAAAGATCCAAAACGCTATAGTATCAAGCACATGCGCATCAGTGTTTGTGTTAAAAAAGAATCCACGTAAAACATACTTCTGTGCCTTAATTTCAAGTTACACTTTCACAGTTCTGCGCTGATGCTTAAGGCAATGTTATCTTTAGCTGGATTTTTTATTTTTTCCTGCAAATAATAAGACACAGATCTCAATATATTCAGTAAGAACCCCCTAAATGTTAGAAAGCTGAGCGACCTATGGTCCAACTGTCAATCACAAAGTGATATGGTAACTGAGGGGCAAGTGTTGATACTCTGGGTGTCTACGCCACTCAAGATGCCTGTTATGCATCTACAAAATCACCTTGGGGGAGGGCCAGCACATTGCCTAAACTACGCTCACACACAACCACACTTAACAGTAAGATACAGACAAAAGGACTCACAAAAATACATGCGCACGCACACACAACCGAATAGTCAAACGTGACGGACACTGGCAAGTACAGATGGATACAGACCAGATGAGCCAGGCTTATAATGTACATCCGATCTAAGAGAGGATAGTAATAAAGAGGGGGGGGACCAGCGTACCCCAACATCCTACACAGTATTGACGGATGAGGACATGGCTCATTATAGCGACCGCCACCGGGCCAGAGACACTCCTTACATCATTATAGGCCTGGATCAAGAGCAGGTGGCTGCGTTTCGTTAGCGTCACTGCAACGTGGAGCGACTGAGAGTTTTAAAAAGGTAGTGGCGAGAGGGATGAGATGTTGGCTCAGAAACCAAGCCAAACTTGTTTCCCTGACGGAAAATGAAACACATCGGTCTGTTGTTTACAACCGCTGACAGCAGGTTTGGGTGAATGTCACCACCTCTTTACCGCAGCCTATTCTGCAGAGCTTCTGAGGAACCGCTGGGGACGCTACGATTGGACAAGCTGAAACACTCAGATGCGCACCGGATTCAAATACTCGGAATGTCTCTCCCCTCTAAAGCTATCGCAGCCATCTCATTGGATGGTGTTCACTACCCTAAGAACAGAGGACTAAGTCTTACCTACTCACTTAACATTGCTTTATAATTATCCTTACGTTGCTTCTCACTTTTGCAAGCTTTAATGTTCTAAAACTCATTGAACGGAGAGATCTTATGACAGGTATATTCCTGACATGAAGAGACAAATTTTTATTTTTTAAAAGTGCATAATAATCAGTAAGCACCTGCAACTTCCTTCTCTAGCTCTTACTGAAGCCTTATCGCTCTTTTTAAAGTCCACTGTAAATAACCTAAAACTGTAAATAACCTAAAAAAACAAACAGCAGCAGCAGCTAACAACCTCATCTTCCTCCAGTCAAACTCTCGCTGCAGTGAGTGATTCTGTTAATGGGTGAGTTTAACCTTACGTCTTAACTAAGCAACACCGCTCAGCACTAAATCACTGGGTCTAGAGCAGGCAAACTAACAGGTAGGACAATATCACAGAGGAGGTGAAACTGAGTGGGTAATACCTATTGTAATTAACTTCTTCCTACGAGCACTGCGTCTGAATGGAAAAATTGACTTGCAACAATGAAACAGACAGACACAGGCAGGCAGACAGACAGACACACACACACACAGATGCATCACATCACTTGACAAAAGATGATTATCGCCATGCAAACCTCGTCTTATTCCATCACAGCTAATAAAAAGAAATTAGAAACACAACTTCAGCGTTACAGTAATGATTCCTTGAAGGATGACTGCTGCAGTATCGAACAGGAAACAGACTACACTTTAATTAGTAGTTTTTCTTTTGAGGGGGAAAAAATGCATTCTGCAACCAAGGGAAGAGGAAAACATTCAGCTAAATGTACACAAAAAAAAAAAAAAAAAAAAAGGATTAGACCCAGTAAGTGTGTATGTATTCTCTATGAACGCTTGTGTAGTAGTAAAGGTGCAATTACACTTGTAGTCTTCCCCATTATTACGTATGAAAGCATCTCAGCTTTTTGCCTCTGGCTAGCATGTGGGCTGCTAGGAACATTAGCTCTACGTCAGTCCCACCCTGTTAGAGATTATCGATGCCTACTGGAGTACGGTTGCTTGTGCTTGTGCACAGGCGTCTAACCCAGTGCAGCTGCCTGCACTAAGGAGCATGTTCACAATACACATCAGCCCTACTTTTTATGAGTGTCGTCATGATAATCTGGTTTGGATTTTTGTACTGCCCAAAACTACCCAGGTTGGTTTCGATTTTCCTTTAAGATGGCATTCCGTGAATCTGGTCACTGGCGACGCCCACCCTCCCCCTCCCACCACATCTGTCCTCTAACCTGGGCCTTTAATAGACTTAGTTAATACAGGGGCCGTAACCCCGCCGTAACCCCGCCCCAACCCCTCCCGCGAGCGGGGGCCCCCCTGCCTACGCCTCCCTCCCTCCCCGCTTAGAATCCCTGCGGATTTTGTGTGTCTTCTTTTTTGTTGTTGAGTGTGTCGGTTTTAAAGTTAGGCATTTGATCCAGAAGGTTGCATGTTTCCCCCCCAGGTACCCTCCCCCAGCACCCTCCCACCCACCCTCACAGAGACACACAGGGCGTAGGGCTGTCCGAAGGGGCAGGCTAGTCGCGTCCCTCCTCCTTCCCCCCACGATCAGGGCAGTGCAATTACACAGATGGATGAGTTCCCCCCAGTCAACCCTCCCGTACATTAACCTGAGAAAAGATGGAGACAACGGACACAGGGTCAGCAACCGGTTTGATCAGGACACGAAGTAGGATGTCAAAAAAGCAGGTGAGGCAGGTACCTACGTAACTTACAGGCATGTCCCGCGTCCTCCAGGAGTCGAGGGGGCTACACGCCATAGCAGGCCGATAGACGCTCCTTCAGCAGAGGGGGAAACTGCTCGGAAAACTGCTGCCAGTTCTCCTCTCCCACCTGGTCCTTGAAGCCATGGAGTATCTAAAAAGGACCGCAGATGGACAAGACTTGACGCGGAACTTTCCTGGCTCTCAGCACCCCTCACTTGAAATATCACAGGTTTGTTTGAGAGATTTCTGACGGTCTCCAGCAGGGGTGTCCAATCCTGGTCCTTGAGGGCCACAGTCCTGAAGGTTTTAGATGTTTCCCTGCTCCAGCACACCTGATTCTAAGGAATTATCTTTATCATGCTTCCACAGAGCTTGATAACCACCCACTCATTAGTCAGGTGTGCTGGAGCAGGGAAACATCTAGAACAGTGGTTCCCAATCCTGGTCCTCAGGACCCACTATCCCGCATGTTTAATATGTTCCCCCTTACAACACACCTGATAAAAAAAGCAGTTATTAGGCTTTTGCTAAGCTTCATAATGACCCATTTATTTAAATCAGGTTTGGTAGAGCAGGGAAACTACTAAAACTTCAGGACAGTGGCCCTGGAGGACTAGGATTGGACACCCCTTGTCTACAGTGATTGTGACCGTGCGCTTGGTGACTAGGCCGTGTTCCAAGTCAACACCCAGGTGGACGCAGGATATGCATGTCTGGACGGAAAGCTCACCTTGTAGAACATGTCCCTCAGGTCATCCTTAGGGCTGACCCAGGAGGCCACCGCGTCGCAGAAGAAGATGAAGTCCTGCGTAAAGAAGGACACCGCCACAGGGTTAGAACAGGATGAGGTTCATCAGCACGCACCCTCATGATCTCCTGATCCACTACCTTGTCGCTACACTCTCGTCATCGAGTCCTCTGAGGCAGTGGTGCCCAACCCTGGTCCTTAGGGCCCACTGTCCTAGATGTTTCCCCCTTCCAACACACCTGATTTTTATAGCATATACCATTAGGCTTCCACAGAGCTGGATAACAACGAAAATATTAGAATCAGGTGTGCTGGAGCAGTGAAACGTCTAACTGGGACAAAAAAAGTTAAACCCCGAGGACCAGGGTTGGTGACACCTGCTCTAGTGAGTCTTTTCTCTCTCTGCAGTTCTCAGTCATAATAAAAACATCCACATATCTTATTCAGATTTCGAATGTCTTAAGAATTCATCATAGATGCATTGAGAGAGGAGGAGGGGGGGACACAGGGACCCTGAAGATGCCATGTTCTAGGTGGTGTCAGGATAAGACTCTAGGGGCCGCGCTCCTCACCTGCACCACGCCTCCGGGGTTGACTCCGATCATCATGCAGATTCCCCGGAACGCTGAGTCCTTTTCCTCATTATCCCGGATGTTCCTCAACGATGTGCACCTGAGCAGGAGAGAGGAAAGCGGTCAGGTACCGGCCAGGTTTGACCAATCAACTGATCGATTAAACTAGACCTGTAAATTCTTTAGTTTGGATTTGAAATCAGATATCTCTGTCCCAAGGCTTGGTAGATGTTAAATGTCATACGCGAGTGACTGTCTGTGTGTTTGTCTGCAGAAGAGGGACTCACCATGGTCTAATGAACTGCTGCAGCTGTGGCGCAACCTCTTGCGGACACACATAGCCCAGCCGGCCAATAGTGATGGCTGTTCAGGGAAGACCCAGAGAAGGAGAGAGAAAGAGAGAGCGACAAAGACAGACAGAGCTGTAACCTCCACAAAAAACACTTTAGATTTCAAACGTCTGTTAGAAGAGTTCATCGTTGGTTTAGGCAGCCAAAGAAGAAACAGGTGTGTGCGTCTGTACCTGTATTCTCTAGAAGAGTCTTGGGCGTGTTGGGTCTGTTGATGATCTCCACCAGGTTGTTGAGGACCATGCCCACGTAGGGCTGCATCTCAGCACCTAAGGTCACCGAGGAAAGAGCCGATAACATGCCTGCACCACAGAAGAACCACCCCGTCCCGATCTTCACCACCACGACCACCACCCCCACCCCCCTCAGAATGTCAAGAGCCACAGTCTGGCCTTAATACTGCAATAAGCATCCAGTGCCCCACTGGTGCAGTGGTTGATGGGGATGTGCTGGGTCCTGCTAACTGGCCAGCTGGTGTTGGGGGGTGGAGGGGGGGAGAGAGGGGGTCTGCTGTCCCTAGCTCACCTGCACAATCTCCCTCCTGCTGCTTGTGATCTTTGCCTGTAGGGATGGTATACATACTGTCACTACTCTGACTGCTGCTCTGGCATGCGGACACACACAGCAAACGTAGGCACGCTAACACACGCACGGGCACGCGCGCACATACGCAGGCACGCGCACACAAGATTAGCGAGCGGGCGGGGCCTGCTAGCTTCGGGACACCTGAGCAGGTGAGTACAAAGACTGTCTGTCTGCAGGGCTTTGACACCAAGCATGCAACAGACACCTTATCAGCCGGAGCTGAATGATGTCACACCCTCACAGTAGGGTTAGGTACACTAGGCTTTTACAACTCCTGCACACATGTGAGGCGGCTGCAGGAAGCACACATGTACATCCACCTGTTCAGTGGCAAGACAGCATGCAAGAGAGAGAGAGAAGGAAAGAGCGTGCAAGAAAGAGACAGAGGGAGAGAGAGAGAAAGACAGAGAGAAATGCGGCTCACCCATCTGCATGGAGATCTCTCCTATGGCCCAGGTGGCGTTATTACACACAGAGATGAACTCTGGATTGAGATTCAGCCCCAAGATGGGCATGAACTCAGCTGTGGGGAAGAACACAACACACGTTAACAAATCAGAAATATGCAAATATTCTCATAAAACATGTACCACACACTGACACCACACATACAAAGATCAGCATACAAAACAACATGTATTGCCTGTGAAGGGTGCTCTGCTCCGTGTGTGTGTGTGTGCGTGTGTGTGTGCGTTGCGGCTCACCGATGCAGGGTTTGACATGGGGGAAGCAGGCCTTGGTCAGGTCTCCCAGCAGAGCAAAGGAACTCTGTCTCACCTCAGGCATACTGTCCTGGAACACAGAGACAAACAAACAGACACACAAACACTCAGACAAACCCAAGACTCACAGTACGAGTACAAATACATTTAAAAACACAAATCTTGGTTAAGGTGTACAAAAGCTGTAGAGGGGAGGAAAAAACCCTTGTGATCTCTTGATGCAGTCTCAACTACAGCCATGCGAAAAGGCACATTCAGGCTACTGACATCAATTACACCAAGAAGAGAAACTTGTTAGTGAAATCAGATGGTGTAGTGCTTGGTTGACATGAAAACCTGAATGTCATGCAGAAAACCACCAAGGAACCCAAGTCCCGCATCCGAGTGCCTTGTCCAGCATTCCCCCCACCCCCACAAGACCTCCAGAGTCCAGAAACGTCAACACCCTGACCCTAAATCACAGTTTTTTTTTGTTTGGCCGGGGGTGCGACTAATACTCTGGAGCGACTTGTGAAATTATTAACACATTATTATATCATTTCACATGTTATTTTCACACTAAACCGCTGATTTGGAGTGAAACTGATAATTTGGTAAACTTGTTAGCATGTTCTTTATGCTATAGTTATCTGAATAACTCTTAATATGTTACGTTAAGGTGCCTTACCCTGTGTCTGGGAGTAGGGAGTGACATACCTGCATGCACTGGAACAGCAGGGTCATGATGTTGGAGCGAGCCACCAGTTGTTCCACGTGCCCCCCGAGGCCCTCGGCCAGGCCGCTCAGCAGGTCCAGGGCCACGATCATGAAGTCCTTGTCGGGGGCCTCGTACTGGTCTGGGTGCTGGTTGTACATCTGTAGGGGGGGGGAGAGGACGGGCGTGTGGGTGGGTGGGTTTAGCCATACAAGTTCCTACTCCTACCTTGTAGAGCAGTGGTGTGGGTGCAGGCTTTCGCATCAAACAAAAACCACACCTGCTGATTTCACTAACAAGTTTCTCTACTTAAATCAGCTGGAGTAGTGTTTGGTTCAAGCGAAAACCTGCACCCTCTTGGCCCTCGATGGCATGAATTAGACACCAACGTTGTAGAGTGTAATAACGGCATACGGATGTTTATTTTCACACATAAAGTTTATTAAGTTACACGAATGATTTAAGGATTTTAGACTGTGGTGTGCAGTGCAGGAACATCAGATGGTGTGTGTGTGGTCTCACCATGGCCTGGGCCAGGGTCTTCTGCACCAGGGTGACACAGCGCTGGTAGACCGGCTCACAGTAGGGCAGGAAGCCGCTCTGCAGCGCTGTGGCTACTGATGACAGACACTAGGGGCGGACAGAGAAACATCAAGACAACAGCACAACCCCCACCCCCGCCGCCGTCCCACCATGGTCCTGACCCTCACCTCCAGCAGTGGGAAGAGATCTTTATCCTCATCCTTCAGCTCGTTCCATTTGGCGATGAGGGGAGGCATCAACTTCTCGATGTACTCCTGCGAACGGAGTAGACGGAACTCTTTAAACACAAGCCAGGTGGCTGAGCGGTGAGCAAATCAGGTTGGTTATCAGAAGGTGTGCGAGTTCAAATCCCAGCCATGCCAACAGGATGTTGTTTCCCTGGGAAAGGCACTTCACCTTACTTGATTCAGGGGGAATGTCCATGTACTTGCTGTAAATTTCTCTGGATAAAAGCATCTGCTAAATGACTACAAGCAAATGTAACCTGAGCGTCCATCTGCTGGGACTAAGACTGCCGAACCAAGGTAGTCTCTGCGTTTTGGACGGGCCTCTCCAGGAGCTGGGCATTCTGGGAGTTGGAATATGGGGTGGTGGTCTCCGCTTACCGGCTGGTTGAGATGGTGTCCCACGGAGTCGGCCAGCGTTCCGATGGCGTCGTACAGGATCAGCAGGTTCTTGTGCTGGTACTTCCCGAAGGCGAAGACCAGCGTATCCAGGATGAAGCTGAGGTAGGGGACCAGCTCTGTGCACGCCTCCTCCTCCAGAGTAGCAAATGCACTGTGGAGGGCAGGGGAACAGGGGTTAGAGTCACGTTTCCAAAGTCGAGCTATTGACATCAAACCTGCCGCTGACCGATAGAGTAAGATGCACATTTAAGAGGCTGTGAAAACCTAAACCAGCGCTGACCCACTGTGCATGAACAGCTCACAAAGGGTGAAACATTTAACAAACCGCTGCCACTCCTACACACGAACACACACACACACACACCTGCAGGCAGCCTCCTGCACCCTCTTGTTGCCATCCAGGATGCGCTTCAGCAGCTCTGTCATCAGGGGCTTGAGGTGGGAGTCGGGCGGTTGGCTCACCACCCAGTGGGCGTAGCGGCTGAGGGTCCAGCAGGCGATGGAGCGCACCAAGGCCTTCTTGTCGCACAGGCACTGGATGAGGTGGGGGATGAGCTCGGGCAGGTAGGGGACCATGCCCTGCATGCAGCCTGCGGGGAGAGCGGGGGGGGTTTAGTTCACCTGTTGACATTTCCAGCTAAAATAAAGCATATTCAAAGACTTGCAGCCTTTAAAATGTTTGCTCCCCGGCACAGGGGTCCTCCGTACATTCGATTACATTCCAGGATCATTTTACAGACAAGCTTGACGTCAATAGTTTGCCTGGCTCGGTATCCCATCCATTAGCCCCAGCCTTAAGAGCTTGTAAGTGTGTGCATTAATAATACAAATTCTCCTTGATGGAATCCAATTAGTCAACATCCTATTAGTGTAAAGTGGGTCAGCAGAAATGATGGTTCGTTTCTGAGTGCAGCTGAGCTCAACATCTGCAAAGTCAACAGCCTGACAGCATGCTGCTTTTCAGAAAGGCTGCTGGTTTCGGCACCAAATCTTCGCTACTTCGCATCTGAACATACAACTCTAAGTGAATTTGCGCTCGGTTTGAACGCAGCATGAGAGAGAGAGAGGGCATCTGAGAGTGTGTACCCTCAGCGATGGCTCCCAGCACCAGGATCCCAGACTCCTTGATGACCCAGTCAGGGTGGAACAGCAACCCCTTGAGCAGCGGCAGCAGGTGGGGCAGCAGCTCATCACGAAACACGTTTGCCAGCACGTCCAGGGCCGCCGCCGAACATTTCCCTGAACGCCACAGACGACGGGAAGGTTAGCACTACCATTAAACTGACCCCTCCCACCCTTCAAATACTTCAGCTAAGTCTAAGCTGTACAGCTTCCTATTCTTCCCTGTCTGGTTAGCCTAGCATACAGTAGCCTAGAATACAGTAGCTATTATTATTATTATTATTATTATACCTCATTTAGCAGATGCTTTCATCCAAAGCGACTTACATTAAGTACAGGGACATTCTCCCTGAGGCAAGGTGCCTCTTGCCCAAAGACACAACATCACACAGCCACAGCTGGGGTTGTGTGCAACCTTCCGATCACGAGGCCAACGCCTTAACCCGCTGAGCCATCTGACCCCCCTAGCATTAAGTAGCCTTAGCGTAGCATGCAGTAGCCGCCCACTTGGGTGTCCCCTCACTACACTTTCTGCCCTGGCAAGTGGAGGAAGAAAGCGGGCGCTCACGTAGGTTCCAGTCGGACAGCGTGTCGTCGTCGTCATCATCGTCCTCGTCGATGTCCTCGCCCTCCTCGCCCTCACCGCCCTCGTGCTGCAGCGTGACGGTGCGGGACTTGTGGAAGCGAGGCTTGATATCCTGTTCACTGTCGGGCACCGCCTCATCTTCCTCCACATCACCCTGGACAGGAAGAAGAAAAAGAAATATAGCAAATCAATATATATACACTAAGAAAGAATGTTAGAGGAGGGGGTTAAGACAATATTAAGCAATATTAACAGCCTTTTTGTTTTATTGTTATTGTTTTGATAAGGGAGTCAGGTGGCTCAGCGGTTAAGACGCTGGGCTTATTATCAGGTCGTAAGTTCGATTCCCGGCTGTGGCTTCATGACAATGTGTCCTTGGGTAAGGCACTTCATCCTACTTGCCTCAGGGGGGAATGTCCCTGTACTTGCTGTAAGTCGCTCTTAGCGTCTGCTAAATTACTCAAATGTAAAAGTTTTGATAAATGGCGCTGCCCCATCTTGCTTCTCATTGGTCTCATGGCACCCCCCCCCCGAAGAAATAGAATTAGAAATAACCGAACTAAGCAATCACTACACACTATCCATACTATACATAAATATGCTACCCCTAAATCACCTACATTTGCAAATGAGTGTCTAGAATCCAAATGACACTTGATGAAACCTAGTGAGAAGACCGCATGAGGAGAGGAAGCTAAACATCACAGATTCTAGAGGAGGAAACGGGTCTGTTTAAATCCCTGGAACGTTCCGGCTCAGAGTAACAAGTGACAGGCAAAGACCAAAGAGGAGAGGTGAGATGGAGAGATGGTCTCACAGAAACAGAGTTATGAGGCGCACGTTACCTTTAGAAGGATGATGTCGATCTCAGAGTACTTCATGCCGTTCACCAGGATAGGAATGAGCCTGTGGGGTGGTTGGAGGAATGTTAGGTCACACAGGATTCCTGAGCACTGCACTAACACCGTAACTGCCGCCTTCTCAGTTGCATCCCCTGACATGCAAAATGTTCATAAAGACCGCTCTGAGCCCTTTCAAAAAAATATAAAATTAAAAGGCCACAGGCTGTGGGCCGAGCATTAGCCCTATCTTGTATATACACTGCAAGCAGAGAGGTACTCACTGCACCAGGTGTCCGGCCAGTACCTCCTTGCAGATGGGCTGCTCAGCCAGGGTGAGCCAGAACTCACAGGCCTCCAGAGCTACATTCTCGTCCGGGTCCTGGGTGCGCTGCAGCATGTACTGGAGTAGAGTGGGGGGGGAGGAATGGGTATGTTAGGGAGAGACAGGGCCAGAGGGAGAGATGGGGGACGTGCTGGATGATGCTGCCCTGGTGGCCAATCAGGACGGAGAGGCTCTCTCACCTGGATGATGCTGTGCATGTGGGGGATGAGGCGATCGATGCGGACCTCCAGGAGCATGACCAGGGCCCGGCACACGTTCTTCCTCACCTCAGAGTCCTCGTCCGCAGCCAGCGCAAACAGACTCTGGTGGAGGAGGCGGGGGATTAGCATGGTCAGTTGACAGCAAGCTGCGTTTCACTGTGAAACTGTTTCACACCGATGACAGCGGCTCCCATCTCACCTCGATAAAGGTGTCAATGTTGTCCATCAGAGCCTGCGCTCTGCCGATGATAAACTGGTTTACACATGCTATGGCGTGGGATCTGGATGGGGAGGCGGAAGAACATATTTAGAAACCATGGGCAAAAACCACTGGGAAATGACCATACTTAAATGACCGTTTACCTGAACCCACCCTGCCTTCCCGCTCCCACTCTATGTCTGACTCATCTACTCGTCTCTCCTCCTTCTCACTCCAATCCGAGTCAGACATATCTGACCTCATCCTCTCCCACCGTACCACCTCATGCCCCCTTGATCCAATCCCCACCCCTCTATTCCAAACCATATCTCCCTCCATCACACCGTTCCTTCTCCATGTCCTCAACTCCTCACTTTTGGCACTTTTCCCTATGTGTTCAAACAGGCCATAGTTAGACCCCTACTCAAAAAACTCTGCAGCATTAGATAGTCTGATCCTGCTCAAACAGCATTTGATAACCATCAGATCCTGCTCGCCAAACTCTGAGATGGGCAGCACTGGCACTGCACTTGAATTGATCTCATCCTACCTGACAAGAAGATCCTATCAGGTCTCCTGAGGTGGAAAAATGTCAGGTCCCAGCCAGCTCCCCACTGGGGTCCCACATGGTTCGGTACTTGGACCGCTTCTATTCTCCCTGTACACCACCTCACTCGGACCAATCATCTCCTCCCATGGCTTCTCCTACCACTGCTACACTGATGACACACAGCTATACCCATCGTCCCCCCAACCGAACCAGGGATCTCAACTAGAAATCAAAGCCTGCATCACTTCCAGCTCAACAGCCAAAACAGAACTTCTTATCATTCCGGCCAAACAAATCACCCACGATATCTCCATCACTCTGGGATCTGCGACAGTGACCCCTTCATCTTCTACCAGAAACCTGGGGGTTACCTTGGACGACAAGCTCTCCCTCACAGCACACATGTCCGCAGTCTCCCGGTCAAGTAGATTCAATAGGGATGAAATGTTTTTTATTGTATTCGTACCATTCGGCGCGCATAGGTGAACCGCGGTGTTTCGGTACGTGCGTTACAAAGTCATTGCTCATGTACTCTGTGTATTCTGTTTCCCTTGAGCCTATCAGCACTCCGAAACAGATGCCAGGGAAGTAAAAGAGGAATGCGTGTGTTCTATTAGCACTTAGAATCATGGCGAGTGGACAAGAAGATGAGAGATTAAACTTGATTGGTGATAAGGAACCCCCGTGTTTATTGTTAGAATAATTTTAGTTATCTTATATTTGCTTATACAACTTTCATAGAATTGTAGCTTTTGTATGTGCCTTGAGTTGTCTTGCAGAAGTTGACCTGGAGATTACCATTTGACTGATGATATGCAGGACTGGGGTTGTGTCCTGAGGAGGACCAGGCTTAAAACAAACAAGCCATAAAAACAGGCTTCCACGAGAACATTCTTGAATTACATTTATTCTGATTGATGTACTATGATTGTGTGAAAACTGATACTTTGTGAACTGATGTAATAAAACGAGGTACCAGAGAGATGTGGGCAGATCAGATTTGGGATTGCCATAAGCACATCTCTGCTGGTCTCCTCATGAGTATATTTTAGACTTTTGTCTCCTTTCTTGTGCGCATATAGATTTAGTTTGAATCTAACATTTATAATAAAACCCCACTACTGCACCTCACTATTAGCCAGCAAGCGCAATCCGCCCCCTTCAAAGGATCCAAAATGCAGCAAAATGTTTGCTCATTTCTGCCACAGTGAATTTTATGTTTGTTAATCTAACATAGCGAATAAACCCCATTCTGATTCTGATGTCACCCCGCTCCCCATAGCCCTCCACTGGCTTCGCATTATGGCCCGTATCAGATTCAAGACCTTCCGAGCAGTGAATGGGACTGCCCCGAGTTATATCAACCCTCTCCTCCAGCTTTACACCCCTGCCCGCCACCTACGGTCCTCCTCGGACAATCGTCCCACCCCTCAAGAGCGCCAGGGCCCAACACAAACTCTTCCCTTGTCTGGCTCCCCAATGGTGGAATCAACTCTTCACCTCCATCAGAAACACAGACCATCTCCTCACCTTCAAAAAAAGGCTCAACACTCACTTGTCTGAATGCTCTTATAGCTCTTCCCTTGGGACTTATTGGTTTCTAACGATGTATGTTTCATAATCTATAAACCCGTTATGTTTTGGGGTCTATCACATTGCTATGCTCAGTGACCAATGCTCTTTTGTAATGCTCTCTCTTGCAAGTCGCTTTGGCTAAAAGTGTCTGCTAAATGAATAAATGTAAATGTTTAGCAGGGTTGTTCTGTAGATTAGCCTCATTGGGAACCGGACAACTGACCTGATCTTGGGGCTGCAGTGCTTGAAGAACTGCAGAAACTTGGGGATCATGATGTTGAGGGGGCGGTTGAGAGCATCGCTGTCCAGAAGCTCCGAGGAGTCCTCACAGATTTTCTGCAGGGCGCCAAATGAGCCCTAGAGCGTGGAGAAGAGCACAAGGCAGACAGGCATGAAGAATCAAACCCAGATCGGACGGACGTGGGCCAAAACCCAGAAAGTGCGGAGGGTGACGGGGCTGGATCAGACAGTATGAATACAAAAAGCGTCACTGGCAATCACTGAAGGTTTGTTCTGCATCACATCCAGGACATGAGGGGCGATCTGGGGGGGAGGGGGAGGATACAGACCTCGCAGGTGTTGTAATCCTCTGAGTTAAGCAGGTTGCACAGCTGGGGCAGGAGTTCTGGCCACGTCTGCAGCTCCCCTTTGGAGGAGATTGTTGTGATCAAGATGCCTGGGAGGGGTTCGGGGGTAGGAGAGGGAGAGAGTTTGAAAAACGTATTGATTGGACTGAACTGTCGCTTAGTGAACTGAGTGTGGAGGGAGAAGGGCGGTGGAGGGACAAGAACACGGGGTGGGGATGGGGTAAGTCTCTGGATCAGACAGTATGAATACGAACACCGTCACGGATAGTCAGCTGTCATAGTGTATGCATCATCTCCAGAAAAGCGGGGGGGGGGGGGAATAGAGAGAGAGAGATAGAATGAGGACAGACAGGACATCTTAGAGTGTAAGCTTGGGGGGGGGGGACATATTCCACAAAAAAGGATGGATCATGTGCAACAACAGATTAACTGACAAAAACAAATTTACAACTGGGACCAGACTTACCGATGGTGGCGCGGATGAGGGGAGAGGGGTCCCCGATGTTGTTCAGACATTCCTGCTTGATGAAGTCTGCCACGGCCGGGGGAAAGTTTTGGTAATGGGCCTTCACATTGTTTTTCAAGATCAGACCACTCAAGGAGCGGGTGGGCTCATCTAGAGGGATAGGGTGCAAGACAGCACATGTACAACGATATTATGGAATTAGCACAACTACCATCTTCCTAGCTGTGACCAGTATGTTTGAGGCTATCTCGTTATGATCAGTGACCGATTCTATTTTGTAAAGCTCTCTCTTGGAAGTCAGATAAGTGTCGGCTAAATGAATAAATGAAAATGTAAGTGGAAGGGTGAGTAGGGGCAAAGGGGGCAAAATATGTGACCAATCGAAACCCCTGTGTCCTTCTAGTGAGCCTCCTCTCTCTCTCTGCAGTTCTCAGTCATAATAAAAACATCCACATGTCTGATTCAGATTTCGAATGTCTTAAGAGTTCATCATAGATGCATCGAGAGGGGAGCTTTCTGCAACTTCAATAAGCCGTGTCTTGGAGGTTTGGACCATTCTAAACTTTTATGATCACGTTATATTATCACATTATAAAAGATTCGATGGCCATTCAGGCAAACTGTCAGAAGGGAATTAATTGACAAAGCTTAGTATATGAGCTCGTCTTGTGCAGACACAGTAGTGTTTCTCTCCCTCATAAGAGGGTTGTCCCCTAAGAGAACCAAAGACCCAAACCTACCTTCAGTTTTCAGTCTTGTGAGTACAAAGATGAGATAATTGTTGAAGTCCGGGAACTGGTTGAGCTGCTCAAGTTTCTGACAGCGTGGTTAAGGGTTACATCACAGACCCAAGCAACAACATATCACCACGAAGACAAGATTCCTTAATTTATCTTTTCAAATATAAAGCGCCATTCAGGTTCTTCTTTCAGAGATATCACTACTGATACAAAATAACCCAGAATTGCATACTTAATTTACAGGAACTCTTATGTAACCTTGCCACCCACCCCCCTACACCCCCTCCCTGTCAGAAGCAGTCAGAGAGGATACTTGTTGAACAGCTCTCTGTGTGGCTGTGTTGGGTGACTGGGAGTCCTTTAGGAGCTGGAGGACCTGCTGAAGTCCCTGTTCGTCTGGCTGCCACTCCATCCTGCGCACACACAAGAAATTAATGGTAAACAGCTGATTTGGCAGAAGTATGCAGATGAGTGTGTGAGGATTCTGGATCAGACAGTATGAATACAAAAACCATCATTGAAGGTCAGAGGTCATTGTAATATGCATCATCTCCAGAGAAGTAGGCCAACAGAAACCCAAAAGAGAATGGAATTTTATAGGATAGATTTGCATTTGTTGCAGCTCGATTAATTAACAATAAAGGATTCGTAAAGTACGGCTTGCATTCTAGAAGCTTTCAAGATTACCGATAGTTTAGTGTCAACAAAGCCACATAAAACTGCACGAATTTAAACCTATCGAAGAGCCAACAGTTGCGACAGTTTGTCTAGTCTGAAATTGTTTTTTTTTCCGGTTGAGTAAACACACTTGTTTCTGGGTGTTCATATGTAACGCCTAAATTATAATTGGGAGTCGGCTTGTGGCACAAAAACGAGGCCATGTCTGTTCCAACACCGGGAACAAAATCTCTCGATGACCCGGCTTAAGCGCCCTAATCCTACCCCACCCCCATGCCACCCGGCCCTTTCCGCCGGTGACAAACTCGGACCAGAAGTGTTACCAACTTTCAGCAGGGGTACTAACCTTCAAATGAATTGATTGTTAAGATATCATATATTCGAATGAAGTACACATTTCTTCAATCAATAAAGCTTTATCGTGGATTTCATGCTAAAGCACTGGTGCGAAAACTGAACTCAATTTAGTCCGATGGTCGTGTTGTACCGATAGCCTTTGCCACAGTTCCAACTTGTGAGAGTAAATGAGCAGCCTCCTAATAGTCAATTGCATTATCCTAGCACGACTCGATTGTTGTCTTTATCTGCCGAGTTAGAAACGATTAATTCACTGCGAGTGACGACCATGTCTGTAAAAGTCTAAATTGGCTCTAAGGCACCGAACTTGCCCTTCTCACTACCGCAGCCCCCGGCTTCGCCTTCCATGCGTTTCTAAGGGCCAAACATGCGGCCTCAACATCGGCATGGGCAATAAAGGTCGACAAGTACCTACCTCGTTTTAAACTAGACAGTACAAATTATTATAAATGTATGGTGTAGGATAATTCTAATAGCAACCGTTAGCCATTTGTTTCATTGCTTGCACACGCCACATTGCTACGCTGTGTTCGTCTGCTTGCTAGCTAAACCAGTTGGCCAACGAAGGGTCCGAATATGCACTGAAACATCCACGATCAATGGCGGATTAAAGTTGCATGTTTACAATTTACCGTTGTATATAAGAACCATAAGTAACTTGTAAAATCACAGAACCCAATACGCACACGATTAACAACAATAAATAATACTACACAATCAGGAAATAAGTATTTAGACCGACCAAGGAATAATTTGACTCCAGGAAATACACTAAGCCTAATGTATAGCCAGCTAGCTTGATAGCACTAGCTAGCTATAACATTTGCAACGTCTAGCCAACTAACGTTCCAACTGCTCAGCTATTTTCGAAAAACCAAACTACATCGTCTTTAACTATTTAACAGATACCACTCGGCTAAATACTCATTTAAAAGAGACAAGTTGAATTAAAATATTTCAAGTATACGTACAATATTGATTTATAGATTGAAGTTTTTCGACGGGGCCGCTTCTTTCTCGTGCTCGTTCGCGGATCCTTGCTAGCTACTGAACATAGACGAGCACGCCGATTCACTCACCGACCCTTTTCGGCTTCCGTAACTTTCGCGAAGCGTTTAATCTAAAATAGCGGTCTCCAACCCTGGTCCTCAGGACCTACCGTCCTGCATGTTTTAGATGTTTCCCTGCTCCAACACAGTTAATTTGAATGATTAGGTCCTTATTTACATTTACATTTATTCATTTAGCAGACGCTTTTATCCAAAGCGATTTACAAGAGAGAGCTTTTACAAAGAGCATCAGTCATTGAGCATAGCAACGTGATAGATCCCGAACACAGTGTTTTTTTTAGATCGTGAATCATACATCATGAGAACCAATAATAAGTGCCAAGGGAAGAACTCTAAATGCATAACACAACGATTGTGAACATAAAGCAAGAGATACAACAAACAACACTGGCAAGTCACCACATGGGGACCAACAAATAGTTCTAAAGCACATTAGATTATGTGAAGTGCCATTCTATTCCTAAGTGCCATTCAATTCTCGAAATAAGTGAGTTTTAAGCCTTCTTTTGAAGGTGAGAAGGCAGTCTGTGCTTCTGATGGAGGTGGGGAGTTGATTCCACCATTGGGGAGCCAGGCAGTGGAAGAGTTTGTGTTGCGCTCGGGCGCTCTTGAGGGGGGGGGGTACCACTAGACGGTTGTCAGCAGATGACCGTAGGTGACGGGTGGGGGTATAGGGCTGGAGGAGAGAGTTGATATAGGTCGGGGCAGTCCCGTTTACAGCCCGGAAGGTCAGCACCAGGGTCTTGACTGATGCGGGCCATGAGGGAAGCCAGCGGAGGGCGATGAGGAGTGGGGTGACATGACAGCGTCTGGGTCATAGATGATTTCTTTATGATATCTATGGTCTGGGTTATGAAGCTAAGCGGAAGCTTGTTAATGACCCTTTATTTGAATCAGGTGTGTGGGGAGGAGGAAACATCTAAAACATGCAGGACAGTGGGTCCTGAGGACCAGGGTTGGGGACCACTGATCTAAATGGACTGAAACATGTCTGGGGAACCTGTTAAACCACCTGAACTCTAATACTGGTTGTATCTTTACAGACAATAAACTCACAAATAAATTATTATGTCTACTTGGTAAATGTCATATTCATAAAGCAAGAGTAATCCATTCCAAGCCTAATTTTAACTTGTTCCTCTTTGAACTTAAATTGCTATATGACTATTTCAAATTTTTTAAATAAAAAAGCTATTAAAACTTGTCAAGTTTTAGATAAAATGTATGGTAACACAGACTAATTAGATAAATTATGTGATTATGTTTTGATTATGATTAGATTTATATTTTATTTTGGTTATTTTTCGATTTTTTTATGTTGTGTTGTATATCCCCTTGTATACTCACGTGGGCTGTACTCATTATGTCTCTAATTCATTGACATTGCACACAATTGTCTGCAAATTTGTTATGTTTATTCTGACATTGTTAAACCATTCATCTTCTGATACCCATGATAAAACCTTGACCCACAATATACATTTTGTGCTGATAACTTTGAGACAATAAATTATACCAGATGTTTACAAGTACTATTTTGAAATAATTGTTCACAACGACATGTACAATAAGTAAATTTGAAATGTTTACTTGAAGGCTTACTTTTCAAATATGATAACATTATCATTTGATGATGATAATAATCAGTTTACCTACTGCAGCAATAGGAGCACAGACGATGCCGTTTCCTCAGCGCTGCACTCTGTGCTCACACACCATGGACAACAGCAACACATACGGTGTATGTTGTTTGCAGACTTCAGCTCAGCATTCAACACCGTCATCCCCTCCAAGCTGATCACCAGCTGGGCATCAATACCTCCCTCTGCTACTGTATTAAGGACTTTCTGACCAACAGACCACAGCATATTAGGTCAGCTCACTCCTGCTCCTCCACCATCACACTCAACACAGGTGTACCACAGGGCTGTGTGCTCAGCCCATTCCTCTACTCCCTCTTCACCCATGGCTGCAAGCCGATGTATGGATCCAACTCCATCATTAAGTTTGCTGATGACACCACGGTGACTGGCCTCATCACCAACAACGATAAGACAGCCTACAGAGGGGAAGTATTGCACCTGGCCATGTGGTGCGGTGACAATAACCTGCTCCTTAATGCCACAAAGACCAAGGAGCTTGTCGTGGACATCAGGAAGAAGAGGGGAGGCACGGCACGCACAACCCCATTCACATCAACGGGATGGCCGTTGAGCGTGTCCCCAGCTATGAGTTCCTGGGTACCCACATCTCAGAGGACCTGTCCTGGATCACCAACACCTCCGGCCTGATCAAGAAGGCTCACCAGCGTCTCTTTTTCCTGAGAACACTGAGGAAACACCACCTGTCCTCAGCTGTCATGGTGAACTTCTACCGCTGTGCGATCGAGTGCATCCTGACCAACTATGTTACAGTGTGGTATGGAAACTGCACAGTCGCAGGGCGCAAGGCACTAAGCCTCCGGTCTAAGACCAGTACACTGAGGAACAGCTTCTTCCCCAGAACTGTGTCACTTTGAACTCCACCCCGCGCTAACCCCTGCCCCCCTATATTTACATTTATACACATTTATTATATTCATATTTATTCATCTATATATTTGCACTATGTTCTGCATTCTGCACTGTATCATTTTGCACCATCTGTACCGTTTTGCACCATCTTTACCATCTGTTTAAAGTTACCATCTGTTCCATTGTCCATTTTGCACAACTGCATATATTACCTTTTTGCATTATCTGTACATACACGCTAACTACGGATAACGACGCACACACAATGAAGCATTTTAGTCTATTATGTAACTAAAATCGCACACCTAAGGTCTTAATTCAAATGACCACGTCCGAGTTTATGTATTTTGTGTCAATTTCATATTTTAAATATTAGTACCAGTAATTTATCAAAGAGAAATAAAGGAAAATTAATGAATCCCCGATCTCCCCCTTTCAGCGTTTGTTATATATATATTTAAAAAAAATCTGAGTAAAGTAATAAAATAGCTTTTATTTAACAAACAGGACCAATAAAAAATTTGTATGACACATGGGAAGTATGGCTTTAAAAGTACAAGTAAAATACCATCTATGTACAATCCTGAGATATTTTTTTCCTTCTTTTAAACTCTGACCATGCTCATACTGACATAACCCTCGTCATGGAAGTACAGTACATTTATCTTCTTTGAAAACATCTTTAACATACACACACACAAGTATGAGACTTTCTCTCCAACATAGCTGTGCAGCCATTAGTCTCAACGATAACATGAGTCAAAGTTCATAACCAATAAAAATAGAGCAGTTCTTTACAAATCATCTTTTGTGTGTCTGCATTACTATTACTATACATTTGAGAAAAAAAGCCAGTTTACATATCTATACAACAGTTATACTCGTTTGCATTAACAACCACACAACTAGGTGGGGTAGATGTAGAGGTATTTATACAAATCTCCAAAGGGGTCACACATCCACAGCAGTTGGCATGAAGTGCTTCTCATAGTCTGAAAAAAACATGTCCTCCTCTGACAAACTTGCTGTACAGCTTTCAATATTCTCTTCATCAGTGTCGATCATTGTGCTATAAGCTTCTTCGACAGATTTCCCCTTTATTTTCATCCATCCCCTTTCGAGGTCTGCATGTTTCTTCTCGTCTTCAGTCACTGTTCCTATGCACTCTCCCTCATTCCCCTTCACCATCAGAGGATCTGTTTTCCCAGGGACATCCCCAGGGTCAATTTGGACCACCTCCAGCTGAGAGATCTTGGGACTCATCTCTGAAGGAGCGCAGACGAAGGCCCAACTGACCTGCCGAATGACACCAATACATCAAAGCCGAGTTTTCACACTCCTTAAGATTAGAGTGTTAAACTTGCTGTATGACTGTATAGGATACATATACACTACCAGTCAAAAGTTTGGACACACCCTCCCATTCAAATTAATGGTTCAATGTGTCCAACCTTTTGACTGGTAGTGTAACTGATTATATTTCCAGCAAGACTGAGGACATTCTGCCAATTACAGTTGAAAGACAGCACACATTTAACGACAAATCCTGACAGAACATTGTAGGTCAATAGTGGCCAGTCACATTAACACCATGGCTTCTCTCACCTGGGACTTCGTCATCTGTTGAAACAGTTGGCTGTTTTTGGGGTCAGGCACTTTATTACACCCCGCAAGTATCTTGTAAGTAAACCCCATCAATAGCAATATTAATAACACTACAATGAATATGTACATGTTCATATCTGTGAATGGGAGAGACAGAGAAAGAGAGAGAAATCAACGCCAAGTTTTAAAACGATAACTTAATGATGGCTGACCCTTACATAACCAGTGAACATGATGAATAACAATCCCAAGATGGAAAACAGCTTGAGGGTGCAGTACCATAGCCCTGCTTCTCCTTGGTGGTGATGTGGATGATTTTAGCTTGTCCAGACCCAGCTTTAGTTACAGCACGGATGCCCACTTCGTAGGTTTGGTTAGGGGAGAGATCTGGTATCACATATGTGTTTTTCTCTGCACTCACATTTCCCACTGGCCAGGAAAAGAGAACTTCTCATGAGAACTAAGATATTGGCACTTTAATCATACCATGAAATCACTGCTTTAACTACGACGTTATAGATAGCAAGGCAGCTATAGCTGTTCTGACGCCAGTACATTAACAATGTATTCATTTAGCAGACACTCTTATCCAGAGTGACTTACAGCACATACAGGGACATTCCCCCTGAGGCAAGTAGGGTGAAGTGCCCTGCCCAAGGACACAACGTCATGTTGCCTTAGCCAGGAATCAAATTGACGACATTCAGATCACTAGTCCAATGCGCTAACCACTCAGCCACCTGACTAAATAATAATAATAAAGTATTCTGAATCTGAAATGTATGGTAGGTTACAAGAACAATATGTTTCAAGTGGTACTACCTGTCTGGTGGTCTACTTCCAGAAGGTAATGCAAGATGACACCTCTCATCTGGCTCAGAGGGATATGACCCCAGGAGAAGGTCACCTGAGAGTCTGTGATGTCCTGGACCTTAATCCATGGTACCTGTGGAGGGGCTGGAGAGGAGACAACATATGGTGTATATGACTTTTCAATATGAAGGAATTAGGTGTGTCACTGATGTGTAAGACGGTTGAAAGGTCTATATTATGATAATGCATACCTCCTTCTCGTACATATGCAGTGGTAGATGAAAGGAACACAGAACGGGGAGAACGGGAGAACACAGAACGGTTTCCAAACCGTTGCACTCCAAACAACGACACGATGTAGGAAGTGTAATTTTCAAACGAACCTATAGATGGAGACAAATCATTTGTTTATGATTTAGTGGGCCAGTTGATCACACTGATTGAACACACAATTGAATGCACAGACGAATTTAAGTTTTAAAACTAGAAGGGCAGTGTGGGATCTTTGCTTACAAAAACATGCTTAAAATTAATAACAGATCTTAAAAACTACAATTAACCATTGGAGTACAACAAACCATGATAGAGCAAACAACTCTGACATCGCTTCTGAAAACCTCTGATATTAATTTGAAAATGTACATGTTTTAATCCCATTAGTAGAGGATACAAATGCCTGCATCTGCTGTAAAATTGCCTATGACTGAAAGGAGTTTCCCATCTAATGAGATATGAAGTATATATGTAACCCATATTTCACAGACCTGACAAAGCGATTGATGTTTGGCTGTTGTGTACTTTTCTCCAACCAAAACCCTGCGATGGAGGAAGTCCCGTCTGCTTGTACTGCACCACTAGCTCCAGCAGGTTGTTGTGGAGTTGGGAGGACAGATCCCACGATACCAACAGGTTTGCTTCATCCATTTTACAAACGATGCTCAGCTCTGGGCCTTGTACATCTGTATGACAGATATACTTATTTACATTTCACATTTACATTTAGTTGTTTAGCAGACGGTCTTGTCCAGAGCAACTTTCAGCAAGTACAGGGACATTCCCCCTGAAGTGCCTTACCCAAGGACACGTCATGTTGACACAGCCAGGTTCAAACCAGAGACCTTCTGATTACTAACCCGACACCTTAACCGACTACGCCACGACTCCCTATTTCTGTGGCATCATGCCAAGACACCATGTTTAGACAGACCAGGATGCTAAATAAACAAAGGCATGAAGGTGTAAACACAGAGGGTACGTTATCAAGTGTGGCAGGTTCGATACGAGTCATCAGCGTACCTGGACTCGGTAGAGCGAAAAAAGTGGGTTCTGTCGTGTCTGACGGGGTGCGTGCCAACACATGCACTCCAGACACACCCGCAAGAGAGGAACGGAGAAAACACTGTTTCCCCTTACAACCCGACCGGCCCTCGTAACCCGTCGTGGACATGCTGACAGTCTCCGCAGTGCCATTGGTGTATGAAATTGCCACCACGAAGCCCAGCACTGCCCCATCCACCACAGGAGGATGCTAAGATATGACACAAGGTTCAGGGGTTAGATGGAATTTTCTTTGTTGCTTATTATTTTTATTTTTTTTTACTTTCAATTTGATGTCGTTCACGCACCTTCCACATCAAAGCACAGTTGGAGAGAACTGAGAGGCTTTCACAATCACTCCACACATCCATCTTTCCCGAAAGTGCTAAGAGTGAGAGACATTTACATTTATTCATTTAACAGTAAGTACAGGGACATTCTCCCTAAGGCAAGTAGGGTGAAGTGCCTTGCCCAAGGACACAACATCACATAGCTACAGCCGGGGTTCGAACTCACAACCTTCCGCTCATGAGGCCAACACCTTAACCTGCTGAGCAATCTGACTCCCTGTGACAGGAATGTGAATAGATCCGAAGATAGTGGGAAAAGTAGAGCTTCACACCAGTACCTACCAACACTCTGCACTGTCACTGAACTCCACTCACTCATCAGGATGCTCCCTGTACATCCACACCGTACCTGGAACTCATACTTTGTAAATGGCAGCGGGTTCAGGAGCTCAAAGCTCCTATGGAGGTTCTCCACCACCTGCACACAGAACATCCAAAAAGTAGGCATGGTATTGTTCAACAGGCTATACAAAACGTATGCTGTTTTGTCCCTGGGTTGGTGAGACAATGCCTCGTGATGCAAGCCAGTCTGACCTGGTACAATATTCTCTACTTAAAATAGACAAAAGCAGAATCTGGTGCATTTGAAAGCTTCTTTCTGTTAAAAGGAGATTTTTTCTGTTCAACTATTCACTTTCTGGCAATCTGTTTGTTCCTGCAGGTCAAGTTCAGTGCAGTTCATCTGGAGTTGTTTTAATGAAAGATTGACACGTACAGTAATGAAATATACACCCACTATTCTATCTATTGGCATAATAATTGTGATGAACAGTATAAGACACTGCTCACTGACAACACTGGTGTTTGTAACACATATTCACCAAGGTTTCACAACCCCATGTCAATGTCATAATGCAACCGCCTTATTTGAGTGACTACATTTTTCAATTCAGCAGCAGGAACGCAGTGCATCCCTGTGTTGTAGATTAAATTCATGAAAGGTTGCACAGGTTACGCATTTCACACAAAAAAGCTCTGAAATCAGTCGTCTAACTGAAGTTTGCCATGTCATCCTGTAAATATGAACGAATATAGCTATAATGTGGATTTATTGAGAGGATAGCTGGTTGGAAGTTCCCTTACCTCAGCCCATTTTTGCTGGTCCTCAGGACGGTAACGGACCTCACAGTCTCTTTCAGACAGTTCAAGCTTGCTGCACCCGGAGTCCCAGGTCATCTCCAGGTAATCACTAGAGATCTTGGTGATGTTCGGAACGGGAGGCACCCCTTTTGGGGGACGTAAAAAAGGTTGCATGAAAAAAGACTAGAGGGAAAGACCAGCGGGATAGATGAATACAGAAATGAAAGAGAACCGGTGTGTGTAAGGAAAGGGAAGATGTTAGAGTTTCAGACGGACACGAGGCAACTCACGTATCTCATCTGTTCTGAAGGTGGCATTATCAGAATGGACAAAGCCGTACTGGTTCTTCGCCTCTACCCAGACCTTTAATATTCTGTGACTGGAGTAGTTATCACGAGGAATTACGCCGCTGGACCGTTCACATGCGTCACTGTAGCTTCTGCACCAGCCAGGGAAGAAAAAGGAAACACTCAAAGAATCTCACAGACAGCCACTGTCATGTGGACATGTTCTCACTTCGTCTCTGGACGTGAGCTTGTAATGCAGGGGTAAGCAACCCTGGTCCTACAGTGCCATAGTCCTGAAGGTTTTATGCGTTTTCCTGCTCCAAGACACCTGATTCAAATGAATGGGTCATTTCGAGGCATCCACAGAGCTTGATAATGACCCATTCTTCAGAATCAAGTGTCCTAGAGCAGGGAAACATCTAACATAGGACCAGGGTTGCCTACCTACCTCTGTTGTGACATGTACACATGCAACCTTTATAAACATGACAAAGAGCCATTTCAAAATCAGTGTCAGCAATTGGGGTTGGTTTTAACTTTGTATCTAGGTCTGCAGCCCAGTGAATGCTGTAGGATGCGGAAAGGCTTGGATCCTGATCTGGCCCTGGGTCCCAGGAACACTGGATAGTCAAGTCTTCATTGATGTCATATGGGATAGAACACTGTGGAGTGGAAGGGGTGTGGGGTAGAAGATCTATAGAAAGAGAGCGATTGAGCAACAGAGACAGAGTAAGCCCAACCACTTTTGAAACCACAAGTAACTTCTGATTTCAAAGAACATGGGTATTGTTGCAGAGAACATAAACAGGAAACCAGTTTTACAGCAGATTGGTCTATTCTTCATCTGTCTCAAACAATTGATTGTATGTTTTTACAGCACTGCTAATCAAATTAGAACTAAGGATAAACCATAAAATTATAAACATAATGCAAGCAACTTTTTAGATCGACCTAAAATCACATACTTCTTTTTAGCTGACGAAATTGAGTAAAAATTCTCAACCTGCGCTAGATGGTCATAAAGTCATAAATCATAAAGACACCATAAAGAAGTGCACCATAACGTCTGTACACAAACAAGGCTTACCTGTATGGACTAAACCATGAGACTGAGTAAATACCAGCATCAACAGGTGAGATATGAGCCAGGCCTTGGGCAGAGACATCTTAAAAAAATGACTGCGGTTACCTGGACCAAATGAAAAATACAAAAATGTTGTTCTGATTCCTCGGGTTGGAGGGCAAGTAGGCTATAGGCTATTGATGAGGGTCAAATGACACTGAAGAATACAAGTGATAGCAGTCCGGTCTATTGCACAAAATACCGAGTATCTCACAGCGATCACGAACGTTAATAGAGAAACGCGTGACGACTGAATGATCACGACCGAATTGATTTACTAAATTACTGACGCTCACCTCGTGAAGTGAATCAAACTCCATGAACTAATGCTACGAAGTTCCAATCTCTCAATGAAATTATTTCGGTTCGATACTACCAGCTCTGATAATACACACAGGAGTAAAAACCACTAAGTCCGCCCATATCCCGGAACTTATTTCGGCACGTGGATAGGCTGTGCCTGGCTCCCGGAAAACCCGTTAACCGAACCACATTGCTTGATCACAAATACTTTTTCTTAAGCAAATATCAGTCATGAGTGAGATAAATCAATTTTCTATATTGATAACCAAAAAGTGTCGTTATTGGCTTGGCGAATGTACAAAAGTATGTAGCTCGGAGTATGTAACATGGAGTATGAGGAAGCATTCAAGAAGGGTTATTTTGTCTAATGCAAATCAAAATTTTATTAAACATAATTGTGACATACAAAATTCCGATGAACTTGCATCGATTTTACCTTAAAATTAGACATGTACCATTCATAACCATTACAAAAAGTACAGAGATTACAAAATTGTTATTTCATCCTAAAACAAAGGGTTATTAGTAAAAGAAAGAAAATGATAGTAGATATGCCATTTTTGAAATTGAATACAATATTGTAATGCACAGGAAACAGAACATAACTAGGACACGTTTTCAGCAAAGGGAACTGATTTCACTCTTGCTGCAGCCCCACTTGCAGCAGGCGTTAGACAGCCCTACAACCACGTCCCGGCCCTTACGGTCCGCCGTCCGCAGAGCCTCCAAGATCTCCTCTGAGATGATGGAGCGAGCTTGCCTGCTGAGAACAGCGTCCTGTTCGCTTCTGGCCCGGCCCTGGACTTCCAGATCACCGGCTATCTGAAAGGGACGCTCTGCCACAGAGTCTGCATTCCAGCCCTCAGAAGACTCGGAATTGTGGGAGCTGAACGGGTCATCAGAGAGGTCCCCTGCAATACAACGTCAAAAAAGACTTGTGATCTCCACCATTTCAATGCAGCATGGTATGCATATCTAAGTGATGGTTGTTTATAAACTAGTTACTGTCACATAACTCTAATACCACATACTAAGGGATGGGGCAGCAGCCCAGCACAGAGATGGTAATGCAGCTTGATATCCACCCAAACACTGTTAGAATGCACTTCTGATCATTGATTTTCTGAAGTGCTTTCCAAAAGCAAAATCCTTTGTTGCATTAGATAAAAGTATTTGCTTAACCATACCAGTGCATTGGTTATATTGGTTAATATACATAGTAATATACACTATATTGTATATATAAAATTATTATAGTATAACAATGAAGAACCTCAGAAGGTGTCTATTCATGCACATAAACACACGTATAGTATCCTATATATTCGTTTCAATCCTGGATAATCATTATGATACAGACCAGCATAGAACTGTATAGCCAAATGTAAACCAATCTCACCTTCACTCCTGATAGACCTTCTCCAGCGAGAGCCTCCACAGGTGAAGATGACCGCTCGGATGAACTCCCGGCCACACAGCTTCACTCCGTACGTGGGGCCCTCAATCGCCTGCACCCCTGCCACCAGCAGAAACCCAGCCAGGACCACAGCTTTCCACATCATACCCAGGGAAGGGAATAGAGAGTCAGAGGGTAAGTGAACCGAAGAGATTTTTCGAGTTAATACTGCAGTGTTGGCCTGCTTGGAGGAGATGTTTGTCCTGCTAGGTTGGTGTAAGTGATGTGACTCTCTCAGTGACCTGAGGTAGGCTTTTAAAGGCTTCTCTGGTTCTGTGAGGTAGACGTGTAACATGCGCACACAGGCCCTTGACATCGGAGTCACAGATATAAACAAGAGATAGAAGAAGAGACCTTTATGGAGACAAAGCCTAGATCAGAGGTGGAATAATTAACCAATGCAGCCCAAACGGTGCATGATGTCACCATTCACTGTAATCAGATTGAGTGAAAAATTTATTTTTTCATTTCTCTTCACCAAAATTAATTGACACTTAGTTTTACAAGTAAACTAGTTTTACAATAAATATTATTATTGTATTTATTTCAACTATACATGGTCTGACGCCCAAAAAACATTTGCCACGCTAAAAAAGAATAAAAAACACTAAAAGCTCATAAACTCTTTCATTTTTTTTTTTAATTCATGTTGTAGCCTTCCTCTATAGATTTTTCCACTGTCACTGTATGAATTCAGTTTCACTCTTAATTCTTTACTCTTTTGTAAGTAGCTTTGTCTATCTCTCTCACCATCCTCTGAAAGGGAGGTGCACAGAGGTGGAAGAGGGGCGTTCAGACAGTGAGACAGGCCCAGTGACATTTACAATGTCAGATAACATAGAAGTCATAATAAGAGTCAAAAAAGGGTCAGGCACTATCTTTGTATTCGCTTAGTCAAAGGTCTCTCTTTTTGAAAAGGACAATTGGGTTGTGAATGTAATTAATGTGGATAAAATAAAATTGTGACAACATGGCATTTCAGGCGACATCAAGTATATTCACTTGAACTGACTCAGAGGTGACCTAAGGAGGTGTAGACTTTAATTTTAGAATGTATATGTGTATATATACGTATTGTGTGAGTGTCTGCATATGCGTCACTCTCTGTGCAAGTAAACACGTGTATATATGTATATATTTCACAGCCTTAGCAAAATGTCAAAATAATGTGTCAAATTCAGCATCGGTGTAAATCAGACTATGCATTGTTTCATTTTCCAGATCTAATAGTATCAGCCGCAAAATACATTTAGGTTTCTTATCATATTTATATTAGCACATTGATCTATGTATCATTTAAGTGCTTGCATATTCGCAATCACTGTATGAAGCTGAATATATCAAGGTTAAATCACGACGTAACAAATCATTGTCCTCAGAACTTCATTGACAGGGTCATAATCCAATGGCCTTTAAAATTATGGTATACGCCTTGGTTGTTCATTTCATGTTTTTGACTGACCAGTATGCTCAACAAATCACCAGGAGATGCTTTGTATCGACGAAGTCGAAGATCCTATTGCCTTGGAACAAGGTGGGAGTTGTCCACCAATCAGTGCGGGGAAGAGGGCGGGATTAAATCGGGTGGGTAGCAACAGTTGCCCCGGTGAGGAAGAAGCGCCATAGACACGGTAGTCCTGGCGACAAGAACCCAGCAACGAGAATCAACAACAACAGCCCGAATCCTTGAAAAAAAAAAAAAAACGCAAAGTTACCGTTGGGAAATTCACGCCGATTCAGAGGTGAAACTCTAAACATAATAGATAGCTTTTGTGTAGACAAAGGTATCAAATGAAAATATTTTCATTGCTGCTGTTTTTTTTTGTGCCTGCGGTTTCAGTAGCCATTAATAGCAGACTAGCTGCCGACGTTGGCTAACTAGTCTATCTTAATGACATATCCTGTGTTAATAAACGCATAGTTGTAATTCCCGGGTATATTGTGCCTGTCATGACGCTTGAGCCAGCCACAGTAAATGCCCAGGCCGTTGTTATGACGATGTCAAATGCACGATAGGGGTACAAAATGGCGGGTGCATAGACTAGCAGAGACAAGCTATCTGGCTAACGTTAGCCAACGCTAACCGTTTGCATAGATACAACTAGCCTGTTGCTGACAAGCTTGCTAGTTAGCTAGGCTAAATAACGATAATTCGCTAACTGTAGTGCCTCGCAAGCAAGGAACGAACGTTATGTGTCTGAGTTTTACCAAATCCTTGGTGACGACTAGATAGTCTAGTGTCCTAGACAGAGTAGCATAAATAGCCACGAATATAGTTACACATTGTTGTCAGTTTTCATATAACTTTCAGCTTTCATATAACTTGTTGTCAGTCTTAAGACTTTAAAGTTTGGTTTTCTGGATGATGAAAGCCACGAAGGCAGGCAGAGATGTGGAAAATGTGAAGGGGCGTGCCAGTGATGGGCGTGACGTTCAGATCCACGGCTAATCTAAAAGTAACCAATAGGAGGCTACTCGCTTATATGAAAGTTCAATTTGCGAGAAAGCTATTTATCAGTTGAAATTGGAGAGTTGTGCTCTAATTACCATCACGATATAGCATGAGTGAAATATAATGTCAATTGATATATTTGCATCAGACTTTGCTTCCAAGCTGGTTGTGAAATGTATAATTTATTTCCTTTTTATTTTTTATTTTTTAAACCAGACGTGGTCTCTAAATAGATCATTCATTTTACAGTAATTTACTCCTGTTGTGAGCGTGCACACGTGTGCTTACCTTAGTAAATGTCAAGGTTAAAGTTAATGCTATTGTAAGACTGGTCTACATTCTTGTAGAAGACCTATTTCCTGTAGGTCGCTGGTTTAAAATACTCAATAACTGTCCTGCTACATACCCTGTTGTAAAATGGCTTCAGCAATTAAAATGTGGGCCAACCCTTCAGACAGAGTTATTGCAAAACTACAGAACGTGTCTGTCAGTGATCCATTCTAATCCCCCCATCTCCCCCCCCATCTCCAAGATGCACAGCTATGTTCAGGGCGAAGCACTGCATAAACAGCATCAGAGGACTACACGCATTTAAATACATGATTTACACCCATCAAGTAAAAAATTTATGAATGACTTTACCGCAAATTATTGTGGTTAAAAAAAGTGTATATGCCTAGTCATTTAGTGTACAAATGGTCACGTTTCATTTCCAACTCCGAAGGAAGTTGTGTTATGATAAGATAATGTTTTCATTGAACTATTTGTTGTCCATCTTGAATTCTCCTTTAACTGGTTCACTGTGTCCATCTTGTACCTAGTGGATCCCAGATTAAGTGATGGCCACATCAGGCTACATGGGGGAGTTGCAGCCAACCAGCCAGCCTCAGGGGACAGGTGTGAGTGTGACAACGGGACAGTCATCCACCTCAGACCCCTCCACACCGCAGTTTCTGGCAGACATTCAAACCACAGTAGACAACCCGCCTACAGCAGCACCTGCAGGACAAGCCACTCCCCCTGACCAGACCCCTCCCACTTCCTCTCAGAAGACCACTCCTCCTGCTCAGACGCAGTATGTGACTGCGGAGATTCAGAGCTCCCCCACGCAGTCTGGGAATGCCCAGAGCACGCCTCAATACATCGTTGTCACTGTTACAGGTGAGGGTTCCAAACATCTCTTTGCGCCTTTCAGCAGTACACACATTAGCTTGAGTTTTTTTGTCTCTTCATTCAGCTTTTCCTGGAATAATTTCAGTTACATATCAGAGACCATGTAGATGCCCAATGTTGTAGCTCCTTTTTTAACGCGTTTCCTTTTCATGCAACCACACGTTGTCCGATGGGTGGGGAATTTTGGGGGGACCAATGGAACGAGCTGTAGACCTTCTGGTCACAGCTAAAAACATTTAAATAGTGAAAATGAGTAACCCTTCTTCCTACCTAGCTTCCCATAAACTGTTGTCAAAGAGTGTCCTTTGTTGCACTGACCGACAGAGTGCTGAATATCACGACGGTCTCTCTTTTCCGCACTAACATCTGTACTCTACCCCCCCCCCCCCCCCAGAGGGCTCTCTCCACTCCAGCGACTCCGTGTCTGACTCCAGCCCCCCTCCAGCTGTGGTGCAGACTGGGGTGCCCACCCAGGTGGTACAGGTGGTACAGCAGGTTCAGACCGCCCAACAGGTGCTCCCCCCCCCCACCACACACACACACCCCACCCTCACATAATGCACAAAACCCACCATATCTGAAAGCGCAGTACACGATTTGCACAACATCAACTGATCCAGGATGTGAAATCTAGAATGGTCGGTTGTCATGAAGTGTGGAGAGACCAAGCGTGGAAGTGAAGATTTAGTTTTGTGTTTAGGTTTTTCTGAGTGCAGAATCAGGAAATTATTAGGGGATGTCCTTCTGCCACTCTACAGTCTTGAGTAGACGGTCGTGCCGCATGACAGCAAGTCAGGACATGAGGAATATGGGAAGCGTAATGTGTGCTATAATCAGTGGCAGCTCTGGACACTGAGCATGTCTGTAGGCAGTAACCCACGGCTGCTAGCTTGGTTTAGCTTTGCATGCCTTAACTATGAAAAGCTCAGTTTATCTTATCTTACATGAGTATATAGACACATCATGCAGTGACTCACACGGTACTTGCTCCCTTTGGTATTTCCCTGTCAGCAGAGGTCAGTGGTACAGGCTACCTCTCAGATAGCCAAGACTGAACCTGGCACCCAGCTCAATGTCAACAACCTGCAGCCTGTCCACCTGACCCAGGAGGTGAGACATACACATACACACACACACACACGCACACATGCACACACTTTATTTATAGTATCGAACCACTCAGCAAACTATCAAACTGCATTGTCCTTTGACTTATTTAAGGGTTTACAGCAGGTGTACTATCTTGTGTCATGACTGACTTTAGTCATGTGGTGCAGTCAAGGTGTCTCCTCAGGGGGAATGTCCCTGTACTTGCTGTAAATTGCTTTGGATAAGAGCATCAGCTAAATGTAAATATAATACTTGCTGGATGGTTTTAGGCTGGCGAGCAGAGAACGAGAGAGACAGTTCTAAGCAGAGACAGAGAGTTAGCAGAGTGGACAGAGAAGAGGACAGAGTGCCTGGCCAGGGTAGCAGACAGACAATCAGAGGCCATCCAGGCCGATCTTCACCCAGCCAATGGCTTGGAACACTATCTCTACTACCCCCTCGAAGGGGGCTTCCAGCCCGCTTCATTCCCCCTGCCGGTGCTCTCTGTGGGCTGGGAGACGGAGATGAGCGTATACCCTCCTCCAGGCTGGGGCCAGCCCCTGGTCCTGGACCCAGCCTTCTCACTCAGAGTAGGTCACTGCGGTAGGGAGAGACGGAGTGAAAGATGGAGAGGCGGTAAAGGGTAACTACACATCCAAATTTCAGCCTTAGAGCGTCCCTTTCTGGTTTAAAGGTGTTGTGTGTGTTTTGGCGATGCGAGGGGTTAACTATTATTTATTTGGGGGCCTTGTCAAATGCTCCCAAGTGGTAAACAAACATATGGGATCAGCTGTTGAGACATTAGGGTCCATTCAATCGAGGGCCAAGAGGGTGCAGGTTTTCACTTCAACCAAGCGAGATGATTTCACTAAGTAGAAAAACTTGTTAGTGAAATCAGTTGGTGTCGTGCTCGGTTGACTCGAAAAACTGCACCCTCTTGGCCCTCGATGGCACAAGTTTGACACCGCTGTGTTAAGAAGATGGAATGTATCGTTGCTGTGGAATACAACGTGGGAAAGAACTGAAGGACCGCTGTACGTGTGTGTGTCTCTCAAGGTGCAGCAGCAGTTGCAGCAGGTGCCAGTGCAGCATGTGTACAGCAACCAGGTTCAATATGTGGAAGGAGGAGACACCAGCTACACCACCAGTACCATGTAACTGTCCGCTCCATATTCTCACTGTCTGTCTTTAGGCGTGTTTCACTTCTGTTTTTACGAGTACCGTGTTTTCCAGACTATAAGTTGCTCCGGAGTTTACGTTGCACCAGCAAAAAAGCATAATGAAGAAGAAGCAAAACATATAGTTGCACTGGCCTTTCAGTTGCATTTGGGGGAAATGTATTTGATAACATCAGAGACCAAGAATAGACATTTCATCTTGAAAGGAAAGTTATAGTAATAACTTATAGCATAGAGAACAGCAGTCTGAATACGTGTCTGGTATGTTAACATAACATATTAACCTATAGATGTGTGAGTTATAAATATTTCAGACAGTCTCCACTGAGTAATTTATTTTTCCAAAATGATAGCTAGCTAGTTTTAGTTAGTTTCCTGGCTAAATGACCTAGCATAATACTCGTAGCACGATTACTGTCATGCTAATGTTACCTGTTAGCCTCTTCGTTAAAACATTTTGCTCTACTGAAATGTTTGTTTTAGTTGCATTTTTCCATTTTTGTTGGGGATGGGTTTGTGCGGGTAGGGCACCGGAATTGGTTAGCAGCAGCACTGCAACTTATTGTCCGAAAAACACAGTAGTCGTTTACCGTGAAATAACTGGTTCACTGTGTCCATATACATGTGTCGAAATACAAACCCAAAAAATGTCACTCAGGGAGCTGTTTGTTTTTCCTCCTTGTTCCAGTCGTTCTGGCAGCTTCTCCTATACAGACACCCCTCTGTACACCCAGACCACTGGTGCCTCCTACTACGAAGCCCCTCCCTCCTCCGGGTCGCCTGCCACCACCCCGGGGACCCCGTTGACTGTGTCCGTGACGACGGGCTCAGCGGCCGTGTCCATGTTCGTGGCAGGAACGGGCCAAATCGTGGCTAACCCTACCACCACCACTGGTGGAGGGGCCACGGTGGTGACCGCCGGAGGGACGGCCAATGGAGCCGGGGAAGGGGCCGGGGCCAACGGTGGCGGGGGCAGCTATGTGATACAGGGGGGGTACATGCTGGGGGGAGGCAGCGGGGGCAGCAACAGTCAAAGCTACTCACACAACGCTCGCGCGTCTCCTGCCACTGTGAGTATTACAGAGGGAGAGGAGAATAGCGTGCCGTCGGCAGACAAAAAGGTATGCAGAGACGCCAATCTCCAAAACAGTTTGAAAGAGGGAGGCTGTTTGGGGGGACGCACGCTGACAACGTCATTGTTGAGTTTTGTCATTCTGAAAGCACAGTTAAAGTCGGTTCTTGCGGACTTCCGGTAGACCTGAAGGCACAAATCTCACAAACCTTTTAGCCCTGGTTATTACTGATGACCTGAAAATGGAATCGATATAATTGGAAGATTCCATCTTTAACTGTGATTTCATCATCATAGACAAGTCCAAGCCAGCCCATGCCTTCATCATGTCTCATATGCATGTAATAGACGGGCGTCTGTATCTTCTGTTCCTATCCAAATTCATCATATTGCCCGATATGATAATTGTTGACGAATTCAGCAAGCATTCCATTGGTAAATCAAGTCATGAATCATTGCATACCCAGATTGTATGCCACGGCACGCAGATGTCAGTGTGTGTGTGTCAAGTGTGAGTGAAAAAAATGAACATACAAGTGTGAATCCATATCGTGTTTTGAACCGCGTGTTTGTCACACGATGAATGAAATGACCTGCATCTTCTGCACCACACATTGCCATCGTTTCAAATGCGTATGTGTACGCATCAGCAATCTGACTGATCCCTCCAGTCTTCCTGTGTCTCTCTCCCTCCTGGCCAGGTACAGTGGTTACTGGATAACTATGAGACAGCAGAAGGCGTTAGCCTGCCTCGCTCCACCCTCTACTGCCACTACCTGCTGCACTGTCAGGAGCAGAAGCTGGAGCCGGTCAACGCTGCCTCCTTCGGGAAGCTGATCCGCTCGGTCTTCATGGGGCTGAGGACGCGCCGTCTGGGAACACGGTGAGGGGGAGGGTGGCAGAGTGACACACACACACGTCACCACACAAAGCAGAGTGGATACGTACACTCGTCAGGCTCCAACAGTCACAAACACAGGTTTGCTACAACAGGCTTGTTGGTTAGGCAACCTTTGTGTGTGTGTTTTGTGTGTTCCAGGGGTAATTCGAAGTACCACTACTACGGCCTGAGGATCAAGGCCAGCTCGTCTCTCATCAGGCTGATGGAAGATCAGCAGCACCTGGCCATGAGGCAGCAGCCTTTCTCCCAGAAACAGAGGTTGAGCCCACCCCCGTTGTTTTAACCTCAACACCCCATAAGTCAGGGGTCGGTCCTAGGGAGCCACTGTCCTGAAGATTTTGGATGTTTCCCTGCTCCAGCACACCTGACTCTAATGTAGAATCATTATGAGGCTTCCAAAGAGCTTGATAACGACCCTTCATTAGAGTCAGGTGTGCTGGAGCACAGGGAAACAGCTCAAATCTTCAGGACAGTGGCTCCCTAGGACCAGGGTTGCCGACCCCTGCCATAAGTAATTCCCTTCCAATTGCAATCATGTTCCTGAAAACCAGTGCGCGCGCATCTGACCAGTGGTGTGTTAACCCCCTCCTCCTCTCCCCCGCTTCTTGCCAGGTTGAAGCCGGTGCAGAAGGTGGAGGGGATGACCAACGGCACGGTGACAGGCTCAGGCCAGCAGCAGCAGGGGGCGGGGCTCTCGGACATCAGTGCCCAAGTGCAGCAGTACCAGCAGTTCCTGGGTGAGGGGGCGGAGCTTGTTTAGATGGCAGCCATAGGGGCATGTAGGCTTCTGACGAAGGGGGTGTTTACGTTGTCGGAGTCTGGACCATGTTGTGACCCACTTTGTCCCACCCCCACTTCCAGACGCGTCTCGAGCGCTCCCAGAGTTCCCTGACATTGATCTGCAGGGGAAAGCCTTGCCTGAAGACATAGAACCAGAGCACATCAAAGGCTTCCAGCTGCTCTATCGGGAACACTGTGAGGTGCCTGTCTGTATGTCGCCGCTGTACGTTCCTCTGACTGACTGGTTGTGTGGCTGCCAAGCTGGCTGGCCGGCTGGCTGGTTTGTAGGTGTATAGGAGTCTGTGTGTCTGGTTTCCAATATGTTATCTTCTCCATCGATTGACTGCTCTTGTGCCAGCTCACCTGGCGAACTGGTTGCCTTGTGTCCTTGTGTGTTTGCCTATTTTTAGACAACATACACTTACTTTTCTGAGTAAGAGAGAAAGAGACTTTCGAATATTGAGTTCCTTCCCATCTCTTGCTGTAGGCCATCCTGGATGTGATGATCAACCTGCAGTTCACCTTGGTGGAGACCCTTTGGAAGACCTTCTGGAGGTTCAGCCAGAATCAGGCAGGAGACTCAGGCACACTAGCCGTGTGAGTGAACACACATTTACATTTATTCATTTAGCAGACGCTTTTATCCAAAGCGACTTACAGTAAGTACAGGGACATTCTCCCTGAGGCAAGTAGGGTGAAGTGCCTTGCCCAAGGATGTCATATCTCACAACCTTCCGATCATGAGGCCAACGCCTTAACCCGTTGAGCCCCCCCCCCCCCCCCCCCCCCACACACACACACACACACACACACACACACATGCAAAAGGCACATGTACACCCCCCCCACCCCACACACAGTAAAGCTGACGTCCGTTCGGCTGTTTCAGGCATGACGAGTCTGAGAAGCGTCTTCCCAAGTCGTGCCTGGTGATCCTGTGTAAGTACGACCCAGTGCTGCGCTGGAGCCGCGACTGCGACAACACGCTATACCAGGCCTTGGTGGAGATCCTCATCCCTGACGTGCTACGCCCCATCCCCAGTGAGTCCCCTGCATGGGACAGAGATCCACAACGCCTCTGCTACCTTCTCCTCCCCAAACGCTTCCTTCTTTTCAAACACCATCTTCTTTATTCTTCTCCACAGGTGCCTTAACTCAAGCAATCCGCAACTTTGCCAAGAGTCTGGAGAGCTGGCTGACCAACGCTATGATGAACATCCCAGAGGAGATGGTCCGCATCAAGGTGTGTGTGTGTGTTTGTGTGTGTTGAAGCAAAAAACCTCCCCACGTGCATGGCGTCCTCTCCATTTGTGCCCCCTGACCTCACCACCCCCCCTGCGTAGGTGACCTCTGCCAGCGCGTTCGCCCAGACCCTGCGGAGGTACACCTCCCTCAACCACCTGGCCCAGGCAGCCCGGGCCGTTCTCCAGAACACCGCCCAGATCAGCCAGATGCTCAGCGACCTCAACCGGGTGGACTTTGCCAATGTGCAGGTTAGTTAAACTACAATACCAACCTGGGGAGGGGGATTATTTTTTGTATTTTTTTTTACACTGATAGGGTGCACGATCTCCCTAATTACAGGGACAGAGGAACTGGACACTGTGTTTGTAACTTTGACGCCCAATTCCCCTTCTTCATTGCACACTTCTAGGAGCAGGCATCGTGGGTGTGTAGGTGTGAGGACCGTGTGGTCCAGCGCTTAGAGCAGGACTTCAAGCTGACCCTGCAACAGCAGAACTCCCTGGAGCAGTGGGCCGCCTGGCTGGACGGCGTGGTCTCCCAGGTCCTAAAGCCCTACCAGCATAGCGCAGCCTTCCCCAAGGCGGCCAAACTCTTTCTGCTGAAATGGTCCTTCTACAGGTGAGGAGAGCTGGGGGGGGGGGGGGGGCCCAGAGCCTTTTTTCTCACTTCCAATGAAGATGCTTCCATTCTCCCCTTACATTTACATGCACATTTAGTAGGGTGAAGTGCCTTGGCCAAGGACACAACGTAATGTTGGCACGGCCGGGATTTGAATCAGGGACCTTCTGATTACTAACCCGACATCCTAACCGACTGCACCACATTACACTCTTCGCTGCAAAAACGCTCCTCTGACATGAGTCGATTTGGTTATCAATTTGTAAGTTTTACACAGGCTTTGTTGATTTCCACCCCTCTCCCACCCTCCCCTCCACAGTTCCATGGTGATCCGAGACCTGACCCTGCGCAGCGCGGCCAGCTTTGGCTCCTTCCACCTGATCCGGCTGCTCTACGACGAGTACATGTACTACCTGATAGAGCACAGGGTGGCGCAGGCCAAGGGGGAGACCCCCATCGCCGTCATGGGAGAGGTAGCTAAGACACACAAACACACAGTGTTGGGCAAGCTACTTGGAAAGTGTAGTGAGCTAAGCTACCAGTTACTCTGCATGAAATGTAGCTTCACTACACCGAAGCTACCCCCCTGAGAAATGTAGCAAGCTAAGCTACAGCAACATGGCAAAAGTAGTTTAACTACATCGAAGCTATTTTTTTTATGGAACAACTTTTTATTGGAACAACTTCATCCCAAGACAAAGCTATCTCAGTGATCAATAAAACTGTCAATCAGACAAATAAGCAGGCAAGAATGTTACATTCAATTGTTTATTAAACAATTATTAAACTGTGCTCTCACTGCTCCAAAAAACCATTAAAGACAATGTGCAACTAACTCAACGTCCTCCTCACCCTCTGCCATCTTTCCACCAAGTAACGTAACTCACTCAAGCAAGCTAGCTTGTCCGTATTCCCCTGCATCAAGACGTAGCCAGCCCAAGGATTGGTCCGTGATGTCACCGTCATACAGAAGTGCTTCTGTCGGCTCCACCTACACTACCTTGTATGGTGGTAGCGTCACTGACTCCTCCTTTTATTTCAGACCGCAGCAGAAAGCTCCGCTGCGCTGAGCTTCAGAGATTTTATAAAAATTTAGCTTGTGTGGACGCTACCGCACTACTTGGTTAATAAAAGAGCTAAGCTACTTAAAAGCAATTTGATTCAGAAAACAGCGACGCCACCACCACGCTACTGAGAAATGTAGTTAAACGAGTAACGCCGCTACTTGTAGTGACGTTACTGCCCAACACTGCAAACACTCACATCCAGAAGCCTGCTGACACATGGCTGTTTTCTCCATTCTATGACTTGGTTGTTGTTGATCGTGACGCATGTCTGTTTTTCCTTCCCAGTTTGCCAGTCTGGGCAGGAGTTTGAACCCCTTGGATCCAGACAAAGGTAGTTTACATTGTACATTTAGTCATTTAGCAGACGCTCTTATCCAGAGCAACTTACAGCAAATACAGAGAAATTCCCCGAGGCAGGTAGGGTGAACACAAAGTAATTTTGGCACCGCAGGATTCTAACTCACAACCTTCTGATAAGTAGCCTGATTCCCTAACCGCTCGGCCACTCCCGGTTTAGTCATTGGTACGTTATTATTGCATGTTTCTGTAGGTCACTTTCCTACCGTGTGTGTGTGTGTGTGTGCCTTTCAGAAGAGGAAGAAGAGGAGGAAGAAGAGAGTGACGATGAGAGCCAGGAGCTTTCTCTCCCTTCTGATGGAGCGGGGCTGGGGGAGGAGTCACTGGAGCCCCCGGCCAAGCTGGCCAGAACCGACCAGAGAGTACTCTTCTCCACTGGCTCGACAGACTGAGCTCACAAACTTGCACACTGTCTCTCTCTCACTTCGATTAACTCTAACCACTCACTTTATGTACAGTCATACACAAACATCAGCACACTGATAGACACTAATTTGTACATAAACACTCACCTGCAGATGCTATACACCCACAAACACCCTCGGAGAGAAAAGTGCTGCGGTCACCTTAAGAGCCAGAATGGCCCCCCCGCCAGTGTACACGTACATGCCCACACACACACACTCATACAGACTCGCAGGCCGGTCCCACAACTGCCCACCGTCACTGCACTACAGAGGCATGATGGGGACGCACAATCACTGGCGTGGTCATCATTGGGAACAGGGTGTTCCTTCAACAAACATGGAAACTTCCAACCTGTCTGAACCAGGAAGTGAGGAGAAACATATAAGCCCTGGTGTCTCCCTTGTGTGGCGGAGTAAGATTAAGCAGGGGGGTCACTAAGTGTTCCAGGAAATGTGGACATTTCGGGCGAGCCCCCCCAGAGCCAATCAGAAGAAGAAGGGTCTGCAGGTGTGTGCAGACTGTAGTTGAGTCACTAGTGCGTGTTATTTGTCATGTGTTGCCTGTGCGCTTGCGTGGCGCACTGGGGTCTCCGCTGCTGTGCCGTACTTGAGTGGAGGTGTGGTTTTTTTTGTGTCGTTGGTGTGTTTGGTTGTGCGACTGCGTTAGTTTGTGCTTCTTCTGATATATACTGTTTCTTTGGTGGATCTTTCATTCTGCTGTATATCCCGTTTTGGAGTTAAGTTTTAATTTATTTTCTTGTTGAACGTGGTTGATTTGGTTTGCCTTTTGTTTTCTTTTTGCCCGTGTCTGGGTTCTGAAGGTTCCTGTCCTATTAATTTATGCTCTCATGAGTCATCTTTTAAAAGGCACTTTCATCAGAACTCTTGAAAGTTCTCCTAATTTCTTAAGTGCATGATACCGTTCACAACAAGCGAAGAGTAGCTCTTCAAGAAAGACTTCTTCAACGAGTTCCATCTGTTGCCTTTTTTTTGTCCAGATACAGCCATTTCATGTTTTCTGTGTCGTCCTCATTTCTGTGCCAAATTAGTTTCCTTGAGTATGTCTGCCTTTTTTATTTCTCGTGTTCCTGACTGTTCTTCAGAGTTCTATCAATATATATATATATATATATTTCAATCCTTCTAATTCTGTTGTCACCAAGTGAACCTTTGTATGGTGATGTGGTTTCAAACGCTGTCAGTATCCTTTTGTGTAATTTATTTAATGTTTAATTGAGTGCGAGCCTTGTTTAATTTCAACAGGTAATCTTCATATCCATCCAGTACATAGGCTATCAACTGCTGCATCTTTGCACTGTCAAAGATAGTCAGTTGAGATGATCGGTCACAAGTAAAAAAAAATTCATCCTCAAAAACGTCCCTGTTGTACTGTGCGTGGGACAGGCCTACGTCTGAATGGCCGCAGGTGACAGATTGCATGTGAAAGTGTATGCTGGTGCCATTTTCCTGCAGTCAAAGAGCTCGGTGTGATTGAGAGATTGCTGCTGTTTCTGTTAAGTTCTCCGCCCGCTTCATCCTGTTTGTCTTTGAACCCTACACACCTTCCTGCCAATGTTGTCGTTTTATTTCCGTTTCTTCCAACAAGTCATATTCATAAAACATTGCCCTAACACTAAATATTTACCGATTTGATCTCCCATTTGTAGCTGCGATGCTCTCTCAAAGATTCAGGATGCATCAGCCAGAAGGTTTTTAACCTCTGCGGAATGTACTGGTATTATAGCTAACATAACATATCACCCCAAATTTCAGACGATTTATGAATATGGCCATGTTTTTCCAGACTAAAATGTTATTTTTATATTGTTCGTTTTCTTACGTCAAAAAAACTGTGAACGTGGCAGTGTTTTATGAATTTGATCAGTTACAAGAATGACTGTGCCTTTGGAGGTTGTAGAATGCGATTTCAGATGTTTTTAATTTTAAGGGATATAAATTCAGAGTTTTTAAAATTGCAACCGAGTCACAATTGTTTTTTTTTTTCAAAGAAAAGCTGCAAAGTCATTCTGTTTAGCACACCTTGTCCTGGCACCAACAGCAGGCGGTCACACCTCCATACACCATGCCACATCTTGTCATATTGTACCACACAACAAATCAGCGATGCTCTTTAACAGAAAGACAACTCAGCCTTAAGCTTCTCCTTTTGTACAAAAAAAGGGCAACCTGATTCAGGTATTTTAAATGTAGTCATTTTGAGAGTCCGGTAATCTAGAAGCCTAAACTGTGAACGACTGATGATCAGACTATGCTCTGTAGAATCTCATTTTATCACAGCTCGAACCCAAAAGGATCGAGCTTCCTACACGTTTCCCTATGAACGTGTTAATGAGACAAGTTTCCATCAGAAAATACGTAAAACCTTTCCTGCAGTTAGTTCTAGTGGAGGAATTAGAACAGGCAGATAATTTCTCAAAGCAAAAGAACAAAATAAGCCCGACACAGGTTTTAAAACACGTTGACATTTGCCCTTTTTAATTCAACAGAGTATTGCTGCTGCTGGTGGTTCTTGGTTAACAATATTCACTGTGCTGCAGAATGCAGGCTTGTCAGTGCCCAAGCTGCCATATGGTCTCAGTGGTACACAAGTCCGACAAAATAAACACCAATACTACTATCCTATGAAGGGACACATCAAAACATGACTCCAAACTTATCCTGTTTTAGTGCTGCCATTCTTCAAATGAGCAGGCTGTGAGAATCCAAAAAAGTGACCTAAATGACAGAACGGGAGGTAATGACGTCCTTTATTGTGAAGTTTTTAAAAACGAGCCATAAAAAATAAAAGCCAAGCATTTGATAAAATGGGAGGGATGGGGGAGAGAGACCTATAAGAGAAACACGACACCATCGCTCGTATGATCAAACAATCAAGATAAAACTGGTGTTGCCAAGAACTGGCTTCCCGTTGCAGATCTACCCGTGGCTATTGACTAACTTTCCACAAATCAACAAAAAGACATGTCCTGTGCCATCATCACAAACACTCACACATGCATGTAGCAACAAGTTCTTCACATTCAGACACTGTACACAGTCGGCCACACACGCATGTACAAAGGGAGATAATCAACATGTACAATATTTTCAATGAGACTTGGGTCAGAACAGATTGAGGCTGTCTGAGCTATGGGAATGTTCCAAATCAATATAGAAACAGGTGAGAAGCATATTTATAATGAATCCATAAACAAAACAAAAAAATGGGATCTTAACATTCGCTAATTTATACAAGAAATGCTATTGACGGTACATGAACAAGAATTGGCTGTAAATGCAATTCTATGGATTAGAAGCCGTTTTACTAGATCTCATGGCGAACACTAGGGACGGTGGAGGTGTGGTGAAGTGATCTAAGGAGACAAACTGATCTGCGGTTTCCAGGGTTCAATGTACTTGATTGGCAGATGGACAGAAGGGCGGACAGACTTTGGAAAAGGGTAGGAGAACTGGAAGAGGGTTCAACCCCCCGCGGTCCAATCCGCCAAACAGCAACGTGTGAAAAATATATTTTGTTCTTTATTTTTTCTTTTTTTAAGAAGAGGCGATGGTGATTACTGCAGTTGGAGATCAGCGTCTCTCATCGAGGAAAAAAACTCAAATATTATTTTAAAACGGAAACAAAAAACTTTAAAGAAACTTAAAATGAAGAAGCCCAGTGGCTGTTAGATGATGTCTGGGTTAAGTGGTATCCTGTCTCTTCTCTTTCTCTCATGCTCAAATTCCAAAATTTCCATTGTAGCCTTTCACTGTGTCTGAAACACAAATTGAAAAAAACAAATTATGGTTATGAGAACATTGGTCACATCGATGAAAACACTAATTTACACAGTAGAGGTTTTCCACCTTGACACACAAAACTACAGATTAGTTATTTGTCCACAAATCTTTTCCCACCCATCCACTCTCCTCCACGATGTTCTCTCCATCTGTATTAAGGCCCCATGCCCTCCGCTCCTCAGCTGGGCTGGCCTACCTGGGGGGCGGCTGGCTGTCCTGGGGCCTGTCCTGGCTGGCCATAGTAGGCAGCCTGCTGTCTGTAGTACTCAGCCCAGGCTGCGCTGTAATCCTGCTGGCCTCCCGCTGAGGCCGGGGCCCCAGGGGCCACGGCTGCCCCTCCGGCCCCTGGCGCAGAGCCTCCAGCCTGGGCTGCGAGTGGGGGAGAGAGAATAGGTATGCTTACCGACATGCTATGACTCACGTGGAGTGACTTGACATCCGTGTCAATATCCAAATTTAGCTAGATTAAGGATCTGCACAAAGCCCTTTCTGACATTACTTGGAAAAGGGATATTCAAATATAAATAATACAATTTGAATCAATTTTATTATGATTATTGTTTATTTCACAGTATTTATATTGTATATTATTGATATATTATAGTATTATATATAAGAACATGTATTTTTAACATCTTGTTTTCTCTTTTGAGCGGCTAACACTCACCCATCTTCTTGTAGTACTCTTCCCAGGCCTTAGTGTAGTCTGGCTGGCCTCCGGGAGTCTGGCTGGCCTGGTCTCCAGGTGCCTGCGTGGCAGCCGGGTTAGCGGGGTGCTGGCCTGGCACGCCACCGCCGGGCTGTTGGTAGTACTGGGCGTAGTAGGCAGCCCAGGCGGCGTTGGGGTCAGCGGCAGCTGCCTTGCCTAGAAAAGATGGCAGTTGGGAGTGAGGTCGTCAAAGGGCTGAGCTTTCCCTGCTAGTGGTCTCTGCTTGGAAACCAGAAGGGGGAAGAAACAAGAGACATGGTTATCGATCGGTGGCCCACACAAGCACCGAGCTTCATTCTCGCTAAACAAGGTAGGTTCAAACGACTTGATTTTGTGACCACTGGTCGGAAAAAACTGGAACCCAATAGTCTTTTCCGATCACAGCAGTCACAAAGAGTACAAGAACGTAAACAATATTAAATCCCATCTACTCAGCGGTAGTTTCACATCAAGACATGCCACCTATTCACTGTCGGAAGTCAGGCAGAAGGTTTTTGGGTCACTCACTGGGATCATGGGGAGCCTGAGGCTGCCACTGCTGGTAAGTGTTGCCCCAGCCCTGGGGCGGGTACTGGTGAGGCCCAGGGGGACCCCCACTGGTAGGAGAAAGAAGAACACCATCACTTTCTGTACATTTTCCACAGACACTTCATTGCCAGAAGTATTCACCCGTCTGCCTTGACATGCATTGTGCGCACCAGTGTGCAAAGCAAGGCCCATAAAGACATGGAAGAGTGAGTTTGGTGTGCAGAATCCAGAGTGATTTACAGCAAGTAAAGGCACATTCCTGCAAGGCAAATAGGGTGAAGTGTACGTATGAAGTGTAACGTATGCTCATATGCGTGTAAAGGCAGATGAGCAAATATTTTTGGCAATGTAGTGTACATTAAGAACTCGTTATCCACCGATCTTACATGCATCACAAAAATAAATAACACAGGGTAATATGGTGCCCAAATACAGAATTGGACAACATTTTTGGTACCCTTCGGTCAATGAAAGAAAAACTCAATGGTCACAGAAAAAAAACTTTAATCTGACAAAAGTAATAATAAATAAAAATTAAATGAATGTATTCCAGACTGCATGTTTCAGCTCCTTCCAAAGACGCTCAATAGGATTGTGGTCAGGGCTCATAAAAGGCCACTTTAGAATAGAAATGTGTTCCTCTCTAAGCCATTCTTGGGTGTCTTAATTTTTTTTTTTATAATCCCGTTGAAACATTCATTTATTTATTATTACTTTGGTCAGATTAAAGTTTTTTCTGTGACCATTGTGAGTTTTTCTTTCATTGGCCGAAGGGTACCAACAATTTTGTCCACGTCTATATGTGTAGGTGTTAGATAAAAGTGTGACTCACTGTGGGCCAGGGGCCCCAGGAGGGCCAGGGTTGTAGGGGTTAGGGTTGTAGGGCCCCATAGGACCAGCAGGGCCTGGCCCTCCAGGACCTGGGCCAACAGGACAAAGAGGACCCTGGAAAGAAACAGCAGGGAGCGCCAATTAGAACACACACACACACACACACACACACTACTGGGAGAACTAGTTACAATCCAGTGACAGGAAAACAACTCACAACCATCCTCTAGCTTGAGAGAGGACAAATCTATAGTCATCAATATCGAGTCAAGTCTGTGTTTGTTTGTTTGTATCCCTATTCAAATGAACAGTCCATTCTAGACCTCTTGCTAGCATGAACTGTACCTCGATCTTGTCCTCGATAAGCTGCTTAGCATGGTCTATCTGCTGAGGGGAACCCCTGATGACAAACAGCTTGAAGTTGGGGTCCCCATTGGGCGGCGGCTGGCGGGAAATCTCCACGAAGGCCCCCGTCTGCTGGTTGATGGACTTGACGTTCTCCCCCCCTCTGCCGATCACCAGGCCACACTTGTGGGCCGGGATGGAGAAGGTCATCTCGCCTCCTGGGGGGCCCCAGCTGCCCTGTCCCCGCCCACGACCCCTGTTCCCCGGGGGCATGCCTGGAGGGCCAGGGGGTCCCTGGGGAGGACAAGTAGACTGTTCCATTGCAGCTCATGCACTGTGACTGTCTGTCATGTCATATTCAAAAGCATTAATCTCTGTTTCCCGGATTTCGATGTTTATCTAAACAGTTGAACTCATTTTCTATGACAGCAGCAACAAGGCTGTTTAATACACCCATGTTGGAAGAGCACCTCTGTAGAGTGCTTTTATTATCCATGTGTAGGGGCTGAGCGGTGAGGCAATCAGGCTAGTAGTCAGAAGGTTGCAAGATCGAATCCCAGCTGTGCCCTTGGGCAAGGCACTTCACCTTACTTGCCTTAGGGGGAATGTCCCTGTACTATCTGTAAGTCGCTCTGGATAAGAGTGTTTGCTAAAATTACTAAATGTAAATTTGCGTTTTATCCATGATGAGCCGGCCAGAGACTATGTATGCATGTATATATGAAACGGTGTGAGAGCAGCACCCCTTGCTCCTCCTCCCGGACCCGGATGCTCTGCAGCAGTTCATTGATGATCTGGGCGGCATGGTCACAGCGATCGGGAGGGCCCATGATGTGGGCGATCTTATCAGGGCCTGTGCCATCATCTGGAAAGGGCCACATCAGTCAGGTCAAAAACCGGAAAGAGAGAACCCAAACCAAGGCGACTTTCCAGAACAACCTCTACGCCCTCCACACCTTCTCTACACAACAACCTCCCCCATCCAGTCATACCTGGTTTGAACTGTATTCGGACTCCAGCATCATTTTGAATTTTCTTGATCATCTCCCCGCTGCGCCCAATCACCACGCCCACAGAGTGCCGCGGAACCGGGACCTGGTCAATAAAAAAACGGTTAGAAAAAGTAATTTTGTCCCTTAGAACCCATTTGGCCTTGGGCCGGTTGACTTGGCACAGTCTCAAAAGCACTTACGTCCATGCCTCCACCCCCCATGCGGGAACCGTACTCGCCCCTGTCTCCGTAACCGGGGTGATCCCTCTCCCTCAGGATCTCTTGAACCAGCTCCTGGGCTTGCTGTGCAGTTACATGAGACAAAGCAGACATCAGGACACAAGCACAATGCCAACTGTGTTGTGTTAATGCTCCGCAATGCACGTGTCTTAAATCCGGGTCTTCCGGCATGGAAGTCAGACACTCAAGCTAAAGGCTGCAACCTCTAGCGTCAGTCACTAGAGGATCCTTTAAAATCAGAGGAGTGAGGTTTACTCACACAACACTGTATATTCTGCAAGATCAATACTATAATAATTGTATAGCCTGTACATAATAACTTATCCCAGCCTCATTCACTTACCTATTTTGCCCCACCCCCCACCCCTTTATCCCTGTGTGCACTATTCTAATCTTTTACCTCACACCCTTACCCCTGTGTGCTTTTGCGAGACTGTGTGCCGTTGCTGCTAAGAAGTTTCCCCCTAGGGGATTAATAAAGTATTCTGAATCTGAATACTTGCTGGCCTCCGTTACAGCTGCATGGACTCACGTGAGCAATACAGCCTAACAGGCATGGTAACAACAGCCTTTTCATCTAAGGTTCACAACCCTGGTCTACACTAATAGGTTTTGGTTTGAAATAGGAGGCTCTTCCTTTTTGGGCCTTCTAAAAACAGAGACGGAACAGAGAATGACTGTAATGGTCCCATATGCGGCCCCGGTTTACCTGGACTTTGTATGGTTCTCCGATGATGCGCAGGGGTTTGTCCATGTTGGGTCCCTGAGAGGCATCCTGGATTAGAATCATCTTCACCCCAGCCCGCTCCTGTAAGCATACGCACGCGCAGGTAAATGTTGCTGCTGCAGCTATAACACACACACACACCACTATTTCCCACTGCTCAAGAAAATAGCAGTGGTTGGGCGTGAATTTAACTGCCACTGACCGCCACCGCCATTTCTTGGGGCAGTGTGAAAAATGAGTAATCTCCCCAAAACATTCTAAACCCGAAAGTAGAATATTTTATGTTTGTTGGACAAGTGTGTGGGGATCAGGTTATGCCAACATGATGTTGTGTCCTTGGGCAAGGCACTGCACCCTCCTTGCCTCAGGAGGAATGTCCATGTACTTGCTGTAAGTCGCTCTGGATAAGAGCGTTTGCTAAATAACTAAAGATAAAATGTAAATTGTTGGAGCAGTGCGAACTGACCTTTACACGCCCAGTCTGGAACGTTCCTTCGGCTCCATACCTGTAACTGTTTGATGGTCTCTCCTCCCTTGCCGATGATGAGGCCAGCCTTGCCTGCAGGGATCATCATCTCCTGTACGGAGCCGCTCTGTCCGTTGGTTGCCTCGTGGAAGGAGGAGGGTGGCGTCCCCCTCCCTCGAGACACAATCTCATCCAACAGCATTTTGGCTTTCCTAACCAGGGATCAAGACATGACCTCAGTGCAATTCCAAAACAAGTTGACAGGCTGATAAGAAACCAAAAAGAGGGGCGGAGGGCTAGTGAAATTACTATTGATAAACATTCAGTGAGCCTGCAGCTGTGGTGTGACACTCACTGTATAGAGTCAGGGGATCCTGTGAGAGACACGCTTCTCTCCGGTAGGCCTCCGCTGTCTGAACACAGGAAACTGATCAACATCCAGCTCAGAGAAATACTCAATTGTTAAAACTACAAAGAAAACATCTGACATGTTAAACAGTAACTTTATGACTGAAAAGGAAGCCTTTAGACGGGCAGGGCCCTCGGACCGAGACGTGACATACCTGGAGCTATCTGAACCTTACAACCAGACTCCTGCTGGATCTTGTTGATCTGCTCTCCTCCCCGACCGATAACTTGGAGAGAGAGGGGAGGGGGGGGGTTACTGTCTACGTTTTGTGGGTCTCTGGGAATTCTGCAAGTCGTTTTGGATAAAAGCATATGAATAAATGTAAATTCTGTAGCTCTGTGTTCTAAGTCCCAGTCCCATATTTAGGCTAAATCCCAACACTCTGTTTTACCCCTTACCCTTGGTTTTTACAGGTAAGGGCTAAAACCAAGGGGTAAAATTAAGTCAGAGTATCGGCATTGGGCCTAAGACTGCCAGGCTGATGTACTCACTGAGTCCGACCATGCTATCAGGAACGCTGTACTCCTCTGAGGTGGAAGAGGGTCTGCTGCTACTGAGACAGAGAGGATCACATGGAGATCAACAACAAATACTGAATTCACTCAAACTTCTAAAGGGGAAACAGTCTTGATTTGTTTCAGGTGTTGTGACACGTAGACTCGCTACCTTTGCTGGGCAAGAGCAGCCAGTTGTGCTCCAATAGCTGTGGAGAGGGGGAAGAGAGCAACAGGATTCACATTACTTTTTACTTATTACATGACAAAGAAAGCCACAAATGACAGGACGCACATTTCATGTAAACATGAGCGCTAACCAGGTTGCTGTGACACTGTCAAGTGCTGAAATATGATATACGAACTATTTGAAAACCATTATTAGTACCACTGTAAGCAAGAAGGTTAAGACTTACATAATGCTGTGGCTGAGTCAATATCACTCTGTGTGGCCATCTTCTTACTCTCCGGTTGATCTGTCAAGAAAGTCAACTTAAAAATAAATCTCTTACTGACTGTTAGTCATGTGGCTGAGTGGTTTTGAGTCGAACCCCGGCTGTGCCAACGTTGTGTCCTTGGGCAAGGCACTTCACCATACTTGCCTCAGGGGGGAATGTCCCTGTACTCACTGTAAGTCGCTCTGGATAAAAGCGTTTGCTAAATGACTAAATGTAATGTTCTGTATGCATGCAAGACGAATAGATCTTACATTACCTGGGTCTTCCAACTGTCTTTTTTGTGCCGAGAATGGGAAGCCATCCGATACATTACTGTTGTTCATAGGGGGCACGCCAGTATCGCCACCAATCTTTGCAGCAATCTGGTACACAGAACAGAATCTCTTCTAACGGAATGTGTAGATGAACAGATGTAGTTCCAAACACCCGTGACGGATAAAAAGTTCATTTTAAATGCGATGACTCAATGTTTGAGAACGATTTAGTCAGAGGGATTGATAGAATCTTGCAATACGTAGCTAACTGGCTTCCCTGTGCAGTGGGCTACTTGCTAACAGCATTACATTTGAAGGCAAGGGAGCAAGGTAACTGTCTGTTAACTAGCCTAGCTAGCTAAATAACTATCGACCACACTACAATACATGCTCCTTAGAACACACAAGCACCCTCAGATAGCTACATCGAAGTATTGCCTGAATTCAATCAAGCACGATCTCCCTTTTATGATGCCGAGGCTCTCGAAAACAACTGTAGGCTAGACAACTCATTTCTAGCTAGACAGCTAACTGCTAGCTAGCACAACGGCACCCTCCTCCCCTTGTCACTGAGTTGCACCCTCCCCTTCCCCTTACCTGCCGGGCCCGTTGTACGGCGTCGGCAAAGGCATCTTTTTTAATTCCTCCACCATTCCCGATTGCTGTCTGACCACCGAGAGTTGACCCGGCTCCGGGTGGTGGTACAGCACCGTACTCTGACATGTTCGCCAAGAGAGAAACGGCGGTGAGAAGACCCAAGTGAAATCCGTGTTTAGGCCAGAGTCTAGCTGCGCAGGAGCGGGAAGTCGATCGGCTAAGATTCGGGGAGGAGCGAAGGAAGGAATCAGAGACTGAAGGGCGGTGCTTAAAGGTTCATTTTCATTCCAAAACTCACCTTAACAAATCCTATCAATTATTCCATGCTAAAAGTACATTTCAAAATGTACAATAATTGTCGGTTTGTCTTAAAGCTTTGTTGTCATGAATTAAGGTTAACTGTTAAACACATAATGAGACACAATTACCATAGTAATTGACCCTGTCACTTCTCAGCCGTTGTCATTTATAATTATTTCCAAAACATTTATATTTATTCATTTAGCATATTTTGTAAAATTGTAAACATTTGGGAGCATTGTCACAAACGTAACATCTGTTTATATCGTCTATTTGTTTTCGTGATCGGTAGCGCCGATAATTCAAAGGTCAAAGGTAAACTGACTGTTCATAGGTACACTCGTTTTGTAAACTTTGTTTTTCCAGTGGCGACTCCTGTGAACGGAGTTTGCACCATAAGAGACTACATGTCACGAATCAGAGAGTAAAACTAATACCACGTATCTCCAGTTCCTTATTTACTATTTAAGGAAATCTACTATACAGTTTTTATATCCCGTAATTGTAAGGATATCCTGTCCGCCTGCGGACCGTGTGGATGGTGAAACAACCCTTTGCGATAATGGGGACACCCCGTGTACTAAGCGTAGGTACCCTGAATTTGGCGCTCTTTGTATAGACTACAGGCGCGTTTTTTGAGAAACAGACAGTAACCGGTTCTTAATTTTCCGAATGGTTTGGAGTTATTTCTTACACATGTATGACTTTATTTGCATGCATAACCGTTTTTTTGGACACATAATGGCGTACAATATCTTTGTTATGGCTAAGAATTTTGAGTTACTTTAAGACTCAAGCCTTTAAGCTATGACACCCTGCCAGAATTCGCTTGTGTCGCTAGTAGTTGCTAGCTAGTCATGTCTGTAGAAAACCATTTCTTGTAAACATAGCCTCTTTAACCTGGCAGCAATATAACTGATCTGTACATAATGTCTGTTGCTAGCGTGACTTCGTCTAGTACATTCTAGAGTTTTATTGAGTTTATTCTTTCCTGGATGTGTGCGCGGACATTATAACTAGTAAGTACTCATTTAGGCACGCTCGTGTATTGTGCATTGCTATTGTTCTGCTGTCACACCTGACTTGTTTTCTAAACCTATTTTATAGTCGGATGTAACAAATATTATGCTATAGTGCTGGATAACTAGTACTTAAAGCTCCTGTTCCTAGATAATAAAACAACGAAAAAAACCATTGTCATATTTATAGGTCTGTTGAACTATGGCTGATGTCGTTGCAATGGCATCTGTCATTGAAGACTTTGAGACTCAGGTATGTGTGTTTAGACGTCATCGATTTGAAGCAACACCAAATTGCGTGCACAACATCAATATTGACTGGACTAATGCAATCTTAAACTTTGGATAATGTCGGGATGAGTAATCACTGTTAACATTCTCTCCTCAGCAGCCATGCAAGAAATCATGCAAAGATGTGGACAGTCCGGCTGTCAAGACCATCACAAACTACTTTTCCCCTGTGCCAAAGCCTATGGAGAAACCCTTCTCTCCACCCAAGTCGAACAACATAATGTACTACTTCAATCGCAAGACCCCACCCGCGAGCGGGAAGGACACCACCACCGCGGGGCAATCGAAAGAGAACCAGCAGGGAAGCAAGTCCCTTCAGGCTGTTAACGACTGTGACATGACTGGGAAACAGCTAGGAAACGAACGGGGGAGCAGCAAAGCTGCCAGGCGGCTGCAGGAGAAGGTGACAGAGGCCTCGGCGGAGGAGGAGAGTGCAATCTTTGAAAGCCTCGGGGGTGATGGAAGCTCTGGAGAGAGGACAGTGAGCGGCTCAGGCATCTTGGGGAGCGATACAGCTTGTCTATTGGCCCAGGTCTGTGCTGATGTTTGCGCGGTTGAGGACCCTGCCGGAAGAAAACAACCCAGTACTGTCACTGCACAACTTGGTCGTGAAGAGAAACAGGAACAGACTGCCTCCACTTCGACCAAGATAAGGTCAGGGAAGTCTTCTGGCGTATCCGTTGCTAAAGGCCCACCTTATGACAAGGCAGAATGTGCCCAGCCTGATGGGATTAGAGCAAGGAAAAGGAAAGGTAAACAGGAACAGGAGCAGCACGGTGAGGAGGAGGGTGTACTTGAGGGGACAGAGCGGTCCTTATGTGACGTGAGCATGGGGGTCAACATGGACGAGGCGTCTCAGATCAACAGCAGCACAGTCACCATCTCTTTTGAGGACTTTCTACAGAGTCAGGATCGAGGAGAGGACAAGGGCAACAAGAAAGATGGAACAGAGGACGAGCAGAACAAAGAAAGCGGGTCGCCGAGGAAGAAAGAGGGAGGTGTGACAAACGCCCCCAAACCTGCTGGACGTGAAGGTCCTCAAGTGTCTCCCAGAACCCTCACCATCCAGGCTGAGGTGTACACTGTCTCCCTTAATCATGAGCCTGCCAGGGCGGTGGAGAAGAAAGTGGCCTCCATCTTCACCAGGAGAAAAGGGGAGGGGAGCCCCTTGAAGGTAATGCCCTCTTCCTCTCTGCATCCCCAGCAAAGTCCTGACCTACTGCCTGTCCCCAGACGGAAGTCTAACGTGGTCCTCCAAGAGTATGACCTGGAGCTGGAAATGATTGAGTCTGATTCCACACCCAAGTGCAGCCAGGCTGAAAGAAAGCAGTTCATGAGTGCCTTCAAGCAGCCCAGCCAGGAGGTAGTGAAAGCCAAGCTGGGTAAGGGACCAGCCAAGCAGAAGCAGCCTGCAGATAAGCTCACAGAGGAGGCTGGGGATGAGGTCTCTGACAGGGAAATCCCTGGTGTTCTTGCGGTAGAGCAGCCCAATGCTGGCGACAAAGGATCGCATAAGAAGCTGGTAAAAAAAGGGAGGAAGAAGGTTCAGAAGGAGGAGTCCTCTTCTTCACCTGCCACACAGGAAGAACCAGACCCCAAGGAGACAGGAAGTCAACAGGCAAAAGAAGAAACAGCAGTGGTGCCAATCCCATCCACCCCTGCCACCACACCAGCAGTCAAGAGACCCAGAAGAAAAATCCTCCAACAGGAATGTGTAGCCAAGGAGGCTGGGACTTTGAAGCCAGCTCAAAAGACAAAAAGCCCAAAGAAGGGTAACGATGCTGGGGTAGCCCTGGACACCCCGGCCCAGATGTCAACCCCCAGGTCTAGACACAGAGTGTTCCTGGCTCAGATGGTCTCCCCTCCTGATGACAAGGGAAGTCCCATCAGGTAAGATGTCAACAGTTTACCATTTAGCGTCTGTATATTTGTTTTTAATTGCAGTTTTCTTATATTGATGTATTCTTGCCATTAGGATGAAATTCACACGAGTCTTTCCAACACCTGAAACTGGAAGTGACTTTGAAATCCTGAGTCCTCCTGCTGATAAGGTATATGTTCTGAGCTGCATGAAAAACAAACTGCAGGTGTATTTTATTAACGTAATGGGAGGGAGTCTGGTGGCTGAGCGGTGAGGGCTAGTAATCACGAGGTACCTAGTTCAAACCCTGGCTGTGCCAACGTGATGTTGTGTCCTTGGGCAAGGCATTTCACCCTACTTGCCTCAGGGGGAATTTCCCTGTACTTGCTGCAAGTCGCTCTGGATAAGACTAAATGTAAGTAATAACATCACAGGTGGAAATGAACAATCATTTTTGTCCCGCTCAGGGATCAAATGCCTCTAAGAAAAGAAAGCAGGCTAAAAAGTTGGTGGAAAAAGCCAAAGCGATACAAAAGAACAAGAAGGAGACCTCAGAGTATCAGGGATCAGGATTATCTTTACGGAGGTCTTCACGAAGCCACAATTCCACCAGCAGGAGTGTCTGTCAGAATGAGGTACTGGAGGAAGAGAGTCAGAATTGTGTTTGAATTGGAGGATATTTCTGTGTCAATATGCCTATATTTCTGTAAACTGCTTTATTTATCCCCAATGATCTGTGCGTGCAGGAGTCTGTGGTTTTCTTAGAGGATGAGCTGAGGGACTCTGGTCAGACAGCGCAGACGAAGAGCAAGCCTCAGAAGAGGTTACGGAGTCTGAATGAGGTTTTGGGGAAACCTGCCTCCAAGGATCCAGCAGGTATTCATCCCTCTTACAACTCCAAATTAGCATAAAGAAAGCCATTGCTTGTAATGTTAAGAGTTTATTTAGATTTGATTTTTTTTCTCCAGATTCCAAAGCATTGCCATTGGTCTTAGGTAAAAAAGCACAGAGGATGTCGGCAGTGATATCCATAATTGATGAAAGCAGGTAGAGACATCTCTAAAAGCATGTGCAAAATGTAGCCCTTTTTACAAGCAATGTCACAGAGGGCTTCACATACGCCCATAGAACCTCCCTTCCGTTTCTTGTGAGACTTTATGCTTATGCTTTAACATATGCTAGCTTGACATTATTCATATAACATCAAACTTGGAATTATACTTGGAATTCTACATTCTACAATTAGAATTCTATCAGATTCTCTACGCAATGGCGCTCCCATAGTAACTCGACATGTGGCATGTTCTCCAGCCAGGAGGGCTCGGACACCTCCCAGGATGAGGAGCAGGAGAGGGCACGCCGAGACTTCCTGAAGAGTGGCCTTCCTGAATCCTTCAAGAGGCACATAGCCAGAACTGCTGCCTCTCGGGAGGCCTACTCCCTCTCCTGCTCCTCCTTCCAGCCCACTGTACACGTACTACAGACGCCTCAGGGTGAGTTACAGATATTTAACGATCTACTGTATATACACACATATAGTTCATATACTGGCCCTGTCCCCTTTAGGACTTTTTGTGACATCTTATCTCATTTACATTTAGTCATTTAGCAGATGCTCTTATCCAGAGAGAATTACAGCAAGTACAGGGACATTCCCCCCAGAGACAAATAGGGGAAAGTGCCTTGCCCAAGGACACAAAGTAATGTTGGCAAGGCCAATGTTTGAACCGGGAACCTTTTGATTACTAGCTTGACTCTGTAACCGCCCAGCCACCCAACTACCTGTCTCTCTATATAAGACTTTTCGTGCTCTGGCAAAGTCTTTTTCTCATGGTGATATGTTGATGTTGCTGACTGTTTAATATTTCCAGATGGCTCTCTCTGGACTCTCCCGTGGCCTGACATGCCTTTACTACGACGCTTAAAGGAGCCTGAAAGCCTACTATCAAACCTTCTCCCGTTGGTTCAGAGTTCCCCCTTCCCTAAGACTGTGCTAGCGCCTAGAGGCAGTGCTAAAAAGGTGAGTCTAAACGTTCCATGTGAAAAGGTCACAGGAGGTTTGGTTTCTCTCTCGATCCCCTAACGGCCGTTCTCCCAGGCCCAGGGCTCCAGCAGGAAGGAGGAGATCTCTGAGACGGCTCGTCAGCTTCTGGCCAAGGAGATCAGCGTGTCCAACCCTCCTTTCCCGGCTCACAGGTTCCTCAGTCATTTCCTGAAGAGGCGAGCCGATCACCTCCAGCCGTGCAGCACTTCAGGTGAGAAAATAAAGTAAATCTATGATTCCGTTATTAGAAGCCATATTGTTTAACTGGTGTAATGCCAGCTGTTTGTCGTAATACTTGTCTCATGACGCTGTAGAGGTCACATTTGGCCCCAAAGCCCCCGGCTCCCCAGCATCTGTGCAGGCGGTGGGGGGGAAGAGGAAAAGGGTGGATGAGGGGCTGGTGAAGGTGACCAAGAAGCAGAGGTCCAGCAGGTGTGAGGGAGAGGAGAAGGCCACCGAGGCTCAAAGCGTGGCTCCCACCCCAGAAGCCCAGCCCCCCAGGAGGCGAGGGCGGCATGGGGGGGCTGACAGACGGCTTCCCTCAGCAGAGACCACACCTCTCCCTCCTTCTGGAGCTGTTGTGGTGGTCCTGGACAACTCTCCTGTGTCAGAAGAGGCTGGGAAACAAGGTGCGAAACCCACCTACAATGATTATTATGATTATTTACTCTTGTAAATAACAAGAATTCAATAGCAAAGAAATCTTCCAAATAACATCTATTTTTTGTTTGATTTCTGTCAATGTAAATGTCATTTGACCGTGTCGGTTAACTTGCCGTGTCTGTTTGTCAACAGACTCAATAAAAGAAGACGTGTTGTGGACTGAAAAGTACCAACCGCAGCACTCCAGCGATGTTATAGGAAACACCAGCTCAGTCAGGAGACTCCACAGGTAAAAGCTAGCCTGTCTCCTCCATGCACAAGAAAACACGCGTCACCCTGGTCTGTCCAAAACACACACACACACTGACTTTGGGCCTAGACCTGCTAGTTGGACTGACCTTTCTGACTTGCAGTTGGCTAAGGGAATGGAAGCTACGAACCGACCGAGAGGAGAGGAAGGAACAGAAGAAGCAGAAGGAAGAGAACATCGGTGAGAGACCAGACATGTTTAGGTGGCTGAGGGTGGGTGAGTTTATTGGACTCGCAATCAGAACGTTGCGAGTCCGAATCCCAGCCATGCCAACATGACATTGTGTTTTTGGGCTAGGCACCTCACCCTACTTGCCTCAGGGGGGAATGTCCCTGTACTTGCTGTCAGTCAGTCTGCATAAAAGCATCTGCTAAGTAACTAAATGTAACAATCTCAGAACTGTTCATGGACGTTGACAGGAACTGTGTGTGTGTGTGTGTGTGGTCCTCCCAGACTCGTGGGACTGTGGGGAGGATGACTCCCAGGAGGGTGAGGAGCTGATGTGTAACACCCTGTTAATCAGTGGCCCCACTGGGGTGGGCAAGACCGCCGCCGTCTACGCCTGCGCCCAGGAGCTCGGCTTCAAGGTCTCTTGTCTTCCTGCTGACAAACGACACACACAAGGGTCCAGTTTCCCTGACGTGGATTAAGCCTAGACTGAACATTTTCAATTAAGATCTACCTTGAATTTCCTTTTCTTTAGAACTAAGCCTAATCCATGTTGGGGAAACTGTTGGGAGTCATGTGGCTGAGCGATGAGGGAATCGGGCTAGTAATCAGAAGGTTGCGAGTTCGAATCCTGGCTGTGCCAAAATGACGTTGTGTCTTTGGGCAAGGCACTTCACCCTACTTGCCTCATGGGGAATCTCCCTGTACTTGCTGTAAATCACTCTGAATAAAACCGTCCACTAAATGTAAACATAAACTGGACCTAGAAGATGAAGATCCCTGTTGGAAAGCCTTTCTTCTGTCTTCAGTTTTGTTTACACCTGTCTACCCACCCACCTCCCACTAGGTATTTGAAGTGAACGCATCGTCGCAGCGCAGCGGCCGGCAGATCCTGTCCCAGCTGAAGGAGGCCACCCAGTCCCACCAGGTGGACATCCAGGGAGTCAACACCCACAAGCCCACCTACTTCAACAGCGGCTTCGCCCGGCTAAGCAACTCTCCCAGTAAGTGGAGAGTACTCTATACCCCCAGAAAAACATGCCTCGTTTTGTAGCGGGAAAAAGCCTTTTTTTATTCTATGTATTGTTTAAGAATAGCTAAGTAAGGTGTCATGCTAGCAGTCATGTGACTACTAATTGGGCTAGTAATCAGAAGGTTGTGAATCCAGACCGTGCCAACAAGATGTTGTGTTCTTGGCTGAGGCACTTCACCCTACTTGCCTCAGGGGGGGGGGGGGTCCCCTGTACTTGCTGTAAGTCGCTCTGGATAAGGGCATCTGCTAAATGACTAAATGTAAACTGAAGGAATAAGAAGACTGATAAGAATGAAGCATATACTCTTAAGGTGCCATAATAGTTTTAGTCTTAACTGTTGTCCTGTTGATATCACGCTCCCAGGGAAGGTGAACACCCCTCGTAGGGTGGTATCCTCCCCCAGGAAAGTCCCCAAATCCCCCCGCGGATCTAAGAGGGGAGGCCTAGCTCCCACCTCCCTGGCCAGCATCTTCAAGATAGGACGACCCTCCAGCAAAGAGTCCGCCAATCCTGACAAAACTCAGCTAACGGGTAAAAATCACCTAATGTGCCGTCGAGGGTCAAATGACCCTTTTTGGCTCTCCGTAGGTCACACCTGCCGAACCATGTGTATTTACCCCACCACAACTTTTGTCTAGTCAGACATCACTTCCCTCATACCTCATATTACTTTCGTAAGCTTCTCTGTATCTTGTACTGTTTATATTGTATATTGTTACCCTTTGAGTGCTGTACCGTAACTTGCTGTTGCAAACTGCAATTTCCCTACTGCGGGACGAATAAAGGATCATCTTATCTTGCCTTAATGCAGCTGCTCCGAATAAGGCCACCAAAGCCGAGCAGACGGCCACCAAGACCAAGGAGCCTCCAAGCCGGCCAGCCGGCAGCACCGCAGAGCCACCCAGCGAGGAGGGCGGCAAGAAGACGGCCACGTCGCTCATCCTGTTCGAGGAGGTGGACGTCATCCTGGATGACGACTCTGGCTTCCTAGCTGCCATCAAGACCTTCATGGCCACCACCAAGAGACCTGTGATCCTAACCACCAGCGGTGAGAGGGTCAGCCCACACAGCCCTGGGGGGCTTGTAGACAGAAGCAAGAATACTGAGCTGTGTCGATATGTCCTTATGCCTTCAATGTTATTCAGAAAACATTTTCTAATACTGATCTCTTTTCTTTCTTTTTTTTTTTTTTTTTTTTAGATCCAAGCTTCAGTACAATATTTGATGGATTCTTTGAGGAAATCCATTTCAATATTCCATCCGTGGTAAGAAATCCACCGTGGTCAACACTGCTTACCTTGTAAAAAGGCATCAAGGAGTCAGGTGGCTGAACAGTTAAGGTGTCAGGCTTGTAGGAGGACTCGGGTGGCTCAACGGGTTAATGCGTTGGGCTCATGATCGGAAGGTTGTGAGTTCGATTCCCTGTTGTGGCTATGTGATGTTATGTCCTTGGGCAAGGCACTTCACCCTACTTGCCTCATGGAGAATGTCCTTGAACTTATTGTAAGTCGCTTGGGGTAAAAGTGTCTGCTAAATAAATATATGTAAATGCAATCCGAGGGTACCTGGTTCGAACACCAGCTATACCAACATGACAAGGACACAGCACTTGGGAAAGGCACTTCACCCTAATTGCCTTCTCTCTGTCATTGCTGTGAGCCACTCTGGATAGGAGCATCTGCTAAATGATTAAATGTAATTTAAAAAAAAAAACGAAACGGCCACCTGAGTGATCCAGGCTAGCCTATCACAGCAGTGATCCTCACTATTTTCCTGTTTAAAGTAACCAGTCAAGAGCAGGGTTGCTAACAGCGCGCTCGCCTCCTCCATCCAGGTGAACGTGGGCAGCTACCTGCAGCTGCTCTGCCTGGCTGAGAACACCAGGACAGACCCCAGAGACCTGTCCACCATGCTAAGCCTCAACAACTGTGACATCCGCCAGAGCCTTCTCCACCTGCAGTACTGGACACGCAGCTCTGGGGGGTGCTCACACTCCCTCTGCACAGGTACGGACTAGGGCTGTCAACGAATATTCTATATTCGAATATATATTCGAATAGTGTTTAAAAAAACAAATTTCGAATATGAAAATGTATATTCGAATGTAAAAAAAAAAAACGGCAGCAGGCAAAACTGTTTGTATTTGGGACAAGAATCGCGACTTTCAATTTCGTGCACAAAACTTTTAATCATCAATCAGCATTTGTTTATTGTTGTCGTCCGTTTACACCGCTATGTGCAGAGCGCGACAGTGCGGGAGAAAGAAAGAAAAAGTGCGTGTGTGCGATAGGGCTGTCAAAACTGCTCAAAAATGATATTCGAATATTCCCCACACATATATTCGAATATATTCGAATATATTTGAGTTTCCCTGTTGCGTGTTAGGCACGTCAATAACAGGACAAATTAATACAACGAGACATAACTACTTGTATGGGTAATATATTTAAGTTAATTTAACAACATATTACCTACACAAAAATAAGTAGATGAACTAATGGCCAAGACTGCACAAGACGAGCTTTGTGCAAGAAATTGAAGGTCGGGATTCTTGCCCCAAATACAAACAGTCTTGCCTGCTGCCGCTGTTTTCTTTGTTGTTGTTTTTTTTACATTCGAATATACATTTTCATATTGTATTTTCATATTGTATTTTCAAACTATTCGAATATTAAATATTCGTTGACAGCCCTAGTGTGCGAGCGAGAGGCCAAGGTCTGCGATCTTGGCCATTAGTTCATCTACTTATTTTTGTGTAGGTAATATGTTGTTAAATTAACTTAAATATATTACCCATACAAGTAGTTATGTCTCGTTGTATTAATTTGTCCTGTTATTGACGTGCCTAATGCGCAACCGGGAAACTCAAATATATTTGAATACATGTGTGGGGAATATTCGATAATTCGAACGTCATTTTTGAGCAGTTTTGACAGCCTTAGTACGGAGAGGGAGAGGACATCTTGGAAGCAAAAGTTGGAAAACCAAAATTACTGTTTTGACACCTTTTTAGAATCAATTTTCCGTAAATGTCGTTGTTTCCGTTGACTCTTTGTTTTTATCGTCGGAAGTTGTATCTCAGCTGTTAGGGAATCAGGCTAGTAATCAGAAGGTATCTGGTTTGGACCCCGGCTGTGCCAACATGATGTGTTTTTGGGGCAAGGCACTTCACCCTATTGCCTCAGGGGTAATGTCCTTGTACTTGCATTAAGACGCGTCTTAATGACTATATGTAAATGAATCATCAGAGTCCCTGGCGAAGGTGGAGGGGGTGGCAGACGGGTCTGTGTGTGAGGAGGTGACCCTGCCTCCCTGCTACACAGGCTGCACTCAGCAGATACTGGGGATGCTGAATGTGGAGCCAGAGAGAGATCTGCTGCACATGCTCAAGGTTGGTGGCGGGGAAGGGGGACGATTCACTGAGATTAAATAATAATTTTACATTTGAGCACTGGTCAAGACAGACATTAACAAACAACAAACCCCCTGGAGCTGCTCTCTCTCGCTTTGGATAAAAGCGTCTGCTAAATGAATAAGTGTAAATGTAAAATGTAGGTGGGTGTAATGTCAGGTGGGTGGGCGGTTAGGTAATCAGGCTGGTAATCAGAATGTTGATTCCCGGCCGTGCAAAAATGACATTACGTCCTTGGGCAAAGCACTTCATCCAACTTGCCTCAGAGGTAATGTTCCTGTACTTGCTGAGAGTCGCTTTGGGTAAGAGCATCTGCTAAAAGACTAAATGTAAAAACGAATATCTAATAAACAGCAAAACTTGTGTGTGTGTGTGTTTTATCAGAGCCAGAACACAGCAGAGCCTAGCTGCTTGGAGGTGCTGAGGGCCAGCAGGAGGAAAGGTCTGGACCTGCTCTACTCCAACATGGAGGCAATACTACCCCTCCCTGTCACTCACCTCACTATCCCAGCACGTCTGAATCCAGAAGCGCTCATCAAAACACAGGATGTGCCTCTCTCCAAGTCCCAGGACGTGGCCAGCACTGCCCCACAGCCAGCCAGTCTGCCCCCTGCCGGGCTGCCACCACTGCAGGTGGCAGAGGGCTCGGATGACGGCAGCCCGGTAAAGCCCTCTGCTGCCATGAAGAGGAGGAAGAAGAGGCAACATTGCATGGAGGAGGACTCCGATTCCGACTCGGACCACACCTTCCTGTCTCTCCGCGAGCTGCATCACGCCCCTCAGATGTCCCAGGAATCAAAAGCCGCCTCTACAGACGTCCAGGAAGAGATCGGCAACAACATTGCCGCTGTAGAGAGGACGAGAAGGGTGTCGCCAACCCCAGAGCAGAGGATGAAGAGCGAGCCAGTCTCTCTCTGCCTTAGCTCTCTGGCTGAGTTTCTGGACCATATGTCGTTCCTGGATTCTTCCCTGCTCCACCTGACAACACAGCCATGCGGTGCCAGAGGCTCACTGGCGTTTGGCCTCTCGGTCAGAGCCGAGGTGAAGGATGGCATGACAGATGAGCCCAGGGAGGAGTGTGATAGAGGGAGCTGGGCTGAGGGAGAGAGAAGGCTGGAGATCCAGGCTATGGTGGAAGCTCTGAGCTTCCAGCGGTGTAGACGTGGGGTGGAGGTAGGATGGACCAGGGCCCAGTCTCTAGAGGGGGATCTGGGAGAGGAGGCAGGGAAGGAGCTCTCTCTACCGGTGGCCCCGCACAGACAAGGCTTCAGACTCACCCTGGACCTTCCCTGTGAAGCCAAGTAAGTCCAATTACTATTCAAGTTTACAAAATTCAGTTTTTACACGTTAGCGGTGGAACGATGACAAAATGTGTTGGATGATGAGTCAGGGAGTTGTGGCTGAGCGTTTAGGGAACTGGGCTAGTAATCAGACGGTTGCTGGTTTGATTCCCATTGTGCCAGATGACATTGTATCCTTGGGCAAGCCACTTCACCGTACTTGCCTCAGGGGAATGTCCCTGTACTTGCTGTGTGTCATGATAAGAGTGCCTGCTAAATGACTACATGTAAGAGGAATTATGTGGCTGTTGTTGATCCAGTCTGTGTCTACTGTTGTGTCTGTGTCAGAGTGCTCCAGACGAGGAGGGGCGTGCTGGACACGCTCCTGTCCACCCGAATTAACGGTACCCTGGGGAATCGACGAGCTGTAGCCCTCGACTACCTGCCCACACTACGAGCGATCTGTAAAACGGAAACACTGAAGGAACAGGGCAAGACCAAACGCCGGTGAGACCATGGGGTCCGGGTTGGAAATCCGGGGGGGGGGTGAACTGTGAAGTTCTATTGATACACGTTCAGTGATTGAGCTCATTTCGTGGAGTCATGTGGCGCAGCTGGTTAGGGAGTCGGGTTAGTAATCAGAAGGTACCTGGTTCGAACCCCGGCTGTGTCATTGGGACGTAGTGTCCCTGGGCAAGGCCCTTCGCCCTACTTGCCGTCGGGGTAATGTCCCTCTACCTGTAATTCGCTCTGGATATGAGCGTCTGCTAAATGACGTACTACTGTCACGAAAGGCTTCGATGTGTGGGTAATCTACTTCCCTGTCTGTTTTAGATTCCTCCACTACCTGGAGTCGATCCACCTGGGCCTGCCCAAGAACACGTTACAGCACCTGGGTGAGGGCTTCCCCTGACCAAGTGGGTGCCTGGAAGTATTGTGTTGCCACGGCAACTCTAACGAGCATGGCACACGCAGAAAGTCCTTCATAGAAGGGTTCTGTCTATACAGCGCCCTCCTGCCTGGACGGTCCCAAGCAGAAGCCCTCTCTTTTAACATTGTACTCTTTTATGTCAAGAGTGTGCATTATTACCACACACAAGCTTCTGTGGACTTGACTTTGATCATAGAAGAGATGAATTTGTCTTGTCGTCAGGCAAGATCTGCTTGAACCTGTGGTTTGTCTGACTGCTCATGGTGCATTTGTACAGTAATTATTAAAGTAGGCGTGTGTTGAAACGTGAGAGATTGTTTTATGGATGTTGCTGTGTTAAAATGAATACGTTTCTTAATGATGTAATAAATGTGGCTGTGTTAGTGGATGCAATTGTGTATCTTTTTTATTAGCACTTGCATGAATTTAACACACCTGTACAGTATAAAGCACACTTTATAGAAATGATTGGATGTATAATTTCTGTCAGGACTAACTATTTTAAATAATGCACTCTGGACCTCACCCTGTGAATGTGTGGCATCTCTATAAAATGTCATCATGAATCACAATGTCATTTTGAGTAAATAAAGTTTTCACGTTTTGGCATTTTGGTGTATTTCGATTTTGTGCTTTATGTTCTGCGTTAATTTCGTTTTGCTTTGAGGATTATGGTTGTGAAATGACTGGTGCGTCTGAAATGGAACTGCCTAAAGTTTAGTTCGTCACTGGTTAAACTAGTTAGTCACAGTTTTTTGTACAGTTACGGAAGGTATAACCTCCGGGGAAGGAGGTGAAACAAAAAGACGCTCAGAGTTGAATTCTCAAATTCCAGTTATCTTCTAGCTCGATCGTGGAGTACAGTAAGCGTCTAAAATTCCCAATAATACAAGTAAAGTCTTTCATCGAAAGGTCATGGATACCCAAGATGTCAACAAAAAGATTTTAAAGGAATTAGTCAAACTGCCGGACAACAATCATTGCGCAGACTGTGGCGCGCCAGGTGAGTGCGTGGAAGAGAACTGATGAGTTCATAGTTGAGTTACTTCAATCTAGCAACCACCAATAATGAATTATTAGCACTGTTTAAGGATGTGGGTCAATCTTAAAATGAAGCAGGCTGTTCTGAACATTTAACAGAGCCAGACTGGGCTTCGTGTAAAGTGGGAGTGTTTGTGTGTATTAAATGCTGTGGTGTCCACCGGAACATCTTCGATCGCGTCAAATCTATCATTCTCGATTTCTGGGAAGATGATTTGATTGAGGTATGGACCTATCCAGTAATTTTCTGTAATCTGAATGACTTTTCAAATTATTGTCAATCAAATTTATTGTTGTGTTCTATGTATTTTTATTTTCATGTAACCGAAGTTCATGAAATCCCATGGTAATGCCATTGCCAAGGTCGAGTATGAGAGATCAGTCCCAGTGTATTACCACCGGCCCCAGAGAGATGACTGCGAGTGAGTATTGCCTGTATAGCTCACATTGGAACCATTGGCTGACAGATGAAGTATGCGTTATTGAGAAGTAATGTCATGCTGCTTTAACCATTTCTAGAAAGGAGCATAAAACAAGTATTTTATTGTTCTTGAAAATACAGAAGTTAAGCACTGGTTACAATGTGGTGTAATTGTATCAGTAACAAATTGGATTCAAAAGTGTTTTGCTCCAGATGTTCTGATATAAAATGACATTTTCTATTAGTTTAAGCAAAATGCCTTGAAACTCTGCAACAATATAAGGGCATCTAATTTCAAATAATAAATTAAAGGTTTCATAAAAAAATTATATTTGTACACGTTTTCCAGTGTCTTGAGGGAGCAGTGGATTCGAGCTAAGTATGAAAGGATGGAATTTACCGGAGTGGCAAAATTCCCACCTCCAGCATATACCACAGGTAAAAAGGTGTCTATGTCTCCCTGTTTTGTTTACAAGTTCATAGAAAAATAATAAATTGGAGAAAAATACATTACATCTCCTACACCTACTTTATGTTTTTGCTCACTGCTTTTCATTTAACCAAATATCTAAACTATTTAACTAATTCCAACTTGAGGTGTAATTACTGCAAAAACCTAACCGACAGGTAAGCCTACAACGTACGGTAAATGTGACTGTTTTCATTCCAGATGTCTATGATGGAATGCTGTTGAAGAAGGGGAAAGCGAACAGCCAGTTTCTGAGAAGGAAGTTCATCCTGTCGCAGTCAGACTTCAACCTAATTTACCATAACAAGGAGGATGTAAGTCAGCTTCCTTCTCGCACTCAAGTGGTGGACGGTCTGTTAGATTCAACCAAATCTAAATCAGCATAAGAAAAGAGACAAAGGTCTAAATATACTCATGAGGAGACCAGCAGAGATGTGTTTATGGCAATCCCAAATCTGATCTGGCCCACATCTCTCTGGTACCTCGTTTTATACATCAGTTCACAAATTGTCAGTCTTCACACAATCACAGTACATCAATCAAAATAAATGTCATTCAAGAATGTTCTTGTGGAAGCCTGTTTTATGGCTTGTTTGTTTTAGCCTGGGTTTCGGAACAACCCCCATCTTGCAGATAATCAACCAAATGGTTATCTCCACCTCAAAGCACGTCCTCTCTGCAAAGCACATCCTCTCTGCAAGACAGACTCCAAAAGCACATACACAAGCTAATAACTATATTAATTCTACGAAAGTTATAACAGCAAATATGAGATAACTAAAAATTATTCTAACAGGTCCCAGTGTGGTGAAGACTTCACATCCACTTGTGCATCCATCCAAACAACTAAATAAAACGTTACATTTACGTTAAAAAAAGTATTTACGTATTTTAAAAGCATTGTTTTGTTCTCCAACAGTCCAAAGGACCCAAAGCATGTATCCACGTGAAAGATCTGAATGTCACCTTCCAACCTGAAAAGATTGGTCATGCCAATGGATTACAACTCAGCTACCTGGTGAACGGTCACACCAGAAACCTTTATGTCTACCATGAGAGTGGTGAGGTGAGTTCTGTTTTTCATTAATCTAATGTATGGGGAAATTACTCAATGCTACACAGGTACAACAAGGGCATACCAACATCTTGTTACACAAACCTCATCTAGTCATTAGTCGGTAATTTATTCATCCTCAAGGGGAAATTGTGCCATTGCAGCAGCCAAGATAAAACAAGGAATTAAATTACTGAATAAAAAGAAAAACGGCCACCAATACAAAATAAATGGAATGCAAAATACAATGCCCACACATACAAGTGAAAAACAATTGGAATGGTCTTCCCTGCAGGAGATTGTCAATTGGTTCAATGCCATTCGAGCTGTTCGTTTTGCCTACCTAAAAACAGCCTATCCCACAGGGAGTGACGAAGAAGTAAGTGTTCTTTCATTGTCATTCTTCACAACACTGTGTACTGTACAGTGTACCCCTTTCTGAAATAGACTGTAGCAAATACTTCTTCAAAAGTACAATGCATTTAGAGGATTTTCCAAACTACTGGTCTGTTAATGCAAATATGAGCTGTGCAAAATATTATGCATATCAACCCAAATTTAGGAATCAACAATTATGTATTTTCAATCAAATACCATGGATAAATTAATATCATTTCTTAAAATGTCTTGAATTTTGACAGTTGATTCCCAAGATTAGCAGAAAGTACCTTAAAGAAGGTTACATGGAAAAGACTGGCCCTCAGGTTGGAATTTCACATATGTCACACACACCAAATGTTACAGTTTGTTACCAATTCAGTTTGTGTTGAGATAATCTGCATATGTCTACGAATGTTTGGATAGCAAACGGAACAATTCAAGAAGAGATGGTTCACCTTGGATGCCCAGGAAAGAAAGCTCCTCTACTTTAAAAGCCCGCTGGTAGGAAAGTGTCCTTCTTTTTACTTCAAGCGGTTATTTACAGACTCTAATCCAGGGGTGGTCAACCCTGGTCCTCGAGAGCCACAGTCCTGAAGGTTTTAGATGTTTCCCTGCTCCAACACACCTGATTATCATCTAAAACCTTCAAGACTGTGGCTCTTGAGGACCAGTGTTGGCCACCCCTTCTCTAATCTATAGATCAGGGAGTCAGGTGTCCGAGTGGTTCGGGTTTTGGGATACTGATCAGTAGGTCGTCAGTTCGATTCTTTGCTAAGGCAACATCCCGGCCATGCCAACACAACGTTGTGTCCTTGGGCAAAGCACTTCACCCTACTTGCTTCAGGGGAATGTCCCAGCTCTAAGTCACTCTGGATAAGAGCATCTGCTAGATCCAGCTTGTACTGTTTGTGTGTGTTCAGGATGCCGTGGAAATGTCAGCAGTGTTCATCGGCACAGAGAGCGGTGGCTATTCCGTAAAGGACAGTCTCCCAAAGACGACCAGAGGGAACAAGTGGAAGTATGGCTTCACCCTGGAGACCCCAGGCCGCCACTTTGCCTTCACATGTGAGCAGAAGATGGAACAGAGAGCGTGGATGGAAGCCTTCAAGCAAGTCATCACCAAACCCATGTAAGCTCAGGGCTACACCAGTAAGAGCCAGCACTCAGCACATCTTGCAGTGTCAAATGGGTTCATTAGCGAAGCAATAAATCTCAAGTAAGGATGATTTTTTTCTAAATGGATCTCATTTCAGCTGAAACCAGCCTGAACAGATGACAAAGAGATTGACAGTGATGAGCCACCTCAAAGTGGAGCTGAAACCATATGAAGCTCGGAGGATTGTGACTGTGTTGAGATGGTTGTATAGATGAAGCAATTAGAACAACATGACACATACATCACTGTGGTGGTAGATAATATAGTACAGGACAGACATTGCTACACCAGAGCTTAATTGTTCAGTTTTTTTATCAGCCAATTTCAGAAATTTAATAAATGATTAATATATTTAATAAATGAATGATTACTTATGAAAAGCAACTTGGCAGTGTATCACTCATTACAGCTAATTGCGTTTCCACTTCCGCCTGACTAGATTTGACCGTTATGGCCTGCCGTAGTTGCCGGGTACTGGAGGTCAGTCGGAGGAGGCGTGCGTAGAAAGGATCTACAGCTAAATGTTACGAAAGTACCAAAACGAGAGGAATTAACGTAACTTCAGGAATTGTTTACTTTAAGCAACTGTAATCTGGAATCTAAAGTAGTTGAAAGGGGAGAGCCAAACTCCTGAAGAATCCTCAGAAAACCTTCCGTCCGTTTTGTCCTACAAAGAGGCGCCGACAGTCGACGGTGCGCGCTGCACTGCGCAGGCGCGTCATTGCGTTTGCTCCATGAAACATTGCTATGTCGGACGGCACCTGAAATAGCAAATGATATTTATGAAAGATTTTGATTAGTGAATAAATAAGCAGTTGCAAAGATGAGAAAGGACGTAAGGATATTACTCGTCGGGGAGCGTAAGTACATTATTTTTTCGGGGCAGCCTTGCTTTTGAGGTTTATAATCACTTGACATTAGGTCATGCTAACTTGCTCGCTAGCGCTATGCAGCTATGAGCTGAGGATGGACAAATTATTTAATGAATCTAGCTAATACTACATTTAATTAGCGTAACTATATTATTCAATAGCAAAACTAGTGGACTGCATCGATTTACGGATCATCATTGTTTCTGACTTGTCAGTGTAAAACGCATTTTTCTGGTCAATGTTTTGAAGGAGAAGTTATATTTTCATACTTTGCACATTTGTTTCTGCTCTTTATAAAGCTGATGAAAACCACACTGTAGAAATGTCACCTATAGAAGGTTTTCTGTCTCTGTTGACCTTGCTTCAAATGTACAGTCCCCTGATGGTAGGAAATGTGCAGTCTAAAGCCAAACGTGGGACAATAATAGTTCAAATCTAAATGTTTTTTTATATGACATAAGTGTTCTTTCATTGTCATTCTTCACAACACTGTGTACTGTACAGTGTACCCCTTTCTGAAATAGACTGTAGCAAATACTTCTTCAAAAGTAAAATGCATTTAGAGGACTTTCCAAATCTACTGGTCTGTTAATGCAAATAAGAGCTGTGCAAAATATTATGCATATCAACCCCAATTTAGGAATCAACAATTGTGTCATTTCAATAAAATACCATGGATAAATTAGTACAATTTCTTAAAATGTCTTGATTTTTGACAGTTGATTCCCAAGACAATGAAAGAACACTTGTCATAGCGGGCTTCACATACGCCCATTGAACTGCCCCTGAACCAGGCTGAACCCTCAAGGAAGGCGTCAGGTGGCTGAGTGGTTAGGGAATCGGGCTAGTAAGAAGAAGGTACCGGTTCGATATCCGGTGGTGCTAAATGACGTTGTGTCCTTGGATAAAGGCACTTCACCCTACTTGCCTCGGGGAGGAATGTCCCTGTACTTGCGTCTGCTAATTGAATAAATATAAATGTAAGAAAAGGAAAAAAACTCGGCAGAGGAGGAAACAAGGAAGAAGCCTTAAGTGGAGCAATTCCTCCAGATATCTCATTAAGTAGTAATATTAGTATTAGTATTAATAAGTTACTTAACACAGGCTAACCGTAGTTCCGCAGCAGGGAAGTGTCAGTGGGCAGTTAGGAGGAGTTGAACTCGTCAGATTGTCATGTTTGCCTTCTTTCTGACGCTCCGTTTATCATCTGTACTATTTTTATAGCGGGATTGTGAGACGCAGGTTGGCCTACATAGGGAGCCATATTCTTTATGGCTATGACAGTGTGTGCAGCCAAAACCCTTCATGCACATGGCAGCTTTCTATGGAGGCTATAAAAAATACTACGCTATTATTACTAATAATAGGGATCCATTGACAATGTCTTTACAACAGTGTCCAGATGACGACCTCTGAAATCCAGAAACACTCCTGGACGAACAAGGGTCTACACCAGGGGTGGGCAATCAGGACAGCGGCCCTCGAGGACCAGGATTGCCCACCCCTGGTCTACACCGATTTACTAACTATAGCAGGGGTCACCAATCCTGATCCTCGAGGTCCGCTGTCCTGACAGTTTCCCTACTCCAGCACACCTGATTCAAATAAAGGGTAATTATGAGGCTTCCACAGAGCTTGATAACGACCCATTCATTAGAATCAGGTGTGCTGGAGCAGGGAAACATCGAACACTGTCAGGACAGCGGACCTCGAGGACCAGGATTGGTGATCCCTGAACTATAGGGTTAGGTTGTATGTGCGTACATTTCAAAAGTCATGGTCTTCAGTTTTGTTCAGTGTATTGTTTTAGTAAGGAGAGAAGTTGTCAGCTTCCATGCAGGTCTCGGGAGTCAGGTGGCTCAGCGGGTTAAGTCGTTCGCTTTGTGATTGGAAGGTTGTGAGTTCGATTCCCGGCTGTGGCTATGTGATGTTTTGTCCTTGTGCGAGGCACTTCACCCTACTTTCCTCAGGGGAAAGTCCCAGTATGTGCTCTAAGTCGCTCTGGATAAGAGCATCTGCTAAATGTAAATGTAATGTAGATCTAGCTTGTTTTCATTACTGTACTCGGATAGAAGCGTCTGCTAAATAAATATATATCTTTTTAGGTCTCATTTTTCATTAAATAGTTTATTAGGGGGAGTCAGGTGGCTCAGCGGGTTAAGGCGTTGGCCTAATGAGTGGAAGGTTGTGAGTTCGAACTGTGTGATGTTGTGTCTTTGGGCAAGGCACTTCACCCTACTTGCCTCAGGGAGAATGTCCCTGTACTTACTGTGGCTTTGGATAAATGCGTCTGCTAAATTAATCAATGTAAATGTAAAATGTAAACGTAATTAACACAACTGTTGTTGTTCTGTCACAAGACCCTCTGGCCCTCCTCCCTCCCCTTGCATAATGCATACTAGGCTTCGGCCAAGGAATGCAACATGTTCACTTGCCTGCCACTGGACGCTACATATGGCAGCTGTCCCTATCTATTGTTGCATGCCACAATACAGCATTAGCTGTCAAGGGGAGATGGTTGAGGTCAATAGTATGGTAGCCCTTGAGGTGTATTTACGCTTTGTCGCTTGTGTCTGCAGCTAAAGTGGGGAAAACGTCCCTGATCATGTCACTGGTCAGCGAGGAGTTCCCTGATGAGGTAAGAAACAGTCCGACACATCGCACACGTCTGTCACTTCGGTACTAAACTTTTCATTAACTTTATAGGTGTAACACTTGGACTCAGTAACCTCTCGTATGAACCGGGATAGATAAATGAACATAATAGTAGCCAGGAAGAAAAGATGGGAGCGTTAAAATCCAAACAAAGATTTGCCTTTCATCCTGTGGAATCGTCTTAGTGGGATATGGTTACCCTCTTGAATGCCTACTTGTTTGAGCTTCTCTCTCTCTCTCTTTCTGGTTGACAGGTTCCCCTTCGAGCCGAGGAGATCACCATCCCTGCGGACGTCACCCCAGAGAGAGTCCCCACGCACATAGTGGACTACTCGGGTATTTCAACTAACCCATTCAGGGCAGTGAGCTAGTTAAGATAACAATAAGGACTGTGGATTGGCAACTGTCTGCTGATGTTTGGACTGTCTATCTCTCCCTCCTCAGAAGCAGAGCAGTCTGACGAACAGCTGTATCAGGAAATCTGTAAGGTGGGTCTTCCTGTCACTGAAACTGTGTCGCACAGGAACTAATGCAATCGACTGAGAGTAACGGTTGTCTTGGTCTCCACAGGCGAACGTTATCTGCATTGTGTATTCTGTCAACAACAAGAAGTCCATTGAGAAGGTCGGTTTGGCATCGGCTGTCAGAAGTACATTTCTCTCTTGCTGTTCTCTCTCTCACTTTCTGTCTCTCTCTCTCTCTCTCTCTCTCTGTCTCGCTCTCTCTCTAACTTTGTCACTCTCTCAACATCTGAGTCGATCATAAACTGTGATTGATGGACGTCCTGATTTAGCTACCACAGTCTGACCATCAGGCTGCCTGCCATATTTAATTAACGATATTGCCTTTGCTGGACCTCTAATGCAGTGTGTGTTCTGTCTTCTAGGTGACAAGCCATTGGATTCCCCTCATAAATGAGAGAACGGACAAGGATAGCAGGTGCGTGCATTCAGTCACGATCGTGACTAAGGGCTACGAGTCCATCTAAGCCCCGGAACTTTCCATGAACCTACTTGTGCACTGGAGCTGCGGCAGTAATCAACCTCTTTAAGTCTGGCTGCCACTCTTGGATTCAGAAGTGGTCCGCTTACTAGAAGTTCTGACAACAATCCTGCTATGTCGTGGTGTTGGTCTCTGAAATCCCAGCACAAGCCAAGGCCCGCATCTGTATCTCCCCCCCCCCCCCCCCCCCCCCCTTTGCGTTAAAAAAGTTATTTTGTAAGGGTTGACAAGGTAGCGTGACAATTCTTTTGCTCTGGGGTTTACAGAAGAAGTTTAGTCAACTGATAGTGGTAAATATGACAGTACCCTGGTTTCCTCCTTCTCATATTGATTTGATAAAAATGGTGGTCAGTATGTATGGCGGGCAGACATGTTGAAAAGTTTGAGAACTGACTTGACCCCGGATGACTCGAGCTGCCGTTCCGGTCTGCTCCAATGACCAGTTGGTCAGGGGGATGAAATGCTCTATCACAGGTGTCACCAACCCTGGTCCTCGAGGGCCACTGTCCTGAAGGTTTTAGATGTGTCCCTGCTCCAGCACACCTGATTCTAATTAATGGTAATTATGAGGCTTCTACAGAGCTTGATTATGATCCATTCATTAGAATCAGGTGTGCTGGAGCAGGAAAACATCTAAAATCTTCAGGACAGCGGCCCTTGAGGACCAGGGTTGGTGACCCCTGTTCTATCAGATCATGATTGACTGATCACTTTCCTAAAGGGGCTGTACAGTGTCCCCCCTACCCACCGCTAGCATAGGTAGTCAAGTGGCTGAGTGGTGAGGGAATCAGGCTAGTAATCAGAAGTTGCGAGTTCGAACCCTGGCTGTGCCAACATGACGTTGTGTCCCTGGGCAAGGCACTCCACCCTGCTTGCCTCTGGGAATGTCCTTGTACTTGCTGTAAGTCGCTCTGGATAAGAGCATCTGCTAAATGGCTACCAAATGAAAATGTAAGCTACGTTAGTCTAACATGCTACTGTTGCAGGGTTCCTCTGATCCTGGTGGGGAACAAGTCTGACCTGGTGGAGCACAGCAGTATGGAGACCATCCTGCCCATCATGAACCAGTACTCTGACATAGAGACCTGCGTGGAGGTAAGAGGTACCAGCAGTGCCTACCGCCTCCTAGTTTGGACCGACGACATTGGGACCTGGAGAGGGCACACAAAACCTCTTTCCGTTTAATCAAGAACTATACTCACATGACAGTGTATCCTCAACTGTTGAAAAACCCCCAAACCATTTCAAATAGAGCTTTAAGAGCTGTTACTCTGTCCTGAATTATATATTGATTCAGTACCATTGAAAATCCTATTGACACGCATTTTTGTACGGAAACCACTAGCTCCTAATGGGCTACTCCTGTAGTTTCAGCCAACTCCTGACTGCAATTCCAATTCAGTGTTAATGAGCTGATGCCCTTGTGAATCCAGCTGGTGCAGAGGCACAGTGGTGTCACGGTCAATGTTTGACTGTCTCCCATACCGACTCATGTGACAGCCCAGTCATGCCTTCCCAGCCTGGATTACTTTCCAGGCTAAAAGGAGGAGAGGAAGACTGGTGGACGTGTGAGGGTGCACACATGCTCTCTCTCTCACACACACACGCGCGCGCGCGCGCACACACACACACACACACACACACACACAAACACACACACACTCGTGGCACAGTGCCATTGAGCGGTAGATTCATACACAAAACAGAGTGCTGGCAGTTGTAGGGAGTTATGTGGTGCAGTCGGTTAGGGTGTAGAGCTAGTATTCAGAAGGTCCCTGGTTTGAACCCCGGCTGTGTTAACACGATGTTGTGTCCTTGAACAAGGCTCTTCACCCTACTCGCCTCAGGGGGAATGTCTCTGTACTTGCTATAAGTCGCTCTGGATAAGAGTGTCTGCTAAGTGACTAAATGTCTGTTCTTGCGGGTGTCGTTGGTTCAGAATACTGTCCTCCTTTGAGTCCAGCTGCCTCATGGATGCCTCCTTCTGAAACTTAGGACCCCCAGAGCAATGTGCTGTTTTGTTGCTATCTGCATCCATGTATTACATTACTGTGCCTGACATTGTATGTTTTCACACAAAGTTAATAAGGTAAAAGGTTAAGTTAGCATTGCTACCAGCATTGTGACCAAAGTCCACCCCTCTGGTGGCTGTCTTGCTCTTTGTAGAGTTACTGGATTTGCAATATGCAATGCGCTTGATAATCTCTCCTGTTAAAACTTTCCCAGTCCAGTCAGAAGTTAATATCCGAACGGCTAACTTTGACTGCCTCTCTTTGGAGCAGTTCATTTCCTGTTATTGTTAGCGTCAAGATGTCCATGTTCTAGAATTTTTTTTTTTGCTCCTTAGTGTTCTGCTAAAAACCTGAAGAACATTTCGGAGCTCTTCTATTACGCCCAAAAGGCTGTTCTCCACCCTACTGGCCCCCTGTACTGCCCAGAGGAGAAGGAGGTGAGCCCTGGCCTGTCCAGATAGCAAGCCTGTTACACCCCCATGGGCCACATGAAACATCAACGGTCCAACAACCACCACTAACACATCGTCACTCACCCACTGACTTCCTGCGTTATGCGTTCGGGTTGCAGATGAAGCCGTCTTGCATCAAGTCTCTAACTCGCATCTTCAAAGTGTCCGATCTGGACAACGACGGCATCCTCAACGACAATGAACTCAACTTCTTCCAGGTACGCTCCGTTTCCTGTTTGGGTCATGTGACTTCTGGCTGCATTTCCTGCCTGTCCGCTGTCCTGATGGTTTTAGATGTTTAGATGCTCCAGCACACCTCCACAGAGCTTGATAACGACGCTTCATTAGAATCAGGTGTGCCGGAGCAGGGAAACATCTAAAACCTTCAGGACACCGGTCTTCGAGGACCAGGATTGGACACCCATGCTTAATGCGTAACACCCATATGTGTGGTGTTGTGTCCCAGAGGACGTGTTTCAACACGCCGCTGGCACCGCAGGCCCTGGAGGACGTCAAGAACGTGGTGAGGAAGAACATGGTGGATGGAGTGAAGGACAACGGCCTCACCCTCAAAGGTGAAAGGCAGGAAACCGCTCACATCCGCTTTGCCTCTGACTGTCTCTTTTCCTCTATTTCTTTTTAGTCCCTCTCTCTTTCTCTGTCTCTCTCTGTCTCTGTCTGTCTCTCATGTTGACACACTCACATACTTGGTCCCCCTCAGCCTCTAAGCTCTATGGCTTCCGTTGACCCAGGGTTCCTGTTCCTGCACACACTCTTCATCCAGAGGGGTCGCCATGAGACCACCTGGACGGTGCTGCGGAGGTTCGGCTACGACGATGACCTGGAGCTGACCCAGGAGTACCTCTTCCCCCTGTGAGGGCGAGCCCCCATGAACACTCCCAAACATGCCCATGACTTCCAGACATGCTAGGAGTGCTAAGCCTTGAGGAGAGACGATTTGAGTCTCAGTCGGTTGATATTATGCTGATGGAGCTATTCTTTTTCCAGAATTAAGATCCCTCCGGACTGCACCACAGAGCTAAACCACAATGCATACCTTTTCCTTCAGAGTGTTTTCGACAAGCATGATAAAGTAAGTCCAGGGGCTTGTTCTACGAATCAAGATTTGGCGTTAACAAGGTAACTTCAGGTTTAACCTAGGGGTTTCTGTATTGGGTTGAACTTGTTGTTACTTTGTTAACGCCAAGTTTTGATTCATCGCAGAGGCCCCATGAAATGGCCTGGTTAATCTCTACCTCTCACAGGGCCTTTTTCATGTTTGATAATTGTGTGTGTGCGTGCGTATTCATGTGTCTCAAACTCCAGGACAGAGACTGTGCTCTGTCTCCAGACGAAGTGAAGGACTTGTTTAAGATCTTTCCCTACATGCCTTGGGGTCCTGATGTCAACAACACTGTCTGTACCAACGAGCATGGCTGGATTACCTACCAGGGATACCTCTCCCAGTGGACGTGAGTTACAGCCACACACACTCGGTCATACACACACATCCACATACTCACACACACATCCGCATACTCCCACACACACACCAGGGCTGCCACCGAATGAGCCTTTAGATCAGAGGTCACTAACTGGCAGACCGCGGTCCGGGTACAGACCCAGAAGCTGTCTCATACGGACCCAGACCTACAGACCAAACAGGATTTTACGATTTAAAATCGGACGGAGCGCTTCTATTATTTTTTATTTTTTTACATACAATGTAACATACATTTTTACAATATTACATAGCCAGACATCAGAATCAGAAACAGAATGGGGGTTTATTCGCTATGCAAGATAAACAAACATAGAATTTACTTTGGCAGGAATGAGCAAACATAGAACATAAATGTGGCCTACTAATAAATGAAAATGAATACAATCTAAAGATACACTGCAGATATGATACATATAGACAAGGAATACAAATGTTACAAATAATACAAATGATGCGAGTAGTGCAAATGATACAGGTAACATGGAATACAAATGTTACAAATAATACAAATGATGCGAGTAGTGCAAATGATACACGTAACATGGAATTGCAATGACATGGGTACAGAGTGGAATGGGTATATATATATATATATATATATATATATATATATGGTACTTTGGGGGGGGGGGGGGGGGGGTTATACACAGTGGTGCAAAAATCACAGTTGTAAGTTTTTTAAGTTTAAAGTGTTTTGTGCTAAAGTGGCAGAGTGCAATGGAATTCTGGAGGTGTGTCTCAAACTGAGTCCTTGGCCCTGTTGAAGAGGGCAATAGCAGAGGGGTAGAAGCTATTCTTGTGGCGAGTGGTTTTAGTCCTGATGGACCGCAGCCTCCTGCCAGAAGGGAGCAGCTGAAGCACTGAGTGTCCAGGGTGGGAGGAGTCGGCCGCAATCTTCCTCACCCGCAATCTTCCTCACTTCCTCATCCATAAAGAAAAAAAAATGAATAAAGTAAATATAAATTATACAAATTAAATTGTTTACATTGTCATATTGTCAGCTTCCATTCCCTCAACAAAAGTAAAAAAAAAGGCTGCCAAATATTATTAAATTTCTCAGTAGACCCTCTAACTGTATATCGGATTTTCTCCAAATTTAGATGGCACATGACCTCCCTGATCCAATGACTATTGCCGCTTTTCCACCGCAAATGTAGCACGACTCGACTCTACTCGACTCGGTTTTTAGTAAACACGGGTGGTTTTCCACCGCAAACAGTACTTCCTGGTCGTCGGCGAAAGGGGCGTGACGTAGGCCCTGACGTATTTTTGTACGCGACGTAAATAACACCAACGCAACCCACAAGTGGACAGAACCCACATTATAATTTTAGCCATGTTGACGAACTAGTCTTTTGTAAATTATCTGACTTTTAAAAAGCTTGTAGACTGTTGGTGTAATGGACTGTATCTGATAGTAATAAGTATTAGCTGCGGCGCTGTTGCTTTAAATCGCTCTCGTGACTTCGTCACACTTTCTGACCTAACAATGGCCGGCCGTCTGCCCTCGTCACCTTTTAGCTCGACTTAAGCTCGCTTGGTACCTAGAGTAGGGAGGACAAACGTTCCGCTCTCAATGTAATCAAACGGAGAGTTCCAGGCGTCAACAAATGCAAAAACGAACTTTTTGCTAATTTCAAACTGTGATTGAAAACACATTTGTGAGATTTAAGGTACAATAAGATGTACGCTGATATTATTAGTACCTCTATTTTCAAAAACTGTAGTAAATACTTGCTGTTTGGACGAGTCGTTAATGTAATTAGCCTCTGTTGGACGACATATACGACGAAGGTGTGTGATACACCCGTTAACAATCATTAAAATGATAAATGTGCCTCACATATAACTGAATATTTTATGATTTATTGTGAATTAATATTACTAGTAAACAATTCGTGGGTAAAAGTGTCCTTATATATAGGTAGTTTTAAGCCAGTGAAGCTCAGTGTAACGCTATACGCAAAACTGTTTGCTAACACTTAGAATCCTACAGCTGTTTAGGAAGCTAAACGACCACAGTAAAATCTCGGCACTCCCCTCACTAAAATCAATATTCCCAGATGAGTTTTTCCATTGGTGGGCCAACCTGCCACTCAAATCGTAGCCAATACCTGTCTGAATACGATCCCGTATGTGGCAATGGGGTTTTCCCATTTTAAGACGTCTGTAATTGGCTGAGAGCCCTTTGTACCATCGGCTACTAGCCTGAACATCAATGCCACAGCTGCAATTTGATATCGTCATGTACATGAAAGTCTCCTCTACAAGACTGTGAAATGGCTCCAAATTCTGAGATGGGGTATTTTTTTTAATCGACCTTATGTCTGAGGAGTGCCATTGTTTTGGAGCTAAATTCTGAGCTTTAGTAAACTCCATGCTCTATGTAGCTTGTTAGCGCCACAACAATCATCTCCCTGCTTCACTAACAAAATATGGACGAATGTGTCTTGTGTTCGCCCATTTAATCCGATCGACTTCATAATCTGTTAACATATAGTGTAAACATACACCTACGAATATGTGATCTTGAATATACATAAAGATATTGAAAAAAATCCCAAGCGTTCAAATGTTCTCCTCAGTAAATTTACAGAAGCTAGAAACTTCGAGCTGCAGCAGCCTGTCCCAGTGACAGGTGGGGGGAGGGAAACACTTTTTAGCGGCAAACTTTCTTTAGGTAACACATTTATCAAATTCTACAGCATGTTGACAACCTATATCTTGTGTCTTAAAACAGACACATTTTAAACCTTAGAAACATGTACTGTTGCTCCCATCACTGCAGTTACAAACTCAAACGTGAAACTACATAATTGTTTAAGATGCCAAAACGACCACAGTAAAATCTCGGCACTCCCCTCACTAAAATTAATATTCCCAAATGAGTTTTTCAGTTAGTAAGACAACCTACCACTCAAATTGTAGCCAACACCTGTGTGAATATCATCCTGTATGTGGCAATGAGGTTTTCCCCTTTTAAGACTTCTGTATTAGGCTGAGAGCCCTTTGTACTGTCTGCTACTAGTCTGAACATCAATGCCACAGCTCCAATTTGATATAGTCATGTACATGAGAGTCTCCTCTACAAGACTGTGCAGTGGCTCCAAATTCTGAGATGGGTATTTTTTTAAATCGACCTTTTGTCTGAGGAGTGCCCTTGTTTTGGACCTAAATGCAAGCAAACCTTAGCTCCCAGCACTGCAGTTACAAACACAAACATGGAACTCGAGATGACAAACGACCACAGTGAAGTCTCGGCACTCCCCTCACTAAAATTAATATTCCCAGATGAGTTTTTCAATTAATGACACGAACTATCACTCAAATTGTAGCCAATCCATGTCTGAATACCGTCATGTATGTGGCATTGGGGTTTTAACAGTTTAAGACGTCTGGATTTAGCCGAGTCGTCTTTATATCGTTGGCAAATAACCTAAACTTCAATTTCACAACGTTAACTTGATATCAATCTGTTCAGGAAAGTCTCTTCTACAAGACTGTGAAAACCGCTAACGTTTTCCAGTTGTGACTTTTGAGATATTTTAATTTAAACCCGCTCTATAACGGAATTCCGACTCTGGTTTTTTTTAGCTCCAGGGACACCTGATAAAAAAATACAATGTTTGGTGTGGCGAGCGTTTTATAACTGTTAATTTGATGTGTTACTATCGTATTTAAGACTAGATATTTAACAAACAAGACCTTTGTTAACGTAACTTTATACAGATCTATCTTGTACCGCCTAACTAAGCAGATTGTGTAAATGAACTACATCTAAAGTCGCTGTCGTGAAAGTAGCCTCTTTTCCACAAACAGCTGATTAACGGAAGTAGCTTCGAGGTAAAATTAAAAACCTTTAAAAACTTCAATATTTCGCAAATGTTGTTGATATTATTGTGCATACGTATTTTAGTATAGTTAATATGTAATTTAATTACATAATTTCCCCAGGAATAACTATTAAAACGTATTTAGGAAAAAACGCTCAAACGGGTTTGTCCTCCCTACCTAGAGCGAGAAGGTACTCAAAAAGTACCCGCTAGCAGGTACCAGGTACCATGGAACTGCGGTGGAAACGCCAAAAATGCGAGTCGAGGCAAGGCGAGCTGATACCATGCGGTGGAATAGGGTCTTTCCATTTAAACAGTATCAGCCTCCTAGCTAGAAGCGAACAGAAGGCCAACATGTTGGCTTCCCTCTTACTAAGAGAGGCGTCTTCGGGGGCTACACCGAACGATGCAATTAGTGGGGATGGCTCGACTACCTTTCCAAGTATCCCAGAGAAGGTCTCAAAAATATTCAGCCAGAACATGTAAAGTCTTGGACATGTCCAGAACATATGTAGCAGAGTGGCGGGATCCTGCCTACATCAATCACATGTGGGGTCTATATCAGTAATCTTAGAGAGTCTGACTTTAGACCAGTGCAGATGATGAACAATTTTAAATTGTATAACAGCATGTCTTAGGCATATGGATGATGAGAAAATTCTCTGTATTATTTTGTGCCACGTTTCTTCTGAAATAGGTTCCTCCAAGTCCGTCTCCCACTTATTTTTAAGTAAGTCCAATGGTGTCAAGTAGTATATATTGAGTAGTTCGCAGATTCTGCTCATGGCCCTTTTTTTGACCGATTCACAATTGAAAATTAGGTCTAAGAGCGAACTGGGAGGGCACGATGGGAAGCAATCGGAATTTAAGACTACAAAGTTCCGAAGTTGCAAATACCCCCAAAAATGTGATTTGGGAATGTTATACTTCTGTACCAGCTGTTCAAAGGAGGCAAAATTACCATCAATATAGAGATCAGACAGCGAGACCACCCCCTTCCTAGACCAAGCATCAAAGGCTTCATCCATCATTGATGGAGTAAACATGTGATTTTTAGCAATTGGTGCAGCCATTGGGAGCGCTTCTAATTGAACCGGCGCAGTCTTTACGGTAGTCGGTTTGTGGATGGGAAAACGCACAGGCCAATCGCATACGAGTTAAGCCATCCCACGTGATTCCACTCAGCCAGTTAAAACTGGGTATTCCAGGCGGTAAACGTTGAGAAGATGCAGCGCACTTGGATGAAAGTTATCGGCGAAACACAAAAATACGATAGAAAGAAAATAAACATAAACCACGGGAGAGACACGGAGGAGTGAGACAGAGAAAGGGAGAGATGCGGACGACTGAGAGAGACACGGAAGAGCAAGACAGAAAGGGAGAGAAAGATATGAGGAAAATGGCTCTCAAAAACAGAGAGCTCTCCTTTCGTTTCATACTACTATTAAATGGGTAAATGTTAGGCTTCTCCAAATTCAATTGGTTGATCTCCAAGTAGATGTAGCCCTGAAAGAGCAGTTAGTATGAACTGACCCTTGTACTTTCTGGCTTCAAATGGTCCCTGTGACAGGTCCGAGGAAAGTAGCCCTATGGTCCTCTTGACCATGTTAGGCACTACACACAACAGAGGCAGCATCCTCCGCAATGAACATTATCAAAACAAAATATAATTCAAGGTTCACCAATGAGCACCTCCACATATGTATGAGAATGGCCCTGACTCCATTTATGCCTAGGTTTAAAACCCTGGCAGGACAAGGGGGAGTTGAATATAAGCAAATATAATTTTTAAGTTAAATAGTTCAATTTATAAGATATGTTGAGACTTCATACTTGAATTGTTTAAAGTCATGCCCTTTATTTTAATGTGCACATTGTGCATATTTTTTAAGTTCAGTTCTGTGTTACATGACAATAAATATTGTCAGAAAGTTTGGAATTGTCCTGAAATCATTTGATTTACAAGGCAGGCATAGATTAGATGCAGATTTTCATAAAAGTACTAGGCCACTTAAATATATATCACACAAAATTAGACATTATGATCTTCCGGACCTTCGCTTCATGTAATTTTCTTGAACTGGACCTCTTTACATTTTAGTTGAATACCCCTGCTTTAGATGGTGTGCATCCTACACACATATATACACACACATCCACACCTACCTACACACACATCCACTGGCTTGCTGTTTGTGTTCCCCGCCAGGCTAACGACGTACCTGGATGTCCAGAGATGTCTGGAGTACCTGGGCTACCTGGGCTACTCCATCATCTGTGAACAGGAGTCTCAGGCTGCAGCTATCACAGGTAGACCACATAGTCTGTGTGTTTGTGTGTGTGTGTCACGGGAGTCATGCGGCTGAGTGGTTAGAGAGTCATGCTCATAATCAGAAAGTACCTGGTTCAAACCCTGGCTGTGCCAACATAACAGACACAATAACCACCACAGAGTCTCTCAAATTCTTAGGAACACACCTTAGTAACACACTTAAATTCAAGCAACACTCTGATGAAACCAACAAGAGACTGTACTTTCTCAGACAACTGAAGAAATTCCATGTTCGACACAATCTACTCCTTCAGTTCTACACAGCCATAATTGAAAGTATCCTTACTTCATCCATAATAGTCTGGTATGGTAATTTGGACAGTCATTCCCGCTCAAAACTCCAAAGAATCATCAATAAATCCTCCAAGATCACTGGCCACACAATCCCATCCAGACACTTTATATCAAAGACGCATGTTGTTTTTTTTCTTCTGTTGCTGGAATGGAACCTGACACATGAGAGATGTGAGCTTAACTGCTGTATCGAAAGCAAATTCCACCAACTATGTTGTGTGGCTTTTTATAAATGATTGATTGATTGATAACGTTGTGTCTTTGGGAAAGGCACTTACTTGCCTCATAGGGAATGTCCCTGTACTTGCGGCAAATCGATCTGTATAAGAGCATTGCTAAATGACTCAAATGTTTTACAAAATTGTCTGTGTCTGTGTGTGTGTGTGTGTGTGTTTGTGCGTGTTTGTGTGTGCATGTGTGCGTGAGAGAGCTCCCTGTCCCTGTGCGTCATCCTTCTCATTCATTCGGTCCTCTGCTCCCTCCAGTGACGCGTAACAAGCGCATCGACCTGCAGAAGAAGCAGACCCAGCGCTGCGTGTTCCGCTGCAACATCTTGGGAGCCCGAGGCAGCGGGAAGAGCGCCTTCCTGCAGGCCTTTCTGGGACGTAACCTGCAGGTGGGTCTCTATCCACACCGTCCCAGAGTAGAGGGGCGTTTGTCTCTCGTTCTCTGTCACTCTTTTTTTTTTTTCAGTAACTCACTTAATCACTTACAAACAGCTTAGGGTCACATTTGACAGCCATGTTGTTTCTAGACTGCAGGGTTGGTAGGCGATTTTGACCTCTCAGGCAGCAGTTGCAGACCTTGTATGTCCGTCTCTCTCCACAGAAACAGAGGAAGATACGCGATGACCACAAGTCATTCTACGCCATCAGCACCACCTACGTGTACGGCCAGGAGAAGTATCTGCTGGTGAGACCTCTCGGAGGGGGGGGGGTTCTGCTTCTCCAAGCTCTGCAGGGGTGTTGTTGTAGTATGGACCGGGTCTTTCCGCTGTGTATTAGCATGGACTGCGGCCATGGGCCGTGCCTCAGAACAGCTAATGAGACGTGGACACACTCAGATCCGTCAGCTGTCATGTTCGATAGTGGTGGCGAGTGCGATGCATCTTTGTGGAATCCGAGTAGCGTGATTCGTTTGTGTTGTTGCTGTGTGTTAGTATGGGCTGGTTTTAATCCTGACACGTGCTCTTTCTCTCCTGGTTTCTCTCCCATACTCTCTGCTGCGCTCTCTTTCACTCCCCCTCCCCCCATCGTAGCTCCACGAAGTCATGCCAGATTTTGACTTCCTCTCCGAGACGGACCTGGGGTGCGACGTCGTCTGCTTGGTGTACGACGTCAACAACCCCCGCTCGTTTGAGTACTGCGCCAAAGTCTACAAGGTACGATCGCCTTAACATCGTTCTCACCGTCGCAAAACGGCTCAGTTAAACTGTGTGATGGGTTTTCCCATAACATCGGGCTTTGAGTGCCCCAGCAGCTCGACCCCTGGCTAGAAGCAGAGATGTGACGTAGAACAATGCAGTTTTTAAAGCTCGAGGCTGATGGCTTCTCAGTGCCACATAACTCGAGATTTAAAGCGGTGGAACGTTTACGAAAAAAATACCTAAAATCACGCATAAAAATGGGTTTTGTGACAATAAAGCTAACTAAAATCTGACTTCAGATTAGTTTAAGTCACTTTAGGTTGCATACGAATATAAAAAAAATTCCTTGCTGCCGCTTGCTCACTCCGAGGGCATTCTTCATTTTCATCTGCGTCTATCCCGAATTTTTCACCTCTTTTATCATCAACATTGTTACTGGGCTCTTTAAAGAAACTCGACTGCTGTGACATTTGAGTTATTTTCTACTTTTCTTCTTCCACAAGTCAATTAATAAGCTCTGCGCCACCAAGTGGTCAGAGGTGTGAATTGCAATCTGTCAAAATGACAGAATGATGGAAAATATTCGGTTAACGCGACCCCTGCCTCCAAATCACCATCGATCCCTCGCCCCTCCTGCAGCAATACTTCATGGACAGCAAGACGCCGTGCATGATGATCGCGGCCAAGTCGGACCTGCATGAGGCCCGGCAGCACTACACTCTGACACCACTGGAGTTCTGCCGCAAGCACAAGCTCCACCCCCCCCAGCCCTTCACCTGCAACACGGCCGAGGCCCCTGGCAGAGACATATACACCAAACTCACCTCCATGGCCATGTACCCGTGAGTATACACACAGACACACACACCTGCTCCTACCCTCACCCACTGTGGCCCTTCTCTTTCCCTACCCTTCCCCTATCATCCCTCCTTGTCCCCTGACCCCCCCCCCCCCCCCCCACAGTGTTGCAGCCATGTTCCCTTTGACGTTTGTCTCAGATTTTGTAGCCTTGGGTTTAAAAGGCTGAATGAATGAACCAAACAAAGGAAGCTGATCCACCGTTGGGACGGTTTGTGTCAGGCCTTAAAGCAGTGGACCTCAACCCTGGTCCTCGAGAGCCACAGTCCTGAATGTTTTAGATGTTTCTCTGCTCCAGCATACCTGATTCAAATGACTGGGTTGTTATCAAGCTCTGCGGAAGCCTCATAATTAGAATCGGGTATGCTGGAGCAGGGAAACTTCTAAAACATTGGCCCTTGAGGAGCAGGGTTGAGGACCACTGCCTTAAAGGAAAGCCCTGCTGTCAGCTGCTTCTGTTTACGGCTATATGGACCTGCTCCCGGTCCTAGCCAGCCGCTAATTAGGATATTGGACTTTAGTGGAGATTAACGATGGTTTCATGGACTCCAGTCACTTAAACTGTTGCCTAGTCTTTAAAGGGGATTACAGGAAGTCAAGAGTTCCCCTAATTCCTCCCTCTGGAGCGAAAGATGCAGGAGCTGTCTTCTAGCCACGCCTCAGACCAACGGATAACATTGATAAATTCATTTTTATACCTCTGAAAATGTCCCGATTCTTATTTTTAGTCAGAATTTTTGGTTCAGTAGGAGACTAAACGAAAAAAAATTGAAAGAAAATAGCTTTGACTAATGTTCTCATGAAGTAGTTGCTTGTAATGAGGTTGCCTTGGAAACAATGGGCCACCCAACCTGATATCAGTTGCGAGGACCCCCTCTTTTTCTCTGTGTGTAAATGCATGGTTACACGTGTGTGTGTCTTTCCACAGCCACGCCCGGCTCCGCTGCATGTGCTCCTGCAACAGGTGTCCTCTCTGCTTCGGTCAGAACCTCCTCATGTCCCACTTTCTGAGGACAGTCAAGGCCAAACTCCACCGTGTGGTCCTCAACAGGTTCATGTCTTTCTTCACCATAGTGGTTTAACCTAGACCGCCCCCCCTCCACTCCTCCCTTTTCTGTCCTCTCCTTCTGCCGCTCTCTGGTAGAGACAAGGTCTGCTAACCGTAGCTGTCTAACAGCAGTGAAGGGTCAGTTGTTTTCTTCTCATGGGGTCAGCCTGTCTGGCCGCCCGCCCCTCAGCCCAAAGACGCTGCTTGGGGCTTCAGCCTGAAACTCTTCACGACCCAGAGCCCAACTCTTAGCTTCAAATGACCTCTGCACATTTGCTGAAGTCAGACCGCCTTTTTTCTTTTTTTATCAAGGCAAATCGCGACTATGCGATAGTGGAGGAAGGGAAGGGTTTAGCAGAGGAGCAGAAGTTAAAACACTTGACTGTGGCCTCGAAGGTCGCCGGTTCACATTCCCCCTGAACCAGACGTAGTTTCGGTGACATGACCGAACTCTCCTCAGTAGGCTTCCTACAGGAAACCTGTCAGTACTTGGCATCCTTGTTAGGTGCTGGGGTTGTGACCTTGTCTCCTGGTCTGTGTCCCAGCCCTCCCTGAACCAGCGCCTCACCCTCATCTCTGCCTCCATGCTGTCCCCACTTCAGGGAGGGGGGGGGGGGGGGGGGGTGATGGCTCAACGGGTGAAGACGTTGGCCTCATGATCGGAAGGTTGTGAGATCAAACCCCGGATGTGGCTATGTGACATTGTGTCCATGGGCAAAGCACTTCACCCTACTTGCCTCAGGGAGAATGTCCCTGTACTTACTGTAAGTCGCTTTGGATAAAAGCGTCTGCTCAATGAATAAATGTAAATACCAGTCATGGAACACTACTCAGGCTCGAAACTAACGCATGGGTTTCTTCTGTCGAGCTACTTACGAGTTGGAGGTTTAGACCAGCCATGCTGTTGTTATTGAATGAGGTGTTTCCTGTCATTCAAGGTGGGTATGCAAATAGAAAGTTAAATCAGAGCTAACGACCAAATCATCTGCATGGCCAGGGTGGAATCATGTGGTGTCATGTGGTGCAGTCAGTTAGGGTGGCAGGCTAGTACTCAGAGGGTTCCTAGTTTGAACCCTGGCTGTGTCGACATGAAGTTGTGCCCTTGGGTCACATTACTTGCCTCAGGGGGTAATGTCCCTGTACGTGCTGTAAGTGGATGCCATGCTAAATGACTAAACGGAAATGGAATGCGAGCAACGCTTGTGGTCTGGTTGGTTCATTTGACTGTTTGCAACGTGCGTACGCCAGTTCCCACACAAAGATTTTGATTTATAAAAAACACAAAATAAAAGATTTGACGGGAGAATGTGCGGTCCTCTACGCAAGTTCTGACCCTCTGGTAAACCTGCACACATTTTGGAGACAGTGGGAATTGGTGACGCAGGTGACCATACTCAGACTGCATACATCAGACTGCTGAAAGTAAATGTGGGAGGAGCGATTACTCGTAATATTTATATCTTTTGTTTTCCTCACTAACTTTTTTGTCACTCAAAGTCATCATTATCATGAAGATTAAATTCAGCAGTTTTATTTGCGCTTGTGCTGAGTAATAATTGTTCCATAAACATCCAACTCAAATTTTGTATAAAAAAATTCAGCGCTGTCTCTCACAATTAGATTTTCCGCTACGGGAGTGTATAGGGGGAGATGCCTGACTGAAGGGAATAAAGGGTAACATTGCATATACCTTTAGATAATATGTAAGATAACTGCAGAACACAGTACATAACTAAATATATTTAATACTGTGCATATATCATCAAATGTCAAAAACTGGAAATACAGTTGTTAAGCTCCCGCGCAATCACTCCACTATGTCCTTGTTACCACTTTTTCTCAAGTTCTGCCACTGTGCGCTGTCGGCCTTAAAAAAAAAAAATCGTGCCTTGATTCACAGTGAAAAACAATCGCATGCCAGGCTCATGAGATAATAGATTAACATTCATGAGGTGCTTTGCATTGACTGTTTATGATGAAAAATTGGCATGTTCAGGGCGGGGTACAGTGATAATTCACGAATGCACCGTTGTCAGTAATCTCAGATTTTTAAAGGGAACTTTGCTTTGAGGTGTGCATATGCACGGTTTTATAAATTTGAATTTTTGGCGAGTATGCCATTTTAGGCTTCTATTCATATGTACACTTTTAGTAAGAATCCTACACACAGTTTTATAAATGAGACCCCTGGTCTGATCTGGCTGGGTCTGGGGTGTTCTTGCCTGTTCTGCTTGTCAAGAGGACCGGTGCTGGTGTGCAAATTGGAGACATTGTAGTGTGTAGACTAAGAGTCTAGTACATGAACAGTTTAGTGTGTGAATCCATCATTCGTTCACCCTCTCAGCTTTACATGTATTCTATGTACCGTATTTTCCGGACTGTGGAGCGCACCTAAATATAACCTAAAATTGGAAATAAATATACATTCTGTCACATAAGATGCACTGGACTATAAGACGCCAATATCCAGGCTGAGAAATAAGATATTTTGTACTGTAAGTGTTAATTCTTAAAGCCTACCTGAACTGATTGCTTCCGAACAGTGCCTTTAAGATGGCAGTAAATGATCGAACAAAACAGAAAAGTAATTGATGGTTTTATTGATCTTCCTCCTGTGACACCAAACCACTCTCACTTTTTCGAAAGCGAAAGCTTCCGACAGGTACTCTCCCGCCCGTCAGAGATGCTTGCCTAATAATTGTAACTTGTTTGGCTAAATGCTCTTATTGCTCTTCCCTTGGCACCATGTATGTTTCATAATCTATAAGCCCGATTATCATGCTGTTATGATCAGTGACCGATGCTCTTTTGTAAAGCTCTCTCTTGGAAGTCGCTTTGGATAAAAGCGTCTGTTGAATGAATACATTTAAATGTAAAGCGCAACTGAAGCCACAAGTCACTTATTCTTCTTCCTGAGGGCTGAAGAAGTTCATAGGAAAGCTGCATCTCTTTATAAGCCGCATGGTTCAAAACGTGGGGAAAAAGAAACCTGAAAATGTCTGAAGCTTGTAGGTTTTCTCCAAGCCTCCTCTTCCTCAGCCTCTTCATTCCTCACCTCTTCAGTGGTACTCATGGGATCTTTTCTGCCATGTGTCCAAGCTGAAGTAGCAACACAATCATGTAGAGGACTTTCCCAAACCCTACCCTTTTCTGTGTCTCTATTAGGATGATTTTTGTGTTCATTAGTTCTGCTTTTGCCTTTAGGAAGTAACCTATCAACCCAGACCCCTCTAGTCTGTCTATGTCTTCGCCCACTCTGTGATTTGAGTATTGTCAGGTCTGGGCTGAATGACCAACCAAAGAGTGTCTTCCCATCATCACCTGTCACCGGGAGAGGAAATACCTTCTCTTTGTTCCTCTCTATTCTATTCCATCTGAGGTCTTTTAATGAAGTTCCCAGCTTGGAGAACTATGAATTTGGTTTGTCATTTTGTCAACAGACATATTGGTTGAAAATCAGGTTTTGATTTATACTGATCTGCTTCCTGCTCCTCCTGTTTTCTCCTCTCACTCTTTCTATCTCTCTCTCTTTCTTTATTTCTCTGTCTCTCTTTCTGCCTCTATCTTTTTCCCTGTCTCTTTCTCAGACACATGGCTCAGGTGGATCTGAAGAGCTCGGCGTTCTGGTTGAGAGCGAGCGTGGGCGTCACCGTGTGTGCAGTGCTGGGCTTCGCCATGTACAGAGCTCTCCTCAAACAACGATGATCAACCGCCAGACATTAGGGAACCCCCAGCCCCCCCCCCTTTCTTCATGAATAACAATATACCCTACCCACCCTGCCAACCTGAACCATACCCCTTATACCCCTTATCCATGAGACAGAACAAACAAGAGAAGTCATAGACGCATTTTATATATTTGAAATTGAACTGAGTGTCATTTTGAAATTATGTGTCTGTTTTTTCTGTGAGGGGGGGCGTGGATGGGCACCTGCTCACCACCGTCTAATCGGACCCAGGCTATCTAATATCTTTTGCTCTTGACTAGTCATGGGGTGGGGTTCCCTTATCAGACAGTACTAGCAGTAGTTGCTGGTTGTTTTTAAAGTACATAGTAACATAACCTGGCTTCTTTTCTCAGGTCAGTATTAGCTAGTGGTCCATCCAGGCCAGCTTCAGCAGAGGGTAGCCACACTCAAAACTCAAAAGGGACAGAACAGCATTGTTTATATATGTATATATTATATTACCAGGGTGCTACTTAAGAGTACCTGACGAGAACACATTAAGAACTAAAGCTTGCCACAGTGAATGAAGGTTTCAGCTCCTCACCATTGTTTGTCATTCTTCAATGCCATTTTTTCAACGTCAAAGAAGTCGCACATTTTGTCTGTATTAATTTATTAACCTTTATTCTGTTTGAACTGTTTGCTCATTGTTGCATGAAGGACACACAACTGCGAAGGACTTTATATTTTCCATGTATTTTTGTATCTAGTATTATCAAAGCCGCCTCCATCATCACCGTCAACCCTGTGCTTCTTGGATTTCTTTTTCCCTTTGTTTTTTTGGATAGAGTTTTTGCCTCTTATATTTTTATGAAGTTATAGACACGACTGTTGAGCCTGTAGAAAGGATTATGTTATTAACAGCCATTGCGTGTACCTTTCCCAACCTGAACCATGGAACTGTTTATTCTTCGAACTGACTTTTCCAGCATTTACATTAAAGAACTGTGTGATTTGACAGCGTGTCTCTGCGTGTGTATATGAATAAGGTTCTATTTGTTTGATTTCTTGCAAAATTCTCCATCTTTAAAGTACTCCCAGTATAAACAAACAACACTTTATACTAATATAAACTTTATGCCACGGCTACAGAAACTATCAAACTACAATCCAACAATGACACTATTCTTGGTTGTTTTTCAGCGGGTTTATGTGGAGTTAATAGAGACAAAGGATTGTTTGGGTGCTAGAATGGAGAAGTGAGTGGAGGATGGTGATATCCCTTGGCTCTGCTGCCGAGAGGAGGAAGTTAAGCCAAACCTCAAACAGGTACTCATCCACAGCTAGCAACATGTTCTGGATTAAGTCGAGTTCTAACCCAAATCAATGGCAAGGAAATATTTGCTTTATGAAGGATTCTTAAAACGGGAAATATGTTCTGGTGAGACATTCAACGATATATTTATCGATGCCATTATCTGTAACTGGTCAACTAAGGTAAAAGCATTGTGAGCTAATTATTGTTCAGTGGAGTTATATGCGGTTCAGTCAAGACACTCGTGTGATTGATTTGATAATAAATTGATGATTTATTGATAACAATGACATGGAAATATGTTTGACTTTGGCGGAGTGGAATGTCTAAAAGGGGAGCGCTCCCTACCGCCTCAAAGCAATACATACGTGCATACGTATATGACAAGAGGCATGGAGCAATAGAGATATAATCCCCATTATAGACAGACAGACAGACATACATACAGACATACAGACAGACAAGGGGGAGAAAGGGGATGGTGGTGGACGGCAGCAACACTGATCATTAGACAGTCGGGGTGAGTGTTTGAATATCCGTGCGGCCTTTAAAGGCCGTCTTCCTGGACGAGGCCCAATGGGCTTGCACTAGTTGAGTCAGGTGTGTTCATGAGTGATGACGTGTACTGCTAGTGCATGCCAGGGAATGAGTGATGATGTGTACTGAGGTGTGTGAATGAATGATGATGTATACTGAGGTGTGTGAATGAGTGATGATGTATACTGAGGTGTGTGAATGAATGATGATGTATACTGAGGTGTGTGAATGGGTGATAATGTATACTGAGGTGTGTGAATGAGTGATGATGCGGGCAGCCCAAGTGTCATACCAGAACTAGCTCCACCCATTGTGTACACATTTACATTTATTCATTTAGCAGATGCTTTTATTCAAAGCGACTTACAAGAGAGAGCTTTACAAAAGAGCTTCAGTCACTGAGCACAGCAACTTGATAGACCCCAACATAGCAGGCATCTAGATTACAAAACATATATCATGAGAACGAATAAGTGCCAAGGAAGGAACTATAAGTACATTCAGCTGAACATTGTACAAGTTTTGAAGTGAGCCTCCGCCAGGCAGTAGTCTATCTGTGGCTTCCTTCGAAGCCTGTGCCCGTTTTTGTTGGTGGATGGAAGTGTTGATGATGGGGTTGAAACCAGTGCCCTGGGGTCTATCTGCTGGTACTCACAAGTCTTCATCATTATCCCAACAGTCCCCTTAACTTGCTGTAATCCGACCTAACCCTAGACTGAGAACAAGAAAGCGATCTGCAGTTTGATCTGTTAAACCATTCTGGACATGGTACAACAGCTAAAACATTCCTTGATATTTAATACCAGCCAACTGGTTAGCCAATTAGCTAACCCTCCAAAATACAACAACCTTGTTCTATTGATCGCCAGAACCCTTCCACTATTTAGCCGGGCTAACTAACCCAGTACAAGTAAACCCGTTAATGTTCTATGTTTAATTCCCTTTCCTTGCGGCCTAGAATCTGTTTACGACTGTTAATTGCTACTAGACTAGGTTTAAAAAGGTTGACTGTGGTTGAGCTGGCAGCCAGTGTCATTTAACAACAAGATCTGTGTCGTGGACACCTCGCATTAACAGGATACAGTGGGCTGGGTGAGACCCAATGAACTCAGATATTGAATAAACTTTTTAAGGGAGGATAATGTACATTTTAGTATCCCAGAAATGTATAGTAAACTGTAGCAACTAGGCGTATCACATAAGCACAAGTACATTGGAAATGTATCTTGTCCATTTGTGGTTACGGGGAACTGACAGTGGATGATATGGAAATCTGACTTATCAAATATGGAAAAACACCAAACCGCATTACTACACATGTAATTTTTTTAACACACGTTTATTCAATGTGTTGTGAGGGAGGGGCAACATTGGAGGTTAGGGGTGCCTATCCTGCTCGCCACTTTGGACACCTCCAAGGAAATTGAGCTGGCGATCTTTTTCACCATGTCATCTTCAGCTCGTTCAGGACGTCATTGATCAGATCCACGGCTATGTCGCTCAGGGTAGGACTGGACAAGCGCGTGTGCAAGTCTCCATCGGAGTTCTTCTTCATGGCAGGTCCAGACTCAAACCTCTGCATGGCTGGGCTCAGAGGCCCATTCACTTCCTTCACAACTAGCGTCCCAATGTTCCCGACAGTGGAGAAGAAACAATCAGCGGGAACCTGTTCAAAATAAACAGATTTACAAGAAAGGTAAGACTAATGTAGGATGCCAAGGCATTTAAACATGATTAGACAGAATTAGAACTTTCAAGTCCACAGATAAGCAATTGCATGTTTGACAGAACCAGTATAGGTTACAATAATGAGTAAAGTGTTTGTTTTAACTTACAGATGTCTTTGATTGTCCCTCCATTTGGTCCACCTCCCTACAAGTATATGAATGAGAAAGAAGTCATGAAAAAACTTGGTTTAATGATTCAATTCTGGCATTATTTGCCATCTTAAAAAGGATGTGAAACTTTTGGAGTCACCGTTTAGTATGTTGCAGGATGGCATGAAAGTGGTTACTGGACTGTTCAACTTTGGGAGATGCTAGTAAAAAAAAAAGCAGAATCAGTTTCAGTAATTGACATTTTAATCGGTAAATGATCTCTTGATGTTGCACTCACGTATGATGTTAGTGGGAAGAGAAATTGATGCATCCTTGCTCGCATATTTAGCCATGTTTTCATCAAATCCAGAGTGTCTCTAAAATGACAAACATACAGTCTTGGTTATGCTTTATCCACAGCCTAACTAACTCTCTCTATACCAGCAGGTTATAGATGCTAACTTCACCAACCTTGATGTTGGACAGTGGCTTTAGCTTGGTGAATGTTGTCTGTTTCACTCCCTGGTCGATGCAGGTCACTTAGAATGATAAAACACAAAACATAGTCAGTCCAGTGTGTCCGAGCAGTGATGAGCATGATGCGGTGGTGAGGTAAGTCCTTAGTGTCTCACAGGATCTGATCTGTTCCTCCTGCAGAACGGTGTTCCTCACATTGGTCAGATGGTCACTCATCTCAGCGACACTCTCAGCCATCCGTCCTTTCCGCTCCCCCTGTTTCTGGAAGTCAAAACACTTTAGTAATCGACTAAATTGAAGGAGGTATTTTGAAATGCATGTTGAAAGGTTCATTGTCCCTTTCACCCTCATTTGTCTGAACTGGAAGAGAGAAGGGGGAGCATGGGCATACAGTCTTGGTTATGCTTTATCCACAGCCTAACTAACTCTCTCTATACCAGCAGGTTAGAGATGCTAACTTCACCAACCTTGATGTTGGACAGTGGCTTTAGCTTGGTGAATGTTGTCTGTTTCACTCCCTGGTCGATGCAGGTCACTTAGAATGATAAAACACAAAACATAGTCAGTCCAGTGTGTCCAAGCAGTGATGAGCATGATGCGGTGGTGAGGTAAGTCCTTAGTGTCTCACAGGATCTGATCTGTTCCTCCTGCAGAACGGTGTCCCTCACATTGGTCAGATGGCTACTCATCTCAGCGACACGTTCAAGCAGGCGTTTCTCAGCCGTCCATCGTTTGCACTCCCCCTGTTTCTGGAAGTCAAAACACTTTAAAGTAGTAATTGACCAAATTGAAGGAGGTATTTTGAAAGGCATGTTTAAGCGTTAATTGTCCCTTTTACCCTCATTTGTCTGAACCGGAAGAGAGAAGGCGGAGCATGGGCTACCTTTTTATCTCGCTCTTCTTTGGAAGCTTTCGACTTGAGTGTCTCCAGCCTCATCTCCCTCTGCACTTCAGTAATCACCTGCTTCAGCATGTTACAGCCCTTTGATCTCCACGCCTTCAAACGTGAACGAGCTATCTGGTCTGAAATATTTATGTTTTCTTCCGGATTTCTGGGAATAGCTTGGTTCCTCTTTGGCCTAACCTGGTCAGACCTGCTGTCTGGGTAAGATAAGGCAGTCTGGGTGTGGATCTTTGGCAGCTTTGTTCGTGAACAGGCTCTAGTCCTCAGCTGTCTCTCTGGCCTGGGTAGAGAAGAACTCCACCTTGTCAAACAGACCCGTACTGCTAAACCATGACTTAAACCGCGGCTCCATTCTGTCTGTTTTACCATCCTCTTAATCTCTGCCCCTGAGACCACATGTTTACATTATTACACGCTTCACTAACCTATCCTTGTCTTTATGGAGCTCCTGTGTAGCCATGTCCCTGCCCTCAAACAGAATCCACTCCATCACATCCGCAATGGGAACATCCGAAGACAGCTTCCCATCGCTCTGCATGGACAGAACCATCCTGACCAGCTCCTTCTGGGAAAACAACACATGGGGAGACATGTTTACGGTCTATCAACACCCTATTCGTCAAACATGATCAGTTGATATTGAGACTTGATTACCTGCTCGGCTCTAAAGCTGTGATCCCAGTCCAGCTGAACCTCAGCCAGGTGGTCCATGTACTTGTTGAATTCCTTCATAGAACAAATCACCTGAAAATACACAACATCACTATGTAGTTTAGATGTGCTTCTGACTGTATGGGTTTTGCCTATTCTTGATTTATTCCAAATAGAATTGTTTTGACGGCTGACTTTGTCATCTTTGGTTATGAAGCCGTTAGTACGGAGATGATCGTGAATGTCTTTGCGATGAAAGTACGTCCTCAAGTTTGGGTCGTTTAGGTTGCTGTACAAAGAGGGCAGTTTGTAGCCATTGGGGTCAGTCAGATCAAATCCACTCTTTGGTTGGACAAGCTGTGTGCACACGTAAATAAAATAGGCTAAATAGCTCAATCATACATGACGGAATTGTGAAGTACTGTTATCATGAGTACAAAAAGTTATATATTTTATTGAAAACCTTCAGCTAAAAAAAAAAAAAAAAAACGTAAGAATGTTTTTCAATTTCAGCACTCACCCTTTGGCAAAGGCGAGATGTGGAAAAGATGGTGGGGCCTCCTGTTGGTCTGCACTGTGACAGATTCATGATCTCATCACTCTAAAACACAGAAACATGCACAGTAGATCAGTAGGTAACAGGACTGTATGACTGGTTAACAGGACGGTACAATAGATATTCCTTTTAATAAATACAACATTTATACGTTTAAATGACAGATCGAGATGTACCTTATATTTTAATAACTCATCTGTACCATTATGCAAAATGTCTTGAATTGTATGGAATTCTACAGCTGTTTAGGAAGCCAAACGACCACAGTAAAATCAATTGGTGAGCCAACCTGCCACTCAATTTGTAGCCAATACCTGTGTGAATACGATCCCGTATGTGGCAATGAGGTTTTCCCCTTTTGTCTGTATTAGGCTCAAAGCCCTTATTGCCATCGGCTACTAGCCTGAACATCAATGCCACAGCTTCAATTTGATATAGGTATCTCCTCAGTAAATGTACAGAAGCAAGAAACTAACCTTAGAAACGTGTACTGTAGCACCCCCACTATTTGATTTAATATTCCCAGATCAATTTTTCAATTGATGACACGAACTATCACTCAATATGTAGCCAATCCCTGTCTGAATACCGTCCCGTATGTGGCATTGGGGTTTTAACAGTTTAAGACGTCTGGAATGAACCGAGTCTTCTTTACATCGTTGGCAAATAACCTACACTTAATATCCACAACCTTAACTTGATATCAATCTGTTCAAGAAAGTCTTCTCTGCATGACTGTGAAAACCGCTAACGTTTTCCAGTTGTGACTTTTGAGATATTTTATTTTATGCCCGCTCTACAACGGAACTCCGACTGGTTTTTTAAACTCAAGGGACGCCTGACAAAAAAAGACAATGTTTGGCGTGGCGAGCATTTTATAACTGTTAATGTGATGTGTTGCCATCGTATTTAAGACTAGATATTTAACAAGCAAGAGGTTTGTTAACGTAACTGTATACATATCTATCTCGTACTGGCGCTGTCGCTGTCGTGAAACTAGCCCCTTTTCCACAAACAGCTGATTAGCTTCGAAAAACCTTTAAACACGTCTAATCTTCGCAAATATTGGTAATGTTATTGTGCACACGTATTTGAGTATAGTTACTATGTCATTTAATTCCATAATTTTCCCAGGAATAACTATTAAAACGTATTTTTCGAGAAAAAAAAAAACGCTCAAATGGGTTTGTCCTCCCAAATAACTCGTCAAACGATCCTGTGTTGTTATGGCAACAGGAACTGAACATATTTATACAATTTTAGACCCAATCCTCTCTAATTTCTAGCTACAGCAGATCCTAGCTACCTGTTGAACCTAGCTGTCTAGTATAGCTCTGTGTTAGCATCCAAGAAGGCAACGTGTGATTTCTACCTTGATGGACAGAAGTCACTGATATCTTACCGAACATGTCAGGTTCTGATCTTCTTAACTCATCTCACTCTTTGCAAACTGATCTTTTCTCTTCTTCTCATTCACAGCATGTGTGTTATTTAACACTGATCAGATGTTCCATTGTGCTGCTGTCTAGCTGCATTCCAATCAGCATCACAATAAAAAATGCTTGTGACGCTTCCTGTTACCTGAATCAGATGAATGTGCATTATTCCTGACCAGTGGCTCTAATTTCAATATGATAACATCTTCAATAGTCAGTTCAAATCTAAATAAACACAGTCAGTGTTTTGTCAGTTTATATTACACAACTATCCAGGGGCGGCCAGGGACAAAGAATCAGCCCTAGCATTTTGGACCAGACTGGCCCACAACATTTGATAACACACCTTTTCAGTCTTTTTGATGCAACTGTGCAAGTCTTTAAAACAACAAACCTTGAGCCATGCAATAACTTAACAGGAATCAGTGAGGGTGGACACATGAAATACCTCCAAATGAAAATACTTGTCATTTATTAACAGTATAAAAATACACTGCACCACTCAATCACAGTAATGAACTAAATTATGTCATTTCAAAAAAAGTGTTATTTTCTTTCATTGTAGGCTAACTTAGTTAGTTGAACGAAGAAATTGAGATTTCTAACTCTTCACTTTTCACTCACAATCAGGGCCGGTTCTAGACAGGCATATATGAGGGGGCAGTCAGAAATGTGAAGGGGGCATTCGCTCACAATACTAAGCTAGGCTCATGTTCTCATCCAGCTAGTCTACAATGTTTTCAGTAAAAATAATGCCAATGATCAGAACCTTTTTGAGCTCATTTCACCTGCATTTAACTAACCAACTTGGCCATAGGGCAATAAACAGAATTATTTAATCGACATTTTATCATATTCATCAAGGGGTTGGATGGCATCATCCTACTCGTTGCATTTCATACAGGCTGCCGAGGCGTCAGCGGGGGCCGAGGCGTCAGCAGGGCCGAGGCGTCAGCGGGTCCCTGGCCTCAGGCTCTTTGTCAGGCGACTGGCGAGTGACTCCCCTGTCGTCCTGGGCTAAAGGAAGCTGGTTCTGGAGGGAGAGTAGCACCTCGAACTGTCCACCTCTACGTGTCCACGTGATTTGTTTTTCGGGACGAGCCCTGTTCCAGCCACCAGGAAGGGATCCCCCACGGGCCAGTCCGGCCTGGTGGTGCGTGAGACGGCTCCTGGCACCAGAAAAGACAGAGTCATGTCACACAGCTCATTCTCACATTTGAGTCATTTAACAGATTCTGTTATCCAGAGCAACTTACAGCCAGTACAGGGACATTCCCCACGAGGCAAGTAGGGCTGAGTGCCTTGGCCAAAGACACAACGTGACTACCTTCACCCCAGACCCCAGAACTGAGCTGCTAAACACTTCACCTTCCTGGTGGGTAAAGTGGTCTCCTTTCTCTTCCTGAAAGTGTTGATGGAGGGCTTGATAAGACATTTACATTACATTCATTAATTTTGCAGACGCTTTTGTCCAAAGCTAAATGAATAAATGTAAATAAGACCCTACATGCTCTCGTCATCAAGGAGCGGGGTACAAGGCCTCATTGGGGCCTGAGGCGTAGCATCACTGGAGGGGGATGAGGAACAGGCTGTCATCCTCATCAAGGGGCGGGGTCCAAGGCCTCAGTGGGGTCTGAGGCTTCAGCGGGGGCCGCTTCAGCGGGGGCAGAGGCAAGTAGGGTTGAGTGCCTTGCCCAAAGACACAACGTGACTACCCTCACCCCAGACCCCAGAACTGAGCTGCTCTTACCCGCAAACTTCACCTTCCTGGTGGGTAAAATGGTCTCCTTTCTCTTCCTGAAAGGGTTGATGGAGGGGTTGATAAGACATTTACATTACATTACTTTTGCAGATGCTTTTATCCAAAGCTAAATGAATACATGTAAATAAGACCCTACATGCTCTCCTCTTAGTATCCTGTTAATGCGCATGTGTCCACGTCACGGATCATGTTGTTAAATGACACTGGCTGCCAGCTCAACCACAGTCAACCTTTTTAAACTTAGTCTAGTAGCTAGCTAACCGTCGTTAACAGTTTTGTAGGCCAACAAGAAAAGGGAATTAAACATAAAACATTAACGGGTTTACTTGTACTGAGGTTAGTTAGCCCGGCTAAATAGTGGAAGCGTCCTGGCGATCAATAGAACAAGGTTGTTGTATTTTAAAACAACAAATTGCAGGTTATTTTTCACGAAACTATTACAACACATGTTCCAAGACCAAGGAGATGGTGGTGGATTTCCGCAGACACCGACCTCCCCCTCCACCGGTGAACATCCAGGGAATGGACATTGAGAGAGTAGAGTCCTATAAGTACCTGGGTGTTCACCTGAACCACAAACTGGACTGGACTCACCACACTGACGCACTGTACAAGAAAGGTCAGAGCCGGCTGTACTTCCTGAGGAGGCTGAGGTCTTTCGGAGTGCAGGGGTCACCCCTAAAGTCTTTCTATGACTCAGTGGTGGCCTCTGCCATCATGTACGGTGTGGTCTGCTGGAGCAGCGGCATCACTGAGAGGGAAAGGAAGAAGCTGGACAAGGTCATCAAGAAGTCCAGCTCAGTCCTGGGCTGCCCTCTAGACTCAGTGCAGGAGGTGGGTGACAGACGTGTCCTGGCAAAGCTGACAACCATGCTGGACCACGAGTCACACCCCCTGCAGGACTCACTGTCCGCTCTGGAGAGCAGCTTCAGCAACAGGCTGATTCACCCTCGGTGTGTGAAGGAGAGATTCCGCAGGTCCTTCCTTCCTGCTGCTGTCAGACTGTTTAACAATAATCACTAAATACTGCTGTCCATAGCCACTATCATGTGCTACACCTTTACCATTATTATAACTATTACCTTCACTACCTCACCACCATGCAGTATTACTGTTATTACTCTTTTATTGTATCTATATCTGTATTATATATTTTTTGGCTTTTATTACTTACCTCAATCATGTGCAATACTCATGTTATATTGATACTCTGTACTAAGTGCAATATTTCTACTTAACTTGCTTACTTTTTGCAATACTGTAATGCTGTAAATCTCCATTCTCCAAAACTGTCTATATGTCTATATGTCTACCTAACTTATTTTTTTATCATACTGTAAAATACTGTAATTCTGTATCTCAACTGCAATAACTGCCTGCATGTCGACTTGTCGACTTAACTTACTATTTTGTACACTGGACTACTTAACCAGACTACTTAATTACTTAATTACTTAATTACTTATTTTCTTATTTTTTTTTATATATCTGACCTTATCGTGCCCGCCTATTGCTATTGCCATTGTTATTGCTATTGTTATGTTATTGTCATTATGTATATTACCCTGCAACTCTGTGTGCTGTACTTTACCCTGCTGCTGTTGTGAACTGCAATTTCCACCTCCTGGAGGACAAATAAAGGTTCATCTAATCTTATAGTCAATTGAACTCATAAATGACTACAAACACTGTCAAAGCAAACACATAGCTGATCTGTGCAGTAATTCCCCCCCAAACAAATAATGCATGTTCCCACATAATGTGTTTTGAATACAGGTGAACCCAAGTATTATCCAGCACATTCTCCCCTCAGTCTCACCTGTGCATCAAGCTTGGGGAGGCCCTGTGGGCGGGATTAGAGTCATGCCCTGCCTGTGCAAATCATCACTTCTTCTGGTTTTACAGCGGTTGGCATCTAATTTAAAGGAGCATTACCGCCACCTACTGTTCCGGAGTATAGATCCGACTCAAGGCTTACAATCTATTGTAAAATAAAAAAATAATAATAAAAAAATACTTTCAATTATATTCTGTAGCAAATCACTCAAGGTAAATGTAACTGATATATCATTCTCTACACTTACCTTTTGCTTACTACAATACCCTGATTGGAGGGGCAGAATTTACTCCTGCAATTCCCACATTGTCTCAGTTGAGGGCTTGAGAGCATCAATTACTTTCAAAAGGGAATTTAATTGAATTCTCTGCAGTCTGTTGTCCTCTTGTGGTCGCTATCAGTTATTACAGAAGCCAAATCAACTATCATGCATCATGCATGTAGCATAATTGAATGTAAACCAGGTGACAGCTTGAAGCGCTCCACTGGCTACATGACTTCAGCTGTGATGGTTGGACTCCTGGTTGACGGATCCAAGGGTTGCCCCAATTTGGTCAATGTTATAGCCCTGGCCAAGGAGTCTGGGATTACGGTAAACAAACAAATATTCTAATCCGATGGATCATCTGTGTCTAGACGACCATGATGAGTGCATTTCAGATAATAAAAAATCTTCAGGTAAACAAAAATCGCTTCTAGGGTTGTGAAGGGAGCCGGTGTGAGGTGGAGCTCTGTATCAAGGGGCCCCGTGCCCGGATCTCATTCATTCATTTTCTTCCGCTTATTCCCGTTAGGGGTCACGGGTGACTGTAGCCTATCCCAGTTACTTCCGGGCCGTAGGCAGGGTACATCCTGGACTGACACAGACATTGACAGACAACATAGAGACAACCATTCACTCACACAGTGCCCGGATCTCCTTAAATGTTTTTCTTTTTCCAAATAAACCCAGTGTGATCAGTGAGGAGGATGTGATGTGTCTCAGTAAAGTGCTGTGGGAAGGTCTCACAGGAAACATGCACACCAGCTAGATTTAGTCCCTTTAGACATCTTAGGTGAACGGACATGAATTTTTGTGGATTTAAATTCGTCATCCTCCTCTTTATTTCAGCGTCCCATAATAAAAGTGAGATTACAAACACACAACCACAAGAATTGCTGAAGGATCTTGGTTTGAACATACTTACTGTAGGTTGTTGCTCCTTTTTTCTTTTAACTGTCAGCATTGAAATGAAACATTTCAAATTAACTCGTAATTCGTGCATTTTGTCTTCAATTTGTAACCCTTTTTAACTGTGTAGTATGGGAAATAAAAATCTGTTTCAATCTGGTCTTTCAGAGGATCCAAATTGTCTAAATCTTACACAATTTAGGGCTCTAAGATTCGAAAGGAGATTGGCAGTGGCTACTCTGCATAGAGTTCAAAGAAACTTCCAACCACATTAAGACACTGACACACAACTATTTTTTTCCTAAATAGGTATATTTCAAAATTTAAACAAAAAATGTACATTTAAGCTGTCACCTTTTTATGAACAAAAAAAATGTCATTCAATGGCTACTCAAAAAGTTAAGAAAAAACAACAATTCAAATAAAACAATAAAGTTCCAGTTCAATACTGTCCTTTGAGTGAATATACTCCTCTTTTTTGTTGTTGTTCAATACTTAGTCTTTTCAGTTTATATGGTTATCAGGCTTGACCAAAAAATAAATTCTTCTGAGATCTCAGGTAAGAAAAAACAAATACTGAACGGAAATAGGAAAATCCCTTTTGTCCTACCACCCTTCTTGGAATTGGGTGTCCCTCGGATCCAGAACTCTCCAGCAGTGTCCAGTTAGGAAAAACACACCTCAGTATGCGGATGATTCTATCAAGAAAAAAAAAAACAGCCTGCACAACACGTGCAGAGCAATTACTTAACACGAAACTAATGTACAATACACCTGCATTGTCGTGTCCGTTGCTATCTCTTCACAATTATCTTACTGATCCACTATCAATATATTTCTATCCAAAATAAAATAAATGTACAATAAATGACCAACGGAAAAGTGAATAGGAATACTGAACTTAACTTCACAGCATCATCGCAGCCATGCGTTACCCACGTGTAATGCTCTTGTAAGAAACACACGTGCGGTTGCGCTAGCTTACTTTTCACAAGCCAACCTTAGCTAACTACATACTAGCACGTTTTAACAAGCTCATTATCCACAAAAACATACATATTATATCCTGACTGGTTTCATAACTCGAAATGTTCACTGACTCACACGTTCATACATTTCAATACCACAAGTCTGCTAAATGCATAAATTGAACAACACTTACCAGGATAAATCTTCGAAAATATCTCACTATCTTTGGTTTACTTATAATATATCTCACTATCTTTGGTTTAACTTATAATATAACAACTTTCCGTACTATTACGAACATTTCAGTGCTTAGCTATACTTTTCGGTAATAACACTATGCGGTTTTTCTTCGTCTGACCTTCCAGAAGAAAAAAATGAAGAAAAAAAACGAATTGTCTCTCGCAGCTGCGCAAGAGGACCGTGTGCAACGCGAATGTGCATTCACGGAACATCAAAATAAACGTAAAAAAATAAAACATCACATTTACAGCAAATATTATTTTTTTTAGCATTTTACTCATAAAATAACTCTGGGTTACAATACAGCAAATACAAATACAATTATATATTTACTCATAAAATAACTCTGGGTTACAATACAGCAAATACAAATAAAATTATATATTTACTCATAAAATAACCCTGGGTTACAAATTATTGAAATTTGAGGAGCTTGGCGATTGTTCAGATAGGTTGGAGTTAATTGGTTTTAATTAGTATACTGGAACAAGGTTTCCGTAACCAAATTGATGTGAATGTACATTTTTGTACATTGATCGTATCCATTCTCCATTTTATTCTATAACTGAACTGTAAAATACATGGTTGAAAATGTTTAAATGTAGGAATAATTATATATTCTAACATTTGGACTTTTGAGTAAAGTCAAATGGTTTTCATCCTGTCCAGCCTATTTTGTGTTGAATGCATGAGCGCTACATCAAATAGTCAATAGCAACCTTTTATTTTCAACAGATTTACATGTCTCCCAAACCAAAATAACACACTGGCGTACAGGAGTGATAGGGTGTCGTGGAAATGTTTGACCAATGTTTGTACAATTAACATTTCTTGAACAGGAGGTCTCCTGCATTCTTTAAGAGCCATTTGCTTTGATGAGTGATGATGCTCTTTTGTGAAGCTCTACTGATTGAATAATGTAAATGTTGCTTTTGTCAAGATGGGGGTTGTGATCCTTCCTACCAACCAGACAATACAGCATTTTGGGCAGATACCTCCTGAAGCATTTACATTGGAGATGTGAAGTCTGGAGATAATGTGGATTCAACTTACTCTATTGTCTTTGGAGATTTAACCAATCAGAGAACAGACATGGGACAGACTGCATGTCTGTGATAGACCAATGACTTCTGAGACTATAAAATGGTCTGTTGAAAGTATGTTTGGGGGTTCAGGGCGATCAGCTGCGTAGTGCTGGTGGTCCCTGGACCTCTCCAAGGTTTTGGAGATGTAGACCAGGGTTCCATGCTAGAATGCTAGCTGGAACTGTATGGTATTGTCTTTGTGTAACTTTCATGTGTTTGTGCATTGTGTGTGAACATGTGTGTAACGTTGCTTCAGTATTCCTCATACGTTTTCCAGTTTTGCTACTTGTAATAAACATTAACAAGTTACTTCACCCAACTTTAGTCGAGCGGATTGATTCTCAGAAAACTCCCACCACATAGGGATAACTAGTATCTTTATTTATTTATTCCTCAATACACCTTATAACATCACTGATTACCAGGGGCGGACTGGGACAAAGAATCAGCCCTGGCATTTTGGACCAGACCGGCCCACAACATTTGATAGCACACCTTTTCAGTCTTTTCGATGCAACTGTACTCTTTAAAGTCTTTAAAACAACATACCTTGAGCCATGCAAAAACTTAACAGGAATCAGTGAGGATGTAACACATGAAATACTTCCAAACGTGTCATTTGTTAAAAGGATAAAAATACACTGCAACACTCAATCACAGTAATGAACACAATTTTAAAAAGTTATATTTTATTTTATTGCAGGCTAACTTACATTGTTTGTAGCCTAGCTACAAAAAACAGCCAATGTTTTTCCAGGCCTAAATAGGAGCTTACCCTAGGACTACTAGTTGAACAAAGAAATTGAGAGTGCTAACGCTTCACTTTTCACTCACAATACTAAGCTAGGTTTATGTTTTCATCCAGCCAGTCAACAATGTCTTACAGTAAAAATAACGCTTCCCTGTCGTGGAGCTAAAGGAAGCTGGTTCTGGAGGGAGAACAGCACCTTGAACTGTCCACCTCTACGTGTGTCCACGTATTTGGTTTTCGGGACGAGCCCTGTTGATGGCACCAGGTAGGGATCCCCCACGGGACAGTCTGGCCTGGTGGTGCGTGGGACGGCTCCTGGCACTACAAGCCAGTACAGGGACATTCCCCACGAGGCAAGTAGGGAGAAGTGCCTTGCCCAAGGACACAACGTGACTACCCTCACCCCAGACCCCCAGAACTGAGCTGCTGTTACCTGAAAACTTCACCTTCCTGGTGAAGTTTCTCCACCTGGAAGGGTTGATGGAGGGGTTGATAAGACATTTACATTACATTTATTAATTTAGCAGACGCTTTTATCCGAAGCTAAATGAATACATGTAAATAAGACCCTACATGCTCTCGTCATCAAGGAGCGGGGTACATGGCCTCAGTGGGGACTGAGGCGTAGGATCCCTGGAGGGGGATGAGGAACAAGCTGTCATCCTCATCAAGGGGCGGGGTCCAGAGCCTCAGCGGGGACCAAGGCCTCAGTGGGGCCTGAGGCTTCAGCGGGGGCCGCTTTAGCGGGGGCAGATGCTTCAGCGGGGGCCGCTTCAGCGGACGCCGAGGCTTCAGCGGGGGCTGAGGCTTCGGCGGGGCGCTGGCCTCAGGCTCTTTGTCAGGCTCTTTGTCAGTAATTCCCCTGTCGTCCTGGGCTGAAGGCTGTGCGTCAGGCTCCAGATGCTGTTTCTGGAGGGAGAACAGCACTTCAAACTGTCGACGTCTACGTCTGTTGACGCATTTAGTTTTCAGGACGAGCCCTATTGATGGCAGCAGGCAGGGATCCCCCACGGGACAGTCCGAGACCTCAACATAGCAGGCATCTAGATTACGAAACATACATCGTGAGAACCAAGTGCCAAGGAAAGAACTATAAGTGCATTCAGCTGAACATTGTACAAGTTTTGACTGGAGCCTCCGCGAGGCAGTAGTCTATCTGTGGCGCGAGTCAAAAGGTAACGACACAACAATAGCGAGTTTCTAAACTACAGCTATAACAAGTGATATTTCTGAGTGCCATACTAATTCTAATGTTTCTAAGTGCCTATTAAATTCTCGGAATATAATGGCTCAATTCGGTCCGCTGGACTGGAAACTGCTCCCGGTTCAGCCACTGCGGAGGTAGTGGAGGGAGGAGTACCCCAGTGGGGATGAGACAAATGGCAAGTTGGCCCGGTCCATCTCGGTGAGAGGGAAGTCCTCCGCATACACATAGTCTCCCGGTTGATAGGGATGACATGGCTCCGCAGCGGGTTCAGGCATGGAAGCTTGCACCTGTGAAGGCACAGCCCTAGCTGCTTTAGCTAGGGCATAACAAAAGTTCACCATTGTATCATCCATCTGGTGGATATTCATCTGTTTCATTGATAGCGGGGGAAAGACAGGTAATCTCATTGGCCTCCCTAAAACTATCTTGTGTGGAGAAAGCCCATTCCTTCTATGGGGAGTGGACCTCATGGCCATAAGAGCTAGTGGGAGTGCATCAGGAAATGTAGGCCTGTCTCTTCACATAACTTGGCTAGTTTGTTTTTCAAAGTTCCATTCTGCCTCTCCACTGCCCCCGCAGACTGTGGGTGGTAGGGGCAGTGAAACTGCTGTTTGATCTGAAGTGCTTTACAAAGTTTTTGAACAATTTGACCCGTGAAATGGGAAGCTCTATCACTGAACAGTCTTGTGGGGATCCCATATCTACAGATCACCTCTCTCATAAGAATCTTGGCTACCGTGATAGCATCAGTTTTCTGACATGGGTAGGCTTCCACCCATTTCGAGAATATGCCAACAATTACATACTCAAAATTACAACACTTGTTCATCTGAAATAAATAAATTTGTAAGTGCATAAAAGGACCACTTGGTGGCAGGTGGGCTATGTCTCTTAGGTCCCCTACGCTTCGAAGCATGTGCCCATTTTTATTGGTGGACGGAAGCATTGATGATGGGGTTGAAACTCACAAGTCTTCATCATTATCCCAACAGTCCCCTTAACTTGCTGTAATAGTACTCCGACCTAACCCTGGACTGAGAACAAGAAAGCGATCTCCAGTTTGATCTTTTTTTTGTTTGTCCAGTTTTGTACACTGGACTACTTAACCAGACTACTTAATTACTTATTTTCTTATTTTTTTATATCTGACCTTATCGTGCCCGCCTATTGCTATTGCCATTGTTATTGCTATTGTTATGTTATTGTCATTATGTATATTACCCTGCAACTCTGTTTGCTGTACTTTACCCTGCTGCTGTTGTGAACTGCAATTTCCACCTCCTGGAGGACAAATAAAGGTTCATCTAATCTGTAAAACCATTACGGACATGGTACAACAGCTAAAACATTCCTTGATATTTAATACCAGCCAACTGGTTAGCGAATTAGCTAACCCTCGAAAATACAACGACCTTGTTCTATTGATCATCATCTATTGATCATCATCCCTGCCAAACCCTCAATCACCCACGATCTCTCCATCACTATGGGATCTGCGATAGTGACCCCTTCATCCTCTGCCAGGAACCTGGGGGTCACCTTGGACGACGAGCTCTCCCTCACAGCTCACATTGCCACAGTCTCTCGGTCATGTAGATTCACCCTTTACAACATCAGGAAAATCTGAAAATACCTCTCTCAACATTCCACCCAACTGCTAGTCCAAGCCCTTGTCCTCACAAAGCTGGATTACTGCAACTCGCTACTAGCCGGCCTTCCTGCAAATGCAATCCGTCCCCTTCAGAGGATACAGAATGCAGCCGCTCGTCTGGTTTTCAACCTACCCAGACGCTGTCATGTCACCCCACTCCTCATCGCCCTCCACTGGCTTCCCATCATGGCCCGCATCAGATTCAAGACCCTGGTGCTGACCTTCCGGGCTGTAAACGGGACTGCCCCGACCTATATCAACTCTCTCCTCCAGCCCTATACCCCCACCCGTCACCTACGGTCATCTGCTGCCAACCGTCTAGTGGTACCTCCCCTCAAGAGCGCCCGAGCGCAAAACAAACTCTTCCACTGCCTGGCTCCCCAATGGTGGAATCAACTCCCCACCTCCATCAGAAGCACAGACTGCCTCACTCACCTATTTAAAGAATTGAATGGCCCTTAGGAATAGTATGGCACTTCACATAATCGAATGTGCTTTAGAACAATCTGTTGGTCCCCATATGGTGACTTGACAGTGTTGTTTGTTGTATCTCTTGCTTTATGTTCACAATCGTTGTGTTATGCATTTATAGTTCTTCCTTTGGCACTTATTGGTTCTCATGATGTATGATTTACGATCTAAAAAAACGACTGTGTTCGGGGTCTATCACGTTGCTATGCTCAATGACTGATGCTCTTTGTAAAAGCTCTCACTTGTAAGTCGCTTTGGATAAAAGCGTCTGCTAAATGAATAAATGTAAATATTGATCGCCAGAATCCTTCCACTATTTAGCCGGGCTAACTAACCCCAGTACAAGTAAACCCGTTAATGTTCTATGTTTAATTCCCTTTCCTTGCAGCCTAGAATCTGTTTACGACTGTTAATTGCTACTAGACTAGGTTTAAAAAGGTTGACTGTGGTTGAGCTGGCAGCCAGTATCATTTAACAACAAGATCCGTGTCGTGGACACCTCGCATTAACAGGATACAGTGGGCTGGGTGAGACCCAATGAACTCAGATATTGAATAAACTTTTTAAGGGAGGATAATGTACATTTTAGTATCCCAGAAATGTATAGTAAACTGTAGCAACTAGGCGTATCACATAAGCACAAGTACATTGGAAATGTATCTTGTCCATTTGTGGTTACGGGGAACTGACAGTGGATGATATGGAAATCTGACTTATCAAATATGGAAAAGCACCAAACCGCATTACTACACATGTAATTTTTTTAACACACGTTTATTCAATGTGTTGTGAGGGAGGGGCAACATTGGAGGTTAGGGGTGCCTATCCTGCTCGCCACTTTGGACACCTCCAAGGAAATTGAGCTGGCGATCTTTTTCACCATGTCATCTTCAGCTCGTTCAGGACGTCATTGATCAGATCCACGGCTATGTCGCTCAGGGTAGGACTGGACAAGCGCGTGTGCAAGTCTCCATCGGAGTTCTTCTTCATGGCAGGTCCAGACTCAAACCTCTGCATGGCTGGGCTCAGAGGCCCATTCACTTCCTTCACAACTAGCGTCCCAATGTTCCCGACAGTGGAGAAGAAACAATCAGCGGGAACCTGTTCAAAATAAACAGATTTACAAGAAAGGTAAGACTAATGTAGGATGCCAAGGCATTTAAACATGATTAGACAGAATTAGAACTTTCAAGTCCACAGATAAGCAATTGCATGTTTGACAGAACCAGTATAGGTTACAATAATGAGTAAAGTGTTTGTTTTAACTTACAGATGTCTTTGATTGTCCCTCCATTTGGTCCACCTCCCTACAAGTATATGAATGAGAAAGAAGTCATGAAAAAACTTGGTTTAATGATTCAATTCTGGCATTATTTGCCATCTTAAAAAGGATGTGAAACTTTTGGAGTCACCGTTTAGTATGTTGCAGGATGGCATGAAAGTGGTTACTGGACTGTTCAACTTTGGGAGATGCTGGTAAAAAAAAAAAGCAGAATCAGTTTCAGTAATTGACATTTTAATCGGTAAATGATCTCTTGATGTTGCACTCACGTATGATGTTAGTGGGAAGAGAAATTGATGCATCCTTGCTCGCATATTTAGCCATGTTTTCATCAAATCCAGAGTGTCTCTAAAATGACAAACATACAGTCTTGGTTATGCTTTATCCACAGCCTAACTAACTCTCTCTATACCAGCAGGTTATAGATGCTAACTTCACCAACCTTGATGTTGGACAGTGGCTTTAGCTTGGTGAATGTTGTCTGTTTCACTCCCTGGTCGATGCAGGTCACTTAGAATGATAAAACACAAAACATAGTCAGTCCAGTGTGTCCGAGCAGTGATGAGCATGATGCGGTGGTGAGGTAAGTCCTTAGTGTCTCACAGGATCTGATCTGTTCCTCCTGCAGAACGGTGTTCCTCACATTGGTCAGATGGTCACTCATCTCAGCGACACTCTCAGCCATCCGTCCTTTCCGCTCCCCCTGTTTCTGGAAGTCAAAACACTTTAGTAATCGACTAAATTGAAGGAGGTATTTTGAAATGCATGTTGAAAGGTTCATTGTCCCTTTCACCCTCATTTGTCTGAACTGGAAGAGAGAAGGGGGAGCATGGGCATACAGTCTTGGTTATGCTTTATCCACAGCCTAACTAACTCTCTCTATACCAGCAGGTTAGAGATGCTAACTTCACCAACCTTGATGTTGGACAGTGGCTTTAGCTTGGTGAATGTTGTCTGTTTCACTCCCTGGTCGATGCAGGTCACTTAGAATGATAAAACACAAAACATAGTCAGTCCAGTGTGTCCGAGCAGTGATGAGCATGATGCGGTGGTGAGGTAAGTCCTTAGTGTCTCACAGGATCTGATCTGTTCCTCCTGCAGAACGGTGTCCCTCACATTGGTCAGATGGCTACTCATCTCAGCGACACGTTCAAGCAGGCGTTTCTCAGCCGTCCATCGTTTGCACTCCCCCTGTTTCTGGAAGTCAAAACACTTTAAAGTAGTAATTGACCAAATTGAAGGAGGTATTTTGAAAGGCATGTTTAAGCGTTAATTGTCCCTTTTACCCTCATTTGTCTGAACCGGAAGAGAGAAGGCGGAGCATGGGCTACCTTTTTATCTCGCTCTTCTTTGGAAGCTTTCGACTTGAGTGTCTCCAGCCTCATCTCCCTCTGCACTTCAGTAATCACCTGCTTCAGCATGTTACAGCCCTTTGATCTCCACGCCTTCAAACGTGAACGAGCTATCTGGTCTGAAATATTTATGTTTTCTTCCGGATTTCTGGGAATAGCTTGGTTCCTCTTTGGCCTAACCTGGTCAGACCTGCTGTCTGGGTAAGATAAGGCAGTCTGGGTGTGGATCTTTGGCAGCTTTGTTCGTGAACAGGCTCTAGTCCTCAGCTGTCTCTCTGGCCTGGGTAGAGAAGAACTCCACCTTGTCAAACAGACCCGTACTGCTAAACCATGACTTAAACCGCGGCTCCATTCTGTCTGTTTTACCATCCTCTTAATCTCTGCCCCTGAGACCACATGTTTACATTATTACACGCTTCACTAACCTATCCTTGTCTTTATGGAGCTCCTGTGTAGCCATGTCCCTGCCCTCAAACAGAATCCACTCCATCACATCCGCAATGGGAACATCCGAAGACAGCTTCCCATCGCTCTGCATGGACAGAACCATCCTGACCAGCTCCTTCTGGGAAAACAACACATGGGGAGACATGTTTACGGTCTATCAACACCCTATTCGTCAAACATGATCAGTTGATATTGAGACTTGATTACCTGCTCGGCTCTAAAGCTGTGATCCCAGTCCAGCTGAACCTCAGCCAGGTGGTCCATGTACTTGTTGAATTCCTTCATAGAACAAATCACCTGAAAATACACAACATCACTATGTAGTTTAGATGTGCTTCTGACTGTATGGGTTTTGCCTATTCTTGATTTATTCCAAATAGAATTGTTTTGACGGCTGACTTTGTCATCTTTGGTTATGAAGCCGTTAGTACGGAGATGATCGTGAATGTCTTTGCGATGAAAGTACGTCCTCAAGTTTGGGTCGTTTAGGTTGCTGTACAAAGAGGGCAGTTTGTAGCCATTGGGGTCAGTCAGATCAAATCCACTCTTTGGTTGGACAAGCTGTGTGCACACGTAAATAAAATAGGCTAAATAGCTCAATCATACATGACGGAATTGTGAAGTACTGTTATCATGAGTACAAAAAGTTATATATTTTATTGAAAACCTTCAGCTAAAAAAAAAAAAAAAAAAACGTAAGAATGTTTTTCAATTTCAGCACTCACCCTTTGGCAAAGGCGAGATGTGGAAAAGATGGTGGGGCCTCCTGTTGGTCTGCACTGTGACAGATTCATGATCTCATCACTCTAAAACACAGAAACATGCACAGTAGATCAGTAGGTAACAGGACTGTATGACTGGTTAACAGGACGGTACAATAGATATTCCTTTTAATAAATACAACATTTATACGTTTAAATGACAGATCGAGATGTACCTTATATTTTAATAACTCATCTGTACCATTATGCAAAATGTCTTGAATTGTATGGAATTCTACAGCTGTTTAGGAAGCCAAACGACCACAGTAAAATCAATTGGTGAGCCAACCTGCCACTCAATTTGTAGCCAATACCTGTGTGAATACGATCCCGTATGTGGCAATGAGGTTTTCCCCTTTTGTCTGTATTAGGCTCAAAGCCCTTATTGCCATCGGCTACTAGCCTGAACATCAATGCCACAGCTTCAATTTGATATAGGTATCTCCTCAGTAAATGTACAGAAGCAAGAAACTAACCTTAGAAACGTGTACTGTAGCACCCCCACTATTTGATTTAATATTCCCAGATCAATTTTTCAATTGATGACACGAACTATCACTCAATATGTAGCCAATCCCTGTCTGAATACCGTCCCGTATGTGGCATTGGGGTTTTAACAGTTTAAGACGTCTGGAATGAACCGAGTCTTCTTTACATCGTTGGCAAATAACCTACACTTAATATCCACAACCTTAACTTGATATCAATCTGTTCAAGAAAGTCTTCTCTGCATGACTGTGAAAACCGCTAACGTTTTCCAGTTGTGACTTTTGAGATATTTTATTTTATGCCCGCTCTACAACGGAACTCCGACTGGTTTTTTAAACTCAAGGGACGCCTGACAAAAAAAGACAATGTTTGGCGTGGCGAGCATTTTATAACTGTTAATGTGATGTGTTGCCATCGTATTTAAGACTAGATATTTAACAAGCAAGAGGTTTGTTAACGTAACTGTATACATATCTATCTCGTACTGGCGCTGTCGCTGTCGTGAAACTAGCCCCTTTTCCACAAACAGCTGATTAGCTTCGAAAAACCTTTAAACACGTCTAATCTTCGCAAATATTGGTAATGTTATTGTGCACACGTATTTGAGTATAGTTACTATGTCATTTAATTCCATAATTTTCCCAGGAATAACTATTAAAACGTATTTTTCGAGAAAAAAAAAACGCTCAAATGGGTTTGTCCTCCCAAATAACTCGTCAAACGATCCTGTGTTGTTATGGCAACAGGAACTGAACATATTTATACAATTTTAGACCCAATCCTCTCTAATTTCTAGCTACAGCAGATCCTAGCTACCTGTTGAACCTAGCTGTCTAGTATAGCTCTGTGTTAGCATCCAAGAAGGCAACGTGTGATTTCTACCTTGATGGACAGAAGTCACTGATATCTTACCGAACATGTCAGGTTCTGATCTTCTTAACTCATCTCACTCTTTGCAAACTGATCTTTTCTCTTCTTCTCATTCACAGCATGTGTGTTATTTAACACTGATCAGATGTTCCATTGTGCTGCTGTCTAGCTGCATTCCAATCAGCATCACAATAAAAAATGCTTGTGACGCTTCCTGTTACCTGAATCAGATGAATGTGCATTATTCCTGACCAGTGGCTCTAATTTCAATATGATAACATCTTCAATAGTCAGTTCAAATCTAAATAAACACAGTCAGTGTTTTGTCAGTTTATATTACACAACTATCCAGGGGCGGCCAGGGACAAAGAATCAGCCCTAGCATTTTGGACCAGACTGGCCCACAACATTTGATAACACACCTTTTCAGTCTTTTTGATGCAACTGTGCAAGTCTTTAAAACAACAAACCTTGAGCCATGCAATAACTTAACAGGAATCAGTGAGGGTGGACACATGAAATACCTCCAAATGAAAATACTTGTCATTTATTAACAGTATAAAAATACACTGCACCACTCAATCACAGTAATGAACTAAATTATGTCATTTCAAAAAAAGTGTTATTTTCTTTCATTGTAGGCTAACTTAGTTAGTTGAACGAAGAAATTGAGATTTCTAACTCTTCACTTTTCACTCACAATCAGGGCCGGTTCTAGACAGGCATATATGAGGGGGCAGTCAGAAATGTGAAGGGGGCATTCGCTCACAATACTAAGCTAGGCTCATGTTCTCATCCAGCTAGTCTACAATGTTTTCAGTAAAAATAATGCCAATGATCAGAACCTTTTTGAGCTCATTTCACCTGCATTTAACTAACCAACTTGGCCATAGGGCAATAAACAGAATTATTTAATCGACATTTTATCATATTCATCAAGGGGTTGGATGGCATCATCCTACTCGTTGCATTTCATACAGGCTGCCGAGGCGTCAGCGGGGGCCGAGGCGTCAGCAGGGCCGAGGCGTCAGCGGGTCCCTGGCCTCAGGCTCTTTGTCAGGCGACTGGCGAGTGACTCCCCTGTCGTCCTGGGCTAAAGGAAGCTGGTTCTGGAGGGAGAGTAGCACCTCGAACTGTCCACCTCTACGTGTCCACGTGATTTGTTTTTCAGGACGAGCCCTGTTCCAGCCACCAGGAAGGGATCCCCCACGGGCCAGTCCGGCCTGGTGGTGCGTGAGACGGCTCCTGGCACCAGAAAAGACAGAGTCATGTCACACAGCTCATTCTCACATTTGAGTCATTTAACAGATTCTGTTATCCAGAGCAACTTACAGCCAGTACAGGGACATTCCCCACGAGGCAAGTAGGGCTGAGTGCCTTGGCCAAAGACACAACGTGACTACCTTCACCCCAGACCCCAGAACTGAGCTGCTAAACACTTCACCTTCCTGGTGGGTAAAGTGGTCTCCTTTCTCTTCCTGAAAGTGTTGATGGAGGGCTTGATAAGACATTTACATTACATTCATTAATTTTGCAGACGCTTTTGTCCAAAGCTAAATGAATAAATGTAAATAAGACCCTACATGCTCTCGTCATCAAGGAGCGGGGTACAAGGCCTCATTGGGGCCTGAGGCGTAGCATCACTGGAGGGGGATGAGGAACAGGCTGTCATCCTCATCAAGGGGCGGGGTCCAAGGCCTCAGTGGGGTCTGAGGCTTCAGCGGGGGCCGCTTCAGCGGGGGCAGAGGCAAGTAGGGTTGAGTGCCTTGCCCAAAGACACAACGTGACTACCCTCACCCCAGACCCCAGAACTGAGCTGCTCTTACCCGCAAACTTCACCTTCCTGGTGGGTAAAATGGTCTCCTTTCTCTTCCTGAAAGGGTTGATGGAGGGGTTGATAAGACATTTACATTACATTACTTTTGCAGATGCTTTTATCCAAAGCTAAATGAATACATGTAAATAAGACCCTACATGCTCTCCTCTTAGTATCCTGTTAATGCGCATGTGTCCACGTCACGGATCATGTTGTTAAATGACACTGGCTGCCAGCTCAACCACAGTCAACCTTTTTAAACTTAGTCTAGTAGCTAGCTAACCGTCGTTAACAGTTTTGTAGGCCAACAAGAAAAGGGAATTAAACATAAAACATTAACGGGTTTACTTGTACGGAGGTTAGTTAGCCCGGCTAAATAGTGGAAGCGTCCTGGCGATCAATAGAACAAGGTTGTTGTATTTTAAAACAACAAATTGCAGGTTATTTTTCACGAAACTATTACAACACATGTTATAGTCAATTGAACTCATAAATGACTACAAACACTGTCAAAGCAAACACATAGCTGATCTGTGCAGTAATTCCCCCCCAAACAAATAATGCATGTTCCCACATAATGTGTTTTGAATACAGGTGAACCCAAGTATTATCCAGCACATTCTCCCCTCAGTCTCACCTGTGCATCAAGCTTGGGGAGGCCCTGTGGGCGGGATTAGAGTCATGCCCTGCCTGTGCAAATCATCACTTCTTCTGGTTTTACAGCGGTTGGCATCTAATTTAAAGGAGCATTACCGCCACCTACTGTTCCGGAGTATAGATCCGACTCAAGGCTTACAAGCTATTGTAAAATAAAAAAATAATAATAAAAAAATACTTTCAATTATATTCTGTAGCAAATCACTCAAGGTAAATGTAACTGATATATCATTCTCTACACTTACCTTTTGCTTACTACAATACCCTGATTGGAGGGGCAGAATTTACTCCTGCAATTCCCACATTGTCTCAGTTGAGGGCTTGAGAGCATCAATTACTTTCAAAAGGGAATTTAATTGAATTCTCTGCAGTCTGTTGTCCTCTTGTGGTCGCTATCAGTTATTACAGAAGCCAAATCAACTATCATGCATCATGCATGTAGCATAATTGAATGTAAACCAGGTGACAGCTTGAAGCGCTCCACTGGCTACATGACTTCAGCTGTGATGGTTGGACTCCTGGTTGACGGATCCAAGGGTTGCCCCAATTTGGTCAATGTTATAGCCCTGGCCAAGGAGTCTGGGATTACGGTAAACAAACAAATATTCTAATCCGATGGATCATCTGTGTCTAGACGACCATGATGAGTGCATTTCAGATAATAAAAAATCTTCAGGTAAACAAAAATCGCTTCTAGGGTTGTGAAGGGAGCCGGTGTGAGGTGGAGCTCTGTATCAAGGGGCCCCGTGCCCGGATCTCATTCATTCATTTTCTTCCGCTTATTCCCGTTAGGGGTCACGGGTGACTGTAGCCTATCCCAGTTACTTCCGGGCCGTAGGCAGGGTACATCCTGGACTGACACAGACATTGACAGACAACATAGAGACAACCATTCACTCACACAGTGCCCGGATCTCCTTAAATGTTTTTCTTTTTCCAAATAAACCCAGTGTGATCAGTGAGGAGGATGTGATGTGTCTCAGTAAAGTGCTGTGGGAAGGTCTCACAGGAAACATGCACACCAGCTAGATTTAGTCCCTTTAGACATCTTAGGTGAACGGACATGAATTTTTGTGGATTTAAATTCGTCATCCTCCTCTTTATTTCAGCGTCCCATAATAAAAGTGAGATTACAAACACACAACCACAAGAATTGCTGAAGGATCTTGGTTTGAACATACTTACTGTAGGTTGTTGCTCCTTTTTTCTTTTAACTGTCAGCATTGAAATGAAACATTTCAAATTAACTCGTAATTCGTGCATTTTGTCTTCAATTTGTAACCCTTTTTAACTGTGTAGTATGGGAAATAAAAATCTGTTTCAATCTGGTCTTTCAGAGGATCCAAATTGTCTAAATCTTACACAATTTAGGGCTCTAAGATTCGAAAGGAGATTGGCAGTGGCTACTCTGCATAGAGTTCAAAGAAACTTCCAACCACATTAAGACACTGACACACAACTATTTTTTTCCTAAATAGGTATATTTCAAAATTTAAACAAAAAATGTACATTTAAGCTGTCACCTTTTTATGAACAAAAAAAATGTCATTCAATGGCTACTCAAAAAGTTAAGAAAAAACAACAATTCAAATAAAACAATAAAGTTCCAGTTCAATACTGTCCTTTGAGTGAATATACTCCTCTTTTTTGTTGTTGTTCAATACTTAGTCTTTTCAGTTTATATGGTTATCAGGCTTGACCAAAAAATAAATTCTTCTGAGATCTCAGGTAAGAAAAAACAAATACTGAACGGAAATAGGAAAATCCCTTTTGTCCTACCACCCTTCTTGGAATTGGGTGTCCCTCGGATCCAGAACTCTCCAGCAGTGTCCAGTTAGGAAAAACACACCTCAGTATGCGGATGATTCTATCAAGAAAAAAAAAAACAGCCTGCACAACACGTGCAGAGCAATTACTTAACACGAAACTAATGTACAATACACCTGCATTGTCGTGTCCGTTGCTATCTCTTCACAATTATCTTACTGATCCACTATCAATATATTTCTATCCAAAATAAAATAAATGTACAATAAATGACCAACGGAAAAGTGAATAGGAATACTGAACTTAACTTCACAGCATCATCGCAGCCATGCGTTACCCACGTGTAATGCTCTTGTAAGAAACACACGTGCGGTTGCGCTAGCTTACTTTTCACAAGCCAACCTTAGCTAACTACATACTAGCACGTTTTAACAAGCTCATTATCCACAAAAACATACATATTATATCCTGACTGGTTTCATAACTCGAAATGTTCACTGACTCACACGTTCATACATTTCAATACCACAAGTCTGCTAAATGCATAAATTGAACAACACTTACCAGGATAAATCTTCGAAAATATCTCACTATCTTTGGTTTACTTATAATATATCTCACTATCTTTGGTTTAACTTATAATATAACAACTTTCCGTACTATTACGAACATTTCAGTGCTTAGCTATACTTTTCGGTAATAACACTATGCGGTTTTTCTTCGTCTGACCTTCCAGAAGAAAAAAATGAAGAAAAAAAACGAATTGTCTCTCGCAGCTGCGCAAGAGGACCGTGTGCAACGCGAATGTGCATTCACGGAACATCAAAATAAACGTAAAAAAAAAAACATCACATTTACAGCAAATATTTTTTTTTTTATCATTTTACTCATAAAATAACTCTGGGTTACAATACAGCAAATACAAATACAATTATATATTTACTCATAAAATAACTCTGGGTTACAATACAGCAAATACAAATAAAATTATATATTTACTCATAAAATAACCCTGGGTTACAAATTATTGAAATTTGAGGAGCTTGGCGATTGTTCAGATAGGTTGGAGTTAATTGGTTTTAATTAGTATACTGGAACAAGGTTTCCGTAACCAAATTGATGTGAATGTACATTTTTGTACATTGATCGTATCCATTCTCCATTTTATTCTATAACTGAACTGTAAAATACATGGTTGAAAATGTTTAAATGTAGGAATAATTATATATTCTAACATTTGGACTTTTGAGTAAAGTCAAATGGTTTTCATCCTGTCCAGCCTATTTTGTGTTGAATGCATGAGCGCTACATCAAATAGTCAATAGCAACCTTTTATTTTCAACAGATTTACATGTCTCCCAAACCAAAATAACACACTGGCGTACAGGAGTGATAGGGTGTCGTGGAAATGTTTGACCAATGTTTGTACAATTAACATTTCTTGAACAGGAGGTCTCCTGCATTCTTTAAGAGCCATTTGCTTTGATGAGTGATGATGCTCTTTTGTGAAGCTCTACTGATTGAATAATGTAAATGTTGCTTTTGTCAAGATGGGGGTTGTGATCCTTCCTACCAACCAGACAATACAGCATTTTGGGCAGATACCTCCTGAAGCATTTACATTGGAGATGTGAAGTCTGGAGATAATGTGGATTCAACTTACTCTATTGTCTTTGGAGATTTAACCAATCAGAGAACAGACATGGGACAGACTGCATGTCTGTGATAGACCAATGACTTCTGAGACTATAAAATGGTCTGTTGAAAGTATGTTTGGGGGTTCAGGGCGATCAGCTGCGTAGTGCTGGTGGTCCCTGGACCTCTCCAAGGTTTTGGAGATGTAGACCAGGGTTCCATGCTAGAATGCTAGCTGGAACTGTATGGTATTGTCTTTGTGTAACTTTCATGTGTTTGTGCATTGTGTGTGAACATGTGTGTAACGTTGCTTCAGTATTCCTCATACGTTTTCCAGTTTTGCTACTTGTAATAAACATTAACAAGTTACTTCACCCAACTTTAGTCGAGCGGATTGATTCTCAGAAAACTCCCACCACATAGGGATAACTAGTATCTTTATTTATTTATTCCTCAATACACCTTATAACATCACTGATTACCAGGGGCGGACTGGGACAAAGAATCAGCCCTGGCATTTTGGACCAGACCGGCCCACAACATTTGATAGCACACCTTTTCAGTCTTTTCGATGCAACTGTACTCTTTAAAGTCTTTAAAACAACATACCTTGAGCCATGCAAAAACTTAACAGGAATCAGTGAGGATGTAACACATGAAATACTTCCAAACGTGTCATTTGTTAAAAGGATAAAAATACACTGCAACACTCAATCACAGTAATGAACACAATTTTAAAAAGTTATATTTTATTTTATTGCAGGCTAACTTACATTGTTTGTAGCCTAGCTACAAAAAACAGCCAATGTTTTTCCAGGCCTAAATAGGAGCTTACCCTAGGACTACTAGTTGAACAAAGAAATTGAGAGTGCTAACGCTTCACTTTTCACTCACAATACTAAGCTAGGTTTATGTTTTCATCCAGCCAGTCAACAATGTCTTACAGTAAAAATAACGCTTCCCTGTCGTGGAGCTAAAGGAAGCTGGTTCTGGAGGGAGAACAGCACCTTGAACTGTCCACCTCTACGTGTGTCCACGTATTTGGTTTTCGGGACGAGCCCTGTTGATGGCACCAGGTAGGGATCCCCCACGGGACAGTCTGGCCTGGTGGTGCGTGGGACGGCTCCTGGCACTACAAGCCAGTACAGGGACATTCCCCACGAGGCAAGTAGGGAGAAGTGCCTTGCCCAAGGACACAACGTGACTACCCTCACCCCAGACCCCCAGAACTGAGCTGCTGTTACCTGAAAACTTCACCTTCCTGGTGAAGTTTCTCCACCTGGAAGGGTTGATGGAGGGGTTGATAAGACATTTACATTACATTTATTAATTTAGCAGACGCTTTTATCCGAAGCTAAATGAATACATGTAAATAAGACCCTACATGCTCTCGTCATCAAGGAGCGGGGTACATGGCCTCAGTGGGGACTGAGGCGTAGGATCCCTGGAGGGGGATGAGGAACAAGCTGTCATCCTCATCAAGGGGCGGGGTCCAGAGCCTCAGCGGGGACCAAGGCCTCAGTGGGGCCTGAGGCTTCAGCGGGGGCCGCTTTAGCGGGGGCAGATGCTTCAGCGGGGGCCGCTTCAGCGGACGCCGAGGCTTCAGCGGGGGCTGAGGCTTCGGCGGGGCGCTGGCCTCAGGCTCTTTGTCAGGCTCTTTGTCAGTAATTCCCCTGTCGTCCTGGGCTGAAGGCTGTGCGTCAGGCTCCAGATGCTGTTTCTGGAGGGAGAACAGCACTTCAAACTGTCGACGTCTACGTCTGTTGACGCATTTAGTTTTCAGGACGAGCCCTATTGATGGCAGCAGGCAGGGATCCCCCACGGGACAGTCCGAGACCTCAACATAGCAGGCATCTAGATTACGAAACATACATCGTGAGAACCAAGTGCCAAGGAAAGAACTATAAGTGCATTCAGCTGAACATTGTACAAGTTTTGACTGGAGCCTCCGCGAGGCAGTAGTCTATCTGTGGCGCGAGTCAAAAGGTAACGACACAACAATAGCGAGTTTCTAAACTACAGCTATAACAAGTGATATTTCTGAGTGCCATACTAATTCTAATGTTTCTAAGTGCCTATTAAATTCTCGGAATATAATGGCTCAATTCGGTCCGCTGGACTGGAAACTGCTCCCGGTTCAGCCACTGCGGAGGTAGTGGAGGGAGGAGTACCCCAGTGGGGATGAGACAAATGGCAAGTTGGCCCGGTCCATCTCGGTGAGAGGGAAGTCCTCCGCATACACATAGTCTCCCGGTTGATAGGGATGACATGGCTCCGCAGCGGGTTCAGGCATGGAAGCTTGCACCTGTGAAGGCACAGCCCTAGCTGCTTTAGCTAGGGCATAACAAAAGTTCACCATTGTATCATCCATCTGGTGGATATTCATCTGTTTCATTGATAGCGGGGGAAAGACAGGTAATCTCATTGGCCTCCCTAAAACTATCTTGTGTGGAGAAAGCCCATTCCTTCTATGGGGAGTGGACCTCATGGCCATAAGAGCTAGTGGGAGTGCATCAGGAAATGTAGGCCTGTCTCTTCACATAACTTGGCTAGTTTGTTTTTCAAAGTTCCATTCTGCCTCTCCACTGCCCCCGCAGACTGTGGGTGGTAGGGGCAGTGAAACTGCTGTTTGATCTGAAGTGCTTTACAAAGTTTTTGAACAATTTGACCCGTGAAATGGGAAGCTCTATCACTGAACAGTCTTGTGGGGATCCCATATCTACAGATCACCTCTCTCATAAGAATCTTGGCTACCGTGATAGCATCAGTTTTCTGACATGGGTAGGCTTCCACCCATTTCGAGAATATGCCAACAATTACATACTCAAAATTACAACACTTGTTCATCTGAAATAAATAAATTTGTAAGTGCATAAAAGGACCACTTGGTGGCAGGTGGGCTATGTCTCTTAGGTCCCCTACGCTTCGAAGCATGTGCCCATTTTTATTGGTGGACGGAAGCATTGATGATGGGGTTGAAACTCACAAGTCTTCATCATTATCCCAACAGTCCCCTTAACTTGCTGTAATAGTACTCCGACCTAACCCTGGACTGAGAACAAGAAAGCGATCTCCAGTTTGATCTTTTTTTTGTTTGTCCAGTTTTGTACACTGGACTACTTAACCAGACTACTTAATTACTTATTTTCTTATTTTTTTATATCTGACCTTATCGTGCCCGCCTATTGCTATTGCCATTGTTATTGCTATTGTTATGTTATTGTCATTATGTATATTACCCTGCAACTCTGTTTGCTGTACTTTACCCTGCTGCTGTTGTGAACTGCAATTTCCACCTCCTGGAGGACAAATAAAGGTTCATCTAATCTGTAAAACCATTACGGACATGGTACAACAGCTAAAACATTCCTTGATATTTAATACCAGCCAACTGGTTAGCGAATTAGCTAACCCTCGAAAATACAACGACCTTGTTCTATTGATCATCATCTATTGATCATCATCCCTGCCAAACCCTCAATCACCCACGATCTCTCCATCACTATGGGATCTGCGATAGTGACCCCTTCATCCTCTGCCAGGAACCTGGGGGTCACCTTGGACGACGAGCTCTCCCTCACAGCTCACATTGCCACAGTCTCTCGGTCATGTAGATTCACCCTTTACAACATCAGGAAAATCTGAAAATACCTCTCTCAACATTCCACCCAACTGCTAGTCCAAGCCCTTGTCCTCACAAAGCTGGATTACTGCAACTCGCTACTAGCCGGCCTTCCTGCAAATGCAATCCGTCCCCTTCAGAGGATACAGAATGCAGCCGCTCGTCTGGTTTTCAACCTACCCAGACGCTGTCATGTCACCCCACTCCTCATCGCCCTCCACTGGCTTCCCATCATGGCCCGCATCAGATTCAAGACCCTGGTGCTGACCTTCCGGGCTGTAAACGGGACTGCCCCGACCTATATCAACTCTCTCCTCCAGCCCTATACCCCCACCCGTCACCTACGGTCATCTGCTGCCACCGTCTAGTGGTACCTCCCCTCAAGAGCGCCCGAGCGCAAAACAAACTCTTCCACTGCCTGGCTCCCCAATGGTGGAATCAACTCCCCACCTCCATCAGAAGCACAGACTGCCTCACTCACCTATTTAAAGAATTGAATGGCCCTTAGGAATAGTATGGCACTTCACATAATCGAATGTGCTTTAGAACAATCTGTTGGTCCCCATATGGTGACTTGACAGTGTTGTTTGTTGTATCTCTTGCTTTATGTTCACAATCGTTGTGTTATGCATTTATAGTTCTTCCTTTGGCACTTATTGGTTCTCATGATGTATGATTTACGATCTAAAAAAACGACTGTGTTCGGGGTCTATCACGTTGCTATGCTCAATGACTGATGCTCTTTGTAAAAGCTCTCACTTGTAAGTCGCTTTGGATAAAAGCGTCTGCTAAATGAATAAATGTAAATATTGATCGCCAGAATCCTTCCACTATTTAGCCGGGCTAACTAACCCCAGTACAAGTAAACCCGTTAATGTTCTATGTTTAATTCCCTTTCCTTGCAGCCTAGAATCTGTTTACGACTGTTAATTGCTACTAGACTAGGTTTAAAAAGGTTGACTGTGGTTGAGCTGGCAGCCAGTGTCATTTAACAACAAGATCCGTGTCGTGGACACCTCGCATTAACAGGATACAGTGGGCTGGGTGAGACCCAATGAACTCAGATATTGAATAAACTTTTTAAGGGAGGATAATGTACATTTTAGTATCCCAGAAATGTATAGTAAACTGTAGCAACTAGGCGTATCACATAAGCACAAGTACATTGGAAATGTATCTTGTCCATTTGTGGTTACGGGGAACTGACAGTGGATGATATGGAAATCTGACTTATCAAATATGGAAAAGCACCAAACCGCATTACTACACATGTAATTTTTTTAACACACGTTTATTCAATGTGTTGTGAGGGAGGGGCAACATTGGAGGTTAGGGGTGCCTATCCTGCTCGCCACTTTGGACACCTCCAAGGAAATTGAGCTGGCGATCTTTTTCACCATGTCATCTTCAGCTCGTTCAGGACGTCATTGATCAGATCCACGGCTATGTCGCTCAGGGTAGGACTGGACAAGCGCGTGTGCAAGTCTCCATCGGAGTTCTTCTTCATGGCAGGTCCAGACTCAAACCTCTGCATGGCTGGGCTCAGAGGCCCATTCACTTCCTTCACAACTAGCGTCCCAATGTTCCCGACAGTGGAGAAGAAACAATCAGCGGGAACCTGTTCAAAATAAACAGATTTACAAGAAAGGTAAGACTAATGTAGGATGCCAAGGCATTTAAACATGATTAGACAGAATTAGAACTTTCAAGTCCACAGATAAGCAATTGCATGTTTGACAGAACCAGTATAGGTTACAATAATGAGTAAAGTGTTTGTTTTAACTTACAGATGTCTTTGATTGTCCCTCCATTTGGTCCACCTCCCTACAAGTATATGAATGAGAAAGAAGTCATGAAAAAACTTGGTTTAATGATTCAATTCTGGCATTATTTGCCATCTTAAAAAGGATGTGAAACTTTTGGAGTCACCGTTTAGTATGTTGCAGGATGGCATGAAAGTGGTTACTGGACTGTTCAACTTTGGGAGATGCTGGTAAAAAAAAAAAGCAGAATCAGTTTCAGTAATTGACATTTTAATCGGTAAATGATCTCTTGATGTTGCACTCACGTATGATGTTAGTGGGAAGAGAAATTGATGCATCCTTGCTCGCATATTTAGCCATGTTTTCATCAAATCCAGAGTGTCTCTAAAATGACAAACATACAGTCTTGGTTATGCTTTATCCACAGCCTAACTAACTCTCTCTATACCAGCAGGTTATAGATGCTAACTTCACCAACCTTGATGTTGGACAGTGGCTTTAGCTTGGTGAATGTTGTCTGTTTCACTCCCTGGTCGATGCAGGTCACTTAGAATGATAAAACACAAAACATAGTCAGTCCAGTGTGTCCGAGCAGTGATGAGCATGATGCGGTGGTGAGGTAAGTCCTTAGTGTCTCACAGGATCTGATCTGTTCCTCCTGCAGAACGGTGTTCCTCACATTGGTCAGATGGTCACTCATCTCAGCGACACTCTCAGCCATCCGTCCTTTCCGCTCCCCCTGTTTCTGGAAGTCAAAACACTTTAAAGTAGTAATTGACCAAATTGAAGGAGGTATTTTGAAATGCATGTTGAAAGGTTCATTGTCCCTTTCACCCTCATTTGTCTGAACTGGAAGAGAGAAGGGGGAGCATGGGCATACAGTCTTGGTTATGCTCTATCCACAGCTAACCTGCTCTCTCTGTACCAGCAGGTTATAGACGCTAACTTCACCAACCTTGATGTTGGGCAGTGGCTTTAGCTTGGTGAATGTTGTCTGTTTCACTCCCTGGTTGATGCAGGTCACTTAGAATGATAAAACACAAAACATAGTCAGTCCAGTGTGTACGAGCAGTGATGAGCATGATGCGGTGGTGAGGTAAGTCCTTAGTGTCTCACAGGATCTGATCTGTTCCTCCTGCAGAACGGTGTCCCTCACATTGGTCAGATGGCTACTCATTTCAGCGACACGTTCAAGCAGGCGTTTCTCAGCCGTCCATCGTTTGCACTCCCCCTGTTTCTGGAAGTCAAAACACTTTAAAGTAGTAATTGACCAAATTGAAGGAGGTATTTTGAAAGGCATGTTTAAGCGTTAATTGTCCCTTTTACCCTCATTTGTCTGAACCGGAAGAGAGAAGGCGGAGCATGGGCTACCTTTTTATCTCGCTCTTCTTTGGAAGCTTTCGACTTGAGTGTCTCCAGCCTCATCTCCCTCTGCACTTCAGTAATCACCTGCTTCAGCATGTTACAGCCCTTTGATCTCCACGCCTTCAAACGTGAACGAGCTATCTGGTCTGAAATATTTATGTTTTCTTCCGGATTTCTGGGAATAGCTTGGTTCCTCTTTGGCCTAACCTGGTCAGACCTGCTGTCTGGGTAAGATAAGGCAGTCTGGGTGTGGATCTTTGGCAGCTTTGTTCGTGAACAGGCTCTAGTCCTCAGCTGTCTCTCTGGCCTGGGTAGAGAAGAACTCCACCTTGTCAAACAGACCCGTACTGCTAAACCATGACTTAAACCGCGGCTCCATTCTGTCTGTTTTACCATCCTCTTAATCTCTGCCCCTGAGACCACATGTTTACATTATTACACGCTTCACTAACCTATCCTTGTCTTTATGGAGCTCCTGTGTAGCCATGTCCCTGCCCTCAAACAGAATCCACTCCATCACATCCGCAATGGGAACATCCGAAGACAGCTTCCCATCGCTCTGCATGGACAGAACCATCCTGACCAGCTCCTTCTGGGAAAACAACACATGGGGAGACATGTTTACGGTCTATCAACACCCTATTCGTCAAACATGATCAGTTGATATTGAGACTTGATTACCTGCTCGGCTCTAAAGCTGTGATCCCAGTCCAGCTGAACCTCAGCCAGGTGGTCCATGTACTTGTTGAATTCCTTCATAGAACAAATCACCTGAAAATACACAACATCACTATGTAGTTTAGATGTGCTTCTGACTGTATGGGTTTTGCCTATTCTTGATTTATTCCAAATAGAATTGTTTTGACGGCTGACTTTGTCATCTTTGGTTATGAAGCCGTTAGTACGGAGATGATCGTGAATGTCTTTGCGATGAAAGTACGTCCTCAAGTTTGGGTCGTTTAGGTTGCTGTACAAAGAGGGCAGTTTGTAGCCATTGGGGTCAGTCAGATCAAATCCACTCTTTGGTTGGACAAGCTGTGTGCACACGTAAATAAAATAGGCTAAATAGCTCAATCATACATGACGGAATTGTGAAGTACTGTTATCATGAGTACAAAAAGTTATATATTTTATTGAAAACCTTCAGCTAAAAAAAAAAAAAAAAAACGTAAGAATGTTTTTCAATTTCAGCACTCACCCTTTGGCAAAGGCGAGATGTGGAAAAGATGGTGGGGCCTCCTGTTGGTCTGCACTGTGACAGATTCATGATCTCATCACTCTAAAACACAGAAACATGCACAGTAGATCAGTAGGTAACAGGACTGTATGACTGGTTAACAGGACGGTACAATAGATATTCCTTTTAATAAATACAACATTTATACGTTTAAATGACAGATCGAGATGTACCTTATATTTTAATAACTCATCTGTACCATTATGCAAAATGTCTTGAATTGTATGGAATTCTACAGCTGTTTAGGAAGCCAAACGACCACAGTAAAATCAATTGGTGAGCCAACCTGCCACTCAATTTGTAGCCAATACCTGTGTGAATACGATCCCGTATGTGGCAATGAGGTTTTCCCCTTTTGTCTGTATTAGGCTCAAAGCCCTTATTGCCATCGGCTACTAGCCTGAACATCAATGCCACAGCTTCAATTTGATATAGGTATCTCCTCAGTAAATGTACAGAAGCAAGAAACTAACCTTAGAAACGTGTACTGTAGCACCCCCACTATTTGATTTAATATTCCCAGATCAATTTTTCAATTGATGACACGAACTATCACTCAATATGTAGCCAATCCCTGTCTGAATACCGTCCCGTATGTGGCATTGGGGTTTTAACAGTTTAAGACGTCTGGAATGAACCGAGTCTTCTTTACATCGTTGGCAAATAACCTACACTTAATATCCACAACCTTAACTTGATATCAATCTGTTCAAGAAAGTCTTCTCTGCATGACTGTGAAAACCGCTAACGTTTTCCAGTTGTGACTTTTGAGATATTTTATTTTATGCCCGCTCTACAACGGAACTCCGACTGGTTTTTTAAACTCAAGGGACGCCTGACAAAAAAAGACAATGTTTGGCGTGGCGAGCATTTTATAACTGTTAATGTGATGTGTTGCCATCGTATTTAAGACTAGATATTTAACAAGCAAGAGGTTTGTTAACGTAACTGTATACATATCTATCTCGTACTGGCGCTGTCGCTGTCGTGAAACTAGCCCCTTTTCCACAAACAGCTGATTAGCTTCGAAAAACCTTTAAACACGTCTAATCTTCGCAAATATTGGTAATGTTATTGTGCACACGTATTTGAGTATAGTTACTATGTCATTTAATTCCATAATTTTCCCAGGAATAACTATTAAAACGTATTTTTCGAGAAAAAAAAAACGCTCAAATGGGTTTGTCCTCCCAAATAACTCGTCAAACGATCCTGTGTTGTTATGGCAACAGGAACTGAACATATTTATACAATTTTAGACCCAATCCTCTCTAATTTCTAGCTACAGCAGATCCTAGCTACCTGTTGAACCTAGCTGTCTAGTATAGCTCTGTGTTAGCATCCAAGAAGGCAACGTGTGATTTCTACCTTGATGGACAGAAGTCACTGATATCTTACCGAACATGTCAGGTTCTGATCTTCTTAACTCATCTCACTCTTTGCAAACTGATCTTTTCTCTTCTTCTCATTCACAGCATGTGTGTTATTTAACACTGATCAGATGTTCCATTGTGCTGCTGTCTAGCTGCATTCCAATCAGCATCACAATAAAAAATGCTTGTGACGCTTCCTGTTACCTGAATCAGATGAATGTGCATTATTCCTGACCAGTGGCTCTAATTTCAATATGATAACATCTTCAATAGTCAGTTCAAATCTAAATAAACACAGTCAGTGTTTTGTCAGTTTATATTACACAACTATCCAGGGGCGGCCAGGGACAAAGAATCAGCCCTAGCATTTTGGACCAGACTGGCCCACAACATTTGATAACACACCTTTTCAGTCTTTTTGATGCAACTGTGCAAGTCTTTAAAACAACAAACCTTGAGCCATGCAATAACTTAACAGGAATCAGTGAGGGTGGACACATGAAATACCTCCAAATGAAAATACTTGTCATTTATTAACAGTATAAAAATACACTGCACCACTCAATCACAGTAATGAACTAAATTATGTCATTTCAAAAAAAGTGTTATTTTCTTTCATTGTAGGCTAACTTAGTTAGTTGAACGAAGAAATTGAGATTTCTAACTCTTCACTTTTCACTCACAATCAGGGCCGGTTCTAGACAGGCATATATGAGGGGGCAGTCAGAAATGTGAAGGGGGCATTCGCTCACAATACTAAGCTAGGCTCATGTTCTCATCCAGCTAGTCTACAATGTTTTCAGTAAAAATAATGCCAATGATCAGAACCTTTTTGAGCTCATTTCACCTGCATTTAACTAACCAACTTGGCCATAGGGCAATAAACAGAATTATTTAATCGACATTTTATCATATTCATCAAGGGGTTGGATGGCATCATCCTACTCGTTGCATTTCATACAGGCTGCCGAGGCGTCAGCGGGGGCCGAGGCGTCAGCAGGGCCGAGGCGTCAGCGGGTCCCTGGCCTCAGGCTCTTTGTCAGGCGACTGGCGAGTGACTCCCCTGTCGTCCTGGGCTAAAGGAAGCTGGTTCTGGAGGGAGAGTAGCACCTCGAACTGTCCACCTCTACGTGTCCACGTGATTTGTTTTTCGGGACGAGCCCTGTTCCAGCCACCAGGAAGGGATCCCCCACGGGCCAGTCCGGCCTGGTGGTGCGTGAGACGGCTCCTGGCACCAGAAAAGACAGAGTCATGTCACACAGCTCATTCTCACATTTGAGTCATTTAACAGATTCTGTTATCCAGAGCAACTTACAGCCAGTACAGGGACATTCCCCACGAGGCAAGTAGGGCTGAGTGCCTTGGCCAAAGACACAACGTGACTACCTTCACCCCAGACCCCAGAACTGAGCTGCTAAACACTTCACCTTCCTGGTGGGTAAAGTGGTCTCCTTTCTCTTCCTGAAAGTGTTGATGGAGGGCTTGATAAGACATTTACATTACATTCATTAATTTTGCAGACGCTTTTGTCCAAAGCTAAATGAATAAATGTAAATAAGACCCTACATGCTCTCGTCATCAAGGAGCGGGGTACAAGGCCTCATTGGGGCCTGAGGCGTAGCATCACTGGAGGGGGATGAGGAACAGGCTGTCATCCTCATCAAGGGGCGGGGTCCAAGGCCTCAGTGGGGTCTGAGGCTTCAGCGGGGGCCGCTTCAGCGGGGGCAGAGGCAAGTAGGGTTGAGTGCCTTGCCCAAAGACACAACGTGACTACCCTCACCCCAGACCCCAGAACTGAGCTGCTCTTACCCGCAAACTTCACCTTCCTGGTGGGTAAAATGGTCTCCTTTCTCTTCCTGAAAGGGTTGATGGAGGGGTTGATAAGACATTTACATTACATTACTTTTGCAGATGCTTTTATCCAAAGCTAAATGAATACATGTAAATAAGACCCTACATGCTCTCCTCTTAGTATCCTGTTAATGCGCATGTGTCCACGTCACGGATCATGTTGTTAAATGACACTGGCTGCCAGCTCAACCACAGTCAACCTTTTTAAACTTAGTCTAGTAGCTAGCTAACCGTCGTTAACAGTTTTGTAGGCCAACAAGAAAAGGGAATTAAACATAAAACATTAACGGGTTTACTTGTACGGAGGTTAGTTAGCCCGGCTAAATAGTGGAAGCGTCCTGGCGATCAATAGAACAAGGTTGTTGTATTTTAAAACAACAAATTGCAGGTTATTTTTCACGAAACTATTACAACACATGTTATAGTCAATTGAACTCATAAATGACTACAAACACTGTCAAAGCAAACACATAGCTGATCTGTGCAGTAATTCCCCCCCAAACAAATAATGCATGTTCCCACATAATGTGTTTTGAATACAGGTGAACCCAAGTATTATCCAGCACATTCTCCCCTCAGTCTCACCTGTGCATCAAGCTTGGGGAGGCCCTGTGGGCGGGATTAGAGTCATGCCCTGCCTGTGCAAATCATCACTTCTTCTGGTTTTACAGCGGTTGGCATCTAATTTAAAGGAGCATTACCGCCACCTACTGTTCCGGAGTATAGATCCGACTCAAGGCTTACAAGCTATTGTAAAATAAAAAAATAATAATAAAAAAATACTTTCAATTATATTCTGTAGCAAATCACTCAAGGTAAATGTAACTGATATATCATTCTCTACACTTACCTTTTGCTTACTACAATACCCTGATTGGAGGGGCAGAATTTACTCCTGCAATTCCCACATTGTCTCAGTTGAGGGCTTGAGAGCATCAATTACTTTCAAAAGGGAATTTAATTGAATTCTCTGCAGTCTGTTGTCCTCTTGTGGTCGCTATCAGTTATTACAGAAGCCAAATCAACTATCATGCATCATGCATGTAGCATAATTGAATGTAAACCAGGTGACAGCTTGAAGCGCTCCACTGGCTACATGACTTCAGCTGTGATGGTTGGACTCCTGGTTGACGGATCCAAGGGTTGCCCCAATTTGGTCAATGTTATAGCCCTGGCCAAGGAGTCTGGGATTACGGTAAACAAACAAATATTCTAATCCGATGGATCATCTGTGTCTAGACGACCATGATGAGTGCATTTCAGATAATAAAAAATCTTCAGGTAAACAAAAATCGCTTCTAGGGTTGTGAAGGGAGCCGGTGTGAGGTGGAGCTCTGTATCAAGGGGCCCCGTGCCCGGATCTCATTCATTCATTTTCTTCCGCTTATTCCCGTTAGGGGTCACGGGTGACTGTAGCCTATCCCAGTTACTTCCGGGCCGTAGGCAGGGTACATCCTGGACTGACACAGACATTGACAGACAACATAGAGACAACCATTCACTCACACAGTGCCCGGATCTCCTTAAATGTTTTTCTTTTTCCAAATAAACCCAGTGTGATCAGTGAGGAGGATGTGATGTGTCTCAGTAAAGTGCTGTGGGAAGGTCTCACAGGAAACATGCACACCAGCTAGATTTAGTCCCTTTAGACATCTTAGGTGAACGGACATGAATTTTTGTGGATTTAAATTCGTCATCCTCCTCTTTATTTCAGCGTCCCATAATAAAAGTGAGATTACAAACACACAACCACAAGAATTGCTGAAGGATCTTGGTTTGAACATACTTACTGTAGGTTGTTGCTCCTTTTTTCTTTTAACTGTCAGCATTGAAATGAAACATTTCAAATTAACTCGTAATTCGTGCATTTTGTCTTCAATTTGTAACCCTTTTTAACTGTGTAGTATGGGAAATAAAAATCTGTTTCAATCTGGTCTTTCAGAGGATCCAAATTGTCTAAATCTTACACAATTTAGGGCTCTAAGATTCGAAAGGAGATTGGCAGTGGCTACTCTGCATAGAGTTCAAAGAAACTTCCAACCACATTAAGACACTGACACACAACTATTTTTTTCCTAAATAGGTATATTTCAAAATTTAAACAAAAAATGTACATTTAAGCTGTCACCTTTTTATGAACAAAAAAAATGTCATTCAATGGCTACTCAAAAAGTTAAGAAAAAACAACAATTCAAATAAAACAATAAAGTTCCAGTTCAATACTGTCCTTTGAGTGAATATACTCCTCTTTTTTGTTGTTGTTCAATACTTAGTCTTTTCAGTTTATATGGTTATCAGGCTTGACCAAAAAATAAATTCTTCTGAGATCTCAGGTAAGAAAAAACAAATACTGAACGGAAATAGGAAAATCCCTTTTGTCCTACCACCCTTCTTGGAATTGGGTGTCCCTCGGATCCAGAACTCTCCAGCAGTGTCCAGTTAGGAAAAACACACCTCAGTATGCGGATGATTCTATCAAGAAAAAAAAAAACAGCCTGCACAACACGTGCAGAGCAATTACTTAACACGAAACTAATGTACAATACACCTGCATTGTCGTGTCCGTTGCTATCTCTTCACAATTATCTTACTGATCCACTATCAATATATTTCTATCCAAAATAAAATAAATGTACAATAAATGACCAACGGAAAAGTGAATAGGAATACTGAACTTAACTTCACAGCATCATCGCAGCCATGCGTTACCCACGTGTAATGCTCTTGTAAGAAACACACGTGCGGTTGCGCTAGCTTACTTTTCACAAGCCAACCTTAGCTAACTACATACTAGCACGTTTTAACAAGCTCATTATCCACAAAAACATACATATTATATCCTGACTGGTTTCATAACTCGAAATGTTCACTGACTCACACGTTCATACATTTCAATACCACAAGTCTGCTAAATGCATAAATTGAACAACACTTACCAGGATAAATCTTCGAAAATATCTCACTATCTTTGGTTTACTTATAATATATCTCACTATCTTTGGTTTAACTTATAATATAACAACTTTCCGTACTATTACGAACATTTCAGTGCTTAGCTATACTTTTCGGTAATAACACTATGCGGTTTTTCTTCGTCTGACCTTCCAGAAGAAAAAAATGAAGAAAAAAAACGAATTGTCTCTCGCAGCTGCGCAAGAGGACCGTGTGCAACGCGAATGTGCATTCACGGAACATCAAAATAAACGTAAAAAAAAAAACATCACATTTACAGCAAATTTTTTTTTTTTTATCATTTTACTCATAAAATAACTCTGGGTTACAATACAGCAAATACAAATACAATTATATATTTACTCATAAAATAACTCTGGGTTACAATACAGCAAATACAAATAAAATTATATATTTACTCATAAAATAACCCTGGGTTACAAATTATTGAAATTTGAGGAGCTTGGCGATTGTTCAGATAGGTTGGAGTTAATTGGTTTTAATTAGTATACTGGAACAAGGTTTCCGTAACCAAATTGATGTGAATGTACATTTTTGTACATTGATCGTATCCATTCTCCATTTTATTCTATAACTGAACTGTAAAATACATGGTTGAAAATGTTTAAATGTAGGAATAATTATATATTCTAACATTTGGACTTTTGAGTAAAGTCAAATGGTTTTCATCCTGTCCAGCCTATTTTGTGTTGAATGCATGAGCGCTACATCAAATAGTCAATAGCAACCTTTTATTTTCAACAGATTTACATGTCTCCCAAACCAAAATAACACACTGGCGTACAGGAGTGATAGGGTGTCGTGGAAATGTTTGACCAATGTTTGTACAATTAACATTTCTTGAACAGGAGGTCTCCTGCATTCTTTAAGAGCCATTTGCTTTGATGAGTGATGATGCTCTTTTGTGAAGCTCTACTGATTGAATAATGTAAATGTTGCTTTTGTCAAGATGGGGGTTGTGATCCTTCCTACCAACCAGACAATACAGCATTTTGGGCAGATACCTCCTGAAGCATTTACATTGGAGATGTGAAGTCTGGAGATAATGTGGATTCAACTTACTCTATTGTCTTTGGAGATTTAACCAATCAGAGAACAGACATGGGACAGACTGCATGTCTGTGATAGACCAATGACTTCTGAGACTATAAAATGGTCTGTTGAAAGTATGTTTGGGGGTTCAGGGCGATCAGCTGCGTAGTGCTGGTGGTCCCTGGACCTCTCCAAGGTTCTGGAGATGTAGACCAGGGTTCCATGCTAGAATGCTAGCTGGAACTGTATGGTATTGTCTTTGTGTAACTTTCATGTGTTTGTGCATTGTGTGTGAACATGTGTGTAACGTTGCTTCAGTATTCCTCATACGTTTTCCAGTTTTGCTACTTGTAATAAACATTAACAAGTTACTTCACCCAACTTTAGTCGAGCGGATTGATTCTCAGAAAACTCCCACCACATAGGGATAACTAGTATCTTTATTTATTTATTCCTCAATACACCTTATAACATCACTGATTACCAGGGGCGGACTGGGACAAAGAATCAGCCCTGGCATTTTGGACCAGACCGGCCCACAACATTTGATAGCACACCTTTTCAGTCTTTTCGATGCAACTGTACTCTTTAAAGTCTTTAAAACAACATACCTTGAGCCATGCAAAAACTTAACAGGAATCAGTGAGGATGTAACACATGAAATACTTCCAAACGTGTCATTTGTTAAAAGGATAAAAATACACTGCAACACTCAATCACAGTAATGAACACAATTTTAAAAAGTTATATTTTATTTTATTGCAGGCTAACTTACATTGTTTGTAGCCTAGCTACAAAAAACAGCCAATGTTTTTCCAGGCCTAAATAGGAGCTTACCCTAGGACTACTAGTTGAACAAAGAAATTGAGAGTGCTAACGCTTCACTTTTCACTCACAATACTAAGCTAGGTTTATGTTTTCATCCAGCCAGTCAACAATGTCTTACAGTAAAAATAACGCTTCCCTGTCGTGGAGCTAAAGGAAGCTGGTTCTGGAGGGAGAACAGCACCTTGAACTGTCCACCTCTACGTGTGTCCACGTATTTGGTTTTCGGGACGAGCCCTGTTGATGGCACCAGGTAGGGATCCCCCACGGGACAGTCTGGCCTGGTGGTGCGTGGGACGGCTCCTGGCACTACAAGCCAGTACAGGGACATTCCCCACGAGGCAAGTAGGGAGAAGTGCCTTGCCCAAGGACACAACGTGACTACCCTCACCCCAGACCCCCAGAACTGAGCTGCTGTTACCTGAAAACTTCACCTTCCTGGTGAAGTTTCTCCACCTGGAAGGGTTGATGGAGGGGTTGATAAGACATTTACATTACATTTATTAATTTAGCAGACGCTTTTATCCGAAGCTAAATGAATACATGTAAATAAGACCCTACATGCTCTCGTCATCAAGGAGCGGGGTACATGGCCTCAGTGGGGACTGAGGCGTAGGATCCCTGGAGGGGGATGAGGAACAAGCTGTCATCCTCATCAAGGGGCGGGGTCCAGAGCCTCAGCGGGGACCAAGGCCTCAGTGGGGCCTGAGGCTTCAGCGGGGGCCGCTTTAGCGGGGGCAGATGCTTCAGCGGGGGCCGCTTCAGCGGACGCCGAGGCTTCAGCGGGGGCTGAGGCTTCGGCGGGGCGCTGGCCTCAGGCTCTTTGTCAGGCTCTTTGTCAGTAATTCCCCTGTCGTCCTGGGCTGAAGGCTGTGCGTCAGGCTCCAGATGCTGTTTCTGGAGGGAGAACAGCACTTCAAACTGTCGACGTCTACGTCTGTTGACGCATTTAGTTTTCAGGACGAGCCCTATTGATGGCAGCAGGCAGGGATCCCCCACGGGACAGTCCGAGACCTCAACATAGCAGGCATCTAGATTACGAAACATACATCGTGAGAACCAAGTGCCAAGGAAAGAACTATAAGTGCATTCAGCTGAACATTGTACAAGTTTTGACTGGAGCCTCCGCGAGGCAGTAGTCTATCTGTGGCGCGAGTCAAAAGGTAACGACACAACAATAGCGAGTTTCTAAACTACAGCTATAACAAGTGATATTTCTGAGTGCCATACTAATTCTAATGTTTCTAAGTGCCTATTAAATTCTCGGAATATAATGGCTCAATTCGGTCCGCTGGACTGGAAACTGCTCCCGGTTCAGCCACTGCGGAGGTAGTGGAGGGAGGAGTACCCCAGTGGGGATGAGACAAATGGCAAGTTGGCCCGGTCCATCTCGGTGAGAGGGAAGTCCTCCGCATACACATAGTCTCCCGGTTGATAGGGATGACATGGCTCCGCAGCGGGTTCAGGCATGGAAGCTTGCACCTGTGAAGGCACAGCCCTAGCTGCTTTAGCTAGGGCATAACAAAAGTTCACCATTGTATCATCCATCTGGTGGATATTCATCTGTTTCATTGATAGCGGGGGAAAGACAGGTAATCTCATTGGCCTCCCTAAAACTATCTTGTGTGGAGAAAGCCCATTCCTTCTATGGGGAGTGGACCTCATGGCCATAAGAGCTAGTGGGAGTGCATCAGGAAATGTAGGCCTGTCTCTTCACATAACTTGGCTAGTTTGTTTTTCAAAGTTCCATTCTGCCTCTCCACTGCCCCCGCAGACTGTGGGTGGTAGGGGCAGTGAAACTGCTGTTTGATCTGAAGTGCTTTACAAAGTTTTTGAACAATTTGACCCGTGAAATGGGAAGCTCTATCACTGAACAGTCTTGTGGGGATCCCATATCTACAGATCACCTCTCTCATAAGAATCTTGGCTACCGTGATAGCATCAGTTTTCTGACATGGGTAGGCTTCCACCCATTTCGAGAATATGCCAACAATTACATACTCAAAATTACAACACTTGTTCATCTGAAATAAATAAATTTGTAAGTGCATAAAAGGACCACTTGGTGGCAGGTGGGCTATGTCTCTTAGGTCCCCTACGCTTCGAAGCATGTGCCCATTTTTATTGGTGGACGGAAGCATTGATGATGGGGTTGAAACTCACAAGTCTTCATCATTATCCCAACAGTCCCCTTAACTTGCTGTAATAGTACTCCGACCTAACCCTGGACTGAGAACAAGAAAGCGATCTCCAGTTTGATCTTTTTTTTGTTTGTCCAGTTTTGTACACTGGACTACTTAACCAGACTACTTAATTACTTATTTTCTTATTTTTTTATATCTGACCTTATCGTGCCCGCCTATTGCTATTGCCATTGTTATTGCTATTGTTATGTTATTGTCATTATGTATATTACCCTGCAACTCTGTTTGCTGTACTTTACCCTGCTGCTGTTGTGAACTGCAATTTCCACCTCCTGGAGGACAAATAAAGGTTCATCTAATCTGTAAAACCATTACGGACATGGTACAACAGCTAAAACATTCCTTGATATTTAATACCAGCCAACTGGTTAGCGAATTAGCTAACCCTCGAAAATACAACGACCTTGTTCTATTGATCATCATCTATTGATCATCATCCCTGCCAAACCCTCAATCACCCACGATCTCTCCATCACTATGGGATCTGCGATAGTGACCCCTTCATCCTCTGCCAGGAACCTGGGGGTCACCTTGGACGACGAGCTCTCCCTCACAGCTCACATTGCCACAGTCTCTCGGTCATGTAGATTCACCCTTTACAACATCAGGAAAATCTGAAAATACCTCTCTCAACATTCCACCCAACTGCTAGTCCAAGCCCTTGTCCTCACAAAGCTGGATTACTGCAACTCGCTACTAGCCGGCCTTCCTGCAAATGCAATCCGTCCCCTTCAGAGGATACAGAATGCAGCCGCTCGTCTGGTTTTCAACCTACCCAGACGCTGTCATGTCACCCCACTCCTCATCGCCCTCCACTGGCTTCCCATCATGGCCCGCATCAGATTCAAGACCCTGGTGCTGACCTTCCGGGCTGTAAACGGGACTGCCCCGACCTATATCAACTCTCTCCTCCAGCCCTATACCCCCACCCGTCACCTACGGTCATCTGCTGCCAACCGTCTAGTGGTACCTCCCCTCAAGAGCGCCCGAGCGCAAAACAAACTCTTCCACTGCCTGGCTCCCCAATGGTGGAATCAACTCCCCACCTCCATCAGAAGCACAGACTGCCTCACTCACCTATTTAAAGAATTGAATGGCCCTTAGGAATAGTATGGCACTTCACATAATCGAATGTGCTTTAGAACAATCTGTTGGTCCCCATATGGTGACTTGACAGTGTTGTTTGTTGTATCTCTTGCTTTATGTTCACAATCGTTGTGTTATGCATTTATAGTTCTTCCTTTGGCACTTATTGGTTCTCATGATGTATGATTTACGATCTAAAAAAACGACTGTGTTCGGGGTCTATCACGTTGCTATGCTCAATGACTGATGCTCTTTGTAAAAGCTCTCACTTGTAAGTCGCTTTGGATAAAAGCGTCTGCTAAATGAATAAATGTAAATATTGATCGCCAGAATCCTTCCACTATTTAGCCGGGCTAACTAACCCCAGTACAAGTAAACCCGTTAATGTTCTATGTTTAATTCCCTTTCCTTGCAGCCTAGAATCTGTTTACGACTGTTAATTGCTACTAGACTAGGTTTAAAAAGGTTGACTGTGGTTGAGCTGGCAGCCAGTGTCATTTAACAACAAGATCCGTGTCGTGGACACCTCGCATTAACAGGATACAGTGGGCTGGGTGAGACCCAATGAACTCAGATATTGAATAAACTTTTTAAGGGAGGATAATGTACATTTTAGTATCCCAGAAATGTATAGTAAACTGTAGCAACTAGGCGTATCACATAAGCACAAGTACATTGGAAATGTATCTTGTCCATTTGTGGTTACGGGGAACTGACAGTGGATGATATGGAAATCTGACTTATCAAATATGGAAAAGCACCAAACCGCATTACTACACATGTAATTTTTTTAACACACGTTTATTCAATGTGTTGTGAGGGAGGGGCAACATTGGAGGTTAGGGGTGCCTATCCTGCTCGCCACTTTGGACACCTCCAAGGAAATTGAGCTGGCGATCTTTTTCACCATGTCATCTTCAGCTCGTTCAGGACGTCATTGATCAGATCCACGGCTATGTCGCTCAGGGTAGGACTGGACAAGCGCGTGTGCAAGTCTCCATCGGAGTTCTTCTTCATGGCAGGTCCAGACTCAAACCTCTGCATGGCTGGGCTCAGAGGCCCATTCACTTCCTTCACAACTAGCGTCCCAATGTTCCCGACAGTGGAGAAGAAACAATCAGCGGGAACCTGTTCAAAATAAACAGATTTACAAGAAAGGTAAGACTAATGTAGGATGCCAAGGCATTTAAACATGATTAGACAGAATTAGAACTTTCAAGTCCACAGATAAGCAATTGCATGTTTGACAGAACCAGTATAGGTTACAATAATGAGTAAAGTGTTTGTTTTAACTTACAGATGTCTTTGATTGTCCCTCCATTTGGTCCACCTCCCTACAAGTATATGAATGAGAAAGAAGTCATGAAAAAACTTGGTTTAATGATTCAATTCTGGCATTATTTGCCATCTTAAAAAGGATGTGAAACTTTTGGAGTCACCGTTTAGTATGTTGCAGGATGGCATGAAAGTGGTTACTGGACTGTTCAACTTTGGGAGATGCTGGTAAAAAAAAAAAGCAGAATCAGTTTCAGTAATTGACATTTTAATCGGTAAATGATCTCTTGATGTTGCACTCACGTATGATGTTAGTGGGAAGAGAAATTGATGCATCCTTGCTCGCATATTTAGCCATGTTTTCATCAAATCCAGAGTGTCTCTAAAATGACAAACATACAGTCTTGGTTATGCTTTATCCACAGCCTAACTAACTCTCTCTATACCAGCAGGTTATAGATGCTAACTTCACCAACCTTGATGTTGGACAGTGGCTTTAGCTTGGTGAATGTTGTCTGTTTCACTCCCTGGTCGATGCAGGTCACTTAGAATGATAAAACACAAAACATAGTCAGTCCAGTGTGTCCGAGCAGTGATGAGCATGATGCGGTGGTGAGGTAAGTCCTTAGTGTCTCACAGGATCTGATCTGTTCCTCCTGCAGAACGGTGTTCCTCACATTGGTCAGATGGTCACTCATCTCAGCGACACTCTCAGCCATCCGTCCTTTCCGCTCCCCCTGTTTCTGGAAGTCAAAACACTTTAAAGTAGTAATTGACCAAATTGAAGGAGGTATTTTGAAATGCATGTTGAAAGGTTCATTGTCCCTTTCACCCTCATTTGTCTGAACTGGAAGAGAGAAGGGGGAGCATGGGCATACAGTCTTGGTTATGCTCTATCCACAGCTAACCTGCTCTCTCTGTACCAGCAGGTTATAGACGCTAACTTCACCAACCTTGATGTTGGGCAGTGGCTTTAGCTTGGTGAATGTTGTCTGTTTCACTCCCTGGTTGATGCAGGTCACTTAGAATGATAAAACACAAAACATAGTCAGTCCAGTGTGTACGAGCAGTGATGAGCATGATGCGGTGGTGAGGTAAGTCCTTAGTGTCTCACAGGATCTGATCTGTTCCTCCTGCAGAACGGTGTCCCTCACATTGGTCAGATGGCTACTCATTTCAGCGACACGTTCAAGCAGGCGTTTCTCAGCCGTCCATCGTTTGCACTCCCCCTGTTTCTGGAAGTCAAAACACTTTAAAGTAGTAATTGACCAAATTGAAGGAGGTATTTTGAAAGGCATGTTTAAGCGTTAATTGTCCCTTTTACCCTCATTTGTCTGAACCGGAAGAGAGAAGGCGGAGCATGGGCTACCTTTTTATCTCGCTCTTCTTTGGAAGCTTTCGACTTGAGTGTCTCCAGCCTCATCTCCCTCTGCACTTCAGTAATCACCTGCTTCAGCATGTTACAGCCCTTTGATCTCCACGCCTTCAAACGTGAACGAGCTATCTGGTCTGAAATATTTATGTTTTCTTCCGGATTTCTGGGAATAGCTTGGTTCCTCTTTGGCCTAACCTGGTCAGACCTGCTGTCTGGGTAAGATAAGGCAGTCTGGGTGTGGATCTTTGGCAGCTTTGTTCGTGAACAGGCTCTAGTCCTCAGCTGTCTCTCTGGCCTGGGTAGAGAAGAACTCCACCTTGTCAAACAGACCTGTACTGCTAAACCATGACTTAAACCGCGGCTCCATTCTGTCTGTTTTACCATCCTCTTAATCTCTGCCCCTGAGACCACATGTTTACATTATTACACGCTTCACTAACCTATCCTTGTCTTTATGGAGCTCCTGTGTAGCCATGTCCCTGCCCTCAAACAGAATCCACTCCATCACATCCGCAATGGGAACATCCGAAGACAGCTTCCCATCGCTCTGCATGGACAGAACCATCCTGACCAGCTCCTTCTGGGAAAACAACACATGGGGAGACATGTTTACGGTCTATCAACACCCTATTCGTCAAACATGATCAGTTGATATTGAGACTTGATTACCTGCTCGGCTCTAAAGCTGTGATCCCAGTCCAGCTGAACCTCAGCCAGGTGGTCCATGTACTTGTTGAATTCCTTCATAGAACAAATCACCTGAAAATACACAACATCACTATGTAGTTTAGATGTGCTTCTGACTGTATGGGTTTTGCCTATTCTTGATTTATTCCAAATAGAATTGTTTTGACGGCTGACTTTGTCATCTTTGGTTATGAAGCCGTTAGTACGGAGATGATCGTGAATGTCTTTGCGATGAAAGTACGTCCTCAAGTTTGGGTCGTTTAGGTTGCTGTACAAAGAGGGCAGTTTGTAGCCATTGGGGTCAGTCAGATCAAATCCACTCTTTGGTTGGACAAGCTGTGTGCACACGTAAATAAAATAGGCTAAATAGCTCAATCATACATGACGGAATTGTGAAGTACTGTTATCATGAGTACAAAAAGTTATATATTTTATTGAAAACCTTCAGCTAAAAAAAAAAAAAAAAAACGTAAGAATGTTTTTCAATTTCAGCACTCACCCTTTGGCAAAGGCGAGATGTGGAAAAGATGGTGGGGCCTCCTGTTGGTCTGCACTGTGACAGATTCATGATCTCATCACTCTAAAACACAGAAACATGCACAGTAGATCAGTAGGTAACAGGACTGTATGACTGGTTAACAGGACGGTACAATAGATATTCCTTTTAATAAATACAACATTTATACGTTTAAATGACAGATCGAGATGTACCTTATATTTTAATAACTCATCTGTACCATTATGCAAAATGTCTTGAATTGTATGGAATTCTACAGCTGTTTAGGAAGCCAAACGACCACAGTAAAATCAATTGGTGAGCCAACCTGCCACTCAATTTGTAGCCAATACCTGTGTGAATACGATCCCGTATGTGGCAATGAGGTTTTCCCCTTTTGTCTGTATTAGGCTCAAAGCCCTTATTGCCATCGGCTACTAGCCTGAACATCAATGCCACAGCTTCAATTTGATATAGGTATCTCCTCAGTAAATGTACAGAAGCAAGAAACTAACCTTAGAAACGTGTACTGTAGCACCCCCACTATTTGATTTAATATTCCCAGATCAATTTTTCAATTGATGACACGAACTATCACTCAATATGTAGCCAATCCCTGTCTGAATACCGTCCCGTATGTGGCATTGGGGTTTTAACAGTTTAAGACGTCTGGAATGAACCGAGTCTTCTTTACATCGTTGGCAAATAACCTACACTTAATATCCACAACCTTAACTTGATATCAATCTGTTCAAGAAAGTCTTCTCTGCATGACTGTGAAAACCGCTAACGTTTTCCAGTTGTGACTTTTGAGATATTTTATTTTATGCCCGCTCTACAACGGAACTCCGACTGGTTTTTTAAACTCAAGGGACGCCTGACAAAAAAAGACAATGTTTGGCGTGGCGAGCATTTTATAACTGTTAATGTGATGTGTTGCCATCGTATTTAAGACTAGATATTTAACAAGCAAGAGGTTTGTTAACGTAACTGTATACATATCTATCTCGTACTGGCGCTGTCGCTGTCGTGAAACTAGCCCCTTTTCCACAAACAGCTGATTAGCTTCGAAAAACCTTTAAACACGTCTAATCTTCGCAAATATTGGTAATGTTATTGTGCACACGTATTTGAGTATAGTTACTATGTCATTTAATTCCATAATTTCCCCAGGAATAACTATTAAAACGTATTTGTCCTCCCAAATAACTCGTCAAACGATCCTGTGTTGTTATGGCAACAGGAACTGAACATATTTATACAATTTTAGACCCAATCCTCTCTAATTTCTAGCTACAGCAGATCCTAGCTACCTGTTGAACCTAGCTGTCTAGTATAGCTCTGTGTTAGCATCCAAGAAGGCAACGTGTGATTTCTACCTTGATGGACAGAAGTCACTGATATCTTACCGAACATGTCAGGTTCTGATCTTCTTAACTCATCTCACTCTTTGCAAACTGATCTTTTCTCTTCTTCTCATTCACAGCATGTGTGTTATTTAACACTGATCAGATGTTCCATTGTGCTGCTGTCTAGCTGCATTCCAATCAGCATCACAATAAAAAATGCTTGTGACGCTTCCTGTTACCTGAATCAGATGAATGTGCATTATTCCTGACCAGTGGCTCTAATTTCAATATGATAACATCTTCAATAGTCAGTTCAAATCTAAATAAACACAGTCAGTGTTTTGTCAGTTTATATTACACAACTATCCAGGGGCGGCCAGGGACAAAGAATCAGCCCTAGCATTTTGGACCAGACTGGCCCACAACATTTGATAACACACCTTTTCAGTCTTTTTGATGCAACTGTGCAAGTCTTTAAAACAACAAACCTTGAGCCATGCAATAACTTAACAGGAATCAGTGAGGGTGGACACATGAAATACCTCCAAATGAAAATACTTGTCATTTATTAACAGTATAAAAATACACTGCACCACTCAATCACAGTAATGAACTAAATTATGTCATTTCAAAAAAGTGTTATTTTCTTTCATTGTAGGCTAACTTAGTTAGTTGAACGAAGAAATTGAGATTTCTAACTCTTCACTTTTCACTCACAATCAGGGCCGGTTCTAGACAGGCATATATGAGGGGGCAGTCAGAAATGTGAAGGGGGCATTCGCTCACAATACTAAGCTAGGCTCATGTTCTCATCCAGCTAGTCTACAATGTTTTCAGTAAAAATAATGCCAATGATCAGAACTTTTTTGAGCTCATTTCACCTGCATTTAACTAACCAACTTGGCCATAGGGCAATAAACAGAATTATTTAATTGACATTTTATCATATTCATCAAGGGGTTGGATGGCATCATCCTACTCGTTGCATTTCATACAGGCTGCCGAAGCGTCAGCGGGGGCCGAGGCGTCAGCGGGGGCCGAGGCGTCAGCGGGGGCCGAGGCGTCAGTGGAGCCCTGGCCTCAGGCCTTTGTCAGGCGACTGGCGAGTGACTCCCCTGTCGTCCTGGGCTAAAGGAAGCTGGTTCTGGAGGGAGAGTAGCACCTCGAACTGTCCACCTCTACGTGTCCACGTATTAGGTTTTCGGGACGAGCCCTGTTCCAGCCACCAGGAAGGGATCCCCCACGGGCCAGTCCAGCCTGGTGGTGCGTGAGACGGCTCCTGGCACCAGAAAATACAGAGGGGAGCTTTCACATGTCACACGGCTCATTTTCACATTTGAGTAATTTAACAGATTCTGTTATCCAGAGCAATTTACAGCCAGCACAGGGACATTCCCCCCGAGGCAAGTAGGGCTGAGTGCCTTGGCCAAAGACACAACGTGACTACCTTCACCCCAGACCCCAGAACTGAGCTGCTCTTACCTAAAAACTTCACCTTCCTGGTGGGTAAAGTGGTCTCCTTTCTCTTCCTGAAAGTGTTGATGGAGGGGTTGATAAGACATTTACATTACATTCATTAATTTTGCAGGCGCTTTTATCCAAAGCTAAAAGAATAAATGTAAATCCAATCCAATCCAACTTTATTTATATTGCACTTTAAAACAACATGGTTGACCAAAGTGCAGTACATAGCAATATAAAAAATGCAATAAATAGACACACACTATACACAGTAAAAACAACATAACAATAGGTAAAAAACTCAACAGATAGAGACACACTGTACACGGTAAAGTCAACACATCACTCAAAAGCTAAGGTAAAAAGATAAGTCTTTAGAGCCGACTTAAAAACAGATATGGACTCTGCCTGTCTAAGGTGCAGGGGCAGCGCGTTCCATAGTATACATAAATAAGACCCTACATGCTCTCGTCATCAAGGAGCAGGGTACAAGGCCTCATCTCCGGGGTACAAGGCCTCGTCTAAGACCAGCAGACTGAGGAACAGCTTCTTCCCCAGAACTGTGACACTCCTGAACTCCACTAGACCCCCGCCCCCCTATACAACCCCCACCCCGTAGAACCCCTGCCACCCTATATTTGCACATTTCTGTTTGTACATTTTGCGTATTGCACTATCTGTCCATTTTGCACGTCCATTTTGCACATCTGCACATCTGTTACTGCACCACCTGTACATTTTGCACATCTGTTCATTGTTCATCTTGCACATCTGCTCATTGCATCATTTGCACTAACTGTACATACATGCAAACCTGGTAATTTCTGTTTAATTTCTGTTTAATACTGTAGTATATTGTACCATACAGCTGCACATTTGTCTAAAATCACTTGAATATGTACATACTCTGTATATTCTGATTATACTGTTCATACTATGTATATTCTGAGTATACCCATATTTATTATATTCTGTTGGATTAACTGTTCTGCACTTCTGGTTGGATGCTAACTGTATTTCATTACCCTGTACTTGTACCTGTGTAATGACAATAAAGTTGAATCTAAATCTAAATTGGGGCCTGAGGCGTAGCATCACTGGAGGGGGATGAGGAACAGGCTGTCCTCCTCATCAAGGGGCGGGGTCCAAGGCCTCAGTGGGGTCTGAGGCTTCAGCGGGGGCCGCTTCAGCGGGGGCAGAGGCAAGTAGGGTTGAGTGCCTTGCCCAAAGACACAACGTGACTACCCTCACCCCAGACCCCAGAACTGAGCTGCACTTACCTGAAAACTTCACCTTCCTGGTGGGTAAAGTGGTCTCCTTTCTCTTCCTGGAAGGGTTGAAGGAGGGGTTGACAAGACATTTACATTACATTCATTAATTTAGCAGACGCTTTTGACCAAAGCTAAATGAATAAATGTAAATAAGACCCTACATGCTCTCGTCATCAAGGAGCAGGGTACAAGGCCTCAGTGGGGAAGCGAAGTAGTGAAGTACACATTGGACAGCTACTCCGACGGAGACTTGCACACGCGCTTGTCCAGTCCTACCCTGAGCTACATAGCCATGGATCTGATCAATGACGTCCTGAACGAGCTGCCAAACCAGACGTGGTTTTACATGGCAAACTTGTCGTGCCAGAGTCTCTAACAGGGAGTTACCCAGCTACAGCGGCTCCCAAGAGAGCTTGGGACAAGCGCTGTCCACGAGCAAAGATGACATAGTGAAAAAGATTGCCAGCTCAATTTCCTTGCAGGTGTCCAAAGTGGCAAGCAGGATAGGCACCCCTAACCTCCATGATGCCCCTCCCTCACAGCACATTTCATAAACGTGTGTTAACAAATTACGTGTAGTAATGTGGTTTGGTGCTTTTGAGCTGAGCTCCATCCATTACAATGACCAAGTCCTTCTTTAAGATGTTGTCAACATGATGAAAAGGAGGATATCAGAACCAGAACGCACCTCTCTTGACTTGCACTGCTGCTTTGGTCCTGGGTGACAGAGGACCCTGCAGAGCTGTGGTGAGCTCCTGGAGGTCCAGAGAATCAACATTTATTTGTATAGTCCTTTTTACAAGCAATGTCACAGAGGGCTTCACATATGCCCATAGAACTTCCCCTCGACCAACCTAAACCCTCAAGGAAGACAAGGAAAAACTCCCAGAAAAACTCACTAGGAAGAAAAAATGGAAGAAACCTTGGAAGGAGCAATTCAGTGAGGGATCCCCTCCTCCAGGGACGGTTGGAGAAAGTGAAGAGCAGAACACAGGCTAAACAGTCATATCTCTAGAGAGTTAATAAGTTGTTGAAACATCAATACTCAATGCTCAAGTTGGGTCTTAGGTTGCACAAAGTCAATTTAGGCAGCCACTGGGCTTGGGCCCATGATTGGCGCAGCGTCACATGCAGGGGGATGAGGAAAAGGACCGGGAACTCTCTCCTTGTCCATCAGGGAGACTGACGTCCGACTGGCGACCAGATCCGGGGTTGGAAGACCATCTCAGATCTCCACTGGCACCAGGTCCAACATTGGCTGATGACCACGCATGTGCTGAGAGCGCAGTCCCCCCATACCAAAGGGAGGTATGGAGGGGAGGACAGTGAGACGGAGTAGAGGCGACGTTAGAGAGTGCAAGGAACAGCTAACAGTTATAGCAATATTCAGAATGAGGTCCCCACCGGTCAGTGTGGGCTAATGCAGCAATTAAAAATACCATAAAAGGGGCTATTGACGCAGCCTTAGACACCAAAACAGCACCAGCCCCCCTCAGTTGAAACATAAATCTGTTCCAAGAAAGAAAAACTCTAAGATTTTTTAGAAACATAGTATTTTTTGAAAGCCATGTCTCCTGTCGTCTCTAACTGTACGGTTTTACTAAGCTAACTACTGTACACTAACCTAATAACTCCCACCGTAAATGGTGTTCTAAACTGATGAAACAGGGTCCCACTCAAGCTCAGACGACTGCTTACTGTCTTTCAAGTATTTACTTTCCTCAGCATTCCCGTTTTTCCCACATGCTAGGCTAATTAATACATTAACAGTGACCCTGTCAATCGCCAGGTAATCAACAGCTCAGTTTCACCAGTTAAAACAATAGTATCTACATGAATGAAGAAGATCCGGCAGGTTAATGCATCCGCCCCAATTAACCAGCAGGGGGAGTTTTTTCTTCCACAAGAGATCGCTATCATATTACAACAAATATTGAATAACTTCACACTAACTAACCCAGCACATCCACACACTTTAACAGTCGAAGTGACTGAATCTTTTTTTTTTTTACCTAACTTTCAATGTCGAGACGGTATCAGCCTCCTTAACTGAAACAGGCAATTTGTTCCAGAGAAGAGGCGCTCTATATGAGAAAGCCCTACCTCCAGCAGTTTTTTTTAAAAATTTTGGGAATCACCAAATAGCCAGCAACTTTGGATCTTAGTGTCCTTACAGGGTGATAATGTGCAAGAAGGCCAGAGAGGTACAGTGGTGCTAATCCATGTAGGTTAGTAGTAGAACCTTAATGGGTTGGGATGGCAAAGGGGGTAGGACTGGGATGGCAAAGGGGGTAGGACTGGAAGATGGAGGGGTGCAGTCAGCTACGAGGCTGGTCTGAGATGGAAAGAGAGAGGAGAGGTGGAGAGAGATGAGGCTGCAGGTCTGATCCTCCAGTCCAGTCTTCTTCTCCTGCTTTGCCACAGTGGGGCAAGTTGGCAGGAGGCATATGGCAAGCCGTTTTAACATTTATTCAATAGACTGGATATCAATTTCGCCTAGTCAAAAAGAACATTTCAGATATCTGCAACTACAATCCTCCTATCCACAACTGGAATTACGGATATCTGCAACGTCATTTCAGATATCTGCAACTACAATCCTCCTATCCACAACTGGAATTACGGATATCTGCAATGTCATTTCTCCTAGGAGAAACTACGTCACTTTTGCCATTCATGTCTATGGGGCACGTGATTTCAGATATCTACAATTCAATTGCGGATATCCACAACTGGAATTGCAGATATCTGCTACGTCATTTCAGATATCTACAATTCAATTGCGGATATCCACAACTGGAATTACAGATATCTGCAACTGAATTGTAGATATCTGTAACTCCAGTTTAAGATATCTACAATTTGATTCTGACTAGTCACAATTCCAGTTAAAGATATCTTTAATTCACCTCAATTCCAGATATCTACAGGTCCCTTTTCAGATATCTGTAATTACATTTTGACTAGGAGAAATAAAGTTGTAGATATCTTTAACTGGAATTGTGACTAGTCAGAATCAAATTGTAGATATCTTAAACTGGAGTTACAGATATCTACGATGGCATTGCAGATATCTGTAATTCAGTTACAGATATCTACAATGGCATTGCAGATATCTGTAATTCAGTCACAGATATCTACAATGATGCAGCAGATATCCGTAATTGAGTCACAGATATCTACAATGATGCAGCAGATATCCGTAATTGAGTCACAGATATCTACAATGACGCAGCAGATATCCGTAATTGAGTCACAGATATCTACAATGATGCAGCAGATATCCGTAATTGAGTCACAGATATCTACAATGATGCAGCAGATATCCGTAATTGAGTCACAGATATCTACAATGACGCAGCAGATATCCGTAATTAGTCACAGATATCTACAATGATGCAGCAGATATCCGTAATTGAGTCACAGATATCTACAATGATGCAGCAGATATCCGTAATTGAGTCACAGATATCTACAATGACGCAGCAGATATCCGTAATTAGTCACAGATATCTACAATGACGCAGCAGATATCCGTAATTAGTCACAGATATCTACAATGACGCAGCAGATATCCGTAATTAGTCACAGATATCTACAATGACGCAGCAGATATCCGTAATTAGTCACAGATATCTACAATGACGCAGCAGATATCCGTAATTCGTCACAGATATCTACAATGACGTTGCAGATATCCGTAATTCCAGTTGTGGATATCCGCAATTGAATTGTAGATATCTGGAATTCAGTTTCTCCTAGTCAAAACTGAATTACAGATATCTCTACCTGTCGTTTCGACTAGTCACAACTACATTACAGATATCTTGAATGAAAAATCCAACTATTCAACATGTAATTACGACTAGCCAGAAAGAAGTTGTGGATATCCGCAATGTTAATTCAGGATAGTCAAACTTAGTTGATAAATGTTAAAACGGCTTGCCATAGGAGGCATGCCTTTGGAGCATGGTGGATGGAGACGGAGGAGGATGGAGGAGTTGAGCTCTGCACATCCACCTTAATCCCGTCTTCATCCACAGCTGATTTAGCCTTGTGCTTTTTCAGCTTTTTCTTCTTTTGAGGCTGTTTGGAGAAATAGGAGAGTTTATTTAGACTGATTTATCTGTGAAAGCAACTTCCGGTGTACAGTTTTGAAAGAAAATAGGGAGTCTGGTGGCTGAGCGGTTAAGGTGTCAGGCTAGTGATCAGAAGGTTGCAAGTTAGATTCCCAGCTTTGGCAACATGACGTTGTGGCCTTAGGCAAGGTACTTCACCCTACTTGCCCCAGATGGAAAGTCCCTATACTTGCTGTAAATTGCTCTGGATAAAAGTGCCTGCTAAATTACTAAATGTAAATGTCAATGAACTTTTCGGCTGTGGACACCGATCATTTGACCTAAACTCAAACAGCCTCCATGACTTTCTTCCATTTTAACAAGTGATCAGAAGTAGCGATTTTACTATTTTGATCAAATACTTTTAGTTATTATAGTGTAATGTAATTTTTCCTATATGCTTATGGATACAAAATACACAATCTTATATTAGATAATAAAATAAACTTACCTTTAAACAAGAGAAGCACAATCCCATTTTGCATGTAGTAGTACAATGACAAGTTTGACACAGAACACCTGGCTATTTCTCCTTGGGGGGCATTATGATGTTTTTTTTGTACAATACAGCTGTATATTTGTTGCTACCAAATCATTTTAATAACCTGTACATACTCTGTATATTCTGCTAATACTAACTGATATACTATTCTGCTATACTAACTGTTTTGCACTTTGTACCTGTGTAATGACAATAAAGTTGAATCTAATAATCTAATCTAATCTTATGTTTCCAACAATTATGACATGTGCTGTCATTTAACAAGCCACCTTGACCCTTGACCTAATTGCACTGTGCAGCCCTATTCGTTTATATATATATATATATACACATATACAGTATATATACATTACATTTTACTTTGTTTGGTTCAGAGAACTAGTTAGACTACATGTCCTTACAATAAAGAACAATTTCAACCACTAGATGACACCACAACCTCACTGACGACCACCACTGTTCACCGCTCTTTACAGGGGCTCCTCTGCTCTGGCAGCAGCAGCTTCCGGATCAAACACCAGACTGCCTCAACCCTCTCCTGTCACGTGCAGTCTTCATGAACAACTTCATACAATGCAGACACAATGTCAATTGCACAACTTGTTTTCTTGCTTGCAAAAAGTTTTCTAAGAGGAGAACAGCAACGTTATTGAGAAATTATATATTTATTTGCGAACTACAACTGTTTATTAAGTTAAAAGTTTGTTGCAGCTTAGAACTTTAAATGCCGATGAGGTCTTAAAATATTTTTAGAAGGTCTTCAAAAGGTATTGAAATTAACTTCAGGATTCCTGCACATACCCTGTAATAGCAGCTCCCTGAATCTGAACATCCCAGAGTTACACAACATCAAAGCACACAAACATCTTTTGAAAGGCTATTTTATTCATCATGCAGTAGATGGCACATGTAATACAGTATGTACAAACAAGACAGCTTCCGAGATCGACATTACACATTGATGTATGTTTCACCTCTCTTACAGCAGAAAACAAGGATGTTTATATAAAACACACACACCTATGCGTTTCCCTTAATTCCCCAAGGTCAAGACCAACCATGAGGTGGGTTAGGGTCAGACTTTTGTTCTGAGCGAATTGCACAGTTCAGAGCTTAGCAGGTAAATTATCTTATTATTATACACATACATTAACACCCACCGTTGACACAATTACTATAAATGACCGAATTTCACAGCTGCAATTCTGTCATTTAATTACAAATATCTTCAGCTTTGTAATTGTGGTTTACTCTATATTCAACTTGGTTGGTTCAGTGATGCACTGAAATACTAAAATGTTAAAATAAATAAAAACATACATTATTCCAATACTGACAAAAGTAAATGAAACCAAACAAAATCAAATTTTAGCATCTGTAATTCTTGATAGATATAACGCTAGATGGTGAGAATCTGGGAAAGTAAACCAGTACTCTTAAAGTACAGCATGCCAAAAGGAAGAATGTTCTCAATTTATAAATACCTTTATAGTTCCAAATGTTAATGGCATGATCAACAAGATGCAATATTTTACTTTGAAAGATGACCCAGAACACCAAATAACTAATACTGTATAACAAACACAATTTAATTAACTTAAATCATGTCCTAAGCATGTAGTGAGAATGATCGCTGGATAGCCACTGTCAAAATACCAATCCACTTTTTCTAGTCTCCCTATCACACACAAGCTCATCTAGATACAGTTGCTTTCTGATAGATCAGTAGTCAGTTCAACTAAATCATTTCCCAACGATATTAAAACATTACTCGCATTATAAATATATAACTTGGAGTATATATTCAGTATGCTGAGCTAAACTCCAGTAAATCAATCACTTATTACAGTAGTTCCTGCAATGCTTAAGCAGCTAGCTCACCGCAGAACCTCTCAATCTTAACTCATCTCGCTAAGAAGATACGATAAAATGAGCAGTTGAAATGGATTCACAAGATGGTTTTAAGCTATCGGTGTGTTAATGCATCAGAAATCCAACTGGGAAACTACATTAAAAACCATTTAGTTACTGTAGTTGTACTGTGATCATCGCAGCTGTGCTTTCCCACCCTCTCTTTCTGTGGTATGTGGTTAGGGCCAATCCAAGTTATCTGTCTTACCCTTTCCCCTTAATCTTACCCCTTAGTCCTAGCCTTTACCCTTAAAAACAAAGTGTAAAGCCCTTACACTTAGTATATATGTACCGGACAGTGTCAAAACAAGACTTTTGTGATAAATAATTTAAGACGAAAAAATGAATTTAAGGAACTCTGGATGATCTGTCCGACACCATTGTTCGCAAAAAATCTTGCCGTATGTAGCCCTTTCCCTCAATCAAGACGAGAACCGAAACAGCACTTAATCTCACATAAACGTGCAAAAGTAAGGGGAAGGGCTAAAACAGAGAATTGGGATTCACCCTTAGCATACCAACCCATCATAGTGTCCCCTGCCCTGGCTCACTCTGGTGGATGTACCAAGGAACTCTGCTATAGGTGTCCCCACGTGTTGGCAGGGGGGAACTGGTCCACCTCTCCGACCTCTGAGCACTTGTTCTCTCCCAGGGTGAACGCTAGCTTGTAGCGTAGTCGCACCTTTTCCTGCAATACACACACGTTTGGACCAACATACATTTATCGTGCAGCCTCAAAGCTAATATAGATCCATACACAGAACTGACGGGGGGCATGATGGACCATTCTACATAATGTTCGTCAAGGCTCGAACGCTAGATTGTTTGTATCAGACATATGGAAGTGAAAATTAATCTGTATTTTCGCTATGGTTTGCATGCCAAGGACTTTCTGTTTCTACAGGAAGTCGGGTGAGGAGGCTGCATTCCTATGTCCTACCTTCAGCGGGTTAGCGAGCAGCATAACCTGGGTGATGGAGGCCGGGGGCAGAAGGGGGTTGAAGGGGGCCAGCTCTGTACCCGACGGCGGCATGAGTTTCACCTTCATAGACTGAGAGATCATTTACAACCTACATTTAGTCATTTAGCAGACGCTCTTATCCAGAGGGACTTACAGCAAGTACAGGGACATTCGCCACTGAGGCAAGTAGGGTGAAGTGCCTTGCCCAGGGACACAACGTCATGTTGACACAGCCGGGGTTTGAACCAGGGATCTTCTATTTACTGGCCAGACTCCCTCAACGACTGTACCATGACTCCCGTCAGATCAGAAGATTCACATACCTATATTGCATGAGTGTTTTCATACGTGTATGCACTGAAGCAGGTAAACTCTGCTCCTAACCCCCATAATCTGTTCTCTACTTTCTCTTCCCTCCTTAACCCTCCTCCCCCACCCCCTCCTTCCACCTTGACAGCCGACGACTTCGCACGCTTCTTTAGGGATGAAGTTGCAGACCTGGGGTCTCATTTATAAAGGAGTGCGTAGAATTCTTACTAAAAGTGTGCGTACGCCCAAAAGCGTAAATTGGCGTACGCATACAAAAATTCAGATTTATAAAACTGTGCGTACGCACACCTGTAGGCAATGTTCGCTTTATAAATAACATCTTAACCACAAGTGTGCGTACGTAAAGTATCATTGCACCCCGCCCTGAACACGCCCATTTTTAACCATAAATGGTCAATGCAAAGGACCTCATGAATGCTAATCTAGTATCATTCTCATGCATGAACCTGGCAGGTGATTCTTTTTCACGGTGAATCAAGGCAAACAAAAAAACAACACTAGTGCGACAGTGCCAAGTGGCAGAACTGGAGAAGAAGCGCTAACAACTGCAGTAGTAAATTCCATGTTTATGTATCTTGCATGGCGATTAAAAAGAATTCTGATTCTGAAGTGTAATGAGTGTAGTGATTGCGCGGGAGCTTAACAACTGTATTTCCAGTTTTTGACATATGATGATATATGCACAGTATTAAAGAAATATATTTAGTTATACTTTGAGTTCTGTAGTTACATGAATTTCAGCCTCCTACATACACTGCGGTAAAAGGACAATCTGATTGTGAGACAGACAGCGTGTATGGAACAATTATCACGCAGTTCAAGCTCAAATAACACTGATGTATTTAATCTTCATTATAATCATAAATTGAGTCAATGTGTGTGATGACAACAAAATACATAAATATTACGAGGAATCACTTCTCCGACTCTTACTTTTTGCAGTATGTGTCTCCAATTCCCACTGTCTCCAAAAAGTGCGTAGGTTTACGGGAGGGTCATAGTTTGCGCACATTCTACCGCCAAGTAATTTTTTTATAAATCACTGACTTTGCGTGAAAACTGGCGTACGCACGTTTTCAGCCCTGTTTTGTGCGTACGCAAGCTTTATAAATGAGACCCCAGATCATGTCACCCCACTCCTCATCGCCCTCCACTGGCTTCCCATCATGGCCCGTATCAGATTCAAGACCCTGGTGATGACCTTCCGAGCAGTGAATGGAACTGCCCTGAGCTATATCAACTCTGTCCTCCAGCCTTACACCCCTGCCCGCCACCTATGGTCCTCTTCTGACAACCGCCTAGTGGTCCACCCTCTCAAGAGCGCCAGAGCCCAGCACAAACTCTTCCACTGTCTGGCTCCCCAATGGTGGAATCAACTCCCCACCCCCATCAGAAACACAGACTGTCTCCTCACCTTCAAGAAAAAGGCTCAAAACCCACTTATTCCAAGAATTTAATGGCACTTAAAAACACTAGAATTAGTCTGCCACTCAGAAATATCACTTGTTGTTGCTATAGTTCAGAAACTTCCTATTGTTGTGTTATGACTTGGACCACTGGTGGACTACAGCCTGGCGGAGGCTCACCTTAAAACTTGTATAATGTTCAGCTGAATTTATAATTATAATATATATAAATAAAGACTGTAATATGTGTCATATATATTTGCATTCATATTTTACATATAGGTATTATAGATAGTTAATTATTATTAGTTATAGATAGATCACTTATTTACGTAAGCACATCACAATTAAGTCTATTGACACAAAATGCAATTTTTTCTTTCTTTTTTTTTACCGTGAAGTGAAAGGGAATTACAATAAATGAACGACTAATACTCCTGTGGTGTCTCCATGCCTTGGAGACTGTGTGGCTGTTGTGATAGCAGGCGTGTTGGATGCACTACCTTGGGCACGGCGGCTTGCAGGACCACGTTCCGAACAGGGAGAGGAGCTGTGTTGAGCGTGGACACCACCAGTACCAGCACATCAGGTCTGCCGGGGGGGCAGTCGGAGGCAAAGTTCAGCAGCACGCGCACCCCATCCTTGTCGTAGGCAGTTACAGGCAAAACTCGACCTAGAGACGCAAAGGAGGGGCCAATCACAAACTGGGATTTGATGCCATCTGGACATGAAGGTATAAATCTGGACTGTGTTTCAATGAGACTGAACACAGGGTTTTGTCTATGCAATGCTACAATGATAATACAACAGGAGTCAAGTGGCTGCGTGGTTAGGGAGTCGGGCTGGTAATCAGAAGGTTGAGAGTTCGAATCCCTGCCATGCCAACATGATCTTGTGTCCTTGGGCGAGGCGCTTCACCCTACTTGCCTCACAGGGGAATGTCCCTGTACTTGCTGCAAGTCGCTCTGGATAAGAGTGTCTGCTAAATGTCTAAATGTAAACTGTAATGTTCAATGAAGGCTGTAGCAGACCCGAATCTCCCAACCCCCTTCCTCCCGTCCTCAGAACTCACTGGGTCGGATGGCCTCCAGGGGAACGTGCACGTTGGACAGGGACACCTCAGCCCCTCGGGCTGGGCTGCCCCCCTGGAGCGAGGGGTGGACGGGGGACAGGGAGCGGAACAGGGGGCTGCCTGGGGCGGAGCCCAGCATCTGGGCCTTAGCATGGGACATGGCAGGGGAGCTTGGCATGGTGCCTGGCAGCAGGGAGGCAGAGGAGGCATGCCCAGCCATGGAGGGTGGCACGCCCACAGCCATCCCAAAACCACCGACGGCGTTCATCTGGGCAGGCAAACTGGTGACGAAGAAGTACAGAATGAGCTTCCTTTGGAAAATACAAGTCATCTGCTGACAACCGTCTAGTGGTACCCCCCCTCAAGAGCGCCAGAGCGCAACACAAACTCTTCCACTGCCTGGCTCCCCAATGGTGGAATCAACTCCCGACCTCCATCAGAAGCACGGACTGCCTTCCAACCTTCAAAAGAAGGCTTAAAACTCACCTATTTAGAGAATTTAATGGCACTTAACAATAGCATGTCATTTCACCTGATCTAATGTATTATGTGTTGTATCTCTTGCTCTATATTCATAATCGCTGTGTTATGCATTTATAGTTCTTCCTTTGGCACTTATTGGTTCTCATGATGTATGATTCACGATCTAAAAATCCGACTGTGTTCGGGGTCTATCACGTTGCTTTGCTCAATGACTGATGCTCTTTGTAAAAGCTCTCTCTTGTAAGTCGCTTTGGATAAAAGCGTCTGCTAAATGAATAAATGTAAATGTAAATGTACAAGGAAAACCAAATCTGTCACTGGGTAAGTTGTAACACAGCACAGAAGGCAAGGTAACACGAGGCAGCACCTCTTGGGCTCCCCAAAGTCCAGCATGGCCAGATCCTGCAGGTCCTGCAGGCTGTTGGAGGCTGGGGCTGTGGAGGTCTGCAGGGCTGGGGCCGGGGCCGGGGAGAACACCGATCCAGACAAGCTGCCAAACAGATCCACACTGGGCTCTGGGGCCTGAGGAAGACAAAGCAAAAGGTTTTCACAGCAATTCCTCAGTGTGTAACTGAATGACTAAATGTAAAAAATGACTAAATGTAATGTTTCTTGACGCTGTTGAAAACCGTTACTGGGAGGAAAAAAAGAATATAATGATGAAAGCGGACAAGAGGTTTTCACAACACTATGTCTCAGTGTGTTTTGCATGTTTAAAAAGAAAATCTTGGTAGGATCCTGTACCTGTAACGAGGTCCACTGATTTGGTAGCTCATCTAGCTTTGGTTTGGAGTGGCTGTTAGGTGAGGAAGCAGGATCATTCAGGCCTGACAATTGAAAAATGACAAATTAAGACTAATCTAACTAGGTATGGAAATGCTTCTTTCTGTAATTCACTACGGCGAAGGATTTGATAAGCAGAAGTTTCTGAGTACCAAGGCAAAGCAGTTCATCATCGAGGAGCGACAGCGCAGTGCAGGCCCTGTCAGTTGCCGAATGGCTGGGGCTGTTGGTCTGACTGGCATGTAGCCCAGCCAATCTCTTTGGTGGAGGAGGCAAGACCGGGATGGAAAAACCCATGGGATTGGCCGAGGTGGTGTCTGGGAGCTGTGGGGGAGGAGCAGGCTGAGGAGGAATGAGGCTGGGAACATCGATGCCTGCCAGGTCGATCAAGGTCTCTGTGGATTCACTGCTCCTTGAGGTCTCTGTACGAGAGAAAAATAGAGAGAGAAAGAATGGTGGATAAAGGATAAAAAATTGATGTCTCACGTGAAAATATAAAAAAAAGAATCTGTGTATATGTATTTATGTGTGGTTCTCTCACCATCACCAACAGCTGATTTAGGATCCTCATAGTCCCCATTGACTGACTGACCCTCAACAACCTTCTTGTAGGAGTTGATTACCCGTGAGAGGTCATCGCTGGCCTGAAGGATGTCTCCTGCAAAGGTCACAAGTCAACATGTAGTACAGGGACACACGGCTGAACTAGGACACCAAATGCACATGATGATCCCACCTAAATTTGTGTCGTTATCTTCCGTCTCGGTGGCCATCTTGAAAGCAGCACGTCTCAGCTTATCACAACGGTTGTAAAGTTCCTGAAACAACAAAACAACAAAAACACGTTCAACCTTTGAGTAAACAGAGGTTGTTAGGCAACGCCACCAGCCGAGGACGTACCTTGATGAGTTCTCTGTCGGACTCGGAGGACCTGTTCTTGTCGTAGTGCGCCAGCATGTCGCTCAGGAGCTTAACGTTGATGTTGACCTCCTCCAGGGTGTGTATGCGCTTGCTGACCTTCTGCACTCTGGCATCGTCCTGGAGCAACAGCAGAGTCACTACATCTGCTTACCAAGGGACTGTCCATTCCTGGTTGTCGAAGGTCATTGTCCTGACAGTTTCCCTGCTCCAGCACACCTGATTCTAATGAATGGGTCATTATGAGGCTTCCACAGAGCTTGATAGCAAACCCATTCATCATGAGCGCTGGACCAGGGAAACATCTAAAACTCACTGTAAAGTGCACCCCCGAGGACCAGGATTGGACACCCTTAGCTTACTACATAACTAGGAATCCACCCTGGGTCCTACTGTTAACAGAAATGCGTTGATGATACATGCAGCAAACTCTCACAGCAACCTGATGTGCAGCACCTGTTGCACACGTCAACAGATAGGTGTAGATGTCTTGACATTAAAACATGATCTACAAGCCCATGTCTGTATGAGTGGCGCTTGGAGGAAGTTTGAAGGTATTACTGCTCTCTGACCTCCTTCACCATGTTCTTGATAAGCCTGTTGGCCTCCTGGAGGTCCTCTGGATTCTTGCTCCTCAGAAGCTCTGCAAGCAGCTACACACACACAGCCAAACACACATGTACATTTAGTGATTTAACAGACGCTCTTATCCACAGCAATTTACAGCAAGTACATGAAAATTTCCCCTGAGGCAAGTTGGGTGAAGTGCCTTGCCCAAGGACACAACGTCATGTTGGCACAGCCAGGGTTTGAACCGGGTACCTTCTGATTACTAGCAAGACACCCTCACGCTCAGCCACATGACTCCCACATGTCCGTCAAGCACTGTGAAACATACATGCCATCTGTAATAGACAGACCAGCTGTGGTCTGTTTTGCCTCCCCTTACCTTGCCCATGTCCTCATTGTCAAAGACGGGATTCTTGGGGCGCGTCGGGGGAGATGGGATCAGGGTCTTGTCCACCGGCACATCTGGGTCTGCAGTTACAAGACCTAGACCGTATCATGGTTAGCATGAACACAAAAACAATGTGAGGTTGGTGTACATGATGGAGTAAGAGAACTTTCATAAAGCTTTGTGATTTTTTTTTATTCATGATGGGATTTGGGGGTTTAGGGTTAAATTCACGATGTGATTTTGTTTTCCCATGTTAATTGTCTGTTGTCTGTATCAATTGGATGTCGTGTAAATAATTGACAAAAATGTACTATTTATTTGTTATAAATAAAAAGAGAAAAAAAAAGAATGAACACTTGGTTTTCACCTTGGTTAAGTATATAGGATGTTTTGTTTTGTATTATTTTGAGATTCATGTTATTTAATTGTAACTTGTTTACCTGAATGCTCTTGTGGCTCTTCCCTTTGGCACTTGTTTGGTTTCCCACAATGTATGTTTCATAATCTGACTACCTGCAATGTTTGCGGCTATCTCGTTGTTATGACCAGTGACCGATGCTCTTTTTTGAAGCTCTCTCTTGGAAGTCGCTTGGGATAAAAGTGTCTAAATGAATAAATGTAAATGGGTGTGATGTTATGAAAAAGTCTGTGTTGCCTGTTATCTCACCTTGCCTTCTAAGTGTCTGGTAGGCTTCACTGATCTTAGCCTCGTTAGGGAAGACCGCGGTCCAGCTGTACAACATCTCAATGATCTTCATCTTCACCTTCTCTGGCACGCTGTCCCCCATGTACTGCGAGGGGGTGGGGGGGAAACGGGATGAGGTTTTGGTAGCGAGCCGTTCGGCCATGGTTGACAATAGCATATTGTTTCACTGACAACACACGCGCAACAAGATAACCTGTCCACTTACTTTAGGAGACACCACTTTGATCAGCTCGTTCAGAAATCGGTATTTCCCAATTTCGTTATGAAATCTTCGCCCGCAGTTCTTCATGCATGCTTCTAATACCTGCAAACGAGATGGGTTGTCATTCACTCAGCGTGGACTTGATTTGTATTTGCAGTAGTAAGAGGCAGGAAACAGAGTCTATTAATAAGGTCCTTACTGTTAATGCCTGAAGGGCCTCCCATTCTTGAGGCGAGTGGATTTTATGGACAAGCAGCTTTACAGCTATCTGGGGCCTGAACAAAGAGGGGAGGTTAAACTGAATCCCAAAATTTGCTCACATAGGCTATCATGAATCAAAATGAAATACTTTGTACCCTTCTAATTCCTTATTGATCTGGTCGCAGAAGCCAATGATGTACTCCCAGTCCTCTTGCCTGTTATTTGGATGGGTGGCTTTGTCTGTGATCACATAGCAGAGCAGTGTCTTACACATCATCCAGGTGTCAGTAAATTGACAATGACCCATTGCTATAGCCTATCGTCATTTCTCTTTTACATCCTGTCTTGTGGTTAATTTCACATGGGTGGGATTGTGATCTCCCCCCATGTGCTTTAACCATTTCTGAGCTAAAGATGGGGTGGTCAAACTGCTACATTACATCCTTTCCTCTAACAATAGCCTAGCTTTAGGTAAATCCATATAGCTTTGCCAACTGAACAACATCCATTGCCAAATCAATGCGTAAACCACTGTCTACTTCCACATCCCAAGTCATATGTCAGACTGACTGACCATCTTTTTCGCCTAAGAAAACAGACCCAAGTGCAGTTCCTAGCTCTCTTTAACGGGGCTGAATGGGGAAGGGAGCACAGATCCTAGATGTGAAATACGCAGTTGCCTTTCGATTACTGAAGAAAGTACGACAGCTCGCATCAAGACATCATCGCTGTTCATTCAGTGGAATGCCTTAGGACAATTATTTTATCCTTTCTAAATAAACAGCTAAGTGAATCACTTACTGAGCCAAGATTCAAGCGTCTCCCCTTCCTGGTACGCCATAGCACTACAAACATGGTGTGACGTCACCGTGTGTGCGCGAGAATCAGTGAATCAATCTTATCCAAGCCCCGGGTCTGCCTCTCAGCAGACACGCCGATTTTTCCTGGTGGCCACTCGTGGTACATAAAATCCCCATGGGGCCCAGAAAGCATTTTTCCCATAGACCGTAATAGTAAAAGAGAAGCCTGTAAAAAGGTTCTCAGGACACCTTCAGCTGTAACCACTATTAATTGCAAATCTTTTTATTCCATACTTTTAAGTCATGGACTTTTAAACCGTCAAAAAATTTTCTAAAGGCCAGAAAAGCCCCCGCAAAATCGTATTCTTATGGTGACGTCACAGCTGTGCGCCAACCGGCATCTGGTTGATAAATATGACAGCTTGTATTGTGGAGAATCCCTTATTTTTTACCGCGGAAGTAAACCAGGAAGTCAAAAAACTTTTTCCGCGTATGGTATGCGCCATGGATAGATAATATTAACCTGGATACGGTATTGAAAAATGGCGGCCGTTGATTTCAATGAAGTTGCTCACCTAGCGCATGTGCCGAAAAAGTTTTTTGACTTCCTGGTTTACTTCCGCGGTATGGGGAATGGAATGATGGGAGGCTGATGACGCTCTGGGGCAATGAGAACGAGCAAATCGCGTTCTGGACAAGGGCTGCGCGCTCATGAGTGCTTGTGGAAGAGTTTGACCGATAATGACGAATCTACACAATCAAATGATGGATTTATAGGACACATAAACCGATTATGTTTTCATAGTCATGGTTATAGAATATACGAGGTTAATTCGTTTTGTTTGTTTGTTTTTTAAGTTTAAGTAAGGATAAAACGAGTCATTTTAATTAAGGTTAATCTAAAAATAAAAATAAGGGATTCTCCACAATACAAGCTGTCATATTTATCAACCAAATGCCAGTAGTCAAATCTGTTTTGTCTATCATGGATCCAGTATGTGATATAGCCGACGAATTCTTGTCAGATTAAGTTTTTATCGTTTTATAGGCTATATCGGCACATTCAAACAGGCAAGTCTTTCGTTAGCGTTATGCAGCTTCTCTGTTTCTTTTACAGCTACGTGATATAGTTTGGAGGAAGGACCTCCTGGACATTAAGTGTAATTCCTAGCCTGATATATTTTTATAGTACACCCTAAAAAACTGTTTTCTCCTGTAGTGAGATGTCAGAACCTATACTGAGCCACATGTTACTGAATAAATAAATAATAATAACTTGGTGTTCATATGCAAGGCTTTATAATTAAATAGTTCAACACTTTTCAAAGTAATAATTTGATTTGACTGAACATTCACTATTTTCAATATAACGAACATAACATAACAAAACTAAAAAAACAGACTTGTGATACAGTGGGTGAACAGTGTGATGAAAAAAAGGCACAAAAAAAGAGAGACCAGCTTCACTTTGCCTGGTCTATTCGTGGGCTTAAATATATTTAGACCAAAACAATAAAAAGGCTATTGAACTTCAGTCAAGGTGAGACCGAGACCCTGGTGACACATCACCTAAAGTATCACATGCATGGTAAATAACTCAAGTGCAATAACTGTATATGTCTACTTAACTTACCTATTTTGTATTTGTTATACTGGACTTTATCGTGCCCACCTATTGTTATTATTGTTATATTACACTGCAACTCTGTGTGCTGTACTTTACCCTGCTGCTGTTGTGAACTGCAATTTCCACCCCTGGAGGACAAATAAAGGTTTATCTAATCTAATCTAATTTTAGATTTTTACACAGCAGTGACACTGGCAGTAAGTGAAAATTTCATTACTCGTGTAATTTAACGCCAATATACATTTAAAATAGCATTTAGAAATACATGCCGTTCAAATATGAAACTTGTATCACAACTCTGTCTCGAAAAAAACTCACCCTGGAGTCGTTTAATTCACTTTTCCGACCACGTTTAGCCCCGTTCAGAGCTGTCATTAAGCCAACAGGCATCCTCGTTCCCGAGACACAGCGAGACCGCGCTTGGGAGTGTACGCACACAGCTGTGACATCACCATTAGAATAAGACTTTACGGGGGCTTTTCTGGCCTTTAGAACAATTTTTGGACGTTTTAAAAGTCCATGACTTAAAAATATGGAATAAAAAGATTTGCAATTAATAGTGTTTACAGCTGTAGGTGTCCTGAGAACCTTTTTACAGGCTTCTCTTTTACTATTACGGTCTATGGGAAAAATGCTTTCTGGGCCCCATGGGTATTTTATGTTGCAATATCACGAGTGGCCACCGGGACAAATCGGCACAGCTGCTGAGAGGCAGACCCGGGGCTTGGTTTAGCCCCGTTCAGAGCTGTCATTAAACCAACAGGCATCCTCGTTCCCGAGACACAGCGAGACCGCGCTTGGGAGTGCACGCACACAGCTGTGACGTCACCATTAGAATAAGACTTTACGGGGGCTTTTATGGCCTTTAGAAATTTTTTGGACGTTTTAAAAGTCCATGACTTAAAAATATGGAATAAAAAGATTTGCAATTAATAGTGTTTACAGCTGTAGGTGTCCTGAGAACCTTTTTACAGGCTTCTCTTTTACTATTACGGTCTATGGGAAAAATGCTTTCTGGGCCACATGGGTATTTCATGTTGCAATATCACGAGTGGCCACCGGGAAAAATCGGCACAGCTTCTGAGAGGCAGACCCGGGGCTTGGTATGCGCCAGGTGAGCAACTTCATTGAAATCAACGGCCGCCATTTTTCTATCCGGTATCCATTCTTTATACATCCATGATCTTATCTTAGGAAATGGGTTAGGGTTTGGGTTATCAATCAAGAAACCTCTTAACAAAAAAAACACACAAAACAGTAAAAATATGTAATTATTAAAATAGTATATGTAATATTTTAGGGCCCCTGGCGTAAATCTGTAAATTTGGGTTAATTTGAATTGTGTTTGAACACTTTTGTGTTTTCATTGTGCTTTTACACTTTGTTAATTTTGGGTATCTTGAAAAGTCACCTGTGGCATTTATGAAAACCCCCAAAAATGTAATAACCTAATCAATGCATGCAAGCCTTCAAATTTGAGGTTTGAATTTATTTAAAGTTGTATTTTAAGGCATCCGCTAGAGATACTAAACTGGGGTCCTTCAATCTCTCTCCACATTATCCAAGATGGCTGCGACCATAAAAGGTTTATTAAAACCTTGGACACCGAGGCAAGTAATTGATTATCTTACTGACAAAACAATGCATAATATGGATTAGGATCAAACTAGTCACATATAGGATAGTATTTGCATTGCAGTTAGTTATTAAGATAGCTTACTTTTCTGTCACTGGTCTACGTTGCTTGCTAGTATCCCTTTGTGTAGCTACGAACAGTGCCAATGCCAATGGTTGACTACTAGACTATTTGATTTGTCACGAAGTGACATCTGAAATGTGTTTAATCTTGTGAGAACGGTTACCAGACCCAGTTTTATGTATTATGTAACATACCACTGCTATGTTACAACACACACTCATATGATACACAGATAGAAAGTCTGGTTGGATGGTTAACTTAACCTCAACGCTCGAGCTCTCTCAAAATTGTAACCCTCCCTTGGAGATGTGCTTCTGAATGCCTTTCCACGTATGTAATAACCGTCAATTAACAAAACCCCGTGCATCTGTCTCACCAGAGTGTTCTCAGTGAGATGGAGCAGGTACAATCCGTACTACATGGAGCCAGACCCTCGGAAAAACGTGTACGAAATCCCGGAGAACGAATTAACGGCCGAGCAGAAGGAAGAACGCGAGCGAAAGCTTGTCAGCCCGATCAAGGCAGCAACGAGCGGGGTCACAAGCTCCTTATTCCAAGTACCAGAATTGAAGTAAGCGGAAACATTAAATGGGATGCAGTTTCCCCTGTGAGTTTAAATCTGCTGTATAGCAATACTGTTTATTTTTTCCTTATAGCAAATTCATCAACATGATGATGAAAGATGGTGACAAGGTCATAGCAAGAGGTATTATGAACCAGGTAAGAGAAACTGTTCTGTATGGAATGCTTTTAACAATTTGCCTCTGACACTAAAATAAAGTTTTTAGACCATCTCTCTCACTCTCTCCCTCTGTCACTCTCTCCCACTCACAGACGTTGGAAAGCATTAAGAGGATACAGGTGGAGAAATACCACAAAGCACCGGATGCTAACAAGGCAGAGATAGAGTGTAACCCTTATGCAATATTTAACCAAGCACTAGAGAACTGCAAACCTGTTATTGGCTTGGCTAGCATACAGAAAGGGGGCAAATACTACCAGGTACGTTCTTATTCAATCTTCTATATATCGTCATTTTATTTCCAGCCTTTACCTCGTGTGCATTGACTTATTTTGCCCCACATTTTACGAGACTGTTTGCCGTTGTTGCTAAAGAGTTTCCCCTCGGGTATTAATAAAGTATTCTGAATGAATTCTGAATTACTTCAGATAATATTTATTATTATTGTTGGTTCATCGTAATTTCCTACTTTTTATTTAATATTGGTATATGTTTATTGTTTGCCCCATCCTGCCACACTAACCTCTGTGTTTAGTTGGTAAATTTACATGGTGACTAAAACCGATTCTGAGACCATGTACACATGTAGGTAGATATATCCACTGCCCTCTGCGGTACGTCACTTTGATCCGACTTTTCCAAAATATGTTTTTTATTACCTAAACCTGTGGTTTTGTGTGAATGACAGGCCAAATCATAGAAAAATATAGTATTTTTACCAGATACCCGTTGAGTGAGCTGTTGACCTCTTGAGTGGACAGAATGTCTTGTGTTTTACACATTCTTTTTGTTTCTGGCCCGCCTACAGGTGCCCATCCCTCTGACTGACAACCGCAAGCGTTTCCTAGTGATGAAGTGGATGATTGGAGAGTGCAAGGACAACAAGCATCGACGCACGCTCATGTACGAGAAACTGTCCCAGGAACTGCTCGCAGCCTACGTCAAGGAGGGGAACGTCATCAAAAAGAAACATGAAATGCACAAGATGGCGGAAGCTAACAGAGCTTATGCCCATTATCGCTGGTGGTAAAAAGACTCATGACTCAAGACTGGACAACTAACTGCTAGGTGTGGTTGTGTTTCCAAGTATCTGAGGGGAAAGTTGATTCACAGTATACAACTCAACATCTGGTCTGTGTTTTGACAGTGATTGTAAATAAATTGGTCACATCAGGCCACTATAATAGCCACAATAATTGTGATGTATTCAAAATTATGTGGTTCCACAGTGATCTAACATTTTGTTTATCGCTGTTTCTGTGTCAACGGAAGCAGCTTTGAGGTCAAATTAAAACACGTCAAGAATTTACAAATATTGTTGATATTTTTGTACAGAGCTTCATGGATGCCTGACCCCCCCCCCCAAAAAAAAAACATGTCAAAAACAAAAAAATGCATTCAATTAATGCAATACTAAGGCATGTTTAAGTCATTGAGGTTAGGATGAAATAGTTATCTAGCACTAGTGTGAAAGTGTGACTAGCTAGAATTTACTAGTCAAAGCTAATGTTTACAAATTCTATAACCACACTGAACAAAGTTTCAATACTTACTAGATATCTTAAAGGTGTTTGGTACCAAATATCTTTTGTCATAGTTTATGTAGACATACTTGACTATTTTTGGGAGCTGTGATAGCAATCCTCATGTCAAAGGGCATCTGGGAAGTAGCTCTAGTTTTGTGTAATGTGTAATAATTTAGTACACTTTTAAGTGCCTCATAACGTATTGATTATCATCAATAATGACATCTCTTTACATTCACCTTTGTGACCGATGGGATTAAACAATGGGATCAAAGTTGTTTCCACAGGCACAAAAAGTGACTGTAAAATGTCAAATGTTATTTAAATGAAATTACATATTCACTGATGTACATAATATTTAAAAGGCAAGCTGTTTTAAACATTTTACCCAGTTTGATTTATTTCAACAAATCAACATACCAATGTACTTAGTTAAAAAATGGAAACCAAGCAGTGACATTTTCATTTGGAAACGGTTAGTGATGATAATGCAGTCTAGCACATCCTACCAAGGAACCATCTGTATTCCAAATAGGTACAAAATATGTCTATATTTGGTAATTTTATTAACTAAAAATGACATCAGAAAAAACGTCAGTTTCACTTGCAAGCCTATTAAAATGGTGTCTGAATATGGTCATAAATACACAAAATATATGTAAAAATAAAATCTATCTAATCTCCCAAAACCTGAACCCAAAAGTATATCTGGATTAGTAGGCTAAAAACCTAAAATAGTACCCAGTAGCAGTCGTAGTAACTTGGTAAATAGCTCACATTGTTACCACTGGTAAGTCTACATTACAGACAACAAGCAATTGTTTTATAATAAATTAAAATCAATAAAGGTCAAATACAGGTTGCTTATATCTAATCATAAAAAAACAGGCCAATATATGTTATACATCTTTCAGTTATGGTAATTAGTGTCACAAATGTTTTTCTCTGGTAAAAAGTTCTGCTATTGCAGCCTGTTTGCACTGAACCAAAAGGCACTGCTTTGATTTGGTGATATCAGCACACTGTTCAAATCAGAAAAGTAACAATACTAACATCCATGTCAACAAAGAGTTCATGCTGGTGGGTACATTTTAGAAAATATGCAAAAAGAAAAATATATTTTTGCAGTAAGTTTCTTACAAATAATTGTATCTGCTCATTAAATTAACATAGTTTAGTGGCAGTGTACACTCAAACAAGCATAAATTGCATCTTCAATTTTGTAGCACCAAATATCCTTCTATAAATAAGAAATTGGTATAAAAAAACACCTGTAAATTCCTTGTTTTTATGCCAGCATTGACCTGTTTTCGGAGTATTGCTGTCAGTATATTGGCACCTGTTGCATCGCCAAAATGGCTTCAAAGATTTGTTGCACAAATCAGCATTGGAAAACCCCTTGTGTGTAACATATCCCAACGTAGCCTAACTTTGATTCATTTGTACACTTTAAATGGTAAATTATTGTCAATATCCAGCTTAAGTGAAATGCTGCCATGAAGGTTTCGAAAACTTGGTCCACAATTCCAAATATGAACATCATCCAACACAGCCTTACCATTCCTACACAGAAAAACTGTTCATATGTAAAGACCGGATTGTCTCTGAAATGTCAACACCACTTCAAAACATAGCTGAGCATAAGCGTGGCTTGGGCCTTTGATCCCAACCAACAAACATTAGTTTGTTCATATTTAATCTTTAAAACTATAAAACAAGATACAAGACCACATAATCTAGTTCAGAAGACCATATCAATGTATGTCAGTCTTTTTAAATAATCAGCATTTTTCTGACAAGAACGTGACTTAAGAACTACTGTGAGTGAAAAGTGAATATTATTCAAACGTTTCAGAAATCTGGAATGTCAAGCAGTAAAGAGCATTGAAAAGAAAATCTGTCTTCAACAGGAAAGCTAACTAAGTCTTAGATGCACCAAAAGCAAACTAAATATTAACATGAATATGAATCTTGGCAACAACATTCGTCCTGTTTTTTTTACAATTCCACATCAGGGTGGTATTTGGATCAAAAATATCTATCCTTTCTCATCTCACAACAATCGCAATAGTCCACTGCCAAAACCTCTGCAAACCATCTCCTTATTCATCAGTAATGCTAAACAGACACATTTCAACTTAAATTTTGAAAAAGGAAAAGATCACTTACTCTAAATCGACTTTTAAAAACTAGAACACATCCTGATCGCTCGGTGGCTAGTCTATTGGCCGCTTTAGCCAGCTTCATAATCCTCCTCACACCCAAACAACCCAGCTAAGCAGCCCAGGATGCACTAGCCTCAGGCCTCCACCACCTCCGGGGTCAGTCGGAGACTTCGCTGTAGTAGTACTTCTGGGCCGTGTCGCTGAGCGTCCAGCCTCCAGCCCGGAACTCCAGGATCTCCAGCAGAAGGAGCCGACCCATGGAGCTGAGGCCGTCCAAGAGCAGGAAGCCGTCCCGGAGCAGGAAGAAGAGCTCATCCATGCGCTGGTAGTTCATCTTCTCCAACTGATCCCCGATGCGGTGCAGCTGCAGCACCAGACAGTCCACCTACAGTCAGGCCGGGAGCAGTTCAGGACTGAAGTACTGAAGCGTTTCTTAACTATAAACCATGTGTCAGTAATCAGAAGGGCCCTGGTGGAATGTCTCTGTACTTGCTGTAAGACGCTCTGGATAAGAGCAAATTACACGTTCAAGTGTGCTGGAGCAGGGAAACATCTAAACTTTCAGGGCTTTGGATCTCGAGGAACAAGGTTGCCTATCCCTGCTATAAACTACATTTAGTTTTTGTTATTGTCTTGCATCCATACCATTTGAAAGCAATTCATCTGTTGATTTGAAGAACTACTGAGTTTGTGTAGGAATTTACCTCTTCTTCGTTGTTCAGTGCATCAGGTTGAGCCAGTCTAAGCAAACAGTCAAACACAGGGTGCACCAGAGCCACCATGGGCATGTTGTTGACCTGGGAATTTAGAACACAACAAGATCTCAGTGTTCGGTGTTGAAAAGCTGAAAACACGGTCAATGAAAGGCTGGTAGAGAATCGGAATCAGAAGTGTTTTTATTTGTCATGCGAGTTTCACAAACACAGAATTTACTGTGGCAGGATGGAGCAAACAATGAACATATACAGGACTTAAATCAACTTTTTTGTTGTTGTGGTAAGTACGAGTAAACCGTCTGAGATAAGATCTATAGAATAAAATAAAGAAGACTCAATGATCGCACTGCGTTGCTTCTCACCTTGAGGTAGTCGAAAACGTTGCAGATGAAGGTGACGTAGCAAACCCACTCCTGCAGCGAGCGGAGCCGCGTCTCCTCCCTGGCCTTGAACTCCAGCTGCAGACGATTCAGGAGGTTCCGTCGGAACACGCTGCCATTGTTCTGTTTGGCCTCCGCCTTGAGAGGGAAGTAGAGGTCGAAAAGAGGGTCACGTAATGTGCAGCAGTTGACTGGTCAGTGATGATTCTGGTTTTTGACATCAAATCTAATCAACATTAATTTGTATAGCCCTTTTTACAAGCAATGTCACAGAGGGCTATACGTATGCCCATGGAACTGCCAATGTAAACCCTAAAGGAAGACGATGAAAAACTTCCAGAAAAACTCTCTAGGGATCAAAACAAGTATTTAAGAAACCTTGGGAGGAGCAATTCAGTGAGGGATCCCCTCCTCCAGAGATAGTTGATGAAAGTTCATATGTTGAAATAAGTTCATGGTAGACATAAGTGCTGCTTACTTGAACGATTGTGTAACAGATGCGTCCAGCTTCTTTGCTGAAGAGCTGGTCCTTCAAAGATTGGTCCACAATGACATTGGAGACCTTTTCCAAGTCCACTGCACTGGGATCTGATGACAAATACTTTTTTTGAGAATTAGCTAAATGAAAACTCAAAACGACACACACTGCACTACATAAACCTGCCTGAATGTAAACAGCCCATTTTCAACTCAATATTCCTTTACATTTAGTCATTTAGACAGAGCGATTTACAGCAAGTACATCGTTACCCCTGAGGCAAGTAGGGTGAAGTGAATTGCCCAAGGACACAACGTCATGTTGACAGTCAGGGTTCGTACCATGTTCGAACTAGATTCTGATTACTAGCCCGACACCCTAAACGACTGGGCCACGTGACATATATAGATTACTTTATTTCACCTTTCAGTGCCGTCTTCAACAGTTTCTGAGTCTCCAAGTCAAATGACTGGATCTTGTAGTCCTCTTTAGTAGAGTTCTCCATCCTATGTAGCGTAGCATCCACTTACAACCAGGGATCGGTCACACTAAATTACACAGGCAATGCAGACTAGATTAGTTTAGTACATTATTACATTTTTACCTTACAAGTGTTTAGGTCAAATCAATGCTACTACAATAAAATCTATTTCACCTGCCACGATTCGTCTTGCAACGTACTCAAATGAATCAACTACAAAAATGACCGATGCTGGACAAGGGCAAAACCACTGAGCACGTTTGTCTCTCAGAACAAAAGCTAGGCAGTAAATCTGTGTGGTCATCAACGTGGCAGCCTGCTAGATCTTTCACGAGGGGATGTAAGGGATTATGCAAACCAATTGAGCTCATCAGGCTCATTTTAATAGCTTCACTTCTATAGTTTGACGCGATGCTAGCAACAATTTCCTAATAGTAGTCTACTGTTTTCCCCTGCAGTAGCAAGCAGCTTTCCTTCCGAGCCTGTGTTGGACAGGAATTCGTACTTGGTATTTTTTCTATGATGACAGAAGCATGACTACTGTATAGAGTAGAGCTAAATATTAATACCAGTTGGTAATATAACACTAGTAGCACCACCGCCGGCAGAAGGAAATATACAGAAAATGACAATTCGCTCGGACGAACAGGCTGAAGTTTATAAGAGAGCAAATGTCACAACACAGTTAGTTTGCGTAGCTAGTAGGTGGAGAACAAACGCATGACTTGGATTCGTATTGTATACAGACAGTAATGTTAGCTAGCCACACTTTGGATGCTACTAGTCAGTGAAAATGTTTGCGCGTTACGTTAGCAGTTGCCGCTAGCTCTACCTGGCCGTCTTATTTTACGAAGTCTGGTTAGTAAAAAAATTATCGACAATGAATAATGACAAATTATAAGCACTAGTCAGAAAACAATATCATTGCTAAAAGGAGTCAAACTGACCTAAACTTCAATTAGACGAAACGTCTGCATTTCAGAAACAACCTGGGCTTCCTTCCTGTAATCCCAAAGCGCGTGCGCACAATGGCAGGCAAATTAACTTTCCACCTTCAGACGGTATTTATTAGTAAAAAAATAGACTTCTTGAGATGCAGGTTCATAAATAAATCCTTAAAGTGGCTCAGAAAAAAAAGATAGGCTTGAACTGACAAATATCGGGCATGATATATGAGTGGGGTCATGTGGCTGAGCGCTAAGGTAGTTGGGCTAATAATGAGAAAGTACCGCATTCGATCTCTGGCTGTGCCAACATGACGTTGTGTACTTGAGCATGGCACTTCACCCTACTTGCCTTGGGGGAATGTCCCTGTACTAGCTGCAAATCGCTCTTTATAAGAGCGTCTGCTAAATGTAAATATAACGTATGATGTAAATGTTATAACGTTATCCTTAGTTGATATAAGATGCATGATCTCAGTATATTTATAATTGCAAAACATATATTCATAAATAGGTTCATGGTCATATAAATAATAGGGAAATAAATAAAACATTTTTTTTTGACAAATTCCCTTTCCCCCAGACAATCCTTGAAAAAGAGAAAACCCTGTTTCCCTGTCCTTCCTTGGGATAGCAAGATTTGAATCTCAACCCATTCAACATGTTGCAGTGCTTCTAGTCCCACAGTTATCCCTCAGTTATATAAACAGCATATTTAGATGACACTATGTATGTAGCAGACACTCCATGTATGGTCCGTGTCCAACCAATCATGAACAGTCGATTCATGACGCTATCATAATGGCTCTGGAAACACATTCAGACAAATACACAGTGTGGCGTAAGACACAGAAAGCACAAGTTCAAAAGAAAAAGTACCCTGGTTGATCTCAAAATTCAACTTTAAAAGTGTCTTGAGACTAAACAGTGACTTTGACTTCAATGCTGACGAGGTCATTGTACGTAGATGACGTCATAAGGGTGTGACCGCGTCAAACTCCTTTTCTTCCATTTTCAAATCCATCCTCTTCCAGTGTCACTGGTATGCTTCCCATGGCTCACTGCCTGGCCTTGAGGTTGTGCATGGCATTTACGAAGAACTCGTACCAGAAAAAGGTGAAACCAGTGGAGAAAGCTGCTTTCACCAGGCTAGGCGAGAGTCCCTTGAAGAAGCCCTGAATGCCTTCCTCTTTAGCAATGTTCAGTACACAGTCCACAAAGCCTCTGTACCTACGCACCTGGACATGACAGAGACAACACACCTTCAAAAACAGGCCCGTACCATCTAGGTTACTTAACGGAATGTTCGGCAATGCAGAGTAGGCAATACCCATGTCCTCACAAATTTTTCACTGTCATTAACAGTAAACATCATCGTTCAATGAACACCACTGCATGATCTGCATCTAGTCAATTACAACAACGGCAGGTTGAACAACCTTGAGAGCATACATACCTGTCCAAATTTGACTCTAGCCTCCTCAAAGCCAGCTACCTGAAGTCTCTTCTTGAAGAGGTCAAAGGGGTAGGTGAGGGTCTTGCTGACCACTCCTGCACAGCTGCCACAAACCAAGCTTTTGAGGTTTCCTAGAGAAAGACAAGGAAAGGAAAGGACAATATCTGCGGTTCTAATCTATACCAGATAACTGATGGAATACTTTTAAGACATTGTATATTGTTTTATTTTGGCTGATGCTTGTATGTAAAGTGACGGATGAGTGTAGGTGGGGTCTGGAACTTGATCTCCAGTCAATAACTCTACCAATGAGATAATATTGATCCCTTATTTTCCACAACATTTTTCCCCACTGTAAATTTCTTAAAGAATAAATGCTGTAACAACGAAAGAAAGCTCCTTAGTGATACGTACACGTTTTATACTGCTGCTCACCAAATTACAGCTACCTACTTTGAGATCAGTATGTAAACACGCTCTCAAACTTTATGTGTAGCATCTGCCTTCCACAGCATCAAACTGTCATTTCTCCACTGAAAGTGATTGGGTGGATGATAATTGAACCCCTTGGCTAACATTTATTAACATTTTGTTAGGAAAGTAACATCTCAAGTATATTCTTATTGGATTTTAAAACCAGAATGTTATGTTTCTACATATTGAAGTACAAAGTTGTGACATAATATTTTGTATTAGTATTTTATCTTTAAAATATATATTTATATTTTGTATGCAAAATGTCTGACGAGCGTTGAGAGCAACGTGGATGATAATGGGACCCCTCACGCTACCCATTCCAGATGTGCACTATGGTGTGTGTGTGTGCATGTGTGTATCATGCCATGACGCAAGGCACCAATCACTTGAACTAACCTCCACGGTCCTTATCTGGTGGGCCCATGAGCTTCTTCAGGATGTTGTAGAAGAAGAACTGCATTCCTGCGTAGGGGAAGACAGCCACCAAAGTAGGAGAGATACCGCTGTAGAAAGCCAGCAGTCCCTCAGTGCGGTATATAGAGGCTACAGCATGCCTCAGATTCAGATAAACCTGAGAAAAGAGTCACATGGCTGAGCGGTTAGGAAGTCAGGCTTATAAATAGAAGGTACCTAGTTGGAAGCAGGTTGTGTCAACATGACGTTGTGTCCATGGCCAAGGCACTTCACCCTACTTGCCTCAGGGGGGAATGTCCCTGTACTTGCTGTAAAGCGCTCTAGATTAGAACGTCTTCTAAATGAGAAAACATCGGCAGATGTCGACTACAACCGTCCACTAAAACCTCAGTCTGAAAGTTAAAATATTCCTTGAAGTCCAGAACGGGCATGAAACTTGTTTTCAAAGCTTTAGTGATAACACACAGAAGTGAATAAAGCCCCCCATCCCCCACCCCTCACCCCCCCTTACCTTAGGCTCTCCCTGGGCAGCAAAGCGGGTGCGCAGGGTGTCCAGGGGCTGACAGGCCACTGTGGCGGAACAAGCAGCCAGGCCACCGCACACAAAATGCACCCCAGGGGTCTGACTGTTGTACTGTGTACTCTCGTGGACCACCTCAGTCAAAACCTCAAAGCTGGCAAACTAGAGAAGACAAAGGGAACAGCGGTGCTAACCAATTAATTTAAAGAAGATGATTGTAGTCAAACAGACCATGCCATGTGATGCTCTTTAATTAACTATCATGTGATAGATCTAGATGTGAAGGCATACAGTTTGTCTTCAGAATAAATCCCAGGACAGTTTGGCGCCTATCCGTGTTGTTATTTGTGCCCTTGCTGTTAAGTCAAAGATATTTTCTAAAATGATTAATAGAATGTAGATGAATGTAGCTCTGACCAAGCGACAGAGCTGCTGGTTGCAGCTAATCTGTGTGCAGAGAGCAGCCTACAGCATGTCTCACCAACCTGGACAGCTCCGAAGCAGACAGACAGGATCTGGGCTGGGACATGACCTTTCCAGAAGGCAGGCAGCCCTTCCTCAGTCAGGATGCAGCGCGAAGCCTGGTAAATACCCCAGTACTTCCCCTCACGCTGCCGGTACGACACGCGTTCTATCTGCAACTGGAAGGGGGGGGATCAGACTTTCAGACAGGAAATTTACATTTTGTCATTTAGCAGACGCTCTTATCCAGAGCAACTTACAGCAAGTACAGGGAAAAATTCCGCCTGAGGCAAGTAGGGTGAAGTGCCTTGCCCAAGGACACAATGTCATTATGACACGGCGGGGGTTCAAACCGGCAAACAACCGGCTGGTTGCACATGCTCAAACATAGTAGGACGTAGTATGTTAAACACATAATATGTCAGTTGTTATAGTGACCGTTGAGCTGTGACTGAGCATGCTCAGGATGTTTCAGGGTTTGGGTGTGGTGTGCTGACTCGGATCAGAAATATGCAGAAAACCGGTAAAACATAAAAATAGTTTTTTTGGTTAAAAGCGGATATCTTTCGCAACTTATTGAGGTCGAGTTTGTTTATTTAGGCCTCCAATTACTTAGTTCGTACTTACCATAAATGTTTCTAACATAAAAAAACATACCTGGAACCTAATTTTGATAACATCCAGGGGGCTGATGAGGGCGCGGGTCACCATGCCAGCAGCTGAACCAGCAAGAGCGGCCTCCTCTGGGGTCAGAGCAGGACTCTGAGCCCCTGGGTCATAGCCTACCATCACCCCACAGCAGAAGCCCTAACCGATATCCCCTGCTGAGGGATGAAATACGTCGTTTAGTAATTATTCTGTCAGTTATTATACGAGTCACCTTATTTTATGAGTACATGTGTTATTATTTGTCAACTAACAACTATATTGTTATTGACCCAAATAACTGTTATGGTCGCACTTCTTGAATAAAAAGTCCCTTTCAATTATAGTAATTTTGACACAAACCATACAACAAGATCAAGTGTAGTTTAACATATTTAACTGTCGCAATAACGGTTAGGCTTATGCATTAAAGCAAACAGTACTGAACTTATCAGACATCAAACCAAACATTAGGAGTCAGGACCTTGAGTGGTGCAGTTAGCTAGCTAAGCTAAACCAAGCCAGGCATCCTAAATTGATTTTGTGACCTGATCGAAAGCAAAACTCCCCTGTAGTTGCACGTCCTTACAAGACATGTCTGACATACATGCAAAAATACATTATACAGATCTTAGAGAGGCTAATTGCTTCATCCTACCTCTGCCTTTTCACTTACATACTGTCAAGAGAGTGTACTTCCGTATCGCAATGCGTGGACCCCTTCAAAATAAAAGTACATGCGCACACGCACACATCCACACAAAACCCCTAAATTAAAACCATACCCTGAATGTCTATAATTGACAACATGTAACATAATCCAGGTAAACAATAGAAGCATATCTTTAAATGTGATAAATTCTTTATTGGTCGTATATAGAAACAGACACCTGTAAAGTTGACTGATTTACTTGCAAAGGAACTGCGGGTTAAATCAGCTTTACCAAATATAACCTCCAAAAGCCAAATTACAACAACTAGCAGACAAATACTAAAAGAAAAACAGTATATAGTATACGAGTATTTCAACAATACAGAGTTCCATAGTTTAGATCAGAAAAAGCAGAATAAAACCATGCATGTTCATAACAAGGTTGTCAGGAAAACTAAACCAATACCCAGAACCAACTGTGACCCTCCAGCACACATTCTAATCCCCTCTCTTCGACGCACAAGTTACAGTCATTTGATTGCACCAAGGGACGTCAATAACTTTGTCGTTGCACAGTTGATTGTTATTTTATGTACATATATACAAAAATACAGGGCTCAATCTTCCTAGAATTCCATCAGGTTACTTAACAGTTTCACCACAACTCACATGAACCCCATCAAAATCCGAACACACAACACATTTGCCAAATTACAAAATTAGATTTCAAAAAACAATTGGGGAAAACTGAGCGAGAAGATTAATACTTAAGAGTGCGGACTGACGATTTATTTCCTTAACATCATCTCCATGTGTTACCTAGGTAACATCCCCTGAGATATAATCGGACATGACAAAAAGGTTACTTGGAAAAGATGGCTTACAGGAATGTACACTACACTGAATCGGACTAACACACTAAATTCCACTTGATTGCGCTGGATTTGAGAAAGGTCAATGGTTCTTCTATAACCACCAAAGCTTAGTGGCTGGTGATGCTGGTTAGCGGCCTGTGACACTGATGGGAGGAGGCTTGAGGGCTGAGTTAAGAGCCTCCTTCCTTCTCTCTGTCTACAATCCCCACTCTTGACTTGATTAGGCTGAATGTAACAGATATAGCCATCCCCTTTAAATTGCACGTAACAATGTCAGAGAACTCCACCCATTCATTTTCATTCAGGCTGTGTACTGGAGCCCCAAGAGAAGAGGCTGGGCAGTCTGAACCCTGAGTCCCTACGACCAGGGTCCGGGAGGGTCAGAGTCTCCGGGGCGGACTTCTTCCGGGGCCGGTCCTTCGGCACAGAAAGGAACTCTGGGGCCTCGGTGGACAGAGGGGTGGAGGGGGCGCTGGAGGGGCCACCGCGGGCATGGGAGGGCAGAGGAGTTTCAGTGATGGAGATAGCTGGAGGGAAGGTGCCGATCTTGCGGTTGGTGGCCTCCTGGGTGGCACGCTCATACTGTCTCACCTCGTCCATGGTCATGTCTTCACCAGAACAAAAGGAGAGAAAAGAGTCATGTGGTGACATGTGGTGCAGTTGGCTGGGTGGTTGGGCTAATAATCAGAAGGTATACCCTGTTCGAACCTGGCTGTGTCAACATGACGTTGTGTCCTTGGGCAAGGCACTTCACCCTACTTGCCTCAGGAGGGAATGTCCCTGTACTTGCTGTAAGTCTCTCTGGATAAGAGCGTCTGCTAACTGACTAAATATAAATGTAAGAGGATCACGTGACTGTCTATTGTATGTGGACTGCAGAGTCCAATGAGCCTGTTTACATCAGGCTAAAAACAAACTTTTCATCCAAGTGGGAAAACACTGTGTGCACACAGTCTTGCTCATTCTATACACCCATTGCATGATAATTGTCTATGTGTGTGTGTGTGTGTGTGTGTGTGAATGTGTGTTCTGCAACATGCCGTTCTCAATAGAGGTTGCAGAGTGCCCTGTGGCAACTTACTGTTAGGTAGACCTTTCTAAGCAGACCTTTGAAGTAAGTCCAAATTGGGGATGGCAGAGCTGATCTTAGCTAAGGTAACGTGACTGGAGGAGATGGATGGTGTCATGCTAGATGTGGGAAGCCAGCCACATTAGCCAAGGCTGGGATAATGCACAGTGGAAGTGGGCAGGAAGCTGGTTTCTACAGATAAGGAACGTATTTGGCCAGGGTTCTAAGACTAGCGAGCAATGGCTGTTTTAATTGATCCTCTCCCTTGAAACCCATGTATTTGACTAAGGGAAGGGTGCTTAAAATAAAATGGCAGTTTATCTTGTACTACATCTCCCATAGGGCTTTGCAGAAGGTAGGACGTTGTACGGACACAAAATGGTGCAGTGTCCAAGAATGAGGCAAGCTGGATTTCCCTAAAGCTACTCTATTTATACTCAGCTTCTGTATGTGAGTAAGGCTAGCTGAAGCGTGGCCTTGAAATCTCCTCTGTGTTGACAACACACAGCACACTTATCGGTCTCTTTCTTGAAGGGACCAATCTTACGGTGCAAAGGACAGTTTTTAGTGCAGAAGTGTGACTATACTGCACACAGAATGTCAATCCCAAAGGATCTGCACATCATTTCAAGTATAGCATCTAAGGTGGAGTAGCAAAAACATGTGGTTTGGACAAGCAAAGCACACCAAGCGACACACACACAATATATTTTTCCCGAAGCTTAATTCCCTTTACAAAGCTAACCGAAGAATGTCAGCTGGTAGAAAAGGTAGGAGACAAGTAATAATTGCGTTTAAGGTGCCGACACTCATTCATAGGTCCAATGAACAAAGGAAAAGCAAATCAATAAAACCATTATGAAAGTCAAGCTTTGTCAGGGGGCTTTACATAAAAGTAGTTCTATTAGAACACATGCTTATAAACACTTGCAGACATACACAGACACACACACACAGTATTGATTGTTTTGGACAGAGATGTAAGCATACCAATCCATTCATCAACCCAGGCAAAGGCTTGTCTGTGTCCAAGAAGGAGGACATCTCGAATCACCTGAGAGAGATAGAGGAAGTGGAGGCAGAGAGGGAGGAGAAGCAGAGGACGGTAGGAGAGGGAGAGAGAGAGAAAGTGAGACCGAAAACGTTGGAGCTGGAAGTGAATGTCCAGCAATATATAGTCTCTCTACCATATATCCTCAGGGACATTGATAAATGGGAATCATGTCTGGTGTCACAATCTGATAAATTAACCTGTAACTGTATGTGAGAGCCTGGAGCAAGGACAGAGACAGCGTGGAGGGAGAGGGGGGCAAAAGGGAAGAGAAGTTTGGCAAATGGAAAAAAAGAGTAAACGTATCCATCACAGATGGATGTCCTGGGGTAGAGAGGCTCTGATATCGAGTCTCACCCTTCTTTTCCGTGTGTCAGTCTGTATTGCGACTGTGTGTGGGATGTGTTTTCCTCTGTTACGTGTGTGTGATTTTGTGTATGCCGTGATGCAAACTGACCTTGTGGACAAACTGCTCCACCCGCGTCTGCAGTCCCCACACCTCAAACTTGACAGTCACCAGTTTATAGGAGCACATGATGGGCTCCTGGTTTTCAATCCAGCCCTCCTGCAGCAGACCTCTGGATGTCTTCTCTGACTTAAAGTAGCGTAAATCCTATGGAGCCCCACCAGGGCCAAAAGTGTATCAGTGCATGGCAATGTTGACCTCACATTTCTGTTAAGCTTCTGACCAGCAGAAGCTAATGTTTCATGTTATCGTCAGGATAGTACTGTAAAATCATCTACAACCGCGTTTTATCAACGCAGTTTTTCATTGGATCGAAAAGATGGGATTCTGTTCTGATTTGAAGATTTGTCCTTCAACATAACATGCACTTGTGTTCCATTTACATTTAGTCATTTAGCAGACGCTCTTATCCAGAGGGACTTACAGCAAGTACAGGGACATTCTCCCTGAGGCAAGTAGGGTGAAGTGCCTTGCCCAAGGACACAACGTCATGTTGACACAGCCAGGGTTAGAATCAGGGATGATTACTAACCTGACACCCTAACCGACTGCACCACATGACTCCCAGCTCCCATGACTTTCCAGCTTGTCCCTCCTCATTATCCACCCCCCTGACCTCTATCTCGCTCCCGCTGCCCTCATGTTTGTCCTCAGTGGAAGAGAACATGACCCCCCCCCCTCCCCCCCCCCCCATCAAAAGGGGATTCTGGAGTCGCACTGCGCTTGATGAAAGGGAGGGGACACTCTCTCTCTGCAGGGTGGAGGGGGGGGGGGTCGCTCATTACAAACCATACACAATCAAACATAGATAACTTTTCCCCTTTGGGCTAATTACACAGCCGACTCTCATCAGAGGGGGTTGGGCAGCTCGCTGCAGAGCGGGTGTGAAGGGAAAGGTCTGTGTATCTCTGATGGGGCTCTCTTGTAGAAGACGCTGTGATTGGAGATGAGACAGGACTTTCTGTCAGATAATGCTGGGCCTAAATGACGAGGAAAATCTGCAGTCAAGAGGCAAAGCTACCTCAGGCATGGTTTCTGGTTTATAAAAAGAAAAGATCTGAAAACCACACTAAGGTAACTCCTTATCTCAGTCTTTTGGAATTAATCAGTATCTCCAAATCATCATTTCCAAATCAGCCAAGTTTACATCTTACCCAAAGCGACTTACAGGAAGTACAGGGACATTCCCTCGAGGCAAGTAGGGTTAAGTCCCTTGCCCAAAGACACAACATAATGTTGGCACAGCCAGGGTTTGAACCAAGGACCTTCTTATTACTAGCCTGACACCCTCATCATCGATCTTCTAAAAAAATCGGTTATCACCACCAAGTATGACTAGGCAAGCTGGTTGGCTTCCAGTTTTAGCACTGAAACCGTTGCTATTAATAGCTTAGGAAAGCAGATGAAAAAGGGACAAAGACAGACCTGTGATCAGACTGGAGTCACAGCTGCCAGCTCATATTGGTGTCGTGATAACAGGTCTTATACTATCACCACTCCAGAGACACCACCTTCCAACTCCCACACACGCACACATACAAAGCCTGTCCCTGTTCTCTCCCCCATCGCACTCGCTCTCCAGCACGGTTTGAAGAGACAAATAGTCAGTTACAACCCTCTGTCCCCTCAACCCTCTGATTATGAACAACCTCCACATTCCCTCCTTCCCTCCATCCCTCCCTTTCTCCCTCCTTCCTTTTCTCCTTCCCTCACTTTCTCCCTCCCTCCTTTCCACCCTTTCTCCCTCACTCCTTTTCTCCTTCCCTCCCTCCCTACATCCTGTTCTCCCTCCCTCAGATAATCCTTTCATCCCTGTGTCACTCTGAAGTGAAGCTACTGAAGGAGAGAAGCAGACGGAGGGTGGTGAAAGGGACCCCAGCTATCAGCTGAGGATGTGGAGGGTTCTGGCCACGACGGCGACACACGGTAATGAAGAAACAGTCAACAAAGGAAGGGGGTTTCCGGCGCTGCTCCGGTGATGCTCAGTCTAAGGAGGCGTGTGTGGGGGCAGTTGGTTTTATTGCAGAGCGGTAGATAAAGAAGGAGGACTTAGGGCCCATGCACCATCCTCCCCCACTTTCTTACCCTCTTGATCCTACAGGATTTCACAAAACACCCTCGGTTTTCTCCATCTCTTTACAGCATTGATTTTCCAGCAGGGATGACCTTTGACCTGCCTCACCTCTGACTCCTTGTAGTAGCGCTCAGGGATCTCGTCGTAGGCAATGTCAACAAAGCACACCTCTGTCTCCTCATCCTTGGGCTCGCTGTCAAAGATCTGAGGGAGGGAAAGAGGGTGAACAGGGAGAAACGCAGAAGTGAGGAGGAGAAACATCGTAGGGACTCCGGTTTGTGTGCCTGAGCTGTGAACATTCACACAGTCAGAAAAGGAGAAAAAGACAGGGAAGACAGAGGGAGAGAGAGAAGAGAGAGACAGATGGAGAGAGAGAAAGGGAGGGAGAGAGAGGGAGAAGAAGACAGAGACAGAGGGAGGGAGAGACAGAGGGAGAGAGACAGAGTCGGAGAGAGAGAGAGGGAGGGAGGGAGAGAGAGAGAGAGGGAGAGAGAGAGAGAGGGAGGAGACAGAGGGAGGAGACAGAGGAAGAGAGAGACAGAGGGAGAGAGAGACCGAGAGAGGGAGGGAGAGAGATAGAAAATAAGGGGAAATTAAGAGAGAGAGAGAGAGAGAGAGTGATAAACTACACGTGCACAAAAAGATCACTCAGACCCTGACTTTGAGGAAGGGACGCACTGTGTGCCGTGACGCAACTGCCTCGCATATAGTTGCTGCAATCCTTGCTAGTTGATGGAACATTCAAACAATTACACCTCATCCTGCCTCAGCTGTGAGTAGGTTGAACTAATCTCTGGAGTCAGCCATTGATTGTTACCAACCCCACGCGAACAAGATGTCGCTTTATAGGAATGTGACTCACGCCTGTTTCCGGGGCGACTCATGCAAACGGGAGGGTCTGGTTGCTGACAAGCGGACAGTGACCGTGGACTGTTAATGACGTGAGACTGACTCAGACAGGAAGCGATGTTTAACTCGCTCTGTTTGTGATTGACTGTAGCATCATCTAAGAACAGGTTGAGTCACAGGCTTTTATGGCTTTGCAGGTCAAATCCTACTTGTGAGAGGTTTCGAAAGTGAGAAGAAATGTGTACGTATGAAGATCTCGTGGTGCTTGAACGCCAGTTTAACACCTGGCGGAATAGTCAGAGCCAGAGAAAGATGATGTGTGGCATCTATCCACTGCTCAAAGCGAGTCCATCTCCCCGGCCCTGGACCTTTTCGCAGATCATTTCTGTAATGTGATAATCCACTGTTGTGGTTAATAGCACTTGACTAGAAAAGTATTCTTATAGTATTAATCTCTTTACTCATCTTGTGACTACTGCCCTTGATTCATCATTTTATTATCCTCCGAATCATTAAATTGGTCATCCTTTTCAATCCATCCTATTGTTTCTCCGTTCCTATTTAGAGGTAACCTGTAGCCTGTCAGGCACTCTACACATACAGACTACTTAATTACTTATTTTCTTATTTTTCTTAAGATATCTGACCTTATCGTGCCCGCCTATTGCTATTGCCATTGTTATTGCTATTGTTATGTTATTGTCATTATGTATATTACCCTGCAACTCTGTGTGCTGTACTTTACCCTGCTGCTGTTGTGAACTGCAATTTCCACCTCCTGGAGGACAAATAAAGGTTCATCTAATCTAATCTAATCTAATCTACCTGCTCTAGCACACCTGATTCTAATGAATGGGTCGTTATCGAGCTTTGTGGAAACCTCATAATGACCCATTCATTAGAATCAGACAGATAAGCAGGCAGGACAGGCATGTTAGTAGAATGGCAGACAGACAGACAAGTACAGAATAGTATTATGATATATATTAGACAATTGACAAAGATTAAACCACTGCTATCTGGACTGTACAGAACAAGCTAGCGATCACAACACCAACCACTAGGTGGGGCTGTGGCATCTTGCTGGCCTGACCAGAAACGGCGTTGCATAAGCCTCGGACCTGGCACCTCTGCCAATCTGATGACAACTGGAGCGTTTAAAGGGGGTGGTGGTGGAGGGGGTGGTGGTAGGGGGTTGGGGGGAGGCGCTGCGCTGGGTTTCACAGACAAAACGGTTCTTGCTCATCAAAGCCTGCATCATCAGCTTGAGACAAGTGAGACTCCGTTTACACGCAGCCGGGTATTTTGAGAAACGAATATTTCCCTCCCTCCGTTTTCCCAAAAGTTTTCGTTTACATCAACCCGCACAAATACGCCACCGAGCACCATCATAACTATGCCAAGCCTGGGCGGTCTGGTCTAAGCGCTCTGCAAGCCAATCAGAAGTCTCATTTTGGGGCATCAGCTGCCGAAAACGCTAACGCAAATCGGTAGTTTTCCAGAATCTCCGCTTTAGCCTGAGTTTTTAGTGTAGCAGACTGTTTAGTAGTAATGGGGAGTTTTGTCCGGCCTGAGTTGTCGTACAACGGTGACGTAGGTTCCGGGGTTCTGGTTTGTAGCGGGAGAAAGTGTGGAATAAAGAAGGTGGCTACCGAACCAACTTTCGACTCTACATTAGAAAGATTCGTTTTCAGAGGCGAATTTACCGTTTGCGTGTAAACGACCGGTACAAACAAAGGGAAATGTGTAAGTGTAAACAGGGGGTCAAAGGGGGATTTGGGGGGGTGGCGTCACTTGGGACAACATAACAGAGGAGCTTGGCTGGGGGGAGTACCACCCATCCCAATTTTTAAAGAGCGAGGGAAGGAGGGGCAGGCCTGGCGTTGGCAGAGAAGACAAGAGAGTTTTGAAGTGTCTTGCCCAAGGGCACAAAATTATGTTGACACAGACACAACTTACCTTTTCAGTCAACATTTTGGTTTAAACAAATTCTTAACTGTTTTATCATTTTCCTGTGGTGTTTTAACTTTTCTTGTTTTTCAGATTTATGTTCCAACTGAGGGGGGCTGTTGCTGTCTTGGTGTCTAAGACTGCAGTCTTAAAACTTACCTATTTAGTCAAAATGTTGGTTTAAACTAATTCTTAACGGTTTTATCATTTTCCTGTGGTGTTTTAACTTTCCTTGTATTTCAGATGTATGTTCCAACTGATGGGGGCTGGTGCTATCCTGGTGTCTAAGACTGCATCAAAAGCCCTTTTTGGGTCTTTTTAATTTCTGTATTAGCCCACACTGACCAGTGGGGACCTCATTCTTAATATTGCTATAACTGTTAGCTGTTCCTTGCACTCTTTAATCATCTCCTTTCCTCCGTCCCACTGTCCTCTCCTCCATACCTCTCCTTGGTATGGGGGGACTGAGCTCTCAGCACATGCGGCCGATGTTGGACCTGGTGCCAGTGGACATCGATCTGAGATGGACTTCCAACCCTGGATCTGGTTGCCAGTCGGACGTCAGTCTCCCTGATGGACAAGGACAGAGTTCCCGGTCCCTTTTCTCATCCCCCTGCATGTGATGCTGCCCAATCATGGGCCCAAGCCCAGTGGCTCCTAAACTAACTTTGTGCTATCTCAGACCCAAGTTGAGCATTGAGTATTGATGTTTCAACAACTTATTAACTCTCTCTGGAGATATGACTGTTTAGCCTGTGTTCTGCTCCTCACTTTCGCCAACCATCCATGGAGGAGGGGATCCCTCACTGAATTGCTCCTTCCAAGGTTTCTTCCATTTGTTCTCCCTAGTGAGTTTTTCTGGGAGTTTTTCCTTGTCTTCCTTGAGGGTTTAGGTTGGTTGAGGGCAATCCTATGTGAAGCCCTTTGTGACATTGCTTATAAAAAAGCGCTATACATTTCATTGTTGATTTGATTTTATCTGATTTAACATTGTTTTATTGTCTTTTACTTTTCTTTTGTACCTGATTTTATTGTAAAGTGTATTGAGACCATGTACCATTTGATTGATTGATTCCCTCCTTCCTTGAACCTTACAAAAATACTTGTGTCTTTCCCTGTTGAAGAAGAGGACTTGGTTGTGAGAAACATCCACATGAACATCTGACAAAGAAAATACTACGTTCTCCAAGCCTGGAGGAGGAGACATGGACTAATGAGTCAAGTAATAAGGCATGAGAACACAATAATCAGAAGTTTGAAGTTGTGAAGTGTGTGTGCCAGCAGAAGTACGTTTAAGGGGCGCTGATACCGAACACACACATACACACACAAACACATGCGCACATATACACACAACATACACACATATACACATGCAAACAAATATGCACATATAAACACAAACAAACACATACACACAAACAAACACATACACACATACATATACACACACACACATATATACACACGCAAACACAGACGTACACATATACACACGCAAACACACACGTTAGCTTGGACAGACATCGGACACAAGGCCTCTAGTCGACTCACGTTGTCGTTGCTTCCTTTGTTGTCTTCATACTTGGTCTCTATGTGAATGGAGAACTTTGGCAGGAAGGAGCACTGCAGAGAGGGAGACACAACACAGCAGCGTCATCACAGGTGCTGCAGAGCACATCTACGGTCATCACATCAGTGTACGTCTCTGTGCGAACACAGAGACATATCGAACAGGACTGGGTACGCAGCTGAACAGACGATTAGTCTGTCCTCCATCTTGTTGAAACCATGGTTGCTATGTTACGAGTGTGCGCACAGCCAATGGGCCGTCGCTGGCGAAATAATTTGCATAAAGGTGAGTAAATCTCAACTCGAATCGCGTCGCTACCCACAATGCACCATGCGAGTTATACACCCGGCTGGAAAACCTGTTTGAAGGAGCTTTGTGGGCTCATGGAAGATGTTGAGAAAGGTCAAACCAACCACAGGAACATGTTTTATATACAAGCATTCAGGCTGAATGCTGTGACTAGGCTACTTATCTTAAAGGTCTTTCATGGGCTTTAGGTATATGTGAATGTGTGTGTGTGTTTATCTATGTGTATGTGTGTGTCTATGTGTGTGTGTGTGTAGGTATGTGGTGGGGGGCTCCTGCCTGCAGCAGCAATTCTCTTGCCTGTAGATTTACTGCCACAACCCCCAACCAACAGTCCAGCTCCCATCCCACCACACCAGCAAACCATCACTCATCTCCTCTCATACACCACTTTGATGAGATTAACCCTTTACATTCTCAATTACAATAAAACTCAATAGCACGGCAGTTACGCAACGTGTTGTGTGTGGGTCCCAGTATGATAGAGATAACATGATAGGATCAATCTGCTCCGTGGAAGAGCACTGAGGGGAAGAGCTGAGCTAGTGGCAAGGGGGCTTTGTGTGTGTGTGTGTGTGCGCGCACGCATCTGTGTGAGAGAGTGTTTTCCACGTTATTACTCTGCAGTCAGGTTGTGTCTGTCCTGGGTCTCAGTGGGGCTCTGATTTAAGAGAGAGAAAGAGAGCGGAGAGAGAGGGGGGAGAGAGAGAGGGGGGGAGAGAGAGAGAGAGGGGGGGAGAGAGAGAGTGAGAGGATAGAGAAAGAGAGAGACAGAGATTGGGGAATGGAAACTATAAAATAAATAGCAGGATGTGTTCTCTGATGAAATACTGTTTAGCTACAGAAGATGTACTGATCTCTAAATCCTAGTCTTTGCTCCCTTATTTGTTGCAAATCACTATCTCTCTCTCTCCTCCTACCTGTCACTTTTGATCCTCTTCCCCCATGGATGTTTATACCATATCACTATGTCATCACGTATAATAATCTTCCTCCTCTGCCAGCACTGCAAACAGTACTCTTCATCAGTACACGTTGATAGGGCAATAGCCAAACGCTCATTCAGTGTCATGAACTCCTTCCCCATCGATGCACTGAGCCTTTCACCTGGTGGTTCCACCCAGAGCTACTGCTGGAAACAGTATGGTGGGCTGACTCTCTCCCTTTGAACCTCAACAATGCTCCTCACCCTCCCTCAGCCCCTTCCTCCCCTTCCTCAGTTGTCCCCCCCCTCCCTCAGCCCTCCCTCCCTCAGTCCCCCGCCCCTCCCTCAGCCCCCCCTCCCTCAGTACCCCCCCCTCCCTCAGTCCCCCCACCCCTCCTTCAGCCCCCCCCTCCCTCGACTGTTCCCTTGCTTCTTGGCTGACTCGTATGTTAGCTTGTGTTTGTGAAAACCGAGAGCGCCGATTGGTCCATGAATCGATCTGTTGCCGCAATCCCCCTGACTGTTCGGGGGATTGCTTGGTTGATTTACTTGCGTGGGGCACATGCACGTGCGTGATCGCATGTAGATTTGCGTGAACACCTGCAGCGCACGGACTCATAAGGCGACATGGACGCACGCACGTGTGTGTGTGTCCATGCGTGTGTCCATGTGTGTGTCTTTCGGCAGCTGATGAAACACCTTCACATTCATACATGGATGAGGCTGTGGCAGCCAGATCGACTATGACTAAATAAAGCTTTTGAAAAACTTACTTATGAAATATGAAAGCACCTCTACAATCCTTTGCAGTATTGACACATCCATTGATATTTCATTCCATAGTCCCATAAAGACACCAGATGCTCATCATTTCAAGATAGAAGAGGGAGATTGCAGTAGCTTTATTATACCGGTACGACACTGGAGAGAGCGAGACTAAACAGTTTCCCAGGTCTTGCATGAAGTCGAACGCAATTCCAGGGAATTTGTGGAATGAATTGAATTTAGCACACTATGAAATCTTACACAACACTCATGCCTTGTACCTGCAAATGCATCTGGGCTTTGCACGCAGGGATTCTTTCTTTCTTTCCTTTCATTTGATCTATCTTCTGTTCCTAATTTAACCATAGCCTCTCCTGGCATGCGCTACGTATACGTTATAGATTAAGTAATGTTGTGTGTGAGTGTTCAGGAGTGCGTGGGTGCCTTGATGTGTGTGCATGTGAGTGTGTGAACCGTAGAAAGGTACATTACCGTGTATTCTGAAGACAAAGGAGGTTCAAAGCAGGATACAGTGGGCATTGAAGAGGCCGAGAGAGGGAGAGACAACGTCAAACATCATTCAACAGTTCAGTTAAAGGGTGAGGATGCCTGAGAAGGACAACCCAATAGTAGCAACATTCTAGACAATAATAGTACAAGCCAACGTGTCCTAGCTGTCATATCCACATCCATCACACCCTCTCTCCTACCTGACTGTTGAGAAAGAGAGAGAGACAGAGAGAGAGAGACAGAGAAGGAAAAAGAGAGACAAGGAGAGAGGAGAGATAGAAAGAGAGAGAGACCAAACTCAGAGGAAAACAGTTGTGATATTATGTGGATCTGATGAACTATCTGTGTGAAAGACATGCCATGTAGGTTTCATGCAGTCCGACCTGTGATTGTGTAAGGGTAGTAGTTCCATGCTTTCTCTGTCACATAGAAAATTTTGGGAACCACTGCCCTTGCCCAGCTTGGCAGCTTACTGAAAGAGAGAGAGAGAAAGAGAGAGATGAGAATGCTGAAAAAAAGATAAGGCTGAAGAAGGGATGAAAAATTGGGAAATAACAATAAAAAAGGTATCCAATGATGAGACATAAGAGGATGATGGAGGAGAAAAGGGACATTTCTATCTGCCACTCGAGTGATCAAAATGCATCTGGAAACCAGCTGTTAGGAGCTCTATTGGGGCGGTAAGGCTGCAGCCATTTTGGCTCCACTGACAACATTGATTGGAAAGAGCTCCCTGCAGTGCAGTCTCCACTGGCAGCAGGGGGGGGACCGAATGATCACTATCTGGCAGAAATAGACCTCTAGAACCAACAGATTGGACCAACAACCAATCAGACCCCTCTTAAGTCTCAAGAGTGTCCAATCAATATGCAAAGTCAAGTAATGGGTGGGGAGTGGCTGTAGTACATCAGTGATTAAGTCATTATGATTATAATTGAAACAGTACTGGAGAGGCAGACTAGGAAGGCCTCAAATAACTGGACGGCACACGGCAGCTCTTACCGTGCAGCCAATAGAACTGGACGGCACATCACATACAGTGCAGCCAATAGTCATTTAGCAGACACTTTTATCCAGATCGACTTTCAGCAAGTACGGGGACATTCTCCCCCCCCCCCCCCCCCCCCCCCCCCCCCCCCCTGAGGCAAGTAGAGTGAAGTGCCTTGCCCAAGGACACAACGTCATCTTTGCAAGGGTGGAAATCGAACCGGCAACCTTCTGATTACTAGCCCGATTCCCTAACCGCTCAGCCATCTGACTCCTCCCTGAAAAGAACTAGACCGCAACCAAATAGACAATCAGACTACCGTATTTTTTGCACTATAGGGCGCACTGGATTATAAGGCGCACTGTCAATGAATGGTCTATTTTCAATCTTTTTTCATATATAAAGCGCACCGGACTATAAGGCGCATTAAGCGGGAAAAAAACAGTCAGATAAATCAGTCGAATAATATTATGGTGGAGCACAGTATGTATTACTCCGCGACACTCCTGGTTACAGTAGCCGTAATGCTGCAAGTGGTGCGGCTTTGTACGACCAAAGTCGTACTAAAACATTTTTATTTAGTGCCTTGTACCACACAAAAATCGCTTAGAGGTCAGTAAACAAAATAATTAATCCATATATAAGGCGCTTCGGATTATAAGGCGCAGTGTCGTTTTTTGAGAAAAATAAAGGCTTTTAAGTGCGCCCTATAGTCCGAAAAATATGGTAGTCATAAAGAGGCGAAAAGCCCATCAACCGAGACCAGCCTGTAAACTAAATGGACCACTTTGAATTTCCAGTGAATTTCTATGCAGAATATATTACAAAATACCATCTTCCCAGTCTCTGTTCCATACTGACTTCCTCTGTGTGGGCCTAGTTGGTTCAGTGACAGTAAACTGCTTTCTGTTTGAGCCTAGTCATTAGCATCTCTGGGCTACATTACATTTAGCAGACGCTCTTAGCCAGAGCAACTTACAGCAAGTACAGGGACATTCCTCCTGAGGCAAGTAGGGTCATGTGCCTTGCCCAAGGACACAATGTCATGTTGGCACAGCTGGGATTCAAACTCGCAACCTTCTGATTACCAGCCCCCCCGATTACGAGTCCCTCACCACTCAGCCACCTGACTCCCTTGACTTGACTTTCTGCAGTGGTTGTACACCTTGCAGTCATGCTGAAGGGGATTAATGACTGAGCACTACCTCTGATCCAAGCAACAGGCTCAACCACCGCAGACCACTCACACCCAATGACTGAGAGAGATAAGCCTAGTGTGACACACGCAGACACACACACAGTCATCGATTGGGCCAGCTCCATTGGGAACCAAATCCATGTAGGATCAATGCAGAGCTATCGTTCTCGGCAGGCCAACCAATTAGAACTGATTTCTCAGATTTCCCAGAGGAAAATGGCTAGCGAGAAAGAGTTCGCTCTTTTGGTGCCTGAAGGTTCCCTCTGGCTGTCCATCTGGAGCAACACAGGGGAACAAAACAAGTAGACCTCCAAAACCCTGATTGAGAGACAGAAGAGAAGGGAGACAGGGGCACTTAAATATAGCTGTGCCTGTGTGATTGTAAACAAGCACGTTCCTTGTGCTTCTGCATGATGCTTCTGGTGTCCTGTGCCACAGTCGGTGAGGGTGTTGGGTTAGTAATCAGAAGCTCCCTTGTTCGAACCCCAGTCAACAAGATGTTGTGTCCTTGGGCAAGGCACTTCACCCTACTTGCCTGAGGGGTAACGTCCCTGTACTTGCTGTAAATTGCTCTGAATAAGAGTGTCTGCTAAATATAAATATCTTTCAGGGAGTGTACTGTAAGTGTGAGATCAAATCCTACTCAGGGCATGCTCACAGAAAAATAATTTACAGAGTATGGATATTTCCAATTTATCGATGCGGGAAACACAAACTCAATTGACATTTATGTCAGGGAGAATCAAATCTTCCATTCTGAGAAGTTAGCGTGTTAATCAAGACGAGAGGAGGTTGACAAAGTAGCCGGTAATGAAATGACCTTTCATTGTCATCATGTGATTTGACAGTCAGACTTGTGCGCTAAGGGATAAACGTGAGGACAGAAGATTATATGTATTCATCACAAAAACCTATTCTAGATGGCTTCGTGAATTAATGGATTTTAGGATTGATAAGTAGATGGATGGATAGTTGTATGGATGGATGGGTAGGGAGGTGGATGAAAGGACAGACTGATGAAGCTTCACGGTTGGGGAGTGCTGTGGGATACTGTGACTGAGAAGCCACACTGAGGTGAAGGTTGATCAACCAACCTTGACCTCACTCCATTGTTTTCGACCTTTGTGTAATCTAAAGCTATTATCTAATAAGAGCGTCTGCTAAATGTAAATGTCAGACATTTTCTAGGGAGTCCTGTACTGCAGTCGGTGAGGGTGTTGGGTTAGTAAATCAGAAGGTCCCTGCTTTGAACACTCTCTGTGTCAACATGACATTGTGTCCTTGGGAAAGGCACTTCACCCTACTTGCCTCAGGGGGAATGTCCCTGTACTGGCTGTAAATCACTCTGGATAAGAGCGTCTGCTAAATGACTAAATGTAAATGTAATGATCTGAAGGTGAAAGGGAAGCCACTCACTTGTTGAGGTACACCCGCTTCTCGGTGAACTGTCCCTGGCCATGAGTGGGGTCCTCGAAGGGCTCATTCTGGACCACCTCCACCCCCTCGCCACGTTCACTCTGCTCATGGCTGTGTTTGCTGATCATATACAGCTGACCGATCCTGTACTGGAAGACACACGCACAAACAGGCGTACGCACACACACATTCAGAGACACATTCACACATGTGTCGTTACTGAGGGAAACAGTGTGTCCGTGATCGACCAGAGAGGTTTAATAAAAACTTTATGAGAGGGATAAAAAGTTAACGGAAGAGAACACTCTAGGACTGCACCACACCACAGGTTTATCAAACCTGGCAGCCATGGCTATAGCAACAAGTCAAAGATTAAAACAGTCATCCACACCTCTCAGATGAGGCATTTGTTGTCTCAGGTTAGTAGTAAGTAAGTAAGTAAGTAAACTTTATTTATATAGCGCCCCTCGCAGACCAGGGTCACAAAGCGCTTTACAATGGGAAGCAAACAACAGATTAAAATGTCATAAAAATATAAATTAAAATATACATACATTTAAAAGGCCAATTACAATACAGTGATAAAACATAGCAGCACCAAGAACAAATTAAGCAAAAGCCTGCACAAATAAATAGCTTTTTAGTTGACGTTTGAATGCGTCAACAGACTCTATTGAACGCAGAGAGATGGGAAGATCGTTCCAGAGCTTGGGAGCAACAGCCTGAAAGGATCGGTCACCTCTGGTCCGTAAGTGAGTACGTGGCACCATTAGCAGATTTTGCCCCACAGACCTCAGAGCCCGAGCAGGGGTGTAAGGCTGAATAAGATCAGTAATATAGGATGGAGCCTGATCATGCAAAGCTCTAAAAGTTAAGACCAGAATTTTAAAATTGGACCTAAAGGGCACTGGCAGCCAATGCAGAGCTTTTAGAATAGGGGATATGTGGGTCCGCCTATTAGAGCAGGTCAGAATTCTTGCTGCTGAATTTTGCACTAACTGCAGGCGAGACAGCTCCTTCTTGTTTAAACATGAAAACAAACTGTTACAGTAGTCTAAACGTGAAGACACAAACGCATGGATGATCATCTCCAAATCATTTTGTGACACCATTTGCCTGAGTTTAGAGATGTTCCTCAGCTGAAAAAAGCAGTTCCTGGTTAGCTGCTTGCAGTGCTGCACTAATGACATTTAGTCGCCTTAGTTAGCTCCAAACAACTGAACAATAGCAACAGCCAGACCGCTAGACTGTAGGAAATCCCCCAAGTGACCTGACGTCAACACCAATAATCCTTCACTCATCGCCTCGCTGACCCAGTTGGACGTACAGCTGTGTCACCTCCTCCATGGTGACGGGAACGATGTTACACGGCATCAATGTACAACTTGAGTGGAAAAACCTGAGTCAGAGTAGTGGGGGGATTTAAAACTGTCATTCAACTACCAGAACTTTCAGGCCTGGCATTCTCAGGCCAGGAAATCAATACTGCTTGGGTGCTACATCCCAAGTCCAGTCAGAACTAAAATGGAGGTCTTCTCCCTGGCCTGGAAGGACAGCCTACTGAACTACAAGCAAATTCTCGATCGGACCAGATCAAAAAAAAAAAAAAAAAAAAGAAAAACTTGGATCCTGGATCTCTCTGCAACTACAGGCCAATTTCAAATCTAAAATTTCATATCTCCAAAATTCAGGATTACCTCAAACCAGTTCTACGAGCCTCTCTGGATTTTGTCCTCATCATAGCACTGAAACTGCACTAGCAAAAGTATTTAATGATCTAATATTAGCCTCTGATGCAGGCTCTATCGCTGTCTGATTCTCCTCGACCTAAGTGGTATGGAAATGTATGTACAATTATGTTGGGATTTCTGGTACTTCACTCCAGTGGTTAAGATTGTATTGTATCTGATAGAAGATTGTATTGTATCTGATACATCACAATTTGTCTACTATGATGTTTGGTATGATGAGTACCACAGGGTTCTGTCTTCGGCCCTTTGATATTTTCTCTATACATGTTGCCTTTAGGAAATATAATAATACGTTTTGGTGTACACTTTCACTGCTATGCTGATGACACCCAGTTATACCTGTCCCTTTAGCCTGACGAACTACCTCAAGCTCTGGTATAAAATGTGTCTACGGGATAGGAACTTGGAGGACAGCTACACTACCGTTCAAAAGTTTAGGGTCACATTGAAATGTCCTTATTTTTTAAGGAAAAGCACTGTACTTTTCAATGAAGATAACTTTAAACTAGTCTTAACTTTAAAGAAATACACTCTATACATTGCTAATGTGGTAAATGACTATTCTAGCTGCAAATGTCTGGTTTTTGGTGCAATATCTACATAGGTGTATAGAGGCCCATTTCCTGCAACTATCACTCCAGTGTTCTAATGGTACAATGTGTTTGCTCATTGGCTCAGAAGGCTAATTGATGATTAGAAACCCCTTGTGCAATCATGTTCACACATCTGAAAACAGTTTAGCTCCTTACAGAAGCTACAAAACTGACCTTCCTTTGAGCAGATTGAGTTTCTGGAGCATCACATTTGTGGGGTCAATTAAACGCTCAAAATGGCCAGAAAAAGAGAACTTTCATCTGAAACTCAACAGTCTATTCTTGTTCTTAGAAATGAAGGCTATTCCATGCGAGAAATTGCTAAGAAATTGAAGATTTCCTACAACGGTGTGTACTACTCCCTTCAGAGGACAGCACAAACAGGCTCTAACCAGAGTAGAAAAAGAAGTCGGAGGCCGCGTTGCACAACTAAACAAGAAGATAAGTACATTAGAGTCTCTAGTTTGAGAAACAGACGCCTCACAGGTCCCCAACTGGCATCTTCATTAAATAGTACCCGCAAAACACCAGTGTCATCATCTACAGTAAAGAGGCGGCTGCGGGATTCTGGGCTTCAGGGCAGAGTGGCAAAGAAAAAGCCATATCTGAGACTGGCCAATAAAAGAAAAAGATTAAGATGGGCAAAAGAACACAGACATTGGACAGAGGAAGACTGGAAAAAAGTGTTGTGGACGGATTAATCCAAGTTTGAGGTGTTTGGATCACAAAGAAGAACGTTTGTGAGACGCAGAACAAATGAAAAGATGCTGGAAGAATGCCTGACGCCATCTGTTAAGCATGGCGGAGGTAATGTGATGGTCTGGGGTTGCTTTGGTGCTGGTAAGGTGGGAGATTTGTACAGGGTAAAAGGGATTCTGAATAAGGAAGGCTATCACTCCATTTTGCAACGCCATGCCATACCCAGTGGACAGCGCATGATTGGAGCCAATTTCATCCTACAACAGGACAATTACCCTAAACACAGCTCCAAATTGTGCAAGAACTATTTAGAGCAGAAGCAGGCAGCTGGTATTCTATCGGTAATGGAGTGGCCAGCGCAGTCACCAGATCTGAACCCCATTGAGCTGTTGTGGGAGTAGCTTGACCGTATGGTACGCAAGAAGTGCCCATCCAACCAATCCAACTTGTGGGAGCTGCTTCTGGAAGCGTGGGGTGCAATTTCTCCAGATTACCTCAACAAATTAACAGTTAGAATGCCAAAGGTCTGCAATGCTGTAATTGCTGCAAATGGAGGATTCTTTGACGAAAGCAAAGTTTGATGTAAAAAAAATCTTATTTCAAATACAAATCATTATTTCTAACCTTGTCAATGTCTTGACTCTATTTTCTATTCATTTCACAACATATGGTAGTGAATAAGTGTGACTTTTCATGGAAAACACAAAATTGTTTGGGTGACCCCAAACTTTTGAACGGTAGTGTATTTCTTCTTCTTCTGAATTCAGATAAGAGGCGCAAATCTATGGACCAAAGAAGTACAGGAACAATTGATCCAATCTGACTTTAGACCTTTACAGCTTCAAAGTCACTCAATGCCAGCTGGTAAGATCCAGATCTCTCATTTGAGCATCATATCAACCAAATTACCGGAAATGCATTCTTCCATCTCCGTAACATAGCTAAAATAAGAAACTTTCTCTCAAAGGACGATGCTGAAAAACGAATACATGCATTTAATCCGATTGGATTTTTGCTATGTATTATTCTCCGGCCTCCCAAATAGCTACATTAAAAACTTGCGGCCAGTGCAAAATGCTGCTGAGCAGAACTACTGTTGTGTTGTTTTTACTGTGTATAGCGTGTGTCTATTTATTGCATTTTTAATATTGCTATGTATTGCTATTGCACTTCGGTCAACCATGTTGTTTTAAAGTGCAATATAAATAAAATTGGATTGGATTGGATTAGAAAGTCTGATCCCATAAAATCTACTCGTATCTCTCTACACTGGCTCCCTATCCAAGCCAGAGCTAATTTCAAGGTTTTACTACTAACCTACAAATCTCTACATGGATTAGCACCACTGTACCTCTCTGGTTTTCTTACACCATATTATTCTGTAAGGACACTAAAATCCAAAGATGCCGGCTATTTCGTGGTGTCCCCCCCTGTTGGCAGGACTTTCTCATACAGAGCGCCTCGTCTCTGGAACAAATGACCTGTTTCAGTTAAGGAGGCTGATACCGTCGAGACATCTAGACGTCAGGGGCCTCATGTACAAAGACTTGCGTGGATTTCCTACTGAAACTTGGCGTACGCCAAAACCCAGAAACTGTCGTACACACCAAAAAATTCAGATGTATCAAAGTGTGCGTAGGCATGGATCCAAGCACGTTTCTTTTGTACATCACAATCAACGTGGAATTGAGCGCACATGCAGAGGTGCCGAACTCCTCCCTTTCCACGCCTCCATTTAAATATTCAAATCAATGTAAATAGGCCCTGGACCTGCAATTTCCACCCCCTGGAGGACAAATAAAGGTTTATCTAATTTCCCTCTTGGTCCGATCAGATAAATCAAAATGAGTAGAGGGAAGAAAAAAGTAAATCGGGGGCTTGATAGAATGCTTTGCAGCTCTAATTTCAATAAAATAAAATAAACATTTAAAATGCGCACCTGCCCAAATGTGCATTTCGCTGGTTTACATCGGGGCCGGCTCTACGCAGGGGCAAGAGGGGGCAGCGCCCCCTCAAATAAATGTATTGCCCCCTCAAATCAAAATGTTTGAAGTTGAGAAAGCACATTTTAATACGTTCACAAAATTAACATATTACAAGTTGACAAAACGATCTGCAGTAGCAGAAAAAGTCAGCTGAAAAAGGGACACATCCCTCTCATACGTAGCCTGACAGTGTGGTGTCAGGTTTCACCACGGAGCGGTACAACTTTGAACAAGCAGCAGCGTTACAAGCACGAGATGAGCATAGACATTAGAAATTCATTACATTCTAATGTCTATGGAGATGAGTGCCCACGTTCATCGCATGTGACAAACATAAGACAAATGACACGTCTCTGACAGACCCCTACGTAAAGCCCCGCTCCAGGCTGTAGTTCTGCACTGTTTTGTTTCATAGAATCACAGCGTGTTTTTGTTGTAGAGTGGAGAGAAAAAGAGGAGTGTAGAGAAAGGAGAGTTTTTCTAGCTGTTAAGTTGCCAACAAAAAAATTAAAAACAAGCAAAAAATAAAAAACTATATCTGTTGTGTTATATAAATTACTTTGAGGAAGAACAAAAAAAATGTCATTCAAAAGACTGCCTTTCAGTTTTGTAAATACTGACTATAGTGTGTGAAGTCCAACTTTAGGTTAAGATTTATTTGAGAAATAGGCCATCCAGTTAAGATAAATGTTATGTTGTTAGTTTATAAAAGAAATCTTCTTTTTTTTCAGTTCCCCCCCTGAGGGATTGCCACCTTTTTGTGATCAGGGGGTTTGCGTGCCTCAGTGACCTTAAGAGCTATACCAGCAGGAGCTTAGTCTTCAGGTGGGAGACCCAAGTTGGACAGGTCTGAAGGTAGAGGCCTGACAAAGTGCAATCCACTTCTCCAGGTTGGGGTTGGGCACATAGCTAACAACCCAATTCAATGAAGAAACACTGTTACTATAAGCACAGAAAAAAGTGCTGGAGCATGACGTGTACACATGATTCCCCCTTCACATTTCTGACTGCCCCCTCATATATGCCTGTCTAGAACAGGCCCTGGTTTAGATAGACAATTAAACGACTAAACTATTTACGCACCCATAGCCACCCATCGCGCACCGCGTCAGCCTTCAGCCTGTTCCCAACCATGCTGTTAGTCAGAATGAATGAGTTATGCGTTGAGCCAGGCCACCTTTCCACGATTTTAGTTAACTGCATTTGCGCATCACATATGATTTGAACATTAATGGAATAAAAATGTTTTCTGTTAACATAAACAAATTAATCCTGTGATGGCGCTTTTATAGCAATGTGTGTGCAGTCAATATCTCTGATAACCTTAGAGAAACCGGCTATCGCTGCTAAATGCGTACTCCAGTAACACTGGCCTTGGTAACCGAAATCGGCTTATGAGTCAGTTATTGTTTGCAAGTAAATCCTCGCGTTCCCTAAAAAACTCGCTCACGTCGGATTGCACCATTTGCAAGGTCCTCAAACAACGCGAACGCTGCCATTGTTAATACAATTTTCTTCATCACATTGCGCATGCTTTTATATTCACCTATATGATTACAAACGCCTGGGTGTGTAAATTGTTCACAACGGTGTCTCTGATAGGCACATCACTTGACTGTTTTCACATTATTAACAGTTTCCCAGCATCACCTCTAAGTGACGCCAAAGGAACAATAGCTGTAGAAACGTGCGTACGACAGCTATGAAGCTGGCGTGGGGCACCACACATTTCCACGGTCATTTCACGTTTGATACATCTGAACGTGAGCGTGGGAAAGGACGAACGCTACGTGTTTGTGCGTACGCAACCTTTGTACATGAGGCCCCAAGTCTTTTGCAATGTAACCCTGGATTGTGTACCTGTCTTTTTACATTTTTACAATACAAATAAATCTTCAGTATGTCCCCGGAAACCTGACCTACATTTACAAATAAAGTAAACTTGTTACTGTATACTATCCTTTTGTTGTATTGTATATAGTTGATTTGGATAAAAGTGTCTTCTAAATTAATAAATATAAAATGTAATATAAATATAATGATTCTGAGTTTCTTTTCATTGGAACCGATTTTATTTTTCCAACTGAAAATCGCACTATGGGCTGGTGCTCCGTCAATCACCCTTTTTTGGTTTTTGCTGCACTAGACCACACTTGACCAGTGGGGACCTCATTCTCAGTATTGCTGCAACTATTATCTGCTCTTGGCACTCTCTAATATCTCCTCTCCTCTCTCTCTGTCCTCTTCTCCATACCTCCCTTTGGTATGGGGGGTCTGAGCAGTCAGCACATGCATGGTCTTCGGCCAGTGTTTGACCAAGTGCCAGTGGACATCGATCTGAGACGGTCTACCAATCCTAGATCTGGTCGCCAGTTGGATGTCTCCCTGATGGACAAGGAGCGAGTTCCTGGGCCCTTTCCTCATCCCCCTGCATGTGATGTTGCGCCAATCATGGGCCCTAGTCCCCTGGCTGCCTAAACAGAATTTGTGTTATCTCAGACCCAAGTTGACAATTGAGTTTTGATGTTTGATGTTCAAGAGATGACTGTTTAGCCTGTGTTCTGCTATTCTCTTTCACCAACGGTGTCTGGAGGAGTGGATCCCTCACTGAGTTTTTCTGGGAGTTTTTCCTTGTCTTTCTTGAAGGTTGGTTGAGTGGCGGTTCTATGGGCATAAGTGAAGCCCTTTGTGACACTGCATACAGGGCTATACAAATACATTTTAATTTGATTTGGATTTGATTAGACCTTGAGGCTGAACTGAAAGGTTTTACCCAAGCGTTCCAAGGGTGTCAATCTGGGAAACGGCCTCGAAACTCACCACAGGGTTCTGACCTAGGGCCAAAGCCTACACTAACCCTGGATGAACATGTTGTAGAAGGTCATGAAACATGATCGCTGAGGAACAAATGTAGAAGCCCTATCCCAGGAAGGTGCAGTGCGACAGACGGAATGTCTCGTCTCCTCATAAAGATAACATCCGCAATAAAATGTTTTTGTTGGTGTTTGGGTGATTTATGAAGGACCGCGACGCTCTAACAGAATCATAAAAAGAGCAGGCATTCTTCTAGCAATATAACCATGTACATAGTCAAACAAAAACACACACAAACACACACGCATGGTCATAAATCAAGTAAAGTGTCGCGATTCTCCTCAAAAACAGCAGGAGATTACACATTTCCAGAGCAACAACAGCTACTGAATAATTCAGATTTGTGGTTCTTGGCTTCATTTTTAACCGCCATTGATTAAACTGATGGAAAACCTGAGAGAGAGACCAGACAAAGGAGACAGAGAGAAAGACAGATGAGAGAGAGAGACTAGGTAGTGAGAGATATTCACATTCATCAAAGCTGCCCCAGCCAGCTTTGAGAAAAAATACAAGTCAGTTAACCCTGATCAGTGATTTTGTAAATGTCGACCATGTTGTATGCATGTTGCCTTTACTTATCTTTGTGTTGCAGTTCAATGCTGTAATATCTAACTGTCTCTAACCTAAGGGCTGGTTCGATTAATTCGATTGCTGTTTATTTTATATCCCTTCATTAAGAAAAATGACAAGGCTGAGCGGTAAGAATGGGTCACTCCCAGGTTCAAGTGGAATAATTCACATTCTCTTTCCGTCTCCCCTCGGTCTGTTCTCAGGCATCAGACAGGCGCACGTTACAAAAATGTGTAGAGCTGCAAGGATAAGAGACTAGCCCTGCATACCATTTCCTTCAAGCTAGTAGCTAGAAGTTTGCTATCTACAGCAAACAAAGAAATTAAAGGGATTCTACAGCAAACAAAGAAATGAAAATGATTCCTCCTGCTGATAAGAGTGACAAAACTCACTACAGCCGTAATGATATTGTTTACCGACGTTTCAAATAAAAGAAATGCGAAAGTTACACAGTTAACAGTTACACTACTAGCTGAAGCTGAAAAGAGTGTCTCCCGCAGTCTCTGATTGTTCCTTTATAATGCTCCTGAGATTGAATCCCCATGAGTTGGCGTAGCTACACTTGGATGTACATGCTATGTTTACTTGTAGCTGATGGAGGACAAAGAAGGCATTCGTTTCAGGATGATAGTCGTTAGATTAATGCAGTAACAAAGTTGACTCAGTAGGACTACATACTCATTATTTAAGAATTTCATTCAATGACCAAAAGAGATCCACTGTTATATTCAGACAAGTCACAGTGATGAATACACTGAATAACTGCCATCAACACACATTAACCGCCTTCAAACGAGCACACACACACGCACAAAGACACACACCAACACAAACACACATTCCCTATCTTATGACACAACAGCAGGACTGCAAAGTGAAGCTGCAGTTACACGTTGGAGCCAAGGAACAGCTTGGAGCGTGGGAGCCAAACCATCTCTGTCACCGCTCAGACAATGGCTGAACATCAAAGGCACGTCATTCTAACGCAGACATGTTAATTATTGCTCTGAACACTCGGTAGCCCTCAGCTACAGTATAAATGGCCAAGCTGGGGTGAAGGTGGGCAAGGTCTGGGATTCCAACATCCATGAAAGAATGCCACCCCCCCTCCTCCCTCCCCCCCACACACACACACTCACACACATACACCCCAGATGGACATTTTTAGTCCAGTCCCCCCCCCCCCCCCCCCCCCCCCCCCCCAACACACAGATTCTGAGTCAGTTTTATTGATAATATATTGGCATACAGTATATTTGCGGTTTCGTATTTGGTTCTGTTTCGTTTTCATAATTTAGTTCAGATTATTTTGCCGACCCTCACCCCTTGGGTGCCCCCTGAGCACTTGGTGCCCTACATGGTGGGAGCGGCAGTACTGTAGAAAAGGAAGAAAGTGAGATCAAGAGCGTGTGTGTGTGTGTGTGTATGTGTGCAGTGTGTCAGCATATGTACACCGCAGAGTACAATGAGGTGGACGTGCTGTGGAAACATGGCTCTTGTAGATACAAGATGGTCATTTTTCAGTTATTTTGTTTACACGGTTATTTCATGCCTGTCTGCCTGACTGATAGATTCATTGATTAGAATCTGTCTAACACAGCAACTTTCCATCTGACTGAATTCCAAACATCTTGTCTTTTGTACTGTGGCACATTATATCTAGTCAACGGGAAACAAATAACATTTATATTTTATTAATTTAACAGTCATTTCAACCAACTGGACATTGGTGCTGGCACTAAAACAAGAGATCAACAGCAGAAGTTCAGCCATGTAGTGAATACTGCAAAGAGACTTGGCACTGAAGGAGAAACACACTTTATACCTTTACATTTAGTAATTTAGCAGACACTCTTATCCAGTGCGATTTACATCAAGTACAGGGACATTCCCCTGAGGAAAGTAGGGTGAAATGCCTTGCCAACAGACACAACATCATGTTGGTACCAGCGGGCCTTGAACCAGGTACCTTCTGATTACTAACCCGCCTGCCTAACCACTCAGCCACCTGACTCCCTTTAAAGTTTACTGCCTGTTCTTCAGCCTTTTGTTTGATTAATATGCTCCACAACAGGTACAGCAAACACAGTGGAGCTCAATCTCATATATCGTCTCATGGAACTCCATAAAAAATGTCACACCCGGCCCTAATGCGGAGCAGCACCAGCGATCCCATTGGGATGAATGGCAGTGCGCTCCATTACGCAGCTCGTCCAAAGGGCTCAAACAGTAATAAAAGGCACTGAGAGGGTCCCAGGGTGGAGCTGCGCCACACAGCCCAGGCTCACTGCAGGATGGGGTACTGTACAAGAAGCATAGAAACAGACAGCTGTGATGGCACGGCGGTTGTCAAGCAGTCAAACAGCTCCGTTCTATACAGACCTTGCCTTTGCCATATGAGCGATGAATACTGAGGAAGAGGCAAGGTCAGTGTTTTGGCGACGTCGTTTTGAAACAGGTCTCCCATCCATCCAACCATCCGAAATGATTGGTTACATTTATCAGACGCTTTTATCCAAAGTGACTTACAGCAAGTACAGGGACGTCTCTATTGCAAGATTAATAAAGGATTATTGTATTATCTTATTTTATCCACTGGAGTTTTGATTAGCCCAGACAGCCCTGCCCTGCCAAGGTCATTTAAGGATCAAGAGGTGATCTGCGAGTGTTTGTACGTGTGTGTGTGTGTATATATGTGCGTGCGCGTCGGATAGACCACAGCACCTGAGGTTTTTGAAGGATTCATACGATGGTGCGAGTGTGTGTACGTGTGTGTAAACAGCAAGGGGGAAGCTATCTAGTCACCGTGGAGTGACCCCTCACAGGTTCGTGTGCGAGCACGAGTGTGTGTCCGCAGCACAAAGGGATAACAGACATGAAAGAAAGCTGCAGTGGAGATGAAATAGGGAGTTATAAATTCGAGGGCACTGTGTGCGGTTGTGCGTGTGTTGTGTGTGTGTGTTTGGTTGGCAAGGTGCCTTTACTCCTGCAGCACTGAGGCCTGTGACAGGGGTGATTGGCTAAGACCCGCAGTGATGCACTGAGCAGAGAGAGCACTGCTACCTGCACTCCATCTATCACTGACAGCAGCCTGCCGAACTGCTGCATCAGCGGAAACTGCGTAGGTCCGTACGCGTTTGTGTGCTTGTGTGTGTGTGTGTATGTGTGTGCGAGTGAGCGAGACAGACAGAAAGAGTATCGTTCCTCTCCCCACAAAGGTCAAACCGTCAATGCTCTCCTGCCTTGAAGATCCTCCGAAGTGACCAGCGTACATGACAAGCTAATGCTGCAGTAAGGGTGTCGGGCTGGTAATCGGAAAGTCCCTGGTTCGAACCCTGGCTGTGCCAACATTATATTGTGTCCTTGGGCAGGACACTTCACCCTACTGCCTCAAGGGGGAATGTCCCTGTACTTGCTGTAAATCGCTCTGGATAAGAGCACCTGCTAAATGACTAAATGTAAATGTAAAGAGAGGCTGCTGATGGAGAGAACACAATGACTGTTTACCAATCTGAAGGACGCTAAGAACACAAGAACAGAGGAAAAACGTGGATTGATAAAGAGCCAACGAGTCCTTTACCCCGAGCATCTTCCCCCACAGCACCCTGCAGTGTCTGATGTAATCTAGGACTGAAGGACTGTGATTATGTGCACACACAGGAGAGGGAAGAGAGAGCTTGAGAACGAAAGAAGGGGAGAGGGAGAGAGAGACAGAAAAGATCAGATCACTGGCGGAATAAAAGAGTTTGGACACGTAGCAGGGTAAATTATATCAAGGGATCCTTGACAAGATGTGTGCTTGACAATCCTTGACAAAATGTATGCTTCATAATCTGCCTACCCGCAATGTCTGAGGGCTATTTTGTTGTTATGATCAGTGACAAATGCTCTTTTGTACAGCTCTCTTTTGTAAGTTGCTTTGGATAAAAGCATCATGACAAGCGTCATGACAAGAGCCACTCTCTTTTCCTGTGCCGTCTATCTCCCCCTGTTTTATGTCTAATCATCCTCAGCCCTCGTCCTTTGCCAACGGCTCCAATTCACTCTCTCAACCTGTATCTTCCTGCAACTGAAAATACACCAGCATGTCTCCTTTTTATCCACCAATGGGAAGCATGTAGGCGATCCAATGCTACAGCCAAACAAGTATCTTTTAATGTTACGTAAACCAGTTGGATCTCCTCCAAGTCTAAGCACCGCAGTGGCCATCCTCCAGCTTTAAAGGAGACCCAGCTCATCTATAATAAGTGAGGAGTGCGCTGTATATACAGTAGACCATCTGCATTGAGGCACTTCAGAAGCACTCATCTCAGGTGAAGAGGAGAGAGGATAATATTAAAAGAGGAGAGAAGAGACGCTCCGGACTTCAAACTTGAAACCTTAACACTGAATAAGACCTGCAAGTGAATGTGGCACCATTTTGTACCAATAGGAGAACCCTTGTAATGCAGTTCAAAACAAGCTGTTTTGCGTTCGAATATTCTGCGGAGCTCTCCGTAAAATGTTTGTCTTTTTGGGGTCGAGAAAATAATCTCCATCACTCTCCCGCTGTCCATTGGCTATCATTAATTCATTCTGTTCACTGCAGTGCATCTCTCTCTCGTTCAAGCGCCACTCTCCCTGCTTACACCCATCCTCCCTGCCCCCCCCCCCCCCCCCAGCCCCTGCCCCCATCCCACCACCCTTCCTGATCCCCCACCTCGTCCCTCTGCGTTGCAGCTCAGATGGGCTTGCCTAATGGTCTATGTCAATGCAGAGAGACTGCGGTACACACACAGAGATCCGGAGCATTCCGGCAACGCTCACAAGTCAGTGTGTTTGGTCATGCGAGTTGGGGCTTGGGTGCTAGCGTCGGTTTCAGTGTTTGTCTTCGTTGGTTAAGGGGGGGTCTTGATCAAGCTTAGTGCGTGTCTGTGTTGTGTTGTAAGAATGGTGTCTGAACTATGAATTATAATCCCAACACATGCTGTTCTTTCTCTTGTTTCTTGGGGTTATGATGGGCACATTCAAGAGCGGTGGAGGTGAGAGACAGACATGATTAGAAAGAGAGATAAGAGACAGACAGACCGACGTAAATTATATGGGAAAAGGTGGAGGGGAGTGTGCTTGTGAAAAGGTCAGTTTGGGAGGAGAGAGATTGTGTGGATCCCTCTGGTATGGGTCAGGATGTCAGGGGCTGTGTGTTCCTGGACCCAGCTGGATTTAGCAGAGACGTGTGAGAGGACGTGATCTTCCCTTTCATTCCATACTTTTTCGTCTGTCTCCCTCTCACTCTCTGTGTTTCTCTGCTGATATAGATGTGTTTCATTCGTTAATTTAATCACCAAAGCTGTTTTATCTAGTACCGCACGTTCTCAGCTACACCACCATCACTATTCCCTCATTCTTCCACTTTACCCTCCAACTGATTACAAGAGATACATACAAAAAACACAATGTAATGTACAATCACCCTGACGCATGACCCCCCCCCTCCCACCCACCCCAAATATCTAGTCAAACGTCCCATTAAAATGTTGTAAAATGGCTATTTCAAGATACGTGACACCAATCCGGTAAGTCGTTGATGCCCGTGATGTCACAAGACTGCGTGGTGTGTGGAAAGAATGTAGTGGGCGAGAACACCTGACCCTAACCCAGGAGCGCCACAGGGGCAGGGTCAGCTTACTGTGTGTGTGTGTCTGAATGTTGTCTGTTACTTGGTGTGTGTGGGTCTGAATGTTGTCTGTTTCTTTGTGTGTGCCTGAATGTTGCATGTTTGTCTGTGTGCGTTTGAATGTGACCTGTTTTTGTGTGTGCGTTTGAATGTTGCCTATGCTGCAGACATGCCTGACCCTGTACGACTCAAGGCTACAAACTGATACACAGTGTGCTTAAAAAGAGAATCAAAACTCGCTCATGGGCTGATATCAGGCCTTATTGAACAATTTTCTCAGTTCATTGAGAAGTCTGTCTGTCTTTGTCTTACTGTATGTCTGTCTGATTCTATCTCTGTCTGTCTATCTATCTATCTATATATCTGTCTGTCTCTTTGTTAATGACCTCATTATAAGAGTGGGCTTTGACTTGATTAAGCCATGACAGATTCTCTCTCCTTGTCAGGGACGACTGAAAGATAGTCAACCATCCAACAAAAGAAAGACACAAGCTGCCAGTCACAGTGTGCTGTTCATTTTTTTTCTTCCTTCCTGCTCCTCAATCAGCTTGTCTTGATCTCTGTCTTGCTCACTATTTGTCTAACTTTCTCCTGATACCTCTTCATGCCACATGTTGCCCCGGCGGAGAGCGCCTCAGTTGTCACGTTAGAATAGTTTTGGGTTCATTACAGTAACATTATCTAATTTCCCTAATAATAATAATTTTCCTGCACTCTCTTTAAAACCAATGAGCTGTGTCGCCTTTTCCCCTGATTAAACTAAAGGGCCCTCTTCACGATTCGCTTTTGTGCTCCCATAAAATCTAACTGATCAATTATATTTATATTAATTCATATTAAGAGAGTGGTTTGTGATTGTTGCTTCAAGTTACACGTTCTTGTCAACTGAATGTGTTTACTGTGCATTTCATTACAAACTTAGGGTTATTTGAGTGGGCTGCATTTTTACACAAGTGGAACCAAGATGGTGAGCAGTAACTGTCAGGGAAGCGTTATCTGTGTGGCACATAGTGAAGGTCTAGGGTTCAAGTTCCCAGCTGGATCAGGAATAACCCCTGGCCGGGGCTGACTGTGTAAAAGTACATTCAGAGTAACCTTGGAAAGCTACCAGTGACAAAGTGTTTAGTGTGAATCCTGTCATAATACCAGTGGAGTACCCATTACGACGAGCAAGATGTATAAAAATTTAATTTAAATAAAAAATGAATCTCAAATTGACCAAAAAAGTCAACGTCCCGAAAGGTCCTTACAGTCCAAAGCGCGCATACACATATTTAAGCACGTACACACAGATGCACACACACATAAACATAAGCCGAAGACACAAGCCCACTGACACAAACACAGTCAGTCGCCCGCGTACTTGACACTAAATTTAGCCTGGCCTCCACAAGACCTTCCCAGACTCATGATTCCACACGCGCGTAAACCCAAAGGCACACTGGGGAAAGCTTTTGTTAGCCCGCAGACATTCCCGTCAGACAGAGGCAACGACAGATCCCCCTCCCCCCCCCACGACCCCTGCGTTCGCAAACTGATTATGGAAAACCAGGCGGACAGGTGTGGGGGTGGTAAAACAGCCTCTGAGGAATTGCCCTGAATTCCCTCCCCCCCGACAGCGAATCACAGCGTACCAACCTGCTGAGTTTATCCAGCCTTCCTGGTCAATCCCACAGAGGCTGCGCACCATTAGCACCGGAGACACGGGGCCGCCACAGGTCAGCGAGTCTAATGAAGATGATATGATTACCCAGGAGAAGGGCAGCTGGACAACAAGCAGCCTTCAACCTCAGATGAGCCTAACTGTCACATTTTGATAATACACAGGCCACAACTGCTCATTAATATAAGCAGGGGTTTAAACTAATGTCCCTACTCTATTGTTTTGTTAGTGGTGGTTTGGGTTACAGGGAAGTCTTATACCGTTTGACCCAGCTTAGCATAGCCCCCCTACGAGTACCTGGTGATCAGACATCTCAGAAAGCTATCATCATTCAAAACGCATCTCCATTTACCGAGCCCAATTATAATTTCAGAGCGTGGGGATGAAAGGAGACCTCTTGCACATAAAGGGCGATGATTGGTCGAGGGACAAGGACAGGGGTTGTCACGGCAACCATCCCCATTACCTGTAACAATGGTTTCTCCGTGGTGAGGATGTACGCGGTGTGGTTAGCATAACCATGAGCCGAGAGAGCGTCCAACGCCGGCTGAGGCTTGAACGCAGACAGCTGGGTTTGATCCGTCTCGCTCACGTATGACCATGGGGCAACGACATCGTCCCTGCATGAGACCACTTTGATCCCCTATATAGAATATACAGCAGATTGGATACCTGGGAAATGAAAGTCCACCCCAGGTGTGAGTGTCAGTGGGGGGTTTCTGATTGCCTTGGGGGCCCCCAGGGGGGAGTGATGACTGGGATGGTCTCTAATAAACAGCATGTGGGTCCAATACAAGGCAAGGACCAGGAGCATCCAAGTGTCGCCACACAACGGAGTGTGTGTGGGCTTGTTTGGAGCTATTCAAACAGCCACAGCCTTTGAGGGTGTGTGTGTTTGTTTTCGACGCAAAACCCCGCAAAAGCCATGACACTGGGAATCACTGGAAAATTATAATAATAATGATTATTTCACCTTTAAATTCCTAGACTTATATCTTAACCACATACACGCATACGCATACACAAACACATCCACTTGCGTGAAGGCTGTGGCTTTTCAATCAGGTAGTAAAAAGCCCTTGATAAAGTGTGCTTCTGGGACAGTGTGGGTGCCTAATGTGGACCTTGAGATTCGCATCAACAGTAGAACCTGATTGGTGGAGAGCTGAGGAAGAAGCTGTCTGACTGAGTATTAATCAGCCATGTTGAAGTGGCTGGTCTGTGTGGGCGGGCGTCGTGATTCCCAGACTGCTAGGGAGTGTGCCTGTGTGTGTGCGTGCCTGTGTGTGCCTATGTGTTTGTGTCAGTGTGTGTCTGCCTGTGTGTGGTGTGCGCCTGCGTGTGTGTGAAAAGCCCCCCCCGTCTGATAACACTGCTGTCGAACAGTCGTACAGGTGGTGCGTGCAGACTAGGCAAGATTCAGGCTCCAGCACAGACACACACACAGTACACACAGACAATACACGATACACCCACACACGTGTACACCCCCCCCCCCCCCCCCCCACCCCTGCAACACACACAAACACAAGCATCCTTCCCCAAAACAAATCTGCTACTAAAAACGTTCTCTGTTGCTCTGTGTCAGTGCTGTACACAAATGACAAGCCTATTCAATTATCAAGACGTTCATCTCACTCCCGTCTTGAATTCTGCCGCTACACCCTGAACAGTCGTCTTAACTTAACACGAACGAGACTGGAACCAAACCTCAATCTTACACAGTTCATCTCCATTCTGTTCGATGTGTGAACCAGTGATGAATGGTTTTTATTACTTCCCGGGTCACACTCTGCTGAGCTTGATCCAGTACAAGCATGAACTGTAATGGAGTTCTGGCGGTAGAACAAGTCTGGTTTCAAACAGAAATTGAGTTCTGGTACCCTGCAGCAGAACATCTGAGCCTCTATGACTCAAAATGATTCAGAACTTCAACATAATGGTATTCACTTTTAGAGTTAGGTATGTTTTTACTGCCTGCTGACCAAAATAAAATAAAAACATTCCAGATGGTGAAACCAGTTTCCAGTTCTGAACTGAGCAGTAATGAAGCGCCTTCACACACCCATCTCCTGTTGGAGCAACAGGCGAATGAGACGGAAGCCAAAATATAGCAGTGAAATGCTAAAAGATTGTCCAGACTATGTCTGTCAAGGGAGTCAAGTGGCTGAGGGGTGAGGGAATTGGGCCAGTAATCAGAAGGTTGCGAGTTCGAATCCCGGCCAACATTACATTGTGTCCTTGGGCAAGGCACTTCATCTTACTTGCCTCAGGGGGAATGTCCCCAAGTCGCTCTGGATAAGAGTGTCTGCTAAATGACTAAAATGTAAATGCAAAACGTCTGTCAAGGATGAGAGCTCTGCCGCAGTGCTGACAAAGGCTTCTGAACCACTTTCTGTGACAATTCACCCTTAGTCAACCTCAAAACATAGTAATATTCTAACAGCAGCTACCTCCCTGGTCTCATAGCAGATGGATGGTTAATAGATGCTAGAGGATGTTAATCAGTTATAGATGTCATTCAGCTGAAACACGCCACAAACCTGCCCTCATTTTCTCCCCCACTCAATCAAGCACAGACTAAAGTAGATTCTGTCCAACTGTGATCCGGATGCAGGCTCTATTTTGAGGGTCTCTGCCTCCCGTTCATCCATCGCTATCAATCTCGTACCCTCCCTCTCTCGCTCTCCCGTTTTGTCTCTTTCCAATCGGCGGATCAGAACTCCCACGAGTGTGTCTGTGTGTGCGTGCGCGCGTGTGATTACTACGAACAGCTGATTGGGTGTGGCAAGCCTTGCTGCAGGTGTGGGGGGGTCCGGAGTGTGTGGAGGAGGTAGGAGGAGGAGGGAGGTGGGCTGTTCCAGATATCCCAGCCATCCTCCATCCTCCCCAGCCAGATCCCACCAGCAGGCAGAACTGCTTCACCTGCGTCTCAACTTAATCTATGACAGAGTCTGCCTTGGGGGTTAGGGTTAAATATTCACCTTTAATAGAACACATAACTTTGGTAAGTGGGGAAATAGGTGGGAGCGTGGTTGAACAGACAGTTATGGAGAATTAGTAGATACAATTTTTGTATGTATTCATTTAGAAGACCCTTTTATCCAGAGCGACTTACAGCAAGTACAGGGACATTCCCTCTGAGACAAGTAGGGTGAAGCGCCTTTGCCCAAGGACACAACATCATGTTGACGCAGCCGGGGTTCGAACCAGGTACCTTTTTATTACCAACCTGAAGCATTAACGACTGCGCCACGTGATTCATGACACGAGATGACGAAAGGTCGGAACGGTTGGCGCTTGGCCTCGAATCCCTCAAAGACCCTTCCTCCTCTGCTCAAGCACACACGTACACACATTCACGGCACATGTACCCAACATACTCACATACACACACGGCCCTTATCTGAAGCCCTCAGGCAGGCAGCCAACACCGCCCATGACCTTGATGTCTTGAATGTTTTCAGTATGTGAGGCCAGCAGGATTAACTAGACATATTTGCATATGCATGTGTGTGTGTGTGTGTGCCTGTGCCAATAATTTATGGGAACTCCAGAGACTAGACTAGTGGGTACACTTCACTAGCGTAACCAAAAATGTCACTTCAGCCCTGCTTATAACATGGCTGCATCTGTGTCTTGTTACTTCTTGCATGCTAACAGTATGAAAAAAACCCAAGCAGGATGGCTGTAGCGCAGATCTGTTGGGTCTACTGGGGGGCAGACAGACTAAAGCAACAGATGTCAGAGGGAGGGAGGACCAGCTTCATGCTGGCAGCACCACCTGTGCCCGGTCCTGAGTGGGAGCGTTGAGTCAGGCCTGGATGCTCCATGCTGAGCAGGGCAGGCTGGAGAAGAGAAACTGGTCAGAAACAACCAACTCTAGAAAAATATATTTACATTTAGTCATTTATCAGACGCTCTTATCCAGAGCGACATACAGCAAGGACAGGGACATTCCCCCTGAGGCAAGTAGGGTGAAGTGCCTTGCCCAAGGACACAACGTCATGTTGGCACAGCCTGGGTTCAAACTAGGGACCTTCTGATTACTGGCCCGTCACCCTTATCGCTCAGCCACCTGACTCCCTCCGAAGACTTCTAATGGGATTATTATTATTAAAATTGTATACCCTTGTGTTCTCCATATTCTGAAACTCGTCAGAGTTTACCCTGTACCATGTGGGTGGGGATACGTGTGCATGAAACATAGGTTTTGGGTCATTCTGGCCCCCGAAGAAAGCACAAGGGTTAAAGTGTAGCTTGCCAGTCAGCTGTATGCGGATGTCACTACTGAAGTACAAGATGAGTGTGTGTGTGTGTGTGCATCCATGCAGAGGGGTGTGTGAGCGTCTTGACAGAGGGTCTGTCAGGAGTGGTCAAGATGATCACGGCCCTGCAGGAAGACATGGCTTCTCCCTCCATCCCTCTGATCTCTCCTCCCCCACAGGATTGGCCAGACTAGGTGTGGACACACTGGACAGGGTGGATAGCAGCAAACCAACACACATACACATATGCACATACGCACACGCACGCGCGCACACACACACACACACACACACACAGTCAATGATTGTAAACACTTTATCTTAGCCAATTGCTTGCCTATGGGAGCTGTGTACTTCTGTGATCAATATGAGTAACGTGATTCTCAGAAAACCCGCTCACACACACGTATGTGATGCGCAAACAATAAGTTCACTGGCAAAAAGAAAAGCTTCTTAATCAAAACTAGGTCTGGTAACAACATATCTCCGTAGCAACAAGGAACATACTGCTTGAGCATCCGTGCGTGGAGAACAGTGACGTTTGTGTGTGGATGCGTGTTTGTCTGCGAAGGTGTGTGTGGATGCGTGTGTGTGGATGTGTGTGTGTGGATGTGTGTGTGTTTGAATGCATGTGTGTGGATGCGCGTGTGTGGATGAGTGTGTGGATGAGTGTGTGGATGCGTGTGTGGCGACGTGCGCGCATTCGCACAAGCGAGTCCTGATTACTGCGCATCTCCGCATCGTACACATGATCCCAGGGTCATGCTCATGAAAGCAGCACAGAGGCTCAGGAAGGCATCAGAGAGCAGAAAACCCTGGATGTGGAGGGATGGCCTTTTGGCACTCGCAAGCTTTGATCTATATTTAGCCGGTCAGTATCAGCATGAGGTGGAAACGCTTCACACCACCGCTGGCTGGGTAAAGACTCCACTGGGATAATGGCCTTTGTATGGAGGAGCTGGAGAGGTGGACATTCAGTCAAGTACAGGGACATTCCCCCCTGACGCAAGTGGGGTGAAGTGCCTCACCCAAGGACACGTCATATTGGCACCGCTGAGGTTCGAACCGGGTACCTTCTGATAACTAGCCCAACTCCCTAACCAACTGTACCACATGACTCCCTTATACTCTCATACTACATCTCTGGATTGAAAAGGAAGAATTTGAAATGTCCATTTCAATTGGTTGATAAAGGGCTACCAAACATTCAATGGATTTAAAGTCGAAAATAGATTTTACAGTTGAATATTGATTTTGTCATTCAAAATGTTGGTCTCGTGGGTCAAATAATACTAATGAAAATGAAAAAGCGTGTTCTCGTCTCTCTAACTCTTTTAATTTCCTTAGCACCGTCCCTACTGTTGGCCTCGAGTGCCCCTTTCAAACTACAGAACGCAAGATGACAAGAACACTCACAGTTCAAAGGTCACCGTAGCATCACCATGACAACCCTTATTAGCATATGCTTGACTGCGGGTGAGTATGCGGTCCTCATTTCCTGTGTTGCAACAATGCAGAGATGATAACCAAATGGGTTTGTTACGCTACCATCAGTTTAGATGTACATTTTGGAATGATTAGCATGTGCTACGCTACTTCAATATGACGACACTGTTAACTGGCAATGCTTAAAAACTCAAACTAATGACCCCATTATAAACTCATATACAGTGCATCCGGAAAGTATTCACAGCACTTCCATTTTCCCACATTTTGTCATGTTACAGCCTCATTTCAACTTGTATTAGATTAATCTCTTACTTCAAAATTCTACACAAAATACCCCATTATGACCATTTTTTAAAAATTATTATTATTAATTTAAAATAGAAAACTAAGAAATCACATTTACATAAGTCTTCACAGCCTTGTGACTGCCGGGTAAGTGTCAGACTCCTCATGTCCGGATTAATATTTGAGGTATCCCAGACCTTTCAGTTTGTGAACTGTTTTTGAGGATTCCTACAGCTTTCTATATTTAGATTCCAGTCTGGATTCCTTGGAGACCTGATTAAAGAGCTCTAATTTCTGATATCCAGTGCATTTGATTCACCCACCTGACAAACACAGCTGGATAAACAACAAATAAAGACAGAAGTTAAGCAGTAAAAACACAAGGTGCATTTTTGGAATGGCTTGCTAATGAGCAAAACTGTGTGACTGAACACATTGCACTTAACGCTACCTCAACAACAAGATAATAGCTGCTTTGGTTACTTATCTGTTCTTATTTGCAAACCGATAAATAACACACTAACAAATACAGACACACACACACACAGAAATGCACAAACAAGCATCATTTGGTTGAACTCAAGTCATTTACATTTAGTCATTTAGCAGACGCTCTTATCCAGAGCGACTTACAGCAAGTACAGGGACATTCCCCCCTGAGGCAAGAAGGGTAAACCGTCTTGCCCAAAGGCACAGGAAACGTAATGTTGACACAGCCAGGGTTTGAACAGGACACCCTAATCGACTGCTCCACAAGATTCCCCAGAACCTCACGGCTTGATTAAACAGATGATGCAGAAGCAACCCTTCCCCTGTCGTTTGAAAGGATGGAAGGGCAGGCTGGGGGTTTGGTGGGGGGGTTTGGTGCTCTGTCTTTTCACAAGGAGCTCATAGGCCCTGTTACTAAGCAGCCTGCCAGGGATTTAAGAGACCTCTCTCTTCTCCGGTACAGACAGGAGAAAGAGGACACTGGCTTATTAGTTGCACTTAATGTGAAAACCGGAGCCCACACGCCCACACACACACACACACCCACACACCCACACCCACACACACACAATCCTCTGCAATCTGACTGAGCTTCCCTCCATCTGCTAGGTCTGAGCCCAGTCCCAGTCTCAGTTAAAGTCTTCCCCAGGAAGATGAGGAGCAGGCCAGGGTCTGAAGGACTGATCCTTAACTTGACAGCCTGTACATCACCGTACACACACACACACATTCACAGAGGGTTTGTTGAAGTTGTAGCAGCGCATGATTCTCAAACTGTGACCCTTGAGCCGAACACCTCCTCAGGGTGCGTCACAGTCATCGGGGCGACTGCTTGCAGTCAGCCATATCTCCTTCAGAAATAAAAGCATATCATGTCACCGTGGATACGCATCTGTGCATCTACACATTCACACTCACATCAAACAGCCATCCCCCTTCATTAAACATCTGTCACTCGGTTCCTTGGAAGTGTTAGTGAGTTCTGTCGGCAGTAGGTGGAATACAGTCATCAGGAGCAGGAACAGTCAATACAGGAGCAGTTGGAAGATGAATCAATTGAGGTCTGCGGGAAAAGATGGCCCAAAGAAGCTAATGATACCAGGGAACTGGTGCTATTGGTGAGAGGGTCAAAGGTCACACATGACAGCCAAAAGAGAGGGTTTACAAACGACACAAATGTCTTTAAATGGAGTGACTGCCTGTGCTCTCTCCTCTGTAAAGTCAATGCTGTGTTTGGCTTTTGAAGATGAAAGTGTGTCTCGTCACTTACAAAAAAGCTGGAGATTCTTCACTGACGATCTCAGGTTGTGACAAATCCAATTAATATAAAAAAATAAAACCAAAATGGTTCATGTGGTATGTGTGATACATGCTGCCAATTTCGTGGATTCTCATGACTACATGATCATATTATTGAGCTGACAAGTTTGTCAGGAGAAATGTGTGTGTGTGCTTGAACCTAAACTAAACCTTATATAAACCTACTGCCAGAAACAACACATTTGGTTTAAATAAGTATTGGAAAGGCTACGTCGTCCATCCACATTTCAGCGAGCAGTCGGATTAGACAGTCCAAGAGCATCAACTCATGGCCGAACGACAGTCCAATTACCAAGAGAGAAACAGATCCATCGTAGCTTGCGTGGTTGTGAGGGAAAATATGATCATCACAAGTGAAGCGAGGATGGCCATCTTGTTTATTGCCAATAGCGACTAGGCTGCGCTGTGGGAGACGAAAGTGGCTCTGGAATGATGTGACGGAGCTGTAATAACACCGTGAGACCCACAGAAACCATTAAGGCTTGATGGTGCAGCAATGATGGCTAGATTACAATCAATATTTTCTTTTAGAGAGGCAGATTATTTTCTAACTCCAAATGACAACGATTAAAATAAAAAATGTCTGAACCTAAGGTGACATGAGACATAAAATAAAATAACTTCAGATAAATACAGTGAGCTGTACTTTACACAGCAAGGCCACAACACTGAACATGCCATGAAATCAGCGGAATGTTTTTCCCTAAATGTGTAATTGGATTCAGAAGCCTCCCACAAGGTATAAGGATCAAAAGCAAGATACTGCTAGTTAAACACAAGGTTGAGCAGGTGGCTCTTGTCATACCGTTCCCATAGTTACAGTACAATCTAAGGCTAAATCCATCACAGGTTGGGTGCTATCAACACCAACTGATTGCACCATGGATGTATTAAGAATTAAGAGGATTGCACTTTAAAGGGTAGACAAAGAGCTTGTCTTTTTTTTATTGTTGATGAAACGAAATACCTTGCTTGGAAGATCTGATTATGAATTTAAAAAATGAATGGTCAAAATGATTTGTCCCATACCGTACACAGGAAGCATTATCACAGAGACTTCCTGTCAAACTCCTGAAATGTTTTCTATTTTCAACTCTGTGTCACCCTTAGGTAGAACACAATCTGTTGCTCTCTCACTGTTTGCTACATACTTATAGGGTACATTCAGACAGCTAACAAAAGTAGGCTCATGTTGCGGTATAGAATCACCTCAAGTCGACTGAAGCAGATTCAAACTAAAGAATAACTCCTCAGAACAAATGATAATGATAATCAAAGATACAAATCTGGATGCCTTCATGTGACCAAAACAACTCCAGAAGACACCAGGTAGTGTGTTGGAGAACTACTTACATTTAGTCATTTAGCAGATGCTCTTATCCAGAGCGACTTACAGCAAGTACAGGGACATTCCCTCCTGAGGCAAGTAGGGTGAAGTGCCTTGCCAAGGGACACAATGTTTTGTTGGCACAGCCGGGGTTTAAACCTGTTACCATCTGATTGCCAGCCCCAATCCTTAACCGCTCACCCACATGACTCCCAACTATGAAACAGTACAGTAAAAACAGTACAGCAGCAGCACAAAACACTGGCTAAATCCTGAGTGGCATTTCCTTCAGGGATGTAAATGTGAGAAGTCTGTTTCAGAAAGAAACACAATTTTTTTCACTCTCTCTGAAGATAATGTGCAGTGGCTTGGAGATCAAACAGCTTGCATCTCATCCCAGCCTGTAGAAGACAGATTTGTGTGTGGAGTCCCACTTGTGAATGAGCAGAACTTCAAAGGCATGGGTAGACGGTGCTGGCTGGATATGGCAGCTCTATCTCTGCTCATCATTACTAGACGCTAGTCTCTGAAGTGTGCACGCACACGTGAGCAACGCAGAAGTTTATCAAAACTTTGTGATGTAGGTCCAAGGGTGTCCAATCCTGGTCCTTGAGGGCCGCTGTCCTCAAGGTTTTAGATCAGGGGTAGGCAACCCTGACCCTTGAGAGCCACAGTCCTGAAGATTCTAGAGGTTTCCCTGCTCCAGCACACCTGATTCAGGTGTCATTATGAGGCATACATAGAGCTTGATAACGACGTATGCATTAGAATCAGGTGTTCTAGAGCTGGGAAACATCTATAACCTTCAGGTCTGTGGCTCCCGAGGACCCGGGTTGCCTACCCGTTTTAGATGTTTCCCTGCTCCAGCACACCTGATTCTGAATGGTCATTATCAGGCTTCCACAGAGCTTGATAACAAACCGTTCATCAGAATCAGGTGTGCTGGAGTAGGGAAACATCTCAAACCTTCAGGACAGTGGCCCTCGAAGACCAGGATTGGACGCCCCTTGTCTAAACTAACAGCTTGTACAGAAGTTTCCAGAACAATCCTCTTCATTCATTCCTACTTCTTATTCACCTCCACTCCTCTCTGCAAAGCTTCACCTCTCCTTATATTTTCACCTAATGCTTTATTTTTTCCCTTATCTTACCTCTTTGACAAAGATTACAGCCGTTTAGTAAATCAACAAGTGGACTGATCTAGTACGATAACCCAATAGCACTTACTTGAAAATACACATAGGACTACTAGTACATAAATGAAAACGCTTCAACTTATATGTATTTCGTATTTCCTCGACAAAATATTCAATATTTTGATATCATATTATAAAGATTGAGCATCTATTTTGCATTGGCATTTACTATCGGCGACAGCGCCACCCCCTGGTTAAGGTTACCGCAGTGAAGTGAACACAAAGCGAGTGAAGTGAGTACGTTCATCGCTAGTCTGGGGACATTCGGAAAAACGCTGTTTCTACACAAACACCACAAAACATGAAGATTAGATTTGCGACATTGTAAAACTGCACAATTCACAGACACAAGAAAGAAGCTGGGTAGACTAACTTACCTCCTCCACTGTCAGTGGCATACATATCCTGTATTCTTTCATCAGCATAGTCCCCTTCAAACAGTTCACTCACGGATTTGAAGTTGAAGAGACGATGGCCTTCAGCACTTTATAGGGAGCTAACTATATACTCAAGTATTTCAAACTGTACGAAAAATGGCATAGCGATAAAGGCGGAGGGGCACGTTTCAGATCTTCATTTCATTTCCAATACCCTACGTATGCGTTTCATCTCTTTTCCACAGACGCTCGTAACCATAGACATGTCCGCTGTTTTAGAATCTAGTGGGCAGTCAATAGGAAGCACATCCTCCGTGGTGCGGAGGAAATGGAAAAGAACGAAAGAATCAAGTGTTATAGGTTCAAACTGGTTAACTGAATGACAAAAGTTCACCGCAACCTCAGTCTTCGATTGAACCCCTAAACGAGGATGCACTGGTAAAAACGCGTCTCGATTGAATTGTGGGGTTGTGCGCTCCGTACACTCCAAGTGGAAAGAGAAAGTGTGCGTCCCATACACGGATACCCAGCTCTATATTAGGCTATTGAGCCCATGTTGTACGCTGGACGAGTCGAACCTTGATGTAAGGTTGGAAGTCTGGCGGTGAGCACTGGAACAATCTTGAATTAGACGTTTTCCCTTCTCCTGTAAGCTTCCTTACCGCTCACCGACGCACCAGAGACCAGCTGTGTGTCTTTCTGTCTGTTTGTCCGGAGACGCATCTCCTAGGAAAAAATTGCCATCTCATTTAAAATCTGGGTTATTTTTTATATAACTACGCTGATTATTGTAGCCTATTTTTTATCACTATTGTAGGGATCAAAATAGAGTACCTAAATGTCCATTTGTAGGCTTTTGATTCAGATAAGATCGTCCGACGCAAGAATTCAAAAATGTCTTTTATTTTGACGAAATAAAGTGACTTTCCCCCCGGAAATGGGACACACCTCCAATACTCGCGGGAAATTATAAATGTTGTTCCGTAACATTCATGTACATTCACTCTGGCGTAGTTCTACCTTTAAAAAAAGTGCAGAAACATAGAATTGACTTTCTGTTTTCATGCTACTGCTGGTTTATCTCTCATGACATTCCATGTTCCCTAAAACTGAATTATTGGCTTTTGATCTGGAAACGGACCAAACACAATCACTATTGTGTTTACAGTTGCGTTGTTACAGACGCGTTCCAAAATTGATTAAACAAATTCTACACACAATCATCGGCTTGACCTACGAATCAAGATTCCCCCCCCTGTTTACACGTACACATATTTTTGAAAACGGAGACGTTTCCCTTCGTTTGTACCTATCGTTTACACGCAAACGGAGAATTCGCCTCTGAAAACCAATCTTTCTGAAAACTCCGGCTAGCGGAGATTCTGGAAAACTGCGGATTTGCGTTTGCGTTTTCGCAGCTGATGCCCGAAATGAGAATTCTGATTGGCTTGCAGAGCGCCTAGACCAGACCGCCCAGGCTTGGCATAGTTATGATGGCGCTAGATGGCGTATTTATGCGGGTTGATGTAAACGAAAACTTTTTGGAAAACGGAGGGAAGGAAATATTCGTTTCTCAAAATACCCGGCTACGTGTGCACATAGGGTTCGTTACGAGGTAACTTCAGGTTTAACCCTGGGATTTCTGTACCGGGTTGTACCTAAAGTTACTTCGTGAACTCCAAACCCAGTTTTAAGAGTTTCACTGCTCCAGCACACCTGATTCTAATGGATGGTCGTTATGAAGCTTGACAGAGTATCTGGATCAGGGCAATCCAATCCATTAATGCTTTGCGAAACCAGCTCCAGAGTTTGATTGACTGTTTACTTTATTCAGTTTTTTGATGTTTATTTTTTTTATTATTGTGGAATAGCTTCATGTTCAACCCAAGGGTTTATGTATTGTGTGAATCTGAAGTTGCCTCCTTAATACCCAATCTTGATTCGTAGTACAGGCCCCAGGTAATTCTGATCAAGATTAAATTGTTTGAATTGGGCCCAGATGTCTGAATTTGATTTTGCAGTGCTGTATTACTACTGCAACACCACTAGGTGGCGGATACGATCTTCAGGTAAACCACAAAGCGTGAAGAAACGTGAAGAGCAGCTTGTCAATGAACACATTACACACTAACAAAGGTGGCGTTAGTAATCATTAAATGAAGCCATTCTTACATTTGCTAAATCAGAACCAGGATTCATTGAATGTAAATAATCAGAACCCTTTTTATTAAACTGCATCCAATAGGCTACAGATTCTGCCAGAGCAGGGGTCTCAAACTCGTGCTATCGGGGCCAAGAGGGTGCAGGTTTTCATGTCAACCAGCTGATATCACCAAGTAGAGAAACTCGTTAGTGAAATCAGCTGGTGTAGTGCTTGGTTGACATGAAAACCTGCACCCTCTTGGCCCTGGATGGCACAAGTTTGCGACCAGAGGGTGCCAGAGGGTAGTGACATTAATCAGTATCCACTGTGCTAACAGTTACAAATAGCCCGCTCTCCTGCTTTCCTTCTCTTTCCACCCTCTTTCTGCCATCACCTTCCTCCTTGTTAGGATATAACTTGAAGTGTGATTAGCCGCGAGGCCCACAGCGCACCGCCAAATGAGTTTGCTACCGCTAGACTCCTAATTTCTCAGCCAGCCGCCATCATTAGGGGGCTTTAATTTAATTTGTCCTTCAGACTCACAGGGTTTGTTGTCACCAGCATAGCCTGGAAAGCTTTATGTGGCGTTGCCAGGCAAAGAGATACCAACGTCCCCAATAAGTATTGGAATGATGCTAGTCTTTTAAAGACTAGGGACAGTTAAGACAGACTGGCGCTTAGAGGTTGGTAAAGAGTCAGTTGGCTTAGCGGTGAGGGTGTCGGGCTAGTAATCTGAAGGTTCCTGATTCGAACTTCAGCTATGGCGTTGTGACGATGTGTCCTTGGGCAAGGAACTTCACCCTACTTGCCTCAGGGGGAACGTCCCTGTACATGCTATAAGTCGCTCTGGATAAGAGCGTCTGCTAAATGTACTGTAAATGGTTGTAGTTAGGGTTATGTTATACACAAACAAGCTAACACAGACAGACAGACAGCAGGATACATTTTCGAGAGCTCTCTGTTTGTCTAATCATGCAAAAGCAAGCTTTCAATTGACTAGATGTCTGCGGATAAATTAATTTGCTTCATGTTGAGCTAGAGTTCGGTGGCAGTGTAAGACAAGTGACACCCTCACAGAATAGAATTCCAGGGGGCCTGGGTATAATTGTAAAAGGAAGTCTAGCTGCTGAATGTGACAAGAATCATTGGAAGCTATCCAACACAATCACAGCCTCCTGGGCCTTTCTTGGAGAAGAACAATATTAAGACATTTGTCAGGATGCGTTGCACACACGCACACACACCAGACACACAGTGCACACATAACCACCCCCCTGTCCTCCCCACCCCCTTCCAATAGTCCTAAATGAGAGTGTCGATTCCCTCCAGTACATGTATTAGTATAGAGACACATTGAAGCTGTGCTTATTACTTTGTGCATACGTCTGACTTCATAACACCTACTGAGACGATCAGCTGTTGCTAAGAGACCCAGCCTCCTTTGCCTTGCCACACTCCAACATCATTAGGTTTCCATGTCACTTCCTTAACCTCTCCTCTGAACATTGTTGTTCCTGTACAAGCAGCTGTCTCAGACAAGGTACAGGACTTCAATACGCCGCTGAGGGGGCTCTTGGTGGCGAGGCCATTTTCTACCGTTCAGCCGTCGCACGTTTCCCGAAAAGGTCACATTGAACACTTTATGCAGCTAGACCAGTGTAGCAGAGACCACACCATCATACCACAATCAGGAATTACAAACCAGTGCTCAAAGGCCTGACCAGGCCTTGGCATAACTGGTTCACCGTCTGAACAAAGGATTTCCCCTAAAACAGACATTTAATGGATTACAAACATCTCACAAAGACAATACAACTCTTTGGATACTAAAATAACTATAGGAACTGTGTGACCATTCGGAATTTAGAATCTTTAAATGCTGTGTTGATGTAATGTGATGTTTAATGTAACTCCCTTCCCCTTTGTTACAAATAGGTCATTCTTAGTATCCAATTAATCATGCAATACTAACAAAACAATTTCTGAGTGTTGTATGGACATATGTTGGAATCTTTTCCAACATCAGATTTCAACATCAGACATTTCACACCTCAATGTGAAACCACAGGACAGAACATCACGCCAGCACCTGAGCCAATGAGGAGGTGTCCCTCAGAAAGAGACGCACCCCCTTTGTTACAGTATGAAGGCCGATCACACACATTTACATAGGGCTTTAACGTACGGTTTACCTGAGAACACGTGATCTCAGATTATTCGTCTCTTTGAGTCAAATCCACACCCGAACATTGAGGAATATTCCGTGCTTTTCCCTGACTGTACACCAGGAAAACTCGACCCTGCCTTTCTTCAACTACGACAAAGTAACCGGCTAACTAATTTTCTTACTAGTGAACATTGGCATTGTTTGTGAAATTTGTACGTTGTTTTAAGTAGTGAATATTTTAGCCTCGTGTTAGCATAGCTTAGCATCATTGTCCATTTGTCTCTCCAAAGCTAACTTGTCCCGCTAGCTAGCATCCACTAGCTAGCATCCACCTTCCCTTTGTCTTCCCCATTGTCTTTATGCGGTGTAGAGTCACTGTATCGTATTCAACTATCCTACGTAAATTCTGGTATTTGTTTATCACCATTACATTTGCTTTAAATGAACCTTTGTGTATAAAATTCTCCGTCATCGGATCTGCGCAAATTTTAAGGAAGACACGACTTCAGATAGGACTGATTATAATAGGCGTTACAACGTTTATTCATCCACAAGGTTTTATTCAGTTCCCTTTCCAAATAATGAGGTGGTGCCCTGTTTAGTAGATATTCTACAAGATATGAGATACATCCATTCCTTTCGTAGCACGTTTATAGGACAACTATAAGACCCCGCTACACCAGCTCACGCAGACGGGTGTCTCCTTGGGCGTGCAACAAACGGTGTACAATATGTCCGAGCGTAACGATACCAGCCACCCAGATGTGACCTTTTCGAAAGGACGATCGCTGTTGCCACGGTTACCTAACCACGCATTTCCCTGTCTGCGTCTTCCGGCTGTCTTGTTTGCCGTCAGGCCGGTTCGACAGGAGCGGCGCGGTGAGCTAACGGTGCCCAGCCCAGCATCATCATCATCCACACTGTCTCTCCTGCAGTTCGGACAGTCACACAGGTGGCAGACCTTTCCCATAGGATGTACATTTGAGTCATTTAGCAGACGCTCTTATCCAGAGCGACTTGTATCAATACAGGTACACAACATCATGTTGACAAAGCCGAGGTTCAAACCGGGTACCTTCTGATTACTAACCCGCCACCCTAACCGACTGCGTCACATGACTCCCTACTCCCTCCCGATGATGATTGTACCCTGCATAATGTACGATGAAATCTCATGCAGCTATCGCTACGAAGGAGAGGTAATCTTTTTTAACCTTACAGAGGTCACCTCGCAGATTAACCCTATGTGCACACGTAGCCGGGTATTTTGAGAAACTAATATTTCCCTCCCTCCGTTTTCCAAAATGTTTTCGTGTACATCAACCCGGATAAATACGCCAATCAGAATCTTCATTTCAGGGCATCAGCTGCCTAAAACTCAGTTTTCTCCGTTTACACGCAAACGCAAATCCGTAGTTTTCCAGAATCTCCGCTTTAGCTGGAGTTTTTAGAAAGATTCGTTTTCAGAGGCGAATTCAACGTTTGCGTGTAAATGATAGGTACAAACGAAGGGAAAGGTCTCAGTTTTCCAAAATACCTGTGTACGTGTAAACAGGGGGTAAATGGGAGCCCATTCAACATATCCCTAAGTATGGGCAGGTTTTTGAATAGTGGAACTCCTCTCCCCAACTGCTGATCGGGATAGGGGAGTGAGAGGGTTTAAGGGCCACATCAGTTTACCCCATTTAGTATGCATTATGGGCCTTTCCCATCGGACTGTCCATCATGCTCCAGCGGCTCTTTGGTTGCTATGGAGACATCGGTCGCCCCATAACAGCCAATCGTTGCCTGCCAGTAAAATCTCAAGGTGCTGGTCAAAACAATACAACATGTGCGTGTGTGGTGTAAGAGTGTGTATGGATCCACAATCAAACCATAAGACCGCAGACGCATTTCACTCAGAGAGCAAAAAATATGAATAAAACATAAGACAGAAGTAGAAAGATTGTAAAAGACAGAGAGAAAAAGAGAGCGAGACAGAGAGAAAGAGGAAGAAAAGGAAGGGCATTTTAAAATTATTTTGAGTATAGGTGACAAACCCCCTCCAGCAAACGTTGTATTAAATGAGAACTGTTAGGAGAAATGGCAGCTGTACCATGCATGAGTGTTTTCTTTCTCTTTGATAACAGGGCTCAGTCACCTGAGTCGGTCAAAATGCATGGATTATTAATGAACGTGCGGCTCCCCCGAGGGACTCTTCTGATTGGATGGAAACGAGCGGAGCGCTCAAAGTGCCTCCACACTGCTGTGCCACCGCGCCAATTAAATACAGACACAAGAACACCTTGGTTTACACACCCGAGAAACCGCCAGAGCATGGTGCTTTGCCGGATCTCATTGGCTTGATAAGTAATACATTGAAATAGGAAAGCGTGTATGCCAGACCTAGCCAAACCAAAATAGAAAATGTGAAATAGTTTAGGGTACCGAGAGCACAGTCAAAACTCCGTTTTTGGCTAAAAAAGCACGGTTAAAAAACACAAACATGTTAACGATAACCGATTACTAGTTAGTCTCCCAAACGATTACAGGCGTCACCTCCCCTCCTCCACCCAACCAATCCATCAGTACAGTCAATGAGAGTGAGGGGGTAAGAACAGACAATTGACAAACAAGAGAAGGCATTAGCTGAACAGATCCTACAAATGCTGCTGTGCTTCTGGTGTGTCTGAAGCAGGCATAACTGGGGGGGGGGGGGGGGGGGGGGGGGGGGTAAACATGTCTCAGGCATGGTCCTACAGCTAGGTATTTTCTAGACATGCTGGGGGGAGTCATGTGGCTGAGCGGTTAGGATGTCAGGCTAGTAATCAGAAGGTCCCTGGTTCGGACCCTGGCTGTGCCAACCTGATGTTGTGTCCTTGGGCAAGGCACGTCACCTTACTTGCCTCACGGGGGAGTGTCCCTGTCCCTGTAAGTCGCTCTGGATAAGAGCGTCAGCGAAATGTAAATGTCTCCCAGTTTACTTTCTTCCCAGGGAAGATGGATGGAAGTGAGGATGGAGACGTCAAACTGATTCATCTTCACCAGATAGAGTTTCATCATGAAAGCAGGCAGCTCGACTCATCAAAGAAAGGCGTTAAGCAGCGTTTGTCGTCTGGTGTCTGATCCTGTCCACCCCCCCCCCCCCCCCCCCCGAGCTGTGAAATAGCTGGATGTTTTTGTTTCTCTCTCCCCCCCCTCTCTCTTTCTGTCTCTCTTTCTGTCTTTCAATCTCTTTCTCTGCCCTCTACACTCTCTCATATATCTCTCTTTCTCTCCTCCTGTCTCTCTGTCTTCTTTCTCACTTTCCCTCTCCCCACTCCCCTCTTTCTCTCCATGTCGTTGTCACTCCCCTCTCTCCGCCTCCCGTTTCCTTCTCCCTAATAAGATGATCTTTGTTCTCTTTCAGATGTGACTCCACGTGCTACCCCTCCTAAATGGGAACATATGCCATTTAAACCAGCCCTCTGAGCTAGCTCCACCACATTACTTTCAATGGCTCTTTTCTCCTCTCCCAAGGGACCTACATGAGAGATATCTCCCACAGAAAAGCGATCACCGGATGCTCACCTGACCCGAAACCAAGAAAGTATCAGAGAGCCACGTGCAGCAGCTACCAACAGAGCTACTTGTTTTAATTTCGCCACCGCAAGCTCTCTGTCGCCATGGTGACCATTCTCTCTCAAAGGTAAAGCACCTTTAATGCGGGGAAATACAGGTATTATTGAGATCACACATCTCTCTCGCACCCACGTGTATGAGTCACTCCAAGAGATTTTACAGAGCGAGAGGTAAGCTATGCAAAAAGTGATGGGCTGAGTGCTGTATTAGCGTGTACTGAAAACTGTCATCACGCACTGCATGGACATGCTTGTCTTGAAGAAGAGAGCACCAAAACACCACCGACCGTCTAATGACAACAAAACACATTACAGCACAATTTGGGAGTTGTGATTGATGGTTGAGGTAATCGTGGTTGAACAGGGGCGCCGGTCATTAAAAAGCATATGAAACAAAAGCAATATCCACTGCAGCCCACCCCCCCCACACCACCACCCTCCACCCCCATCTCATTACCTCCCATCTTTTCATATATCACCCACCGCTAGAAGCTCTACAGAGGTCTTACCAACGGGGTCTTTTCCGAGAGAAGAGATTGGTAAAGACAAAGAGTCGGAGACAGAAAGAGAAGGGACGGAAGATCAAAGGTGTGCTTCCGAGCGAGCGTGTGTCGCTAGCAGAACGTCTCCTGATGCTTGGAGACATCTTGCAGCGCTTTGTGTGGTGCCTCCAGGCCTAGACAACCAAACTGTAGGTTTGCAAGGTATTTTCAACAAGTACAACTGCAATATAGATTTTTGTATTTTATTATCAGAGCTATCCTTGTCGGTTTCCGGCCTGCTTGGCCCATTCAACAGGCCATTCAACGCAGGACAGGGAAATGAAAGAAAAATGGGAAAATAAAATATAATCGTAGAAAAGGCAAGGACGGTGTCAAAGGAAAGTGGAAGAGTGACAGACAACATAAGAGCTTCCCTCCAGACGTTGGCACCGTGTGAGACCAGCTGTCTGTACAAAAGGAAAGATCTTTGTTTGTGAATGTGTGTGTGCGTGAGTGTGTGTGTGTGTCAGGAGAATGCAAGAGAAACCTGTGTTTAATACAAAAGGGATAATCACCATTTTCGGTCAGATTGAATGACGCCCCCGCAGTTATCCAAATAAAAACAATTGCATCCCTGATATGTGTGTCTTCTAGCAATATTTTACCCACCCACTCCGACCTCACACACACCCCTCTCCCTTTAAGCCTTCAGAACTTAATTATATTTATTCTTATTCCAAACAGTAAATACTAGTGTAACAGCATACCTTCAAACTTCATGGATGATTTTTGATATACTAAAATATGAGATAAAGTGTCTTTTTTGCCCACCTGAATCTTGTCTCTCATAAATGTTAAGTGGTTTGTCTGAAATAACCTGTACAACAAAATTTACATTTGCATTTGGAACACTTTTATAGAAAGTGGTTCTTCAAAGAGATTAGAAATTAAGCCTGTTGTATGCATGTTTGTGTGTGTGTGTGCGAGAGAGAGAAACAGAGAAAGAGAGAGAGAGAAAGAAAGATCGAGTGTGTTAAACTTGGAGGATAGGCTTATTACATATCCATCTCCTCTCCCCTGTTACTAAGGATCCTGGTCATTGGAGTGTACAGACAATGCTTAAGAGAGCACTGGAGTGGAGAGATGGACGGAGGGAGGGAGGGAAAGAAGGAAAGAAAGGAGAGAGAGAAGGAGAAGACAAATCTATGGCTCACTGTCACTGAGACCGTCTATTGAAAGAGATAAAGCAATGGTGAAGAGGAGGGAGAGGAAGAGGAAATGAGAGGAAGAAAACCGATGGGAGAGGGAGAGACAAATTAAGGCGAGAGATTGGTGGATGGAGGAGATAGAGGAGGGAGGCGTACATTTGCTGTCTGTCAAAACTGAGGGAAACAGTGAGGGTAAAAAAGAAAAGAAAAATCATTACTGGAGCGTCATTCAGGCCCAAAAGAAAGATGCAGCAACGAGAGCATGATGTGTTGACTGGGAAGGGACTGAGTGAGAAAGAGAGAGAGAGAGAGAGACAGAGAGAGAGCAAGTGAGAGTGAGCGTAAGAGAGAAAGAGGGATAGAGCGAGACAGAGAGTGAGAGAGAAAGCGAGTGTGTGAGAGAGAGAGAAGGATGGAGGGAGAATTAAAGACAGAGATTGATTGAAATAATTAGACAAAGACATTAATTAAGTGAAAGGTGACATGGGTGGAAAGAGAAGAAAACAAAAACGGAACATAAACGATAAACGTGGTAGAGCTAAAGGTTTAGAGGAGTGTGTGAGAGAGAGAGAGTTTATTCATTGTAACTGTAGATTGAGGAAAAAGAGATGTGGCAAAGTGGAATAAGGCTCCTGGCAGTAACAATCCAAACAAAAGACCTGCCTTACTGGACAGACACCCCAGTTGACTTGTCTCGGAATAAGTTAGTTTTCAGCCTTTTCTTTGAGGTGAGGAGGCAGTCTGTGCTTCTGATGGAGTTGATTCTACTATTGGGGAGCCAAGCAGTGAAAGAGTTTTTGTGTTGGGTTCTGGCGCTCTTGAGGGGTGGGACCACTAGGCGGTTGTCAGCAGACGACCATAGGTGGCGGTCAGGGGTATAGCCCAACCCCCTAACCACCTGACACTGTCAGTGTGTGTGCATTTCGTCAGACGTCATCAAGAGTGGTGGTGGATGGTACCTCTGCACAATGAAACACAACTCAACAATCCAAAGACGATATTCTGATTAGTATCGTTGTTTTAATTTAAAAAGACAAACATATACAGTCTCATGAGATTTTTACAATTCCAGATACCTTTGTTCAGAATATTGCACATAGGGGTTTACTGAGCGAAACTTGTCTATTTAGACCTATTTTGATTTCCATTTTATCAGCTGGATATCTTACACAGCATTCTGGTAGAGCAAATAGCTGTGTTCTTGGGGTTTTAGTTGCGCTGCTGAAGTTTTTAGACGGGCTGTTCAAACGGATAATGCATTCTACTGTACTGTACAAAAAAATCTACATACAACAAGCTCTTAAAATGCTACCAATGCCTGTTGCTCCATGATTGAATGTCTGACTATTACAACTTCTCCAGCTGGGCTATAGGCTAATGTGCAAAATCAGGTGGTAATTGTGTTCCTTCTCTCAAAGGTAATGTCAGCGTGCAAGCCAGTCTGAATTTGATTAGACCTTTTGTTAATACATTTTCAACACAACGTCGTTCTAATTACATTTGCATCGACAGTGGTCTGTATGTACATTGACATGACGAGGGTCCTAAAACAGAGATTTTGTGTGCTTCCTGTAGATGTATGAGGCTTTGAGGAAAACATTATCAGTCATCCTTGTGTTCTTTCTCTAGCACATATTCAGGGGAAACTGTTTTACATGCGCCTGCTCTAGCAGAAACACACTGATGAGAGGCACACCGCTTACTGGCTTCGTCTTTTGTGATTGAAGAACAGGAGAGAAGGAGGGAGAGAAAAAGAGAGAGAAAGACACAGAGAGAGAAAGAGATAGACGGAGAGAGAAAGAGAGCGAGTTAAAAGAGGAGGAAGAGAGGGACAGAGTGATGAAGCTATGTGTTACCACAGTTTGGTATTAAATTACCATGATTTTTGTTATCTACAAGCTCTAAAAATCAAGACATAATAATAAAGTATAGAGCTTAAACGCACTGTAAATGTAATGCAGACCACCAAACAACAAGATTCCTTACATACGGTTTGTTTGAGCTATCACTTGGATTCAATCCATTTGTCATCATTTAACTGCACCTCTTAACATTTGCAACTTGTTTAATCTTAAAGTCACTTTACGAAAAAGTACAAATTCTATAAACAACAACGTACTGTTCTATAAAGCAAAAAAATATATATAAACGTTAGAAGCAGCATGTTTTCGCAACATTAATCACTTGATTACTGGAAAGCAGCAGTTGCATGGGTTGAGAAATGTAGAGTCAATCATATTTATAAAAGCAGATAATAGTTACAAAAAAGTGATTCAATACACTTATATATAACATATTAACCAAGTAATTTGTCGAACTTAACTGTGTACACATTGATTATTGAAATGTCGGTGGTACTTTTTTATACAGGAATATTTGATGGTTCCTGAGGAGAGGAGGGCTTGGAGGGTCTAGTTGAGAGATGAGGAGGGTTCGAATCTTGGGATCATTCCAGGTAGTGTAGACTGACTTGAAGACTTGAATAACCTAATCAAAACCTATGATCCCTCTGCAATAAAACCGAGCAATGATCTCTGTCAGATCTGGTCTGGTGTCGTTTGCTCTGGTCTGATATGGTCAGATTCAGTCTAGTTTGTTCAGGTCTAATCTGGTTTTGGGTAATCAACTACTCTGGTTTTGTCCAGTCTGGTGTAGTCTTGTCTGCTGTAGTCTAGTCTGGTCCAGTCTTATCTGGTCTGCTTTAATTGGGTCTGTAATGTAATTTGGTGATCTGTGATCTTCCTTGTTTATTTTACTGCAATGTAATCTGATTCAGGCCCACTTTCCCAAATATGGATTAAGCCTTGTCATAGACAAAAAAAACATTTCAGTGGAGATCACTGTTGAATCTTTCTCTTACTCTAGGCTTACTCAAGTCTGGGAAAATGGGCCATATACCTGAATGGTCCCATTCTGTCCAGTCCAGCCTGGCCGTCCTAGTCTAGCACTCATCTATGGGCTCCGGCTCTGCGTCCATGCAGGTCTCCCAGGGGTTGCGGGGCATGTGGGGCATGGATATGATGAGTAGACTGCCCCCGCTGGACAGGAGGAGAATGAAGGAGGCACATGCACAGGCAAAGGACCACGAGTAGTAGTACTCAATCCAGATAGTCTCCTCACTGTCAATCATCCGCTTGACAGACTGGCGCATGACTTCCACAGAGATGATAATGCATAGGCCTGCGGGGTTAAAGGTCAAGGGGTTACAAAATAAATAAATGTAAATTTACATTTACATGTGTTCATTTAGCAGATGATTTTATGCAAAGCAACTTCCAAGACAGAGTTTTACAAAAAGAGCAAGTTGGTGGCCACAGGCGAGGTCCGAGCTCTGATTGTGACTGGGTCAATGACAAACAATACAAGCACACACACCTGCAAAGGCGAAGAACATTCCAGCTGGCCGCAGCAGGTAGTCTCGCCCCTTTCCGAAGGAGCACAGGACGCAGAGAGAGCCCAGAACCATGAAGGCGAGACTGAACACGGCGATGGCTGCCGCCGAGATGTTGTACTCTAAGTGAGAGTGGAAGTGGGAGGGTGGGGGGGCAGAAGAGATTAGAGAACAGAGGAGGGACGGGGAGGAAAAGGAAGGTTAAACCAACCGGTTTAGGTTAAAAATGTTACTCAGCTGTGCTCTGCGCCTCCTAACTCTCTCTGACAGCAACCCCCGGTCTATCTGCTGTCCCGCTGACACCTGAGAGTTAAGTAGATCTAACTGAAAGACAGTAGGGCTCCTTTCCCCACCCCCCCCCCACGCCGCCCCATCTCTTCCCTGTTATCAGTGATGAACATTATTTGGCTCTGCTTCCTTGTCCCGGCTCCTACGAGTGTGCGCTGCGAGACTGACGGGGCGCTGGGTGTCTCTGTGAGAGCAGCAGTCTGGTTTGTTCACGCTCCGCAGGATGTTCACGGTGGGGGTGTGAGGTTAGGCTGTGGTTTCCTACATGGCTGGGTACGTTAGGTCTCCCGCTGATAAGACACAGGGTCATGTAGCGGATATGACAGGACAGAGAAAGAGGGAGGGAGCAATTTTTTGGTAGCAATTTTGCTGAAGGAGGGAAGATGATAATTTTTTCTCATCTTGGCTGATTTCCTATCAAGGATATTAGAAGGAATGTGTGTGTGCTTGTGTGTTTGTGTATGTCTATTTGTGTGTGTGTGTGTTTACGTGAGTATGTTCTTTCGTAAAATCATCCAATTTCTTAGGACTGGAAAAATTGACTGAAAATGTATTCCTGAACACTCACCCTTCTGGGTTTTAACTTCAAAAAGTCCAGCTTCTTCTCCTGACGTGAAGTGTTTAAAGTAGGAGCAATTCTTAGCTGTAGAGGGACAGAGAGAGAAAGAAGGAGAGTGAACGATAGGGGATGATGGTTGTAGCCTTCGCTTCTGATGATACCATCCATGAGCCAAGCGGCCATTTTGCGGATGGAACAGCAAGAAATATCACAAAAAGGAAAAAGCACAAAAAACATTCCAACAAAAGGCAGATAATAGCCTAAAAGGAGATTTGTTGTACCCATCTCTGTAAATGTGTGAACCCAGAACCGTAGCTGGGAAAGTAGCAGCTCATTTCTGAGGGGTTCGTCTGCTCCCTGGACACCAGCAACAGCGACCATCACTGCTGCTGTGTTATGACTTGATGTCATCCCCTAAATAAAAATGTGTCAGAAACTCAATCTGCTTTTCTCTTATTCTCACCACACCGTTCTCTGAGAACTCCTGCAGGTCATGTAACCCCCTCCCCCCCCACCCCTCCTCCCACCCACCCACCCACCCACCACCACTACCACCTTCACCCATAAAAATGACAGATTTTGTACACAGAGAAAGACAGACCGAAGTGTGAGGTAGTGTGTTTTGTGTGTGTGGGGGGGGTGGAGGAGATGTATGATGGAGTGTGGAAGGTGTAGAGGTGTGTGTGGGTGTGTGTGTGAGTGTGTGTGTGTGTGTGTGTGTGCGTGCATGTTTGTGTGAGAGAGAGGAAGGAAGGGGAGGGCGGGCAGGCGGGCAGTATCCGGGCAACAGACAAGCTGTTTGTTACTCAAAAGGCAGAATGACTAAAAAGTGGAGTAACCTAGCAACAGGCTGCCTCACACCACCAAGTGCTGTTGCTCTTCTTGATTCTTTTGTTTTGGGGAAAGGCACACAGAATGAGGGAGGCAAGGAGAATTGGGTGGGGGGATTAGGAGGATATGGGGGAGAGGAGGATGGAGGATGCTCGGTGGCATATGGGAGTTGAGCCCTGAGCAGATCGTACTTTGGGAGGGCTTCTGTGTCGCATAGCTGAACAAGCACAGCACTGTGCTGATGGAGGGAGGCAGTGTCTGACAGACAATTAGAGAGCTATTGAGAATGACTTCCGGATTGGGGTAGAAACATCTTGATTTTAAAAAACAGTGTCCAGATGACTACCCCTGAAACCCTTTCTACAATGGAAGACTCCTGGACGAATGAGGATCTACACTGACTTACAACTAGAGAGGGTCCGATTTCTGGGGGAATTGTGAGGCGTGTTTGCGTCTGTCACCGATGGGTCAGTTTTGTCACTGAAAGTATCGAATGGAACTGAGTTGTCTTGTAATTTCCTTTTGCGCAAGAGGAAATGGTGACTCTCACAGTTGAAAACGTGTATCAAAACAAAGAAATTGACCAATCCTGGGTAGAAATGGTCCTAACCTACAATGTTGTCACTGCTAACATCTTAGCTAGAATCTCAATTCAAGCAGTACCCTGTTAGAGGCTTGCTAATTGAAAAAGAAAATCCCCCCCAAAACATAAATAAAACATATATTTGAAACATACATCTGTACAACTGGCTATAATATAATACGTTCACTAGAAGTGATCAATAATGTGTCAGTATCAATGTACATGTCTGAAGATTAGGGCTCCTGTGATGTTCCTGGGAAGAAGGAAAAACCGCCACTCAATATGACGGGCAGGAGTCATGTGACCGTGGGTGTCATTGATCTCGCAGACCCCCTAATGAGGAAGTTTAATATCAGACAGGAAGTCAATTAGGAAGCTGTGCCGCCTGTCACTTTGTGTTACCATCCCTTCATCCGTCCTGGTCCTCCCTCCCTCCTCCTCCTTCCACCTCCATCCTCGGCTTTGCTCTCCGCCCTCCCTGTCTCTCCACTCAGTCACCTTTTTTTATCCCTCTCCACCTCCCTCTCCTCCCTTCTTTCTTCTTGGTCTTTCAACACAGCTTATTCCATTTAGTCATTTAGCAGATGCTCTTATCCAGAGCGACTTACAGCAAGTACAGGGACATTCCCTCCTGAGGGTGAAGGGCCTTGCCCAAGGACACAACTTCATGTTGACACAATTGGGGTTCGAACCAGGTACCCTATTCTTATTCCATCATCATTTCCACTGTTCCTTGTCTCCCTCTACAAACCCTCCACCCCCTGTTGCCAAAATGTCTTCACGCTAATTTTTAGCCCATTAAACATTGGCACAGTAAAATTGAGCTCCCTGATTTTAATCCCTGAAATGTTTTCCTTGTTTTGCTCCATGGGTCGACTGTGTAGGGTTCTGAAGAGCTGGGGAAGGCTGGGGAGGACATTTAGTCATTTAGCAGATACTCTCATCCAGAGCGATTTACAGCAAATACAATGACATTCCCTCCTGAGGCAAGTGCGCGGATGAACCTTGCCCCAGGACATTATGTTGGCCCAACTGGGGTTTGAACCAGGTTTCTGATTACTAGCCCGACTCCCTAACCACTCAGCCACCTGCCTCCTTCAATGTGTCAATGCATGAGGACAAAACCTTCACTGCCCTCCCTGAATGACCACAAGGATTCTGGGTCAGTGTGAACGGAGAGGCTTGTTAAATCCCGTTTAGAAGGCTTAGAACTGGGTCGACATGGTGCTAGGGTGAGCGTGGATGTGTGTGTGTGTGTGCGTGTAACTGTGTGTGTGTATGTGTGTGTGCGCATGTCGTTGTAACTTGTTTGGCTGAATGCTCTTATGGCTGTTCCCTTTGGCACCTGTTTGGTTTCCCACAATGTATGTTTCATAATCCATAAACCTGCTATGTTTGGGGACTATCACGTTGTTATGATTAGTGACTGATTCTTTTTTGTAAAGCGTCTGCTAAATTAATACATGTAAATGTGTGTGACTGCGTGTGAATGTGTGTGTGTGCGTGCACAAACAGACTTTGGTCTGCACTAGTTTCAGCATGATGGTCCTAATGTATAAAATACTGATTACCATTAGCTAGTTTGTGGTGTTGTAAAACAAGACAAGCAAATTAATCAAGTCTTATCTTCCCTGGAACATAAAGCTGTTATCAAAGATCCTCTCCATGGCTGCTGCTATTTCCCAGACAGACAGACAATGATGTGGTTTATGAAGAGGGTTGTTTTGATTCGACAGAACTGCTGTTCATCATTTACACTTATTTACTGCTGCACTGATGGAAAAATACTGGAAAAACTCTCTCAAAAAGGCTGACAAGAACTTGTCAAGAAGATCTTATCCAGAGTGACTTATAGCAAATACAGGGACGTTCCCCCTGAGGCAAGTAGGGTGAAGTGCTTTGCCCAAGGACACAAGTCATGTTGACACAGGCGGGGTTCGAACCAGAGACTTTCTGATTACTAACCCTACACTCTGTGGGTGCCCAACGCTACATTGGGATCAAAAGACAGCTTGCTATCAATGAAAGGATACATGATCAAGAACGCACACGTTTTACTTTTCTTCAAGGCCAACTCGAAACCCGAACCCAGTGTACCTCTGTGGACTTGACTTCTATCTCCGACACTTGTCAACCATTTCTCCCCTCCTCCTCGCCCCCCCCCAACCCCCATCTCGCTCTCTCTCCGTTCTCTGTTTCCCCCTCGCTGCACGACGCCGACTCTCTTAACTTCTCCGGGGAGGCTCGGAGGCACACTTCATTAAGGCGGCGGTAAGCCACGCAAAGCCTGCAGCCCGCGTCGCCTGTCGATCGCAGCACACTGCTGCCCAATGGGACGCACGATAACAGAGAGACTGTGAAATCTCTCAGCCACGCTGTCTGGCACGTCTTCAAGCAGACCCCCAACCGCTGGGGTCCCTCCAGATGAAGAGGCTCTGGTTAACTTGCAGCTCCGACATCCGTTATTCGTCAAGAGCGCTGCAGAATACTGTTGTTGACTTTGTGGACCTTGTGCGTGTTTTTTTTGCAACACTTATTAACCGCTTCGGTTGCGTCCTTGCTCGAAGCCAGGAGTCAGTTAAGTCTGATGTTGTGAGGAAAAAACCCTGAAAGATGTTATTTGGATCTATGAATTGCTATAAAAACATGTATTTTGAGGTAGGGAGTTAAGTTCAGAATCAGAATTTGTTTGTACGTTTGTTTACTGACGCGGTGACTAAAACCAATTCTGATTGTGATGTTCAGGGGTCCACTGCAGCAGGCTTCTCTGTTATCTCTATTGCCAGATGGTGGCCCAATTTAGAGTCTGTCCCTGTCAATGGGAGGTGATCATCATTTCCGAGGAAGGGTGATCAACAGCCTCCAGATAGACATTCTGATCATCCTCTGTTTGTATGTGTGTGTGTGCGCATGTGTGTGTACATGTGCACTTAAGTGGGCAGATGCTTTGGCATTTAGATGCAAGCGTGCTTGTGTGTTGGCCTGAATGAATTCATTACATGCCTGAACAAGCCCCGCTCGGCGTCTCCTGGTCACACCAGTTATTACGAGCTGGACCCAACAGTGTTAATCCCACCTCCACCCTCTGGGCACTGTGATGAACAGGACCGAGAGGGGGCGGAGGAGCTTGTACGACAATCAGATCAACAAAGGTACAAAAATGAATCATAGTCGCACGCTGTAGCCCCTGGCCCTTAAAACTTAAGAGGTGAATCGAACCGAAGCGAGGCGGGAAAGAGTGAGTGGGTAAACAATTTTAGCCTGATGGACATCAACGGCAAAAGATGTTGATGGAAAGACTCACCTACAGCACCTGTTTGGTGATGAAAATCTCCCAGAATCTTCAGAGGAACGCACACACACACACATGCAATAATAGAGGCTCCAGGTTAAGCACAACTCTAGGCAAGTTGAGACACAGAGAAGGGTCGGATGATTCTCCCTCAAGCAGGTACATAGAACAACCGAGTAGCAGCTCCAGCTACATTATATGACTATGTTCGATGAATTCAATGGCGGTGACCTCTCCCCCCCCCCCCTCCCCCCCCCCCATCTCCTCCCCCAACCCCCCTCCCCCTGCACCCCCCCACCCACCTACCTCCAGGCAGGCTGATGGGGCCACAACCCTGGCCCTCGGGGTCCTCCTCCACCATAAAGATGCTCTTCTTGCAGAGTCTCCACAGGCCGAAGTGGGCCGCCTCGCAGGTGCTGTTGAGCTTCTCCACCCTGGGGCTGAGCACGGCCCAGTGGTCCGTCACCACCGCCGCCAACATGGAAGAGATGCCCACCAGGATGACCAGGGAGGCCAACTTCACCTTGGTGCTCTTCTCCTCCAACATGATGCCTCCGTGTGTGTGCGTGTGTGTGTGTGTTCGAGGGAACCGTGCGTGTGAAGGTATAGACGCGTGAGAGTGCGTTGAGCGCTGTTGTGAACGCGTCCTCCCTGAGGTGCGAGACGGACTCCTGGACGTGAAGCGGGAAGCGACGGCAATCGTCTGTCTTCTTCACAGCTGTTCTTTAGCTCCTCTTAATGTCTCTGTCTCTCTTCTACTCGCCCGTCCACAGATCTCCGCCTAGTGCTTGATGAAAAGGGGCCAGATAACAGTGCCCTAGATTCATCTTCCTGTCCCTCTCCCTCCCTGGTACACGGTTTGTGAGCCTCGTAGGGGCTCTACAGCGACAAGGTACAGATGGAGGAGAGCTATGGGAGTGTTTGGCAACTGGCCTGTCACCTTTAACCTACCCAAAGTACTATGAGATCCAAGTCTAAATGGTGTCAGAGGGAAGTCAAATTTGTTTGACTTTTGAGGGAATTCAAGCTTTTGAGGTGCCGAGGCTAACTCCAAAGGGCAGCTTCCATACTTCAGCCTCAGCCTCCAATCCTAATCATATTTTAAACCCTTTACATAGTTATTTACATAATGGACAATCATCTGGTTCTATTTTCCAGTACTTTTCAGCATTTCTTTCAGTCCCAAGGCTTTGCAGCGTTTCTTCGTAGTGTGTAAGGAGGGTCACCGGGGAGATTGTCCTTTATTAATGACATTGCTGTCTGATCTACTTTCTCCACCAATCAGAGGACACAGGTCTGTAAAGAGTGGGGGAGAAGGGGATGGGGAAGAAGGGGGGGGGGGGTTCCACCTGATGGCTGCACCTGATCCAAATTAGGGAAGGGGAGTTAGTGCTGGAGGACTTGGAACAGAGGACTCTATGAGGTTGAGGCTAGACCCTATCCGCAGAAAACGGTTCTGTTGCTGAAAGGAAATGACAGGTTTAACCATGGTTTGTTCATTAACTATGAACTACTATGAGCAACTATTCCTGCTGCAGTGTTCAGTCTGATTAAAATATGATAACTTAATATTAACGTATTATGTTCATCATCTCTTGGTTGAACGAATGCTCTAGATTGGTAAAATGACAGAATACTCAGAATGACATAGTTTTATTCATAACGAAGGTTGTTATATGGATTCATTTGAACTATAAGTTCATCAGATCGGTGATGGTGCTACTGTGTACAATATCAATGTTATTTTAACCGATCTACTTTGTTAAACACTTCCTAACACTGCCGTAAATGTATGTCTGTGCTTTTTATAAACCAACGTGTCCCAGTTTGGGCAGGGCTCTGGCCCATTTTCTGTCATAACTCTCTCATGGCCTCTCGATTTAACAAAGTAAATGGCAAGACGGTTTTAGCAAAATGACAAAGGCAAACACTCTGCTTTCGAATTGGCACAGTGGAGGGTTTTGTAAGAGCAGAGAAGCATCTGTATTGTTGTGTTATTGCTGTATTATTCTGTAAGGTTATTGTATTGCTGTAGGCTACTGTATTATTGTGTGTGTGTGTGTGTGTGTTTGCCTGTATGCTATGTCTGTATCAGAGAGAGAGCGAGCAAGAGTGAGAATGCACAGGAAAACACCTCAGTTAAGTCGCAGCCTTAGAAAACGAAAGTGGTTTCTAGAAACACAATTAAAAGCTGACATGTCAAAACAGTTTTTCTTCCAGAAAATCTAGTTCTATTTACTTTCATTTTTGTCCACCTGAATTCCCTTGTGGGAATTGGATTGGCGCTAGTTTCTTTTGTTGCAACATCGGTTGGTCTAAGTCAGGGGTCGGTGACCTTCATCAAAAGAGCCATTTAGCCCCTCTCCCACGAATGAAAAGTTATCCGGAGCCGCAAAGCCATTTGACCCCTAAAAGATAACATTTGACATGTATAATACATACATACATAAATAACTATAGTTTGTTGCATTTATTTAATTAGATGACTACTTGAAATGTTTTTTTGCGTTATTTGATGTTGTTTTATCATTTCTCGTCACATATCAAGCATAGTGTGACCCACATGTTAGTCAGCATCGTCGACAGTGAAAGCAAATGCATTTGTCTAGGCAGAATGAAACTATTTTCTTCTGAAACCTTTCTTTTTGGTTGATTCATCCATGGTTTGCTACCGGTCGAACACAATATCTCCACCAGCAATAGAGAAGACAGCAAAATACTTTGCAGGATGGGACGCATTATTTGGTTGACAACATATTAAAACGCTTAAAAAAAAATGATGTTAGTTAAAGTATCACATCCACCTCCAATTGTTATGTAAATCAATATTTTGTAAATCAATACTGTGTGCCCAAGACATGCATTGTGTATTTTACCTAGTCTTGTCTTTTTGTTTTTGTATGATTTCAGTCTGTCGTTTGGATGTTCTTGTGTAAACAGTTTTCTACCATCCAAAGCTGAAACACAGGCTGACTGCTCAGATCACATTTTGCAGCTTGGACATAGGATTTAGCCTGTGGCCAAGAACCGCAGGTTTAAATGAGCTTTCAGATGAGGGAAGGGAAGTCAAGAATCAAGTTGGGTCTATTGCTATCATGGCGAAGTGTTTCCATATCAAGTGTCATGCATGTATCGTGCCATATTCTAGAATATGTTTGTGTTTTTGTGTAACTCACTTTGTGACCATGTGGTATAAGAGGGCTTGGTGATTCTAATAGCTGCAATTTCTGCACATGCTCAGTCCTTCCCGCTGGGTAGGTGTCCTGCATATAATCAGTCCTTCCACCTGGGCAGGTGTCCCACCCCTGAACTCCAAACACACTTTGACATCAACAAGGTCATTTTTTACCTGATTTAAATCGGGGACAGTGTTGTCTATGTGAAGATCAACGCAGTTGTGTGTATTTGAATGTTGCTCAGATCAGTGTACCGCCAGTGTTACGCAAGTGGCTGATGTTGAATGAACGACACTTTCTGTTCTGTAGTACCTTGGGCTTCGGATTCTGATTCTGTCACAGGTCAAATGGGCAGAAAAATACCTATGCATATTTCCATTTTTTGTTTTTCATACACATACAGTTTACACTTTCAACCAAATGTGTAAAGACACTGCTCCCCTTGAATTTCAGTGCTTACATTTACATTTATTCATTTAGCAGACGCTTTTATCCAAAGCGATGTACAAGAGAGAGCTTTACAAAAGAGCTTCAGTCACTGAGCATAGCAACTTGATAGACCCCAACATAGTGGGCAACTAGATTACAAAACATACATCAGGAGAACCAATAAGTGCCAAGGGAAGACCTATAATAGCATTCAGCTGAACATTTTACAAGTTTTAAAGTGAGCCTCCGCCAGACAGTAGTCTACCTGTGGCGCGAGTAATAAAGCAACAACAACACAATAGCAACCTTTTTAACAACAGAAAGTGTGCCATATTATTTATAATGTTTCTAAGTGCCATTAATTTCTCGGAATACGTGGGTTTTGAGCCTTTTCTTGAAGGTGAGGAGACAGTCTGTGTTTCAGATGGGGGTGGGGAGTTGATTCCACCATTGGGGAGCCAGACAGTGGAAGAGTTTGTGCTGGGCTCTGGCGTTCTTGAGAGGGGGGACCACTAGGCGGTTGTCAGAGGAGGACCGTAGATGGCGGGCAGGGGTGTAAGGCCGGAGGAGAGAGTTGATATAGCTCGGGAAAAAGCACAGGAAGTGAGAGAGCGCGGGAGCAGGAAAAGAAGAGATACAATGGAAAACAACTGAAAACGTGGTTTAGATGGTTGTAATATGGGTGTGTCCTCTGAAGACAGGAGAACAGGGGAAGTGATCCAGGACTTTGGACAACACTTCTGGTGTTGTGGACAGTATAAACTCCCTTTATAAACTCTTTCTCTCTACACTGAACTGGTAATGCACCTTTTGGTCTGGACATGGCCCCTTCTGGACACAGGGCTCTCCTCTTCCTGAATAGCATCCAGGTTGTGCTCCTCCTCTCTCGCCTCCTTATCCTCCAAATCAGAAAACTCAACCTACACTTACCAGACTTCTCAGCAAAGGTTTCAGTTGGTGAGATAAGAAAGCTAATTTTTAAGATAAGGAATACTCACCATGGTGGTATGAGGGCAAGAATGTGTGATCTATTGGCTAAACAACAAGCTATTTGCAGTACTTCTCACTGCCACATGAAGGTGGAAAGAGGCAGAGGACCCTCACAGAGGGTTTCACTTACATATATGCCTTGGACATTGGCTGGTCCATATGGGCTCCACCGAACCTGTCCATCGGATTCAGATTAATTTAGCATCGGCATGGAGATGTAATAGGAAAGTGGGAAGGTGTCAGATGTGGTGTTGTGCACACTTACATCATAGCCTTCTCCAGCTGGACCTCCAGATCTTTGTTGTTGGTCCTCAGCAACAGTCAAAGTCAAGAATGAAAGCGCCAACACTGTCGTCATAATGTCAATGATAAAGAAAAGGAATTAAATAAGGCATTCTACTATACCTGGATAGTGATGAGATGCTCTTCACCGCAAAAGATCAAATCTTCAATGATCATCGATTTTTACAAATAAAACACAAACAGACATCAAACCCTTTTTGTAATAACACAAAGTAGAAAACGACAAGCAGGACACTGCCAGAGCAAGAAAGTTCTTCCGGAAAGTCTTTAGAAACATTTAGCTTTACCTCCCAGTTGTTGCTTTCAATTTGGGCAGAGCCTGGTTCTCTTGCTTCTACAAAAACAGAAAAATAAAAAGATTAGAGATGATAATGCTGTTGTTTTGTTGCTCCAAGTGCAGTGGAGTTAGAAATCTGTGAGGATTTTGTTGTAGATTGTCGTCGGTAGAGGCAAAAGCACATCTTGTGTGCTCCTGAACTTTCCACACACCCACCATCTTTCTGATCCAGTTGCCCTGGGAGCGGATGGTGGCATCCATCTCGGCACAGACTCATGGACATCTACCAGCTCCTCCATCAGCTTGCTTGAACAATTCAATGTCTGCCTGAGACACAAAACTGTGATGAATATTTACATTTAGTCATTTAGTACAGGGATCCCCTAAGGCAAAGAGGGTGAAGTGCCTTGCCCAAGAACACAACATCATGTTGGCAGGGCATCTTCTTGAGCCTTAAATCCATCCTTAAATTCATATTCACGCCGTCCTGAGTGTAGATTAACTCAGAGATCGTATCGGAATCAGATATCTGCTGGTCCTCAGGATTCCTAGAGACATCAACTGATCCCAACGCACATCAATTTCACAGGTCATAGAGACCACACCACTTCTGTAAATCCCACCCAAGCCTGTAACTGGCCAACATTTGTGTGCAACAATTCTGAGAGTGTGAAGAATATGCTGTGTGTGTGGTAGGTGTTTTTGAATAAAATCTTACAGGTCTGAAGTTTTTAGGAGCCTCTCATCTTCAGACACATTAAGTTCTTCGCCTACCCCCAATTCGTCCAAGCACGCGCCTTTCTCCATCATTAAAACATAATGTAATATCTGGATTAACCGTAAATTAAATTTCTCTATTCTAGCAAGGCGTGTCTATCCTTCAAATGTCTCTTTGTAAATGATTTACCTGTGGGAACTTCAGAATACATAACTTGCGGCAAATAAGATGTCATACTGTGAAAGCTGATTTAGAATTAAACTAATTTCTTCCAAAACCTTTATTTTGGGGGGATTTATCCATGGTTTGCTACTCTTCGAACGCAACATCTCCACCGGCAATGGAGAAAGACAGCAATAGACTTTGCAGGATGGGACGCGTTGTTTGGTTGACAGCATATTAAGGATAACAGCATAATATATTTATTTTATAATGTTAGTCACAGTATCACATCTACCTCCAATATTGAGGTGTTCCGTTTGAAAGCCAAAGCGGCAGGGTGCCACTGCAGAGGGGTTGGGTTGCCTACCCCTAGTCTAAGTAATAACCCCACCATTATGAGAGTTGGGAGTCTGAGCGGTTAGACAATTGGGCTAGTAATCAGAAGGTTGCCAGTTCGATTCCTGACTATGCCAAAATGACGTTGTGTCCTTGGGCAAGGCACCCTACTTGCCTCAGGGGGAATGTCCCTGTACTTGCTGTAAATCGCTCTGGATAAGAGAGTCTGCTAAATGTAAATGTAATTACGTTTGTCATTTGCTATCTTCAAGCCTAACCCTAACCGTACTCTATCTGTTCAGGGTCCCTCTGTGAAACCAAGCGCCCAACACCCTCTGGGTCGCCAAGCAACAGCACCGCAGACAGTGGGGAACACGTCTCCACCATCGCCAGGGATTATGATCAACACCATCGCGCGACGACGCCTGTCAACGGCGAACACAGACAGTATCGCGAGGGACCTGTCACATTATTACACACAGGTGCCGCTCTGCGAATTGACGTCTGCACATGCTGTATCAGGATCACCACGTGAAAACGGTCTTATGCAACTTAACCTCTGTGATCTCCTCCGTCATTTCTGTGTCCTCCAGTTCCCCCCCATTCCCCCACACTCCCCCCCCCCCCCCCCCGGTGTCTAATTGTACCTGTGGCAGAGTCTTCAGTGGGATCAGACTGTATTCATTTTCTAAGGGCAGGCAACAAGTGAAATTAGATCATCCAGGCCCTAAAGCCATCTCGATGAGGGTCACGTTAATACCGGGCTATTGCACGGTAAATTAGTTAGTTTAAACGTTGACCTTCATTCACTCAGTCGTTGCCTTTAGCGTTTTCAAGAGCACGCATTGGGTCTACACGGTCAGCTGAATGGGCTGGTGGGGAAACAATTCCTGTTGCACAGTATAGAGAGAACATTTGAATGTCAGTGGCTTTTGTGTGATGTCAGAGGTGAATGTGTCAGGTATCAGACGTCCTGTGTGACATGAGCATACAGATTTAAGGACTGTGTGACAGACACAGGGAGGGGTGAGGATAATTTGGACAACCTACCGATATGGAAGTAATGTGTCTGAGAGGTTAGGGAGTCGGGCTACTAATTAGAAGGTATTCTGTTCTAAATATGGCTGTGCCAACATTATGTTGTGTCCTTGGGCAAGGCACTTTACCCTACTTGCCTCAGGGGGGATGTTCCTGTACTTGCTGTAAGTTGCTCTGAATAAGAGCATCTGCAAAATCTAAATGTATCCTTTGTGCAAAAAAGTCTGGACAAAAACTGGCAACCACCATTTACTGAAAAGACCTGTCAGTGTCATGTACCATGGTCCCTTAACCTCCTGGTATTAGCCAGCTGATTTCTTTCTGATGGTCAATCTGGAGTCCCCTGAACCCTCTTTTGTCCTAAAGCCTACCACTGATCGGTCCATTTGTCTTGTCCTCTTGCACATCTCTTCTTGACCACCTGTCCGTCACTCATGGTTAGGACGTGAGGAGGAGGAGGACAGAAGGAGAGAGAGGGGATGCGCTGATTAATTGAGGCAAAACAACAACCCAGAATGATTGAAGGACAATGATTCAGCTCTAGCTCTGCTTTCCCTCAAAGTGACGCTGATTTATCTGGCCTCGTTGACTGTGATTGGTGAAAAATAAAGTCCCTCTGCTGGTGTCTGTCTCCAGCCGGGAGTGACAGCATTTTAACAGTTTGATCTAGGAGCAATGTCTTTCTAGGAACTCCGAGCCATTTGTAACCTGCAGCAAAGAATGCAGACTGACAGGGCAAAGTGGTTCATATTTCACTGGGAAATGACAGTGATTCAACTGCGTGCACTAAGACTGAAATGGGCTCTGTGGATCATACCATGAAGAAAAGGCCTCTCTATTCTGCAAACATTCAAATGAGCTCTTTCATTACACTACTGGGAAGGTATTCCACTGAAGCCTCATGCTTACTCCTACCTCACACGCTCTCTGTCTTTGTCGCGGTCTTTCTCTCACACGCTCCACTCCTAGACTCTATAAGGCTGGCATCTCTGAATGTACTGTAAAAGGTAGATTCAATGGTGTATGCAAAGGCACAGAAGAGACGTTGTTGAAAAGATGCCAACTCACAAAGACGTGTCTGCTTTCTAGTCAATCTAAGATGAGGTACTGAACAGCCAGAAGATAATAGCATCTGTCTGCTGACGGTTAGCAACACTTCTCCTGGATAGGTGGGCTAGCAACCAGCCTTACATGTATTATGCATGTATTTAAATCAAGTTGATTCTAGGAAGCGGGGTTGTTCATTGGTGGAGAAGTGGCCTGTTGTAGAAGTGTCTGTATTGTGACGCAGAAGCAAGAATCAGGCCCCAGAAGTTATCACATAGCCCTAATTTGATTTATTCATAATAACAACATTACGTGGGCTTTGTCGCTCAAAAACTAAAAAGCAAGATAACAGACAAGGCTCTTCTGAGGGAGATGAGAGCCGTGGCAACATCTATTACTGTACCGCAGCACTGCACTTTGAGACAACAGTCTCCCTGTCCAAAAACACTTAAAGCACATTCAGAGCTGTTGAATACTGAATCTTACAAAAAGTGAATTCACTCTTCATTTGTACTTGGTTACAAAAAGGGAATACTGATTTAATATGGTGGCATGGATACTTTTTTCTTCTTTAGTTTTTGACAAATAATCAAGATAACAGAATAGAGAGAACACTTTTTTCTTCTAATCAAACATGACTTTTTTACATAGTCTGCAACAGTTTAGAAAAATTGAGTTAACCATGATTTTTCTTTCTGCAGCTGGAAATACTGAAAACATTCACATGTGATTACAAATATGATACAAACCTAAACAGTACAACACTTATAAAATGCCTACACTATTTTCACTATGGCTTTTATTGTGTACAACATTGTTCCAACCAAGTCCCAAATCGCAGAGTAAAAATGACACAGACACGATCCTCGATTTTGCCTCACATCAAACGCAGAGCTGCAAAACATTGATCCACAAGCGTCAGGAAGTTGAAACTAAATACATGACTATGATATTTTCCTGAGAAACTTAAAGTGAAAGAGCAGGACAAGGACAAGAATGAGCATTTGAGGTTGCAAAGCTCTTGAGACTATGTCTGTTTCTCTCTCTTCTGGTCTTGTCAGGGACACCTTGATCTGTCCTTGAATAGAAAACCAGACAGCCACAGAAAGCTATCATTCCCTGTCTTTGATGAAAACCAATGGAAAGTTCTGGAGAATTCCAACACTATTCAAGCCTTAAGAGAAGTCTCTAACGTGTCATTTCCTGTGGGGCCAAACTCGTCAGTTGCTCTGTTCCATGACAGGCCATCACACTGTCTCGTCCCTTTTGCACATGATAGAATAAATATGAGCAGGGTTACATAGCAATGAATAACTTAGCTGAACGGTGACCCTTCTGGTTTCAATACACGCTATTCCATCCATGTGACAATTGTATCAGTATGGCATTCTAATTTAAAGTCAGCCTGCTAGCCTTCCATAGGGTGTGTTGACAAACTACAATCTTATAAGAAACATTTGATTCTGTTTAGGTTTCGTTATACCTGTACATCCTTTTACAGTATTTAAGATGACGGTTCACACTAATCATTCACAATGTATATTCATAGGTCATATTTCTGGCCTGTGTATCTAGCTGTCATTGTGATTTGAGGTCCCTTTGTGTCATAGTCGCTTGTCATCACAAGGTAGGCGTCAGGTTTAGAGGATGTATGATGTGGCACACCCACAATATTACACCTTTTCTCATCTTATTCACGCTTATTAGACACAAAAACTGGCTTCCAAAACTGTGAATTTAACACAACTGACACTCCAAGACCAGACTAGAGCAACATTTTTGAGCATCTGAATGGATTTTTTTCCCGATATTAATCGCGTAATACTGATTGTAATACAGCTACACTTCTTTGAAGATAAACTGCTCACGTCATTTTGGTTTCTTTGTTTTTATTTCCAATGTGGATTCATTATTGTTGCTGTCTCTCAAACAAGCAGGCACAGTAAGTAGAGACGACAATGGCTTCTCACTTCGAATGAAACGAAAACTCACTGAGCTAGAACAAACTTCAAGGCAGAGTTGAGATTCATTTTAGCAGCATGGTTGACTCTCCACAGGTGCAAACATACGTAAAGGCTTCTTGTCAGCAATTTTCCCCAGATAAAAAAACAAAAACAATCAAATGAAGTACAATTTTGGCAATTGTGCGTCTACGTCTCGAAGCAGTAAAACACATTTTACAGATTAGACAAACGATGTACATCAAAAACAATGGGCTCTGTTTTAAGACTCTATAAGCACACAGGAAAGTACCAAGGTTCTCTTGGCTTACTCCTAGAACGTGTGTCGTGCCACTCATCGCTCTATGTACAAATTTTGAGCTCCTAATGCTCCCACAGGAGAATGTGCCACATGGTTTAACAGACCCCTCCCTTCTCGGCCATCCTGCACAGCAGTCTTGCTTGCCAACCTGGAACGCCCACTCAAACAGGCGTGGTCCGCCGGTTGACCCCATCCTTCAGGTCGTTGGGGAAGCAGTTGTGAACTTGGAGGAAATCAGAGTCCTCGTGTTCCGGGCTGTAGGCATTCTCCTCCATGCCTACATTTTGCGGATCCCGCGTCAGAGTGTACATAGACAGCTCCCCTAGTGGCCCTCCGGGCAGGGGCGGAGGGCCCTTCAGACCAATCGCAGGTGAGTTCTCCCGCGAGGCTTCGGAGGAGCGCGAACTGGAGCGCGAAGTTCGCCGGCGGTAGCGGAAGCTTGGTATCCGGGAGTACGGCGAGGAGGAGGAGAGGGAGCGTATGAAGTCGCGGCGGGCTCTCCAGCGGAACTCCTTGTTCTTCTCGATGTAGATGTTGACGGCGAGCACGGCCACGGTCTCGGCCACGATGAAGGAGAGAGCGCCGAAGTAGAAGGACCAGCCGTAGGAGTAGGTGTTCTTCTTGTCCTCATCACGCTTGTCGCTGGGGTCGCCGGCGTTGCTGGAGATGTAGACGATGATGCCTATGATGTTGCTGAGGCCTTTTTGGGGGTGGGGTAGGGGGGAGGGGGGGGGAGGGAAGGAGAGGGGAGTGGGGTGGGGTAGGGTGGGGGGGAGAGGGGGGCGGGCGAGGGGAGGTGACAGAGAGCACATTGGTGAGAGACTTACAAGGGAAAGCGTTCATGAAGGTTGAGGAGAGGACTCGGGAGACCGCGTGCAAACGTCTCGTCAGCCCGCTGGTTTTCCTATCATATTGAGTCGAACTCAGCACTGTATGAAACGGGCTTCATCTGACAGGGATTGCAGAATGCCTCCCTCTGCAGTAAGCTGTCAATGAGGTGTGTTAAAATGTCATAACGATCTTCTACCCTGTCGTCGGGATACTAATTTGAGTGTGCTGGAAAGGGGCAGTGACCCTCTCAGTTGGCTGACGTGGTCCCTCTTTCAGTCCTGCTCTGGTAATTCCAATGACGTATTTCCATTAAAGTTATTTCACCTCATCTCTGGTTCTCTGTTACCATGGTAATCAGTAAGAGAGAGAGAGAGAGAGTTGTGCCACCATCACACACCCAGTTCATATGGGTGGTTGAGGGTGTGTGTGTGTATGTGTCTCACCTGCAGCTACGAACAGGATGCCTGCGCTCAGTAGAATGTTATTCCTCTTGCTGTAGATGCGCCCCACCCCAACACAAAGCCCCCCGAACATCAGAAGGACTGTGCTGAGAACGGGGAACATGCTGGAGGCACGTACAATACCTGTCCACACAGAGAGAGGGACTGTCAGGTACACGCAGCAGTACTGTCAAGCACACGCAGAAGTATTATCAGGTACACACACAGAAGTACTGTCAGGTACACATAGAAGTACTGTTAGTTACACAATTAGAAATACTGTCAGGTACACGCAGAAGTACTGTCAGGTACACGCATAAGTACTGTCAAGTACACACAGAAGTATTGTCAGGTAAACACACAGAAGTACTGTCAAGTACACATAGAAGTACTTTCAGGTACACACACGGAAGTACTTTCAGATACACACAAAAGTACTGAGAAAAGAAAACAGAACTTACGCAGGAGATATTCCGAGCTGTCTGTGTCATAGTCATTGTCATCTGGAAAATGGTTGATACGGTAACAGCTCCCTTGATTGATACCTACAGGACAAGAGAGGGAATATCATGTTCGCTTCTTTTTTAGGCTGTCATCCACCTCTTTCCGACCTCTCTTGTTCCATAGCTGATGGGGTTCACAGAGCACTAATGTCACTCTTTACCTCAGCTTGTTTTTCCATTTTAAATGACTTTGTTGACCAGGTGTTATTTTAGAAAAAGGAGTAACCCTGAGTTACCAGATGAGGAAAGTCTGAGTATCACGTTTACATGTATTCATTTAGCTTTTATCCAAAGCGACTTCCAAGAGAGAGCTTTACCAAAGAGCATCGGTCACTGATCATAGCAACGTGATAGTGGGTTTGTAGATTATGAAAGATACATCGTGAGAAACCAAACAGCTGCCAAAGAAGAAGAGCCATAAGAAGAGCCATAAGAGCGTTCTGCCAAACAAGTTCCTATTATATTTCATGCATCTCCAACAGGCAATAGTGTAGGCCTACCTATAGGAAAGCAAGCAACATTTACAACGTACCTCACTGCGAGTACCAATCTTTCAAAAGCAGGTTAGGACCAGGCAATACGGGCAACAGAGTAAGATTGAACAAATGAGTGAAAAAATATCCATAACAAACTTTGCATTTCTACCTATTCCCTCCCATTTTCTGAGCCCGATACAATCGGCAGACATATGGTGTCCTGTCATGGTTCAGCCGACATATCTCAAACTGAATTTAATTAGCTTTACGTTGAGAGAGGATTATAAAACAGCGATTAGATGTGCTTTAATTCCCCGTTGAACGCCTAAATTACCATTACCGTTTTCCGTCACACTCCATAATTTATTTTGGCAACATTCTCATCGCATACATCGTTCATGTTACACACTGAATATGTGCACTCGGAAATTACCAAATGCTTTCTGGCACTGAAATGAAGACTGCGTAGCTTCCCATGACAATTGTCTCTCCAAACAGTCACAGCCTCAGTTTACGTACTCCAAGTTGATTTCATTTGAGTCATTCAAATCATCTTTTCTGGAATCGAAAAAGTCCCATTCTTGGGTAAATCAACAGTTTGTTGAACCCGGAATACCATCCAGATGGATGTGAAAATGTTTTGACCTATTAGAAATCATTTCATGTTCTGCTAATACTTTTGCTTATGGAGCTCCCTTCCGTGTTAAATTTAGTAATAAGCCATCATCCCTACAGTCTGTGACAAATAGCACTCACAGTTAACACTCCAAAACCTCTTTTAATTAAACAATTTAACAGGATGCTTAACACCAAGGTACAGAAGCTTGCTTAATGCTTTTTGAACGGCCAAACCAAATTAATAAAAGAAAATTCCAATGTTTCCATGCTGTAAATATGCCCCTAAAGGGAGAATGGAAGTATATTATCTCTGTTGTCTTCAGTTTAGATGTGAACAGGAGTGCTGATTGGACCATGGAGTTCAGAACCACAATTGCACCTTGTTTACTGGACCCAACTCCACTACAACTAGAAGAAACATGTTTGACATTTAAGAACGTGATATAGGCAGTCTTTTGCACTGAAAGAGATAGCTGTCAATCCACAAATGTGTATGGGAAACAAAGTCCACAGCTCAGTAAATTTGAGACGTAGGCACAAACTCTGTCACACGCATGGACACACACGAATCACACGTATGTGCACGGTACAAAATACTATAATCGGGAATGCATTACCCGCAGGGATGTTGCGGGCAGTAGTGCATGTCCAGCCCCATCTGAGGTGAGTGGCTTATTTAGAGCGCTCTGGGAAAACAAAAAACTCATTTTGTGGAGCAACGAGAGAAAGTCTGGGAGCTTTTAAAGGCGGGGTGTGTGACTGTGTGTACGAGTGAGTGAGTAAGTGGGTGTGCCTTAACGAGAGGTATAAACACTAAGGTGGAGGGGATGGGGACAGGGGTTAATGCAGTTAGCGACCCTGGCAGCTTATTTTTCAAGTCTTCCTGCGTCAAATAACTATTTGTACCAGGGCATCCAAAGTTATTGATCAATTTATATGGCAAGCAGAGTAGTGAGTGTTTATTTTACGGAAAAGTTGGGATGCTTTTTAAAATGTATAGGACTAAAATACTTTTCAATCGCACAGGGCAATATTTTCTTCCCAATAGAAGATAGCTAATGTAACACTATTCAAATTTATTACCCAGAAGGCTGTGTTCTGTACATTCAGGGTGAGCCATATAGATCAAGGGGTTCGACCCAGCCTTTACAGCACACACAATTACGAACTAGGTCTGCATTTAATGAGGAACAGCAAACTAATTAGTGTCAAATATGTCATCGGAACTAGAGCACGTGTTTCTGTGTTAAATCATTGTAAAATAAATATAAAAGTACAGGCTAATATAAGCACCAATGGACAACTTCTCGTGTTGAGGAGAAAACTCACTGGTGTCAAAAGAACAGCGGCTTTACAATAGAATTCATGCACATGTCTGCCTTTCCCCCTGAGGTGTTGTGGATGCAACAGGAGAGAGAGGGGAGGAATATTTGGGGAGAAAGAGGGAGGGAGAAATAGGGGGGAGGGAGTTGTTCTTGTTCTCCCCCCACCCCCGCTTCTTTCCACATCCTCCCCCCAAACCCCTCTGCTGCCCAGCCCCCCATCTCCCATCCTGTGTGTGTACTGTGTGCTTGCCTGTGATTGGAAATCTGATTATGGATAGAAGCTCTAAAGTCATGTGATTTATGATTGGCAGTCATCGACCCTGTGTCTACGGTGTGTACGTACGTGGATGTGTGTGGGTGTGAAAGACCACGGGAAAGAGTGTGTGGATGCAGATGTGTGTGTAGTCAGTTGGTTTTGGCTCCTTGCGTTCTTTCATAAAATGACATGAGAAGAACAACAAAGGAAGAGAGGCCTGGGGAACGATGCGAAAGGGGGCGAAAAAAAGGAGCCGAAAACAGGTGGAGGCTCACAGATGGAGAGCAACATTAGTGAGACAAAAGATGGATACAGGGAAAACGAGACACGTCGATACAGGAGCAGAGAGATGATGTAGAGAGACCAGTCCCTTCAGATGTAGCAGGGAGAGATAGCGAGGACGAACGGGTGACCTGTCTCCTCAGGGAGAGAGAGAGTTCAAGTGAGTGAGAGAGAAAGGGAGACCAGTCCCTTCAAACCTAGTAGGGAGAGAAGACACAAAGCCTACTGCTGATTACATCCTTTCCCCATGGCAACCTACTCTCTGCTTCCATGAGCCTGATTTTCATTGTTTCCAAAGGACGCCTTTGACATCTTTGAGTTGTTTTAAAACACCAAAGACAGCTCGCTACAGTGTGTTCCACGCCTGGACACGCACACACAAGTACAGACTCTATGTCGCTCCCACCCTCCCTCTCTACCTATCACACTCTTTCACACATCCTCTAGGCACACACCCACAGACACACAAACATTCACACACGCAGGGCTCCTGAAGCTATTGTTCCAGCTGTGCTACCGCTGGCAACAGGATGATGATGCACTTTGACACTGTTGTGAATCAACTCTGCTCAGCCAATAACATGAAAGCCTCAGAGGAATAGACCAATACGAAGCCAACAATTTATGCTGTGCTCCACTCCCCTGAGAGTAGGGAATGTCAGACATGAAAAAAGTGACAACAGTCAAACAACCAAACAACTGCCTCAACAAGTAAAAAAATGCACAAAATAGCTGAAATAAAAAGATGTTTAATCTTATATGTCCAACACCTTGTGTATGACTCGCATTCCACGTGTGATACAGTCTGACAGACTGTTGTCTGTAGGCTGTAGTCAGCGAATGTAAAATAAAAAAATTGTCTGAGCTATAACAGAGAAGACAGTGGGTTTACAGCAGGGGTAGGCAACCAAGGTCCTCGAGAGTCACTGTATTCAAGCTCTGTGGAAGCCTCATAATGACCATTCATTTGAATCAGGTGTGCTGGAGCAGGGAAACATCTTAAACCATCAGGACAGAGCTATCGAGGACCAGGGTTGCCTACCCCTGGTTTACAGTAATACAGCAATAAACAGACAAACACGCTCCTGACTGATCCATTTGGAGAACAGGGCGTGTTAGAACTGAATACATTAACAGTGTTTAATGTATGAGCTGATATTAGAAGAAAACCTTTTGACATGAAACATACACCAGGATGAAAGTACGGTTTTGCATTTCTTCACGTTCATTAATTGAAATGTCACTGGTGCTGGATCATATCGAGCCAAACAAAAAATACGAGCTTCCATCTGGCGCACGCACAGAGCGTTTTCTTCCGCTCTGGAACAATAGTTTTTAATGAAAGCTATTCTTCATCCGCGCAAACACAAATGTCTGCGAGCCGAGCCTGATGATTGTGTTGTTTTAGCCTCTGTGACCCCAGCAACCAACATAATCGTAAGAATAAAGACCAGAGAGGAGGAGAGGATTGCAGCAGAAACAAGGGGGATGGAGCAGAGCAAGTCAGGGCCTCCTGGCTAATTAGCGCCCTTGTGGCCTTCTCAGCTGCTGCATTTTAATTACAGACCTGCTGTGGGAATGGCAAAGTGACTGCCCCCCTCCACCCTCTGACACACACACACACACACACACACCATAGTAACACTACCAGGTAGAAATAACTGTCTTTCCTCCGGCCAATCAAGGTTTGCCAGCTTGTTTTCATTTTTTGCTTTATTTGTTAATAGGCCTGTAGTAGGTAAACAACATCACTATGATGGTGTTATGGTCACTGCATCTTATAAGTTATAACCAACAACAAACACCTCAAGACATTACATTGCACAACATATAGAAATGTAAACTTTCAACATAAGCTTAATTTTCATCTTAAATCCTAAAATCATAATGCAAGATATGATATTATAACATATGTAGGCTACAACTGACTTGTGCCTGGTGGTTAATTGGCTACTTTATTAATATGGTTCTAATTATGTAAATGATCACTTGACAGGGAGGAAGAGAGAGAGGGAGAGAGAGAGGGAGAGAGCTTTCTGTAGCTGAATCTGGCTCACGCAGCACCCTCCTGTCAGCCTGGACCTCACAAGCAGTGAGACTGGGAAATCTCGGCTTTCTAGCACAAGCAAATATTGCCATATTTCATCCAAAACTGTTACACACAGACAGCCTGCATGCCACTGTCTCTTATAAAGCCATTACTAAGAATGAATTTGGCAAAACCATCTCCTTCTAGTTTTCTGCCAGCAGGACTTGTGGTGAAAAAAGGACCTGTGTCCAATCAAGTGTAGTCCAATCAGAACTATCACCTCAGAAACTGAATATCTGAGTGTCATTGATTGGACAATAATTGTTCCAAACGTAGAAAGGTCTTCTTGAACTACATTCCAGGCCTCAACATTGTTTTGACTATAGTTGAAGATATTTTGGCAAAAGAAAGACTAGCTTTTTAACAGACCCCGTGACTTTTGACAGCCATATATTACATTTCGTAATTTAGCTGACGCTCATATACAGGACGACTGTACAGGGACATTCCCCTGAGGCAAGTAGGGTGAATTGCCTTTAAGTCTGTGCTATTTTGACATAATTTCAGTTAATGAACTATGTGCTCGGATCGGATCAGATTTTTTGAACGCGGGAGTTTATTCGTGCATGTGCTTTCTCCTTTCAGCACCACCTGTGGTGGACAGCGCTCCGATCTGTATGCGAACGATTTCTAGAACGGTGATTTTGCCGGCTTCATAGCTTTTAACACCGATATGCACACCCTAATCGTTTACTGAGTGAAGGGCGATTACAGGATTGGTTTACGAAACGCAAAACGTTAAACTTTATATACAATATCCTAGATTTAGCAAATTTAGAAGTAAATTGTTGGTCTGTTCGACAGTTACTGAGTTACTACGTGTATTAGATCAGTGAACAGCGTAGAGCCTTAACACTTTCACATCGACCATGAAAACTTATGAATATCCAGATATAATAATGTGACACTTAAACATCGTCATCGGCATAATATCTGCTTCTTACTTTTTCTTAGGGCAGTGACGATTCGTCTATTTTTAATACCATGCCCGTTTCCATAGCAATTTCAGTGATGTTGCCAAGCAACGGCATCAGAAACAGTAAAGACATGAATGGAGCATCAGAAAGTGCCTCTTCGGACTGTTAGTTGGGTGGACAATAGAACGTGTCTTTCCTGGCAAAAGCTAACAAACTGTCATGTGTAGAAAACACATTGAATCGAACGCAGCCTAAAAATGTGGTACCGGAATTTTCAGGTCCACGTCCTGTTCATCAATAACTTGCGACTACTTGCATGAATTAAAAACAAATATGACAGTTAGCATGTAGACACTTACACCTTAATACTATCAAATGTTGGTTGCAATCAACATTGAGAATGTGTATTAAAATTCTGCTTATAGCTTTTGCAGCTTTGGCTACCTTTCACAGAAGGTCAGCACAACCAAAATACATATCTTAAACGAAAGATTAGGTTGTTTTCTTCAAAATAAGATATGTTTAATCAATGTAAAAATATATAGATTTTGAGAAAGATCAAGTTGAGTTAATGCAAATCCCATAGGAATGCATTGACATCTGAACGTTCTGTGACAAAAGTTATTTTTTCTTTCTTATAACCTATTTTAGCATATCAGCACAACTTTTTACTTCCTGTATAGCTGGGTCCTGCAGTAATACGTATCAAAGTTTTTATTTTTATCTAAAGGTATATTCATTTTATGTTTTGGCCCCTTGAATGAGACATTCAACAGTGTTACATCAGACATTGAGTGCCTCTGAAGCTCGCGCGTTGGCTAGAAGCAGACATGGATGACCTAGACAATGTCGTTTTTAAAGCGAGCTTGACAGCTTCTCGGTGCCACAACACTCAAGACTTAAAGCGGTGGAAAGTTTTTTTTTATTACCTAAAATCACGCATACAAAGGGTTTTGTAAGAAAATGGCTAAAGCTAACTAACATGACTTCGGATTAGTTTGTCACGAACAAATATAGCAACAAACAAACGTAGCAAAACATTTAAGATTATCTCCACCCTACTGTTACTCTCATCACTGTGTCCATTGACTGTGCTTTCTGCCTCTCCTGAATTAGGACTGGATGTTTAATGCAAGTGTGACTGATTAAGATAGATATGATAAGATGAAAGATACGATAAAATCAGATGAAAAATACTTTTGCCCTGAGTAAATAAATTAATCTATTTATCTGATTTAGATCTTGTTAGTCGACAAATACTACAAACTAGCCTGTCTATCCGTAGTTATGAAACTTCAGTTGTTGTTGCTGAAACCATTATTTGTATTGACGGAAGAAAAAAAACGTGGCCACCCAGATTTGTTGTTATTGTTCCATCAACCTTTATCTTGTAGCCTACGCTAAACCATCCTTATTTTTTCTTTCTTTGTGTGCGTATTCCCAGCCAGAATCGTGCGTAAGAACGCGCTCTATTGTGCGTCTTAATTATTTTGGGGGGAGGACAAAACACAAGTAGTGTAACTATAGAAAACACTACTTACTGAGACACACCAACAAAATAATCACTGTTAACCATTACCTTCAATACAACAGATTCTCCAAAGTCCCGAATGCGTAAGATCACCCCTGGCCTTCTTGGGTTGAGGCTGTGCCTCGTCAGTGGTAGCGTTGGTGGCGTTGCAAATGTACGCCCGTGAGTACAGCCAGTAGTCCGTCCCGATGGCGATGGTCATGAGACTGAACGCCGCGAAAGCTCCTACGGTAGCCAACAATGTTTGAACCCCACGGTCACACCAAGCCATAGCGCTTCATAATAGTTCACAATTCCATCCAAACATACACATTGGAGCGTGTCACGGCGCGGTTCCCTTGGTCATGTTGACTGTCTATTTCGCTTTGCACTTCGAGGGTCTGTGATGTGTGGTCTACAGGGGCCACTGGCTCAAATGCTCACTTAAATACCGGTTTTCTCAAACCCCGGTGAGAGACAGCAAACTTGCTGTCAACACTCCGACTGTCAGCACGCAAATGGGTTGTGCTCGGAAGATCCACATTGTGTATCTATACATTTCTTCAACGTCTCATGTTTTATATATCTTTCCTTTCTTCTTTTTTCACCTTGAGAAAAATAAGTATTTACTCGATCGGTCCTTGTTCATAAGCAGTTTCTGGACATCACCGAATGCACTGCTCCTGATTCCATGCTAGAACACACCCACCTCCAAACTAACCAATGAGCCAATGTTACCAATGTTACATTTCATACAGCGAATAAGACAATGGCTTCATTTTCCGAGAGACAAGTTAGCTGAATAAGCCTGTTGAGTTTCGCGAGAACTGGCTCTGGAAAGCAACACATTTATTTCAGCATTGCCGTTTAGAGGTGTTTCAGAGAAGTGAAACGTAATGTCACATGTATCAAACGTGTCTAGGAAACAATGTATCTATTGTCTAACAACAAGTCCGATCACTCCTATTATAATTTGATGAGAGTATCCGCTGAAAGATAAGAATGCAAATACAAAAGTGCTTGAAGTTGCTACTGATTGTTCAGGTGGGAGTGTGTACCCCTCTAATCACAAATTGCTTTTCATATAATTTGGTTTATCTTCCACATTGTGCCATTATGTCCTGGATAAGTCCTGGAAACAAACATGTTTCTCAGAGTACTATTATATTACACTTGAACACGTTTTCCTGTACTCTTCATAGCTATAGACATATTATATTTTACTGAAAGGGCACTGCACAAATATCTGAATTAAAGTACTGGTACAGTGTATCCCTGATCTCTTTGGATTGTGTTATGCTGTTGGTTGTGTGGCAGATACATAATGTAGTCAAGAGTTTGTGTGTATGTGTTAAATGGATTTTGATGTCAAGTTTGACTGTACTCCGGAGCAAAGGGTGTCGGTAATTAACCAACAATCTTTATGCCAACCACTGTAAAACAAAAACGAAACGGAAAGACTCTTCCGGTGAGGGAGGTAATTCTCAATCCCCATTGGTCACAGACCTCGAGTGGCTTAAGAAGAGGTATGCATTTGCAGTACTTCGCTACCTCCTGAGTTGTATGGAAAACCTAACGTTACGCATTTACATTTATTCATTTTACATTACATGTTATCAGAATACTTTTTGTTCAGACCGGTGCAGGTTGAGTTGAGCAAGAAGCGCGTGAATTTGAATATACCATTTCGACCGTAAAGATGAACAGCGCGTCAAGTGTATTCGATAACTGACACTATAAACATCACTTTATGTTCGTGAAAGACGAGAGGAACATCTGCGTCCAATGTCATTTATGCAAACCAAACATTTGTCTTTGTCGAATTAGTCAACATCAAATCTATTAAAACATTTCAGAGTAAGGTGGGCTTCAGCTCGTCTGAAAACCGATTGAGGATCGAGAATCAAGACCCACTGATCCACAATAGCTTAACGGGAAAAAAATACCCGAGTCGTCTCCATTTTGTTTGCTGTCTGTAGAAGTGTTGCATCCACAATGGCAGGGACGTTGCTAGGACTGAAAGAGAAGGGGGACTTAGCCCCTGGCATTTTCTGTCGATGGGGGGGGGGGGGGGGGGGGGGGGCTGTTTGAATTCCCACCCCTACCAGAATTCCACTCTCCTGATAACAGCGGTCACAAGAGGAAGGGGGTGCCCTCTGTTTTTATGGAGATGGCCAGCAATGAAGTAAAACAGGGCAGATCAGTCAGGGCGGCGGCCAAATCTTACAACATTTGACAAGTAATCCTGTATCATTTTCACAAGACGAGGCAGACGCTGGAGTCCCAGGGATCAAAATCCCTTCCTAGAGTAGGGTACTGGAAACCCAGGAAAGTTTTCTCAGTAAGCCAAGAAATCCTTTTGAGAGACTACTTAACCCAGGCAGCTGACCTATACTATGGGTTAAGTCCAAAAGAGGTACAAAAAGAGGCACCTAGAATAGGCTATATTGTACATTTATTACATATTCAACTAGGGATTAATGTGGGGTGTCGGGTTAGTAATCAGAAGGTCCCTGGTTCGAACCCTAGCTGTGTCAGCATGACATTTTGTTCTTGGCCAAGGCACTTCACCCTACTTGCCTCAGGGGAAATGCCCCTGTACTTGCTGTAAGTAACTCTGGATGAGAGTGTCTGCTAAATGTAAACTAATTTACAGGAATGTATTCCTTTTAGGTGCGGAAGTTTGCCTATGCTTTAGCTAAGGCCTACAAATGCAACTTCCCTGAAACCTGAGCAGAAAAACGGATGGCTGGGGCAGACTGGTTTACAATTTTCATTTCAATAACAACAACAAACCTTCAGCTCACCAGCTTCTCGCAGGCAACAAGCTTTAATGTCAGTAATGTCAACACATTTTTTGACAACCTGTCTGCTATCCTGGAAAAAGTGTTTTCTGAAATGTGTTACAACCATCCCTGTCATGTGTTACAGCTTTCCCTAACAGTGGTGTAACTGTATTTAAATATATTTTGCAACCTATATTTCACAGAATAATTAAAATATATTGTGTTAGCAGTTGACACATGGAAGTTCATAATATATCAGATTGGCTATTCCATAGTAAATCTTTTTGATTTATTCTGACAAATACAAGAAGTGTTACAACTGCACCTGGTCTGCCTATCTAGAAGGAAGCAACAAGAGACTTGGTTGTCTGAACGAGTTTCTGAGGGTGAGCAAGCTGTTCATCAAATAAAACACCCTGACCTCCAGTACAGCTGTGCTGCGGCTGTTTAGTCAGAAAGAAAAGCTATTCGCTCTCCAAAGCAATCGGCAAACAGGAATATTTTCAGGGTGTTTTAACGTTACAGTAAAATCTCAAGAACGGCTTTTGAACTTCTCGTGTCAGAGGAAATCCTGCAGTTTGAATCATTTGGCTTCCATTGCATTAGACTGGATTTTATAGCAGTATTTTTTTTACACTCCAGTTAAGGAAACACTTGCTCTTTATTCCACCTCGTGGGTTTTCACCCTAAATAAAAGTGTTTCAGTTTACCTGCTTTCTCCATAGAATAGTGGCGCTGCCAAGCAGATTTATGTAATCTTACTCTGTTGAAAATCTGTACTGTTTATTTGTATTGTTAATGTATACTCTAGACCTAATTCATAGAAAGTTGTTTAAATTATTGTACATATGGTTACACTCTTCATCTTCCGTTTTTTCCTCCCTGTATAATTATAATTTTGTGTGCATGCATACCATGTTGGCATCACCTTGCTGTGTGCTATAAGCCACTCTAGCTACTGATAGCATGTTGACATACTAGACCAGCAGTTAGGCTGTGATCAGAAATAGTAGAAACAATGATACACTGAAACACACCTGTGTAGACTAGAGGTTCCTGCGTAGGTGCATGCAACTATTGGAAACCCATTTTCCTGTCAGTTCACTGTCTGGCTGTGACTGACTGATGCAGAAGGTTGGTACTGAGCTGCAACAGGTGATCATCTGAGTGCTTACACACTTCCCAAATAGGAAGTAAAACATAAAAATAACATTGTCCTCTGGGACATACAACTAGAGGTGTGGAAGTGGATTTGACACCTCATTAAAAGGAATCAGCAGTGAAACCTTCCTATGAAGTCAAAGCTCACAGCTGGGTTCCCAAGAGGAAAAACAGACCATCACGCTTGAGGAGCAATTCCTCCTCCATCAGCCGTTATGCAGTCCGGATGGATTTCATGACTCTTGTTACTGAGACACTTTGCAAGTGTGAACCGTTCACTCGTTTATTAGATGAATCACGGTAAATGGGTTCGTGGTCTTCTCTTGAAGTCTTATTAGCGATCAAGCGTTCTCAGTTTGCCTACATGATGGTGCCCTGCTGCTAGACACACAAAGGGCATACCGATAGACCTACATTTAATCAAGACATCACAGTTTAAAGAATCATCCAAAGTGAAAATTTAATGACTTGAACAACACTACAAAGTTGAACTGTTAGTACGGCACACATCACTTAGTGGGCTCTGCTTGCGTCACACTTTACACTGCTTGTCTTGTTTAAGTTAGTTAATGCCGACATCACCACACAGCATCTAGTACAGGGTCATGAGGTAGGAGGGATGTTCGGTGTTTACAGCTTTAGATTTTATTACTTATACTTCACATCCAATTACCCTAAATGCTTTCCTCCTCAGAGACTATTATCCCCTCATCTAGACGCTGAATTAGTCTACAATGGAAAACGTTTTTTCCAATTGTTCCACCATGCTTCCTTCACGGTTAAATGTAATAAAAGGGGTCACTAACTCAGTTACGAGAAAAACATTTCAGCTTTGGATATGACTTGTAATTCTGAAACACCCTCTCCTCGCTGTGTTTGCATAGTGCAGACCTCTGATAGGTCAGCCTCTCCTGGCCTCGGAAGCTGCCATTACTGCAGGAGGGAGAGGGTGGAGCTAAAGTGACCCAGGTTGTCGCAGGATTTTAACCACCGCTGGACATTGGCTGGCGTGGAGGAGGAGGGTGAGGAGCATGCCTGGCGGACACAGCAGTAGCAGGCGATATCGGCCAATGAGAGCTCAGGTCCGGCCAGCCAGGGTTCTCGGCCCAGGGAGCTGTTGAGGGCTCGGAGAACGGCCGCACGTTCCTTGGTGCCTCCCTCGGCCAGTTGGAGGAAGGCGGTGTCCACCCAGCTGTCGATCGAAGTGGCGAGGGCTGGATCGCTGGGGTAGGGGCTGAGGAGGCGGAACAGGAAGCGCGCCACGTTAGCCTCGCCTTCGATGGGACACATGTTCTGGACGCTGAATTTCATCTGCAGCTTTGGCACTATAGGGCAAAGAAGATAAGAGTCAGGTTGGTGAGATTCAAAATGCGAATGTACCGTGTGACTATTTCCCTATCGATCTCCTGTGTAGAGGCTCATGGGAGCATGTGCTGGTCAATTCCACAGGGCTTCCTGAGATGAGGCGGAACATTACCCCTCCCCATCATCTCCATTAATCAAACATTTGTTAAATCAGAATCGTTTTATAGTTCGCCATGTAAATTGCACAAACACAGAATTTACTGTGGCAGGATGGTGCAAGAGGAGGAGCCAGGCCCAGAGTGGGAGCTCGCAGGCGAGCGCCTGGTGGCCGGGTCTTTTCCCATGGGACCCGGCCGGGCCCAGCCCGAAAAGGCGACGTGGGACCACCTTCCCGCAGGCCCACCACCCGCAGGAAGGACTGTAAAGGCCTATTTATGCTTCGGCGTCAAACGTTGCGCGTGGGGCGCGGCGCGGTGGTTGAGCATTCGAAGTTTTGCGTCGAGGGTCCGCGTTTACTCTGCAATTCACCGCCATGCCACCAGGGGGTGTGGCTATGTGGTTTCAATCCGTGCTCTTTCTTCCGGTCATTTCCTTTATAAAGTCTATGGCACCAACAATAAACAACAGAAAGCAATGACGACTGTGCAGCTGTTTTTGGAGTGGGAGCTCATAGATATTGATGAGTCAATACTTGAATTGCAAAAGCCAAAGAGAAGACGTTTGCGGAGGTGGTCTGTACGACCACTAAACCGGTCGAGGCTGGGAGCGGGTGAATTTACCACACTGGTTCACCCACTGAGGGACCTGGATGAAGAAATGCACTTTCGACACTCATTTGAGTGTCTTTGTACTCTTTCAGCGATGAATTATACAAATGGTGATATTTTCGGACCTCCTCGCACAATCGCTCTTCGACTTGGTCCATCGTTCGTACAGAAGAACTTTAAAAATGGCGCGGTAAAACGAAAGACCGGAATAAGACCGGAAAAAGCAGCTGCCGGAAATGACGTTTTGAGCGGACCAATCACAGCGCTTGCGACGCCGACAACGCTACGCGCAGTTAGGATTTTTTGGAGGCGCGCGATGGGCAATGCGGGAGGGTCGGCGATGGTCGGCGGAGCAGTGCGCGCGACAAATCGCAGAAGCATAAATAGGCCTTAAGGGGCCGGTGCTGTGTGATTTGGGCGGTGGTCAGGGGCAGGCACCCGGACAACCGGGGCCGCGCACACAGTCTCTAGCGCTGGGGACATAGAATGTCACCACACTGGCGGGGAAGGAGCCCGAGCTTGTGCGGGAGGTCGAGCGTTACCGGCTAGATATAGTCGGCCTCGCCTCCACGCACAGCTTGGGCTCTGGAACCATTATCCTTGAGAGAGGCTGGATTTCTCTGGTGTTCCCCGCGGGGAGAGGCGGCGGGCTGGTGTGGGTTTGCTTATAGCTCCGCAGCTCAGTCGCCATGTGTTGGAGTTTACACCGGTGAACGAGAGGGTCGCGTCCCTGCGCCTAAAAGCTGGGGACATGTCTCTCACTGTTGTGGCGGCCTACGGGCCGAACAGCAGTGCAGAGTACCCGGCCTTCTTGGAGTCTCTGGGAGGCGTACTTAATAGTGCGCCGACTGGGGACTCCGTCGTTCTACTGGGGGACTTCAACGCCCACGTGGGAAATGACAACGACAGCCCTTTGTCACCGGTTCTGTTCATTGTTTATATGGACAGAATTTCTAGGCGCGCCCAGGGGGCGGAGGGTTTCCGGTTCGGGGAGCACGGGATCTCATCTCTGCTGTTTGCGGATGATGTTGTCCTGTTTGCTTCCTCGAGCCGGGGCCTCCAGCATGCTCTGGAGCGGTTTGATGCCGAGTGTGAAGCGGCTGGGATGAGGATCAGCACCTCCAAATCCGAGGCCATGGTACTCGACCGTAAAAAGGTGGCTTGCCCCCTCTGGGTGGGTGGGGAGCCTTTGCTTCAAGTGGAGGAGTTCAAGTATCTCAGGGTCTTGTTCACGAGTGACGGAAGGACGGAACGTGAGATTGACAGGCGGATCGGTGCAGCGTCTGCAGTGATGCAGTCTCTGTACCGGACTGTCGTGGTGAAGAAGGAGCTGAGCCGCAAGACAAAGCTCTCGATTTACCGGTCAATTTACATTCCTACTCTCACCTATGGTCATGAGCTTTGGGTCATGACCGAAAGGACAATATCGCGGATACAAGCGGTCGAAATGAGTTTCCTCCGCAGAGTGGCCGGGCGCTCCCTTAGAGATAGGGTGAGGAGCTCTGTCACACGGGAGGAGCTCGGAGTAGAACCGCTACTCCTCCACGTCGAGAGGAGCCAGTTGAGGTGTTTCGGGCATCTGTTTAGGATGCCTCCTGGACGCCTCCCTCGGGAGGTGTTCCAGGGATGTCCCACCGGGAGGCGGCCCCGGGGAAGACCTAGGACACGCTGGAGGGACTATTGGCGCTTTTCCACCGCATGAAATCAGCTCGCCTCGCCTCGCCCCTACTCGCATTTTTTGCGTTTCCACCGCAGTTCCATGGTACCTGGTACTTTTTTTACCTGGCTAGCGGGTACTTTTTTGGTACCTTCTTGCTCTAGGTACCAGGCGATCTTAAGTCGAGCTAAAAGGTGACGTCGGCAGACGGCCGGCCATTGATTGGCCAGAAAGTGTGACGAAGTCACGAGAGCGACTTAAAGCAACAGCGCCGCAGCTAATACTTATTACTATCAGATACAGTCCATTACACCAACAGTCTACAAGCTTTTTAAAAGTCAGATAAGTTACAAAAGACTAGTTCGTCAACATGGCTAAAATTATAATGTGGGTTCTGTCCACTTGTGGGTTGCGTTGGTGTTATTTACGTCGCATACAAAAAGACGTCAGGGCCTACGTCACGCCCCTTTCGCCGAGTACTTTTTGAGGTACAATTTGCGGTGGAAAACCACCCCACGGGTTCAGGAGTTTACTACAAACCGAGTATAGTCGGGTAGAGTCGTGCTACATTTGCGGTGGAAAAGCGCCATAAGTCTCTCGGCTGGCCTGGGAACACCTCGGAATCCCCCCGGAGGAGCTGTGTGCGGTGAGGGAAGTCAGGGCTTCCGTGCTCAGACTGCTGCCCCCGCGACCCGGCCCCGGATAAGCGGAAGATAATGGATGGATGGAGGATGGTGCAAACAATAAATAAGAAGGCAAGTATGATAAAGTAACCATTTTTAAATAAACATAAAAAGATGATGCATAGTAAAAAATAGGAATATAATAAAAATAGGAATATAAGCCCAACGAACACCTCCCTCTTCCAACACGTACCATCTTTCCAGATGAGGGTGAAGCCCAGCTGGAAGCGCTGGCGGGTGTAGCTGTCAGCGTGGCGCGGGCCAAGGCAGGACAGCAGCGCCGGCGGCACGCCGGCCACAGATGAGTGGACGTGGACGGTGGAGAGAACCCGGTAGCGTTTGCATAGCAACCCATGGAGTACCATCAGGGAGAGCGGAGGCCGGTTTGGGTTGGCGTTTATCACTATGTCTCTGAGTGCACCAAGGTCCTGTTTGAGATACCAGGAGGAAGAGGAGGCGAGGATGTAAATGTCCTTCAGCAAAAGTGAAATTCTGCTGAGATTCTGAAAGACTTGACCGTGACCAAGTGTCAGGCAGTTTTACTTGAGATCGGCAAGTAAATATATAGAACATCTGTATATTTTGCCCTGACTTCATATGTATATTGAGTTCCAATCTCATCTGCTATATTGCACTAACCTGTACATACCTGCTCATTTAACTAATCAGCATTTAACTAATCTGTATACAACTTCTCTAAATTATCTGTATATAACTACTTCTCTTGCACTTCTGATTGAATGCTAAACTGTCTTTAGTTTCCTTGTTTTTATACATGCGTACTGACCATAAAGTTTAATCTAATCTAAATGCTCAACAGGATGTCCCTTCTCCAGGCATAAATATCCTGGACTACCCGCACTTCCTCACCTTCCCAAGAAGCGAGTCCAGGTCTGAGGTCCCTGTGAAGGCTGTGGCGGTGGAGCTTTGGGAGATGTTAGTCAATGTCACGTCTAGGTCGGCGTCTGGGGTGGTCACGGTCTTGGCCAGGCCCTCCACGGCAGCCTTCAGCTCGTAGAGCCTGCGCATGATCTCATCTTGACGCAGCTCCAAGGCTGCCACGGCTGGGTCCACCTCCCCACCGTTCTACAGAGGAAGGGATACAGTGAGCGGAGGACAGGTTCCAACGTTGATCAACTATCAGTCAGCATTATTATAATCTGGATTCGGTTTCTGGATTATTTTTTTGCATCTGTCATAATTACACATTAGTACGCTCATTTACCAGCAACAGCAAATCAAGCTACGTCCGCCAACACAACCTAGAACAGCAGGACAGTAGTTGCATATACACTACGATGTCTCATGTTATCAGCCTAAATGAAATCTACGAATTATCTAACATTATGTAACCGAAGACAACTATGCACACAGTGCCACTTGATCGCTGTAACTCCAGTATTGAGCACATGGTGTTGCATCAGCCAAGGGTTCGTAAAAATAAAATATGAAACCAATTTAACCTCGGTGCACTATATCAACTGGGCCCAAGATCTTGCTAGCTAACGTTTTATTGTATTGGCGGAATACGTAGTTAATATATTACCGGATGAGTTCGATGAGTTAAGAATGAATGCATTTGAAGCATTTTAGTGTACAGGTTAGTCATCTATGTCCAAATGAAATGAAGTTACCTGAAGAGCATGTTCGGAGCAGCTGCTTGCTTGAACGTGGACATTCGATAACTTGTACATGCACGTTGGCAAATCAATCTTTATGTCACTCCCATTGATGGGTTTTACCTGGTACATGGGCATGATGTTGAGGTTTAATGTGCACGAAAACCAATTTTACGACCAAATCCCAGCAACAGCTGACTTCTTGACGAACTAACTTTGTCGAAACCACGGCGGCTACGTGCTGTTCATGCCTTGCATGAAAATGTCAGCCTCAACACGGAAGCGAACTTCGGTGAGTTGCCTCCAAATGTTTCAAAAGAAAGGTCAACACCATTACATTTACATCAGAATCAGAATCTATTTTATTCGCTATGCAGGATATACAAACACAAAATTTACTTCGGCAGAAAAGAGCATAGAACATATATGTAACATAATAAGAAGGGTAAAACAGAATTAAAAAATAATTCAAAATACAAATTAGATACAAATAAGATAAAGTAAAAATGTATTCATTTAGCACACGCTTTTATCCAAAGCGACTTACAAATGTACTTTTTGTGTTATTTATATGCACACTTATTTGGTATCCCGATTAATTACTTAAAGGCTCCGTTATATATTTAAAATATTAAACTTAATTGTTTAATAGTGTTATGTTTATCTGTTGGATGTCAGATCACGCTCTTATTTTGAAGACGAGTTCTCCAAACCGGATTTTGGGGGGGAGGACCTAGTACATGGATGTCTATGAGTATGGGTAAAGGTAGCCGTCATTTCCGGTGAAAGTGGAAGCACATCATTGAGTTCCAGAATATATGTTAATTTTAACAGCGTTAATGAAATGTATTACTGAGGATACACTTCAATAAAAATAGATAGACCTTTATGAAATTGGGGCATGTGGAAAATGCTATAAATTGTATTAATAGGACGGGGACGTTGCCCTGAGCTTACCAACTCAACATCACCCAGTAGAGGGCCTTGTAGTACAAGATGTCCACCAGAACCCATATTTTTCAAAGAAATGCAACTGTTTTCTGGCTAACACACTTCTATCACACTTATAACAATAATTCTGGATAGCATAGAATGTAATGTAAAATTTTCAGAATTCTGGTCTAGGCTCAAGGGAAGTATTTAGAAGCAGATTGCTATAGAGGTGTTCAAACTAGTGTGGTGGATAGTTTTAAAACAAAAATCTATTTGACAATATCAATACCTCTAAATACCTTTCACAACATTTGTGTATTTGAGAGTGTCGTGTTCCTGTGTGTGGGCGCATACCTCTTTAGAGAGGCTCAGTTAACGGAAGATGAAGTCTCCTGTCGACAACGATGACTTTGTAGACACTCAGAATTTGTATTTATTTGCCATGCAGGTTACACAAACACAGAATTTAGTGTGGCAGGATGGAGCAAACAAAGAACATCTACGGAACTTAAAGATTACAAATAAAAAGTAGGAAATAGCTATACATGGATAGGAGTATATAAAAACTATAAAGAGTATGACAGTTTAAAAAGTATAATGTATATGGCTGAGAATAGGGGGGGTGGGGTGGGGGGGTTACACATACAGCACAGGACCAAATTATTTTACACAAAGAACTGTACTGTGCTGAAGTGCCAGTGTTTGAATGTGTGTTGGCCTTTCCTCTCCAGTTTGTTTTCTATGACTGTTGCTGACTCAAGCTGTCTGCTCCCTGCTTCTGTCTCATGTTACCGTATAGGGAACAAAACGGACAACTTGACTTTCCAGGAAACATCTTAACACATTGCAAACCTGGAGACCATTCACTATGATTAAATGACATATCTAAAGTTCTAAATGTATTTGATAATACAAGATATTTTCATTAATTTCAACCTGGCATCCCTATCTCTAGTCAGGTGGCTCAGCGGTTAAGGGTTGGGCTCATGATCGTAAGGTTGTGAGTTTGATTCCCAGCTGTGGCTATGTGACATTGTGTCCTTGGGCAAGGCACTTCACCCTACTTGCCTCAGAGGGAAATGTCCCTGTACTTGCTGTAAGTCACTCTGGATAAGAGCGTCTGCTAAATGAATATTTATTTATTGTATTTATTTATCTCAACCCACCTATTGGACACAATCCAAAAAGCGTGTAAGTTAGCCTACCAAGTCACATCCTGTTCACCTTCATCCAATCAGCTTGCTGTCAGGGTCCTCTCTGAATAGGGTTACGCTACTCTCATATCCTCTGTACATCCACTTCACACACACAGACACAAACACACACACACATGCACATCCACAGAGCCAAAAACAGAAGGCGGTGGAGAGAGAGAGATTTAATTAAAACGCACAATTGAGTTTGGTGTCCCGACAGCTTGTTAACCCTGAATTATTCACTGGTTGTTGAGGTCCTGGTCGCAGAGTAAAGGGCCCCTGGTCCCCCAGGAGCCCTGCTGAGGTAATGGCCAGATCTGATGGCCACAGTCGGACTGGGGCCTCGAAAACTGACCCTGGCCGGCTGAAACCTGACAGTGTCCAACAGTTCTCTAAATCATGTAGAAACAAGGGCGGAGAGGGAAAAGGACCCCAGGACACTGCTGTGAGATTGTGAGTGATGTACTGTATTTGTGTGTGTGGGTGTGTTGAGAGTAAAGAGAGAGGGGGAGAGAGAGAGACAAAGGAAGACAAGGGAAGTGTCCCAGGGTGCGAGTGGCAAGGACTGTTTTCTTTCTAGTTGAATACGTATTTTGGATATTTCATAAAAACTGGTTTATTCAGAGGTACAGCATCGAGCTTCAGTCTGCATAATTGACTACATTAATTTAGCAGACACTCTTATCCAGAGTGACTTGCAGCAAGTACAGTAAAGTGTCTTGCCCAAGGACACAACATCATATTGGCATAGTCAAAGGTTATTTTTGATTGCGAGCCCAATACCTTCACCGCTCAGCCACCTGACTCAGTCTACAAATAACATTCAAATAATGGTCTTCCTTATCTTAAAACGTTTGCAGTTTTTGGTGTTATTAACGATAACAGTTACTGTACAGAGCACCATCCCACTTCTGTCACACCAGGCACATACATAAACATTGTTCTAGTTCATTGCACTTTTTTGTTAACTGTACTTGTTGATTGCAAACCACGCCTCCTTTATCTAACCAGGTCATTTACATGTATTCATTTAGCAGATGCTTTTATCCAAAGCAACTTCCAAGAAAGAGCTTTACAAAAAAGCATTGGTCACAGATCATAACCACGAGATAGCCCCAAACATTACTTGTAGTCAGATTTTGAAGCAGACATTGTGGGAAACCAAACAAGTGGACAAATGAGGATAGGACTCTTTCTTATCTGATGGTGTTCTCTCATTTGGAAAGGTCTCAAAAAGTGCTTGTCTTCCTTCTCACCGCAGCAATTCATTGACTTATTTAAATAAGGCATCTGTTTCTAGAAAGCAAACATGCTGCTCTGCTGATTGACGCATACTGTATGTACCAAACTGTTGATGCAAACACCAGTCACGCCTGAGGTACAGCATTACCTCCATATCAAAATACAATCCGTAAGGCGTTACTCGGAACTTGCTCAAATTGGCTTTGTTTAACAGTTCTGAGAACTGCAATAAGGCTAGACAGGAATTTAGACACCCTTCCCTTATCAATATAAATGGCTACTGATATGCATACCATTCATTGAGAAGGTAGAGCATCATAACAGAGAGCTAAAACAGCATGTGTGAGAGGACAGACAGTGCTGTCATCCCCTGCATTATGGATGTTTTCCTGCACAAAAGCTTACAGGGCCCATTCAGTCGTCCCAAACGCATTTGGTTAAAACTTTTATGACATCCTCCTGTGTTCAGCCTATCAGGTAACGAAAACATGGAAGAAGACAGCATGAGTTCGGTCACAAACCAACACAGGGATGAAAACACAAATCGAAGCCATATTTTGTCGTTGTCGTTGTCCCCCCCCCCACATCCTCCAGATTCCAAATCTGAATCTTGAGCGTCCACCCTTCTTCTTTGACAGCCTACGTCTGCTCCTTCCCCTCACTTCTCCGCCATGAACACATCAATTTGTTATCAGCAGAGGATGGGGTGCACATTAAAGTTTCAGACAGACTTAATAGGTAAGGTGAGCTTGACACTCCTTCTTAGTTTTTTGGTGACAATGAAGGCTTGGCATCAATTATTGAACCACAAAGTGAGAGAGAGAGCGAGAGAGAGACAACAAGAGAAAAATAGAGAGATGGGGGAGACTGGAGGGGGGGGTGGGGGGTGGACGGGGGGGTTGGTGAATGGTGTAGTGTGGTGCACATTTTGTTAAAATGACTCGTGGCCCTGTGGAATGACACTCAACTGACAAATCCGATTTAAATTTTGTATTTATTAGACTAACACTGCAATATCGCTGTCTCTGCGTATATACAGTGGATATAAAAAGTCTACACCCCGCTGTTCAAATGCCAGGTATTTATCATGTAAAAAAATTCCATCAAGATAAATAATTTCACAACATTTTCCACCTATAATGTGACCTGTACAACGCAATTGAAAAATAAACAGAAATCTTTCAGGGAGATAAATAAATAATAAACAACTGAGATAATGTGATTGCATAAGTGTGCACACCCTTTTATAACTGGGGATGTGGCTGTGTTCAGATTTAAGCAATTACATTTAAACTCATGTTAAATTGGAGTCAGCACACACCTGTCACCAATTAAAGTGCCTCTGATCAACCCCAAATAAAGTTCAGCTGTTCTAGTAGGCTTTTCCTGAATTTTTTTTAGCCACATCTTCCAGCACAAGCCATGGTCCGCAGAGAGCTTCCAAAGCATCAGAGGGATCTCATTATTCAAAGATATCAGTCAGGTGGAGAAAATATGGCACAACAGTGACATTACCAAGAACAGGTCGTCCTTCCAAAATGTATAAGACGAGACGAAAACTGGTCAGGGAGGCTGCTAAGAGGCCGACAGCAACGCTGAAGGAGCTGCAGGAATTTCTGGTAAGTACTGGCTGTGTAGTACATGTGACAACAATCTCCCGTCTTCTTCATATGTCTGGGCTATGGGGTAGGGTGGCAAGATGGACGCCTTATCTTACAAAGAAAAACATCAAAGCCCATCTTAATTTAGCAAAAAGACATCTCAAATCTCCCAAACGCATGTGGGAAAATGTGTTATGGTTTGATGAAACCAAGGTTGAACTTTTTGGAAATAATTCCAAAAGGTATTTTTGGCGCAAAAACAACACTGCTCATCACCAAAAGAACACCATACCTACAGTGAAGTATGGTGGTGGCAGCATCATGCTTTAGGGCTGTTTTTCTTCAGCGGGAACTTAGTCATGGTGGAAGGAATTATGAACAGTTCCAAATACCAGTCAGTGTTGGCACAAAACCTTCGGCTTTCTGTTAGAAAGCTGAAGATGAAGAGGAACTTCATCTTTCAGCACGACAATTACAATAAGCACACATCTAAATCAACCAAAGAATGACTTCAACGGAATAAGATTGAGTCCAGACCTGAATCCCATCGAACATCTGTGGGGTGATCTGAACAGGGCTGTGCACAGGAGAGGCCCTCGCAATCTGTTAGATTTGGAGCGGTTTTGCATAGAAGAGTGGGCAAATATTGCCACATCAAGATGTGCCACGCTAATAGGCTCCTACCCAAAAAGACTGAGTGCTGTAATAAAAGCCAAAAGTGCTGCAACAAAGTATTAGTTTAAGGGTGTGCATATTTATGCAACCACGTTATTTTAAGTTTTGTATTTGTAATTTTTTTTACTTCATGAAAACCTGGCATTTGAACAGGGGTGTGTAGACTTTTTATATCCACTGTATGTGCAGAAACACTCTCAGTCTCTTCCCCTGTAATGTGTTTAAACGGTGACATTAACTGGTATAATGGAGATGATAATGCTTGAAACTCACTGGGTAACTAAATCTTGGTGTTCTGTGCCAAGTCATGGTCCGTAGACACACCAAGGCTAACACAACAAAGGGCATCTTCCACCTACTGGGCTTTAGTGTAATACCTTAATACCTTAATAAAGTATTCTGAATCTGAATACCTCTCCATTCAGATCTCAGACAATCTGGACTTTTCACTACAGTAATACAAATATCACTGCCAGGTGTCAGTTGCCTCGATCTTGATGCAAATCTGGCTGCAACAAAGTGCTGTGCTTAGCATTTCTATGAGAAATGGCGACCATTTCAGTGTGTCCACAGCACTAAAACCCCAAGTTGACCTAGCCAGTGATTTAATCAGAGATTAAGCCATGGAGCGTAATGAAGAATCTCTCTTTACTCCCTTTTATCTGTGACTCAAAACAGACCAATCTAAAACATCACAATAAACTTGATTTTGCAAGCTCTTTGGTCCTATGACATATTTGCGACATAAGGGCAACTGATAAAGACAGTGTAAATCACGTCTGTCAGATACCTATTATGGCTTGTGGACATCCCAGAGACAAAATGCTGATCCATCATAGAAGAACATAATACAAAGAACATCATTCAACCTTGGTGTTTGCAACCGATCTGCTTGCTGACGCTCCCGTTCTCTCCGGTTCTGCACGCTGCCTCAATCTGAGCGCAGCGTCGCGCGGCCACGCAACAGCAGCATCCCTCCACCACCCTGCCCTTGGAGCCTGATAATCTGCTCGTCACATTATCTTGTTCTACAGTCGCCCCCCACCCCAGCCGTCAGCGCAGGCCGGTTGGCTCACATTTCCTTCCTGTTTACCAGTCACGGCTGCTGACCCCACCAGGGTCACGGCTCCATTGTGTCCCCTCAGCTTGGGTTACCCACTGGCTTCCCCAGCCTTAGCCCACTCCCATCCCCTCCCCATCTCTCCCTACCTCTGCTCCCCACTGCCTGTCATCCTGCCAGCATCCACAGCAATGAGGGCTCACGGTTGTCGCTCTGAAGTCTGATACCTGATTATGGCCATATGGTCTTGTGTGTGAGTGCTTGCATGTTTTTGGATTTGCATGTGTGTATGATCTCTGATCTTAGAGAACAGTAGCATGGCAACGGTCTGACCAGACAAGTCCTTCCTGAAACTCTCTGAGATCACTAGGAGAACCACATGCTGTGTTCTGATGATGCAACACTATTAACTTGCTATGTACCCATTGAGCTCATTTTAATAAAAACCTAACGCCAGAGCGCACTGTAAAAACATCTGGCTTTGTACCGTTTATGCACTGTAATTAGAGTTCAGTGTAGCGTAATTTCCTTAATCTATACTGGGATTAACTATATTTCGAAGTGCAACAGCTGCTGAAATGGAATGGAGGCTGTCCATGCAGAGATTGGCGTTGTGTCAGCGCGAGCCCTCAGAAACAGATTTCGCTGTAGCCGTCCTCAACTACTCAGGAAGGACATCAAAGAAATGTGAGGTCATTTCCTAATTTTGACTGTTAAACCTCACCACACGCTTGTTTTGTGCCAGGTCTACAAAATCATGTTTTTTTCAGAAGGGGAAGTGAGTCGTGTGATTAAATAGTAATACACTATCCAGCAATACAGGTGTACTCACAACACACACAGCAAACACCAAATTGTCTTTCAACTACCAGGGAACTCTTATCAAACCTGGCGCCGGTGCTAACCCTTCGCAGGGTTTTGCAGGGAGTGGTCTGAAGTCCTTACAATCCTATAATGACCCGGTAACTTTTTTTAATATCCAGGTGTTCTACTAATACTAAGGTTCTTCCCTTGTGATACATCGGACTCTGTACTTGAGTGTCTGGGTGAGGAGGGGTGGGGGTGGGGTTGGACTGGGGTGGGGTGGGGGTGTTGGTGTAGCTGCTCAGAGGTGTAAAGGCTGAGACTGTCTACTGAATAATGCCTGAGTCAGCATCTTTGTTTCCTGCTTTCCCATCAGGAACTCGTCCTGTGAAACTTATTATGTGACACAACATGAACAAATCTGTAATATTTTGGCGTCATTACTCTTTTTGTTAGTGACAGGTATGCTGTGCCCAAATTGGAACCTAACACTCATGATAAGCTTGTGTCCAGCCTTCAGACGGCAAATGGGTGATTTATGATTGTTTATGAATTAGAAAAAGCTGTTTCAAAAAGTCCAAAGTTTGAAGTGAAACTCACGCTTCCTTCTTGGGAAAGGAATTCATTAACAGCAAGTCAGACTGTTCTTTGAAAAGTTGTGTCTTTGTGTGTCTGATGTCGTGCAGACACAGTATTTATTACATTTAGCTGAGTGTTTTGTTAAATCTAACATTTATTAGTTGGATATGCGTTTATTTTGTTCATTTACGTTCTATTACATTGAGATAAAAGTGAGCATCATTAAAGATGGCCAGTTACTCTGGGAAAAACCTGTGTGTGTCTTGAGCAAGCATTCTGCTGAATGTGCTTTTTCAACTGTGTCTCACACACGACATGATATACAGTCCATCCTCATGAACGTCTGTCCGGGCCAGCACTAAAGTTCAAGCAGGTTTGTTTACAAAGCTGATGTCAGGTGTCACTTGATCTATCCACGAGGACATTCAGGTGTTCATCAAGGTCACCTTCTCAGCCTAACCTTCTGGTTCCAATGCATTTGAGTGTGTTCCCCTCTGCTCTCCCTCCCACAGACACACGTGTGACACGTGTGACACACACAGAATACATCACATACAAGCAGAGATACTGTAAGAGTCTGTGAGAAATGAACTAGGTTCAGCTTCATCTCATACTGAGTTGCTTCCAAAGTTTCACCATGTCAGGAATTTTGTTTTGGGTTTGTTATGTAATGGACGTCTGAGAAAGGTTTATTGTAGTCCAAGGATTTTGGTGTAGCGGTGTTATGGCTTTTTCGTCCTGACTGTGGCATTGTGTAAGAACGTTGTCGTATTCTTGATTGGCTGAGTCAAACGTACATAGAATAACAAGCAGGACAAATTGAACATGGATTTTATTTGTTTATTTTCTCAGTCATTTAGTTTGAGGTACATTTTGGGGCAATGAAGCTACTTAGACTGTCTAAAACATATGTGAAACCAGAAATTTAAACCTTTGTGAGTGTGTGGGTGTCTGTAGACCAGCGACTTTCCCCTCAAAAAAGCGGAAAAACTTTTCCTAATGCAGTGTGGAAAACAATGTACTAAGTGCTAGTGCTGAAGTAAGGTTAGGAGATGGAAGAGTGGGGTCCAGCTGTTTAGGACAACACCATGGCCTGGAACTCTGTAGGACAGAACAACAACACAGTCAAGATAGTCCCAGAGGTAAACAAGACTACATTAGACTACGGCTGAACGGTATTGCATGACCACAATCAAACAAGCTTCTGAAAACAATCATCGTTTTTTTTCCAGAGGATCTAAATCTAATTGAAGTCTCTGGAATCCTACCAGTTTGATACATGAACTATCAACTTTTAAATGAGCCAACCACATTCATTATAACATTATCACTGCTAGCATCCTCGCCAACATTATCATCCTCTTCAACTTTGTCTGAGTAGGACTGCATGGCTAGAATACGCAGCCAGGTCCAGCCTTGTTACGATTACAATAGACACTAAAGGTTGGGGGTAAGTTGGTAATGGTGCTCTGCATTATCAATATTTCACTAACCATCTGCTCCAATCTTGCCATCACTGTCATCATCAGCTGCACACAGGAAGGCCTTGGTTTCTTTATCAGTTAGAACACGAGCTCCAGCAGAGAACCTCTGAAGGAAGAACCTGACACACACACACAATATCGTAAGACTCCATGGGAACAATAATCGGTTAGCCCACACAGCTAACATCTTGATTAGCTCTCAGAAAAGTCTTATGACAAGTGAGTGCCCAATCAAATATTCTGCTGCTCAATGGTGGAAGACCAACACTTTTAAAACTGACAATGAAAACTGACTCTAATGGCATGGGCTATTTTGGCTCTTCATCCCAGAATTTAATCTGATATAATACAGTCAAACATTCAGCAATGACATCACCACACATATTTAAAAAGGCATATGTAATGTTATCAACAAAAGACATGAGGCTCAACCAACGAAAGAGTACTTTGTTGAAAGAGTGTCACGTTGCAGCCTTTTAAGCTCAATGTTAACATTCGGAAAATGATATACTGTGAACTATTTTACCTCCTTCTCAGGGACAAGATGAAACTCCACTATTCCACAATCTATCTACAAAGGGATGTAGATCGATTGGCTGAATGTAGCTTATTACTCACTTGAGTTCCTCTTCCTCGATATAGCCACTTGCGTCGTTGTCAAGAATGCCGAAAACATTCTTCACATCCTGAGGGCTCTTCTTGTTGAGACCACACAGCTGGAAGAACTTCTTGTGGTTGAAGGAGTCGGGTGCTGTGAAAAGGTCATGCGAGGTTTCAAAAATGTCATCGGCTGTTTCTCAAATACAGGGTTTGGAGTGTTTCTTGAACAGTAAACTGCTACGGTCTGTGCACCTGCCCAAATACACCTACACAGCTTGTAAGAATGAGAATCTTGCTGTAGATTGCCATCAAGGACAATTAATTTTGTACAGCTGTTAACCTTAAGCCTATCACTAGTCACAAAACTAATGAAGAAAGCAATAATGATATTAGTGGAAGATGATACCTTGGCAGTCCTTGAGAGCATTCTCAATTGCATCAGCAGAAAGGATGGATGTGAGAGACATTTTAATCCTGTCAAAGGAACAACGATTGAGAATTATTAACACATTGTGCCATATGCAGCGTATACAACAGTAATGCTGGTGGTAATACATCCGCTGAACACGTTGGCGGGTACGTTTTGAGATAATATCCTAAACAGGCTGTCAGTGCCATGACAAGCGCTTGAACTTCACGTTAACTTCTAATAAGTGTCTGCATTTTAACGCTTTATTTACAAATCAATGGTTCTAATGATAATCTGAGAGCAAATTTGGTGAGTGAAATAATAAAATGTCTGCTATGTCTGCATATAGAATGAATGTAGTCAACTTATGTTTTACACTCATCAACATCTGGACAAACTCCCATTGACCCTAAGCAGCCTGCACAGCGTGCAGTTTTCTGCTCGATAAGCAATGCGATATACTGACAGCATATCTCGTGTCCTATATTTTGCCAGAATGTAAAACAATCCATGTAACTGGCGTAAATGCAGATGTGAACCGAGAGATAGAAATGTAAACGCCAATGCAACCGAAGCAACGAAGCTTCCACTAAAAGAAGCGAATGCAATATCAAAGTAAAGGAGGAAGGGGTCCTGCGGACCGTAAACTTACCGCTTTGAGGATCTTACCCGGCTGTTGTTCAAAAAGATAAGTAAGGCTGTGTGGTGACTGCTGTCCGTCAAGGCTGATTTATATAGGTCTGATTGTGGTGACAATAGGGATTGCTTGAGTTACCTGTCTTTGTATCAAATTCTAACCGCCCGCCCCAGATCAAATTTCGTACCTAACTAATTAACCTTTACTATTTATAACGCACAAGGAATATGGACAGGACTGGGGACATCTATAGCCTAACGCCCTTGTAAATGACAAATTAAGTAACAAGTGCATTGTTCCACCCATACATCCCCACAATTCAACCCTCCTCCTCTTCCCCTCCCCTCGAATTATAACACACTAAAAGCGCAAAATACTAAATATGCTCTCTCTCTCTCTCTCTTTCTCTCTCTCACACACACACACACACACACACACACCCACACACACACACACACACACCCTTCCTAACCTCCTACAACAGCAGTCCCAAGAGGTTCTTCCTGATTTACCTCTGAATGCCAGGTTAGTTAAAACTAGATATGAAGTCAATAAAATACATTTTATACTACGTCTAAAGTGAAAATGTGGAAACTATATAAACAGTTATTAACATTTAATAAATGTTTAAAAGAAATCTTGGACAAAGGGCATAACGAGTTGGGAGTACAGAACCACGCACGTGACGTGCGTGCACGTCAACTAGAAGATGGTCCTTGATTGAACCTAAATCTTCCACGAAGAATATGTCACATTTGCCCTCATTGAGGCTTCATGCAAACTACCCAAATTGAATTCCCCTTTATTTTGGTGTGACACGCTTCACAACAGATGGAGACAGATTATCCGCTCCCAAATCTAATTTAACCCCAGCAAATACACACACGCAAACTCACAACTGGAATCCTAGATTATGGATTGTAATGATGTCAATGTGACCTTCTTGTTTCCCGCCACATTGCAGATGGAGGTAAATATTGAGCTATCGTTCTGTCATCCTGCTGATTCAGGGATTTGAGGTCATTCCTCTCATGTCACTCTTTAGCACAGATGATGCTGCATGATGGATAGACTAGTCATCTGAGTTCACCCGCCCGCCTTTCGTTTAAATGAAGGTTGGTTTGGGATGAGAAGCGATCACATCTTGTATAGCGGTCATACTTTTCAAAGAAAAGAGAAAATGGAGTCATGTGGGGCAGTCGGTTAGGGAGTCGGACTAGTAATCAGTAAGTACCTGGTTCGAACCCCAGTTGTGTACTTCGGCAAGCCACTTCACGCTTGCCTCGGGGGGAATGTACCTGTATTTGCTTAAAATCGCTCTGGAAAAGAGCGTCTGCTCAATGTAGATACAGCCTGAGCCATGCTTCATCAGGCAGATCATTCGTATTCAATGACATTGAAGTTGTGGAATTCAGTAAGGGACAATGTGTGTGTAGACCAGGGCTACTGGGCTTTTCAGAGGACACAGTCATACCCCCCAAGTGTCTTTGACAACGCTAATAAATGGATATGTCAGCGGTGAGGTCAGTGAGCAGATCCCTAAGAGAGTGTATACTGCTGCACGTCTGAGGGAATGTTATTACTCACCATTGGTCAAGGACAACGTGGAAAGTGCTTTCTGTTTGCATGTGTTGAGGGAGTAATACATGGACGTTGGACATGTGTGGCCTACAATCTCAATCTCAATTGTCCTTACTTTGCAGAATCCCAATTTTTGAAGGAAATTTCTTAGGCAAGTTTTCTCCTCAGTTCAAACAGACTGACGTCTGCCGCAATCCGATAGTTTTAGACGGAAATCCAAGCACACCCCCATAGCCAACGGGAGACAGACAGACCCAATAATCCTGATCTAGCTTGCAACAATTGAATAAAAACCGCAGGCTCTTGTAGGATGCATGCTCGCGTGGTGCAAAGTATGATACCATCTGCATGTAGCGTCCTTTACTTCACAGGATATCCGTGACAACATGTGTAATAAGCCTAAAGATAGTTTTGATAACATTACATCGGACACACAGAAACCCGGATAAACGCATAGGATTTTAGATTTTAGATAGAAGTTCACAACCTTGCATTCCTCTTTTCTTGGCACGTGTGTCACCCCAAATCAGTTATTAGAGCACCGATGGGCTATAGGCTATTTTGCGGTGGTTAGTGGTGGCTATATAAAAAAGCAATTTATGCAAGAACAGAATGGTCTTTTCTTTTTCAGAATTTCACCAATTATTAATGCAGGCGATCTTAGTAGGCTGACCCGTTCACCTGACCTTTGGAAAGGTACATTGTTTTTTTCAGAGGAGCATCCTGCGACCTATAAGTGTCAACGTCCGATGTCGACGTCTCTCCTTCAGGATAGTGCTCCAGCTTTAATACAGACAGAAACTCAATAGGCTCTCCCTAGCAAGATGTGAAAGAGAGACTGAGGACACCGGATCGAGCGCAGCGGTGCGCCTTACCCACCGGCGGTGATGTCATGCACCATGCTGATACCACGCCGCTTATACGGTTACGTGGCGATCATTTATTCATTTACATTTGCTAATTTTCTTTACAATCGAAATGATTGGCTACGACGAACCATCCCAGTGTTCTTAAGGGCAGTTTCATAGCTTTTTCGGAACAATACGTTGCGTTGAAGAAAAAGTGGGCGGATAATTTGAACTGACATTTGCCTTCCTTAATAACTATTTACCAATACTCTGTTTCAGCCATTTAACACTGAATAACTGAGCAAAGTATTCCCGGACTCAGATGTCTTCTTATCTGTCACCACCTAGTGGTTTGTTAACGTCAACACATGCGTTCACTGGGCCTGTTCTGTTTGAACTCCCCCATATGCCACCGCTGTTGAGAAAATATTAAATCAAATCAAAATTTATTTATATAGTCCTTTTTACAAGCATTGTAACAGAGGGCTTCACATATGCCCATAGAACTGCCCCTCAACCAACCTAAACTCTCAAGGAAAGCAAGGAAAAACTCCCAGAAAAGACACCTTGGAAGGAGCAATTCAGTGAGGGATCCTCTCCTCCAGGGACGGTTGGCGAAAGTGAGGAGCAGAACACAGGCTATATACTCATTAAGTCTGTCTATTGACTATAATGGAGTGTGTACAGCTGTGAATATATCATCCCCATAAACACTGAGATTGTGTGTGTGTGTGTGTTTGTGTGTGTGTGTGTGGCGAGGGGTGGGGGGGGGGGGGGGTGGGGGCATTGGCTGGCTGTGTTTTGTGGAATAGATTTGTTGGCTATAGCTACCACCTTGATTGTTGTTTATCTCTATAAATCAAATATGCATCAGTCCATATGTATGTTAAGCATGCTTGTCTTATGATCTAGCTTATGAGTTTTCATTAATGTCGATTGACTGTGAACGAAATTACAGGTGGGAGTTTTGATGTATTATTTGTGCATGTCTTCGTGTTTTACTTTTGAACGCATAAATAAAGCAACGACAGCTTAGGCTACTGCAAAAGAATAGTTATTCTTTTATCGTTCATTCCCGAAAAGTGCATCATTGATTTTACAGTAAGCAAAATTCATATTTAAGACATGAACACAACCGCGCGATACATTCACATTAATCATTTTTGACAGTGTGCCGCATGGAGGAGACTTCTCGTATAAGCAAATGTATAAAAATTATTTATATTCAGATGAAAAGGGGAGATCGTGGGCAATATTGTTCCTTCAGAGCAAGTGGTGTTGGTCAGTTGCAAATTATGCCTTAACCAAGGCAGCGAACTCTGCAAGAACAGAAAATGAAAGGTTTAGGAGACCATAATGTAGCCTACATTTGTATACATACATATATATATATACAGATATCTATATATAGCTATCTGTATATATCATGTGCTGTCAACGTAAAAAAGAAAAAAAATCGTACCATCAACTCCAATCATGCCGTCACCGTCGGCGTCACCAGCCTGGAGGAAAGCCTTGGTCTCAGCGTCAGTGAGTGCGCGTGCACCGGCGGAGAAGTTCTGAAGGAAAAGCCTAACGGGCCAAGCAAACAATGATACTTTTAGTTTATGCTGTTACTGCTCTCTCCCCTCCCCGCCCCTTTTGTCTGTCTGACTTGTCTTTAATTGGCTGTATGAGGATTCCCAGACTCAGCGCTTACTTGAGCTCCTCCTCCTCAATGAAGCCACTCTTGTCCTGATCAATGATGAAGAAAGCCTTCTTGATGTCTTCAGGGGACTTGGCGGTCAGTCCAACCTTTGCGAAGAAGGCCTTGTAGTTGAATGAATCAGCGGCTGTGAAAGTATCGTTTAAAGTTACTTGAGCGAAACAAAATGTGATTGCATTCACAGTATTAAGGCCTTAATGTCTTATTTAAGTTACATCACCGATACACTTTGCTATGTTCTTGTAATTCTGTGTTAAAAGTTGAGAGCTTTGAACGATACTTGAATGGCTACCTTTGCAGGCGTCCAAGGCTGCAGTGATGTCAGCATCCTTCAATACTCCAGCGAATGCCATTTTGAGCTACAGATAAAAAAGTGATTCGTCATTTAGCCTACTTTAAAGATTTGTTTGATGCAAAATAAAGTTTGATAATATGCTAAACCAGTCAGCCCCTACCCATTATAAACTACGAAATTATTAATTGAACTCAAAATAAAAATAGTCAGATTGGCTAGGATATTCCCACAGCCTATTAATTTACCTGGTTGGTTAACTACTGCATTATGTAAAAAAAAATCTAATAAACGACATAGACAGGAATTATATTTCCTCCAGGAACTTCACATTATAGGACTATATAAATAATTCCGTTATAACTGTTTATACTTGTATAAAGGTACCAATACTGCATGCCCCAAGTATACACACAACGAATCCTCTCCACGTGCAAACTGAAATATGGATGTCTCATTTCCAATCCCATTATTTTCATGTTTCTGCTGTTGGCTGTCTGACCACCAATCCATTTCGTGTCAGGTTTCATTTCAATCCGAGAAAGAAAATCTCAAGTTTTATCATCTGTCAGTCCAACGGAAAATGCATTTGGAAAAAAGATTTGAGACGAACGTTGATACTGAAACTTCACTGTATCCAGGGTAAGGCGTCCTCCGTGAAACTCACCTCTGATGTCTTGGGTGGTTACAGATGATACAGAAGACGTCGAACGACTGCAGTGATCTAGCCGTAGAGATTGCTGACCTTTTATACTTTCACTCTAAAGACATTTGAGGCATAATGTAATCGACACCGAGAGCGGGTGGGGCGGGGGGGCGACGGTGGGTGGTGGGGGTCCGGGGGTGGGAAAGTGCCTCAGTAGACAGGGACCAGTCTATTTTAAGTTTCGTAAATGAAGATGCTTAAAAGGTGCGCTCGAAAAAAGTCCTTAATATCGCCCAATGCTAAGAATATACACTGCTGATATGGATGAAATCGACGGTCGCTGGCCGAACACATTTTTGACTGGCGCAAATGGGTATAAGAATGGACTTCGGCGTGGTTTAACAACCGACTTGATACGAGCTTGGTAGCATATGTGATTTTAATTCCTCTTATTGATGCATTTGTGTTAAAGTGTCAACACACTACTTCATCGCCTATTTCCAAATCAATTTTTTGAATGTGTTCTTTAACGACTGTATTTTTAAGGATGGCAAATCATGTTAAATTGGTCTCTTTCCGTTTGCATTGTTTCTGCCTTGCAGTAATTACAGCAGTCCGTACATTTGTCCTATACTTATCGGTTGCATACTCCAGCGTTCTGGACCTAAAGGTCTGCATTTTATGACAAATGTATATCTCACACCAGGTATCCTATATATCGAATATTCAAAGACCAATTGACTGGAGTGAGACATAAAAATAGGCTAACTTAGAACTGGGAAACCGTTTGACATTGTAAAGCAATTCAGTATTCTTTTTTAACCTCGGGGTGGTTCCTTAAAAGTGTCTGCACAGATCTATCCATGCGGTATATCAGTCTTTTTTACGTTAATTATCCTGCAGGTGGCAGCACCAGCCCTATCCGAAAGTGTGTGTATGTGTGTGGTGGGAGCAAGGGGAGTGACAGAGTGCTGTCGGTGGAGATTCTGTGGTGCTGTCACAAGCTCTTCTGTGTCTAGACAATTAATGGGTTGAACCAAGCATATATAGGCTGTAATTTGATACAGTGTTTACAACTGCATTTTGACAGACCTGCTTTGCTTGGTTATGCTGTTTGTGCCATTGATTTCCCCACACCTTCAAGCTGTGGCTATATCAAAAGACAACAACAGGCTGCAATCATTGTAAATATTACTTGAATAAATGCTGTCTTTATGAAATAAGTGTTTTTTTTTGTCTTTGTGAATAAACCCAGTTTAGAAAAAGAATCCGCAGCAAACCTTGTATCAACCCCCCCCCCCCCCCCCCCCCCCCCCCACCCCACTCCCTTCCAGAGTTAAGCTATTTGCTAGAATGAAATATCCTGCTGATGCAACCTAGCCTATTCATAGTTCCCACCGCAGTGTCAGTTTGCTTCACTACTTTGACCCATTGACTAAAGCGTCATCCAGAGAATCTTGGAGCAGACCTGGGAACTAATTGAACATATGAAAGCAATCCCTTGCAAATCCCCCAGGAGTATCCAGGGCCAAGCCCAGAGGGACTCCCTAAGTATGCATGTGCCAGGACCTGGCCAAGCTCCTGCGGGTCTTCCCTCCTATCTGGGCAGGATTAGAACAGGTGTTCTACCCCTTGCCACCAGGAATGTAAGAATGCTGGGTGTGCTGAATTTCAGGCTTCTATTCAAATTACAAAATGAACACAGGGAAACCTAAAAGACCATTGTTAGATCAAAAGAGTATTTATTCCTGGTTTTTCACTCTTCCTCAAAAGTGCAGATAAAAGATTGTACAATTCTCACAAGCCATGTTTCAAGGAAAAACAATTCACTCTAGGGACATTGTGCTGAACTTTGAGAAATAGTCCACTGGTAGTTAAATAAATAACATATAAAAAATATTAATTCAACTAAAAGTAAGTGACTCTTGTTAGTTGTGATTCCATGAAATGCGGTGGACGTGGTCAATGGAAAGTTATGCCTTTACAAGGGAAGCAAACTCTGAAAGTAAATAGAATGAAACTACCATTAGTTTTGTGTGCACAACGTATTGAAATGGAGCCTAACAACTCATATATATACATATATATACACAATAGGACTAGGAAACATTCCCACAATGTTGAGCTTTTGTGAGTTTAAAAGTAGAAAGTTACAACAAAAAGTTGATTACAATATTGTGATTTGTCATGTTTCTTCTCACAATTATGAAAACGGTGCTAACTATGTGTTAACTCTGCCCAGCTCAGAGAGGACCCTCTAATTCTAAAACTCACTTTTAAAATACTGACTATATTTAATTATGCAGATCCAGTACCTAATAAAAGAATAATGTTCTGAACCATCCAATGACACACACTAAACTTTTTCTGAGAGCTTACCATCAACTCCAATCATGCCATCACCATCAACATCCCCAGCTGCCAGGAAGGCCTTGGTCTCAGCATCACTGAGGGCTCTGGCTCCAGCAGAGAAGTTCTGCAGGAACAGCCTGAGGGAAAATAGAGAGAGGGTGGTTGGGCTAGTTGTCCATGGAGCAGCATCCATCTCATATATAGTAGCGTTTGATGTGGTGTCTTATTGAAGCTGAATTACATTTTGGGAGGAAACCTAAAGGAGGTAGAAAGACCTAAATAGATAGTAGTAGATCGATTTGATCCATGACTACTCTTGTTCTCAGTAATTAAATTATAGATCATTTGCTAATAGCATAGGGCTAAGAGTCATACTTGAGCTCCTCCTCCTCAATGAAGCCACTCTTGTCCTGGTCAATGATGAAGAAAGCCTTCTTGACATCCTCAGTTGACTTGGCAGAAAGGCCAACCTTGGCAAAGAAGGTCTTGTAGTTAAAGCTGTCGACAGCTGTCAGATGAGGGAGGCGAAAAGAAGAGGTATTAGTGGTGGTGCAGCATTCCTAGTTTTATAACAACATGAACTTCTCATGATTTGATTCTTTATTCCTTTACTGAGAAACAAAGAAAGAGTAATTCTACAATGGGCCAGCATGAAGACTTACCTGCGCAAGCATCTATGGCTGCCTTAACATCAGCATCACTAAGAAGTCCAGCGAAGGCCATTTCTACTATCTAAAAATGAGATACGGATGTCAATGTTGATGATATTCTCACTTATTGTATAGTTACTAATATGCAAGATATGAAAATTATGGAATTGTTCGTCTAGAATAGACTCCTTAAGGTAAACTACTGCTGGTTCTAAAGTCAGCAGATACACAGCTTTTTATGGCCTAAATCTACTTTCAGAGACACAGTTTTATATTATGGCGTAAACTCTGCTTTTGGGCTCGATTTCACACATTGCTATATATTTCGCATCAGCAAATTCTAGATACAGAGTTAAAAAAAATCCAGCATACATAAATGATTCATTAACAAGCTTAGTTCCTACAACTGAAAAGCTCCACACCACTATACGCCATTTGCAGGGAAGCTAAAGTTAACATCAACAACTTATTCCAAGGGATGCTCCTCACGAAAAACACTTAAGTGATGCTGCTTCCATATTCAAAGCCCCAGATGCTACAAGTTACAGAAGGCATCTTGACAACTTGACTTAACAGTTCCTCATAGGAAAGACTGCCAAAACAGAAGAAAATCCAGGTTTGATGTTTTTTTATGGGCCTATTTAAAAAATGGCCTCCAGTGTATTTCTCTACATTCCACTTTGACTTAGTTGTCCGGTTGTCCAAAACCATTCTGATTCCATATTCTCTAGTCAGATATATTCCATGGGAACGCCGTTTCAACGAATCCTCATTAAACGCCAAGCACTCGCAACCAATCAACGACTTGCGCTCTCCGCTCAAGAACCCAGGAAGCGCGTCTTCCACTCACCTTTGCTCTGCGTTGAGGCGAGTGAAAACCGGAAAGTTGGACTCGAGTGGTTGCCTTGGCTCTTTTCACTGGCTTATATATGCTCTAGCAACACCATTTACAGAGACTTGAGTATGAGTATCAGGTAGCCCACCAAGATGCAACGGTTTTCAAAAAATGTGTCTAGTGGTCTTAAGCTATATTTAGTTTAACAAATGAGTATGCTCAAAATCGAATGCGTTAGGGTATATTGACATGTTAGACGTCCTGTAATTTAAGTGGAGTGACTTCATTGGTCATCTATTCATAAATGGTGTGTGGTGTTCAAAAATATTTTACATTTGTTGTTTTTGAGATGTCATTGAATCCCAGAGCATTTTCAAAGTAGGCTATTTCAACGTACTTTAGGCACATAGGGCCTGTACAGCAGTTCCTGTAGATTAGGTTTCGGTTTCGAGGAAATACGTTAAGATATGCCTACCTTTCTACTGCTGATAGGATAAGGCTACTGATTGATTTGTATGAATACATTTCAATATACAAACAAGTGTATGGGTCTTTGTGATTTAAATCCTATATTTTGGCATGTTGTCAGGGATTACAAACGTTTTGCTTGAAATTCAATAAGGTAAAATTCCATGTCGTTTTTCTTCATTTGCCAGATAAGTGAAAAGTTAAATGTTAAAGGGAGAACACCATGGACTTGAAGTATTTGAAAGCTTTACCGAAATTAATGTGTGTTATTTAGGTAGGTACTGGATCAACCATGCAATGGTTGCCTTGTTCAATTGGCCTACCATTGCATCTTTAAATGTGCAGATACAGCTAAATGTTTCTCACATCAAAGCTGATGGCCTGGTAATCTTAGTACATGATCCATGTCCTTACATAGGCAATAGAGAGAATCCCATAGGAAGCCTATTTATGTGTACGAACTAGACCAGCATTGGCTGGTTTCTAAAACTGATGGCCATACTCCAGTGTCAGTTTTTTCCATGCAGCGTTTTACGCAATGTCACCAGAACACTAGCTGTTTATTTGTTCTCAAGTTTACTTAGCTATGGCTTTGAAGCGCTTGCAAAGCAATCTAAAGAGATTTGTTGGCCAGGTTTCACTTTTCACATACATCTACCATTAAATGGTCATATATTTAATTTAATTGGTCTTAGTATACCCGGTTCGGGACTGTGCCTACATTGTGTCCTTGGGCAAGGCACTTCACCCTACTTGCCTCAAGTACTGCTGTACAGTAATCCCTCGTTTTTCAAGGGGGTTACGTTCCAAAAAGCACCCGTGATAAGTGAAATCCGTGAAGTAGAAACCTTTATTTATTTATTTTAACAATTATTATACTGTACAATTACATTTAAATTAAAGATTCATGCATTCCGTAATGACGACCTACAGCCGCGCAGCTTTTACCCTCCTTTAGCATGTCCAGAAGTGTAACTTTTTCTGCGACTGTTAACATCTTCCATATGTACCCTGCCTACGGCCCGGAAGTAACTGGGATAGGCTCCAGTCACCCTGACCCCTAATGAAAATAAGCGGAAGAAAATGAATGAATGAATGTTAACATCTTCCTCTGCCTTTTGGGCCCGGCCGCAGGTGCCTTTGTCGGTGCAGAACGTTTTGTCGACATTATTGGTTAAGATAATTTGCTTGTACAAGAGACATTTACGTGTATTTTTATTTGGCTGTTTGTTATCTGTTTTGCACGTGTACAGTGCATACAGTATTACAGTAAACCACAACGTTATTGACGCACAGGTAGAGAAGAAGCAGAGAGACTGTTCAGCCAATCAGAAAGCAGAACACAATGCACGATTAAAGAAAAACGTGAAAAGTGAACCGGGATTACTGTACTGCTGTAAATCAATCTGGTTAAGAGCGTCTGAGAAATGACTACATGTACAGTAGCCTACAGTAGGCTAAATGCAATGTAAAGTATAGTTCGTCGTTAACGCTAGTTTTCGAAACTAGCTCCGGCATATTGTACGAAACGCGCAGGTTTACGCACTTAAAACATTAGATTTCGAAAGATAAAAATGTTATGATGATTGAGTGAAAGTTTTAAGTAAGATAAGAATTTGTTCATAATACGCGTTTTTCTGCGGGGCGTCCCTGAAGAAGGGTGGTGGGGGATTCTCCCTTTCAAGTGGAGAAAACATGATGCATTTTCTCCAGTGGTTTCCCATGACCCACTGTCCCGCATGTTTTAGATGTTTCCCCTTTCCAACACACCTGAAGATATAAATGGTCCTAATCGGGCTTCTGCTGAGATTCATAATGACCCATTTATTGGAATCAGATGTATTGGAGCAGGGAAACATCTAAAACATGCAGTACAGTGGGCCCATAGGTCCAGGATTGGGCACCAATACTCTAGGGTGCATTACCAGTGGACAAACTATGCATCTTACTCACACATAGTAACATGAGTCAAACATATTACGTAATATTAATGTTTTTATTATGCAAAGATGTTTGCGTAAAATATTGCCTTTGGCGTACCACACCCTGGCATTACTAAAGATATCCCTGCCTATAAGCTGAAATCAAACTTGCATCGCTGAACTGTGCGAATAGCCGGTTAATCAAGGGATGTTTGTACAGTCCAATGTATTGCATGCGTCTTGTAGGCAGCAAGCTTGGAAGACAAATACATGAGGAGCCTATTTATGCCTATGCCTGTGCCCCCCCATCTTATGCACCTGGTGCCCTTTTCATTTGTTTGCTCTTGCCCCGAAGACCCCCACTGATTGCTCACATACTAGAACTAAATACGACGGATTAATTTGACACCTCTCCAGCAGAAGGCAGTATATATCCTATATATCCTACATACAGTAAGTATGTCACATTTCTTGCTTGAACATTTCTGATGACTCTGTTATCTGCAGACATGCTACCACTCTACAAAAGGTTAATTGTGCACTCCTGCATTCATCAAGTCATAGCAAAGGCTGACTTAACATGGCCTGAAATGTAAACAAAGGGATTCTTCATGGCTCATCCATCCATCATTATATCTTACTATCATAGAACTCTACTGTGATTCACTGCTGTGCAGAGCATTAAAACGGTTCTCTGATTCACTTGCTGGCATTTGGAGGACCTAGGCACTGTCCGTGATTGCGTGCTTCACTCAAATCAAGCCAGAGCATCTCACTCACTGCTGCTGTGATAAATGCAGCATGCACTGACTGCCTATGGGCACTTTGCTTTTATCATCACATTCAGAGAATCTCTTGTAAGCAGAGAAAAACTGAGAAATTGTTCCCTGTCTAATCAGTCATTTCATTTTTCGAACAGTATGAGCAAAATGAGGCATTAGGGGTTTCAAATTTTTTTATTACATTATTCAGGTTGCGTAATTGTTCAAACATTCAATAAAATGCACACCTAAGTTTATTATGTTTTAATGTTAAATTATGTTTGCCTAGGGAAACATAATGCTCCAAAACACCAAACCAGAGACTTTGTCAGTCAAGTATTGGTAAGCCTTCCATTCAACAAGAGAAGTGTTTGGGGTTCCATACATCGTAAAAGGTTACACTGTAACAGGTTAAAAATTTGTATATTGTAAAAGGTTACAGAAGAAAAATGGACAGCCGTGATGAGAAGGGAACCTTCATTTCAGCAAAGCGCAGAACTCTGGAAAAAGAACAACAGAAAAAGGCACAAGGTTTAATAAACATAGGGTGAGGTCAGGTGGTAAACGTCAGGTGGCTGAGCTGTTAGGGAGTCAGGCTAGTAATCAGAAGGATCCTGGTTCAAACCCTGACTGCGCAAACATGATGTTGTGTCCTTGGGCAAGACAATTCACCCTACTTCCCTCAGGGGGAATGTCCCAGTACTTGCTGTAAGTCGCTGTGGATAAGAGCATCTGCTAAAAGACTAAATGTAAGGTGCATGATGGGGATACGGTGTGTCGGGATGCTGTTTCAATCTCTTGCAGTTGGCTCTGATGACAATGGAGGAACGCAAATTTACCTTCCATTCCGATCTTGCCATCCCCATCTTTGTCTCCTGCTGACAACAGGGTCTTGGTCTCTGTCACAGTGAGTTCCCTGGCCCCCGAGCAGAAGTTCTGCAGGAAAAATCTTACAAATGTAGCAGAGAACCCCAATTAATATATATATTTTTTGCCAGACTGTATACCTTCCCGCTAAAGTTGTCTCAGTTCATGCTGATGTCATCACTACAAGCTTTCTTCACTACGTCAATTCCACACCAGTGACCCTCAGACTAATTTGGGTCAACTCTTACTTTAGCTCCTCCTCCTCTATGTATCCACTCTGATCCTGGTCCAGGACGGTGAATACTTTCTGACCATCAGCCTCAGGCCTGTCGCTCAGACCTACTTGAGCAAAGAAGGACTTGAAGTCGAATGTGCCTGGAGCTGTGGGGGAAAGTGGAGAGAGGGAGGGTGAATGAAAGATGTTGCGAGAGTGAGAGCATGAGAATGGAACGCAGAAGGAGGATGAATAGAGAAATGTCACATTTACTCATGCGCTCAAGCAACTTTCGTTTTACTACTGATGACATTTCTCAATACAGCTCCCTCAGCATTTTACTGTCACATGAGCCCATCCACATTGTAAAACTACTTTACATTATGCAATCTGAACACTCCAGCAAACACACCATACCTTAGGCAATCCATTGACAATAGAAAGTGGCTGTGAAGATTCGACTTTATAAAACAAATTAATATGTTCACTATTTACTCGCAGTGTCACCCATAGCATGACATCTCCTCAGCTATTTTTATGAAACAAGGAGCCCACAGTAAACAAGCCATGTAATAAGTTGTCATTAAACAAAGAATAAAAGATGATGGTATTCAGAATTAAAGTGAACATACGCTTGTCATTTGGGTTTATTTTAGATGGTGTGCTATAGCTGCACTCTGAAGCAGATGTAATGCTCAGAGATAAATAATTAAGGGCTGCTGGGCTGTGAAATCTGCATGGTTGGCGTGATTTGGTCTTCTCCTGACAACTCGCCATAAACACCGAGGTATCTGGGTAGTAACTGCTCCCTAGCCTTCCAGCTGCCAGGTTACCTGGATACACCCTTCCCCCACCTAACAGGTAAATAACCTCGTGAGACTGGGAGTGGATCTATCTGTGTGTATTCATGATTCTGCTTACGTGTGCATGTATGTGTGTGTGAATGGTGCCTGCCTCACCTTGACAAGCCTGGACAGCAGCCTTGATGTCCTCATCTCTCAGCATCCCTGAAAGTGCCATGGTCCTTAATGCCTGCGGATGTAAAGAAAAAAGTGACTATAAATAAAATAGACACACGTCTTTAGCTGTAAGATAACAAAGCATTTACTGGGTGAAACCTTACAAGGTGTGTGTGGCATCCAGCTGAAAACTAATTTGATGACCCTCAAGTGTTAAGAAGTCGAGATGCTCTGCGTTTTATATAATGTCAGTAGCATTTTCTGATGTTGAACTTGACTAGGATGAAAGTTTAATGTAAGTACTTTTGTTCAAGCACAAGACCTTGAGAGATCCTTATGAATCTATTAGACTGAGTCGGATTGAACAAAAGAAAACACTCATTGCTTCTGTAATTTTAACTAACTAAGGAACACAAATGCACAAACATATACAACATTTAAGTAAGTCAAACAAATTGTAAGGATCACGATAATGATAGTAAAATCCTTCTGCATGCAGAGTCTGTAGCTTACCGTTAGCCTGATGAAGAGATCCTGTCTTTGATCCTGGGATGTACAGATCTCTGTCTTGATGCGTGCCTACTCAACACTCCACTCTCTTGCAGCTTTGTGAATCAGAGTGTAAGAGCGTATATGACGTCTCAGTCCACAAACCCTGGGAGATTCATCACCTACGAAGCACCAATCCCCTTCATCTGTGCATTACAACATCATTTTTTCTTTTCTTTTTTTTTGCCCTTGAAACTTAAATTACCATCTGACCTTGCTTTTATTGTATTTTTGGGCAAAAGGCAATATGATCAAATCACTTATTGCTTTAGTGAATTTAACTGTTATTGTCATTATTGTATTAGTAAAAAAAATTATATATATTTTTTTATATATGTAAAAAGGATGAACAATTGTTTAGTCAGCTATTTAGGAAGATGACCAATTTGAGTATCAAAAATAAAATACTGTATTATAAACCAAAATATCAATGTTTACCACACCAAAGTCAAAGAGGACCACACTGCATGACCTCGATTTGGAATCAATCCCACATAATGTCTCATTTGGTTCTTTATTATAGTCCAATCATATTCAAACAGAACAATAAGGAATACTGTAATGATTTTATGTGAGCAGTTAGGTGAAGTTCATGATTTGCTACGGTACATGTCCATCTTTAGATAGGCCCACAGCATACGCATACGCCCCCATGTTGAAATGTGACGTAGGAACATGGCGCTTTGGAGGAAAGGTGTAGCCTGAGAGTTGATTACAATTATTTTGAATGAATTCATGATCCAAATGCCGGTTGTATATATGTAAATATGATTGTTCAGAAAGGGTAATGGAAAACTTTTTGTATTTCTGGACAATGAACCGACAGTCTCGTAGGTATTGATAGTGTTGTTGCTACTGTACTTGTAGCTAGCTACCCCTAAGCCAGCCTGCCGTTTAGCTAGCGACAAATAGCTAGGCTAGCTGGCTAGGAGGAGATCGCTAAACAAGCAGGAAAATGTTGGTGTTGATGCGTGCGTTATATGCATCCCGTAGCTAGCTAGCTATGTTTAAATCCTAGGATACATGAATGTAGCATTATATTTAATTCATTAGTATTTAGTTATACTTCGAATATTCGGATTCGTTTATGTGTTAGCAAAGCTAGCAACAAGGATGGAGAACCGTCATGGATTTGTTTTGTTGCTGACAACTGGAATCCTTCAGTCGGCATTATTGCTGTCCGAATGTGCCCCGCTTCCGTATCCTGACACTGGTAAATACATGTTTGTTTACTCGGTGAACATTGTAAACTGTAAACGTATGCGAAAACCCCAGTTATTGTCAATTTCATTACATTGATGCCGATCTAACTGTAACATTACATGGCTAATGGGACAACTCAAAGTATTGCTATTCCAGGTCTACGGCTATCCAAATAAGATAGTTCTAGCAGTAGCCAAGAGCACCAAACAGCTAGCAGTGGTTGACTGATACTAAGCTAACGAGCTAATATTACAGGCTGCAGATGTGTTTCTTTGGTTTGTAAAGGTTGCTTATTTTAAACGTAGCCATTTATAAGCGATACCAGGGGTGGCCTTATTACCAGATGTCCGGGACACTTTCTAGTGACCATTTCGGGCTGTACACAGTATGTTTTCCCTAATTGAACGACTCAACCACCTGACGTTTATTGACTGACCCTACAAGTGGTCCGTGCTACGAGTTAGGCCCAGGGAAATGTCAGAATGAGCCAGTAACAGTGGGATATATTGTTTGTTAACTTTTGATTTGTTTTTCAAGGATAGCCCCCCACACACACACAAATTGCAATAGGCCCATTTGTTGTTTTACCGATGCCTTCTTCTGCGGGTCCTAATTGATCAATCACCCTCTAAAACAGTGGTTCTTAACCTGGGTTTGATGAGTCAGTCTCAGGGGTTCGGCGGAGGTCAAGACACAAATCTGACTCTTATGATTCGGGATGACAGGACCAATTAAGAAGGGTTCGGTGAATACGCATATGATAGATAGATAAAACCTTTATTTGTCCTCCAGGTCTGGAACTAGCAGTTCACAACAGCAGCAGGGTAAAGTACAGCACACAGAGTTGCAGGGTAATATAACAATAACAATAGGGGGGCACGATAAAGTCCAGTATAACAAATTTAATTAATAAAAAATAAATAAGTTAAGTAGACGTATAGCCATATAGACAGTTATTGCACTTGAGGAGAATTACAGGGTATTGCACGTAATGTATGTATGAACAACAAGACCACCACAGGGAATATTGCAGATTGTGCGTAAGAACAACAAGACCACCATGGGGGCATATTGAACTACAGGACACTTGAAATATTGCACTTAATACAGAATATTGAATATAACACTTGAATATTGCACGTAAGTAATACAAGTAATACTGCATATGAAACTGGTGGGGTTCATTACCTCCAACAAGGTTAAGAACCACTGGTCTAAAACCTGCTTGCTTCTTCCATGAGTAGCAGTAGCGTCCTGCAGTGTAACGATGTAAACAGTCAGAAGAGACGGGATGAGGTGAGCAACCACAGACAACTGAAACCGAATGGCCTCCCTTCAGAGAACTGGGGTTACAGATTTGCTTGTAAGGGCTGTTCTCAATGACAGTGGTAGAAGCAAAAGTAAAGCTTAGTTGTTCGACTTAGGGTTAATGCATTGGAATAGATATGTTCAAATGTGAAGGTCAGTAAATATGTAACCCATATAACCCACGTTCCATTCTTATCTGTATCTGTCAATATTTAACAATGCATCGATGTTCGTGCAGATTTATTACATGTTATAGGCTACATTGTACAGTAAAAGATGGAGCATGACTGGACCAGCCCCTTTAAATCTTGTTTCCACTTAAAGTGGATTTAACCAGTGTCAGATGTATTGTAAAAAAGGTTTCAGGGTCACTAGATAATTTTCAAAATCAGGATTTCTTTCGACTACCATCCAGAAGTCTGATTGAGAATGACTTCTGTTTAGTGCTAGCATTGTCAAAGAAAGACTGCTAAACTCATCAAGCCTTTAGTGTAGGGAGAGTACGACTACCATCCAGAAGTCTGATTGAGAATTACTTCTGGATGGGAGTGTAAACGTTTTGATTTTGAAAAGAGAGTCCAGATGACTGCATCTGAAACCTTTTCTACAGTGGAACACTCCTGGACGAATGAGGGTTTACACCGACTTTATTTAGCTGAGCATGTTAAGAGCCAGGCTGCATGTCTTGCAGCAAAGTCCTATTTTTCTTGCCAGGGCCTTCCACACCAATGAATGCTGATTCACTAACAGTCACTATGTACTGCCCAGAACTAAGCTACTGTTCACGGAACTAGAAGGTTCCTGCAACCCATCGTTAGATGCTTTTCCACTGTCAAATTTAGCACACTGGCATAATACACCATATGTACTGTACATACATAGAATATAGTATTTATGTTAAACAGAATAAATATAACTATAAATCTTTGCCCAGACATGTCAGAGATTTTAGAAAAACTATTTGCCATTCTGTCTTGGCGATTCCAATTGCCGATGGACTTCGTGGTCAAATAATTCGCCTTGTTCCTTGAGTCCAGGCTTGGGGTGACAGGATAGCTATCTAATTTATTTTCATTAATAAAAAAAAATAATGGTAGCCCAACTCTAGCTTTGAGGCTGGCTGTGCTTGGTTTTATAATCTGATACCCGATCATCAGGATGGAAAAGTCGACACACTGTTGTCTCAAGTGGGTCCGCTAAAAAGAGATGCTATAATTGGGGCCAACTTGATGGCGCTAAGTTGTTTCAGGCCCGCAGATTTATTGCCGGAGGTCATCCACGGCAGGGCATTAGAAGCTAGTGGGCAACTCAACAGACCGTGGTATATCTTGTATCTTCTCTGCCTCCTCCACCCTGCATGAAGCCAAACCTCGCGTCCCCAGACCTTATTTTTTTGCACAGACAGGGCATGCTTACCTCTCACTTGAACAAAGATCTCTGAAATATGTAGTGGCTAAAAGCTGTTTGCTCAGGGTGTTGTTGGTCCTGTAAATCAGCTGAATAATTTGGTGAGCCTGCCAGCTGATAATGTGAACCCATGACTGTGATGAGGCTAATCGAGGTCTTGCATGCAGACCGCCTCTCACCCTGCTAGATATTCACTGACTGAGACCTCCTTTGAAGCACGCTCGGTTGCCATCGTAGCCTAAGGAGCCGCCGGCACTGTGGTGGTGACACACAAAACGCCTGTCGAGAGGATTTTGTAAACAACAATTTGAGTCCCAAATGGCTTAGTCACTTATTTGACCCTTGCACGCATAATGTCTTAAGACTGTTTTGCTGGTTGAGTTGTAACACACGGGTTGGGTTGTGAATGAATGACGGAATAAGGATTGGGACACACAAAATGATGAATGCATTGGTTCTTTTTTCTATTATCAGTGGTCTCCTATCTCATTATGCTTTTCATATTAGTCGTCACAGAGTGCTAGCATTGTCAAAGAAAGACTGCTAAACCCATCAAGCCTTTAGCGTAGGTAGGTCAGGCAATTTCAGTTGAGCTCGGTCGGCAAAGAGCAGCATGTTATGTCAGCAGCAATTATGGATTCTCCCCCCAACACCACCCCAGCTGTTTACATGGCCCCCAGAAGGCAACGCCCCCCCCCCCCCCCCCCCCATTACTGCAGGTGGAAGTCTATTGTAGGGGAGGTTCATGATGTCCATCTGTACTTGGAGGAATCCAAATTTAGAACCTGCAAGACAACAACACACACCCTAGCATGGCTAGGTAGCCGAGGCCTCTGAATATTTAATTCCCTCGGTTCCTCATAAATATTGCATTGATCAGCTCTGCTTCCTTATGACCATCTTGAGCACCGCACCAGAAAAAGAGCGTCTTAAGTTATAGAAGAGAGTGCAAGATCTGTGAAATGGAACTTAAGTGGCGGGACGTCGTCTTCGTACCAGTGTTGGAGTGCTTTAGTTCTTTTGCAGGACTGTTTTGGGGGACTAGGAGCCTCATGTACAAAGATTGCGTACGCAAAAAAACGTGGCGTATGTCCTTTCCCACGCTCATGTTCAGATGTATCAAACGTGAAATGACCGTGGAAATGTGTGGTGCCCCACGCCAGCTTCATAGCTGTCGTACGCACGTTTCTACAGCTATTGTTCCTTTGGCGTCACTTAGAGGTGATGCTGGGAAACTGTTAATAATGTGAAAACAGTCAGTGATGTGCCTATCAGAGACACCGTTGTGAACAATTTACACACTCAGGCGTTTGTAATCATATAGGTGAATATAAAAGCATGCGCAATGTGATTAAGAAAATTGTATTAACAATGGCAGCGTTGGCGTTGTTTGAGGACCTTGCAAATGGTGCAAGCCGACGTGAGCGAGTTTTTAGGGAACGCGAGGATTTACTTGCAAACAATAAATGGCTCATAAGCCGATGCCAAGGCCAGTGTTACTGGAGTACGCAATTAGCAGCGATAGCCGGTTTCCCTAAGGTTATCGGAGATATTGACTGCACACACATTGCTATAAAAGCGCCATCACAGGATGAATTTGTTGATGTTAATGTAAATTAAAATAAATCAATTAATGTTCAAATCATATGTGATGCGCAAATGCAGTTAACTAAAATAGTGGCAAGGTGGCCTGGCTCAACGCATGACTCATTCATTCTGACTAACTGCATGGTTGGGAACAGGCTGGAGGCTGGCGCGGTGCACGATGGGTGGCTATGGGTGCGTAAATAGTTAATTCGTTTAATTGTCTATGTTAACCAGCGAAATGCACATTTGGGCAGGTGCGCATTCAAATGTTTATTTTATTTTATTGAAATTAGAGCTGCAAAGCTTTCTATCAAGCCCGATTAACTCATTTCTTCCCTCTACTCATTTTGATTTATCTGATCGGACCAAGAGGGAAATTAGATAAACCTTTATTTGTCCTCCAGAGGATGAAAATCTCAGGTCCATGGCCTATTTACATTGATTTGAATATTTAAATTCGGCACCTCTGCATGTGCGCTCAATTCCAAGTTGATTGTGATGTACAAAAGAAACGTGCTTGGATCCATGCCTACGCACACTTTGATACATCTGAATTTATTTGTGCGTACGACAGTTTCTGGGTTTTGGCGTACGCCAAGTTTCAGTAGGAAATCCATGCAGGTCTTTGTACATGAGGCCCCAGGTCTTTACAAGTGTTACAGCTTGTTTCTGTGGCCTGACGTGAAACAAGAGGCTGTGTTAACTGGTGTGGCAGGGGTCAGTTGGTACCGGGCCACACAGAAATAATAACTGACATTATTTCCGTTTTATTTATTATCTGATTCAGAACAATCCGCTACCTTCATGAGGCTGCTCCGGCCGGTAACATAGCCAAATTGAAACCCCCAAAGCTAGCAATGTGAACAAAAAACAAACGTCTTTGAAAAGTTTATTTGCATGTTTTCCATGTTTACTATAATACTGAGAAAATACCAGTTTTTATGCTGATCGTATCATTTTTAGGGGAAAAACTCCATTACCCAAGTGCCTCATTAACCCAGCAGACGTGATAACAGCATGGCAATACCCACTGAGGTTTTATGATGAGGGTAGGGCATGTTGTACTCTAGTGATAAAACTCAAATATAGGCTAGCCATCTAAGCATGAGATGTTGTCTCATGATAGCACATCTTTGCCAGCAGATGATTCACCTGCTTGGTGTTTCAAGGCAAGTTAATGTAATACAAAGTCCGATGCTGCAAAGTCCTGATACTTAGTGGTCAAACTGACGTCCATAAGTCAGGAATGTGGGTTAAGTTGAGCAGGAAACAAATGTCTAGAAAAAGCTTGCACAATTACAATATTAGGTTGTGTCATTCCGAACTAAATTAATCATTTACCCCATACTTCCTGGGTAGTAACACATTGCATGCTGGGATAATTACTAACAATAAACAAACATTTGTTTTTCTTATTTTTGTGTATTTGATAAGCTGCAGTCCAGTACATGGGACCACGGTTTGCATGTTTTGTATTTGGGTGTGGTTTCCAGTCCTCATTCAGTAACTTGCTAATGTAACACCCCCACCCAGGTTCACTCGCACTGCACTCTGGAAGTCTTGACCCCAGGTCTCCGGCATGGGAGACGGACGCTCTAACAAGGAGGCTAAAGGCTGCAACTCCTAGCGTCAGTCGCTAGAGAATCCTTTGAGATCAGAGTAGTGAGGTTTAATCGCACAGCTACTACCAGCTGGCATTCGTTTAACAAATATGGACGTTTCCGAAACTGGACTATTCACATCGACACGTTGATTACCATTGAACTTAAAGTCTAAGTTCAGGATATGTACCAATAGCCTGCCCATCCTCGATAGGCCAGACGGGGGGGGGGGGGGGGGGGGTATAAAGAAGCGTGAACACAATTAGTTAATTAAAAGTAATGACTATAGAGTGCCATCTGCCAGATAAGCGGTCAAGCCATGTGACTGTGCGTGTTGCATTGTGGGAGTGCCCCACAGCAGAAGTCAGCAATGATGAGCTGCCTGACAAGCTGGATCATATTTGAGGTTGATGGATAGTGTGGCTGTCAAGTGGGAGAGGCACATCCACACATACTGTTCTACAACATCAACGGAAATGCCCTTTATTACTACATCAACACGGTTTGTCTTGTTTGGTGCGTGTGCTCACCACATTAGCTATTATAGACACGCACACAGCCACAAATACACCGACACCCACAGATGACTCCATAGTGAGTCTTGTCATTAGGTGTAGCTAGCTGGGCCTGGTCTAGATGACAATATTCCTTCTTTGTTAGTCTCACCACAGGGCCCTATTTTTCCATCCAAGTCATAACACTTCAGGCAACTTGGCTGCTCTTATCCAGAGCGACATACAGCAAGTACTGGGACATTCCCCCTGTGGCAAGTAGGGTGTGCCGAGGACACAACGTAATGTTTTGGTTTCAAACCTTCTGATTACCAGCCCAACTCCCTTACCGGTCAGCCACATTACTCTCACCATTCTTAGGGAAGTTCCTCCACGTCTCTAGCAACATCCTTCTTGTTTCACTTCCTCCAGTAATGTGAAAGAACTGAACAAGTGCCCTTCAAAGTCCCACTGGGCATCCCATGTTCGTACACAGGTCTGCTTTCACCTGGCCTGTGTTTTCAAGACAACACAGGAGAAAGACTCTAGGGGTTAAGGTAATGAAGCTGCCTCAAAATTGTTGTGTCCTGAGGGGGTGTGTATCCAGGATAATGTTGTTTGACGCACACACTTTCACACCCAGAGACGATCACACAAAGATCGTACCACTACATGCACGCTACGTAAACACCTTTTACAGACATCTCACCCCTTCAAACACCTCAATGAATTAAGACAGGCTAGCAGGCTGTAGGGATGCGATAGACCGGCTTTAGGAGCGCTATAGCACCCTGGCAGACTGAGTGGGACGGGAAGGGGCGGTGCTGATTGGGATGTGGTGACAGTGAAAGGGTGGGGGAGACGTCCGCTGTCAGCGCTGACACCTGATTCGCTGCCACAGCACACCCAGGTCTCCAGGCACTCCCCATCGTTGAGTCGGGACACATGGGTTTATTGGGAAAAGTGATGATGTGGCGAAACATTTGACCTATCCTTCCCCCATCTTGTTTTTCCCCTAGGCCTTGCCAAAGGCCTGGATAGCTCTGTAGGTCTTCGGTGACATGATTTATATTAACATTTTGTCATTTAGCAGACGCTCTTATACAGAGCGACTTACAGCAAGTACAGGGACATTCCCCCCTGAAGCAAGTAGGGTGAAGTGCCTTGCCCAAGGACACAACATCATGTTGACACAGCTGGGCTTCGAACAAGAGACCTTCTGATTACTAACTCGACACCGTAACTGAATGCGCCACATGACTTCTGATAAATGAACATTGAATAAAGCACATGTTGGTTCCTGAAGGTTGTAGATGTTTTTCTGCTCCAGAATTCAAATGAATGGTCATTATGAGGCTTTCACAGAGCTTGATAACAATCCATTTAATAGAATCAGGTGTTCTGGAGCAGGGAAACATCTAAAACCTTCAGGACAGTGGCCCTTGAAGACCCAAATTGCCCACCCCTGGTCTATAGTTTGTCAACGATGAGCTAGCAAGATGCTGGTTCAGTTAGCTCAGAATCTCGCACTAGTGCTTCTTGAGCTGTGCCGCTCTTGTTCAGGTTAAATGTATGGGGTGGAACTAACGTTGCTGTGTCTTTATTCCAGGGGAGCCCAGTGGAGGTGCATCCGTCTCAGGGCATGTCGTCTTGGGGGTGTCGCTGATGGCCCTAGTGGCCATGCTGGTGCTGTTAGTAAATTGTATGACCTGCTGCAAAGAACGCGAGATCAATTTCAAGGTGAGAGACTCACTGGCACCCAGAGTTTACACACATTCACACACACACACCCTAAGTAAACTGAAACCAATCAATATGTAATATAGATTCAAAGAATTCCGAGAATGAAGCAAAGCTTTGCTAATAAATAACACAATACATGAAAATAGAGAGACTACAAAGTGTATATATAGTCATTTTAAGTGATTGTAAAAGTTTGGTTTCAATCAAACTGTACATGCTAGTTTAATCATTTAGGGGTGTATCAGCAAAGGCTATTATTTATGTAAGTGATACCAGATTTTGTAGCAACTGACATGAACAGTATCTCTTCCCCTGAAAGTCGCCTTGACGATAGCTCAGTGGTCCCACACCTGCATGACAATTGTCCCTCTGACAGGAGTTTGAGGACAACTTTGACGATGAGGTGGACTTCACCCCACCTGCTGAGGACACTCCTTCCATGCAGTCCCCGGCTGAGGTGTACACCCTGGCTGTCCCCCCAGTGGCTCTGCCTGGACCCCCCCACCTCCAGCCCCCTCCCCGCATTTTGGGTAGGACGCCTTTCATTGGATTCCTTTCCCATGATGCCTGTCTTAGACCCGCTGCGTGCTGACCTGACATCAGTTTGTTAGGTTAATTGCCCTGGGCATTGCAGCGTCAGCTGTTAGCATCCATCACATCAGATGAAATTCACTTTCATCTTTGGACCTGAACCATTATGACAGCTTATCTTCAGACCCCCCCCCCCCCCCCCCCCCCCACCTCTCGATCTACCTGGTACAGTACACAACACTCATAAGACAAACCTCAGGTTTACCTCGGGTTTACAATATACCTTTGTTTTTTGGGGGGGGCTTGTTTGCTTTAGTTGCCTATTTCAACCGAATGAAATAGCTCCTGCATTCTGGATTGTTCCATATGCACACCAATGATTATATCACCAATAAACCATATCTAACTGTATATTATGTCAAGTTAAACCCAGATTTAATAGCGGAACTATAACTAGTAAATACATATTAATTTAGCAGACGCTTTTATCCAAAGCGGCTTATAGCAAGGACAAGGACAATTCTCCTGAGGCAAGTAGGGTGAAGTGCCTTTCCACACATTACATTGTCACAGCTGGGAATCGAACTCACAACCTTCCGATCATGAGACCAATGCCTTAACCGCTGAGCCACCTGACTTCCACTAACTAACTCCCTATGGGCTTAGTCTGTTGAAGATTTGCTGTAAACTCACCTTTAGGGTTTGACCTTTGTTGACACGTTAGTCATTTGTCTGTTTGATCTGGTGATGTGGACAGACACAGTGTAGTTTGTGTGGATTTGGCCCTTGTTTGCTGTCCTGTTTACCTCATGCAAGACATTTCTAAGGAGATTTACTGACCCGTGTTCAAATCTGCCCTGGCTGGCTCGTTATTGTAGAGTTGGAAGCCGACCAATTGGTGGGCTCATGTTTTATTTGCTCTGGCAGATGGGTCCAGCCGCTCTCCCCTTGAAACTGATTCCCAGCCAGCATGAATACAGTACGGAAAATCACAGCCTTTTAACAGATAGGGGGCAGGTTCAGCACCATGACTGTGCAGGAGAGCGCCGTGGAGACATTTATTTTGTAAACAACAAAGAGGCGGATTCGTTGCTTTTTATAGGTTGTGTCCATCCAATTCCTGCCAATTGCACCAGCGGCATTTTAATCTGCGCCCTTTGACAACACTCGTTGGAAATTGAAAATAAATAGGAGGTTCCAGATGGATAAGCTCTTGTGATTTGGTCTGACGATGCGAGGCTAGTGTTATGAGTGAGGGTACACACATAGAGCCTCAGCACGAGCAAAAGTGTACGTTGTCATGCTTGACTGTTTGGAATGCATTAAGGCATTTAATTGGCCTTAAACCCCCTATTTGTTTTGTGTGGGAAAAGTACATTTGTTGCCCAACTGTTCTGGAGGTCTTGAGTCACTAGCCTAGATGCTTCTAACACCCTTTGTGGCTAAGCTGCTTCTGACAGTAGGGGAACTGACAATGAGACTCACCGTGTGTTTCAGACCCTCCAGAGCTTGCTTAGCTTTACATGCTCTCGTTTAAGAAAGGAGGAAGGAGGTGAACGAGACCCTGAGAGACGTGGTTAGATGCTAATTTGAACTCTGTGTTGTTGTTTTGGTTGGCACCCAGAGGGCTCCGCGGGATCGCAGTTGGCTCGACATAGTCTCAGCTACATCCAGGAGATTGGAAGCGGTTGGTTTGGCAAGGTGAGTGGAAGTGGAAAGTATACAAATCGGGAGCCTGTGGTTTGTTGTGGGTTTGGGCTCTGTGTGTTTGTACAAAACATTTGCAATAAATGACAAGAGCCACCCTCCACCCCCTCCCCCACACACACACACACACACACTAGGACTGTCAAAACTGCTCAAAAATGACGTTAGAATATTCCCCACACATGTATTCGAATAAATTTGTTGCGCATTAGGCACGTCAATAACAGGACAAATTAATACAACGAGACATAACTACTTGTATGGGTAATATATTTAAGTTAATTTAACAACATATTACCTACACAAAAATAAGTAGACAAACTAATGGCCAAGACCGCAGACCTTGGCCTCTCGCTTGCACTGTCTTGCCTGCTGCCGCTGTTTTTTTGTGTGTTTTTTCTTTTTTTTTAACATTCGAATATACATTTTCATATTCGATATGCGTTTTTTAAACACTATTCGAATATATATATTCGAATATAGAATATTCGTTGACAGCCCTAACACACACACACATCTCATATGCTGTAGGTTACTGATTACTACAAAACCCGCCTTCTGAGCAGGTCTGACCGTATTTTATGAACAAACAGTGCCAGGTTAGCCCTGTAATCCCTGAGATCACGGCCCCTAGGCTGGGAGAAGCTTTATTGTTTTGCCCTCTCTGTTTAATGTGCCTCATAGTTTAGAGGAAACTAGGAGTGTGGGGTGGGGGAGGAGGGGTGGAAGGCTCAGCAGCGTGCCAGCCATGTAGTGTGTGTGTGTGTGTGTGTGTGTGGGTGTGAGTGTGTGTCTGTGGGGGGAGGGGCGGGGGACGGGAGCGAGGGAGAGGTCAGGAAGAGGGAGAGGTCAGGAAGTGGAAGAAGGTTAGGTGCAGTGAGTGACGGGAGAGATAAATGAACATGATAGCAATGCGTGCTAGTTCCGTTTGGATGATCGTGTCCCGCTCCGCTCCATTCATAATGACCCTATCTTGGGCAGGAGCCAGGGGCCGCTCATTTACAGTAGCAACCCCTCCCACCCTGCCCTGGACACCCTACCTTAGGGAGGCATGAGCTCGTCCTCCCCCAAGACCCCCACCTGCTTCTTCCCGTTGCCTGTATGTCTGCTGCTTTCTAGGGTTATTTTTGTTTGGTCAAAGAGGTTTTTCTTGTTAGCCCCATTTAAAAGTGTGTGTGTGTTTCGTGCGCAGGTCCTCCTCAGCGAGACGTACACGGACCCGGGTGCGGCCCGTGTGGTTGTGAAGGAGCTAAAGGCAAACGCCAGTGCCAAGGAGCAGAACGACTTCCTCCAGCAGGGAGACCCTTATAGGTAACAGCATCCTGACGTCAAAAGTTCAATTGAGGATATGTTTTCTACTGCAGTCAAGAACAACACATGACACCTCATGCAATCTGTACTTACTATATACAGTACAAGATGTTGTCAGCTGCACTTGCTAGCTTCCCCAGAGATAGCAGCGCCCTCTATCTTCTGCCAGTCACACTGCAATCCCCAGTTCCCATCTAAGAGACTTCAAGTCTCAGGCTCGTTTTTACCTCAGTCTTCTCAAACTGTGCCTAGCTAGACTGAAATGTCGAGCCTTTTTATCTGAGTTTTTCCGAATGCCTACGTTCCGAGCGCCTGTCTTGTGTCTCTCCACAGAGTCCTCCAGCACCCCAACATCCTGCAGTGTCTGGGCCAGTGTGTGGAGGCCATCCCCTTCCTGCTTGTCTTTGAGTACTGCGAGATGGTTAGTAGGAATTGGTGCAGCCTACGCACACCGCCATCAACCTGCTTACCACCAGGAACCAAGTTAGAAGTATCAGTCCTTCTGTCCGGCATCAGCTCACTTCTATTGAACGCTAATCTGTAAACTCCTGATATAGCTTGCTGTACTACTAGGCTTGACAGTTTACGAAGGGGCTCGCAGTTAAGACCAAGCTCTGTGTCCTGAGTTTCAGGAGCGTCCAGTGAGCTTGATGTAATTGAACTTTTGCCGTCATCCGCCTTGGTCAATGGGGGTCTTGTCACGGCTGTTGATTTATCCTGTGTTTTTCTTGATCTATTCCTGGCCGCGTGGGCCGCTGGCCCCCGCCGTTGAGGGGTCCTCTCAGGTTGCCAAGCCCAGTAAAGCAACAGGTTCCGCTTACACTCGCTGTCACTCCACAGTCTTGCTGTGTTTGGGCTTTTTTATCACCCACGCCGGCAATCAGGACGACGCCATGGGACAGCTTGTTTGTGGTCTGTGTGTGTTTGTGTGTGTTCAAGTTGATGGGGGCTGCAATTTGTTACTCATTCACATGTCTGTGGTAGGAAGCCATGTCGAAAATGAAAGGCCTACCCGTACGATCGGAGGTGAAAGTCCTGCGTGTCTTTTAGGATAAGCCTTGTAAGTGTGTGTGCGTGTGCGCGCTTGCGCATGTGTTCTCTACTGGGTTTCTATTTCAGCTGAATCTGTTTCTGGGTGACAGGCTGTAAGGCAGGGATGTGGATGGTATGTTCACATTCAGCCATGGCAGGCTCCTTTTTCAATGCATCAACTTCTTCTACAACACCAGCTCCAACATGTTGTCTTGCGTGTGTGTGTGCTTGCATTCAATTTATCTGCAGATTCTGGGCGTATCTATTTATCTATTTTTACAATTCAATGCAGTTCATTTGTTGGGATGGGTGATAGGTTTGGTGTTTAACGTGACACTTAGTGTTCTGTTAATGGATGTGCGTGTGATTTATTGTTCGGTATATGTGGCATGTTTTGGTAATGTGCCCACTTTTGTGTGTGTATGGGCGTACACGTGCGAGCCCTGAGGTGACCCTAGCCCGGATTCTTTGGCTGCAATCAACTATCAAGCATGTACAAGAGCCAGGTGCTTGCAGGGGCTGAGTGGGGCAGAGGGAATCGTGCTCAGCTTCTGTATCCAGGAAAGCCTTCTGGTCCCTGGCCACTGCAGCGCCTGCCTCCCATTAGCGAGAGCAGAGCATACAGACACCGACCCATACAGCTCTGTTGGTTTTACTGCCAAGCTCTGCTGCCCACTGTCCAACCTGTCTTACCACCAAGTGGATGAACTAACCTGGGCCAGGTGTCTGTTGCTCTACCCATTTATTCCTCTAGGGGGCGTCCTCAGTGGAGTCTATATTGTTGTAGTGGGTCAGGGCCAGCAGGAGATAGAGATGAGTCTGGGTTTAATGACTTAACACCAGCGTTAAGAGACTCCCAGCTGTTTAACGGATGGTGAGTTGAGGGTCTAAATAAATAAGCTGGTAATTCTGGCAGGGGGACCGTTTAACTTGTTAGGGTACGGAACTCGTATCCTGTAAGTGCTAATTGTCGCACCTGTCTTTTGGAGAGCGCCCTATAGACAGGAACACTACAGTTACTCCCATTTCACTTGTTTGTCAGAATAGATCAGGGCATATATCGGGCGGGGGTTACTGTCTTGATAAAGTACCGCTTTACGAGTTGACATGTTGAGGAATTGAGGTGTCACCAATTAAAGTCGTCCGCTGTCTCTCGGATAATGAGGGAAGGGCCTCGTAGCACATCGGTGTGGAAGTTTTATTTGCGTGTGTGCAAAATATGCGCACGGAACCCAAGACTGTTACGATGGCCCATCCATCAACACTGTCAGTGCTTGACACATTCTGCGCGTACGTCAGAGGACACCACGCCCATATTTGACCCTAAATCCCTATTTTTCAGCACGCTCTACGTCACTCTATGCCTTTTTTTTGACAGTGCGGTGACTGATGGTTGTACGCCCTCCCCGGATCAGCTATAACCCTCAGTAACCCTGAGTCGTTGCATTTCTGGGCCGCTGAATCTTGGCAACCCAGATCAGTTGCGCAGAACGCCAGTTGCTGTATAAGTGAGTGACGGCCTCGTCTGTGAAGGCCTCTTCAGCCTGAGGCTCGCCCGCTAGACGAGCCCCCCCAGGCATGTTTTTGAGCGGCCCCAGGGGACATGGTTGTACACACCACCCCCCATAAGATGTTGTGTTTGTTCCGGCTCTTCCTGGAAATCTCTGAGGAGGTTCTCACTTGCCTACCTGGATTAGCGGTGGGTTTCAAAGGTGCTTCAGTTCCGAACGCTGTGGTCTTTTAACTGACGCTTTACTAATTATGATGCAATCGTGCCGCGGGTCCCCTATGTTTGTGGCATAGGAGGGTTCAGAGAGTTTGCAGGCCGCCTCTGCGTCTGAACACCCGTGGAGACAATGGGAAGGACAAATATCAGGAAGGGAGAGAGCAAGTTCTGAGCACACACAGTCCCCAGTCAGACTGTTTCCACCGAGGGACAACACATTGTTTTGTTTTCACATTGACGGTGTGCTCACATTCAATCTGGTGCGTCCTCACTTACAAGCCCTTGTCAGCTGGGACACTTTGTCCAGAGAATTGCCTTGCTACTATTAAGACCTACACTTCAACACCTGGGCATCTATGAATAATTATAATATTTTTTTTTTTCTCACACCTCACCTTTTATAAAGGAGTCAAGACAGACATTTAGGCATATCTAATTTCTAATTTCCTGTCTAATAATTCCCTGCCATCTTTTAGATTAGATTAGATTCAACTTTATTGTCATTACACAGGTACAAGTACAGGGTAACGAAATACAGTTGGCATCCAACCAGAAGTGCAAAACGGTTATTACAACAGAATATAATTGTAATTGTGTACTCAGAATATACAGGGTATGAACAGATTAAAGTGATTTAAGACAAATGTACAGCTGTATTGTACAAGATGACTACAGTATCTTGCAAGTGTTTTCGGCAATGCGCTGATTGCGAGGGAAGTCAGTTGCTAGGCTCACTTTATAAGTAACCCGGCAGCACCGGTGGCTCAGTGGTAGGCTTCTTGTCTAGGCTTGGGTTTCATTCCCGGTAGGGGTTTGAATCCCGGTCAATGCATTGAATATGTGTGCGCCTGTGAAATTTCCCCACTAGGGGGATAAAATAAGGGAGCATTTCTTTAAAAAAACAAAAACTGTTGGGAATTCTTTCTGTTCTGCTACTCTGTTGTCTCAGGAGAAGCAACAGAGACTTGCTGGAAACCAGCCGTGGCTACGTAAATGTAACTGCGTAAGTTTCGCATCGCTTCCTAGCTGGGAAAGCACTGGCAATCCCCAAAGTGCCACATCTTTGAGCCATGCTGGTTGACACTTTTCTTTCTTACCAAAAGAGTCTCCTATATTTTTTCCACAAGGCGTTCGAGCAGGGTGTTCTTTTTTACCGTCGCATTCCACCAGGAGCTCTCTGCTCCAAGGTGACATGGGAGTCCTGAAAGATCGCCCACTGTGGCAAACACGATCTCTGCAGTCCCCATTCCTCCCTCTGGCCAGCCATTGGCTCGGCGAGAACGGGCCTGCTAGGTTAGCGGCAAGCTGAGCAGCCAGTTAGCTATGGAGATACTTACACGGAACAGGGGCGGGGCTTTGTGCCATCAAAGACGGACGGAGTTGCATTCCAACGTCCGCCATCTGTGGATTTCTGTCACTGTTGCCAGTTGCGAATTGTCAAGTATGATGCCGTCTGTATTTGTGTCTTGTGTCCTCATTTCTTGAGTAGTCTGGTGGTTCAACGTGAAATGTTGTGATTGGGACTGAACTGCTGCTGCATGTTCACCGGTTCATGAACCTTTCCGGAAGTTCAGGAGGGAGTGATATGGCTGTGACCTGGGCAGATGTTCCTAGATTCTGCTCTGATTGTCCACCTCAAGTCTTCCCAATTTGGATTTGCAATTGAACTTTTCCATATCCCTAACTCACAGAGCTACACCTAAACCCAACCTAAATATGCGCTTAGCCTAGCCTAGCCTAGGCTGGGATCCTCACTATAGCCCATACCTGGGCTGAGTCACTCCTAATTTCTACATGTCTGGGACAGTGGAGGTCAGACAGACTATGGCCATATTTGGAGCACTGTCCTCCATCCACAGTACACGTTTCCAGGCAGAGGCGGCTGGTTGTGGTGTCGGAGAGAGAGTATACTGCCCCTTGGTGGAGGAGTCTGGATAATGCACATCAGCCGGCTCCAGTTTTGGTGTCAAAAACCCCTTTTTGCATTCTATGATAATGAGAGAATTTACACTGACTAAGCACTAAGTGTCCAAATCAAAGAGTATCAATCTTATGTCAAATGCTAATTGTGTGTGTGTTTGTGTGTGTGTTTGTGTGTTCCTACATTGCAGGGCGATCTGCGAAGCTACATGTCTCAGCAGGATTGGATGTTCAGAAATGCTGAGCTGCTTCAGCTCCAGAAGATGGCCTGTGAAATAGCTGCTGGTGTCACTCACCTTCACAAACACAACTTCCTGCACAGGTAGCACTTCTCAGCCCCCTCTGTCTGCGTCAGCCTGGAACGGATGCTCCGTCCCAGGGTGGATTTAAGGTCGTACGCTATCAGAGCGGCACGTCTTAGAAAACCAGGCTCTCTTGGTTTTCTGTCCAGCCACTTTAACCCATTCACTCTGGGATATAATCAGTGACAGTCAAAAACATTGCTGATTTTACTTTTGCCTTGAACTCCGTTGCTGACGAGAGAAATGCACTCCAAAAACAGCATCCATGCCTCAAGCCCTCATTTGGTTTCATTTTTTTTTTTTTACCAGTGTAAGGGCAGAGCTACCAGGCCTTGTTACTGGGGGTTGGGGGGTGACGGGCTCTAGGATAACATGCGGCGCTCAGCTCATCGACTCTGTTTTGCATGCTCAGAATAAGCTCAAAGATCTCCAATTACCCAGCTCCCACGCATTGCCATGGTGTCAGCTGTCGGCTGCCAGAGGGATATGATGATTCTGCCCTTTGGGGGTAAAACGATAGCCTCTTATTGGGCGTTTTTCATCCATGTTACAACTCAAAAGAGGTCCTTCCTCACTCCCTGTATAGGGTTGTAATGACCGTCGTAAAAAATGTACAAGGGCACTTTTCCTTTATGGTCGCAAAGATGATTTACTATGGGGGCTCCTGTGCGGACACACCCCCTGGTGATGGAGGGTTTAACAGGGGACTGAGACAGAGCCGCGATGAACCTTCTGGGCCAGGCTGCCTAGGACGGTATAGATAATCAAGGATTGGGTCAGAGATCAGCTAAGTAACCTGTGGTTCACATTCAGCCCTCTGTTAGGTGAAAAGCAGGGAGCTCTTAGAGACAGACCCCCTGTTCCATCCATTCCCATTCTTAATAGCCAAAATAAGTAAAGTGGCAAGCTTGAATCTCCTGCCCCTCGCTGTGTGTCCCGGATGGCTGCAGCACCATACATTAGCCTTGTAGGGATAGGATCTTGGACCCGATTCTCTAGGATAACTGTACGTTCACTGCCTTGCCAAAGGCAGGGTACGGTACAGAAGAGTTTAAAATATCTCTCCATTTATCTTGCAGGGGTTTCAGTGGTCCTGACAGTAACTCTGCGGTTTGCAAACTAGACCACTAGTGTCAGCGATGTCCATGGATGATACGGGGGGAGGCGGGTTAAAAGGGACACGCTCTTGGAAATAGTGTGCAGAGAATGTTGCAAGGCCAAGATGGAAACCAGAGTGTCCTGCTCCATGAGTCTCCTGCTCTGAATATGCTACCATATGTGTCCAGAGGGGCCCCAATGCCACCGTTAATGCCCTCTCCTGGCCACCCTTAGTACTCCATTGTGTAGAATAGTGGGTAGTTTCACCTTGGGAACGTCTTCCTGATGCCGTGTGAGTAATTGGTGGTGGGGGTGGGGGGAATTTTGTTGCTAGTGAGAGGAGGAAGAGAAGTGACGGATGCAAACATTCAGAGCCAGTCTCTTTTGGGCTCATTGGTGTGCTGCTTCATGTTTAGCGTGACTGAACGTCTTAACCTCTTACAGAGTCTATATCTAGAGTAGTCGAGTTGTGGGCTGAATTCGTAAAAGATGCGATTCAATGATGAGTCCACATGAGGGCACTACAGAGCCAACCTTATCCCTTCTGTTTTCATCATCGCACATGCTGGGGAATGGCAAATACTTGGATACAGAGTGGATGGCTAAAGTGTTTAGGCTCTACCCGTTTAGCACAGGTCATACCCTGCAACTTCATCTGCTTTGTTTTTTTGAAACCTGTACGCCATGTGCCTTATATTTAATGGATGATGGGTAACGTCATCTGTCTTGTTACTCTGTGACCGTATTTTATAATTTTTTATATTTATTATTATTGTAAAGCGCTTTGTGACCGCTTATTGTCTGTGAAAGGCGCTATATAAATAAACTTTACTTACTTACATCCCTTGAATTATCTTGGATAAAAACTGGTGTTTTGGAGCGTGTACAAACATGAAATAACAAATGAAATGCATGTCTTTGACATGCAAGAGAGTGTTTGCTCACTCTAATTTGCACACTTTAAATCAATGAACATGGGTTGCTTAAGAGGGATTTACATTTAGTCATTTGTTTGTTGGTTATAAGTTTGTGTATACCTTTAATATACATAATTTACATTTATTCATACATGTATTTTCTATTCCAGTGATCTGGCGCTGAGAAACTGCTATTTGACAGCTGACCTCACAGTCAAAGTGGGGGATTATGGCATTGGGCCGTACAGATACAAGGTAAGCGGGAAGCTGTCAAAGTAACACCCCTAAAATCCCAATGCCAAGTGCTGGAGTTTGTCTTTATATTTTTTTTTGGGGGGGGGGGGGGGGGGGGCGTGGAGAGATCTGGCATGACAACATACTCGAGTGGCATGGGTGTCAGCAGTGAGAAGGTGCACGCTTCCCAGCGGGGGTTAACCTATGCACAGCTGCTGCTTGTTGATCCCTGTAGCCATTGTCTTGATATATTGTAACATGTGGTGTGGCACCTTGGCCTGTTGTAACGACACTTCCAAAAAATTATGTTAAGCTCTCAATCTGCCTCCGGCTCGTGAGATGTCTCTTGGTGGCCTAAACAAAGTCGTAAATGTGTGAGACCCTGCAGGTGTTGATGGTTTGGTAGTTGCTGTGCGTTCTTGGGAAGCGACCAGCCGGTCCCTTTTTGGATTTCAGATGGCAATCGTACGTGTTCACTGCGTTGGACCTCAGCGTGTTCTTGTTTAACTGCGGTCAAGGTTTCACGTGTGCGCACACAAGCCTCAACTGGGTACCCTTCTTCTCATGTGACCACAGGAGGATTACGTCATCACGGAAGACGATGTGTCCGCACCCCTGCGCTGGTTGGCTCCAGAACTGGTGGGCGAGCGCCACGGGGGCGTTATCACCATGGAGCAGACCAAGCCTGGCAATGTGTGGTACGTGTGCTTATGGCACCACGGTGATGCGCTAACAAGTTAGCATAGATCGCACGTCATGTTTGGACAATGGAAGGTTCAAATCGGTAATACGAAAAAAGTAATAACCATTACAGTTACAGAAGGAGGAAGACATTCTGAAGATATTGGGGTATTATCATAACAAGTACAGCAAAACAAAACGTACAAAAATTCACCATATCAGAGACATGCAGCATTAGTTCTGACCAGCTCTCTACATCGCTGTTCTTGAGGTTAGATGTAAATGGACAAAGTGACTGAGACTAAGTCAGCGTCTCTGCTCTCCCCAGATCAGGGTCTCTTAACCTACGGCACTGGGCATGCGTCCATATGTTTCCTTGTCGTAAATCATCTGCTTATGTAAAGAAGCTCAAGTTACCGTTAATACCTAAATTCACCCCTAAATAAGGCTGTGGTCAGTTATGCTTATGTAACAATTACATCAATGTTCGTTTGAAGAATAGATTTTGTATGAAGACCATGAAGTTAGATATGGTACCCTGCCTGAGGGAACTACTTAGGTCTAAAGAAAATAGCAGCACCCTTTTATAATACAAAGTAATATAAATATAGTATAGTACAAAGACAATCTAATGCATATTAAAAGGTATATGTACCTCAAGTGAATGTTTAATGTGATTATGAATGGAATAGAATATGATTTATGTGCACCTCACTCGTTGCTTAATTACTTTTTCCTCACCAAAACAATTCTAATCCTGGGTCTCTGGTTGCCATGTGCGCAGGGCCCTGGGCGTAACTCTGTGGGAGCTGTTTGAGAATGCCGCCCAACCCTACTCGCACCTGTCTGACCGGGAAGTCCTGAACCATGTGATCAGGGAGCAGCAAATCAAACTGTTCAAGCCACAACTGGAGCTGCCGTACTCTGACAGATGGTGATTAAACTCATTCTGAATCAAATGTAAAAAAAGTTTGGGTGGTAAATTGTATTTGTATAGCAGACAATTATACAATTATATGCAATAAATAGAAAGTAGAGCTGAAGTACAAAAAAAGTCTGACTTGACAAATGTCTCTGCAACAGTAAAATAGTAGTATTAAATGTTATCTAGTCTCAAAATATTTTTTTCTGAACAAACATTCACTTGAAGCATGTTTTCAATGCATTATTCTCTATACAGGTATGAGGTGCTGCAGTTCTGCTGGTTGTCGACAGACAAGAGGGCCACCGCCGAGGAGATCCATCGGCTGCTTACCTACTTGCGAATGCAGGGCCAGAAGGATGTGGAGGACGACTTTGAGCAGCGCTGGGACTCCCTGAAACCCAACCCTACAACGCGACAGACCACAGTCAGCCACTCTTCCTACCCCATCCTGGAGCAGTTTTCCGATGACGCGTTGAGGCCTGAGATCGACGAAGTGCTCACCGTTACCGAGACCAGCCGGGGCCTTAGTTTCGAGTACGTCTGGGAAGCTGCTAAGCACGATCATTACGACAGCAGCCACGGCCGCTCCGCCATGGACACCACACTCAACTACCACAGCATGTTCTTCCCGGTTCCCAGTGAGGATATCCAGGCCCATTTTCCGGACCCCGCGGGCAGGACAGGGGCCACCGAAACAGGCCACACCCCCTCAGGGATCCCTGGGATTCTTCCTGTAATTGATGCTCAAAAGCCCTCCAACGGAAGCGAGTATTACATCCAGCTAGAGGAGCAAGGCGAAAGCAACGTTGAGGGGAATGACAATACATTGTCCGACACAATTTCGGACCGACAACAGATTGCCGTTCTCCAGGATGTCCGTCTGGACGAGTCAAGCACGGATGCAGATTTTTTCAACCGCAGCATCGACTCCAAGGACTCGTTCTTACAGGACAGTCACATTTGGTCCTCCAGTGAACATGAGAGTCCCTACCACCCCAACATCTTCAGCGAGAGGGACTCCAGACAGGAAATTTCACACTCCTGGGACAAGGATTTTATGGAACTGCCAGAGCTTAATGGTAATGAGCAGGAAACAACGTCAGAAGGAGTGTCCCAGTGGGAGAACAAAAGCTTTGGAGATTCTTTTTTAGCTGAGCATTCAGAAGACAGTCACCCACAAGATTCCCTGGAGGAGGACTCCAAGGATGTGATGAAGTTTTTGAACACAGAGAAATTAGCTGCCAATTTCCTGTTCCTCAAACAGAGTAGTCTAATGAAGGATGGCTCAGGTTCTTCAGGGAGAAGCATGAGCGTGCAGCCAGACTTCCTTCAACCTGGCCTAGTCCATGATCCAGAGAACAGCTTCAAAATGAGCTCATGGGATAACCTTGTAACATTAGATGGCTTGAACATAGCAGAGAGCCACTTAAAACCCACAGAGAGTCCCATAACTCCAAAAGAGGAACCTTTTGTTTTGGTCAGTCCCAGTCTGGAGGATGTCCCTCTCTCTTTGGTAGAAAATGAAACGCTGGTGCCTTTGAATTCACTGGCTTCAGAAGAAATGGTTAACTCTCAGCTGCCAGTTAGACATAGCTCTTCTAGCGATGACTTTGGTCTGCTTCCTTCATCTGATATGGGGGATGATTCTGCATTGGACTGGACCTCAGCAAACGCTGACATCCCTTTTAATCCGTACAGTACTTACCAGTCTGAAAGTGCCACAAGCAACCTTACTTGTACAGATGCCAAAAAGCCCAGGCTTGAAGATCACCTTGGACCATTAGAACCAGCAGACTTTCAAGGTCCCACATCCACCTCTGCTTATGGCAGTTTGGCTGTTGTTGAAAATTCCCTCAGTGAAGGCCTCACCAGTGACAACGTTCTTAGCGAACTCATGGACGACACCGAGGTAGAAATGGACACAATCCTCTCTGACAATGAGGAGCCATTAAAGGATGATGATGAACCTCCAGTGAGGTCTTCTCTTCTGGTGTCAGGGACATCAATGGACCAGATCAGTCAGGACAGCCTATTGGAAGATAGTATCTCCACCACTCTTCCAACTGTAGAGAATTCAGCCAACACTCCGGATTCCCTGGACTCTCTGGATATTCACAGGCTAGATGGACAGGTAGATTTGAACACCCCCATAGCACCTCACAAGCTCCAACCCCCATACAAAACAGCAGACAGTGGCTACGAGACAGAGAACCTAGAGTCTCCGGAGTGGAACTCCCAGCTCCTGGTCAAAGAACACTCCGTAGAAGAAAATGATTTGAGTATTCCGGAAGAGGAGAAGGAATCGGGACCTGTGGTTTCCGCCGCCCTGGTTCCCCCCGAAATCATCGTCTCGGAGGTGGAGAGTAGTCCGGACGTTCAGGATGAGGACAGTAGCACTGATGCTCAGCAGCCAGAGCCTGTGGCCCTGGGCGATGAATCTTTCATAGGTGGCAGCTACAGAGACTCGGCCTACTTTTCCGACAACGAGTCTGAGGCTGAAAAGAAGTCTGAGGAGACCAATGAGGCAGGTTCTGCTGAAGTGTCTTGGTTGAGGAGTTCCCCTACTGATGATGTCAGTGGTGACACCGGAGGGCTATCGGTTTCACCTATGGATCCAGAAGAAGATCTTTTGGGGAACGCTTTAGTGTCACCTCTAGAGTCTCTGGCACCTGCAGAATCCCTGTTTAATGTTGCAGTGAGAGATGGTGGTCTTTCCCAGGGGGAGAGTGGTTTGCCTGAGCTTGTCCTTACCTCAGAGGAAGACTGGGAGACGGCAGTGCCTGTGTCCATCGACAGCAATGAGGAAGAGACACGCAGACTTCAGGTATTGCCAGATGTTGTGTCCTCGACTCAGTCTGAGGTCGGCAAACCTTTCGACGATGCACCTGCACCTGCATCTGCCGCTACTGCAGAGAAAGCCTTGCCTGAGAACATGGTACACGCAAAGCTTACCAGGACGTACGCTAGCGATTGCCCAAAACTTAAGGAGCCTGACATGGAGGGCTTGCACCTGGGCAGGCGAGATGGCTCCGGCGCAGACGGACCAGAAGACGGGATGGAGGCTGACGAGGAGGACGAGAACAGCGACGATTCGGACGATGACATACGGGCCTATAGGCTGCACAGCTCTAGCTCCGAGAGCGAGGATGACACTGTGCACCCGGTGCCTGTTATCGTCTCCGATGACAGCAGTGCGCGGAACTTGAAGAGCCTGTTGAAGCCCACCAGCCCGAACGTGGCGTCTGAACCCCCTATGCCACCAGAGGCCCAAAGTGCACACGTGGCCAAGAGAGCTGTGTCCTTCTTTGATGATGTCACAGTTTATCTCTTTGACCAGGTAAAGAATAATAATCCCTTTTAAGTGGAATTCTCAAATTGTCGTGTATTATAACTGACGAATTACACTTTGGCAAGTGACCACTAATGGTTATGCTAGGGAGATATAAAGATATTTTCGTTTCAGAGACAAGTAAAAAAAGTTGTGTTTTTTAGGAGACGCCCACCAAAGAGCTTGGAGACCACTCATCAGGCTCCAACAGTCAGGTGTCTGAGTTCAGCAGTCCTGTGCCCTCTGCAAGCTATCTGAACAGGTTTGCCAACTCTGAAAGCTCCACAGATGAAGAAGGTAAGCTTACACATGACATATGAGCAGTTTGATTAATGCAACTTGACATTGGGCATGTAGCAGGGGTCATGTGGCGTAGTTGGTTAGGGTATCAAGCTAGTAATCAGAAGGTACCAGGTTTGAACCCCAGCTGAACCCTGACTGTGTCAACATTACGTTGTGTCCTTTGGCAAGGCACTTCACCCTACTTGCCTCAAGGGGAATGTCCCTTTACTTCTTGTAAGTCGCTCTGGATAAGAGCATCTGCTAAATTACTAAATGTACACCCTAATCTGATTTTTGCCCTTCCACTTTCAGGTGGAGGTTTTGAGTGGGATGATGACTTTTCCCCAGAAGCTTCCTTCCTCTCCACAGCAGCTAAAGACCTGGCCCAGGCCCAGGCCATGCCCTCAGCTGCTGCCTCACGTTACTTCTCCCCTCCTCCCGTGGGCCGCGCTCCAGAACCCAGCTGGGCCACCTCCTCTTCCAACTATTCACGTTTTTCCATCTCCCCGGCCAGTATCGCAAACTTCTCCCTCACACACCTCACCGACTCGGACATCGAACAAGGAGGCAAGTAGTGCACACACATTTACATTTAAATGTATTCATTTAGCAGACGCTTTTATCTAAGAGAGAGCTTTTCAAAGGAGCATAGGTCACTGATCATAACAATGACACAGCCCCAAACATTGTGGGTAGTGAGATTGTGAAACGTACACCGTGAGAAATCAAACAAGTGTCAAAGGGAAAAGCCACAAGAGCATTCAGTTAAACAAGTTACAATAAGATAGTATGCATTTCAAACATGCAATAGTGTACCTGTAGGAAAGCAAGTAATAATAATAATATACACCTCACAGTGTGTATATTATACGTGAGGTAAAACACACAAGTGGTTTCATTCATAAATTGAGTCGTACAAAGGAATTAAAATATGGCATGGCTAGACTAAGTAGATGACTACTCCACATGTAGCTGTATAACCTTTGATGTTACATTGGGTTAATGTATGTTAATGTTAATTGCATTTAATTTGGTGCTTCTTCTGTTTGCCACTTCAGGAAGCAGTGAAGATGGAGAGAAAGACTAGAAAGTCTTCTGGACTGGAGTGTTTCCTCTCTTAACTCTGGAGGGAGACAGGCTCACTACACAACTGGTCTGTGGGTGCTTCTCAGGCAGAACGAGCTCTTTCCTCACAGAGGTGGCCATGAAGAGGACTATACACAAACTGAGCCATAGGCTTCCCCCCCAGACAGTTATATCCCCCACCCCCTAACTACTATTAGCAAATAAGACTGTCAAACCTCTGAGCCACATCAACCATTGACATACATACATACCTAACAGTGCAATTCAACAGGAAAAACAAGATACTTGCGGATCTAGCTTTTCCATGTTCTTTTCAAAGACTTTGCAAAAAGCTTCTTCCATTCTTTGTTTTTGTCTGGGTTTTCACACTCCTCGTCATCAGGAGATTTGGTGTCACCAAAAAATACTTAAGTTATTATTTTTTAAGACCTGAACCATTGAACTGAAAGATGAGCTCAGCTAGCCTGTGTCTGCTGCCAAATAGGAATAAGCTCTTTGTATTTGTCAGACTGAGAAGGTACGTTGAACTCACTGCTTTGTGTTGTGCGTTTATTACGGTAGTTGCCTTTTTTGGAACGCTGTCTTTGTGTTTCTGCGCCTCTTGTTAGGGCCGTTGATGGTACATTAAGCTTCTCTTAGGTGGAAATGGGGGGGTGGGGTTAGAATCTTGAGTCTTTTTGGTGTGTCCACACACCCACAACACACCGTATAGATACTGGAGAGAACAGCTTTTATGCTACAGGAACTGTCTTTGGAGACACTATACCGAGCCTTACCAGTATGATCAATCACCTTTCTGAAGGAAATTTATTTGAGCTCCATTTGTAATTTATTGGAATAGGAAAGGCTTATAAAAAAGCCATGATCCGAGTGATTGACAAGGCTTCGTATGATTCATATTTGTCCAGAGGGTTTGGTCTTTAGTGCCAAATGTACTGCAGTCATATTGTCCTTCCTTCACCACTGAGACCAGGACTTGGAAACTAAATGTTTTGTAATTTGTGTTTTATTTCAAGAGATGGTAATGAAAATAATTGTCCGAATGCGGTAATGTAAAATGATTGTTGAGGTGTTTGTGAAAACAAATGTGCAATTTGAATGTCTTTTGATCAGATGGTGTTTTTTCATAGGGGTTCATAGAATGAAGTGGGAATGTCTGAGTCGAAACAATACCCACTCTGCCGTAGTCTCACACAACCTTTACAGAGTTCACTCATTTACCTTTAATTGTGGATTACTGTGTTGAACCAATTCTACACTTGAAACTGTCTGATATTATGGACAGAAATCATGATGGATTTAGTCTATTGTAACCCTCACATAGCTATTATTTGCTGCCCATGCAATTGTGTTCTCTTGTGACTCTACGGTAGCATTGGGTGGGGATTGTGTTTCAAGATTCATTCATGTATATAAAGAATATTGAAATTGTTATACGCTTCAGGTTTGAAGATAGGGTATCTAGCTTGATGGTATCCAAGTAATTCAAACACAGTTCTTCCAAACTCACAGAGGTTGTCATTTGCAGGTGAAATTGTATAACTCACATTTCTGTGACTTCCCATAACGTTATTTTTTTTGTCATTTGAACAGCAAGACTTTGTACATGTAGTGGATAAATCTGTCCATTACATGCATTTGGCACTGTATATTTGACAAGTTTAACCTCTGTAAAAACCAGCAACTTGTGCTTAAGTCAAACTTGAACATTTTATTTAAGAAAATCCTCATCTTTTATTCTACTACAGTATATACATTTGCTTAATCTTGCACATTGGAGAAGTGTAACTTAATGTTGACATGTACTGATGTATATAAATGTTTTATTTTTTTGGGTCTGTAAATGGGAAATGATGTAATCAAGTCCTACGTAGGTGTCAGGTTTCATTTTGTAATTTAAAGCTGAATTAAAGCAACATATCAGTCATCGAAAGCAGACACAAGAAACAGATGTAAAACACATACTATCCTTTCAATCTGTACATTTTAAAATTGTAATATTTTTACTTCATAAATGATGATGATCGTGCTTAGCGTAATTGAATGAAATGTTTATAATTACAGTTTAATATGGAAATAAATGCAAATTTACTTCTATATTGCAGGTCTTCCAATGTGATTAACTATGCATGGTCTTGAATACCAGTAAAACATTTATATCAGAAAGAGCAAGAGATCCATAATGAATTTACCTTTCAGTTGAAAGTATGACATTGTCGAAAGCCAACAAAGTGGTTCTGAAGTTTATTCCCAGTTTGACCACATTGTGATGTGATCTCCTGTATTTAACAGTCATGGTTCTGGTTAAATTATATTTGAACGTAATACTGACAGAATAACAGTTTTGCAGGGAAAAAAGAAAGGAAACATGGACATTGCTAAACCCAAATCCATGTTTTAGGCTTTGAGATGGTCTTGTGCCGTCTTGGGGGTAGGAGTAGTAGTATAATTGTATCACACGTGTACATATAACCCCAAAAATGATCGTCAAGTTTATGAAAATTCACAGTAGATTTAGGAATGTTCATTTTGGTTTGGAATCTGACAAAAACTCACACGCAAAGCAAATACTGCAAACATTTTCAGGTTGAAAATAAGAGATAAAAGGGGTATACAGGAGAAAAAAAAAACTACATCTTGAACTATGTCAAGCATCAAATAAATGAATACTTAAAAAAACAAACCAACCAAACTGTTGACAAGCTTTTAGAGGACAACTATGCGGCCATTGGGAGGATTACAGTCATGCAGATGGGGTTCTTCTAAGCCCTTTACCAAACTCATTGTCAGTAATCTTTCTTCAATGCGCCAGAAAGCTACATCTGTGCTACAAAATAACCAAATAGATTGTTATGCAGAGCCACCTGAGTCCATTTAGCCTGCTGCTAAAAGGCTGCACAGCTTCAAGTTGCCACCATCTGCGATCAAATATATTTTTGTGCTTGCGTTTTAGGGAAAACAGACACGCTCTAACATTCACCATTTTGTAAAGTGCCATCGTGAACCTAAAAATGAGCAGGACTGGAACACTGGGTCAATGTTTATTCTTAAATCCTACTGTATTTTATACTCTTATTCGCTGTCTTCCCTAGGTGGATAGCTGCTACAGTGTTTTGATGTCTGCTTATGTTACATTTGAAGTTAAACAGACAGCAAAAGGAGGGAAGGATGGTAGCCTAGGTGACATAGCCATGAGCTTGTGTTGTGCTTTCCTGATGGGATGGGATGGGATTCTGGGTTTGTAGGATGATAAAATAGAACCAGGCATAAATGTGGCTGTTGGGGGTGGAGGGGGAGGGGAGAGGATGCTGGCCTCTACAGGCTCGTAGCAGTCCCATTGACCTGACCTTCGGGCCTAGGGAGGGGGCAAGATGGAGTGTGGGGGCTGGCTGGGAGGGGGGCGCGAGGGGTGTGGGGGCTGGCTGGGAGAGGGGCGCGAGGGGTGTGGGGGCTGGCTGGGAGGGGGGCGCGAGGGGTGTGGGGGCTGGCTGGGAGTGTTGCCTGGGGTGGGAGTGCACGCGGTGCTTCAGATGCATTCCCTCGCACGCTGATGTGTTCCCATCCTCCCTGTAGGACACACAAACACGTCAGATACATTAAAGAGCCATTAAAGCACAAGTTCAATGCGTCAATATAAACATATATATTTACACCTGTCACAGAGGTATTTCAAAGTACATTACGGGTCACATAGACAGGTTACATAAATAGAGTGAGCACCTGTCACTCACCCCTATGCCGTAGTCCCAGGATTGGCCCTTGGGCTGCATGGGCCCCACCCCCAACCGGTGACATATGGTTCCTGGGGGCTCACAGGGGAAGCCGGGGACCCTGTCTGCTATGATCCACACCTAGAGTGCACAACGGAGCTCAGCTTCACCATTAACAGCTTAATACTATCATCTTTATGGAACTTGCTACCTTGCTTAATAGAAAGGAAGGTTCAAAGCTAGCAGTGTCTAGAAAAATCCAATGGATGCAATTCGATAGTTGACGTGTGAGGATGGGCAGGATAATATAGGTTAGAAAGTTTTAGAGGAAGTGCTGTGGGTCTGACCTGGTCCAGGGGTCCTACAGAGACTTTGGTGACGTTGTTGGAGATGAGCTCCCAGGCCGAGCCTTGGGGATAGCTGGGTGTCAGGCCTTGTCTGTACCAGAGGTTACCTACACACACACACACCACACACCACACACTCACACACACACACACCCTCAGTTAATGTACTGAAAGAAGATAATGAAATCTGGCATTGGAATGTTAAGTCAAGACCGACAGTAGTGGACACTGATAGGTTACAGTATAGTAGGGGGTGTATGAGTATGTGTGTGTACTGTATCTGACTACTGACCATTTTCATCCACAGCGTAGACAGAGGTCCGCCCCACAGACAGCTGTTTCAGGGCCTGCTTTGCTGGGGAGGGGATGTGATACCAACACTCTCCTGTAGGGGGACACAAGCCGAGTCGTGCCAAAAGGGATCCCAACGCAGCCAAAACACATGCAGGAGTAGCTAGCGACAAGATCACCCCCCCCCCAACCCCCTCCCACCTCAGAACGAGGACCCACCTGCAGGATTCTGGGCAGACACAGAGCCCCTGTAGAAAACGGCTCCGTCCCTGGCGATAGCCCAAACCTGGTTGGCACCACCGATGGAAATGGACTTAAAAGGCTGGTCTGTCCCGATGTGCAGCCAGGAAGTCCCCTGTGACACACAGGCAGACAGACAGACAGACAGATAGGGGAGCATACATCACTTCCTGTTGTTATAGCTGTTCTATGGAAGCAAATCCATGGGAGTCAGATGGCTGAGCGGTTAGGGAGTCGGGCCAGTAATCAAAAGGTTGCCGGTTTGATTCCAGGCCAAATTATGCTGTGTCCTTGGGCAAGGCACTTCACCCTACTTGCCTCAAAGGGAATGTCCCTGTACTCGCTCTGGATAAGAGCGTCTGCTAAATGACTAAATGTAAATAGGTTGGAAGTGATCCACGTCACTATTGAGGTTCCTATGTACGTGTAAGAGAAGTGTTCTTTACCTGGGGCTTTGAAGGGGTGACCCCAAGGCGACAGAGGACATCCCCCTTGTCACTCAGGGCCCACACAGGGATCTGTTCAATGCAGCTCTGGGCCAGACATGGTAAGACTGTGATGTCACTCAGGGGGATGGGCGGGATCTGCTGCCACGGCCCAATCACAGTGATCTGACACTTCCTGTTTCGGAGAAAGAAAATGATGTTTCATGTTTTCGAGCTAAATGGTTAACACACAGATTTATAAAGATGTGAATGTAGGCTGGACAAGCTATGTTTGGGGTGAGTCTTTGTCAAAAACAAATTGTATGCATGTAGTGATACCTGGCCCAGCGCCTCCGCCTCACAAAGTCTTTCATTGTCTTGTGGCCGTGAAACGTCCTAAATGACAGATAAAAGTTATCAGATTTCAAAGCCACGAATAAACATACTCTCCTTGTAACCAACTTGACATAATCAAGTTGTGGTTGTATTATATAACGTAATATACATTATGTTATATAATACAACATAAATGTCTTTAAACTACACCAATTTGTCTTCTACATACACAGGAAAGTCTGCTGCATACTGCCAGCCCTCTTTATCTGTCCCTCCAGGTACACCGTAGTCGATGGCCCACTCAGTCACCTGACAAAACAAAGGAATGTTGAGCTGGAAGGACACCATATATCGTCATGCCAACAATGACATAGCCCTGCTGTAGGGATTCATGTTAGATGTTGTTGCTAGGTTCAGCTGGCTACCCAGGTCCACTGAAGAGAGGGAGGATGTGTATTTGTCTTGGTGCACTCTTTCAGTCCACACTCATCACTCCACATGGGCCGGTCTGTAGGGAGACCTCTGTAGACACACACACACACACACACTCCCTCAGTTAAAGTACAGAAAGAAAATAATGAAATCTGGCATTGGAACGTTAAGTCAAGACCGACACTAGTGGAGACTGATTGGTTAAGAGGATTTGAGAGTACTTGTCTGTGTATCCAGTCATGGGATTCCATCTCTGGTTCTCATAGACGTACACGCTCCTCACATCTGTCTGGGTCTGAGCACTGTCCACAGTTCCTGCAGACAGACGGAAACCACAAAAGAACGCTACTGTCTACTGTATGGGACAACAGCTGGAGTGATTTACAGTTTATGTTCAAAGTTTGACAAGCCGGAACAGCTGCATCCATGCACACCAGCAATTGCACATCAGGTTGCTCAAGCAGTTTTGGAAGCAATACGTGGTTGTTTATTCAATAAGTAACTAACTAACTAAGAAACTAGTATAGCTCTTACTGGGAGTACTTATGGGGGGAATACATGAAGTCGTGAGAAGAACCATAAGCAAATAAGCTATTAAGCATAAATTGCAATGTCTATTGCTATGAAGGACACTGTCTACTGGGGAGGGGTTTACCCTGTGAGGGCTGGTCCCCTGACTCGCCATGGCGCCCGGAGTAGACCCAGGCGGTGCCGTCACACCCGACGCCCCACACCACCCCCAAACTGTTACATTCTACACAGCGCAGGTGGCCCGGAATCTGCCGCCAGAACCTGGACCAGACAGGTAGCGGTTAGCGGCTGGCTAGCGTTAGCATTAGAACAGGAAGAAACATCCACCATGTAGAAGAGGTAGTACGTTAGCAATAGCATAAAACATGGCACCACGTAGCAAAACATCCAGCAGGCAGCAGCTACCAGGTTAAATAGGAGGATTTCAGAAGCTGATGTTAAAGTGAATGAGCCTGGTGTAAGGAAAAGACAAACAGGTAGAACATGGAAGCCCAAATGAAAACTCTGCCCTCTAGTGTTGGATGACTGAATGGGTGTGTGGGAAAAGAGGGCTGAGGGGAAAGTGACAGAGCGGCAAACCCAGTCAATTGGCCTCACATGAGGTCGCAGGCGAGCGTGTGCGCAGGGACCTCCAGGCAGGGCGAGGGCTCGTGGACCATCACATCCCCTTTAGAGGTGACCGACCACAGGGCCTGTCTGGACAGGGGTCCCCTGATCCCTCTGGCCTCACAGCAGGACTCTACCAACAGAGACACCTGCAGAAACACACAAGACACCCCCACGAGACCACATTTAATGATACAGTCTGCATGAAGTAAAGTAGTCCGCATGAAGTAAATCATAAAGTAGGCTGTAGGGTCAGTAACTGATCAAGTGTTGAAGCTTGTCTTTTCCTTTTCAATTTTGAAAACTCACAATAATATTTATATTGCTGCCTACGGTTTTATCAGGGAGTCGTGGCGCAGTCAGTTGTTTGGGCTAGTAATCAGAAGTTCCCTGGTTCGAACCCCAGCTGTGTCAATATGATGCTGTGTCCTTGGGCAAGGCACTTCCCCCTACTTGCCTCTGGGGGAATGTCCCTGTACTTGCTGCCAGTCACTCTGGATAAGAGCGTCTGCTAAATTACTATATGTAAATGTGAATCAAGTTCTCAGCTGTACCTATGTGCATTTTCCACATTGAAGTATCAACTGTGTCTGTTGGGTGTGGAGTTGACTAGCAGAGTTCAATTATTTAGCCTTGAACGGTACGAGGCCAGCTAGGCCAAAGTGTGGTGAGGACCGAGGTACCCAGTCATTCATGTCCTTATCCGTGGGGGCAGCCAGGATGAGAGGCCATCTCTGTTTGGTCCTCTGGGCTGTGTACACAGCAAAGGCATGCTGGGAATCCCTCAGGACCGGGACCAGAGCAGTCACCTCGCTCACAAACACATGGAGGTACTGAGAGAGAGAGAGAGAGAGACAGAGAGAGAGAGAGAAACAGAGACAGACAGAGAGAGAGAGGGAGTAGGAGAGAGATTACAGACACAGGAATTAGTTCAAAGTGGAGAAAGGAGAGGGAGATAGAGATTAGAAAGGGGCGGCGAGAAGGAGGAACAATAGAGGAAAGAGTGAGAAAAGGAGGACAGAAAGAGAGAGAGATGGATGGAGAGACATAAGACAGTGAGCGAGTGCTGAGCCATAATTAGGGTGTGACAAATCCAATGTGACGTTTCAAGCAGGTGACCTCAATTCTGTAGTCCCTGACAAAGGGTCGAGGACAGCAGCTGTACGGTCTCACCTTCTTTTCGTCATACTGGGTGTAGTAGATGAAGAAGATGCTGTCTCTCCAGCCGTTGCTATTGGTCGACTGCTCCAGGGCCACGCCCACATCCACCCAGCGCTGGGGCTTCCAGTCCCTCCACCAGCGCATGCTGCCCTTCCTCATCCACACAGACTGGACACACGCATGCCAGCGCACACAAACACACACACAAACACATTTTACATTGAGTCATTTAGCAAGTACAGGGATATTCCCCCTGAGGCAAGAAGGGTGAATTGCCTTGCCCAAGGGCACAACGTCATGTTGACACAGCTGAGAGTGAGTACAGAAGACAGAGTGGGTCTTACCGCGCTCCTCTCCAGAGGCCTTTTGCTGCTGCTGTCTCTGTGCTGCTCCTGTTCTTCCTGCTCCCTCCAGGCTGCTGACTGAACCGGGGTTAGGGACAGGGAGCTGGTGAGAGGACCTGGAGGACAGACACAGAGACACACCCACAGATGCCAGGTTACGAAGGAGAGAGAAGAAGAGAGACTAGCCATCAGAGCCATCATCAAATAGCAACACAGGTAGAAACAGGAGTCTTCATATGTGTCCTTATTTGTCCCATACCCTTTTATTTACATTGTATGTGTGATAACAGAGAATTCTTAGGTTCCCTACTCATTAGCTCACTTCTGGTAAGGATTACTATGACCATACCTGTGGGACTGAGCCAGCTGATCTGGGAGCTGGAGTCCACATCACAGCCCCCTCCGGTGATCCAAGCCCACACTGGGCCTTCCTCTTCTGCCGCACCCTGGGAGGGTTCCAGGCCCAGCGGGTAGGTAGCCACTGAGGAAGGAGGCCCTGCAGCCCCGGCCGTGGCCAGGGACGGAGCCTCCACCTGGGCTCCCTGGACTCCCTCAGCACCTTCTAGGTCCACGTTGCTCCAGGGGACCTCTGGTCCTGCCGCACCTGGGGAAGAGGGGCTTGGGACTGGGGCATCCTCCTGGTGATCTCTTGGGAGTTCCTCTGGAGAGGAGGGTTGAGGGGTGGCAGGGGTCCTCTCACGATCAGAGACCAGACTGGAGATGAAGCTATCGCTGGTGACTTTGGGGACATGGGGCTTGGAGGTGTCCCCTAGTACGGGGATTGTTGTGGAGGAGGGGGAGGACGAAACATCAGTGGGGAAAGTGTCCAAATCGGAGTCTTCGCAGCCCAGCACGCAGCCCTGGGACGCCTCGGTCAACTGACCTCTGAACTCGGGACCATCACTGCACGGGGGAGGCAACTAAGTTTTACAGTTCGCCATGTCACATAAGGCGCATAAATAAACCAAATTAAATAAGAATATTATAAACAATAAAGTTCCAACGTTTAAGCACTTTGTAGGCGGTCTTTCATGATTATTTTATCTTTGTGGTTGTTGGTACAAACCTGGGCGGGGCTATTTCCCTGCTGCTTCCCCATTGGGCCAGGATAGGGATCCAGCCCCTACCACTGGGTTCAGAGGGGGTGACACCCATTCTGAAGTAGAGGCCACGGTCTTCGCCAACACCCCACACCTGGCATGCAGAAACACACACTAGTTGACAAGACATGTGCGACAGCCAAATTCATTGTGAGCTAACTAACTTACGATGTATATTTAGAGGCGGAATATATACACCACTTACCTATGACCTACTTAGCTTTTCAAGACCTTTAAATGTATTCAGCGGAGATGTTCTTAAAAAACAAACTTCACAATCACGAAAGCTAATGAGGGCACGCTAAACCCAAAACTCAAACTGTCTTGTGAAATACTGAATTTTCCAAAATAACTAGCTAAGTGCACACATACACCAAACGGTGTTCCAGTTCTACTTTAAAAGGATACGTAACCACGACCAGTGCCATTGAATACAACCCATATCCATAGCTGCTGGACTGCAGTATTGAAATATGAAATATGGAACATGATGAAGCGTTGGCCAGACTCGAAAATAGAAAAGCGCACGTATGGCAGTCTTGATGGGGGGGTCGGGGGAAGGGGGCAGGATAAGGTGGGGTGAGCAGCGGAGGGTTAAGATTGGGTTGTGTGAGGCCTTGGAAGAATATGATATATATATATATAAGGGTTAGGATAAGAACTGGTGCTGGCACAGATGGATAGCTGTCCTCGGGTTACGGTGCAAGGGGGGGAGAGTAATAGAGGAGGGGAGAGAGGAGGGAGCACAGAGGGAGGGAGAGGAAGGAGGACAGAGGGAGAGAGAGGAGGGAGGACAGAGGGAGAGGGCGGAGGGAGAACATGGGGAGAGGGAGGGAATGAAGCCGAGGTGAGGAGGAGGGGGGGAAAGTGACAGAAAGACAAAAAGGGGAACTGAGAGGGACAGTGAGCTGGAGGAGGAGAGGGGGGAGGGGCAGGAGTTCAGGACAAGTTTGCAGTACTAGCAAGTCCACCTGAGGACACAGCGGAAATGAAAGGATCGAAGGCAATCACCCCCGGCCTTCCAACCCCGGCCCTGCCTCAGCAATACTGCCCCCGGAGAAAGGGTGCCAGTTCTAGAAGCTGTTGGGGGTCAGGGAGAAACCGGAAGAAGGAGCTATGAGCCATTTTTTGTTCAGTCCTTTTTTCCAAGATCCTCTGTGATCTATCTAACGTAACTCGACTAGGAGGAACATAGGATCCTCTAAGCCTCCGTCACCAATCGATACACATCTGTGAATTTGAACCGTGGTCTGTGGTTGGTTTGATGTGGTTCTTTGAGGGGATCACTGCCTTGGGAAGGTGGGGAGGAGGGGAGCAGGGTGGAGGGGAAGTGCATGGAGGACTGCAGTGGAGATCTGGGGGAGCAAAGGGAGAGGGGGTGTACTACCTGATCGTTAAGCCCTACATCCACCATCCTCATCTCCCCTCCGACGCTGATCCACCCGGAGCCGCAGGGATTATGGGAGTTCACACCCCTCCTGAACCACACCTGCATAGCACACACAAACACACGCGCGTGTGAGCACAGACCGACATTTTGAAGAACACCTCCGCTGTTTCCAGAGGGTATCAAGGTTGGTTATGTTGTGTGTCACCTTAAAGTCCTTGGTAACCACCCAGACCACGCCAACCCCCACCGCAACGTGAATGGCAGTGCCCTCTTTGCCTGGTGCATCCACCCCCACCCATGAGGTGCCTAAAAATGCACAAACAACACATGCATATGTTCCAGAATTTTGTGTGTGGTGGTTCTTCCCAGGACGTGTGTGTGGTGGTGGTGGTTCTGTCTAGGACATGAGTGTGTGTGTTGTGTTAGTTATTCTCAGGACGTGTGTGTGTGGTGGTGGTGGTGGTGGTGGTTCTTTCTAGGACAGGAGTGTGTGTGTGTGGTGGTGGTTCTTCCCAGGACGTGTGTGGTGGTGGTTCTTCCCAGGACGTGTGTGTGGTGGTGGTGGTTCTTTCTAGGACATGAGTGTGTGTGTTGGTTCTTCCCAGGACGTGTGTGTGGTGGTGGTGGTGGTGGTGCTGAGGACCTGTGGGGCTGTCGAGGGTGATGCCTGTCCTGACCAGTAGCTGTCCGTCCCACAGCAGTGCCCAGAGCAGGTCCTTGGGGCCAGCAGACAGCTGGGATAACTCCTTGGGGACCTCCACCTCCTCCCAACAGGAGCCCTCTGGGACCAGGGGCTGGATCCCCTCCCTGAACCACACCTGAAGCCACAGCATAACATCCATCTTAGGTCAAACATGGAGTATCACCCTTATCTTGCAAGTACATATTCAGATTTGAGGAGACTGGATTCATAGAAATCCACATGGGGAAAACTTAGCGGTTAGCACCTGCCTGAAATCTCAAATTTCATGGACTTGATCTCAATCTGCTGTATTTATAGCTCTGTAAATGTTAACTGTCAACACAATAATAACTACATTTAGTCATTAAGCAGACGCTCTTATCCAGGGTGACTTACAGCAATCACAGGGACATTTCCCCCGAAGTAAGTAGGGTGAAGTGCCTTGCCCATGGACACAACATCTTGTTGACACACACAGGGTTCAAACCAAGGACCTTCTGTTTACAAACTCGACAGCCTAACTGACTGCGCCACATGACTCCACAACTAACACTATCTCCAAGAAGAAGATTGCAGAAGATTATTGAGATGTATGGATAACACATCATACGAAACTTCTAATGTTGGCCAAATTTATTTATAAATGTGCTGCACAATTCATGTGTATTTTTTACCATCTTGCTAAAAGGTACAGAGAATTAATCGAATGAGACTTCACAAGTCTTTTGAGCATCAAGCCATTCTTAAAATAAATAAGGCCCAGTAAGGCACAATGTGTATTTGTTGTGCTTGTCCTTGTCCTCTGTGCATGTAATAGGTTAAATGGTTGATGTAGTATTCATTGTGAATGTAGATACTGTCATGCAAAAAAAATGTTTGACCTTGTCTGGAAGTCAAGTCAGAATCATATATTAACCTCCAGAAGAAAATGCTTAAGACCAAGCCATCAGTACCATGCCTTATGTCTGAGCTACAATTAACATGCCCACACTGCTCTCTAGTGGTCAAAACCACTTACTACACCACTGAGTAAACTCGTTATTGAAATCAGCTGGTGTAGTGTTTTGGTTGACACGAAAACCTGCACCCTCTTTGCCCACGATGGCACGAGTTTGACACCACTGTCCTAAACAAAACATAGCCGACTTACAAGTTCAAAATGGTTGATCTCACCTGTCCTTGTTGGGACACACCCCACAGGAAGTGGTGCCTCCCCGGGTGGTCACTCATCTCCCAGCCTCCGCAGCTGATGTCGCTGAGGGGCAGCGGGGGTCTCTTGGGGTGGTCCAGGGGGATCTGCAGAGGAACAAGAGGTACAGTTCAATCACCAGCCACCTCAGTCATCCAACACCTGTCTGCGAAGACAGCGAGTCAGGCCAGATCACGACTAGCATTGCAGTGAGAGGACACCGGTGGGATAGATGCTGTTACGGAGCCTTGGTGAGTTGGGCTGCCATTTTAAACATTTACTTTACATTGACATTTAGTCATTTAGGAGACGCTCTTATCCAGAGTGACTTACAGCAAGTACAGGGACATTCCCCCTGAGGAAAGTCGGGTGAAGCGCCTTTCCCAAGAATAACAACGTCATGTTTGCACAGCCCGGGTTCAAACTGGGTAACACGACTGCGCCACACGACTCCGACGGCATGGTTTTCGTTTAGGAGGTTGACCATGATGGGTCAGGATAGGGGTAATGGGGGGGGTGGGTGGGGGAATGTTCAGACGATTCACAGACCTTAGCCCATTCACCCTCAGCATTGTATCTCCTGTAGCGGAACCACCGTCTGCGACGCACGCACGAGTTCCACTTCTTCTCACGGGAGAAGTTAGCAGGGAAGTCCACTGCGTATTCCCAGCCCTGGTGGAGACATTTACATTTAGTCATTTAACACACACTCTTATCCAAAGCAACTTATAGCAATTTTCCAGTGACATTCCCCCGAGGCAAGTAGGGTAAAGTGCCATGCACAAGGACACAACGTCATGTTGGCACAGACTGGGTTTGAACCAGGGACCTTCTGATTACTAACCCGACACCCTCATCGCTCAGCCACCTGACTCCCTGGAGACGCACACATTCTGCTTCATTGTCTATAGAAACACAGATGGTGACTGACTCCTTAAATCAGGGGTGTCAAACTCCAGTCCTCAAGGGCCGCTCTCCTGAAGGCTTTAGATGTTTCCCTGCTCCAACACACCTGATTCTAATAAAGGTCGTTATCAAGCTCTGTGGAGGTGTGCTGGAGCAGGGAAACATCTAAAACCTTCAGGACAGTGGCCCTCGAGGACTGGATCTTGACACCTGTGCCCTAAATCGAGAGACAGGCGGCTGAGCAGTTAGGGTGTCAGGCTGAGGCTAGTAATCAGAAGGTCCCTGGTTCAAACCCTGGCGGTGCCAACATGGTATTGTGTCCTTGGGCAAAGCACTTCACCCTACTTGCCTCAGGGGGGAATGTCCTGTACTTGCTGTAAGTGGTGAGGTGAGGGTGCAGTGTCAGATCCAGGTTGTTTCGGCTGTTTGCTCACCCCAGTCTCAGCAGGGTCTCCTCCACAGCTCTGGTCCACGTACCAGTCACCCTCCCACTCCCAGCTGAGCGAAGGCAGCAGAAAGCTGTGCAGGGGCTGGGACAACATTCCTGTCACGTCACTCCACGGCCAGCGGTCAGTGGGCAACAGGACGTCTGTGAAGCCATCCACAGGGTTCCACCTCTACAGCAGCACAAGGCAAAAACACAAGATGAAGAGGATGACACAGCACACATAGGAGGTGGACATAGAACCAGAATAATCAGAATTTGATTTACATTGTGAATAAAACCAATTCTGATTCTATATTTCGTCATTCAGCAGATGCTCTTATACAGAGTGACTTACAGCAACTACAGAGACAAGTAAAGTGCCTTGCTCAAGGTTCGAACCAGGGACCTTATGATGACACCCTAACCGACCCTAACCCTAACCACCCCACCCTAACTGCGCCACATGACTCCCCACTAGACCACATGACTCCCCATTTTAGGTGATTCTAAGTCCACCTAGACATGTATAGCCTACCATACCTGGTTTTCATAGGTCTCTTCCCGATATCGTATGGGTTCGACACTCAGGTTAATGTTGAGGTAAACGTGATGATCGCAGCCGATTCCCCAGCTGCATTTCTTTCCTGCGGTCACGCGTTTCAGCTCAAGCAGCGAGTCCTTGGAGCGTTCCCAGCGCCCACTGGTGGTTGACAGGCTATACACCTTCCCGTACACGTCCACCGACCATAATAGCGAGCTGGTCATGGTGGACGCTGAATGAGAGAGAGAGCACTGGGTGATTTTAATCCCCTATTTATCCTACCACCCGTCCTGGATGTTTTTGCGCTACAAAGCGGCGATCGATGCAACGTGCAACAACGAGACAATATCACCTGTAGCGGCTCGACAAAGAAAGCGGCATACAACTTTAGGACTAATCTAGTAATTAAGTAGTCTATAGTTTCGCCGTCACATTTTATTGCAAAATAGTATATTTTAAGGTAGTATATTTTAAGATTCAATTAAGATTAGATAGGCTTCGAGCAGTTTAAAGGTTTAATCTTCAAGAAAATAACATAGAAAAACTGTAATCACCTGAATATCGTTTCCCGTCCGATCCGCAGTTGTCAAGTGACTCGCCACAGACGCGTCATGGTATCATTTACTCAGGTGCGTGTCTGTACTGGACACCTGACATATTAATGAAGAGATATTCAGTGTCAACAGACCATTCCAAATATGCACAAAACTACGTTGCAAGTCATGTTATGAGATGGAGATGAAAGGCTTTTGGGGGGATATTGTCTTGTCCAGCAAAGCATTACTGTATCAAGCACACGTACGGGACACTATTCAGCTTCACTGAACTATCGCCGCTAGTTCTGAATAGAAATAATGCGCATTATACGTACGCTTTACTTGAATAATGCCCTTCCAGATAAGAGATACACGACAACCGGTTTTTCAATTAACACCAGACTATCAATTGAAATTATTATATTCTTGACTAGGAATATTCGGTCCTCTTCGAAGTCCACAACAGGAAACGGAATAGCGCTTCTTTACTGGATTGGCTGACAATGCTGCGGTTGTTGCAAATCTCCTCATTCTATTGGACGAACCGGGTGGGCTCGTATATTTTTCCGACTGACACAGCTGCTTGACGCGCAGCCTCTCAATAATTCATTCCGCGCCTATTTAAATAATTCACACACAACTTTAACCGGTCAGACTAGAATAATTTATCATAATCATTACATTGTAAGTTATATAATGACCACGGCGTCTTGCAGATCATAAACAATCATAACTTGGTGTCAGAACAGAGATGAAGCGTTCACACATGCACGCTGCATCCTACGGTTTGGACAGGTTATTTATACAATTATTATGACGGATTTTTTTTCATTGAATGTCCCCTCAGCACTTGGTGTCCTATGCACAGCTCGTAATGCGCGTGGTGGGACGGGCGGCACTAAGTGGATGTATAGGGAGAATACCCTAACCCACCTATGTAGGTTTAGTGTAAACATGAACCGTCTTGTCACAAATAAACATAGGCAACTGTCGTCTCTTAACAAGATCATCATTCTACAATAATTGTAGAACAATGATACGATTAAAAAAGAGAGCCCAGGTTGGTTGGAGCTACAGCAGCAACAGGACACGACATGGTTGGTGTTTATTTTGATGGCCTGCAGCTTTAAGAAGCGAATCTCCGCACAGGCGGAGCGGAAGGCTAGATCACGTGATTCTTGTCTTGTGACAAACCCAGACGGAAAAAAAAAATCAATTTATGAGTTTCCAACTGAGTTCATTGGGCATTTATGTGACTGAAGAGGTTCTTTTTGGGGGACCAGCAGTTTATGTTGATATGGAGATACATTAAAAAATCCGTTTTTTAATCTAATATACCACTCTTTCGCAGCTGACGTGTGGTTGTACAGTTGGGGGCAAAGTTGGCGCATGGAGAGGGAGAAGTTTCATTTTTGCGCATAGTGTTTGCTTTGTTGTGGTCGCCCGTCTGCTCTAATCGCATGACTCTAGACAACAATCCAAACAGCCTAAATCATATGTGTTTGTAGCTGGTGGTGGGGAACGTCGATAGAAGTCAACTTGAGGACGCGTAACACGTCGGAGATGGACAACAAACCTCTTCTCCCAGACAGACCTCCCGCCTATCACGCCGTCCCGGGGACGTATGAATATGGTCAGCAGCACAATTATGGAGCTATTCCTCCACCAGCACCCGCAATCCCTGCTTTCCAGCAGCCACCACCACCGCCTTATCCCTACCCCGACGGTCAAGGCAAGTATCAGGGATTCAGGTGGCTGAGCGGTTAGGGAATCGAGTTTGTAATCAGAATGTTGCGGGATTAATTCTCGGTCGTCGAAATTACGTTGTGTCCTTGGGCAAGGCACTTCACCCTTCTTGGCTCAGGGAGGAATGTCCCTGTATCCGCTGTAAATCGCTCTGAATAAGAGCGTCTGCTAAATGAATAAATGTAAATGTATGCATAGAACACAGTGGATTATCCAACGAGTGGTACAGCGCTCCGGTCTAAATAATTAGGTGTCCGAGACGATTAAACGCTTGAAAGGTTATAGCTATAATTGAATTTTAGGATATGAACTGTCCTGACATTTGATAAGTAGTCTTGTCTATTCCAGAAGGTAGTTACCTAAAAAAAATTTACAATGTGTTATCAAGGACTGCACTGTCATAAAAGTAGCACTAGTTTCAACTTGTGCTTTTACTCTTTAACTTTAACTGGCATTTAGTCAAAAGTCTTAGCAGCGATAGGATTAGGCAAATTAATTCGATTTTTTATTATTATTATTATTATTATTTTTAACAGTTGAAGTAGGCTGTTAGTGACTGCATTGTCTTTGAGTGAAGTGATTTATCAATCAATTGTTCTGAATATAATCTGAAAGGGAAACCTGACTCCTTAGTTGGTGTCATTGCGAGTATGCTGTTCTGGCGAGTACGATGGATTACGTGTACTTTATAAAGTCACTGTGCAACTGCACTGTTTGCAACTAAACCGCATTAGAAGTAGCTTGCTGTGGTCAATAGGCGCCCTGTACCACACACAGGTCCCAATGAAGATACTTAAGTAGGCAACACACACTTTTTGACTAACTCAAAGTTATCTTTTTGAAGGAAATATTGTTCTCATCATATCTGTAACCGAGTGTTAAGAATATTTACATATAGTCGTTTAGTCTTATCTAGAGTGATTTACACAAGTACAGGGACATTCCTCCTAAGGATGGAGTGCCTTGCCCAAAGACACAACACCATGTTGACACAGCCGGGTTTCAAACCTGGTACCTTTTGATTAATAACCATTCATTCTGACACCCTAACCAACTGCGCCACACGAGTCCCTCTAATATTTCAACCAGCATTAATATGCAAATCTGATCCTTATTCCAGATCAATATGGAATGTACCAAACATGAGTCTGGGAGCATGCAGACTTAATGCAGAAGTTTGTAACCATCCAGCCTAACATGTTTTTTCTCATCCTGCCCACAGAGTACCCCCCAGGCCCGGCCCAGATGGGGCCAGCCATAGCCCAGCAGCCCTACCCAGGCAGCTACACCATCATTCAGCCCTCTGTCGTGGTGGTGGGGGGCTGTCCAGCCTGCAGGTAAACACACACAAACTTTGTTTCTCTTTGACCTGGAGGGAAAGGTGTAGGCTAAGCGTCTATCTCTAGCATTATAAAGGACGTTAATGTTCGAGAGCAATAAGGATCCCTCAGCAACAGAATGGAGTCAGGTGGCTGAGTGGTAAGGATGTCGGGTTAGTAATCAGAAGGTGCCCCAGGTTCAAACCCCAGCTGTGTTAACATGATGTTGTAAGCTGCTCTGGATAAGAGTGTCTGCTAAATAACTGAATGTAAATGTAACAGCATGGTGCAGTTACACAGGCAACCCAGATACCGATTTGGAGGAAAAAAAACTTCATTTATATTTTGAATAGAAAGTGGTGTTTGTTGACCGCTTTTGACCTTCCATGACTAAGCATGTTAACAGGATCCATGTCATGTGAGGGTCATGGCAGCCTGTTAACACGCTTCGATTTGGTTCCAAAAGTACATTTACATGTAGTTATTTAGCAGACGCTCTTATCCAGAGTGACTTACAGCAAGTACAGGGACATTCCCCCTGAGGCAAGTTGGGTGAAGTGCCTTGCCCAAAGACACAACGTCATGTTGACTGCCTCTGATTACTAACTTGACACCCTGACCAAGTACCTAAGCTGCTGACTTACAAAGAGCTCAGTTTGGAGGAACTGCTGTGGTTTTCTCTCAGCGTCATAATTCAACATCCTGTCATCTGCTCAATAAACCCCCATGTGATGAAACATGAACTTTTAAAGAGCTCTGCTCCGTCAGGTCAGAGGTCACCATAGTGCCTTCTGTGTTTCCATTGGAGGGATACACAAGTTACTAATTATGATGTAATCACTTCTTGGTCCGTTATTGGTTGTTTTTCTGAAGAGCAAAGAATACGTTTGTTTTGCCAACGGGAAAATAATCATCAGACGCATTACATTGTGGTATTGAAGTCATAGTTAGCACTGAGTGGATTGAGTCACATAGACATATTAACAGTTGTAGGAACTGAGCTGTGTAGGAATTCCAAGAATCCAAGAATTCTGGCCAGATAGGATGGTTTTGGAAGCCTGGTCTGATTCATTCACCACAATCCTTTCCACCAGATCACCTGAGTAGGCCTGGAGGCCTGTATTCTGGCCTTGTCACCCAGATAAGCATTTCTAATGCAAACAGCTCCTTCAAAGTAGTTATCAGTCGTCCTCACTTGACAGTATGTGAGCACAGACACACCAATTACAAAGCATGTTCCCATCAGAAAACCGAAGAATAAAGTCAGTCTTATAGTAACTATGTAGTAAAATTATCTGGTTTCACCACTGAACACTCATTTTGTATGGCCTGATGCCAAACCTTATGATGCCTTCGCAGCCCCCTCTACAGGAGACCTCAGCTATGGAACCGTGCAATACCTGAATACCAGTCATTCCCATAATGTTACATTTACATTTTGTATCCAGAGCAATTTAGAGCAAGTACAGGGACATTCCCCCTGAGGCAAGTAGGGGGAAGTGCCTTTCCCATTGACGCAACGTCATTTTCCATGGCTGGGAATCGAACCGGCAACTACTAGCCCGATTCCCTAACCGCTCAGCCACCTGACTAAGATCTAGGCCTAGACCTACAGGACCCTGCATGGATAGCTGACATTGTCTGGCCACGCTAGTCATCATGGGACTGGGCTCAGCTTCTCAGCTTTTTTACCACAGACGGCCCATGTCTGTCTGTGATGTGCAAGGGCAAAGGTCACACTGGGAGAAGTACAGCTTCAGGACTGCTAGAGATGCTAACGCTGGTTAACTGTCACCTGTCACTCTCTCTCTTGCTCTCTCTCTGTCTTGCTCTCTCTCACTCTTTCATTCTGTCTCTCTCTTAGGGTGGGTGTGCTGGAGGATGACTTCACCTGCCTGGGGATCCTGTGTGCCATCTTCTTCTTCCCTCTTGGCATCCTCTTCTGTCTCGCGCTGCGCCAGAGGCGGTGTCCCAACTGTGGCGCCACCTTTGGGTAGTGAGACCAAACTGCAGCCAACCATACGCGCATACACACACGTGTGCACACACACAGTCTCCTGTCCTTTCATCTTGTGTTTATCTTCATAATTATTGCACTCTGATGAGGCCATGCTTTTTTGTCTGCCATACATTGATGATATAGAGATACATGATGAGGGTTTCTTCTTTCTTCACATGCTAACTGATGTGTCACAAAGTATTCGTTTAGCAATGCCAGATCTATTGACTGTATATCTATAGTTGGTGCCTTCATGTGTTGAGAGACCATTTAAAGGGATTGTGATCATGAGGATTTCTAGATCAACGAACAATACATTTTCCTCTGTCGGTAGACTCCTCACAAATAGACTTTGTGGTGGATGTTTAATTCCATTTTAATGCCGCTGATTGTTAGCCTCCGTTATTTTATATTTGATATGCCAATGCTGCGATTCAATTTGAAATTGTATTAAGATGCAGAATATTCGTTTGTGGACAATGAATTCCCAACCGTATGTGTATATTTAGGAAAGACCTGTCTTTACGTGAGGGTTCACCTTAAGCAGGCCTATTGGAAATCACCTGAGGCTTGTTGAACACTGTGAGCTCTCTGACTGAGCAACAATCACACACATCCTCTTCACCTGCCGTGGTCCTGGACGTGGTCCTTACTGACCACAGCAAACATTCAATCGAATAAGGAAGTGACCGCCTCACTTAGCAGGTCTTTGTTTTGTTTTCTTCTTGTGGGGGCCCATGTCATATTTGCACTGACCATCTGATCCTGTTGCTATTATTATGCTGTAGGGGGCTCTGCAGGTAAAGCGGTTTCGACACACACACACACACATTTTTACCCCAGGAACAGACTCACACACTCAAGGGAACCAGGTAGACATATTTGCATAGGAGCCTGCTGAAGTATAACCTCTGGATCATGTAATCTTTAGTGTAATCTGTGACCCCTCACCTTCCTCCCTACGACAATCACCTGGGAATCTCCAGCTCCTTCCACAGCTCTGTCCTTCGCCTGGGCACAGTTTGGCCCTTTGGACATTTAGGGTGGTCTATTTTGGGGAGAGGGGAAAAACCTTTTTTTTCCTGCTTTGAAACACTACGCACGCTGTTAAAACTGAGGTTCTTACTTTTTATATGAAAAATTATTGTAAATAAATTGAGTGCTTCTTGCCTGTAAAGACCGGATATGTTTTTTTGTTTTTACTTTGAGACGCTCGTATCCAGAGCGACTTACAGCAAGTATAGGGACATTCCCTCTGAGGCAAGTAGGGTGAAGTGCTTTGCCCAAGGACACTTTTTACACAGCCAGGAATCGAACGGGCAAACTTCTGATTACTAGGGGAGTCAGATGGCTCAATGGTTAAGGTGTTGGCCTCATGAACGGAAGGTTGTGAAACCGAGCCCCCGCTGTGGCTATATTACTTTGTGTCCTTGGGCAAGGCACTTCACCCTACTTGCCTCAGGGAGAATGTCCCTGTACTTACTGTAAGTCGCTTTGGATAAAAGCGTCTGCTAAATGAATAAATGTAAATGTACCAGTGTGGAGGATCATTTTAATTTTTTTATATTTTAGTGTGTTAGGGGACACTAGAGCTTGTCAACATGGCTTCCTGCCACTGCCTCTTCTGGTAATCAATCATGCGTCATTGGTCGCACGTATGTAAGGCCACCTTTCCAACACCAGTTTAACCAGTTATGCTACTGAAAAGCAGGTCATTTCAAGGCGTTGGTGGGTGTTTAACCATGATCACAGAGTTTGATTAAGTTGGGGTTTTCCATTCAGTTCAGTTCAACATTCCAGGCAAGATGAGCAAGTAATGCAAATGAGATGAAATAAAGAGGGGAAAGAACTGAAGAAATGAAATAACTTTTTTTTATTTTCATACAGCAATTATTCAAGCTAATGTAAGGGCAGAGCGAAAAGCCTAAAATAACCACTGTCCAAGTAATGCAGGAAAATGCAATTTAAGAGAATGAAAACCTACACTGCCTACGGATAGGTTAGAGGTTACCAGTCTGTCTGAAAAAGAATTGCCTGTGTATGATGGGAGAAGATTCATTAAGGCAAGTGTGTATCCCATCTAGAACTTCAATCTAAACCTTTCTGGATCCACATTTGAATCCCACTTGAGTCCCTGGTTGTGTGTCCAAGCAGTGGAACGTGTTCAGATGCTGATAATCAAACTTTTAAATACATTCATTACCTTCTGCAAGATCTTTCCTCCGAGCAGCTTTTACAGTGTATTATGCTGAGCGACCATGCGTGTCCCGTCACTAAACATCGACACAGTGAGAACAAAAGCAACACGAATCAAGAGGACTTGGGGTTGTGATGCAATGCATAGGTCCCTACTGCGTTTACATTCACATACTGTCCTATGGCAACGGAAAACTCGGAACGTTAACAATGCAAGAACGTTATAAATATAAATCCACATGTCTACACGTTGTCCTGTCTAATCTCCAGTGTTTTACTGTGTTCTGCTCTGTGCAGAGGTCACAACCTCTATACGTCTAAGACACGCCTCCCTGCTGTGTCCAAGGCCCTTATATGTCACAAAAATAGATCTAGATAATAGAATATGTGCATCTGTTGCATAAATAAACGGCCCCACTAGCTTTACGCGTCACAGCGAGAGAAAGATAGTGGTGGTGGTGGTGGGAGGGATCAGTATCAGAGATGCCACCAGCCAGCCTGGTCCACTGTCCAATGATAGTTGGGGGGCGTGGGAGTCCTGATGTAGCCCAGGCCAGGGGTTTAAGTCCTGGGTGAATGGAACCACAAGGGTGGGCTTGGTGGCTGGAGAGGTTGTGTTCAGTCAGATGATGGGGGCAGAGCGGTCGTTGGTGACCGTGGGACGCAGCTTGACTGTAGCGAAGGGGTTCCCTCCCCTGGGGAGACAGAAAGAGTTTACTCACAAGCTGAATATTAAAGCTGTGTGTATACATATGTGGGTGTGTTGTATTTACATTTAGTCATTTATCTAAATGACTAACCAACAGCGCCACATGACTCTCATAATATTAGCTTGCTAGCATTTCAATGAGTGGCAGTCCAGGGGTCAGTCCAAGTTTCTGGGTGCCATTACCCCGTCTGCGTGTGATGCATTGGAGGAACAACTTACTCTAGGAAAGAAGGAGGCTTCCCGTAGCCATTCTGATGATTCTGTGGGAGAAGGAAAGACACACCGTCAGGACAGGGTTTCACTCATCACTGTCACACTTTGCATTTAGGTTACATATCCAATAAAGCCGGATGATTCTCTGCACTCTCCTTCCTTATCAGAAACAAAGTGTATCGCATTCCCTTACCAGACTGGTTTGGGGAAGGGAGGTGCACGTTATCCGAGCACCAGAGAGATGCAGAAAGGAGAGAAAGAAAGGCGCATGGGAATGCAGAGAAGACACTTGCGTCACCTCACAAGGCAGAGAGTGGAATCTGGACTTTCTGGAAGGACCAGCCTGGTTCCGGAATATTCCAGCAACACGTGTTGGCTGCCTTGACACTTTGCTGCAAGTGTTTCTCTCTCTCTCTCTCTCTCTCTCTCTCTCTCACTCACTCACTCACTCACTCACTCACTCTCTCTCACTCTCTCACTCTCTCTTTCTGCCTTTCCTGTCACACTTGGACGTACAAACTGTCCAATAAAACATGAAAAATGCCCCAAAATCTACTTTAAAAAAGTGATAATAACAATAGATATCAGATGTGGGTTCTACTATTGCACATGCTCTTCATGGTACTCCACATGTACGTATCCACCCCCCTTTCTGCCTCTGATATGGAACAGCACATCACAACCACTCAACAGGTCTGCGGATGACACAGTTATTATGGCCCTCCGCTTCACTCTCCAGCATCTGGACTACCCAAACTCCTACGCCAGGATCCTGTTTGTGGACTTCAGCTCTGCCTACAATACCATCATCCTGGATCTGGTCCAGGACAAGCTCTCCCAGCTGAACGTGCCCGACCCCACCTGCAGGTGGATCACAGACTTCCTGTCTGACAGGAAGCACGTCCCAAGATGGGAACGCAAGTCTCTGACTCCTGGTCAATCAGCACTGGATCTCCTCAAGGCTGCATCTTTTCCCGCCTGTACACCAACAGCTACACCTCCAGTCACCCATCTGTCAAGCTCCTGAAGTTTGCAGACGACACCACCCTGATTGGGCTCTTCTCTGGTGACTACAGGTGGAAAGTGGACAACCTGGCAACCTGCTGTAGCCAGAACAACCTTGAGCTAAATGCTCTGAAGACAGTGGAGATGGTTGTGGACTTTAGGAAGGACCCACCCCTACTCCCCCCCCCGCCCCATCACCCAGTGCGACGCCAAGGTCCTTCCGTTTCCCGGGCACCACTCTCTCCCAGGACCTCAAGTGAGAGCTGAACATCAGCTCCCTCACACCAAGAACAGGGGATGTACTTCCCCCAGCAGCTGAAGAAGGTCAACCTGCCAAAGACAACGATGGTGCACTTCTGCACTGCCATCATCATCGTGTCCATCCTCACCTCCTCCATCACCGTCTGGTACGCTGCTGCCACTGCCAAGGACAAGAGCAGACTGCAGCATATCATACGTGCCTCTGAGAAGATGATAGACCGAAACCTGCCATCCCTTGAGGACCTGCACACCTCGAGGTCCTTCAGGCAAGTGAGAAAGATTGTGGCCGACTCCTCCCACCCTGGACACACTCTGTTTCAGCTGCTACCCTCTGGGCAGAAGGCTGCGGTCCACCAGGACCCAAAGCTCTCGCCACAGGAACAGCTTCTACCTTTCAGCTATTGCTCTCTTCAACAGTCCAAGAACTCAGAACATTGCCACTAACAATCAACACCCCACACCCCCATCCAGAAATCCCACTGCACTCTGCACAAGCCACTTTAGCACATGACACCTTTAAACTTACCACTGTGATTTTTCACTACTGAGTACATACCACCCCCCCTCCCTGTACTATATATATCTATTCTCCTCGATATTCGCACTTGCTATAGTTATATGCCCCCCATCTATACAGATAGTGTCCACTTGTTATTGTATTTTATCTTTATTTTAATCTATTTTATCTTACTTTTATATATGTTCTATGTTTGCTCTTTCCTGCCACAGTAAATTCCGTGTTTGTGTATCTTGCATGGCGATTAAAAACGGATTCTGATTCTTCTGATTCTGAATGCAGTGAAGCCACATTGCTGCAGTACCACAGTCAGTCCACTAGATGACAGCAGTCAACAGTCCTCCCTTTTCTCTGCCGGTTCTAGAGCGTGAGCTTGGACTGTGAGACTGACAGCAGAGCAGAGCATGCAGACAGACACACCCTGACCCTGTCTGTCTCTGAGCCCTGTCTCACATCCGGCCTCCTGCCTCCCCCTCTCCCGAAGCTCCAGATGTTCTCAGTAATCCCTGTCCTGATCAAGCTCACGCACGCACGACTGACCGCACACACACTCATTCACACAGCCTTACCATAAATCGAACGGAATTTATAGTTCCATCACGTAGGTGTGGCTTTAACATATACAGTCGTTCCAGATGTTCCCTACCATAGTGCCAGCCATCTACACACATCTGTGTGGCCAGCCAGCACACGCTCACCTCTGCACCTCTCTAGCCCACTCAGAGACGGCCACGACTCACCCAGACATCACACCCTCAGTTCTTTCAATACCAGAGTGGGTCTCACCCACTTTCGCACTACTCCTACTCTCCTGTGTGTGTCTGTGTGTATGTGTATCTGTGTGTGTTTATGAATGGGAGTAGACGAGATGAGTCATGAGATGAAAGGATGAAGGGAGGATAAGCTCTTCATGCACTGACCCCTATTCACCCCTGAACATGACATGGAAATGACAGAAAGAGATGAGATTAGATGAGGGAGGGAGAGAGAGCCACGAGTGAGAGAGATAGAGGACAATATAGGAGGGAAGAGAAAGAGGGGGTCAGATGGCTCAATGGTTAAGGCGTTGGCCTCATGATCGGAAGGTTGTGAGATCAGGCCCCGGCTGTGGCTATATGAGGTTGTGTTCTTGGGCAAGGCACTTCACCCTACTTGCCTCAGGGAAAAATGTCCTTACTGTACTTACTGTAAGTCGCTTTGGATAAAAGCGTCTGCTAAATGAATAAATGTAAAGAAAGAGAGAAAAAATGATTGATACCAGGTTAAAAAAAGACAGAGAGACTATAAGAGAGATATGACAGAAAGAAAGATAGAGAGAGATTGACACCAGAGTCAGTCACAAGAGACTGAGGAGAGAATAAGACATAAAGAAGTTGAAAAGTAAGAAAGGGTGAATGGAAGTAAAGGAAAAAGAGGGGGAGGGAGTGAAATAAATTGGATTGGAGAATTAGAAGAGAGATCATAGGGAGGGGGAAGGTGTCAGGTTCACTCAGGGTAGAATTCCTTCAGTGAACCAGGGTGTCCCGGATGTATTCCTGACAAGATAGTAGGACACGGATGCACGCACGCGCACACACAAGCACACACATACACACACAGGGTACCCACGCTACCCTGGATCCACCATGAGGTTCATGAATATTTCACTGCAGGGGAAGAGCAGAAGTGGATCTTCTTACACTGTCGGTCCATTCAACCTCTCCCAGGCCAAACATCACAGATCAGTCCCATCAAAACAATGGATGTGTGCGCGCCATAATCACTGCTGAGCAGTAAGTGTGCGTGGATATGTGTGTGAATGTTTGTGCAGTCAGTATTTACGGTAAAATATATCCTCAATATTGTAGAGCAGAGAAAAGTGTGTGTAAGGGTGTGTGTATGACTTTCAGTGAGTGTCGTCACGCAGCGAGTGGTGTATAAATGCAGTCATGTGACGCAGTCGGTTAGAGTGTTGGGTTAGTAATCAGAAGGTCACCGGTTCGAACCCTGACTGTGTCGACATTATGTCCTTGGGCAAGGCACTTCACCCTACTTGCCTCAGGGGGGAATGTCCCTGTACTTGCTGTAAGTCGCTCTGGATAAGAGCATCTGCTAATTGACTAAATGTAACCGTAAATAAAGAGCTTATGTTTCTTTTCCCTCCTTGTCTGTGATTAACAGGATGTCTATCCAGGAAGCAGACCATTAGGTAAAGTCTAGCTCACACTACAGTAGCCATCTTATGGTGAATCACATGACATCCAAAGTGAGCGGTTCAGGGCCGAGCTTTCTGAAAGGCATTGGAGAGTATTTAAGGTATCATATTACATCAGCCGCCTTTCCAACAGTGTGGAGATGACTGCAAAGTTTTTACCTGCAGTGTCAGTAACATGCTGGGTAGCCTTGCTTTGGACAAAGACCCTCCACATACAGGAAGTGCAAATTATTTTATTTTCAACTCGCTTTTTGGGGGGATGGAAGCGTTAGAATATATCAACTTCACTTCTGCTAGTTTCAAGTTATTTGGGATTTATGAATGAATATCAGAATATTGGAAAATTACACTATATACAAATACAGTGTGCATACATACTACAGTTTGTTTTACTGTACTGTTTAGTAAACGTGTTGTGCAAACAGCGGCAAGTTATTGGGGTCGCAGCCCTCATTTCCATCCAGTCAGGTGAAGGAAGCACAGACAGGCGCTCACATCTCACCGCTATTTTGCTTAGCTGGTCGGCTTTGCAAACATGCAAACGTATCATTTCAAACACTCTTTACTAGAAGGTTCCGTGCTATTGGCAACAGCCCCAAAACACTTCTCTCGGTAGGGTGCCAACCCCCAAGGTTGCTAATCTTCTTGCTCCTGTCAAGATTGAACGGCTCCTTAAGACCCATGATCTTTAGCTGTGCGTTTCACACCGATCGTCTCGCAGCCACGAGAGAGACCATGTTGACCGTTTAAAATCAATGTGAATATTCAGCACCAGACATCATAACTGAAACGAAACGGGTGCAGTGCAGCAAGCTAGAACAATATCCCCTCAACAAACGTGTTTTCGCGACCGTGAGGCTACAGAGACTTGAACAGCGACCGTATTCATCAGCGCTTGTCGAACTTGTAAGTACAGTATCCGTCCCCTGAAAACCGCTGCACTAATAATAGTACTCTCGTGTTTCTCCACCCAGTGCGGGAACACACCTGACCCGGTCCCCACACACTGTACACCTGCTTAGATAAGGCAGGGTACACCACACCAAAACAGCTAATGGACCTATCAGGTGTGGCCGGCTGGAGTGAGTAGAGGAGAGATGGAGAGAGAGAGAGCAGGGAAGACGAGAGAAAGGAAGGGAGGGGAAGGAGGATACGGTAATGAGGGAGAAACAAAACAACAGTGGGTGAGAGAGAAAGACAGAGGGAGAGAAAAAGAGAGAGGGGGGGAGGCAGAGAGAGAGGGAGGGGGAGAGAGAGAGAGAGAGGGGGAGGTGGAGAGAGAGAGAGGGAGGGGGAGAGAGAGAAACAGAGAGCGAAGCGGGGAGTTAGAGAGCGAGAGCAAGGGAGAGAGTTAAAGGGAGAGAGTTGGTTGGTCCGGTTGGTTGGACGGACTGACCGTGCTGTCTGTTGCAGAGTTAAAGGAGGAGGCGGAGGGCGTGGGTGAGTGCTGCTTGTTGTTGGTGGTGGTGTCTTGTTGGGAGTGGGTGGTTGTGGTGGCTTGTTGGGAGCGGGTGGGGGAGTTACTGTAGTCGGGCGGGGGCAGGACCATGGTGGCCTCGTCGGTCTCTGTGTCCTGGTGGTGGAGGTTGACCACACTCTTACTCCGCAGGGGAGTGGGATCCACTCTGGAGAGAGGAGGAAAAGGGAGAGGGGTGAAGGGGGTTAATGGATTATATGGAGGTAGAAATGAACCGTACCTAACCTCATAACCTCATCTTGCAATCAAACTAGTTTGGGTTCGATATATAGGGCTTCATTTACAGGGTTAGAAATACATCTAACCTAACATATTGCACTCAAACTACACAGGAAGTTAGTGATGGAATCCTGGTGTGTATATTGTAGTTCTGCTCAAGGCTGTAGGAAAGGGGTGGGCAATCCTGGTCCTCGGGGGGGCCACTGGCCTGAAGGTTTTAGATGTTTCCCTGCTTCAGCACACCTGATCAAAATGCATGGGTTGTTATCAAGCTCTGTGGAAGCCTACTAATCTGAATCAGGTGTGCTGGAGCAGGGAAACATCTAAAACCTTCAGGACAGTGGCCTCCGAGGACCAGGGTTGCCCACCCCTGCTGCTAGGATGACTGTAGAAATAAGGCCTGCTCTGTCTAAAGAAGCAAAAAAGGTCATTGCTGAATTAAAGGCCATCACAGACTTGCTGACTGCTGTAGACACTCGGAAATTACATCTAGGTGTAACATGAGACCTGTGTGTGTGTTTGTGTGTGTGTGTACGTGTGTGCTCTGGTTTAACCCATAATCAACTAGTATTTGTTAAGAAAGTCAGATCATCTAGATCAGTGGTCACCAACCCTGGTCCTCAGGGCCCACTGTCCTGCATGTTTTAGATGTTTCCCCCTTCCCACGCACCTGATTCTAATGGATGTTCGTTACACAGGATTCTTCAGAGCTGGAAAAATAATCTAAAACATGCAGAACAGTGGTTGGGGAACACTGATCTACATTTCATGTAGATGACACAGTCGTTCAGTTGACCCGTCCTTCAGAAAAGGAGACATCTGCTTACCGATGGTTGTTGACTATGGGCTCCGAGTACACACGGCAATAAGATGATGGAAACCAGCCTCTCCTGGGAAAGTGAGAGAAGGAGAAAGGCAGGGAAAGGGGAGGGGGAAAGGGGAGAGAGAAAGGGGGGAAAGGAGCGAGACAGACCAACAGCAAGAGAGAAACGGAAAACAAGAGTGAGACAGAGACAGAGAAAGAGACACAGAGAGAGAGGGAGGAAGGGAGTGAAAGAGACAGACAACAAGAAACAGAAAATAAGAGTAAGACAGAGACGGAGCAAGAGAGAGAGAGAGACAGAGATAAACAAAGAGAAAGACAGACATAGAGAGAGACAGACAGAGAGACACAGACAGACAGACAGAGACGCATAGGAAACACAGACCGACAGAGAGAGACAGAGACACAGAGAGACAGAGACACACAGCAACATAGACAGACAGAGAGAGACACAGAAAGAGACACACACACAGAGAGACACAGAGAGTGTGAGAGAGAGCAAGATAGAGAGAACATGGATGAGACGTATCACACGGCCACAAAATCATCCTCTTCTCTCCACTTGTTTCCCAGTCAGAGCTGCAGGATAAACAGGCTTCCTATGTTGGAGGGGGGAGGGGGGGGTACTCTGCTGTTCACCTGCCCTCCCTCTCCAACACTGGAGAGGGCCCTCCAGACAGCAGAGACCGGAGCCCAGTTAACCAATACCAGCTTTCAGCCTTTCCATAGCTGCCATTAGGATTCCTGTTGTGGCTGTTAGAAAGAAGCCTGTAATCAGCTGCTTGGTGTGGGGTCTCTAATGCAGACAGATGCAGAGGATGCTGGGAGCCTCGTTGTGGAAAATGGGACACAATCAGAGCACAGCCCTGAATACCAAACACTCCATTTCCCATTTCTCTGTTTGGCAGCTGAGAGTTTTTTTCCATTTAGCGAGAGGTGAATTGTTTTCCTCCCTTGCGATTTACGAGGCCTGAACTTGACCGTTCAGCGTGACGTCTGAGGAAAATGACAAGCGTATTGAAAACAATTCCTTGTTCTGGAACTAGAAAAATCTTTGGTGGTGTTGAAAGGTGTTCCACAGACACTGACACACACACACACACCGTGCCACACACACATTCTGTGTCACGTCCATCTGAGAGGGGGATGGCGGAGACGCAGCGTCACACACATTGCAGACCCACACTCTCCAGTTCAATCACAGTTCCGCATAAAAAACACGACATTTGCTGCTTCTCACCGACTCCAAGTCATGCCTGAGGTTCTCACGGCGGATCTATGGATAGAACGTTCCCTCAGTATCATTATGTACCCGCTGCTTTCTAATGACACAATCCTGTAGGAGAACGGGTGTGGTCAGCCTATGTTTACCTAGGATAAATACACCAGGGGTAGATGCCGGATCAACTCTCCTTCAGCTTCAACAATCATGGTTGTGGTCAGTCTAACAATATCTTTGGATACAGGAAAATACAAACTAACCCTTTAAATTTAAGTCAATTATACTTTTTGGGGGTGGCCATGTTAGTGTCTTTGTTGGAAAGTATGTGGCAATGCTTCTCTCCCTTCTATGATATGTGTTTGTATCTGTTTATATCTGTATTCGGTTGTTGTTGCTAGGTCCAGTTGCCAGGATACATTATCTCTCAGCCGAACTGTGACAGAACAGAGGTGTGTCTGATCATATCACTGACATCATCACGCCAACTCTGCAATGGTTCTACATTACGGCAACCCCTGTGGTCTGTATCCAGTACAGTATCAGGTGGTGTTTCTGACAACCTTCCTCTCTTTCTCCTCCCCCTCCCCACCCCCATGCCCCTCTATTCGTTCTGTCTAAGTTTTCTCTCTGTCTGTCTCTCCCTCCCTCCTCTGTCCTCCATCCAGTTACCTCCTCTGGCTCCTGGCAGGGCAGGGAAGCTCACAGGGCTCTGGGCATCAGCGGGCAGCCAGCAGCAGCAGTACATATCTCTGCAGCAGCTGGCCAGAGGAAGCAGGGCTGGGGGGGACACTTCACCCTACTTGCCTCTGGGGGGAATGTCCCTGTACTTGCTGTAAGTCGCTCTGGATAAGACTAAATGCTGCTAAATGACTAAATGTTACTGTCTAGGACAGGGGTCATATGAAGGACTACCAGTTTGATACGCTCTAATATTTGTTTTTGTTGCTCAGTTTGCCTTTAGTTATACGTTATTACTAAAGATTTATGATACTCATCTATGTGAAAACACTGATTAAGTTAATTCTTTTTCACAATAATAATAATTGTGAACATCTTTTTGTAAGAACTAAATTGTTATATGTAAATACATGCAAGTGTATGATCCCTGGTCACCCCTGGTCACCAGGTCACCCCTGGTCACCAGGTCACCCCTGGTCACCAGGTCACCCCTGGTCACCAGGTCACCCCTGGTCACCAGGTCACCCCTGGTCACCAGGTCACCCCTGGTCACCAGGTCACCCCTGGTCACCAGGTCACCCCTGGTCACCAGGTCACCCCTGGTCACCAGGTCACCCCTGGTCACCAGGTCACCCCTGGTCACCAGGTCACCCCTGGTCACCAGGTCACCCCTGGTCACCAGGTCACCCCTGGTCCAGTATTACATGTGTGTGTGTATGCGTGACCCCAACCCTAACTCACTGCTTGGTCTTCTCCAGCTCTCCGTAGAGCCAGCCGTCCCTCTCCTCTGGGATGAGCAGGGCAATGACGTCACCCTCATCGAAGCTCAGTAAGGTGGCGTTGCCAGCCGCCGTATGGGGGAAGATGGTCCGCACCCGGGGCCTCCGCACGATGTTGTTGAGCCCTGTCGCCATGGACACTGACCTGGGCATGGAGCTGTCCTCGCCGTCTGAACATAGGAAAGACTTGGTTAGGAGCACACACACACAAACACAAGACAAAAACAGCTGACGTTTAGACTCCCTCACGCCTCATTTAATTTCCATTCAGCAGACGCTCTTATCCAGAGAAACTTCCCCTGAGGCAAGTAGGGTGAAGTGCCTTGCCCAAGGACACAACGTCATGTTGGCATGGCCAGGATTTGAATTCCCAACCCTCTGATTACTGGCCCAATTCTCTCACTTCTCAGCCACTTGACTCTTTTTGTGTACCTGGGATTTTCCCATCTACCACTGTTTTTGTGGTGGTTGTGCTTGGGGCGATGGGAGTGGTTGGTTCGTTGGAGAACATGCCTGCCAGAGGGCTGGTCTGGGCCTTCAGGGCTGGGGCTGGGGGCGTGGAGATCACCGAGTTGCTCTATATTCAGGAGACAACACATTGACCATGGTCAGTGGGGCAAGGGAAATGCAGCCCAAGAACAATCTCTAAGCATATCAGTTAGGAGGAAAGGACAAGAAAACAACTTTCTGGATTTGAAAATAGCTCTGTGGTTTATATTCTCTCTCTCTGTTTCTCTCTCTTCCATGTTCTACCCTCCCTCTCTCCCTTGTTCAACCAAGCACTACTCCAGCTGATTTCACTAAGTAGAGAAACTCATGGCACCAGTTTGATACCACTGTTCTACCCTGTCTTTCTCTCTCTCTCCCTGGTTCTACCCTCCCTCTGTTTCCCTTGTCTGCCTCCCTGTCTCCCTACCTCCCTGTCTCCCTGTCTGTCTGTCTGGCTCCCTGCCGGTCTCCCTGCCTCCCCATCTGTCTACCTCCCTCCCTGTCTGTCTGTTTGCCTCCCTCCCTGTCTGGCTCTCTCCCTCCCTCACCCGGCTGCGTCGGGAGGGGGCGGGGGAGGGGAGCGGGGTGACGGGCACAGCATTCCTCAGGCCCTCGATCATGGTCATGATGCTGTCAGGCACGTTGGTGGCGTCGCTGCATTTCTCTTGCCAAGAGGTCAGCTTTTCCGACAGCATGTCCTTTGCCTGAGGGGGAGCGCACAAGCACACAGTGACAAACTTTTCAGCGTGACTTTGGCTTCTGTGGTACTCTCTGCATACAATATGTACTGTGGTGCAAATCAAAATCAAAAGGAGAACCTTCTTAGATCCATTTGTAGTGGGTATAGTGACGCCAAAAACATTTATAGAGAAAAGCAGCTCTAGAAATGGAAGCAGGCCGCAGATGCCCTGCCTTAAGGCTCAGACAGGCTCTCAGTAACCATGGGGACAGAAGCATAGGAGAGACCGGCCTACCTTTTCGTGAAAAGCGGCTGTCTGGTAGCAGAAGGTGCAGTGTTTGTCCGCCAGGAAGCAGAATCGTCTCTTCTCTTCCAGAAGAGCTTCCTTGCAGCCGTCAGCGATGAACACCTGCATGTCCACCTGATGAGAGGTGAGCGTCTCCAGACACTGCAACGCACCGAGCATACGCGTGTCACATCGCACCAATCGCAAACCGTCCCCCTCGCTACTTCGAACCAATCAGACTGTCTTATCTCCTCCCCGCAGATTCAGCTCAGCCAATGGCAACCCAGCAGGGTGGAATGCAAGAAAGGCATTAAGATAGAAAAAGGCAGAATAGAAGCTTCCTAATCTCTGTGTGGCAGTCGGCTATCTACGTTCTTTCTCTCTGTTCTGCCGTGTGTGAGAGGAAGAACCAGATTCAGGTGAGGTCCAGCTCAGCCAAGAACCGGACAACTTATCTCGAAACACAGACACGGCACCGTTCTAAGGTCACTCATTCTTCCCAGAATGTGAAAGATGGTGTGTGTTTGTGTGTGCTGTATGTGTGTGTCTGTCGGAACCATATTGCATAAGTTTCTAGTAATACTGGACATTCTTGGTCTGTTCGAACACAGCAAATGTTTGGACAGGGATTTGTTTGATAACCTCACCTTTCGAGTTTGTACAGTACGTACTGCAGTCTGCATGCTGTCAGAAAAATCAAGCCTTGGACATTTTAATAGTTTTAAACTGAAGATTATTTTGTAATAAATAGAAAATATATTTTATATTGACATGTCCCAACCTCTAAGCCTAAAATATGCCTTAAGTTTGTCCCTTCTAGGGATACACTATATTACCAAAAGTATTTGTCCACCTGCGTGGACTCACTTCAGTGCCATCCCATTCCTAACCCATAGGGTTCCATATGATGTTGGTCCACCTTTTGCAGCTATTGCAGTTTCAACTCTCCTGGGAAGGCTGTCCACGAGGTTCAGGAGTGTGTTTATGGGAATTTTCGACCATTCTTCCAAAAGTGCATCACACACTGATGTTGGTTGAGAAGACCTGGCTCTCAGTATCCGCTCTAATTCATCCCATAGGTGTTCTATCGGGTTCCGGTCAGGCCAGTCAAGTTCATCCACACCAGACTCTGTCATCCATGTCTTTAAGGACCTTGCATTGTGCACTGGTGCACAGTCATGTTGGAAGAGGAAGGGGCCCGCTCCACTGTTCCCACAAGGTTGGGAGCATGGAACTATCCAAAATGTTTTGGTATTCTAGAGCATTCAAAGTTCCTTTCACTGGAACTAAGGGGCCAAGCCCAACTCCTGAAAAACAACCCCACACCATAATTCCTCGTCTTCCAAATTTTACACTCGGCACAATGCAGTCTAAAATGTACTGTTCTCCTGGCAACCTCCAAACCCAGACTTGTCCATCAGATTGCCAGATGGCAAAGCGTGATTCATCACTCCAGAGAACGCGACTCCACTGCTCTACAGCTGCTCTACAAACTGCTTTACACCACTGCATCCGACGCTTTGCATTGCACTTGTTGATGTATGGCTTAGATGCAGCTGCTTGGCCATGGAAACCCATTCCATGAAGCTCTCTGCATACTGCACTTCGACTAATTTTAAGGTCACATGAAGTTTGGAGCTCTGTAGCAATTGATCATGCAGAAAGTTGGCGACCTCTTTGCACTATGCGCTTTAGCATCCGTTGACCCCTCTCTTTCAGTTTACTTGGCCTACCACTTCGTGGCTGAGTTGCTGTTGTTTTCTCTTCCATTGTCAATAATAAAGCTGACAGTTGACTGTGGAATATTTAAGAGCGGGGAAATTTCACAAATGGGGTTTGTTGCACAGGTGGCATCCTATGACAGTTCCAAGCTGGAAATCACTGAGCTCCTGAGAGCGGCCCATTCTTTCACAAATGTTTGTAAAAACAGTCTGCATGCCTCAGTGCTTGATTTTATACACCTGTGGCATGGCCAATTGATTAGGACACCTGAATCTGATCATTTGGATGGGTGACCAAATACTTTTGGTAATATAGTGTATTTGTTTTTAATTTATTGCAAGTAGTCGCTAGTTATTGAGCTCTGAAAAGGACGTGGACCTGAAAATTCCGGTGCCATTTCCTTAGTATTCGCTTTTAGCCACATACAGGCTAAAGATGATGTCAGAGACGTTCAATTCAATGTGTTTGCTACCTGCGCTCTAGAATCACTTGACAGTTGGTTAGCTTGGCAAGGAAAAACGCGTTCTATTGTCCACCCTACTAGTAGAGCTAGCAAACAACGCTAGTGTTAAATAACTATTTAGCTGCTCAGTTCCGTGATGCCGGGTAAATAGGCTCATGAAACAGCTCACTAAAAGAAAGGTAAATCCATTTGTGGAACAGGTGAAGACGTGTTTGTTACACCTAGCCAAATATATCATAGATTTATAGGTACATAGAGAAAAGTAGGCTCTTAGTCTTAGCTAAGGTTGTAATGCTGAAGGCATCTGACATCGCTGTGTGGCTGACTATAATATCCAATATGTGTCTTTGCTAAGGTGGGGTGACGTAGTGACAAAACGCTATTAGTGAGTTCCCAGATGCAGCAAAACATGACTTTTTGGCAGAAATTTTTTTGCGACTTTCAACCGTGCAACACAATGTAAATACAAATTCGAGCAACTCAATCGAAATCAAGACGAACATTTTGACATGGCCGTTGTCTATGGAGTCCAAACACTGACAAAGGTTTAGGGGTGGGAAAATAATAAATCAATAAATGATATAATATATTTGAGATTATAATAGGTTGCACCATTGCCAAATGCAAACACATCCTAACATGAATCTCAATGTGAAATATTGTACCTGTAGGAAAGCAACTAATAATAAGGATTAGAAATTATATCACCTCTCAACACCTTGTACACACTGAAGATGGGGTAATTGCATGAGTTGAAAGAGACACACAATGGAAATAGGTGAAAAAAGCAAAGCTGCAACTCGACAAGTAGACATGCACACACCCACACACCTGCATGTATGAACACGCATATACACACACACCCACCCACCCAGAAGGACAAGGCATGTCCAAAGCTGACTACTTTCAATGTGAATTAAGTTTACATTATATTTAGTCATTTAGCAGACACTTCAGAGCGACTTACAGCAAGTTCCCCCCATTCCCCCAGAGGCAAGTAGGGTGAAGTGCCTTGCCCAAGGACACAACCTCATGTTAGCACAGCTGGGATTCAAACCGGGTACCTTCTGATTACTAGCCCGACACCCTAACCGCTCAGCCACTTGACTCTTTTCATGACTCCCTTCCTGACTCCTAAATTGAAATGGACTTCTACTTACTAATTACTGGCTCAACGTGTGTGTATGTGTGTGTGTGTCTCTGCACACCAGGGATACTGTGTTTGAGCCTACTGGGACATTAGCATCAGCATAGAAAGGCAGGAGGTTGGACCAGGTGTGTGTTGGCTTGACTGGATGCTGTCACTCTGTCTGTCACCCTTCCCACCCTCTCTAGCTCCCTTTTTATCGCTCTCTCTAGCTTTCTGTCCTCCACTCGCTCTGCTAACCCCCACCCCCCTTCCTGGACAAAAACGTGCTAAATTGCTGTGTGTTCTGGAGAGATAGCATCGTTGTTCAAACAGTGCTCCCTTTACATGGTCCTTGGATGACCTCTGATAGGAGGGCCCTTCCTCCTTCATTCTCCCTGTATCCCCTATATTCAGATCCTGCCTGAAAATAAACATGAATGTACATTTATTCATTTAGCAGACGCTTTTATCCAAAGCGAATGTAGTCTAGTCTTGTCAAGTCTAAAAGTCACCAGTCGTGGTGGTCTCTGTCTATAGCCTGTGCCTTGGTAGACCTACCAGTGTTTTGGTCACCAAGGTGACAGCGCTGGCTGTTGTGGCTCGCTGTTCCCCTAACACCATTCCCTCAGCTATCAGTATAAAAGTGTCATTTTAGTCCAGCATTGACATAATAGTAGTCACAAACATGGACTCCCCAGTGTCTGACTTTCTATAAACGGTGATTCAGACCTTTTCAGTGAGTCCCTTTCTTCTCTCTCCCTTCCTGTAATTCTATCTCTTCCTCTGCTGAGAAGAGAACCTTGCACTCAGCTGTGGATTTGGGTTTTAGAAATATGCTCTCCCTCGCTCTCTCTCTGTCTCTCTCCCTCCCTGTGCCTCCCCCCCTTCCTCCCCACCCATCTCTTTGTCTCTTCTCCTCACGTTCCCTTTTTTTTAACCAACCAATCCGTCCCTTTCTATTCTTTCTCTGTTCTTGTCATCTCTTTCCAGCACCACCCCCCCACACACACACCCCTCCCCAGCTCAAGTCTCTCCCAGGCCAGACTGGGCAACAGGGTGCGTTGACTCAGCAGCCAGTTAGACTGGCTCTGTGACTGACTGGGTCAACTGATGTTAGATGTGGTGCTTAACTTGGAGGTGGGGGCAGTGGCACAGCCTGTTATAACCTGCTAGTTTACTTTACAACAGAACCCCGTATATGTCATTGAAACGTCCCACTTTGGAGCACGTGGGCTAACTTGCTTCACCTGCTTTCCTTATCGGAAAAACAACCTCCGCCATCTCTCTGTGCCTCTCTCTATCTCTGTCTGTCTTTCTTTCTCTCTCTCTCTCTCTCTCTCTGTCTCTGTCTCTCTCTCTCTCTCACACTCAGCTTGTTACATGAGCTTGTTCATAAAACCGTCTTCACAAACATCATGCTGGTTTGTTAACAGGCAATATCACAGCTGTGTGTGAGTGTGTGTGTGCAAGGCAGCGTTCCCACCTCGCTCTCCTTGCTCATGTACTGTGTGTGTGTGTGTGAGAGTGTGCGTGTGTGTGTGCAGGGCAGCGTTCCCACCTCGCTCTCCTTGCTCATGTACTGTGTGTGTGTGTGTGAGAGTGTGCGTGTGTGTGTGCAGGGCAGCGTTCTCACCCCGCTCTTCTTGCTCTCGTAAAGTGTGTGTGCGTCTGTGTGTGTGCAGGGCAGCGTTCTCACCCCGCTCTTCTTGCTCGTGTACAGTGTGTGTGTGTGCGTGTGTGTGTTTGCAGGGCAGCGTTCTCACCCCGCTCTCCTTGCTCTCGTACAATGTGTGTGTGCGCGTGTGTGCAGGGCAACGTTCTCACCTCACTCTCCTTGCTCTCGTACAGTGTGTGTGCGTGTGTGTGTGCAGGGCAGCGTTCTCACTTCACTCTCCTTGCTCTTGTACTGTGTGTGTGTGTGTGTGTGTGCGTGCGTGTGTGTGCAGGGCAGCGCTCTCACCTCACTCTCCTTGCTCTCATACTTGCTGGCGTTCTTTCCCTGGCTCTTTCTGCGGAGCTTCTTGAGGTCTGACTGGGATCTCTCCAGAGAGTCTTGCTTCATCTTGTGCTCAGTCTGGTATCTCTTGAAGGTGGCCTGGAAGAGGGGGGAGCATTATACAGGGAGGGAGTCATGTGGCGCAGTGGTTTAGGGTGCAGTGGGTTAGTTATCAGAAGGTCCGTGGTTCGTACCCCGGCTGTGTCAACATGGCGTTGTGTCTTTGGGCAAGGCACTTCACCCTACTTGCCTCAGGGGGAATGTCCCTGTACTTGCTTTGAGTCACTTTGGATAGGAGTGTCTGCTAAATCAGCGGTCCCCATCCCTGGTCCTCAGGGCCCACTGTCCTGCATGTTTTAGATGTTTCCCCCTTCCCATACACCTGATTCTAATGCATGTTTGTTTCCAGGATTCTTCAGAGTTTATAACAAACCATTCATTTGAATCAGGTGTTTTGGAGCCAGGAAAACAGATACACTATATTACCAAAAGTATTTGGTCACCCATCCATCTGATCATTTGGATGGGTGACCAAATACTTTTGGTAATATAGTGTATGTAATGCCTATGTATGTGTCAGCAAGGCACACATCTGTTTATGCCTGCGCTATGCTACCCAGATGTTCACAAACCTACTGTTGCTAAGGGCAGTTTGTTCATTGCTGCTTGCCTGTTGCAGGCTTCGAAGTTCCTACTGTGACTGAATGCCCTCAGAAAAAGTGATGTTTTTCATTGGAGCACAAAACAATCAAGGCAGTACACTTGAATCGCATTCCAAAAGTTTGACGCTAATCGATTAGTGAGAAGAACATAATTCCTATTGCTTGACAAATTACTGTTCTAATGTAATGTATGTGGGGAAAGAGGCTGCAATCTCTCCCCCTCTCTCTCTCTCTCTCTCTCTCTCTCTCACACACACACACACACACACACAGGGTGTGAACAGAGGCATGTGCTTAGCAGAGTACTTACCGTCATGTATTTTACATCCATGTCGGTCTTGCGCTCCAACTCCCCAATTATCTCCCTGTGAAACCTTTTAAACTGCAGGTGAGGACAGACAGAGTGGGGGAGGGGTAAAGTGATTGTTTTTTTTATAATATGTCGACAATAGGATGTACTGGTGTTATGTTGGCAAGATGTTGAATAAATACAGTGAAAGTATGACTTAGTGAAGATGTGCAGGAGGGAACACTTGAGTCAGAAGCAAAGCTGATTCTCTTTTCTGTTCTCTTTCATCATGCCTTTCAATGTTTCTTTCTCTCTCTACATAAGTATTATATACAGTATTCCTTGATATACTATGTATTTGTTTCTCTACCTAGCTCTCTTTGTCTGTCTCTCTTGTTCTCCATCTCCCTCTCTCGCTGTTTTCATTTCATTCTCCATCTTCGCTCTATCATTTGCGTGGGCGTGGGAGCTCATATCAGCAGCGGCCTCATCATGGCAAGCCCTCGCCCACGGATGGCAACACTCCCCACCAGATCTCTCTCTCTCTCTCTGTCTAGATGCATTTCAACAGGTTTCCTAGGCAAACACCAGCCCACGCCCTTTCAGTGAGACATTCCCCCTGACCTCCACACAGAGACATGGGTGTATGCTGACTCATGTGCACAGACACGTAGAATGTGTGGGGAGTCATGTGGCATGTCGGTTAGGGTGTCAGGTTGGAAATCAGAAGGTCCCTGGTTCGAACACCGGCTGCGTCAACATGATGTTGTGTCATTGGGAAAGGCATTTTACCCTACTTGCCTCGGGGGGAATGTCCCTGTACTTGCTATACGTTGCTCTGGATAAGAGCGTCTGATAAATGACTAAATGTAAACCAACGTTCTGATGTGTGTTCTGACTCCTCTCCCTCACTGTTATCTGCCCCTTCTCTTCCCCCTCCCGCCGTACCGTGTGGTCAACATGTGCCTTGGCTCTCCTTGCCCTCCCTCTTTCTGTCTGACATGAGCAGAGCTGTTGCAACCTGTTGACACGCCCGAGTCTAGGCTTAGCTATCAAGTGTTGCATGTTCGGTTAGAGTACAACAAGGGAGTGACTACGAGCTCAGCTAAAGTCAATGTTTGATTGGAATGAGTAATATTTGACCGTGTGCTGAAACTTTTATCGCTTTGGTATTAATATGAACGCAAAGTGAGAAAACACAATGCCAGAGTATCAGAATACAACTTTTAGGGTTCTTATACTGGCTCGCTTGGCCGTTGGAACATAAGATAAGAAAATCCTGTATTTAAGGATGGCTGAGGCAGGTGAGGCAGGTGGCTGAATGGTGAGGGTGTTAGGTTAGTAATCAGAAGGTCCCTGGTTTGAGCCCTGGCTGTGCCAACAGGACGTTGTGTCCTTGGCCAGGGCACTTCACCATACTTGCCTCAGGGGGAATGCTCATGTACTTACTGTAGATCACTCTGGATAAGAGTGTCTGATAAATGTAAACAAAACCATAAAACAGAGCAGAGGGTTGGTATTGTAGAAAGTTGTTTCTCTATCGTACACTAGCATGCTACAGCTAAGAGCTACTGTAACAACATCCCCAGTTCCCAGAAGTGTTTCCAGAGGGCATGTTGAAACACGATTCATGCCCATTGTCCCCGGCAGGTGCACCTTCTCCTCAGGGTTGTTTTTGTTTCTAGTCAGAAGCTACTGGTTCATTCGTTCTCCCTGGGTGTGACGATGACTGCAGCTGAGAGGAGCCACACAACAGGACAAAATACAAGGAAACAAGCCATCCTCGGATCACGTGGTCCTGTGTGTGTGTGTGTCCATAGGTTAAGGTTGGAGTGAGTGACAAGAGATATACGTAGATGTAGTGCAAAGCTAGCACTACAAGGGTTTCCTGCTAGCGCCTTGTAGGAAAACACCCACCTACCCCCGGACAGCCATAGGATTAGAGGTACTCACATTCTCCTCCAGCTCAAGGTGAACCTTCTTGTGAACCTCCGAGATCTCCATCAGCACTACTCCTGTAAATGAGGAAGATCTCCTGATTAGTTGGCTTGAAGAACCAAAAGTATTTGGCAGGCTATCATTTTGATCTAGTATGACCACTCATTATGGGGTATTGTGTGGAGAATTTTCAGGAATATAATTTATTAAATAAATTTTAGGATACTGCTGTAACATTAGTGGAAGAAGTGAAACGCTGAATACTCTTCGGATGCACTAAACACTTGGTGTTTGTGGAAAACTTGACATAATTAAAACCAGCTCAAGCTATAGGGTGCCGCTAATTACATGGCTTCTCGCTGTGTCACTCACCAAGACAATCAAACTGGGATTATAATATCATAGCAATAAACACATTAGCATTATAATATCAGAAATGAGGGGTAGCTTTGTGCATGATTTAGACAGTGTGGACACACCCACTTGGCGCTATGTCGGTTGTTTACATGTATAAGGGGGTCAGATGGCTCAATGGTTAAAGCGTTGGCCTCATGATCGAAAGGTTGTGAGATCGAACCCCGGCTGTGGCTACATGACGTTGTGTCCTTGGTCAAGGCACTTCACCCTACTTGCCTCAGGGAAAATGTCCCTGTACTTACTGTAAATTGCTTTGGATAAAAGCGTCTGATAAATGTATAAGAGAACGAGCTGCCAATTAAGATAGCACTTGATCGTTTTATTTTCCTCATTCCATTGGAATAACACGAAACAACAGTGCTTATCTCATTTACCCTATTCAGAATAGTCACTGAAAGCCAAAATAGCATTTTAGTTACAACCACAGGAGGAGAGCAGTTAAGATGGTTAGTGTGTACATAAGGTTCTCTATTTCAGAAAGATTGGTAATCCCTTTGTTTGGTGTAATGGACAAATTTGTTGGTATCCTTCGGTCAATGAAAGAAAAACTCACAATGGTCAGAGAAAAAAACTTTAATCTGACAAAAGTAATTATAAAAAAACATCTAAGAAAGTCAGACAATGCTTTTCAACTATGCTTCAATGGAATTATATAAAAAAAGAAACTCATTGAAAAAACCTGGACAAAAATGATGGTACTGCTAATGTAAAATTTTGTTGCACAACCTTTTGAGACAATCATTGCAATCAGATGATTCCTGTAACTGTCAATGAGACTTCTGCACCTCTCAGCAGGTATTTTGGCCCACTCCTCATGAGCAAACTGCTCCAGTTATTTCCGGTTTGAAGAGTGTCTTTTCCAGACGGCATGTTTCAGCTCCTTCCAAAGATGCTCAATAGGACTGAGGTCAGGGCTCATAAAAGGCCACTTTAGAATAGTCCAATGTTTTCCTCTAAGCCTCCTCTAAGATTCAAAACACCCTGTGCCAGATGCAGCAAAGCAGCCCCAGAACATAACAGAGCCTCCTCCATGTTTCACAGTAGGGACGATGTTATTTTCTTGATATGCTTCATTTTTCCATCTGTGAACAGATCTGATGTGCCTTGGCAAAAAATTCAACTTTTGTCTCATCTGTCCATAGGACATTCTCCCAAAAGCTTTGTGACTTGCCAACATTTAGTTTGGCATATTCCAGTCTAGCTTTTTATGATTTGTTTTCAACAATGGTGTCCTCCTTGGTCGTCTCCCATGTTTTCCACTTTGGCTCAAACAACGACGGATGGTGCAATCTGACTCTGATGTTCCTTGAGCATGAAGTTCACCTTGGATCTCTTTAGAAGTCTTTCTGCTCTCTTTTGTTACCATTTGGATTATCCGTCTCTTTGATTTGTCATCAATTGTCAATTGTCAATTGCAGCCACATCCAGGTAAATTGGCTACAGTCCCATGGATCTTGCATTTCTGAATAATACAACTGCAGTCACAGGAACATCTAGCTGCTTTGCGATGGTATTATAGCCTTTAGATAGGCTTTTCAAGGGGTACCATTATTTTTGTCCAGGCCTGTTCCATACTTTTTTTTATAATTCCGTTGAAGCATGGTTGAAAAGCAATGTCTTTCATTGGACATTCATAGAATTTTTATTTTTACTATTACTTTTGTCAGATTAAAGTTTTTCTTTCATTGACCGAAGTGTACCAACAATTTTGTCCACGTCTGTGTAAACACATATATATATGGCACAAATAGAACAAAATGCAACAAAAACTGCAATAAAAACAAGCATAAATGCCAAGCCATAGTTAGCAGCCGTTTCAGAGCCGGTAATATTAGGTTGAATACCTGTCCACCCAGATGGACTCTGGGTGGGAGCAGGAGTTGAGGGTTGGCTTATTCCTGGCTTGGCTGAGCCAGTTGACCCTCTCTTTCTGTGGTCTGCACTAGTCTGCTTCTTCAGACAGCGTGAGTGCATGTGCGTGTGTCTTTGTATTGTGTCTGTTTCACACACTTCCCTGCAAAAAGCTCTCAGATTACTAGTTGACACAGCCATTCATAGCTATAGAGCCTGTCTCTCTGTGTGTGTGTGTGTGTTTTAGGCAAGCTTTCTGACCATCTGAAAAGAGAGATAGAGGGAAGAGAGAGGTACAAATACGCAGACAAATACACCAATAAAAAGAAAGATAAAGATATAGAGGAAAGGAAAATTTAATATCAGCCTGTTCGGACTGTGCCATGTGTGTCTATAGTACATTTAACAGAATATTCCTGAGGATAGTTTCATCTACAGCAAACACACAGTCTGGAAGTACGTTTTTGCATCTGTTGGAAATAAAAGGTTGGGTACAATTTATGTCTGAGGGTCAAAATTAATATCTCTAGAGTCCAAGATGCGAATACTGTCATGACTCAAGACTTGCTCGAAATACTGTACATGCAAGTATTGAACATTATTTTAAGGCAAACAGAAAAATAGGCGAGGCCTTATTAGATAAGACGCATGTACAGTCCTATGAGAAGGTCAGGAACAGTCTCACTGTTTAGATTTCAGAATCTCTGTTTAAGCTGGCTGACCATTTCTGCACATACAACCTTACTGTTCCCACAAAGTGGGACTTCTTAGCTCGGTTCAGGAGAAGTTCTGTATCTTCATGAAGACACAGGTCTCTCAGAGAACTGACCACAGACAGATGGTCCATAACATATATATCCATACCACGTCTAAATGACTTGACACTTTTGAGTTCCCTCAGAGGAATTGATGGCTGCTACCCCTATAGCTAACAGGGTTTATTGACATTACAAAGCAGAGGGCTGTGTTGGAGAGCTCTCTGAGCTTCAGAACAAAGGAAGGGGGGCCGGGGGGGCGTGGGGTTCACTGGTTTAATTTATTAGATACTGATGCACTGGACAGAGACTGTGTATGCGCATGTGTGATTTAAGCGCAGTGGGCGCATGTGTTTGTGTCCGTGTATTGCATAAGTCTTAAGTGTGTGTGCGCGCATATGTACAGCCAGCTGATGTCAGCCTGAATAAATGAACATTAGTTGTATTCATTTGCCCTTTAGGATGAGTTTGTTTGTGTCAGGTGTGACATACCGTTTCCTGATCTGGAGAAAAGCCCTGAGTCCAATAGCCCAACTAACGGTCTCCCAGCATGTGCAACCCGCATTCAGAGGATCCAGAACGCAGCAGACTGCCTGGTCTTCTATCTACCAAGACGCTCTCATGTCACCCTGCTTCTCATCACCCTCCACTGGCTTCCCATCACAGCCCATATCAGATTCAAGACACTGGTACTGACCTTCTGAGCAGTGAATGGGACTGCAACCAGTTTACATTAAGTACGTCCTTACACCCTCAACCGCCATTTACAGTCTTCCTCTGACAACCATCCTGCCCCTCAAGAGAGTCAAGTCCCAGCACAAACTCCTCCCCTTCCTGGCTCCTCAATGGTGGAATCAACTCCCCTGTCACATCCCGTCACCGTTTGTGGCAGAGACTGGGGTTTTTGGTGTTTGTTTGTTTGTTGCAGAGGTGCTTGGAGAGGCTGGGCGGAGCCGAGCAGCTGAGACCGACACACCTGCAGCAGATTGGATAATCAGCACCTGCTTATAAGCCCTGCTCTCTGTGTTACTCGCTGCCAGATGATTTCGTCTTCCGACGTGGTATACGGCTACAGTTTTTGATCAAGACTGTTTGAGTGATAGATTTTGCAAGATTGAATTGTAAACAAAAAAGTTTTGTTTGTTTTTATCTTGTTCTGCTGCTGCTGGCCTCCTGTTCTCCTGTGATCCTGCCTCAGCCGCCCAGCTCTCTGCACCTCCCCAGCCGGCTCCCACTGCTGTACCCCAGAGGATCCCACCCTCGCCCTTCCAGACCCTCCATCGCCTGCTTTTCCCTTGCTTCTCAAAATAAAGCACCTTATATCCCACTCCCTGCCTCCGCCTCCGCATCAGGGTCCACCTACTCAAGACTGGTTGTAACATCCCCACCTCCATCAGAGACACTGACTGTCTCCCCACCTTCAAGAAAAGACGCACTTGTTCCAGGATTACAACGGTATTTAGGAATGATTTGCTGGACCTGATGTTAGTTTCCTCCAAGATCACAATTACTCTTATTAAGGGACTTGTTGGTCAGTTGTAACTGATTTACAATTCTTGTACTCGCTGTGAGGTATATTATCGTTGCTTGCTTTTGTAAAGGTACACTCTTGCACTTTTGAGGTTCATGTGGCTAAATTGTAACTCGTTTTACTGCATGCTCTTAATGTAACATGTAAATGTGACAATCAAAAAAGGAGATGAACAAACCATACAGTACGTGCAAAATGTCTAGATCATTGTGTTCCCTAGAAAGAAACATTGCTTTGGAATTGTTTCCAATTTGACATTCTGCACAGTAGCAATACACAGCATGGTGTCACTCAAGGATTGGACAACAACAGCTTGAGTGACGTACAGGTGACACATGAGTACGAGATGATAAAATATGTTTGAATGTGCTACATCGCTCAACATAACCCTCATGAGGCTGAACTGCTGAACTTGAATGGTGTTTCGCTTCAAGAAATCCTCAGATTGGATGTTATACATGACCAGAGGACATTTACAGTACAAACATACAGTATTTAGGGTGTACAGTCAAATTCTCTCCCTTCCCCCCTTTCTCTTTCTCTCTTCAACCAATCTATTTCTCCTTCTCTCGCAAACTGACATACAGTGAGTTGTTTACAGTTGTTATGTTCTGACCGCAATGTTACCAAGCAACAAGCATGCGCCACTGCAAGGCGTTCAGTGCTAGGGAGACTAAATGCATCATAACAGGGTGAGTGACAATGGAAGAACAACCTCTGTTAGCCTGCCAACCAAACTCCAGAGGTAGGCTGTCAGGGCCAGAAAGGCCTAGACATCATCAGAATATTATATAATAATAAATAATAATTGAATTTAGATATCTTTTCCCCAAAAACATTCATTGTTCATTTCTTGCTTTCCTCTTGGTTGCACATTCTACTTCCAGCCTCAGGTTGCGATTTTGAGGGCTGGCAGCCGTACTGTGTAAAATATACTCTCCGGCCTTCAGGATCAACAGTGCTGGCGCCTGTAGCTTAAAGTGAATGGAAAATGGAATGAATGGAAATTAAACCCTGGCGTTAACCAATCAGCTTTCAACTTTATTTCAAGCTGTAGGCCTGCTAACTGGCCAACGTCTTTGATCAGATGAGCGGCAGAGCTATGCAGATCTAGCAAACTCAACATCTTAAACAAGCTAATTCAAGGTACTATAAACTGGTTTGTCAACCCACAATGGCAAGAGGAGGAGAAGATATCAATTTGGTTGAAGATATAAGTAGTTGAAACGTTAATCTAAAGACAAACTTTTCAAGAAAAGCTAAACATTGTAAGTAGAGGTTCGCCAGTCATACTGTGTTTAACGCGCAGTGCGTTTTGCCTCAGGGAGAATGTCCCTGTGCTTGCTGTAAGTCGCTCTGGATAAGAGCGTCTGCTAAATGACTAAATGTCAATGTAAATATCTATCAGTTAGGGCTGAACCTCTTTAGTCACATCCTTTTAGCTCCCAGCCCACTCTACATCTGCATGTGAGCAAACCTGTTAGCCGTTCACTGACTTGGGAGGTCGCTCTATCGCAGAGTAGCCCTTGGCTGTGTTTTTTGCAGGTAAATGCAGAGGGAGTCAGGGGGCTGAGTGGTTAGGGTGTTTGGCTGGTGATCAGGAGGTTACAAGTTCAAATTCTGATTGTGGCAACATAACATTGTGTCCTTGGGCAAGACACAAGATGCAACTATGTGGGTTTGTGTGAATTAAACGATATTAAAATGTGTGTACACACGGAGGGCAATGGATATGCGCTTATGAAAATATCTGCCTAACTGTATACATGGCTTTAGGGTTGCTGGCAGGGGTAAAGTGGTACCCTGGGAACATATTTACAGGTGAGACATTTGGACTCACTCAAGCAACTCCCTAAATGAGAAATAAGGCTTATAATGTCCCGGGAGCTCTCACTCGAAAAGTATTTTGGTCCTGAATGTGGGGCATCTGTTCGGACAACATAATTTATGGCGTCACCATTCCTTTTGCAGCAGGAGCTTTTCAAAGGCTGCATGCAAATATACTCCCAATGTCTTACCGCCGTTTTTGACTGTGGGGCCAAATCATGCTGGCATCTACAGGTGACACCTGAATTATGTAAACAGGCCAAGAGGGCATTCAAAATGAAGCCCACACCAAGTTGAGAGTGCGCGTGCAGTCGAATGCAGATGTGCTGAGTCGTTGCTGGGGAAACAAAACGAGATCGGATTCCCGTCGTAGCGCGGAATGACCCATCGCCATGGAGATGGGCTGACGGGCTCATTGTTTCCGATCGGCTCCAAGCGGGGCTCTATCAATCGGCGGTGCACATCGGCAGCATTCTCTTCCAGGATTCCCTATCTTGCAGCGTTGACTATGAAACAAGGACAAACACTGCCTGCCTCGAACCCCGTCCCCTTTCCCCCCCACCCCACCCACACTCAGAAAACCTCAGAGATGACACTGTGCACTTTGGTCGAAGTGTCACATTTCAACACTTCAGTTACATGTGCGACCCGGCGATCAGGGGGAGATAAGGAGAGCTCCATGCGCTCGCTGCCATCCAGTCAGGACCTTTAGCCGGCCCTGTCTTCATTAGTCCAGGTGTGACCGCGCTCCTTGTGGGAGAGGCTTAAAGGTCATGTGCTGGCTACCTGAGAGGCCCTGGATGAAAGGACCTTCCTTCACGCTGACATTTGAACTCTGGTGAGGGAGGGGTTGGGGGTGGGAGTACAGAGGTGGAGAGGAGGGGGGGTTAGGAAGCAGAGAAGGGAGGCAGGGCAGCACTTCAAGCCTTCAGTGACTCTCAAGGGTATCAGGTGTCTTGGCCCCTGGCGTCACCGTGTCTCGTGTTCCCGAGGCTGCTCGAGCAAGCTTGCGATGTTCCACAGGTGGAGGAAGAGAGGGGAATATGAAGGCAAGAAGGGGAGGGAAACTCTGCCGTCTTCTTCTGTGGTGTGGGAGGTGTAGAGACTGCTGTTACCCCAGGCTTCTCTGAAGCTCATGGTCAGTGAGCAGGCCTGTGGTTATTGTCCTTGGAAATGCCGGTACATTCCTCTGGCAGTAACGTGCAATAGGCTAAGCTTCCGTTAATCAAATCAAATCAAATGTACTTGTACAGCCCTTTTTAGAAGCAATGTCATAGAAGGCTTCCCATATGCCCAAAGAACTTCCCCTCAACCAAAGAAACAACAGTGTTTCAACAAAGCCTCACTTGCTGCAACCAAACGGCGTCATCTCAAAGTGCATCGTCATGATTGAGGTAGAGACTTAATCGGACTGAGAAAACACCCAGTGCTGTCGGTGCTGTGTGAGCACAAAAGCTCACACATACGAGTGCAGGGGGATTAGTGCATGCTGGCGTCTGGCCATGGTTAAGTGTGACTTACGTGTAAGGTAAACGCCTCATCTCTATTTGGTTCACTTTAAACCCATCTTTTTAGACACACACACACACTGACTCAAAGTCACCCTGTAAGGGTATGGTGAAATCCCAAACACAGTTGGTTTGACAGCTATCCTGCTAAGGGGGGAAGAGAGAGAGGAAGAGAGAGAGAGAGAAGGAGGGAGAGGAGAGAGAGAAAGAGAGGGAGAGAGAGAGGGAGAGAGAGAGGGGGAGGGAGAGAGCGATAAAAAGGGAAAGAGATAGAGAGTGTGTGTTTACCTGCGACCCAACTCGGTGTGAAATCAAATTTAATCATCACTTGCCCCAAGAGCAAGAGGGAGCCGAGGTACAGCACCACACACACAACCTGTTGGTCACATAATGTGCTGCATCTGACGTTGGACCCAGGGAAGCGAGGGGAGAAAGGAACCAGACATTTCTAGACTACGTTGCACCATGGAGGCCCTTTGAGGCTTGTCCAGATAAGAAGCTTCTATCTATGGGTGATAATCCCAGCAGGGGGAGTTTGAACAGAAGGGTGAGAATGGATTCAAAGCCTCAGAGCCAGAGGTGATCTACAGCTAGACATCAAATATTATCTTATGCTGATTTTTGTTGTTGTATTTTTTGGCCTCTTTGTGTTGGAGTAGATCACAGTAGTAGTTGCTGTAGATCACAGACTCCACAGGTGGTCCGGAGGAGTGACCAACCCCCCATCAAACATGCACACAAACAAACATGCACACGTTCGCACACGCACGTCACGGCACCTTGAACCTCAGGGCTGAGGGACTTTAGTCATCAGTTTGAGATTTGGAGATATGTCGACACAGAGGCTTATAGAAGAGTGTGAGCACCTCAGAGCTATCTTATAAACAGACAGGCAGAGAGGCATACAGACAGGCAGGTAAGCAGGTAGATCAGCAGGCAGACAGATGCATGCAGGCAGACAGGCAGGACTTACCCAGCTCTCTGGAGACAGGAGACACTGCAGCATTCTCTCCAATCTTAGACACAGCATCAAAGTACATCTTCCCTGCCAGGGTCATTGCTGTAAACACACAAGCACACACATGCACAGGTTGTAACCTACAACACAACTAAAAAGTCTTCACTCAGAATAGCATTGATGAGTAAATATTAACACAGCAACACCAGAGATGAACCTCAGTGTTGTACATGAGTTGGTTATTCGTGTAAGTACACAGTAGATTGTAGTGTTATTCCTGTACAATAGATGGATGCTCACCAGCCACAGATTTCTCATAGCTCTTCCCCAAGTTGACCAAGTTCCTTAGCCCTGGGTTGAACTGTTCCATCACATTCTGGAGGTGAGAGAAAGATTAGATCTCTATCAGTGACAGGGAGCCTGGCTATTTACACTCTCTCTCCTGTGTGACTGATGGAATGACATTAAAAGGAGAGAGAGCTGCAGGGAGACGATGAGGATGAGCAGGTGAATAAAATAATGTCAGCCTGGGAATTAGTAAATCAGATCAGAAAAAATAATAGGTATGAATATGTGAATATATTAATTAATGAATGAGATGACAGTGGCAGCTCCAAACTGTTAAAGCTGCCATATCTAACCAGAAAAAAAGTGTTCATTTACCACACAAGTGTTCTTAAGAATGACAGTGGCCCAAGTAAACACTCAATGAGTAAACCCTTTGTTAACCTTTGTCTTTGGTCAGAACCAGGTAAAGACTGTACATTCTCACAGGCTAACTGCAGTTGCATACCAGCAACAGTCATACCAGCATACTGCAGCCAGTCAAAAACGCTGTCACAGTAAGAAAGAAAAGACAGAGATCAATAAGGATAGGCTACACATTATCTCACAGGGATCAGTAACAGAGAGATTCCGGATGGATGGGTCCAGCACTGTGTCCTTGCACCCAAAAACATGCTTTCTGTCATTCCCACCATTGTTCTGATACAGATACTGAGGCGTTGAACCGAGACTCCTTTTATTTCCTGCTATCCCCGTCAAATGATTCCACCTGGCCCAGAGTTGTTCCGCCCTGCAAATACCTTCCTCTAATCAGTTTGACTGCTATTTGCCTAAGTCAAGTCCTGCTATGAGTTGAGATGGTTAACACCACAGGAATCTTTACTGTTTGACAAGATAAAGGTGAGTCAGAGCTAAGACCGAGAAAAAGAACCAAGGTGATGAAAGATGAAACCCTGGCATGTGGACAACATGACACACCAGGAAAACACCAACCATTTAACACAAAGAATTGTGTGCATTTGACAATACAGGGATTTATGATCCGGTGACAGTAAAAAGCAGGAGGCACTGTGGGAGGTGTTTGAGTTTACAGGTGGTGAGTCAACCTAAGCACACTCAACTCCTTTCAGAGTTTGTGTGTGGAGCATCAGTGGAATTTTTAGTGGGGCACTAAGGGAGTTTTGACTCCCATCTGTGCCAAGGCTACTCTAAGCCCCTTCTTTTCAAAAGGCTTCCTCAAAGTTGTTCAGCGTTACAACTTGTACACAGCACGAACCTATGGAGCAGTAGGCTGTTATAGGAGGGGCAGGCTGGATAATCTTACCACACACTGCAGCCCGCTAAATTATTAAACCTGCACGGTTTCACCACCTCAAGGAGCAGGGCCGCACCAAAAACTAACGGCATTCTCAGGCAGACTAAAATACCAACCGTAAAAGGCACACCACTACAGGTCGCCAACTTGTTCTTGCATCGGGCTGGCACGCCTTGTGGAGTGTGCCACACTTAGCTCATGACTTGTGGAGTGTGTCATAAAGTGATCCCCATGCCTAATCAAACAAGCATGTGCCTTGACGCTGAAATGGAACAGTATGATGACGTGAAAAGAGCCAAAAAAAGTATTAGCACACTAGCTGACATTGCATGAGACACTTTTATGTTATGCTAATCATGTAAGTGCCAGGTGACAAATATGCGAAAAGAGACATTACTGAAGAACACCTGTTTGTGGTGAGGTGGGATAAGGATGGGGCAGACAGTGTACTATGGCTCTATTACACATGAAGGGGATTTACAGATTATAGTGCCAAAATAAGCGAGGCTGATAAATACAAATAGTGTTACCTAGATTTAAAGTACGGTAAAGACAGTGAATGGGGTTTGACCCAGGGAGCAGAAACAGATGTTTTCACGCTTTTCACATTAAGAATGTGACTTTTTCGTCCCTTAATTTTTTGGGGCATTCCTTGTGCTGAATTCACCAGGATAAGTTAGAGTTTGTTGTTTGGATAGGGAACCACATATTTACAAACAAACCTCGCGATCGCTGGTACAAGGGACTGGACACACTCGAAAGAGTCAAGTTAAGAGCAAAGGATTGGGCGCACCTGTTTGAATACGATAATGTCGCACACGGTGAACGTCTGTACTGTGTTATTTTCGTTTTACTTACCTTATACGTGCTTTCGGTGAGCTTGTTCACCTCCTCTGGGTCCTTCGACATGATCAAATCCCTGTTGAGTCCGTTAGAAACAATAAAACGATTCACCCTCACCCACAAAAGTGACCAGACAGACCTCTACGGATTCAAGAAATTCCTCATTGTCAGCGAGTGCTCCATATATATATATATATATATATATATATATATATATATATATATATATATATATATATATAAAGAAAGAAGAATGTCAAGAGGAGTTTAATAAAAGAGTCAAATAATATACCAGTCTATATCCCAAATATGTGCAACGGTTTTCTGCGGACGTTATCTGTAGAGCTGAGCTGTCAAACTTTGCGTCGTCAGAGGGAGGAGGTAGGTAGGTAGGTAGGGAGAGAGGGAGGAGGTAGGTAGGTAGGTAGGGAGAGAGGGAGAAGGTAGGTAGGTAGGGTTGGACGTCACACGCTGCCCCCTTCGAAATCGTACGCAAAGTTGACATGGGCTCTCCTTGAGGGTTGCGGGCGCTCCCTAGAGGCATGGACAGTCCACTGTCATCTTAAAAAAACTACAATAGTTAAATTACTAATTGTATTTGATCTCTTTTCTGGTCCAGTAACAAAAGACGAAAAGAAAAAATGAAGGAATACCTGTTACAATACACAAAATCCCCCCCCCCCCCAAATGATGCCCATATCTAACCAAAAATCCCAAAAAATGTAACCATAGCGTTTGATATTATATTATTTCCCACAAGCTTATTATTTATATTGGTTCATTTACAATAAGTCCATCTATGACCTACTCAAGTTCATTGCAGTTCTTAAGTAGTTTACAGTAAGTTGGTTTGCTGTTCAGGCTTTGAATCATGGCATATGTTCGTTTGTCGTGCACCAGGTGTCACTCTCTATCAACAATGTGTCGCTGCGGCGCTTCTCTGCACGATGCATTCTTTACATTTAGGGTTCAAATGCCATCGCATGACGGATGATTATTTGAGGACTCTTTTAACCGGTGCTGCTGGCATTTTGGTGCACTAAGCACAATTCCTTTATGATGCCCCCCACATACCGAGACAAAAGGGCATACTATTTAAATTCTGAAATCATATCGGCAGAATAATTATCATAACTAGGATTATTTTTAATTGGGACTCAATTTTCTCTCAGCACCTTCGCACAGCTCGGAATGCGCGTGGTGGGATGGGCGGCACAAACATTACTAGTCACTCACCTGACTGCTAGTGCAACCCCCGGTAAGATTCATACACCTAAACATAACTGATAATTGTATGAATGCTATTGCGCTCTATTCTGTTTTTAGCGTTTCAGATAGTATAACTTTTAAGATATTATTTATAGAGCAGAACACTAAGATTGATAACAATATCGACTGATTTGATAGCTTTCAAAAATCAGTGGGGACAGAAAGTAAAGGAGAAGACAAATGCGATTAATTTGTGAGATTATATTTTAATATGCCAAAAAATTACACCTTCATTTAAAATGATTCTGTAAATGTGTTGGTCAGCCGGTGTTATGACTCAGATGGTCCACATGAAAAGGTTCTAGACTTCCTCTGTGGGGAGGCCGCGGCAGCAGCAGGAAAACAATTTGCGAATGCACCTCCACGGATGCCTCCTTTCTAATGTTTTTTTCAGAAGGTCCTGACTGACACCTGAAAATGACAACACTTTTATGATTATTCATACTCTGCATGCCACAGGAGGAAAAAAAATATATAATCACAAGAAACAATTAAGATGTTGAGGTCAACAAGTACCGCCACATTCACCATAGTTCTCCACCTGCCATGTCTCTGCACACATCATCCAGAACCGGAATGGGCTAGAGACACAGAATAGAGACACAGAACCGTGTAGGAACAGAAACCACATCTACTTTGCAGTAAGAGCCATATACATTTTCTAATATAAATCTCTGCAATGCTATGTAGCATGATACAAAGTGGATACAAACACATTTTTCAGATTGCTGTGTCTCACCATGGGGTGTTGGAGATCCAAAGTGGTTGCAGATGACCACGCTGGGTTTCTCATCAAAGTTCAGGCTCCACCTTAAGAGCTTCAACCTCCAGGAGGTTGTTCAGGGTCTCTTCTGAGAAGTTGGACTTGATCTTTGGAACCTGGTCTGAGGTGACCTCAGTGACAATGCCTTCATCCCTTCATCAGTGTGAGCCCTGACTGGTTCCTGTAAAAAGTCCTCCATGGCCACTGTAAGTGACCACTTTGGGGCAGCCTCAGGAAGGTCCTCTTTCTTAAAATATAAGCTTTTGCAGATGTTGTTGTTCTGTAAAGAGAGTATAAAAGTTCACATATTTTTGGAACACATTATACTCTGGCAATACATGTCACAAGCATTGGGAGATGTTTAACTTTCACAATTGTGGCTTTCAGGAGAAGATATTTTATGGAAACTTCAGGGGTTGCAGCTGTGGTGGTGTTCACACACATCTGCTTAGATAAGGTCTCTGATACATCAGTCTCCCAGTCCCCCATCTTCAGCAAAAACTGCATTATTTACGTACATGTTCTGTAGGTATTTCGACATACCAGTGCCAGGAAGGTCTGTTGTTGAGATCTATTTACATTTATGTACTCTATGATTTTAAAAACAATTACAATACCTCCATTTCATCCACGACAACTGAGATCATAGACCGTGTATCAGCCAGACCATCGACTTTTGTGTTGTCGTGTCCTATCAACTGGAAGTCTGTTAAGGCATGCTCAAACTTCTGGAAGATGGCAGCCACCATGTATTTTACTGCTCTGTGAGTGATGGAACCCAGTGCTGAGACATTCTGCTTAGTGAGCCCAAAGCTGGCTGCATCCCCCACAAGCCTGAAGACATTGACAAAAGCTGCCTTGGCCCATTGGCCCTCCTTGGAGGTGAGGCCTGACCACTCAGACATGGACAGTGATCCCCATAAGTGCTCTGCTTTGTCCTCCAGAAGGTAGCTGAAAGTAGCTGTCACCACGTCAGGGACCAGCTTCTCAGCTCTTTCTCATTTGGAAACCCTGCATCCCCTGGAACATGCCCAGGAACATCTCAAGTCCCTCCAAGGTGACCTAGAAGAATGAGAGAGAGAGAGGGAGAGAGAGAGAGAGAGAGAGATAGAGAGAGACAATTAATCTGAGAAGTCCACTCTGACAGGATTTTCTTGGTTGTCTCATGAGAAAACGTTTTAAGTCTCATAGCTTGCCTTTCTCCCAAACTGGTAAAAGAGACGTTGCTCCTTTTCCAGTTCTGTAAATATCTTGTTCTCAATCCTCACCAACATAGGACAGCAGAGAACATGGTGAGTTCTATGTGCCAAATGTGTGTCTTGAAAAACATTTCCAGTGAGTTTCACATCATTCTAAAATGTGGGAAGCGTAAATCTTGCTCATGATGGTCCGAATCCTGCCTCTCTCAACAGAAAATCTTTAACATTCTCCAAGTTCACCTGGTCAGGAACATCTCTCAGTTTCTTCAGGATCAATAGCTGTGTCATTTCTGCAAGAAATGAAGCCCAGACATATAGGCCCTACATATTGATGATCCCAAAAGGAGTTCAAGTTCAGAAGTTCCTAATACTAGGCCTCAACCATCCGATCATGGAGGTTATGTTAAGCATGATGGAGAAAGGTTAGATTCTGTCTGAAAGATCATCCTGCAGGCCAGGTTTACCAAGGCTAAAATATCTACCGACTTGTAATAGACTACCTCAAAGGCTAATCTTAAATTAATGTTTGTGAAGCCAGGGTAGTCATACGTGTGAAACCTACTGTAGTCAACAAGTGAGACGGACGGTAGTTTGGTGTATTAGGCTGCCCTGTATTTTTAATTGTCTTTTGACAACATTTTGTCAAATCATCATTTAACGATCAAATCATAATTCAAATTGTTTAATGAGACCGGACATGTAAATTACTTACCTCACGCTAAGAGGCAAACGGACGACAGCTCTGCTTTTATCATATCTACACAATTAGACGTCGACCCTCCTTTAATCGTGCATGTTCTGAGTCATATTATGACTGTACATACCTGTACATACTTGTCCAATACATACAATAATTTAGTGTTTCTTTGGCAAGAATTGTGGTCGCAGTCATTTTTAAAGCAAAGGTACCTCAAAGGACCAGGAGTTTTACTGAGATTTTTCTTGTCTTTCTTGAGGGTTTAAGTTTGTTTAGGGACAGTTCTAAGGTTGCGTGTAAAGCTCTCTGTGATATTTCTTATAAAAAGAGCTCCACAAATAAAACTTGATTGTATTTCATTTTCAGGAATCTGTGGGCGACTGCATCACGGGCACTGTGCACTAGTTGTTCCACTCTCAAGGATGTGTTTCTTGTCAATGTACAATGAATAAGCATTGTGCTGACAGTGCATGATGAATCAAAACATGACCTTCAACCATCATTCCTATGCCTGCTTTCAGACTCCTCACTTTTACTGGAAATGATTTATAAAAGCTGCTAGCTAACAATGTGGAAGGCTGTGGAACTGTTCAGTCGCTGGACGACCTTGCAGACAATCTGTGGAAGGTGTGGCTTGCTGCTGCAGAAAATGGCAATGGCAACAAGATAATGGGGAGTCAGGTGCCTCAGCGAGCATGGGCATTGGGCTGTGAGTTTGATTCCCGGCTGTGGCTATATGATGTTGTGTCCAGGGACGTTTCTAGGATTGAGATGAGGGATGAAGAGAGGGCGGGCTTAGCCCCTGGCATTTGCGAGCGAGCTAGCCAGCGATTCCCAAAGACGTCCGTTTTTTACTCGTTTTTCGAACTTGTGGGTTAAATTTTTTACGCTCAAGTGACCGACATTTAACCGAGAGCATCCGGTTATTTTTCGAAATAAAATGTTGTTATTAATTCTCGTATTTCTTCGGTGACCCGATAATAATCCCGATAATTATTTGAATAATTATATTTGAAGAACATTGAGTCCTTGGGCACTTCACCCTACTTACCTTAGGGGTAATGTCCCTGTACTTGCTGTAAGTCGCTGTGTGTCTGCTAAATGACTAAATGTAATGTAAAGATGAGCCCTGACATTGTATCTTAACCTCATTAAATCACCACACTGCCTGTTTTCTTATTTCATTCAAGGATTCTTATCGATATCATATTTCAATTTTAAAACCATCGCAGAGCTGTGTGTTAAGGTGGAAAGTGGATTGGAATCAAGGGGCCAGTGGTCAGGTCGGTGGCTGGTCAGATAAATGTGAAAACAAGATCCAAGGCTGCACTTCTACGATGTGGACACGCTCATCAGGCTATAGTCATGCGGCTGAGCAGTTATGGAGTCAGGCTGGTAATCAGAAGGTACCTGGTTTAAACCCCAGCTGTGCAACATGATGTTGAATCCTTGGGCAAGACACTTCACCCTATTTGCCTTGGGGGGAATGTCCCTGTACCTGCTGTTAGTCACTCTGGATAAGAGCGTCTGATATATTACTAAATGTAAATATAGGGTTAGCTATGCTGATGGCAGGAGCAGCATTGCAAAATCTAGAAAAACGACTTTCATATCCAGAACAGTCTTCAATAACACGCAACCCCACCCTGTAAATTAAAACTATATAATTATTGTTCAGACTTGTCAGACATACTTCAACCTGTTAATCAAAACGTATTCCTATCAACTAAAGCCCACTTAAAAGTATATACATTTATATATTAATTTAGCAGACACTCTTATCCAGAGCAATTTACAGCAAGTACAGAGACATTCCCCCCTGAGACAACTAGGGTGAAATGCCTTTCACAAGGACACACATGTAGCCACAGCCGGGACTCAAACTCATAACCTTCTGATCAACGCCATAACCGCTGAGCCACCTGAGCCTCCTCCTATATGAACTGAATTAAATAAACGGCACGTACCTGAAAAATAATTCAATGTTTCTGCTGTAGTGAATCAATCAAACAGCAACACTTTATTCCATGTGTACACACTTCAATGTTTCAGTCACGCACAGTGTAAATAAATCAGTTGTACCTATTCTCTGTCATTAAAAGTTCTCATATGCTGCTATCATTGCTGTATAAACAGCATGAATAGTTACGTTCACTCATGGTAGCGGTTAAATACTTGCAACTAAGAATGTCCTTGTTCTGTGTAAAGATTTGACAATCAACTGTCTTAGCCAGATGAAGCTTGTTTAAGTAGTATAACAGTATAATCAGTACTGTCAAATCTCAAGAGACAGGTAATCAATATTTCCAACAACTTAGGTGTAATTTGTACCGATCCTCATTTAGCAAACATAGACATAGTAATTGCCATCCCCTCTAGTTTGGCATGGAGCTGACCTAACCACACTCCATTTGCTGTGTTGTCTCACAGTCAAATTCCACATGTACAGGATACCTCCTATGTTGACATTAGGCAACTGTTACATCTTGCGCTGGTGCACAGTCACTCTAGGGAAGAGCCACAGTGATTGCTTTGAGATATTGCAGTGAGCCTGTGAGAGGATCTCATAACAGAAATGAACCTTGAGAAGTCCAGAGAGAAAGGCTCACAGTAACAAACAAATATTATTTTTTCTTGTGGATTTGGTGTTGTGCTGAAAGTGCATTCACATTCATTTTATTTAGTCATTTAGCAGACACTCTTATCCAGAGCGATTTACAGCAAGTACTGCGACATTGCCCTCAGGCAAGTAGGGTGAAGTGCCTCGCTCAAAGACGTAACAACATTCGACACAGCCAGGATTTGAATCAGGTACCTCCTGATTACTAGCCCGACTCCCTAATCAACTGCGCTAAGTGACTCTTTTATTCACTCTGGCTGTCGGTAGCAGTTGGCCAGCAACAACTGGGTGTTTGGTGGTTTTGGTGCAGTTGAGCAGTCGTTGATACTGTCCCCACCTGCATTTCTTTGTGATATGATTAGAACGACACCCCCCCCCCCCCCCCCCCCCCATGTTGAAACGGAAGTAATCCATGAGCTGCAGCTGTTACTGGCAAGCATGTGTCCACCGCCTTTCAAATTAAAAGAAAAAGGGATACTTCACTTAAAGAAAGTGTATCCTTCATATTTTTCCTACCTTCCTTCAATCTATCAGGGTTTCACAAACCTACGGAGCCCCTAAAGTCCCAAAAGTTTGATTTTTTTTTATCTTGTGCGCACAAGTTATTATCTTGTGGGAACAAGATAATTATCTTGAGGGAACAAGTTATTATCTTGTGCGTACAAGATAATTATCTTGAGGGAACAAGTTATTATCTTGTGCGCACAAGATAATTTACTATGAACTCATATGCATCTCTAACGCCTTCCGATGTACACAGCCACGATATAATGGAGAGAACTGAGCTAATCAAGTTTTATTTTATGTATTATTATGTATTTATGTATTTATGTATTTATCACGTATTGCATTTTTATTCCAAGATGAAAATAAAACTTGATTAGCTCAGCTCTCTCCATTATATCGCATACACAATCACACACAACACAACACTATCGTTGTGTTATGCATTTATAGTTCTTCCCTTGGCACTTATTGGTTCTCATGATGTATTCACGATCTAAAAAACCGACTGATGCTCTTTGTAAAAGCTCTCTCTTGTAAGTCGCTTTGGATAAAAGCGTCTGCTAAATGAATAAATGTAATGTAAAATGTAAATGTGAATATCGTGGCTGTGTACATCGGAAGTCATTAGAGATGCATATGAGTTCGTAGTAAATTATCTTGTGCGCACAAGATAATAACTTGTTCCCTCAAGATAATTATCTTGTACGCACAAGATAATAACTTGTTCCCTCAAGATAATTATCTTGTTCCCACAAGATAATAACTTGTGCGCACAAGATAAAAGAATCCAACTTTTGGGACTTTAGGGGCTCCGTACAAACCCAATCCAGTATTGATAATGTTTTAGGGAGAAGAGAAGGCGAAATCACCAGTGAAAACAGTGTTTCGAACAGCCCCTCCGAATGAGAAATAATGATTCTGTCTTGCCGAACTTAGCTTCAAGGTACTCAGTAATTAACTGAGCATGAGCTGCAGAGCACAAGGCCCAGGGTCACAGCAACAACCCCCCTCCCCCCTCACACACGCACTTCAGTATCTCACTGAATTATCATGTGCGACGGCATGCGAAGATTCAGGAGGTGAATTCATTTAGATGGGGTTATTCTCCCAAAAGGATCGTGATAACTGCAGTTGAAAAAGTATGGAACCCCTGGTGGGATTCAAGCCTCTTTGATCGCGGGAAACAAAGCTCACAAAGCTCAATGGCAGACGCTCCAGCGGCGAGACAGCGCACTCCCACGAAGCCCCCTCGGTCTTTCTCTGTCTGAGACAGGAGTGGAGCAGCTCGTCTGTCTAGCTACCAAAGCTCCCTGATCGCTCAGGGAGCCTGATATGTTACTGCCAAACGTGCTTTTTTAGCGTTTGCAGACCCTCGCATCCCCCCGCCCCCCCCCCCCCACACACACACACACACACACACACATACCCACACACACACCCACACACACACCCACACCTTGCTCCTTCTCTCTGGAGTGCAACAACCAGAACTCTCAGGGTTTATGTATCCAAAGCGAGAGTTAAAAGGCCAATTGATTTGGCCCGGGCCCTGCAGAACCAACTTTGCTTTAAAGCTGTTTCAGACTAGGGACAGGTTGTCGTTGTGACCTACTTTTCTTCCCACTTTTTTAGGGGGAGGGGGGCAGGATAAAATCTGCAACATGAACAATTCACTGTCTTTGCTGGCCTGACAGTGGAGAAGTGGAGGGCGTGTGGGTGTGAGGAGGAGGATTTTCTATGGCGCATGTATCCATGTCTTTGTGTGTTTTGATGTGTGTGAGATTTACAATTCTGTCTGTAGTCTGAGTTGTTGCAAGCTGCCGGAATAGTGATGGGTTCTCCTCATCTTAGCAGGACTGCTACGAGGTCTGGCTTCTACTGCTGCTCTCTGCATGGAAATATCATTGTATTATATTCTCCTTATTACGGTGAGGAGTGTCATTACGCGCACAAACATTCTGTACCTACACACAGATTAAAGCTCAAACACATCAATATACACAAAAGCATTCTTGCAACCATCATGACTGGAAGTCGTGTTGCGCAGTTGGTTAGGGAGTCGGGCTAGTAATCAGAAGGTACTTGGTTCGATCTCCAGCTGTGTCAACATGACGTTGTGTCCTTGGGTAAGGCACTTCATCTCACTTCACCTTACCTCAGGGGGAATGTCCCTGTGATTGCTGTAAATTGCTCTGGATAAGGGCGTCTGATAAATTACAAAATGTAAATGACTGTACAGGGAAATCATTCGAAAACCCTGTAAGGTTTGAGGCGAAGTAGGATAATGGGTTTACAGGGAGGTGTTTGGTGGGATTGTTTGTCATCAAATCCATGCTCATTACCCAAGCTTGCAAAAAAAAAAAAAATGTCTTGATTGGTGGAAGACTTTAGTGAGGTCTAACAGTCCCTCAAAAAGCTCTTCAATTAATGCCCCCGGGAGAAAGAAATATATTCTGAGGGAAATAACAAATTGCCTTTAGCTACAGAACTGAATTGACGTCAGACCTGTTATTTAAGTGATTAACACCCTGTCAGAGGAAACGTCTGACTTCAAATGAATGACATTGGGATCCAGGAGTGACATTGGGAGTCTTTTATAATATTGTTGTTTCTGATGCACACGTGTGATATAAAATTTACATGATATTTACATTTACTGATTGATATTCAAACACCTTCGGACCAAAAGAGAGGTAAGACAAGCAGCTCACCGCTGGAGCCCAAAGCCACGAAGAAAACAACTTTTCGAGCAGTCGGCCATTATTCATGCCAAGTGACTTATCAAGTTAGGGGTGTCATGTGGCGCAGTCGGTTAGGGAATCGGGCTAGTAATCAGAAGGTCCCTCGAACCCCGGCTGTGTCAACATGCGTCACTCTGGATAAGAGCATCTGCTAAATGACAAAATGTAATTTGCTGCCCTTGAACCTGCTCAAGATAGTGGAGTTGGACCGAATCTTGGGCACTGTGGTGCTGCTAAAGAGAGGCACAGCCCAAACCACTTCTGTCTGTCCACCTCCCATCCAACTGTGCCAATCGATAATGCTTTTCCCTCCATCTGTCTAAAAAAGAAGTTCATGGTCTAACATCGATTCCATCATAATTCCCTTGTTCCCTGTTTCTCTTGCTAAGTCAGTACACACTTGTGCAGTAGTGGATAGCGCAGAGGATCACTAGGTGAAAAGATCTGGCCATTTGTTAGTCTCTATGATTTAGACACTTTGTCTCCTTTCACCTTTGATATGTCAGATATTAATGTTTACATGTACACATAGTTAACGTCCAGATCTGCGCCTCAGGCTGTATATTGATGTGTACATGTTTGAGGAGCAAGTCGATTGGGCATGGCCACAGTGAGTGACCATGAGAAAAATACAGAGGCTATATTCTATAATCAAACTAAGGAAATCCCAAGGTGCCAATGTATGCATATAAAATCCCTCAAACAGTTTCCCCGTCCTTCCTTCCTTCCTTCCTCCTTTCCTTCTTCTTTCTTCCTCCCTGCCTTCCTTCCTTCCTTTCTGCCATCCTTCCTTCCTTCCTCCCGCAAACACACACGCACACGTAGGGTTTTTTGGACACATCATGACGTTTGGAATCTATGTTGTAATTCTGTCACGACATCTTTATTCATAATAAATGCCTGTATATAATGCCAGACTGGGTCAGATATCAAGATGGTTGTGAGAACTGTTCTCAGCCACACTTTGGGTCGTCATGGAGACCTAAATAGACTCTTCCTGGGGACAACACAGAGTGATGTCACTAAGCTTCTTTTCTGTGTTTTGTTAAGAGAAAACTATGATTTGGCCCTTGATCCTGAACCAGATGGGTTCACCTCTAACCAGGGAGAACAGGAAATTCTCATTCATAAATCACTGAGCTTGGCTCTAAAAATAAACACTTAAATAGCTTTACGTCCGCAGATCTCTTCCTTGATGAAAGTCAGAGAGCTTAATCGCGTTGGGACGCTGTGTATGAATGTATGTGTATGTTAATTCCATGTGTATATTTACAAGGATGCACAGTGAATTGAATGTGTGTATGTAAAAGCAAGGATGGGTGAGTGTGTAAGAGTGTGCAATGTGGTCTTGTTGAGTGGAACACTGACCCTGGTAAGCTTATCTCTGTGTGTGAAACCTTGGATGTGCTTGTTTACTGTTGTGGATAGTGGTACTGCAGTTACCCACAGCCAGGCAGGAAACAAAACAAACCATTGAAATCGGATTTGTTTTCCCAGAGAAAGATGATAAAAAATCACGTCTAGATTAACAAACATGATGGGGTGGTGGTTCATTAAACTGCACATTTTCCAGAATGAATGATTATAAAATTATGATCAAAGTACTTAGTTCAAGCTGGGTTGCAGATTGGGATGTTGACTGGATCTTGGCGGGAGCATGCCACACTACAGTAGTCTCCACTGACGGGAAACAAATCTGCTTAAGATGTCAATGATATGTCACAAGCATGTGGTGCAATCACTGATAAATCAGGTATTAACCGTACAACCTTAGATACCTCGTAGCAGATGTTTTACCAGGAGGAGGTTATTATTACATTATCAATACTTTTTCATATAATGATGTTAAGAATTGAGATTGATCAGTTACTGATCATGTTAAAAATGAATAATAGTAGGCATTTGTATTGTGCTTGTCATTTTAATAGCCCAAACCAAAAGGTGTTAGACAGGTAGGTTATAATTCAAAGGGAGTTGCGCAGTAAAGAGGGGAATTTTAACATAGCTTCCAAAGCTCAGCAGACGAGAATACTTTTGGAATAATAATTTCATAAAAGTGGGTTAGAGGCTAGTGGGGTTTGTGATAGGCCTAGAAGTCGAACCCATCCAAGGAATGTCAGTTGCCTTTCTCCAAGCCTTGGAGAACGTTCACATCTTTCTGCGATTTTCCGCCAGAATCATATTTTAATTATCAAGCCAAAGGACATTTTCTGTGGGATGAAGAAGAAAAAAAGAAATGTCCCTGTTATGAAACTTGCAAGCTGTGTTTTCTGAACACGGAGCGTCTGTGCGAGTCTGCTTATAATACTATAGCCACTATAATTCTTGCCCTGGTAGCATTTTGTCACCCTTGTTAGCAAACGCATTGTTCGTGATTTGACTTTAATTACACGCTTCGACTTGGATGCACACAGCTTCACAGACATGCAAAACCTTGGGCACTCTAAGAAAATGTCTGCGCTCCTATTATATTACTGGAGAATACAAAGCAGTTAGTTAGCAAATATTATGTGGTTCGTTGGTATTATGTTAAAAATCCTATAGTTACAAGCAAGACGTTAAGTAGCAAATATAAATCATTTTAATGTGTCATGAAAAACTTTAGAAAATCACTAGGAATCAATGTCTCTGCTGATTCCCATGGCTATTATGTATGTCTATTTTGTCTTTTATTATATTTAGATCTACAAGTTTTATAATAGGTTTAGAGCACAAGCCACTTATTTACTTTCAATATTATCAAACGGTAATGTTACCCTGACCATAACAGTTTGTACCAGATCGTTTTTACATAGTAGATGAATGCAAAAAAATGGAAATTATTTTGTTTTTGTGATGTCATAAGGTTCAGAGAATTGGTGTATGCTAACCAACCTCTCCTGCCAACTAAATTAAATTGAGTTTTTTTAATCTGATTATGAAACCTTCAAAAATGCGAGCTGATCAATTGTACTCATACTCCCTAATCAGCCACCCCATCAGATGAACATATAAATGAATCATGGCAGTCCTATTCCCCCTTCAATCAAATATGATTGCTATGTTCCCCATGTGGTGGGGAAGTTTCTGGCAACAGTATACAAAAGTAATGTAGTGCTGTTGGCTAGTAATCAGAAGGTCCCTGGGTAAAACCCTGCCTGTGTCAGCATGGCATTGTGTCCTTGGGCAAGACACTTCACCCTACTTGCCTCAGAGTGAATATCCCTGTACTTGCTGTAAGTTGCTCTGGATAAGAGCGTCTGCTAAATAACTAAATGTAAATGACTATACAGAGAAATCAGTAAAAGCTTCAGAAGAAAGTTCCATCCTCCCTAATACAGTCTACAATGTACAATTGAACCATTTAAATGTTCTTTAAATGACAGGGGAATATCAAAGGAAACTAATTTGATGTCTTTGTTATTAATGGTCTGTAATCGCAGCTCAACGCAACAACGATGTCACATTGGGAAGTGCGAATTAGAAACAGACTTGAAACGCATGACAGTGACGGGCAGGGCCGGCTCTCACGTGGCCTTATGCACACACATCCTCATAATCCACATGGGGAGATTTTCCTTTTCACCTGGAAGGCTGCCAGCATCAGGGATTTCTGAGCTAGAGAATACATCTATGTTGAGTGAGGCTTGATGTCTGTAGGCTGCACTATATTTTTAAAAGCTAGCCGAATGAACACGCAGCATTGTTGCCATGCTTTACGGTATCTCTTTTGTATTGTATTTCCAACCTTGAAAGAACCACCAACTATGGTATACACAAACCCCCACAAACCAGTCAAGTTAATGGTGGCTGGTGGATGTTGTTTAAGATGAACCATATTTTAAAGGTAACAGGAAGAATGGATGACACAACATCGTCCTCACTACAAAAGCCTGTTTCCTTATTGTGGATAAAAAAGTACAAACACTGTCTCTGTAAGAGTGAATGTTCATGTGATGTTTTTCACGATTTTATTGGGTGCAAAATTACATTGAACCACACTGCATGAGAATGTGAAACATTTATATATATATAGGAAGGTGTCTTGAAAGCAACAACAAATCTAATATTTTGTTTTATTTGATCTCCCCATACATAAATTGTATTGAAAAAGAAAATAGATTTTCTTTAAACCGAATCTTTGATACATTGCCAAACCAAAAGCACATTTGGTGGGCAAAAAAGGCAATATCACAAACAATAGCATATTCCTAGTGAGCAAAAAGGATGTGTATAAAACTAATATGTACTCATCGGTTATCACTACAGGAAAATGTACTATTCAATTAAATCCACAGAACAAATACAAAGACATTCAGGTGTGGTACCTAGCAACATAGCGTCATTAGAACGCTAAATGTGCACCCTGTTCCAACATTCCATTGCTGTCCTGTGTTCTACCGCCTCATTCTCAACTGGAGGTTCTCGTCACGCTGTTTAAATCTTCAGACTTCTTTCATTACCTTAGAATATCCCAGATATTTTGTTGCCATGCTTATTTCCCATAACAAATGGGGTATTCATTTACAGGCATGTTGGTGATATTGTAACTACTGTACACAAAACGTGAGCCCATTGACGCTGAGTGGCAGCACAATTTTGAGGATCTGAAACAGACTCAAAGAAGCGTAAAGTGTATTTATAACGTGATACATTTTTATCTGCATGGATAAAGTGGAAGTTGATATCTGTGGCATCTTTATTTCTGTCTCTGGCAATAAAACAACTTACATTGTGCCGGTCCAAGCATACAATAAATAAGATGTGCCGTTACCTCATATAAAACCGTCAGATATTTTGTCATTGCATTGTGAACATATAAATAGTATAGCAAAGCTAAACAAAGCTTAGGTCTAAGCAGATGCCAACATATAATTAACTTTACGTTCAACCAATTCATCCTCTCTGATAATTTGTTCATGTCGATGGCCTGTGCCTTTCCTACTCTCCTACAGTCTGCCAGGCCTGGGCAGCCTTCCTGCTTTACTTTAAAACTGGTTAGAACCCACACATAAAGCTGCTAGGAATGGCAAGGGTCCGAGAGAGAGAGAGTGAAAAAGAGGTATTAGAGTAGATTTACAAGAACGTGTATGTCCTCACCACAGCTAATCTCTGGGCTTTTGACATGCGAGATTGGGCCTATGTGAGGATCCACACACACACACACACACACACAGAAAAACATAAATCTCCCCCCTCACAAAAGCATGCACAGGTACTTTTCGGTCCACTTATACTGGCCCACACTCATGCACGATGCTTTGATCTTTAGAACAGATTTTTAGAACAGATTAATAAAACAAAGCAAAAATTCACTGGTCTTTCTCATCAAAGTTCCGTTCTTGCTCTTTTACTGTGTGCCACAGTAAAATTTGATTAATTGAAGTTCAATTCATTGAACCTGCCATGCTGCTCAGATCAACAACACAAAAAAATGGCTAGGGTCAATATTAGCTCATATTCAACTGATAAAACGAGAGTTGTCACTGCCCACCTACTCAATGGGTTTCTGGTTGTTAAGGTAAGGCAGTATATTCAGACAAATCAGCATTTTGATATTAAACATAATGGCAGTATGAGAATCAGAATCCATTGGAAATCTGTCTGCAGAATCATCTCCACTTCACAGCGTGAGTCTTTTGAACAGAACAGACTCATTTTGTCCCGAAAATATATATATGTGGAGATTGAGGAGTCAACCTGTGTGGGTTGGCTCACGTCTACAGCAGTGTTTCTACCCATGCGCTGCAAACCTCATTACAGTCCAGAAGTTTTCAGAGCAGCCCAGAAGCTTTAGTTTAACTTCTGTCAGAATTCCAGAACACGCAAACAGCCGCGCGGTCAGTGTCTTAAGACTCAAACACGCGGTCCTCGCAGATCTCCAGAGCGGCCTTGGTGGCTCCTCCCAGCACCTCCACGTTGGCGTCGATCCACGGGACCACGTTACCGGGCATGTAGGAGGAGCAGTTGGCCATGCCCATGATGTCCACAGGCCGGAGGACCCGGTCCCACATGTTGAACTGGCTAAGCTCGCCCACAAACGCCTGGGTGGCATCGAAATGCCCGCCAACGACATCCTGCAGAGCCAGACAGAGAGACAGAGCAATGAGCTTGAGATTTATAATTTGTTGTGTTATGTAACAAAAGGTTTTCTCTTGGCGATTTCTCTCTCGTTTTGGCAAATTATCCTTTCATAAAGTGTCAGGGTTCGGACATAACATGTACTAACGTGCCAAAATATTACGTAACACACATAATGTTAACACGCCAGGCGGGTCAGGTACTGTTCCATTCCTGGATTGCCATTGAGATTCTCAGTACTACATCTCCATGGTGATGGTTGATATCCGGAGTAGTGACACCGTTCCACAGCTCCTGCGGGAATGCTGCTGTTTGAAGCCAGGAAGTGAGGTCATTCTGACGAGCTGGGTATAGCGTGAGAAGAGCTTTGCTGTCTATATCCCCCTGATAACTCTCCCTCCCCTCTCTCGCATTCTCAAGGGAGACGCGCATATAGATGCGATGAGAGTCTTTACACACACACACACACACACAAACACACACTTCCCTCCCCTCCCTCTCACCTGCTCCTGGCCCAGGATAATGACTCCTCCAGGTTTAATTGGGTGCCAGGGGGCCAGGTTATCTCCAGTGCCCAGGCGTTCGCCATCCTGATAGGCCTCCCAGAAGCCATCCCGAGTCGTCCAGGTGATACAGATGTGATGCCAACGTCCATCGCTCACGGATAAAGGCAGCTGGGCCACCTGATACAAAGGCAAGAGTGGCAAAGTGTCATCTAGACAATAAGTTTGCAAGAAAGGACCTTAGCAACTCGGGCCAAGACATTTAAAGTCTTAAGTAGATAATAACAGAGGTTTAGGTACACCAAGCCTAGATTAGGCATACAATGCCTAGAATTTCAAGAAATTCTTAGCAGGAGAGGCCAATAGGGATGTGCACAATCAGATGTATCACCTTTAAAGAAGAATCTGGAATCCCTAAGGGAAGGAGGATTTTCCAGGAACCAAGGAAGAATAGTGAGTGAGCTTTCTGCATAAGCGGAAAATCACCTCAATAATGTAATCCAGGGGGTCATCGGGGGTCCAGTGAACAGCATTAGATATTATAGCGGTAATGACATCTGTTTTAAATGGGACAATATAGTATCAAAGCCAGGAAAATTTAAAACGAGGATCAAAAGCAGCAACAACCGCAACAATGCCACAACATTACAGCTATAGTAAGATCAGTGACTTCATGGTCCGTTGAGAGTAAATCATAGGGGAGCTCTTGAGTAATATTCTCATTAGGTTAGAATGACAACACCAGTTGACAGGAGGCAGGCTGCTATGGAGATGGCTCTTTTTACCATACCATAATATCACAGGCAGAAAAAGACCTATCAGACCAAGGATTCATCCTAATTCGGTTTGACCCCTTTTCCTTAATCTTACCCCTTAGTCTTGGCTCTTACTCATACCCTTACAAAATAAGGGCAAGGGCTAATAACTTTAGACAAAGAAATGGAACGCCACTTGCTTGGTTTTTGATGCTAAGGTCCATTCAACGCTAGTCGGAGAAATGCGGGACTGTCAAATCAGCAATGTAACGTTAGCGCAGCAACAGGGTTGCAAATATATAAATATATATATATATATATATATACAGGACAGTGTAGAGAAAAAAATAAAATAAAAATACACATTTACGTAAACGTGCAAAAGTAAGGGTAAGGGCTAAGACAGAGAATTGGGATACACTCCAAAGGGCTTGCGTTAAATTGCCTTTCAGTCTAAGCCAATCACAGAGTGCATTGACACCATGATCTCTCTCTCTAATCTTATGTCAACAAATGCAAACCGAAGAGTTCAGATTAGGTAAGAAGCTACAGTTGTTGTTCTTTGTTTATGGTTTGGTAATCATGTTACAAAAGCAAAAAAAAACAAGTAAGCTTCATAATGTTAATATTACACTGCCACAGAAAGAAAGTGTGTCTTGAGTCCATCCTAATCTTCTGCATATTGCATGAGACTTTCAAAGCAGTGAAATCGACCATAATGACAACAACAGCTTCAAATTACTTGTAACCTCAGGATGGTTTTGAGTTTGCCAGAATTTTCTGTGAAGGGATTCATCTACCCTTTTAAGAATTATGTGTGGGCCATTCACGTAAAAAACATAATTCAACTACCCGGTATATCAATTTCTGGTTTTCGTCTTCCATATTTTCTCAGTCGTTGAGATGATTGATTGAACCTGCTGCATCTTTTGCGTATGTAGAACCCAAACCCACGTCCGATTTAATCGAAAGTGGCTGCAGTCTATACGAATCTTTCTGTTTGTGTATTCGAGTTGGGAGCAATGTGTAAAAAGGCTCTGTAGCCGTCCCTTAGTAACCATAATACTATTTCCCTTTGGGATACAGAACATTCTAGTCTTCCTGTACTTAAGAGTGATTCATATTCACCCTTCACCAGTCTGCCCTATCTTTAGTACTGTACTGAACTAACTATCCTCTGTTGCTTTGCCACATTTTACTTTTACTCTGCACCCCCGGATATCATTTCCCACCTTGGCATCTGTCTGCCCCTATCCCCTACTCCTCTCTCTCTCTTACTCTCTTCTCTCCTGTCAGACACACACATGCATAATGCAGGGAGAAGGCAGAGCTGTAGGGAGTCCTGTCTGTGCCAATAAGACAGATTCCTAACATAAATAAGAAGAATACACTCCCCAATGACCAAAAGCATTGTGTAACTTAACCCAAATTCGAATCCAGAAGCCATTCTTCTTCAGTAAAGCAACAGGAACAATCCAACATTTAATACTACCCATTCAAACATGACCACTGCCATATTTGTATTCCTTTGCAGACAGAACCCACTGCAGTATTTATTTCTAGCCTTTTGCGCCTGAAAAAATGCACTACTGGGACAAGCGCAAAGGTATGATACGATCAAAGAAATGAATGAAGCTAGTTCTGGGGGGGGGGACTCAGGAAGCGCACATCATCCTTCATTCCCACACCTGTATTAGCTAGCGCAGGTGCTCAGGTAGCGCACCTCATCGCTCATTCCCACACCTGTACTAGCTAGCAGAGGGCGCTCAGGTAGCACACGTTGTCGCTCATTACCACACCTGTATTGATTAGCACAAGCCCATTGGGCCACATCCAATAAGACAGCCTTTAAAGGCCGCGTGAATATGCACACATTACACACATTACATTTAGTCATTTAGCAGATGCTCTTATCCAGAGTGACTTACAGGGACATTCCCCCTGGGGCAAGCAGGGTGACGTGCCTTGCCCAAGGACACAACATTCTGTAGCCACAGTCAGGAATTGAACTATGCAACCTTCCGATCACAAGCCCAATGCCTTACCTACTGAGCCACCTGACTCCCTATTGTCACCCACCTCACCCTGATTGTCTAATGATCAGTCCTGCCTCCACCATCCACCATCCCCTTCTCCCCCTGTTGTCTGTATGTCTATCAGGGGGTATTATATCTCTTCTGCTCCCTGCCTCATATGTCATATGTATGCTACATATGTGTTACTTGAGGAGGTGGGGAGTGCACCCCTTTCAGTGTTTCACTTTGCCAAAGTCAAACATATTTCCATGTCATGATTATCAATAGATTATCTAATCAATCGCGTGAGTGTCCTGACTGAAACCCAATTCCTACTTGAGATCCATTTCCAGGATCGATTACAATCAGAACCTAATATGGGATGTGAATGGTCTGTCGTCACTATAAACTAAATCCTCTAAAGTCATTTGTCTATCACACAGACATGGAGTTTGTAGCACGTCTGTTCTCTGACTTGGTTAATTCTCTGAACACGATACAGTAACTTGAATCCACATTGTCTCCAGACATCATGTCTCCAACTCAAGCAACTGTAAAGCTCTAGGAGGTAACTGTATTGTCCTGTTGGAGGAGTAAAGTCATCTCCCCTTCCTGTCAACAGCAACACCCATCAGAGCACCTATCTAAGAACATAGCCTGCCCCGATTCTTTCCTTCGCAGCAACGATGATACGTTCCTACAGGAAGGTGTGAGAGACTCCGGGTTGGTCTTACCTTGTCATTGACCAGCAGCTCGATGGGGTTAACCCCCCACTCTATCAGAACGATTTCGTTAGCCTGTCCTGGGACGCCATAGGAGAAAGGGGTCCCGATCCCGGGGCTGGCACTGGACTTGAGCCACATGCACACAGTGAAAGCATACATTTCAGGCAAGCTCTTCTTGATGCGGCCGTACAGGTAGTTGGTACGCAGCGGTAGGGACACCTTAAAGTCTTCGGGTGACTTAAACGCGTTGTTACCTGCGGGCAGAGGGTCGTGGGGGGGGGGGGGGGGGGGGGGGGTATTTAGATTTACAGGCTGACTGGGTGGGCATCCTGACATGGTGCGAACGGGAAGATGGAATGAGCAAGAGGAGGAGTTGGTTTATTCACAAAAGTACGTTTTGGAGTGGCCGTGGAGATGTAAAGAGAATAAGAGATACCGAGGGAGGCGCAGCAGAGAAAATGCGAGTGCTAAAGCAAGAAAGCTCAGAAGCAGAACATGGAAAGAAGTTATAGAGTGAAGAGGGGAGAGAGAGAGTATAGATTAAAAACTGTGTGTGTGAAAGAGAGCGAGAGAGAGGGCAGAGCCACAGATGGAGAAGGTCAAACTCCCTCTCGTGTTTCAGACCACTTCAAACTCACTGCTGTTATAGTAACCTCGATCAGAAAGCATATTGTTCCCTACCTTCACCTGCGTGGTATACTCTGCAGCTGAACCCTAAAGTATGGTTGAAAGTCCTGACCAAATGGCTCCATTACCCAATACAGCCAGAACTCATACCATTCGTAGGCAGCAACAGTTTCTTATTTTTGTGGCCTTTAGTAACTAAGCTAAACTCCTCCCAGAAGGCAGGGCTTAGCAGAAATATCGGATTTCCCAGACCATTTTCTCGGAGTATGAATGACTCCTGGATGAGGGTCGAACAGTGTACTGATGACTCTGAAACATTTACTATGGTACACTCCTGAATGAATGAGGGTCTACTCTGACATCCATTGAAGAAGACAGCGAGCCGTGCGTACTTCTCTCCAGCTCAGTGATCCTCTCCAGCAGGGAGTTGAGGGTGCTCTCGGTGCGCTGGCGGTGAGCCGCCGTCTCGTTGTAGAGCTGGCTCTTCTCTTCCTCCAGCTCGGCCACTTTCTTCAGCAGCTGGCCCTCCAGGGCTCCCAGACGGCTCCTCAGGAGCTCACGCAGCTCAGCCGGGAAGGAGGCCCCGCCCCTGCCGCCACCGCTGGCTGACATGTTAGAGCGCTGCTGCTGCTGAAAGAAAGCAGGCGGGAGAGAGAAAGAGAGAGAGGAAGAGTGTGTATGTGTGAGAAAGAAAGAGAGAGAGAGAGAGAAAAGGAGGGAGGGAGGGTTACTTAATCTCCATGATACGCTCATTCAGTTCTTTATAAAACAGGACATAACCCCAAATCCTCTGCACCTTTCAGGTCAAGCATCTGTTTAGCACCCTCGTTTTTAATGGTGAGAGGAATTCAGTCCATCTGTTCCAATATGATTAGTTTTTCCCACATGCACAGACACTATCACATACACACACCTACACATACACACAAACATATATTACTGACCTAAACACATTCCTAGCACATTCTCGTGGGTGGCATGTGAGTTACATTGATCTAGCCACAGCAGTTATGCTAAGAAGGCTGAGATCAATGCAGACATGATTAAAAAATATAATTTTACGTGTCATACATTATCACACTGCAGCAATGTATCATAGATTTGATGATGGCATTAAAATATTCCTCATTGCTATGATCAGTGGTGAGAGAGAAAGAGAGAGAGAGAGAGAGAGAGAGAGAGAGAGAGAGCGATAGAGAGAGAGAGAGAGAGAGAGAGAGAGAGAGAGAGAGAGAGAGAGAGAGAGAAAGAGATATGGAGAGAGGGAGAAAGATAGAGGGAGTGAGAGAGCGAAAGGGGAGAGGGAGAAAACGAGAGAAAGAGATGGAAAGAGAGATAAGGATGGAACAGTGCAGCAAGAGCATCGTTACTTTATATTGTGCGTCATGTAATGGTTTACTACTGGGACAGGGATCATAATAAAATATTTACAACAATTGTAAGGTCAGTTTCCAGATTGCACTGAGCACCAAAACCAGTCATGACCTCAATATCAGGCGATTGAAATTGTCGGCCCACATGGATTTATTGAAAGCTGCTCTGTATATGAGGGTAGTTTGATATACGGTGGGGTTTGGAGAGCAGCCTGGACCCAAATGATAGATTGGATTTACTCAACTAAAACTCATTACCTTATCTCCTTTAGCAAAGTAACCTGCTTTTCTTTCAAATGATTGCATCAATGGTGCGTGAATCAGTATGTATACAACGTCACCGGGAATAATGAATGAGTAAAGGTGTTGCTCACATGTTTGACAAAAGTGTCTAATTTTAGGTTTACAAATTCGCATCTCTGCGCCATCTCGTCTGCTGGCATGACACCGGTGATATTGATTTCTGTCGTTCGTTTTTATTATTCCTTGAGTAAATGTGAATTAAATAAAAAAGGTATACATCTTTAACAGTATATTCTGATGTGATTGTTAAATGATTAACATGGCTCGTCTGTTACACGTACACTGTTACTGTGTACAGGCTGCACAGATTAGCAGACATATAATAGGGCAGAATTTAGGTTGTGAACACGCACGCACTCGCGCGCACACACAACAAACGCGTTGCGTCGCATATTCATGTGTTTGTGTCTAATGCTCGTAATGACCAAGTCATTTTGGTAATTGAACTGGCCTTTTCTGACCATAACAAAATATTTAACGTTAAATTAAAATAATGTGCCGGATCCATGCATGATTTGACCTCACCTCCAGGTTCTCCAAACGACCCTTCAGGCTCTGCATGGTTCTTCCCAGCTGGTCTATGGTCTCCGCTGGATCTCGTGGCAGGTCACCCATGGTGTTTTTGCTGTATTCCTTCCGCCTGGAGCTTTGACCCCGGGACTTGCTCGAGTCATCGGCAGCCACCTCGCAGCGGGCAAGTTTCGAGTTCAGCTCCTTGATGGTCCCCTGTTGGCTGACGATGGTCTCCTTTTGCTGAAGAATGGTCTCACGGAGTTGGATGATGGTGTTTCTCAGTTCGTCCTCCACGGGACTGGTGTTCTGGATGCGGTTTCCCGGTGACCCCTGCGGACAGCCCGGCTCTGCACCCGGAGGGATGGCAGAACAGACGAAGCGGCTACCTGTCGCATCGTTTGCGATAACCGCGCGTCTACCCAAAAGGTATAAAACTCCAACTACTAAAGCAAGCATACTCGACCCGATTGTAAGCTCTAAAAGCCGTCGTTTCTTGCAAAAGGTCTCCTTTCTCACACTTACACACGTTGAAATATACGCTGGAATTACAAACTTCTCATCGCCAGTTCAAACCGTTGTATACATCTTTGATTGGAAACTGAGCATCTAAATTATGTTCACAATAGCCTACCTATAATAGTTTCAGTTCAAAATCCGAATGCTTTACCTGTAACCTTTGCTGTAACGAATGTAAAAAGTCCACTTCTCAAATGGAAGTTGAACAAAAACACAGTCCGGTGCAGGTCTGTTAGAGAGAGAACGACCTCCGTTAGTTTGGAACAGTTGTTTCTACTCCCGCAGTTTTGTTAGTGAATGGTGCTGAAGCGACAGTGATCTCGTTTTAACAGATTAATATAGGGAGCGCGCACAGGCGCATCCGCTCATCGTCCGTTCACTCTGAGTTTTTGGCTACGTCACCAGACCCAGCTGATAAGACATGCCCGGTGAGTGTCGCTTCGTGATCTGAACGTCATCCTTTGCAAACAAAACCAATATGGCTTTCTGGATGGTGTCTCGTTGTATCGTGGTCACGAATCTCTAACTACTGAACCGAGTTTTCACATGCACCCTGTACCCACAATGAAGTATGAAATATTGGATTGGATGTAGTACCTTGACTCAACTTCAACATATTGTTGTAAAGCAGATGAGTGAGTGAGTCACAAGGTCATGCTGAATTATTACAGCATGCCTCTACAGATTAAACATAAAAAATATCAGTGTGCACATAATAATAATAATAATATAATGTTGCCTTTGTCCAGATAGGGGGGATCTGGAGGTCAGTTTGAGGCCCGTTTCTCTCAGCTACATGGAGCCATTGCAGGTTCACATGGAGCAGCAGCCTGCTAGCTGGGTGGGTCACAGCTGCTGAAAGCTGTGGGGGACGGACTGTCTCTATGACGACCCTACCTGCTTCCCATGGCGGTAAAGGACATTTACATTTTAGTCATTTATCAGACACTCTTATCCAGAGCGACTTACAGCAAGTACAGGGACATCCCCCCCCCCCCCCCCCCCCCCCCGAGTCAAGTAGGGTGAAGTACCTTGCCCAAGGTTCAAACCAGGTACCTTCTGATTACTAACCCGACATCCGAGGGGAGGTGGAGGGGAGTGAGCCTGAGGGGAGGTGGAGGGGATGGAGTCCGAGGAGAGGTGGAGGGAGTCTGAGGGGAGGTGGAGGGGAGAGTCTGAGGGGAGGTGGAGTGATAGAGTCATAGGGGAGGTGGAGGGAGTCTAAAGGGAGGTGGAGGGGAGGTGGAGGGGAGGTGGAGGGAGTCCAAAGGGAGGTGGAGGGGAGGTGGAGGGTGTCCAAAGGGAGGTGGAGGGGAGGGAGTCTAAAGAAAGAAAGTAGGATTTGGAGAACTAATTTGATGAGTCAGGAGGGAGGATTGCCGACGGATGACAACTTTGACTGAATATATTATGAGCACCTCTGCTTCCCTTTGAAGTAAGAGGATGAAGGCATGAGAAGAAGAAAAAACCTGTTCTGAATATTGGGTGTTCTTCTGTTCTTCTTTTGATCATCTTCATTTCTACAATTTGACTGGATTATATTCTCGAGTCATCTCACATCACAGAAGTCGATGACCAAGCCACATACACAAAGGCTACTCACATACACGCACACTGTCAAATCAGCCAAGAGGCAATGTGACACATCACCATCCCTCCCAATCTCCTTCTGGTTAATGCCTGGTGTTAATAGTTTGTCACTTAGCAGCCAGCCAGTATCAGAAACTTTGTGACTCAGATGAAATGTCACCATAGAATTATTTGGACACATACATACCCACACACACACACGCACAGAGAGCGAGAGATAGTCCGCGAGAGAAAGAGTCCGCAAGAGAAAGTCAGGAAGTAAAAGAGTGTATGTCAAAACAGCACACCCTCAAAAATGGTAAAACATGCATGAACCGGCCTCTGCCAGGTTTTTGCTAATTAACTGAAAGACGACATGAGATTAAAGACAAATACATTAATCTTTACCTACACTACAGCGTGCAGGGGGTGACACATTCATGCTCGGCTCAATAATTAAATCTTCCAAGTGCGTCAATCATAGGTCTTTCATGCTGAGATCTCATTGACGGTAGGACAGCTGTTTTCAACAACAACAGATTTTTCAAAAACCTGCTCCTGCCTTTGATGCTGACTGTTCTCCCCCAAACGTTGAGGAATTCAATTTCCGTGTTTGGCAGGAGAACGTTTGCAAAGCTGCCTCAGACTTCGCCTTCAAGGACCAAGTGTAGAGAAATGAAGAAATGTTCAAGTTTCTAGAACGTCTACGACCTGGACCAACTTAATACAATACCAGGCCATTGAGAACGTCTGTCCATGACTCTTTCCAGCCTTCAGACACACTACAAGAACAACAGAGGATCAGGAAGTTAAACTTTGTCTCACTTTAGGCTCACTAAATCTATAGTTAGAATCTTGCGTTTTTGTGAGCCTCACATACAGCATAGACTAGAGCATGTATCAGGTTTATTGCTGGAATGTCACTGTACTTGCTGTAAGTGGTTCTGAATAAGAGCGTCTGCTAAAGGACGAAATGTACAGTAAAATGTCTGCTGCTGGACTCCAACGACAAGTTTCCCCCATATGGAGGACTTGCGCATAGCAGTGTGACACAGCACAGCAAGAGTCATTCGATGTCCTTTTGTCACAATATGTAGATTGCGAGAACCCTCTGCAAACACAAATAAACAGCCGATCACAGCTTGCCCTTATATAATAACCAGGCTGCTCTCTGGGATGATGTAGGGAGGGGCAACCCACACAACAAACGGATAGCCACCAGGCTTGGGAATGAACTCAGAAGACATTATTGTATGCAGGGAGGCAGGTGCCTGAGTGGTTAGGGTGTCGGTCTAGTGATCGGAAGGTTGCCAGTTCGATTCCTGGCTGAGGCTTCATGACATTGTGTCCTTGGGCAAGGTAATTCACCCTACTTGCCTCAGGGGAATGTCTCTGTACTTGCTGTAAGTCGCTCTTGATAAGAGCGTCTGCTTAATGACTAAATGCAAATGTTAAAAAGGTAAGTAATTAATTTCAAGACTGCATTCCAACCAATAAGTTGTTCAGCCTGTTCATTCCGGCCCTTACATGTTCCACGACAGATATAATACATATTAGGTCTCAGTCACATCCTTGTTGAATGTCCTCCGCCCCTCACACTTTGTATGCACCTAAAACACTTGTCTGGTATATTTTCATTACTGAACAACACTCACCTTAAACATTTAAATGGCTTTGGTTTTAATGCCAATGAAAAAAAAGTTTCATTTCTATTGAGTCATAGCGATGAAACGACCCTGAATCCAGCCCCTGACATGATCAGAAACTGAAAGACGCTCACCTGCACCTTGACTCCTTACCTTGAGAAAATGGAACTCTGCATACACGCAAGGCAACCACATTTTCTTTGCATGGTTCGGGTGAAGTATGCAAGTTAATGATTTTTGATTGTCTTAGTTTTTTATTTGCTTGTGTTGATATTGTATTAAAGAGATGTTAAAGCCAGAGTGATTTACTGTGCAGAGTCTGCATGGTAAGAGCTTCTGGCAAGGTAAATTGGAAATGGTTTTGAGGGGGTGGCGAGTGTGTGGAGCGAGTGACAAGTGTTTATTGCATATGGAGCTAAAAGTTTGAAAGTGGCTTTGCTCAAGGCTAACTTATTGTGATTATATTGATGTTCCTGCTCACTTCTTCATTTGAACCGAGAAATGTAACCTTCTTATTGTGATAACTTCATCAATACACTAAAACCGAACTTCTCTGCAGCCTAGCCTAACTGACCAGCAAAGAAAAGTCCCCATCTGTCTTAAGAAATCACAGTTGCATTTTCTGCCAGCCTGCCAACTCTAGGGCTTTTGATTAGAATCAGTCCGGGAGCCATCCAGCCAAGAGAACCAGCTGTCTGAGGCATTTGGCAGAGCTGCTGGGGTCGGGTAGGGGCCTGAGGCCTGGGGTGCCTGGGGACATGCCTGTCCGTTCTGGTGGTGGAGCAGTTGGATCCAGCCTAGACGTGTTCTGCAGCCAAGCGAAAGAACACAACACCTGCAAAGCTTGGTTATACCAGCTAGACGATCAAGCTGGACATGTTGCTGTCCGTGGTGCTGATTTACCAAACGGGTGTTCTTCTTTGCCATCACTATGGCAACAACAACATAAAAAAACATGGCCTCGAACACAGGAAATGTAACATTGCTGTGGATAGTAGTATAAGTTAAGTAAAGTAGCATTGGAGAGCATGGTAAAAACTATTGGTTTTTGCATCTATCTCCAGTCAACCTAAACACAATTAATTTAAATAATTAAGAACGTTATGCCCATACCAAAAACAAAAATCCGCAACAAAAACATTTCCAATTCGAAATACATGTCATTTTTGCTGTCATCCGTTCAACATGGTGTCAGGCTAGTAATCAAAAGTTTCCTGGTTCAATCCCCTGTCTGTGTCAACATTACGTTGTGTCCTTGGGCAAGGCACTTCACCCTACTTTCCTTAAGGGGAATGACCCTGTACTTGTTGTAAATCAAGCTGGATGAGCTAAATGACTAAATGGAAATGTAACATGGTTACGTAACAATTCATCTTCGTTCCAGTTCTCCATCGGCCAAAGTGCCACATCATGTTTCCCTTCATCTCAGCTGCTCTCCAGCCAGGCCTGTCATCGACACCTTCCCTGGGCTCCGGCTGGGCTGACACAGCAGTACGTCTGTGTACAGGAGAGACGGGATGGAGGTACAGAATGCTGGAGGTCATGGAGCCCCTCACGCACCACATCACACCAGCAGGGCCCGCACCCACCACTAAACCAGGCTCCCGTTCACGTTGCCGGTGTGACACACCGAGGCATGACAAATACGTACTCACATGGGCAGACACACACATACAAGAGTGATTCTATAATTAGGGGTACATTTCAAGTCCATGGGGTGTATTTGTCAATTTTACCAAATATTATTGGTCATTATTTCAAACAATGACCAATTTGATATTGGATGATATTCCTCTTTCATTTAATACTAAAAGTTAACAGGTTCCATAATTTATTTAGGAAAAAATGCTAATTATATATTGAAATTTGCTGTTTTTGTGCTGTCCGAATTCTTAAATGTCAAGTTTGCTCTTAAAACTTAACAATAAAATACATGTTTTTATATATTATTTCAGCTTTAGTTGTTCAAAAATAAGTATTAAAACATGATAAAGCTGTTTTTAAATCTATTTAAAACATTGAAATACATGAAATTATTCACTTCATGCGTGTCCAAGAAATCACTGTCAACTGTGTTACCCATTGATAAAACCCCTATAAATAAGCAATGGTTTGCTCCAAAGTCACATGACTCACATTGCTGGAAGGTACATCCTTTTTGGTGGGAACCTTGAAGACAATGTGGTAAATTTCAACTCCTCCTTGTCAATAATTCATCAAAATTATTGTCTACACATGGAGTGGATTAATTGTTCGTGAACTGTGTTACCAAAATTTTCTTGTGAACTTGTGAGATTTTTTTTATGACAAAAATGTAATACAGCACACATAAATATGACTTGATCATGGTCATGTGGTGACATTTTCAACATCTTTAGCTTGCACAAAGGCCAAAAAGTTGAGGAAATGTCAACTGTGTTACATGCAGTTGTTCTACACATCCCTAATGTGTCCTGTCAACTGTGTTACTCCTGTCAACTGTTCTGAAATGTACCCCTAATTATAGAATCACTCACAAACACACACAAACAGTACCAAGGCCCATTACTATGCTGACTGTGGAACTGTGGGTAGGGAACCCAGAAGGAAAGATAACTAATTGTTGAGTATTAGCGAGAATTGGGGGGGGGGGGGGGGGGGGGGGGTTATGCAGGTACTCTGGGCGTTAAGTAAATATTGATGTGTGTAATAACAACTTACAGGCAGTTTCAACTTCTGTGTGTTCATTTGCATTTTCACCCGTGTGTATGCACGTGTGCTTACGTGCATGTGATCTGATTGTGTGTGTGCTTATGTGTGTGTGATCTGAGTGTGTGTGTGTGCGCTGACACGTGTGCAAACTGATTGTACGGGTGCTGATGTGTGTGTGATCTGAGCATGTGTGCCTGTGTGTGTTTGTGTGTGTGTCCACGACAGATTGGCCGCCTCCACTATTTCTTGTTTCCCGGATGACTGTAGTGTCTCTGCAGCCTGTTGCAGAGAGCTTAGTGAGCTGCATGTAAACAACACCTGGGACGGGTTTAAAATCTCCAGAGGGAGGCACGCTTATGTAATGATGTGTTTGGCCAAACCAACCGGACTCACATATACATATTTATCATGTTTAATGCTGTGAAATATCTGCTGCTATACACAAGATCGCGGATCATACTGTGTGTGGGCTATGTATGAGTTCAAGGGAGTGAAGTGTGCTCCTGGGTATGTTTGTTCGTGAATCTATGTGCCTACGTCAATTTTACGTGTTGAATACAATCGGACCAAGCGACAGGACCAATTCCAAACCAGAAAGCGTTACTTCAGTTTACCGGTGGCCTCACCCGCCAGAGAGGGTCTTGCACATTATATTCTTTTACACTGACTCCCACGCTCTCCTGCACCTTCAGGCCCACACCTGCCCCCGCTGACTCCAAAAGGGTTTAGCAGCAGTGGATTTAAGGCAGCTGTTCAGCCACTTCAGACAGGCACAATCCCACAATGCCGTGCTGTGGCGTTGAAAACTCATGCTCCATGTACAGGCATGAGCAGCTTACTGGAGTGAGGCTCAGCTTCAAAGTTTTCTCTCCTATACTTTCTAATTACTTAATCTGTTCCCCAAATAAAACCTTAGCCTGTCTTTTTAGATTTATCCCAAACTAGCAATTGTCAGTGTTTTAGAGAGCCAAATGTACCAGTTCTTGGCACCTTAGTGTATCAACCAGTATGAGGAGCACTGAAAGCTCCCGGGGGGTGATGTGAATAGATGAGAGCGCTCCTGTATAACCGGTCACCCGTCTGTAGTTAGACTCCACTCACACTAGGAATGACAATTTCTCTACCGCTATAGATGTGACCGGCATACTATTGGAGGAGCTTTCCATCATTGACCCTGGGAGAGAGAAAGACGAAGAGAGAGTGAGAGAGGGGGGTAGGGGGTGCAGGGAAAGGTTCACAGCGCAACACTATCTTTTTTCTGTGTGTGTGTATATGTGTGTTTTTTGAATGTGGAGTGGTTTTCTGAACAGCCAGTGGCTCGGTATCAGTGATATGGTATTCTTTTTGTCCTCTCTCTCTCTCTCTCTCTCTCTCCCCCTCCTCTCTCTATCTCTCACTCTCATTCTCTCTCTCTCTTGCTCTCATTCTCTTTCACTGTATCCACATCAGATATTCCTTTATAACTCTCTCAAAGGGAAATGGAAAAAGGTCGATCAGTGACCTCGCTACGAAGGCGCAACCATCTCCTCCACACACTTCGCCATGCTAGTGCGCGCGCATGGTTCATGTGCAGGCACACACATATGTGTTCCTACGATTCCGCAAATGCATCAAGGAACAGACAAATGTAGCAGCACGCGTTGTGTGTGTGTCCCCATCCCCCCCCCCCCCCAAGACACACACGCACAGACGCACAACCCTGACCTGGCTGTGACGACTTTCTCTCCTGTTACGTCTGTTTTCACTGCATGTCTGTTCGAAATGTGTTAAAAATAGACGAAAATACATGATGGGAGAGAATGACGTCTCTGCTCTCCGCTCTCTGTGTTCCCGGGAAGATTGTGTGACGCAGCTCAAACAGGTGAAGACATTTTCATGGAGGTTGATCGGCATTTGGCACTTGACAATTGTCTCTAGTTTGTGCTCGTCACTACGAACGTGTTCGGAATTCAATGTGTTTGCGTCTGTATTTTCATATAGTAGGTTGTACGATATTTACAAATGGACTTAACTGATATTTACGTTTTCATTTCGTCATTTAGCTGATTAGCATTTAGCAGCTCTTATCCAGAGCGACTTACAGAAAGTACAGGGACATTCCCCCCCTGAGGGAAGTAGGGTGAAGTGCCTTGCCCATGGACATAACGTAATATTGGCACGTAACTGATTATTCTACCTCAAAGTAGTGTGAATTCTGCCCCTTTTTTGAGTATGGTGCTGGCATAGAAAGTTGATGCCGTTCGATGTTGTGTGTTTTGAACTCACTGGAGACAGAAGCAGTGTGCTATTTCTGCTGGTTTTCTGTGGGTGTACTGCAGACTCCTCTGTGTGTTTCTCTCCAGAGTTCTTTGGAGCTCGGAGTCTGACAAAATCTGCTTCACGTCGAGATGTTGGGTGTCATTGTCTCCGGTTTTTCAAACCCCTTCTGTACCTGCCCATGCTGGGTGAGATTCAAAAGACAACCTTTTGATGTGCGCGTGATCTAAGGATCTTTGTGCACGATTGTGCTTTTGGTGTGTGCATATGTAAATGTTTGTGTGTACGTGTGGATATGTTTGTACTTGTAGTTAAATCCACCACTGTGATGGTGGTTGGTATAGTTCTGCTGAGATTTCCACAGAATTTGAGAGTACTTACTGGTACTCAGTCAACACTAACCTTGATGTCAGTTCAAATCTGCCTGCATTCTCATCACCGTTTTTTTCTTTTATTTTTCTTTGTATTTTAGGGCTTTTTCAGAGCTCTTGAGCTTCTGTAAGAAGGTACCAAGGTGCTCATTCAACATGCTCAGACAGGACCACAAACCTAGCCTCCAATCGGACAGACCTCCGGGTTAAAGTAACCCACCTTCTACTGCAATTTGAGGATCTTCTGTATTAAAAAGAGAGCTTCAAAAAGTGAAAGGAAACACGTCTGGGGCAAGTCTCTAGGCATTCTGTTGCATACTGATTGTTGATGTTGTAGGACAGTGCACCTATCTGTTACGAGTCATTAAATAATGGGAGGGATCTGTGAGTCAAAGGGGCCAATCTCTGTCTTCTTTACGTACGTTTAACCTTTTCCTTCAACCAAGTTTTCTTACTTACAAAACATCCGTAGTCTTTAGGTAAATTAATACATTAGGTCAACAACAAATGTATTATAATGCCGACGACCTCCTCATCACTGATAAGTGTGGAGATATAAAACAAACTCTTTAGAACGAGCGCTCAGGCAGGCTGCCTGGATCCGAGCTTTGTTGCATTATTAATAACCTTAGAGACTCCTGGAGGGAGAGAGAGCGAGAGGAGAGAGAGCAAGCAAGGGAGAAAGAGACCAGGAAGGAGGCAGGGAGGGAGGGAGAAAGGGGGGGGAGAGAGAGAGAGGGTGTGAGAAAGGGAGGGAGGGAGAGCAAGCATGGGAGAAAGAGAACAGGGAGGAGAGAGGGAGGGAGACTTCAACCAATTTGAACAAGCTGTGAAAAATTATTTTCCTCTTCTTCCTCACTGTGCTGGTTCCAATGCAGCAAAACACACTCTGCTCTAACACTCTCTCTTCCTGTGTCACCCTTACCTAAAGCCAGGAGCTGTTCAAGCAGACCGTGAATAATTACAAAAAGAAACTCCTGCATTCTGCTGAAAACACTCTCCAACGTAACTCACTGGTCAACTCTGGTCCCAGTTCTATATTTCTGTTTCATTCTCTCTCTTTCTCTCTTTCTCACTCTCGCTTGCTCTCTCCCTCTCACTCCTTGATATGCTCATTTCATCCATTAGTAAAGAGATGAGATACAAGCAATATTATTTCAAGCATACTCTATTAATTATAATGACATTAGGCACTTTCTGTTACCGTCATTTGGGAGCTTTAATATTTTATGCCATGTGTTCGGTTGTTGATCTTTACAATAATAAGGATAGCATTAAGTCTTCAAATACATTGCACATGAGGACAAGATTCTGTGTGCTTTTCAAACTGGCACGGCTTCGATCCCCTCCTTTCATAACATAATGTTGAAATTATGAGAAAGTATCTTTGTTTGATGGACAAATCTGGACAATCTCCCTCTCAAAGTTTTCATGATTCCTCTTCCCCTTGTTCTTTGTTCTGTTCCTCAGCCCCACACACAACACAGGGGGACAATTCTCTAAAACTAAAATCAAAGCCGCTAGCTGCTAATGCTAACGGTCAATACCTTTTTATTTCCCCTGAGCCCCATCCTGCAGGAACCTGGCTTCAACAGCTAATCAAATCTGGCTTACATTCTGTTGTCACAAATATGACATATTGGATTTGGGAGGTTTACAGGGAACATAGTCACAGCAGCTCTTCTAACAATGTCAGCACAGAACAACTGTGAAATGTAACTGGGATCCAGAGAGGTGGAATATTTACAACACTGATAGTCAATGCCAAGTCAAAGCATCTCTAGTGTCTGATTTTCAACAGACCTCAACAGGTCAAAGGTCAGGGCTATTGGAATGGCACTGCAATGACTGAGTGCATTGACTCGGTTGAAAAACTGAGTTTGTAAAGAGTTCTGTTTCATCAAATATATTCAAATGTCGAAAGCAGTCAAGGAGGGAAAGCCAGGTTTTAATCCCTCCACTGGAGAATAAGATTCCATGATGTTGTTTCCCATTCCAGCACACTGGAGTGACAGACAGCTTCAGTAATCTGTCAGATCAGTAGGGATGCCATCATCCGATACCTCCACGGATCTGTCTCTCAATCCATCCATCCATCTCTCCCCCTCTCCTCCTCTCTGTCAGAACCCACGATTTCCCTCAGCCGAAGGGTTGGATGCGCAAGCCAGTGCGTCGGCAACGCCATAAAAAATAGATGTGTTTTTGTGTTGCGCTCCGGGGTATGGCCAATCAAAGGCTCTTCTGGAGGCAGCGAAACAGCTTCCTCTTCGCAGAACAAACAGCGTTGGTATTAAGGAACCCTGGATGAAGAGCAAGGCTGACGCAACCTCCGGAACGTCGTGCGATTAAGACGAAGGGATAGGAAGTGACTTGGGTAGAGCGTACGGCACCCAACATGCGTGGATGAAGTCAGGAGAGGACACCTGGACACCCATGTGTCCAGGACACATGGGTTCTTGTGTATCTTGTATTCCAGCACTGAGACATGCTTGGGAATAAATACTTTTTTTGTGTGTTTACAGTATATGAACTGGAAAGGTTGAGCTTTTGAAACTTAATCTGATCATCTGTATACAGATGCACAGGACTAGTATCGAGTCATTGCTTGCATGCTGAATCACTACAGGGCGGAACTTAACTGAGTTGAAAAAGATGGGATATCTGTCACACATATGACACACAGCCAATCATCTTCAGAAGCATCAACAGGGTTGTCCATGTCAGTGTAGCCAGGAACATCCCTGTTTTGGCTGCTAAGCAAGTGTGATTTGGATGCTCATAATTTTCATTGTTCCGTCCAATACTACCAGTCCCCACACTCACTCTTCAGTTCTGTCTTTACTAACTTGCCAGTAGATAGACTTCTGGATGTTTGAGGTCTCTGTCACGGATGTCAAGATGGAATCTCAGTTGGTTTCTCAGGCAGAGATCTGTCACGAAGAAGTACCCCACAGACATAAGATGTGTCTGTACACTCAATGAAATCAGCGTGCAGTCAGTTATGGTGTCGGGTTAGTAATCATAAGTTCCCTGGTTTGAACCCTGGCTGTGTCAACATGACATGGTGTACCTGGGCATGTGGGAGAATGTTTACTGTAAGACACTAGATGTGTATTTTATGCAATAGTATGCAGTTGCGTGCAATATGTTATTAACTACTATGTGCAATATTCTTTACGTGAAATAAGTTGGCTGTATGTCACTCACTACTTCTTCATGGCAGGAGCCACCTCACTTAATTCACACTTAAATCTCACTTATGTGCAATGTTGTTATTTCATACTCTTAGATCTATATCTTCTACTTTGCATTGTTACTGCATTTACTGTATTTTTATACTTTACTCGTTACTCTGAGTGCTTTTACTGTTCCACCCTGCTTCTGTTGTAAACTGCAATTTCCCCACTGAGGGACAAATAAAGGATCTTCTTATCTTATCTTCTTATTTAGTTTAGCCTTGATGTCCAAAGTTCAGTCTGTACCTCATCCTAAACCTGTACGGCGATATCTTTCAAGTAGTATTCAGTCGAACGATCACATCCTTGTTCCCTCAGTGATGGTCTCATCCAACCTCTTTGGAGTGTGTCTTCAAGGCTTCAATGTATCCTTTTCATGTAGCAAGGCTGGAGCTGGAAAAGCCAGGATGTTGCTAATGATCAAGCACCAACGCCTGGAGAGCCTTTTCATTGCACATAGAGGAGGTTATTAGTCATTCTGCTTCTACATTTGGCCAATGAAATGACAGACAGATTTCCACAGATTTGTTTGCATGCTGTTGAAATCACCCTCATGGTGACGCTTTGCTCGCACCATGCAGGTGGGAATGTTCCTGAAAAAAAGCCATGCTTGTCCCCCAGAGGTCTGTTGATGTTACAGATGTGTTGGGCTACTAACTCATTAGGAAGACTGAGAGTGTGCTAACATAATATGCTATCATTTGTTACAAAAAAGAAGAAAAAGAATAAGAAAAAAACACTTTAATCTTCTGGAATTCTTTGCTCACACTGGTTACTCCTTAGGGACCCTAGCTGGTTTCCTCTCTTATCTGTTGTAAGAGGTTGTAAGAGGGGAAATTCAGGCAGTAAGAAATCACGCTGTCTGATTGGCATTACTAGGACACACAGCAGGAGCCCTGGGATGCAGAGCTATGAGAAGAAAACTCCTCAAAGTGTCAGTGATGACATGCTAGACATGTTTCTGTTTAAATGACCTGATTATTTGCTCTTTAATGAAAACATGAGAAATAAATAGTCTTCCTATTACTGTTGTAGATTTAGTTCCATTTTGACAGATGTTGCTGAATATCGACAGACTTTTATTTTGAATATTTATTTAAGTTCTGTATAAGTTCTTTGTTGGCTCCATGCTGCCACAGTAAATTCGGTATTTGTGTAACTTGCATGGCGAATAAAAAAACGAATTTAAATTCTGACTTCCTACATATAAAAAAAAAACAAAGGTCGCTGTCAAAACATTGACACAGAGTGGTTTCACATAAAAAACCTTTCCAAATCAATCCCAACACCTGAGGTATCGAATGTGCAGAATGCAGTGACAGGACTGACAGTGAAAGTCTCCCCCACAGTGCTGGATTCCGAAATAAGGTGAAACCTTACTTTTGGGATGAAAGGGAAAAATGAATATCCAATGGTGCTTCGCTTGGCGGGCAAGAGGAGGGTCTTGCCAGTGTGGTGGGCGGCACGTTTGATGAACGTTTCATGTTTCATCATGTTGACCTCTTGAGAAATGAGGGATGGAGAATGCAATTTTCTTCTTTATCATCTCTCCCTCTGTATGAGTATCAATAGAGCCAGGCTTTTTACAAAGAGGACGTGTGTGTTCTTATATTTCTTCCATTCACCGAGTACCATGCAGAGTGCCATATTGGAATCATGGTGTGGCAACTGCCAAAGTAATTTCAACAGACATTGTTTTGGTTTCTGGTCTGTGGTCTTACTTTTGGCAAGATTTTGGTTCGCCTCCCCTGTTACCAACATTTTGCATTTTCTAATCAGTAGTATTATACTTGTTTTTGTAAAACTTGAGCTGACTTATGTTGTACATTGGTCCCTCTGTCAGATAGTTTTCAGTGCAAATTCACATTACACTTTGTTGGTTGCTGGCATTGCAAGTTTTACTTAATTTCATGAATCTTCAAAATAAAAGTCTTCAAAATAAAATGGACAAAATAATAATGTTTTTCTTTTCAATGTCTCCGTGTTCATTTGTTTCTGTTTTGGTTTAGTTAGGGTGAAAACCATGTGTTATCCGTCTTATTTCCTACAGGGATTTGAACCAGTTAAGTACAATCAGCAGTTTAATTGTGTGTGTGTGAATGGGTAACTGGATAGCTGGTTCAGATCCTATGTGAGACATACAGTACTAGTAGTTTAAAATGGAAGAAGCTTATTAAAAACATTGGTTGGGTGGAGGTAAGCTCAAGGATAAATCATCCTAAACTACCCACTGCTGGTTAAAATGTACAAAGATACTCTTCAAGCAAGGGTAATTGGAGTCAAAAGTGAAACGTGGTGTAATTGGTTGGTTCAAATGGTCTGTAGATTGGTTCCCAGGTGCCTGGGAAAAAGCAAATAGCTACTGCTGAGAGATAGACATACTGACAGACAGGCAGACAGAAGGAGGAAAAAAAGTGAAAGAAACAGGAGAAAGAGAGAGAGAGAGACAAGGGAAGGAATGGAGGGGAAGAGACGAAGAGAGGTTTTAAGCAGTGGAAAAAAAGTGTGACAGCACAGTTATTAATGCAGGTTCATTGTGCTGTGTGCTGTAGATGATTTGGAGCTCTCTCTTTCACCCCCCCCCCCCCTCTCTCTCTCTGCGTGTGTCTCTCACAGTCTCCTGTGAGATCCTTTATCCCCACATAAAAGCCGTTGGGGATGAATGATTCATGCTGATCGTGTTGTGGTTTGCTCTGTACAGGTTCACTACGGCACCACGGCTATTCAAGAGAGAGACTCAGACTCTCAACACCACTGTTTGTTTGATAAAACTAATGCTACGCCACGCTCCTTTGTGGCCGGGGTGAAATATTGATTAGCCCTCCTCACATCTGCTTTCAGGTCACTTACTATCGGACTGCCAAAGACACAACAAAACTGGGCCAAAGTGAATGACAGTCTTTGCCATTTGTCTTAATTGTCTTCTTCTTTGCAGTGCAGATTTGTTTGGGGTACAGTAATCCCTAGTTTTTCAAGGGGGTTATGTTCCAAAAAGCACCTGTGATAAGTGAAATCCGGGAAGTAGAAACCTTCATTTTTTTTAACAATTATTATACTGTACAAATCAATTTTAATTAAAGATTCATGCATTCCGTAATGCTGACCTACAGCCGCACAGCTTTTACCCTCCTTTAGCATGTCCAGAAGTTTAACTTTTTCTGCGACTCTTAACATCTTGCTCTGCCTTTTGGGCCGACCGCAGGTGCCTTTGTCGGTGCAGAAAGTTTTGTCAACATTATTGGTTAAGAGAATTTGAATTAGGTGTATTTTATTTGGCTAGCTGTTTTGCACGTGTACAGCACATACAGTATTACAGTAAACCGCAACGTTATTGACGCACAGGTAGAGAAGAAGCAGAGACTGTTCAGCCAATCAGAATGCAGAACACAATGCACCAAATTAAAAAACCGTGAATTAGCGAAACCGTGAAAAGTGAACCGTGATATAGCGAGGGATTACTGTATTGTGGAACTTCAAAACATTTGTCATCTGTTCTCAGTTCCCTTGCAGGGAAAGCGAAGACCTGATGGAAGTAAGAAGACTAAACTGTGTAGAAAATAAACCATGAGAGAAACCCTGAGAGAACCAGTTTGCAGGATTAAACTAGGAACATTTGCTTCCTCAAGTTTTGCTCAAGTATCTGACAAGCAGTATTTTCAAGCTTGGAAGAGCTTCGCGTGCAATAAAAAGAGGTGTGATGGAGTGATTTGTTTAAAGCCTGGCGGTTCTGTACTGATAAACTGCAAACGTTTTTTTGAACGACGTTTTTTTGTGTGTTATTTTGCATAGTGGGTTAGCGAAAGTTCCCTTGAGGTCTGAAGCCGGAGAGATGCTGAAACATTTATTGAACTCGCGCTCAACAGGCGTTTCCATGGCAACGCAACTGTCTCAGCGCCAAAGCATCGAAGGCCGGCTTAACTGTCTGTTTCGTTCAGACGACGTGGTTTATCCGCACGTCTACACTCATCGTCAGGTTTGAACGACTACAGACTACATTACATTGAATGAAAGACCTTTGGGTATTCAATCTTACTGCCTCCATCACCTAGAACACGGGTAAAATATAATAGCCTCCAATCCAGATATTTCTAGGCCTCACAGACACAAATCTAATCAGTATGCAGTTATTTTCGGAACGAGCCAGAAAGTACATTGTGTACATTGCGGCATGACCCTGACATACTATGAAACAAATGTCTCATTTGAGCTGGTTTTCTGGGGTTAATCTCTGCTTTCCCTCTGCTCACACCAGACACACTCCACACCTGAATCGCCTCGCCTACCCCTCTAATGTTCCTCTCCAGACTCTCACTGGAAGGATTAAGAGATTACAGGCTAGTGTGCGCGTACATCTGCTTTTATGTGGACAAGCGAATGCGGAGCAAAGGTCTGAACGAGTGACAATGTGTGGGTGTGACACATTACCAAATTGCATACTATGACTTGTTAGCAATTTGTGTGTTAGTGACTAATTTGCACATCGTATGTGTGTTTTAGTGGATGGTTCCAATCTCCTTGCGTACTTACTTTTACATGTATTAATTTAGCAGACGCTTTTATCCAAAGGTACTTGTGGGCATTATGTAACTTATGAAACTACACTCAGTTTTACAAAAGTGTTTTGTGTGAAAAAACTGTGTTCTAGGCGCTTTTCTAAAGAGAAATGTCCGACTATTTTCTTCACACACTAATGACCGTCTTATTGTGTGAGTGACTATAAAGGGAATGTAGAGAACGTTTTTACAAATTACTTTTTGTAATGCTTGGCTCTTATAATCAGTTTCAGGGACAGAATTGTGGCATTTGAAAAGTTCCAGTGCATGCTATTCAGTAGAGATGAATTGTGGTTATTGGCCTGTGTCAATACAGGAGTCCAAGTACAGTGAAGGATAACACTGTCCCCTGCTGGTCAAAAAGCATAATAGAAAACACTGATTTCGATTGCAAGAACATTTTCATATTTAGTACTTCAAATGTAGCTGATATAATTTATTGTACACAACACTTGTCACAACCAACCTTTCAGAAAAAAACTTTGGGAGTTAGTTACTAAATCAGGGCTACAGTTGCAAACACAATGCCTGCATGGAGTTCAAGTTTAAAACAACTATTCAAACATATACTGCAAGCAGCTGCAGTATGTAATTTGCTTGCAATGCAGATTCTATGAAATTATAAATGGTATTTTGTTTAGCCTTTTACACATATCCTTAATGAAGACAGGAGATGTTCAGTGAACAAAATAGAACATTCATTCATTCATTTTCTTCCGCTTATTGCCGTTAGGGTTCACGGGTGAACGCACACACCCGCAAACACACAAACACACATGCTTACACAGTCCCTAGCCCTCCCTTGTCATTGACCGGCAGCATCCCCTTCCCATCAGTGGCTAATGAAGGAGGACGTTTTTCACTTTATCCTGTAATTGGCCCTGTGGAGCATTTTAATGGAATCACTGCAGGAAATGGGTTCTTAACTACTACACGGTGCCCTTGTGCCTTCCCTCTCTCTCCCTTCCTCCCTGCTCCGGGTGGGTTCAAGGTGCTCTGGCCTCTTGTCGTGTACCCCACACTGAGGGTTCCCAATGAATTGCTGTCATGTTTGCTTCATGGCGGAGCCGCCGTAAGTGGCGTTGACAATTTGTATTACAGAGCCCATCTCATGCATGGCCGGGCGGTGAGATGGGCTTGGGGCTAATAGGCTGAGGGTGCAGATGGACGGCAAGAGCTCTGGGAACATGGGCAGGCCCACCGGAGACCGCACAACAGCTAATGGATGGAGGGAGAGAGAGAGCAGGGTGGTGGGTGGGGGAATTGGTGAACCTAATTTACTATTCACATAGAGATAGAAATATTTGCGCAGGTAAGTCGGATTTAGGTTTCAGGGAATATCTGAATATATTTTCTTTAGCAGCTTGTGCTGCTACAATTTTAATTGAACAACTGTTCATTGTTATAGAAGTAGATAGCCTGCCAAAAAAAAACGACTGGCCTCAGGGGTTCGATGTTACTACTCAAGTAGGCGCATGCTGAAAACACAGTGATAAGATCAGGGGCCTCGGTACACCTGAGATTCTCTCGTCTTGCTTTGTCAGACTTCCTCTTACCACCCTCTGTCTCCTTTGCTGCACAGGCTTATTGACTGTAATTGGATCATGTGTGGCTGATCACCCCCCATTACTTGGACTGACAGAACCTGTCTGGGCTGGTTTCAGAGAGGAGTCAGCTGGGAACTACACAAGGACTGAGGGAGGTTATAGAGTAGGAGAGAAAAAGGAAGGAGAGGACGACAGGAAGAGGAGAGGTACATAACAAGAGAGTTGGTTGTTTGCTTCACATTACATTTGACATTTAGTCATTTAGCAGACGCTCTTATCCAGAGCAACTTAGAGCACATACAGGGACATTCACCCTGAGGCAAGTAGGGTGAAGTGTTTTGTCCAAGGACACAACATCATGTTGCTTTAGCCAGAAATCGAACTGACACCCAAACCACAGCCATCTGACTCGACAAGAGGTTTTTGAAATGTTCCAACCAATACATTTTTCAAGATGAAAAACCAAAAGCTATTGATATAATTATTAATTAAATGAAAACAATATGAATTCATGTGATGAAATGATTTGGAAAATGCCTCAAAATAAAATGGAATTCAAATGAAAAGATGATGCCTTATTAGTCCCACAGTGTAGACATTTTGCAGGCACACTCATGTTCAATGCATTGATCAGGAATCAAACCCCCCACCAGGAATTGAACCCAAGCCCCACACACAGTCGGAAAGAATCCTACCACTGAACCACTGGTGCTGCCCAAATGACCACCGCAACCCTAATTTATTGCACTAAGAATGTGTTTTGTTCCAGACATTAATGAGATCCAGGTAACTAACAGTAGGCCTTTAAGTAGCATTCTGCAAAAAGCTAGTCCAAGGCATTTAAAGGGATGTGTGTTCGTGTAACTTAACAACTCCCCCAACACACTTAGTACCAAGCCAAAAGGCTTTGCAATCAGCAACAACAATATTAGCAACAACAGTCCTACTTTGTGCGGATGTACTTGTTGAACTGCGTGATTGTGGAAAAAGGCAATGAAGATGTTGCTATTTGCCTTGGAATCTACCATAGCCTATCCATCAAGCCTTGTTTAGAAATAACAGGCTAGACATATAATACGTTTGTCATGCCCATACTCATGCAAATAGTATGCTTAATGCTAGGCAACTTTAAATTCCTAACCAATACCATAAATAGTCCCAGGCTGTATGGGCTGTGTTTGAGAAACTATTAGGCCTTGTCACTGATTTCAGTCATGCACGTCTTTTGATAAGCAGGTACGTGGCATGGTCTTGATCATCATGATTGTCATCAGCTTGGCTATGGAGTCAAGGTCACTACAAAGTAGCGATAGAATGAAATTGAAACAGAAAAATCGTAAAATTTTTCATAGCTGGTGCCTGCAGGCTCAAGGTTTCTGAGGTTTAATGGTGCGCGAAACGACAATGGGAATCTGGCGATTCTCTATGAAACGCAGTTTGGAAAAATCACATTGACGGCCCTTAAGATGTCGGCGAACAGAGAGAAGAGCAGGTAAGAAACTGACCTCAGCTTACGGACTGTCATCTTTTATTTCTCCCGTTAGGCCTAACGGCAGACTAGTCACAGGGGTGGGTGTTTTGTGAATGCGTATCCTTCTTCAGTCGTGCAGTCAGCAGCTCTGTTGCTCTTAAACTAATCTAGCAGGTTTACAGCAAAAATGTGGAGCGTGCTGAGCAAACAAATTATGAGACGTTCAGATTTTCCGTAAACTTTCTGTGTTTTAACTGTGTGGCAGAAACGAACTGATCTGACAAGTAAATATAATAAATATTCACTCAGCAGATGCTTTTATCCAAAGCGCCTTGCAGTGGGCGCTGACATAGGATTTCATCTACATTTGAATGTTTGTTTGGGCAATAAAGTCTCCATTTACACAACTCCTCACCCAAGAGCAGGGGGTTTGGTGGGAAAGCTCACCCAATCTGCATAATTTTATATTAATAGTAATGTGGGAAATGATTGGATACTGGCTGGTGGCTAGTCAACCGAGGAAATTTCTTATTTCATGCGCTCCTAAATGAATTTTCCATCAGAAGACATCTGTGTATGCATGAGTGTGCATGTGTGTAATGTGTGGTTGGTATGTTTGAGCGCTGCTGTGTAGGTTGTCTTTTATGTGTGTAAGTATATGTGTGTGTGTGTGTGAAACTATCCCAGCCCTATACTTTAACATTTTACACATACAGTAAGAATTTGTGATAACTCACTGTTATCTTTTGGGGATATAGGCTATCTTATTGGGAGACATGGATAAGCGTATTTAAAATCTGTACATTGCCCTGGGGGGCAAGCAGGATTAGAGTTGGGTAACCCTAAAATAAGGCAAACTCTGGGTTTTCCTTGCCATAGTAACTGAATCTGAACCTGAGTAGCACAAACGTGGTGAGTTACTGCATAGGGGTATGGAATAATACTGAAATACCTTAATTGGGTGTGATTGTCCTTGGTAAAAACAAGGTATTATTACTGTCTATACAGGTCTGCTATTGCGCCTGTGGTGAAGCCCTACAGAGGGCCCAAGCCTCTGGGATGTCATGACAAGCACGCACCCTGAAGTCATTCAGATTCCCAGCGTGTTGTGTGATAGCCAAAGAAACACTCCCTGGTGATTAGTCTCTGATGCTAACACTTAAGTCGTCACTGGGCGCACTAGGTGGAATGCTAAGTGGATCTATGTTACCCAGGCTCCACACATGAGATGCCTTTACATTTACATGTATTCATTTAGCAGACGCTTCCATCCAAAGTGACTTCCAAGAGAGAGCTTTACAAAAGAGCATCGGTCACTGATCATAGCAATGTGATGTCTTTACGCTTGTATGTGTGTATGTATGTACGACGTACGTACTGTATGTATGTATGTATGTGTGTATGTATGTATGTTTGTCTTTATGTGTGTGTGTGTCTGTATGATGTATGTGTGTGTATGTCTTCACAATGCGGCATTACAGCTGAAGATGGCGTTACAGAGACTCCTGTGAATGCTTCCATCTGATTGTTGTTTAGGTCTACCTGCTGTCACAGCCTGATGTTTTATTCTCAAGAAAGGGGGAGTCAGTGCGGGCTGAGTGGTTAGAGAATCAGGCCAGTAATCGGAGGGTTGAGGGTTCGAAGTTTGTGAGTTTCCGGCTGTCCGAAACGATGTTGTGTCCTTGGGCAAGACACTTCACCCTACTTTCCTCAGGGGGAAGGTCCGTGTACTTGCTGTAAGTCACTCTGGATAAGAGTGTCTGCTAAATGACCCAAAAACATTTTTACATATGAAAGAATGGTGTGGTGGTCAGAGAGGAACCCCTGTACGGTATATACACACACACACACACTTTAGTTTCACCATCCAATGAATTTGACCACTTCCTTCAACATATACATGGATGGTGATGGCATTGATCTTGAAGTGGGGGCTAATTCCCTTTTTGGCTGATCGTCCCACTCTCCCAAGGCATGCTGGGTAATGAAGACTGCCACTTATCACTTAGCAACACATGGAGCGTGACGGTTCAGACTCACAATTCGTTCTGGTATGACCTTCCATCTGCCTCCAGTTATGTATGCTCTCGCTGTCCTCGGATTTCAGGGCATGGCCTTTATTATTTTTCCTTTTTTCAACTATATATTCCGCTCTTCCTTCACCTGTATGTGCCATGGCTCTCATTTTTTTCTTCCTTGGTTTCCACCAACCAAACTATTGTCTCTTTGTTGTCCCTGTTGGGAAAAATTTATATGGTGTTGGAGACATTATAACTTTGTTTAATTCAATTTTCCTGTTGGTGGCGCTAATCCTGTTATGTTACGTTTGAGCACTGGGTGGAACATTGTAATGGAAAAAGGTATATGAGCAATTAAGTCGAAGCATCACAAGTGTGTGACAAGGGGAAAGGTTCACAGTTTTTCACCGTGCAGTATTGTCTGCAATGGATTTAATTGATTTACATGTCATTGACAAAGAAAACAACTAAATAGATTTGCCTAGAGGTAAAATAAACGAGAATCAACAATTAAAGACGCATTGTGGACATAATTTTCATTGGGCATGCAGAACACACGTTGAGACAGATCTTCCCCAGTCCTACCTCATCAACCTAATGCAGGACTTTATTAAAGACTCTACATTATTGTGAAGCAGCCCTTGGACTAGCTGGCTGAGAGAAACCTTTGCTGTTGTCTCATAGCAGCCTAAGGCCTTTACGGTGGAAGGCCTGTGTTTCACTTTGCTCAAGTTCTCTCTCTACCCTCTCTTTCTCACTTTCTTCTCACTGCCCCCAAACCGAATCTCATCACCTGTTCAAATGGCAACGATAGGCCAGAGCAATTCATCACTGTTTCATCTCCCCTATTCAGCCGTATAAATCTCCAGCTCTGCTATCGACTGAGAAGCCTCAGATGTTTATCTGACCCATCAGTCTAGCCACGACTAAACATTCAATTTAATTCTGCATTTATCTGTTTCTCCGCATTTGACTGTCCACGTACACTGACACGCCAGCCATGCAATACAAACTGCAAGATATACACGTAGGCCTATGTTGGACATTGAACATCTAGGTTTGAAGTTGTAAACAGAAAAGTACAGTTCTATGAGAATGCAACAGTGAGATTTTGGTCCAAATACTCTGCCTTACTAGCCTTAGATCAGTTCTCATAATGCAGAACATTCTCTTCTCATCCCAGATGCTCTTATCCAGAAAAGCTAAGAGCAAGTACAGGGACACTCCCCTTGAGGCAATTAGGGTGAAGTGCTTTGCCCAAGGACACAATATCAGGTTGGTACAGCCAGGGTTTGAACCAGGGACCCTATGATTGCTAACCCAACACCCTCACCGTTCAGCCACCCAACTTCTGCTCCACTCCTATTATCTCAGTCACCCCAAGCAGCTACACCACTGTGGGGGGACAAGCTCAGAAAATAACTGGTTGACAAACATGGATCCCAGGTGAGAAATCTCATCTATCGTTTCAGCCCTGAGTCAATCCTGTTTTCCTTCTCCCTCCTTCCTCCTCCTCCTCCTCCTTTGACTCCAATCTATCCTCCATCTGCCTGTCTACGCAGGAGGAATAAAAATCGATAGAAGATGGAGAGGAGGGTGGTGGAAAGTGGAGCTGATATCGCCATCATGCATCATCATTACATTACGGTGGGAAAGGCTGGAACTGTATTTCAGCCAGGAATAATTTTCCTCCATAATTGAGATTCAGTGTTTTTTAGCTCCTTGCTAATGGGGTTGTCAGGGTTAGAGTCCATCAACGGCGAAAAAAAAACTAACAAAAAAACAGCGAGGAAGCAGAACATTTAGAAACGAAATGCAGTTTGTGTGGTGTGTGTGTTTGTGTGTGGGTAAGGGGTAAATAGCCGAAATGCATCATGTGTCATGGCTAGCATCCCCGACTAAGTTAACTACATTATATTACCAAAAGTATTTGGTCACCCATCCAAATGATCAGATGGATGGGTGACCAAATACTTTTGGTAATATTGTGTATGTCTACTGTCTACAGTGTGAGAGAAGTGGGGTCGATTGTTTGGATGAGAGGGAGGGGGAGAGAAGGAGAGGGAGAGAGAGGTGCAGAGAACGGTCACACCTACAGGGGACCACTTTCCAAGTTCATGCCAATCCCAACTAAACAAATGAATTAAACCGCTCCACATCTCCAGAAAGACAAGTTTCAACTCGCACCCAGTGGTTGTCTCCCCTTGTCTTCTTCTGCTCTGACCCAGATCAAAGGTCACGAAAAGACGACAACGTTCCAGCCAGTTGACGTCCCTAAGTCAGGTGGTTAGGGTGTGGGTCTAGTGATCAGAAAGTTGCCAGTTCGATTCCCGGCTGAGGCAACATGACTTTGTGTCTTTGGGTAAGGCACTTCACCCTACTGGCTTTGGGTGGAATGTCCCTGTACTTGGTGTAAATTGCTCTGGATAAGAGCATCTGCTAAATGTAAATCCCTGGTAAATCCTTGGTAACTGGGGGAGTGTGGCAGTCCAGGATCCTGTATCCCATGTCCTGGAGGCTGGGATGAAGTGGACCTCAAAGCAGGTGACAGGTAATGAGGATATCTGCAGGGTCCGCTCTGTCTGGGTTGGTGCACTAACAAGCGTGGGCCGTATGCCAAGGGGACCAGACACTGTGGGACACAGCAAGAAGAACAGCAACTTGCAGAAACACACACACGCAGTCATACACACACCAGTGGGTATGAAGTGAGACCAGCTCACTCTCACATGAGTATGGCTGTATTTTGGTCCTAATGATTTGACAGTATGTGCATGGATACGCTTGTATGTTTTTCTTGTTGAAGATGAAGACCGTGGTCATCCCCCTCGGTAAAGAAACGGAACAATCAGTAGAGGGCGCTCTTCCTCCTCCCCTTCCTCCACCTGAAAAGTCGACAAAGGCAGATACATTTCAGTGCATTAGATTGACATTTTATTCAGTTAGCATACACTTTTATTACAAGTGGTATACATTTTTTAATTTAGTCATTTCGCAGACTATCTAAAGCGTCTTACATCACATACTCCCTGAGACAAGTAGAGTGAAGTGCCTTGCCCAAGGACACAAACAAAAGGTTGACACAGCCAAGGTTCGAACCAGGTACCTTCTGATTACTAGCCCAGCAGACTGCGCCACATGACTGGATGTATAAATAGTCCATACAAAAAGTACAGGAAAAGATCAAGGATCAGAATTGCATAGTTCTACATTGATACAGTATTATACATCCAGTATTCTGGTCAGTCAAGGAAAGTTCTGTATTTACTGACCACATCACAAAGTGACCTCATCTTAGCTACCAGGCACAGTGAACAAAAAATAATTCAGTCCTGTTTGTAATATCTCAATTAGTTGGCTTAATTACAACAACAGCTTGATTGCAGAAGTTAATTAATTCACAGTTAATAAGAAAAATATGACTGCAATAATACTATCTCAATTAACTACAGCCATGACAACAAAATATGACAACGTCTTAATAAACAGAGTGTAGGATTCAGTGCAGCTAAATTTCCCTTGTGTCATTAAAACGAATGCCTGATGCCACTTAATGCACCCATTTGTTTTTCCATCAAATATTAAATAAAGCTTCCTAGAATATCGACTGTAGTTGAACCTGTAGACGACTGTAGTCGTCCTTTAGTTGAACGTTAATATCCAGTTCTGTAATCCAGATGATTTACAGTTGTGTTTTGTGTGTTTGTGTGCGTGTCTGTCTGTGTGTAGTAGCCCGCATGTGTGCACGAAGGTGCAAATTCGTCTTTGCCTGAATTTTTGAAATACGTGTTCCTATTTTGAAGCGTTTCAACTTTTCAGACACGCCGTCTCCTCTCTCTTCCTGTGTCTTCCGTCAGTCCGTCCCCTTAGGATGTTGCGTTCAGCTGACAATGCAGATCTTCCACTTCATGTCCTGCATAGCTAGGAGCCATTGGTCTGTTTTGGAGAGCATACTGTCACAGCAGTCCTAGCGCCCTGTAGCTGCCTGCCCCACACAGCCCCAACCTGAGAGAGGCCCAGGTGATCACGGATGGAGCTTTGGGCCTTGGTACTGCCCGTGCCAGAGGTGGCACCTCACCTCGTCCAGCGACACAAGGACAGAGGGAGAGAGGACCCGGTGGTAGAGAGACAGCAGGGCAGGGCGAAGAAGAGGAGTCATGTGCCGCAATCTTTTAGGGCGTTGGGTTAATAATCAGAAAGTCCTTTGTCACCATGATGTTGTGTCATTGAGCAAGGCACTTCACCCTAATTACCTCAGGGGGAATGTCCCTGTCCTTGCGGTAAGTCGCTCTGGATAAGAGCATCTGCTAAATGACTAAATGGGGAGGAAGGAGAAAATTAAGAAACAGAGCCAGAGTAGAAGAAAATAACCTTCAGATTCAAAATACTTTATTAATCCCAGACGGGAAACTCTTTAGCAACAACAGCACACAGTCGCGTCAGGCACACAGGGATAATGGAATGGGGTAAAATAAGTAAGTAAATGCACACAAGGGGTAAAAACTGGGATACAATATACTTATGCCGCTTTTCCACCGCAAATGTAGCACGACTCTACTCGAATGACTCGGTTCGGTAGTAAACACCGGTGGTTTTCCACCGCAAATAGTACATTGATCTATTATATTAACTGAATAGGGTATAGAAAAATGGCGGCCGTTGATTTCAATGAAGTTGCTCACCTGGCGCATACGCAGAAAAAGTTTTTTGACTTCCTGGTTTACTTCCGCGGTATGGGGAATGGAATGATGGGAGGCTGATGACGCTCTGGGGCAATGAGAACGAGCAAGTCGCGTTATGGACGAGCGCTGCGCGCTCATGAGTGCTTGTGGAAGAGTTTGACCGATAATGACGAATCTACACAGAAAAATTATGGATTTATAGGACACATAAACCGATGTTTTCATAGTCATGGTTTTAGACTATATGAGGTTAATTCGTCTTGTTTGTTTATTTTTTAGTTAAGTTAAGTAAGGATAAAACGAGTCATTTTTATTAAGGTTAATCTGAAAAAAAATAAGGGATTCTCCACAATACAAGCTGTCATATTTATCAACCAGATGCCGGTAGTCAAATCTGTTTTGTCTATCAATGATCCCGTGTGGGATATAGCGTACGACTTCTTGTCAGATTAAGTTTAAAGTTCTTATCGTTTTATAGGCTGTATCGGCACATTCAAACAGGCAAGTCTTTCGTTATTAAGCTTTGTGCGGCTTCCGTTTCTGTTTCTTTTACAGCTATGTGATAGTATTTGGATATTACCTGAGTCATGGAAGGAGCTCCTGGACATTAAGTGTAATTCCTTGCCTGATATCTTTTTATAGTCGACCCTAAAACACAGTTTTCTCCTGTAGTGAGATGTCAGAACCTATACACTGAGCCACATGCTACTGAATAAATAAATACAAATTCCGTTGTGTGGTGTATTTAACATAATTAGGTGTTCCTATGCAAGGCTTTATAATTAAATAAGTTCAAACTTTTAAAATAATGTGATTTTACTGAACATTAACTATTTACAATATAACAAACATAACAAAAACAACAGACTTGCGACAGAGTGGCTGAAACATGGATGTATTAATATTAACTGGATACGATATCGAAAATGGCGGCCGTTGATTTCAATGAAGTTGCTCACCTAGCGCATGTGCCGAAAAAGTTTTTTGACTTCCTGGTTTACTTCCGCGGTATGGGGAATGGAATGATGGGAGGCTGATGACGCTCTGGGGCAATGAGAACGAGCAACTCGCGTTCTGGACAAGCGCTGCGCGCTCATGAGTGCTTGTGGAAGAGTTTGACCGATAATGACGAATCTACACAATCAAATGATGGATTTATAGGACACATAAACCGGCTATGTTTTCATAGTCATGGTTATAGAATATACGAGGTTAATTCGTTTTGTTTGTTTTTTAAGTTTAAGTAAGGATAAAACGAGTCATTTTTATTAAGGTTAATCTAAAATGAAAAATAAGGGATTCTCCACAATACAAGCTGTCATATTTATCAACCAAATGCCGGTAGTCAAATCTGTTTTGTCTATCAATGATCCCGTATGTGATATAGCCTACGAATTATTGTCAGATTAAGTTCTTATCGTTTTATAGGCTATATCGGCACATTCAAACAGGCAAGTCTTTCGTTAGCGTTATGCAGCTTCTCTGTTTCTTTAACAGCTACGTGATATAGTTTGGAGGAAGGACCTCCTGGACATTAAGTGTAATTCCTAGCCTGATATCTTTTTATAGTCGACCCTAAAACACTGTTTTCTCCTGTAGTGAGATGTCAGAACCTATACTGAGCCACATGTTACTGAATAAATAAATACAAATTCCGTTGTGTGGTTTATTTAACATAATTTGGTGTTCATATGCAAGGCTTTATAATTAAATAGTTCAACACTTTTCAAAGTAATAATTAGATTTTACTGAACATGAACTATTTTCAATATAACGAACATAACATAACAAAACAAAAAAAACAGACTTGTGAGTGGGTGAACAGTGTGATGAAAAAAAGGCACAAAAAAGAGAGGCCAGCTTCACTTTGCCTGGTCTATTCGTGGGCTTAAATATATTTAGACCAAAACAATAAAAAGGATATTGAACTTCAGTCAAGGTGAGACCGAGACCCTGGTGACACATCACCTAAAGTATCACATGCATGGTAAATAACTCAAGTGCAATAACTGTATATGTCTACTTAACTTACCTATTTTGTATTTGATATACTGGACTTTATCGTGCCCCCCTATTGTTATTATTGTTATATTACACTGCAACTCTGTGTGCTGTACTTTACCCTGCTGCTGTTGTGAACTGCAATGTCCACCCCTGGAGGACAGATAAAGGTTTATCTCATCTAATCTAATCTAATTTTAGATTTTTTCACAGCAGTGACACTGGCAGTAAGTGAAAATGTCATTACGCGTGTAATTTAACGCCAATATACATTTAAAATAGCATTTAGAAATACATGCCGTTCAAATATGAAACTTGTATCACCCTGGAGTCGATTAATTCACTTTTCCGACCATGTTTAGCCCCGTTCAGAGCTGTCATTAAACCAACAGGCATCCTCGTTCCCGAGACACAGCGAGACCGCGCTTGGGAGTGCACGCACACAGCTGTGACGTCACCATTAGAATAAGACTTTACGGGGGCTTTTATGGCCTTTAGAACAATTCTTGACGTTTTAAAAGTCCATGACTTAAAAATATGGAATAAAAAGATTTGCAATTAATAGTGGTTACAGCTATAGGTGTCCTGAGAACCCTTTTACAGGCTTCTCTTTTACTATTACGGTCTATGGGAAAAATGCTTTCTGGGCCCCATGGGGATTTTATGTTGCAATACCACGAGTGGCCACCGGGAGAAATCGGCACAGCTGCTCAGAGGCAGACCCGGGGCTTGCCCGGGGCTTGAAGTAGTACCGTAAATAGTACTCTCTGGTCGTCGGCGAAAGGGCCGTGACGTATATTTGTACGCGACGTAAATAACACCAACGCAACCCACAAGTGGACAGAACCCACATTATAATTTTACCCATGTTGACGAACTAGTCTTTTGTAAATTATCTGACTTTTAAAAAGCTTGTAGACTGTTGGTGTAATGGACTGTTTCTGATAGTAATAAGTATTAGCTGCGGCGCTGTTGCTTTAAGTCGTTCTCGTGACTTTGTCACACTTTCTGGCCAATCAATGGCCGGCCGTCTGCCGACGTCACCTTTTAGCTCGACTCAGCTCGCTTGGTACCTAGAGCGAGAAGGTACTAAAAAAAGTACCCGCTACCAGGTACCAGGTACCATGGAACTGCGGTGGAAACGCCAAAAATGTGAGTCGAGTCGAGGCGAGGCGAGCTGATACCATGCAGTGGAAAAGTGCCATTACTATACTTACTTGCCAGATGGTTTGTTACAGAGGTTTGTTACACAGATTCATCTGGAGAGTGATGCCCGAAAACTCACTGGGGGAAGGTACTTAAAACAATACTTGGCAGGTGACTCAAAGAACCTTATCACGGGCTATCTTCAACCATGCCTCCACCTCCCAAAATGTTCTCATATGAATCGGATTAGACAGATCCGCTGTAATTCGCGCACAAACAAATAACCTGGGAGCTTGGTAAATTTGTGTGGTCAGGATCTGGCAAGTCCTGTTGCCTTTTCCTTCTTAGACGGAATTAAATGGCTGAATGCTCAGTCCAACACTGTCAAATTCAGCCTCCTCATGAACTGTTCAGCCACCTGCAGCTGACCTGACTCTCTACAGGGGTGGTGAGGGTGTCAAGCTAGTAATTGTAGGGTCCCTGATTTGAACCTCTGCTCTGCCAACATGACATTGTGTCATGGGAGGGAGGCACTTCTCCCTACTTGCCTCAGGGGGGCATGTCCCTGTACTTGCTGTAAGTTGCTCTGGATGAGAGCCACTGTTAAATGACTAAATGTGCTTTGGATAAAAGCGATAAATACAAATTTTAATTTCTCTACTCATAAAACCAGAGCTGCAGGTAGCTGTTGCCCCCCCTGCAAGTCATCTCTTTTATCAAAGCAAATACATTGTGTTTGCCCATCTACAGCTGCCATTTGATTAATTGACAAACAATTTACCTGCAAATGTCATGAATCTGGAGGACTCGGACTGGTGGTGTGTGTGTGTGTGTTTAGCAGGAGTGTGCGTGCACAGTGAGTATAGTATATGTGTCTGTTCTACCATGTTTCTTTGATTGACTGTTGTTCGTTAAAACCACATATCTGCGAAGAATAAACTTAGGACAGCAAAACGGTGAGCAGAAAAAAAATGCATCCAAATAATCAAGACCCATCAATTAGGCTTAATCATGTAAAGTGGGTTAGCGACCAGCAGTCATTCAGCAATTAAGAAATTGTCTTTCTAAAACAAAATGTGACTACATTTTGTTTAGTGACTGAGCTCACCAGCATAACAAATAAAACATTTCTTATGTAGAACAGCAAGTCAGGACAATCACCGGTATTGATCAGAGACAAAGGATAGCTTGTGCTTGCCGAGGCCGTAGGGAGAGGGGGAATGAACCAGATCTCCCACTGAGCTGGAGAGTAAATTGCTGTAATGACTTCTCCCATGGAGTTGTATTGGCTAGCTGGAGTGTGTGTGTGTGTGTGCGCGTGTTACGGGGGCGGGGTGGCAGCGGAGGGGGGTAAGAGGAAACCTGTTATTGCTGGATAAAACCTTTTGTTGTTTGTTGCTGAGGAAGGCTGGCTGGCCTTTGATGGGGTGAGGTGTCTGTGCGAGAGGACAGTGGTGGTTGGGTGGGTCGGGGGAGGAAGTCATGTTGTGTGTGTCTATATCTGCACACATGCCTGAACTGAACTCACACAAATACACAAAGTTAAATGGGCCTGCCAAGCAACCAGTCAGTGGATATTTTCCATTGTGCACCTTTTGAGAGATGATGTCGCCCTTTCGCGTTAATGCCAGCCGAACAGCAGCTGGCCCTGCCCACAGAGCCAACAGAGGCACAGTGATCCCAGGCTCTGTGGGGCACGCAGGTGCTGTGATCACAAAGAAGTAGACCACTGTGTCCAGGACAAGAAAAGAGGAATACAGGAGGAGTGATGAAAAATGGAGGGAGGGCAGAAGTGAAGAAAGAGGAGGAATGAGTAGAAGTGATGGAAAAGGAGTTAGGAGATGAGAGAGACAGAGAGAGAGACATAGCTGTGGCAACCCGCATGCAGGCACTAATGTATCACATCGATTTCATCCTCTCTCTCATCCCTACTTTCTGCCAGTCAGGTACCTCCCAGCCACATCCCTTACCCTTCCCCTGTTTCACCCCCTCCCCCCCCCCCCCCCCCCCCCCCCCCCAGCTCAGTTGGAAGAGACCCTGGCTTCGATACCATGATGAATCTCCCCTGTTATTGGCTCCAAATTGCCTCTCCATTTTCATTTGCCCTTCTGATTAGTCACCTCCAGCAGCGGGCTGCTCCTGCTCTCTGCTCGGAGGAGAAGTTGCGGGACATCGATTCAAGGAGCACTGCAGGTGTTTCTTTTCCCTTTCTTCTTCCTTTTCATCTGGCGGAATTTCCTCTCGATTTCTTGACCTCTTCTTCTCTCTCTCTTTTTCTCTGTTTCATTCTCTTTCTTTCTCTCTTTCTCTCTCGCTCTAACCCTGACCTCTCTCCCTTTTTGCTCTCACTCCTCTCCTTTGCCCAAAGTCTCTTTCCTTCCCACTTCCTGTGCCTCTGCGACTGTACAAGTTATCTGGATCCACAGTCTCTTCCCCTCCTCTTCCTCTCTCCCCTCCTTGGCAGGAAATGTCGGCCCAGTTAGCAGCCAGAGGAGCGAGCTGTTCTAAGACCTCATTAGAGTGAGCATGTGCACACACGTACTTCTTCACACCTCAGAGTCGTCCATACAGACAGAGACAAAGTGTCGGGCCATCTTCCGAGCTCAACACCGCCAACGCAACCGTGCTAAGCCCAGCAGCGTTTAACAGTGTTGTCAACAAGATGGAGGAGTCAAGTAGCTGAGCCAGTAGGGAATCGCGCTAGTAATCTGAAGGTTGCAAGTTCAAATACCAGCCATGCCAACATGATGTTGTGTCCTTGGGCAAAGCACTTCAAACTACTTGCCTCAGAGGAATGTCCCTGTTACGTAGTTGCTGTAAGTCACTCTGGATAAGAGCGTCTTAAAAAAATAAAAAGACTAAATGAAGGAAGGGACAACTGCCAAGACTGCAGGGGAAAGGGGTTGTATCCTTTGAATGGAGATGAAGGTTGATGTTAGGAAGAATTTTAGGATGTAGTGGTGGGAGTGTGTTATTAAAAGATGTGGACCAGATATTGTGAGATGAATTCATCATGATCTTCACCTGAGCAGTTCCTTAGTGACTCTATCTCCTCTGTCACCTCTGCTTTTAGCCTGTCTCTTGGAATCTCTTTATATCTGTGTCTGCGTGTGTGTGTGTCCAGAACCTGAGAGGGATGATGGATTGATGTGAAGCTATGAATCCATAGAAGATACTGTCACAACTGCATGCCTCAAAACTTTGAGTGTGTGTTTGTGTGAATACCTCTATGGACTCCAGCATATGTTTTTTGTCTAAAAAGTCAGTGCAGGTTAATTAAAATGGATTCAGTGTTTACATGCTTGCGCTGTGCGGTAGCCACTGGGAATGTTCATGCGCATGTGTCTTTAGTGTGTGGGCGAAAGTGGACGTAATTTCAGACAGGAAAACAAAATCAATACAAGTTTAAGTACAAGGAGTGAAATCAATGGCTTAATTTGTCTGTAGGTAGGAGGAGAGAGAACAGGCTGACCTGCTTTTTGGTCCACTTGTGTGTGTGCGCGTGTGTGTGTGTGTGTGGTATAGCTGAAGGCTGTCCTATGATTGATTGGACAGGAAGCCACACAGGGGTTAAATGACAGGAACAAGGACTGTCACTGCCACCTCAGCATCCTGAGGACCAGCTGACTGTGTACCGCTACGTCCGCCAGGAGGCTACACACACCCACGAGCACACACATGCAGTACAGACACGCACTAGCACACACATGCAGTACACACACACGCACGAGCAGACACATGCAGTACACACACACACACACAAGCACACACATGCAGTACACACAGACACACACGCACTAGCACACACATGCAGTACACACACACACACGCAAGCACAAACATGCAGTACACACGCCACCCCACCTGTGCTTTTAAGATAAACTTGGATTGCGTTTACTATACGTCACTGGCAATAATTTTAATTGGATTTTCTTTTTCATTACTTCAGCGGTGCTGCATTAGCCTGTGTCTTATTTGGTCGGGCTTTGAAGCGGATCTTCAGTTGGTCCCTGAGGTCCTCTGGAGCCGGGCTCCCAAGGCGAAGTTGGGTAATGTAGTCATTATTGCTTAAAAAAAATGAATCTGTTAGTGTTCTCAGAGGTATGCATTTTGGTGTGTTTGTGTGAGTTTTCTGACACTTACATGGGGTTTCTGACACGAAAATGTGTTGTGTATTAGTATGTGTATGTCCCTGTGTTTATCAGTGTCTCTGTGTGTATGCGTGCGTCTGTCTTACTATGTGTATTACTATGAGCCTAACAACACCAAATCTTTTTTCAACTGCATACACACAAATTCCATGTCACTTCAAGGCCATTTCTGACACTGACACCAAAAATCTGCCAAACCGTACGCTAACTCACAGCCTTTTTGACTCCTTAAAGGAGACCCTCCACCTCCCAGGTAGATGTGTAGGAGTGTGTCTTTCACATCACAACTCTATTATTCTATAAGATTTAATAAAGAAAAACATGTAGTAACATGTTAGAATAATAATGCTTCATTTAGCAGACACTTTTATCCAAAGCAACTTACAATTTAAGTACAGGGACAATCCTCCTGAGACAAGTAGGGTGAAGTGTCACATCACACAGCCACAGCTGGGGTTCAAACTCACAACCTTCTGATCACAAGGCCAACGCCTTAACCCTTTGAGCCATCTGACTCTGACATGTTATGCTATGCTATCTCCTAGCTATCTTAACCATCTCAGTTACATTAATTCCTGTACCATTGATAAATGTAGATTGATGGCTAAACTATTAACACAACTCCACAATGAACATTATCAAAACAAAATATCATACAAGGCTCACCAATGAGCACCTCCAAATGTGTATGAGAATGGCCCTGACTCCATTCAAACCCAGGTTTAAAATCCTGGCAGGATTCGATTATATTAGATTCAACTTTATTGTCATTACACAGGTACAAGTACAGGGTAACGAAATACAGTTAGCCTCCAACCAGAAGTGCAAAACAGTTATTACAACAGAATATAATTGTAAATGTATACTCAGAATATACACAGTATGTACAATATAATCTGAATATATTCATGTATGTACAGTTAGTGCAAATGATGCAATGTGCAGATGTTCAAAATGAACAGATAGTGCAAATAGACAAGCCAGAGCTCAATTCTCCCACTGAGCAAGAAAGTGGGGAAGTTGAATGTACGAGTAACAGCGTATGCAAATGTTTAAAAATTCAAGCTTAAATAAATTACTTATTTTTTTAAGTCATACGCTTTAATGTGAATTCTACCGAAATCATTACAAGGCAGGTATTGATTAGATGCAGATATTCATAAAAGTACTAGGCCACTTAAATATATATCACACTAAGTTAGACATTATGATCTTCCGGACCTTTGCTTCATGTCATTTTCTCGAACTGGACCTCTTCAAATTTTAGTTGAATACCCCTGGGTTAGGGTGTCGGGCTAGTAATTAGAAGGTCCCTGGTTCGAATCCTGGCTGGGCCCACGTGACTTTGTGTCCTTGGGCAAGGCACTTCACCCTACTTGCCTCAGGGGGAATGTCCATTTACTTGCTGGAAGTCGATCTGTAAAGGACTGCTAAATGACTAAATGTAAATGTAATGTAACATAAATTATAATGCTTCAGCCTGAGTGTTACAGACTAAGAATGCTCTGGAAGCAATAATGAATGTAGTCTGGTTTCTTATATAAAGACCCCCCATATGACTCTCAATCATCTCCCTTTGACTAGTCCCGTGCGGTCAACGGGAGGCGACGCGTTAGCGATAACGAGGACAAGCGGCAACCAACCAACAAGTTCAAAGTGACGAACTGGCCACCATCTCGCGGCGGGGCGTTTTGAGCTATGCCTCGCCCCAGGTCTCTGCTCTATCCTATCTGACCCGAGTCTCACTGCCGTCTCCCCGGGTGTTCTCTCTCCATCTGTCTCCCCTGGCCTGTCGCCGAACGGGAGATAAATCCAGGCTAAAGACTGAGACGATGGACGCGGATGGTGGCGGTGGCTCTCTCGTCCTTGTGCGGGGCTCTTTAATAGAGTCATAAATACATGAAGACGTCAAGGGCTCCCTGGCAGTGGTTGCGCCTAGCTTCAGGGCTGCCATACATCCACGCTAGGCGGCTGCAGCCGGCTAGCTAGCTATTTTGCCGGGCCCCCTCTGGGAATGCAACGCTGCTCAAAGCACCTGATTGGGCGACGGAAGGGTGTATTTATGATCGTGGGGAGGTGGGGGATTTGATGGTTGTTACACGTGTATGAGGGCACGCGAATGACACTCAAAGACACACGGAGGGATGTGACGGCACACACAGGTTTACATACACACAGACACACACACACTAATCAGTCATGTAAATTGCTTTTAGCAGAGCGAGCCTTAACAGTGAAATGGGTGCTTTAAGATCAGAGAAAATTGGATGTGAAAAGGGAAAATGATTGCAGGTAATTCTTGGCATGAATGTGCATTAGGGTAAAATGTTGGCTTAATAAAACAGGCAATAACAGGAGCTGGGACAAAACTTGATTAAGCCTCCACTACAGCCGCACATGCTTGCGCTCTGGGCAGGCCATGGAGCAGTGGCTTATGAAGCTAGCCGCCACGGCCATCCTGAAGTGAGCTAACTGAAAAGGCTAAAAAGAACCGTCGCCTATGCTAAGCTAAGGAGCTACCATGCTGTTGGTGAGGAAGCTCACCCTGACAGATGGAGGTTGTCTCTCTGTTGTTACTTTTGTTTGATCTGTTGCCAGTGTCCCTCAGCTCGGTCTCCTCCCAGATGCTCTTGCCCGGCCCCTCCTGGTCCTCCAGCTGCCGACAAGGGAGACAAGGATTTTTTTCTGATTGAGAATGACTTCTGGATGGCGGTTGAAACATCTGTTTGAAAACAGTCTCTAGATGACTATCTCTGAAAGCTTTTCTACAGTGGAACACTCCTGGACGAATGAGGGTCTTCACTGACTCTAGGAGCTAAATGACTACCTACAGAGCTGGTGAACCAGAGGAGGTTTTCAGCACTCCAAGTGTAGGCTCCCCTCAACCACTCACTTCAGTACCATGTTGCTCCTAGACATGAAGCATCTCTTCCTCGTATTCATGGCTGTCTAAACAGCATGACATTTAATGACAGTCTGAGAGCTGTTCAAACCTGTTATTTGGAGGAAGACAGATATCATACAGTGACATCTGCCATTTCTCAGGTTGATTACTAGATAAGGTTAACAGCACAGGACTAAAGAGACTGTCAGATAATGAAGCAGATGGATGAACAAAGACAGAGACAGAGGAGGAGAAGCATGGATAATGTTATATGTCTTCATAATGGAGACACAAATGGCAAACCCTCCTGCCTGGGCCCTTCCTTTCATTCTAACGTCTCTCCTACCTACTTACTTCGCTTCCTTATAGCTTTCCTAGCATCCTCCCTCCCACCCTCCTTCCTTCACATGCATGAATTCACTCTTTGATACATTCCTTATGGTAAAATTTACAGTAAAACTGCATAGTAGATATATATCAAAAGAGTTTACTCATGAAGGAGAGGAGAAAAGGAGTTAGTAAGCATGTGTTGGGCCCTCTAAGAAGTGGATGAAAAAAGAGAAGAGAAGATGAACAGATGGATGAGCGTGTCTGGGCTGTTTAGACAGGGTGTCGTTGTAACCTAACTGCCCGTCCCTGCCCACGCTGTGTGAGACAGACGCCTCTCTCTTTTATCTCCCTCCCTCCGTCTCTCCATCCTGTCTCTACTCCACTCAGCACATGCATAAATGCACCCTGGCACACACACCCTCTTTTTCTTTCTCTCTCCCTTTTTGTTCCCTCTCCTCTCGTCAAACTAATGCGTTCGAGTAGGCCTCAAGGTTTCACATGAGTTAAAACTATAAATTATTGTTTCATAATCTGACTACCTGCAATGTTTTGGGCTATCATTGTTATGATTCGTGACTCTTTTGTAAAGCTCTCTCTTGGAAGTTGCTTTGGATAAAAGTGTCCGCTAAATGAATAAATGTAAATGTAATTTAAAGCCTACTGTCCCAGACCCAGGAAAGATATGACATAAACAGTGAATGCAGTGGTAATGTTGGTAATTCCGTTCCAACAAAAAGGACCGCGAACAAAACTGCATTTAGGGCAGCGATCGAACAGCACCACCTGTAGGCCAGCAGGGCAAGCTAGGTCACTGTCTTACTGTGTAGTTGAGTCTGAACACAGACAGGCACACACACACACATACACACACAGGCACACACACACCACACGCACACGTATGAGGCCCTCTTCTTTGGTTGGCCTACTGCTACAGCTGGCCTTCTCTTCTCAAAGGTTGAGCATTGTTGACCTCTGACATCACAGTGGGACCCAAGAAGTGGTTATGTGTGCGTGAGAGAGAAGGGGTGTTGGTGTGTAATATAGAATTCTTAGTCAGCACGGGTAAGTTCAAAGCCACATGGCTTAGCCCCAACGGATACCTCTCACAGTCATGAACACGTCCATGAATATTCACAGTGCCCCCCCCCCTCCCCCCGCCCCGCCTATGATGAAGCTGGCTGCTGTGTTAAGACTTAAACACCATAAGACTTATAACGCCATATGCTTCGAAATGTCATCGTTGCTTGCATGATTCCATGTAATGAGCGAAGCCTGTTGCTGGTATGACGCTCAAGCGCATGTCATCTCTCTCACCAACCGCCCTTCCGGACGATAAAGCGGACATATTCTGCCGGGAATAACAATAACAAATAAATATATTTGAAATCGTTATTTTTTTAATGTTATTTGAATGCTGTTATATCACCCACTAGTCTCAAACAGACTTCTAACTTATACTAATTCAGCCTTTGCCTTGGGATGTTCTGATGAGAGTTATGAATGTGTCTCACCTGGGGCCGTCACCCGTGGTTTCAACCCGTACTCCTTCTCTCTTCCCTGTGGAGGGGTCTGTTGGCCTTTCTGAGGTCAACCTAACCTTCATCACCTCCCTCTGCCCAGGTGACCTGGCCTCAGGGCTGTTGCTAGGAAACAGCCTCTGCCATTTGATTGGAGTTGAAGGTGTATAGGTGTTATGAGAGAAAGGTGAGAATGAATGTAGGGAAGGAGTGAGGAAGGGAGGGAGCAAGAGAGTGCGAACGTGAGAGAGCGAGAGAGACAAGGAGATCAAATCAGATGTTACATTCACAGTAAGCTAAATGAGGGTGATGAATGAAATGAAAAAGGGTGGGAAATAAAGTATAAAAAGAAACTGGAGTGAGGATTTATAGCAAAATCTGCAGAAAGAGTGTACAGTATGTGTGAGAGAGTGAGAGAGAGGATAAGTATTTGTGTATGCCCAGTCAAACACACACACCACACCTTTTCTAGGTTGCAACAGAATCCTATTTGCTTCCTGCCCTAACCTTCATGCCCTTTCTATAAGCCAGGAGAAGCACAGGTGGAATAGCAGGGATGAGAGAAGTTATTACTCATTCTCTTTGAGTAAGTACCTAGTGTTGTGTTCACTCAAGAATAGTGAAACATATAAATATAGAACTTGTGTCATTCCTTTCATGTTGGGTATAGGGTTAGAATTCTATCAAGTTTAGTTTTGGGGTTCAGATCAGATGTAAGGTATGTGTTAGGGGATAGGGGGGTCAGGGGGCTGAGTGCTTAGGGGGTCAGGTTCCTGGTTCAAACCCTGGCTGTGTCAACATGACTTAATGACCTTGGGTAAGGCACTTCACCCTACTTGCCTCAGGGAGAATGTCCCTATACTTGCTGTAAATTGCTCTGGATAAAATAATCTGCTAAAATGACAACAAAAAAAGTGGGAATTCCCACAAGAATTCAAACAACTCTTGTGTGTCTGTGTATTCTGAGATGTGTGTGGATAACATTTTGTGTGATCTCAAAATAAGCTGTCATCCCATTGATACCATAAACCGACATTAGCTGTGTGACTTAATTGAATCGAGGTGAGTGCTGAACAGCTCAAACATACAATTTATGTGTGGTGTGTGTGTGTGTATTAAAGGTGCATACTGTACAGCGCTGTAACTTCCAGTAAAGGTATATTAATCCATCAGCGTACCTGTCATCTTGGCAACTAATTAAATTGCCCACTACAATATAGACCTTTGTTTATGTGAACACACACACACACTCTCATTCTAGGAGATACAGTGTTGTAGAGACTGCCCTTGCGTGATTGCTTTAGTGGTGCCAGGAAATGTTTCGCTGTTGAGGAAAAGATGAGGTCGGAAAAGTATTTATGTTTTGCATTTAATTAAAAGTGAACTGATAAGGTGTGTGTCTGTGTGTGTGTGTGTCTGGCATGTATATTCATGATATTGAGGGGGCCTCATCTTGGTCAGTGGCACGTTATTCAAATGGTATTTTAAGGGCACAGGCTTGGCCATAACAACAGTACCCATGATATTAGTAACTTGTGTACAACCCGCATGCTCTTTGCTTCTCTCACCTACACAGACTCAGCAGTTCCCATTCTTGCATACTACAGAAATAATATAAAAAGGAAAAATATTATCCAAACGAGGGAAATCATTGTGGAATTTAATGTGATATTAAAACTTACCTATAATTTGAGTAAATGTGTATGCAAGATTTAAGGCATTTTTCACAAATCACAATGCATACATTTAGCGTGCATATTTACTGTATGTATTTACCTACTCTATTATTCTGGCTAGTTGCAGTATAAACAGGTTTGCCAACAGTGGAAACAATTGTGGCAACTTCCTCCCACGCCTGTCTAAGGAGGATGTCGGTCTCCAGTTGTGAAGCATTCTTGACATACGCCCTACAAATCCACCACGGAACAAGCGCTTCTGCTTTTAAAAGGAATGTGAGCTGACGCTCTGATTGGTTTATTGTACGTCACGGCCAAACCACATCTATGACTAATTTAGCCACTTCAAACCAACCCAATTTCGCTTTGTGCCGAGCGCAAGAGTCATTCATCTCACCGGTATGACAGCAACAGCGCCCAAGTCTCTCCCACAAAGCAAACTGCACTTCTGTATTCTGTAAATATGACCCTGAGTGTTTCCTGGATCAGTCTGGGCCTGGGGCCTATACTACGAATTAACTTTTGCTGTTAACGAGGTATCCAGGTTTAACCCAATAAAGAAAACCCAAGATTAAACCTGACGTTGCCTCGTTAGCGCCAAATCTTGATTCCTGGTACAAGCCTCTGGTGTACCCAGAGTCCACTGCTTGACACAACAGCATGCTGATCTGTTGAACAGATGACCGCCTCGCCTCTTTTTTCACTGTTGTTTTCAGGAAACTGTCCAGTCCTTTATTAACCGCTAGCTTGTCTAACTCTGTTAACCACCCATGCAGTCTGCACGTTTTTAATTGGATACAAACCTTTAAAGCTCCTCAAGCAGTAGCCGTGTTGACAATGGCACTGAATTTCTCCCTGTGGTTTTAATGAAGTAGGTATGACTCAGACCCTGGGATTCTCTCAGAGCTTCTCTCCAGACATGGTATTAACTTAGTGCTAATGAGTATGTGAGACACTTTTATAATGAAGCTTTGTGCGTGTCTTCCTAACAAGCCTCCGTCTGTACTTTGAGGAATTTGAAAATCTGGGTTGTTTTAATGTCTGTCATACTCGGTTGCACACATGTCCGCGGAAGCTCTCTCAGATGCTTTCTGGATGTGTTGTTCATTCATATGCCTTCTGCAATCTGAACACAGAAAGCGTTCCATCGAAAGCCAAGAGTATAGCACTCAGTTACAGGTTAAAATATAAAAATAGAAAGTACAAGATACAGGGAAACCTATCAAAGTAAGGAAGGCAACAAAGCACATTGCTCAATGTGGTATATAGATCAGATAAGAGGCATGCTAGTACAAAAAGACGTATTCACAACACACACTGTAGCATACACAGTGTCTCTCCATCTAAAACTCCTTATATCCTAATCTGATTATTGAAAGGCACTCTTTCATTAGAACCATCAAACAACAAAAGGAGTTTAATCCTAGATTAAGAAGACAAACACAATTAATAGAGTCTGAAAGACATAGAGTAATCCACTTGAAGTCTTATATTGAAGATCTTGTTTGTGTGAGTGGGTGGGTGTGCGTTTGTGTGCACAGTTGCGTGTTGTGGATGTGTGTGTGTACTGTATGGTGGATACCTGCTAGTTGTCATAACAACCTTTGCTCAGGTATGTCTCAGTTGCATCCTTAAAAAGTCTGTACATACATAAAAGAACTCATCTTGCACTCTGCTGTAGCTCTGTGTCTGTCTGACAAAGCCCAGAAGGCGGGGTCAAAGCGAGAATCTGGTAAGGTGTCTTGTGGGAGTTGCGGTTCCTGTCCGATCTGGTGGGTACATCTGGTTGGGTCTTGGATGAAGCCAGGCTTCCTGCCCGGGTGATAGGCTGTCTTGTTTGGCAACCTTGGGCTCCGGAGCAGAGGGGGGGATGGGGGGTGGGAGGGCGGGACAGAGGGAGGGAGGTGTCAGACGCTGATAAGGGTAGAAGGACAGCCAAGTGTCAGAGAATAAGTCTCTCACTGTCATTCTTGCTTTCTCTCTCTCTCTATCATTCTCTCTATATACATACTCTGTATCGCTTTATCTCTCCATCTCTGGCAATTTATGACCATACAGGGCCTTTGGCTGCACAGAAAAGCAGGCGGACGAAGTCTTTGAGGCTTGAGAGCTCAGTGAGATACAGTTAGTGCCAGCTGTTTATTCTGCTGATGCGGGACATCGTTCCGTCATGCTTTGCATCGTCCTGGCCAAACAACATCTTACATTTGCAAACACTGGCGATTGTTCCATATTTTGAATGATCACAAATGTTGTTCATTAATATGCATAAATGTACCCACACATACTGACATGAAAATACAGTGAGATGGTTTTCCAATGAATCAGTGTTTCGTCTTAAGCAGAGCACTGTAACCTTACTCCCCCACTACTGTGACGGGTCTAGCCCTAAATGCAGTACCCTCCTGGCAATCATCAGGCATGTTTCTGTATGTGGATGTGTGGGTTGGTATGAGTTTATGTGTGGGTAGGTTTGTGTGTGCATGCTTTAAAAACCAGGGGTGGGAAATCCTGTTTCTCGATGGCCACTGTTTATATGCGTGTACTTATCTACGCTTTTGGTGTACGTGTGTCTGTTTGTGTGTGTGTGTGTGTCAAATCTCCAGCTCCCTTTAACACACAAGGCAAAGCCTCGCAGTAAAGTCCAATAAGAGTGATGAAAAGAGACAGGGGTGGGACAGAGACACTAGGGAGCAACCATGAGCCTCCCAACACTGTAATTACTTTCTCTTCATCTCTCTCCTCCTTTCCCGCTCACACACTCTCTCCCTTGCTCTCTCACACATTCTCTCTCTCCCTTGCTCTCACACACACACACTGTTTCTGTCTCTCATCCCTCCATTCCCATACCCCTCTCTCTCCACCTCCGCCTCGCTCCACCTATCCCCTGTCTCTGATTACTAACGTTTAATTGACAAGGAGAATTGGCAAACAGACTTTGAACCGCAGCTCCTGAAGAGACCATCTTAGGCCAGACAGAAAGTAGTGAGAAAAATGGCGCCCCGCTTGATTTTTTCTTACGAGGTATTTAATCATGAAATATTTTGAAGGGACACACACTCAGAATCATGAGGAGAATCAAATAGTTCCAGGTTGTAATTAGGGAAACAATGTTGAAGAATGGAGGGTCAGAATGGAGGGTCAGAAAGGCTTGACTTTTCAGTTTTTCATCATTGTAAGCAGACTATGCCTGGCAGCAGCTGGAGCTGTCTGAATTCATGTTGAGCGTGCAGCCTGTCGGACTTTGTTTCGATGTTCAGTTAAAAGTAAATCCCTCCAACTCTCTCCTCCGACCTTACACCCTTGCCTGCCACCTACGGTCCTCCTTTGACAACCGTCTAGTGGTCACCCCCCTCAAGAGCGCCAGAGCCCAACACAAACTCTTCCCCTGTCTGTCTCCCCAATGGTGGAATCACCTCCCCACTTCCATCAGAAACACAGACTGTCTCCTCACCTTCAAGAAAAGGCTCAAAACTCACTTAGAAATATTATGGCACTTAGAAATATCATCTGTTGTTGTTGTTCAGAATTACTTGTTAATCCCCGTGCGGAAAATCACTAGTGTTGCATTATTGTTCGCATCCCACAGGTAGACTAGTGTCGGAGACTCAATTAAAATGTGTAAAATTTGGCTTCTCTTGGCACTTATTGGTTCTCACGATGTATGTTTCATGATCTATAAGCCCGCTATGTTTGGGGTCTATCAAATGCTCAGTGACCGATGCATTTTTGTAAAGCTTATTCATTTAGCTTTAGATAAAATCATCTGCTAAATTAATAAATGTAAAATGTAATGTAATGCTAAACCCCCTTATTCTGGATGCCCTTTTCCTCCCTCTAACACACCACTTTTGGCTTCTGCTCTGTAGCACTTGTATTAGTGTCTCACAAGCCTTTCCCCTGTCTGGCCCCTCAATAGTGGAATCAACTCACAATCAACTGATTGTCTTCCCAATAAAAAAAAAGGCTCAAGACGCACTTGTTCCGGTACTTAGGGTTTACTGGACTAGTTAGTTTCCTCCAAGTTCACAATTATACTTATTGAGGAACTTGTGCCCTTGTTGGTCAGTTGTAATTGATTTATAACGCCTGTACTTGCACATTATTATAACTTTTTTCATACAGGCACACTTTTGCACTTTTTTGCTACTTAACAGCAGTAGTTAGGAACCGGGTGAAAACTATGACCATAACCATTTGGAAAATTATGACTAATATGTCTTTAATTATAAAATCTCAAACTTAATACCGATTTGAATACCGAAAATGTCTGGTATACTTCCATAGCCTTTACTTTTTCAATTAAGTGTAAAATAAAATGACATAAAATGGCTAATCTCTGAAAATAGCATCAAACACACCCTAATTTCATTTTTTTTTTTTTATGTTTGTCAAGAAATCTCAAATATGCATCAGATTATTTTAACGGTGTCTGGCCTACTTCCACACAATTTATAAATTGTTTAAAAAAAATAGTGGCTGTATGGTTATAAGCTTTATGAAAAAATAAAACAATAATAAATAATGCTCACTCTCCAGGAACTATAATTATAGTCACCAGTCAATGGGACTACTTCAACAACCTACATACTTTTTTTCTTCTTTGCTGTCTAAAACCAATGTAAGGACCAATGGTTGAAGTTGGTAAACATGAGAACACTATGGGAAGTTGGGCAGTCGTAAGCACACCCTTACAATTTCCTGAATATCTGTAACTGAATGCTCTTGCGGCTCTTCCCTTGTTAGGATTAGTGACCGATGCTCTTTTGTAAAGCTCTCTCTTGGATAAAAGCCTCTGCTAAATGAATAAATGTAAAATGTCTCCACAGCCTACTCCCCTGCTGCTGTCGACTGTGTCCTCCCTCTCCGCACAGCAGCTCCAGGCTTTCCAGGGGTTATCTGCGCCCACGCCAATGCCACTGTGGGCCACCTTGACTGGGTCAGTGGTCCTGCGGTTATGCTCCTCAGTGGGTCATCTGTCTGTCTGTCTGGATCACTGACCTCTGGGAGTGAGGGACAGAGAGAGAAGGAGAAGGAGAGTAAGAGATGCAGAAACTTGCAGAAATGGCTCAACGTGGAAAGAAAGAGAGAACTGAAAGAGACAGAAAGGGAGGACAGGAAAGAGAGACAAAACAGAAAGGGTAGTAGAGCAAAAGGAGAATAGGGAGGAACAAACGCATCAAAAGGGAGGGAACGGAAGAAAGAAAAGCAGTGATGAATCTGTGTGAAAGGTCAGATCAGGGCAGCAACAGAACACACCCTCCAGTGCCTCAGATTCTGCCAAGTCACCAAACTTCCAAATGTCATACTTTAATCCACCCAGCAGCACTTCTTACGGGGGGCTCCCCTGGACCCCCAGCACAGTGGGGTGGGTGGGAAGCCAGAGCAGAGAAGAAGATGAAAACTGACAGGGGCTGAGCTACTGGAAGACGCTTCGGGTCGGATCTCGGACCCTCACGTCTCTCTCCTGGTCTGTCGCTTGTCAGGAGGTTTCCTTTCTGGACCAGGAACAGAATACAAGGGCACGACACCCAAGACCAGCCAATGATCTCACTGGGTCTTCTTAAATTGTCCAATCACAAGGCTGGTTTGACTGAGACCAAAGTATAGGGGAATAAAGAAATGGCGCCCTTATTCTTTCCCTGCTCCTCTCCTGCATAGATGAAAATAAAGTAACAGTCCCCACAGATGAGTCTTCAAGGTGCACAAGAGAGATAAAGAGAGATAGAGAGAAAGAGAGACAGACAGACAGACAGACAAACACCTCTTCCAGCCCCAAGGAAGGAGGTATAAAGAGAGAGGCCAAGGAAAAAGAGGATGAGAGAAAGAGCAGTCTGATTAATTGAGACAGAGTCGACTGACCGCGAGTCGTGAAGCTGCCAGAGGGGCCTGAGCTCCAGTCACTACTCATTCTCCTCAACCTCCTCTCTGCCTACCTCCAACCCGCATCCTCTTCATCCCCCTCTCCATCCCTCCCTCCTCTCCACACGCTCCCTCACTAACTCATCTTATCCCACTTCCTCCAGTGAAGTGGCGTCCGTCTCGAGGAAGGTTCTGTCCTGGTGAAGGGCTGACACGTGTGAAATGCTTTCATTCTGGCCGAGAAAGCCAATGATATGAATTAAAAAGTTTCAGTTGGTAGGTCTACTGAAATGGCCGGTTGAAATTCAACACAGCATATTAAGATCAGTGTGGTTTAAAAAGGAGTTGAGTGGCTAAGCAGTGAAGGTATATGGTTAGTAATCAGAAGGTCCCTGGTTTCAACCTTGGCTATGCCAACATGACGTTGTGTCCTTGGTAAAGTCACCCAAGGGAAATGTCTCTGTACCTGCTGTAAATCGCACTGGATAAGAGCATCTGCTAAATGTTTAGAGGGGATTATTTGAATGGTTCACCTCTCATCCCCCTCCTGCTTTTATCATTCCTGCCCTCCATCCTTCCTCCGCTCACCTCAATAAGAGGTACCACGATTCATTGAAGACAGCTGACAGGATAGGCTATATTCATCTGTCACCACACAGGCTGTTATTCTCAAATCTTTACTGCACAACCTCATCATTTCATAAAACCTTCCTATGGAAAAGAATAGAATAGCAATAGTATTTCCTACTGTGTGTACACTGTCCATAATGTGACCTCGACTACAGTTATCTTAGTCACTGCCTTCATGAAGTGGGATAGACCAGTTGACCAGATGGGCTGTTGTGTACTGTAGAATGGCTTTGGCAATATTGCAGCTGCATTATGCATGCTCAGTTTATCTCATATAGCCTGCTTTTATTAAACTGAAATCATCTAAAATTAGATTAGATTAGATTCAACTTTAATGTCATTACACAGGTACAAGTACAGGGTAAAAAAATACAGTTAGCATCCAACCAGAAGTGCAAAACAGTTATTACAACAGAATATAATAAATATAAGTATACTCAGAATATACACAGTATGAACAGTATAATCAGAATATACAGGGTATGTAGAGATTCAAGTGATTTAAGACAAATGTACAGCTGTATTGTACAAGATTATACAGTATTAAACAGAATTCACAGAGCATGTATGTACAGTTAGTGCAAATGATTCAATGAGCAGATGTGCAAAATGAACAGATAGTGCAAATAACAACTGAAATGATGCAGGTGGTGCAAAATGAACAAACAGAAATTATAGTGCAAATATAGGGTGGCGGGGGCTCTATGGGGGCCGGGGGTTATATAGGGGGACGGGGGTTATATAGGGGGGCGGGGTCTAGTGCGGGTGGAGTTCAGGAGTGTCACAGTTCTGGGGAAGAAGCTGTTCCTCAGTCTGCTGGTCTTAGACCGGAGACTCCTGAGGCGGGGGGCAGGAGGACAAACAGTTTATGGGCGGGGTGTGAGGATGCTGTGAGCTCTACGCAGACAGCGCTTCCTCTGGATGTCCTCAATGGACGGAAGAATATTCCCAGTGATGCGTTGGGCGGTTTTCACCACCCGCTGCAGTGCCTTGCGCTCTGCGACTGTGCAGTTCCCATCCCACACTGTAACACAGTTTGTTAGGATGCACCCGATCGCACAGAGGTAGAAGTTCACCATGACAGCTGAGGACAGGTGGTGTTTCCTCAGTGTTCTCAAGAAAAAGAGACGCTGGTGAGCCTTCTTGATCAGGCCGGAGCTGTTTGTAATCCAGGACAGGTCATCCGAGACGTGTAATTTTTAGCTGGAGAAACTCTCAATGGCCATCCCGTTGATTTGAATGGGGTCGTGCATGTCTCCCCTCTTCTTCCTGAAGTCCACGATAAGCTCCTTGGTCTTTGTCTAAAATGCAAGTGAAGTCAGTCTTTATCTAAGTTCTGTTTCATCAGACCCCATATTGGGTCATGGGAGAGTCGTGTGGCGCAGTCGGATAGGGTGTACCGTTAGTGATCTGAAGGTCCCTGGTTCAAACCCTGGCTGTGCCAACATGACGTTGTGTTCTTGGGCAAGGCACTTCACCCTACTTGCTTCAGGGGGAATGTCCCTGTACTTGCTGTGAGTTGCTCTGGATAAGAGCGTCTGCTAAGTGACTAAATGTAAACAAACAATAGGCTCTGAAGCCAATGCACACACTGCACACACATGCACACCTCAACCATGTCATCGCATGCCATGGGTCTCCATTGAAGGTACTTGCTGTTGGAATGCTAGCGCCCCCATGGCCGCCTCTCGTTCACCAGTTTCCCTTCCTCGTCTTGATGCGGGTGTGCTGCGCTCCAGCTAAGACTAGCATCCATCCATCCCAAGTGATTTAATTTAATCCTCTTTTCCTTTTTCAAGACACGCATAGTAATCTTCCCTTCCGCCAAAATGTGTGCTTAGCTGGGGAATTAATATTTATTTACTTTATTTGAAAAAATAAAAATAAAACCACTATCAGCACCTCACTGCTGGAATAGAACTGTTAATTACCAGACACTAATTTGGCTTTTTAATGGAGTGTTAGTTCCGGGCAATTTCAAGCACTTGAGCTTGCGAGGAGTGCTGGATGCTGTTAAGTGTGCAGCATGGAAACTGCCCCCCAGGGCTCCCCTCTACCGCTGTCTCCCCTTCACCGCTGTCTCCCTGGCTGGCTGTGCATTCAGACTCCACCCCCTCCGCCAGGGGTGGACTGGGACCAAAATTCAGCCCTGGCATTTTCTGTCCAGACCAGTACACTACATCACCCAACCTTTTTATCACCGTGGACCAGTCGACCGCGGGGGGGGGGGGGGGGGGGGGGGGGGGGGAAGAGTCCACTGTAGTCTGATGCCAGCTAGCCAGCGATTCCCAAAGACATCAGTTTTTTGCTTGTTTTTCGAACTTGTGGGCTAAATTTTTGACGCACAAGTGACCGACATTTAACCGAGAGCATCCGGTAATTTTTTAAAATAAAAGATTGTTATAAATTATCGTATTTCTTCGGCGGCCCACATTGGGTCAACGGCCCACCGGGATGATGCCCGGTATGCCAGATGGCCAGTCCACCCCTGCCCTCCGCCCCACCCCACATTACCACACAGCAGGGGAGAGAGAACCAGCTTGCCTTGGTCCCTGGTCACCCCATCAAGCTCTTTACTCCGCCTGTCCCCTCTCTCTCTCTCTTTCTTTTTCCTTCCCAATGCTCTCTCCCTCGCTCCGACACACACACAGACCAGTACGAGCGCGTGTACGCATGTGCTCAGTCTCTGTCTCTCGTCATCAGAGCTGAGGACAGGTCTTTTGATGATGGGCCGTTTAGGCAGCTCCACCACGGTGACAACAAACCGCGCTGGGTTCTGCTTAACATGGAGCCACTTTAACGCAACAGTCACCTCCAAGCCGAGCTCCCACAATCATCCCCTCTCCGTCGCCCTCTCTTGCTCTCTCCCGCTTTCTCCGTCTCTCCTGCACTCCCTCCCTCCAACTCCCTTTGCCTGTCAAGTAAAGTGGCAGTCAGCTTACCCGGCAGAGAGGAGAGAGGGAGAAGGAGAAATGGAGCATGTGAGATAGAGTGAAAAGGGTGAAAAGGAAGAGTGATGGTGAAGGAGAGACAAACACAGAGGGAGGGATGAACAAAGGAAGCAATAAAGAGAGATGGAGAGATAAGGAGGAGGAGGTGGAAGACGAAAGAGGGAGGAGGAGGTTGAGGTTACTCAAGCTGAGTAACTACACTACATGAAATGGAAACATTGGCGTTAAGCACCAGGGCTGTGAGAGAAGAAACTGTTAGCACTTGTAGGCTGCACTGGTGCAAGTGAGTCATCTTCTCTCCAAGTTGTTTATACACATCACAGCAAGATATCTTCAGTGGCTGTATTCAAGCCTAGGAGAATACCCACTGATTGTCAGACACTTTTGCACCTCTGTTGACTGATTTGAAGAATTAGAACCTTGTTTCCCTCGAGTTTAGTTGACCCGTGGCCTTCGTAGATGCATGTATGTGTGTGTGTATGCGGTGCTACTTTGCAAGCGTGTCTGTAGTCATGGGTGCGTGTAATGATGTGCAGGGCTTCATCACATTGAAAAAAGCCCTTCCTCCCCTGCCCTTCCTGCAGAGCTGACGAAGGAAGTGGAGGGGAGCAAGGGGGGTTGGGAGGGAGGGAACGCTCCCTGGGGTTGATGGGGCGATCAGACGCCTTCTCGGGAGGCCAAGGGGGGAAAGGCATGGAGATTAGGAAGCATCCAGGCATAATCACACCTGCTGAAGCATACCTTACAGTCCAGTATAATAAGAGAGTCAGAGAGAGAGAGAGAGACAAAGGGAGAGAGAGACAAAGAGAGCGATAAAGACAGTGAGAGACAGAGAGAGGGAGCGACAAAGGGAGAGAGAGAGGGAGAGAGACAAATAGAGAGATAAAGAGAAAGAGAGAGAGAAACAAAGACATACATACAAAGACAGAAGTGGGACAGAGAGAGAGAGAGGGACACACACACAGAAAGAAAGATAGCGAGAGCCTGGGCTGGAGGTGTCTCATTACAAGGCTGTTCCCCTCACTCCCAGAGTTTCAGAAGTAGTAGATCCAGTTACTGCCTAATGGGCCCTCACAGGCAGACCTGGACCCCCTTCCTGCCACCAGGGGATGAAGATATGCTGGAGGTGAGAGGGTCTGTTGGCAGGGTGAGGTGATCCATACAAAAGTTGTACCCTTAAGTCTTTCCTACGCCAATCTTCATGTCTGGCCTGGATCTAAATGATAGTGGTTAGTCTGTGTGTGTGTGTGTGGGTGTGTGTGTGTGTGTGTGGGTGTGTGTACACCTCAGTGTAAAAGTCACAGGGGTGTGTGTGCCGCACGTGTGCGAATTGTTATTTCATGCCTGTGTGCAGTAAACACTATATTTAGCTAGTCTTGATGTCAACCATCCCAATGTGGAGTCTCTCCCTCTTCTCCCTCCCACCGCTCTCATGGCATGATCTGAGCCCCTCTCCACACCGCTGCACAAACTCTCTCCCCACGATCATCAAAATTTCTCTTTCGAGTACTTCTCCTCTCCCCATCTTTTCGCCTCTCGTAGTTTGTGCTTGTAATTTTTTTCTCTCTTGTTCTCTTTGACTCGTTCATTTACATGACAATTAGTCATTTAACAGATGCTCTTATACAGAACGATTTACAGCAAGTACAAGGATATTCCCTCTGAGGCAAGTACACTGTAAACCCGAACTTGTTGTTTCAACTTAAAAATTCAAGTGTCCATGCTGCCTTGAAATTTTATGTCAGCAACTAAGACAATAAGTTAACTTAAATAGATATTTCTAGTTGACTCAACTCCATCTTCAGTCCATATTACTTGAAACCTTTAGTTGACATAACTTTACCTTGAGTCAAAACTACTTAAATGTATTAGTTGATTAAACTTAAATAGCAGTATAAGTAACATACATTTTCTTGTTGATGTAACTACAAAACTAGTGAGATGTACTTACATTTATGAACTGATTGAATACAAACGCCAATCAAGATGACATAAATTTCAAAGTTGATTTAACTGCAATACTAGTGAGTTGTACTTACATTTATGAACTTATTGAATATAAACCTCAATCAAGTTTACATATATGTACAAGTTAATTTAACTGATGTACTAGTTATTTGCACTTACCAATATCTTAAATACCAATATCTTAAATACTCTGACAAAATACTGACAATATTAAGATCTACTTACATTTCTAAGTGGATAATATTTCTCTTTTTAACCTGTAAAAACATTGCTCAATACATATTATCTGCATACATCACATTTCATTACGTAAAAATATTCTTTTTCAAAAGAGTAAATGACGAGCCTTTACACCAGAGATTTTGGTAGTGACAGACCAACAGTTTTATTGTAGGCCTACTTTCTTTTCTTTTTTTTTACTGAAGATGAAATCTTCACATATAAAAAAAAAAAAAAAAACAGTAACAAGTTACAACTGTACCGACATGTCATCAAAATAACAAATCTGGACTGTTGAGGATTTTTACAGCCCTTTTCAGTATATATTATTTTGTTACCAATTATATTATGCACACATATTCGCAAAATACTTGTTATTTTAATTTAATTTAGGTATCAATCCTAAAATGTGTGGACCCATGTGTGTGGACCCATCTTTTAAGTAGTGGGGGAGCCCCATTAAAACAACTGCCCTTTGCCTTTGGTTGGAACCCTGTAAAAATAATAAACATACAGATGGGATGTATTAGACCAGAAATCAGAATATAATTCTAAGTGATGTTATATATTCTACTTAAGTCTTCATACTTGTTTCAGTTCAGAAATAGTCAATATGTTCGGAAAAGATGGCTAGTTCTAGCTCAAAATGTGAGTCTACAAGAGGTTTTGAAACTATTGCCCTATGATCTGTAACATATGGGAAGGTTATGGACTAGATAGATAGACAAGAAAAATGGATTAGGTAGATTTAATTGGCTTTGTGTGAACAGATTTATATCAACTCACGTACGTCAATGTCCAGAGTCCTCAAAAGGCTGTTCAGCTCCACCAGACCCATCCTGGCCCTGTACAGCCCAAGGAACCTCAGTAGATACTTGTCAAGGCCAGCGAAGAGGGAGTCTTTCAGGTCAACAGACGTAAGGCAAGCAAACTCTGCTTCAATCTGGTAGGCAGAAAAAAGCAAAGGAACACAAGCGTTTGGCTGTAAATTCAATTACTTTACTGTTGTTGCAGATTTTTAAATTTTTTATCAATGCATTCTTTATACAAAATTATTCATGACTGATATTAACCATTCTTAAATACATTATTTAGCAAATCTTAAGCAATTTCAAATCTGATCTACCTAACCGCATCTGAATTAGAAAAATACATGTACCTGACGTTCAGAGAACAGTGCCGGCCATCTTTCTCTGACATCCGCCACAGGTGGCTCATCCTCCACAATTTATTTTCTCCATGAAAAGAAACTCCATGTTGTCTCAAGTGGTTTTTCAGAGATTGTTGTGATCGGAAAACTAGATGAGTCACTGTAGATACAGGGCAATGGACAGTTTCTTCTAAAAATGTCCATGGACAGCTCTATAATGTTCAATTATTCTTCTACGATTTGCTGAGAAGTAGGTACAATACATACAAATCCACCGCATTTACGTTTTCATTCAAAACATGTAGACCTGGAAAAAGAAATAAAAGATAATTAGGAAAGATATTTGATTTTAATAAGCCTTTTATATATTCACCGTGGTCCACATAACATAACAATTCACGGTAGCACACAGAAGCCTGAACAGCAGCCAATATCAGCAGCCCTGTTGGTAGGGAGGACAAACGTTCCGCTCTCAATGTAATCAAACGGAGAGTTCCAGGCGTCAACAAAGGCAAAAACGAACTTTTTGCTAATTTCAAACTGTGATTGAAAACACATTTGTGAGATTTAAGGTACAATAAGATGTACGCTGATATTATTAGTACCTCTATTTTCAAAAACTGTAGTAAATACTTGCTGTTTGGACGAGTCGTTAATGTAATTAGCCTCTGTTGGACGACATATACGACGAAGGTGTGTGATACATCCGTTAACAATCATTAAAATTATAAATGTGCCTCACATAACTGAATATTTTATGATTTATTGTGAATTAATATTACTAGTAAACAATTCGTGGGTAAAAGTGTCCTTATATATAGGCAGTTTTAAGCCAGTGAAGCTCAGTGTAACGCTATACGCAAAACTGTTTGCTAACACTTAGAATCCTACAGCTGTTTAGGAAGCTAAACAACCACAGTAAAATCTCGGCACTCCCCTCACTAAAATCAATATTCCCAGATGAGTTTTTCCATTGGTGGGCCAACCTGCCACTCAAATTGTAGCCAATACCTGTCTGAATACGATCCCGTATGTGGCAATGGGGTTTTCCCATTTTAAGACGTCTGTAATTGGCTGAGAGCCCTTTGTACCATCGGCTACTAGCCTGAACATCAATGCCACAGCTGCAATTTGATATCGTCATGTACATGAAAGTCTCCTCTACAAGACTGTGAAATGGCTCCAAATTCTGAGATGGGGTATTTTTTTAAATCGACCTTATGTCTGAGGAGTGCCATTGTTTTGGAGCTAAATTCTGAGCTTTAGTAAACTCCATGCTCTATGTAGCTTGTTAGCGCCACAACAAGCATTCATCTCCCTGCTTCACTAACAAAATATGGACGAATGTGTCTTGTGTTCGCCCATTTAATCCGATCGACTTCATAATCTGTTAACATATAGTGTAAACATACACCTACGAATATGTGATCTTGAATATACATAAAGATATTGAAAAAAAAACCCAAGCGTTCAAATGTTCTCCTCAGTAAATTTACAGAAGCTAGAAACTTCGAGCTGCAGCAGCCTGTCCCAGTGACAGGTGGGGGGAGGGAAACACTTTTTAGCGGCAAACTTTCTTTAGGTAACACATTTATCAAATTCTACAGCATGTTGACAACCTATATCTTGTGTCTTAAAACAGACACATTTTTAACCTTAGAAACATGTACTGTTGCTCCCATCACTGCAGTTACAAACTCAAACGTGAAACTACATAAGTGTTTAAGATGCCAAAACGACCACAGTGAAATCTTGGCACTCCCCTCACTAAAATTAATATTCCCGGATGAGTTTTTCAGTTAGTAAGACAACCTACCACTCAAATTGTAGCCAACACCTGTGTGAATATCATCCTGTATGTGGCAATGAAGTTTTCCCCTTTTAAGACTTCTGTATTAGGCTGAGAGCCCTTTGTACTGTCTGCTACTAGTCTGAACATCAATGCCACAGCTCCAATTTGATATAGTCATGTACATGAGAGTCTCCTCTACAAGACTGTGCAGTGGCTCCAAATTCTGAGATGGGGTATTTTTTTAAATCGACCTTTTGTCTGAGGAGTGCCCTTGTTTTGGACCTAAATGCAAGCAAACTGTAGCAGTTACAAACACAAACATGGAACTCGAGATGCCAAAACGACCACAGTGAAATCTCGGCACTCCTCTCACTAAAATTAATATTCCCAAATGAGTTTTTCAGTTAGTAAGACAACCTGCATCTCTAATTGTAGCCAACACCTGTGTGAATATCATCCTGTATGTGGCAATGAGGTTTTCCCCTCTTAAGACTTCTGTATTAGGCTGAGAGCCCTTTGTACTGTCTGCTACTAGCCTGAACATCAATGCCACAGCTGCAATTTGATATCGTCATGTACATGAAAGTCTCCTCTACAAGACTGTGAAATGGCTCCAAATTCTGAGATGGGGTATTTTTTTAAATCGACCTTATGTCTGAGGAGTGCCATTGTTAAGCACTCCCAGCACTGCAGTTACAAACACAAACATGGAACTCGAAATGCCAAACGACCACAGTGAAATCTCGGCACTCCCCTCACTAAAATTTATATTCCCAGATGAGTTTTTCAATTAATGACACGAACTATCACTCAAATTGTAGCCAATCCCTGTCTGAATACCGCCATGTATGTGGCATTGAGGTTTTAACAGTTTAAGACGTCTGGATTTAGCCGAGTCGTCTTTACATAGTTGGCAAATAACCTAAACTTCAATTCCACAACGTTAACTTGATATGAATCTGTTCAGGAAAGTCTCTTCTACAAGACTGTGAAAACCGCTAACGTTTTCCAGTTGTGACTTTTGAGATATTTTAATTTAAACCCGCTCTACAACGGAATTCCGACTCAGTTTTTTTGAGCTCCAGGGACACCTGATAAAAAAATACAATGTTTGGCGTGGCGCGCGTTTTATAACTGTTAATTTGATGTGTTACTATCGTATTTAAGACTAGATATTTAACAAACAAGACCTTTGTTAACGTAACTGTATACAGATCTATCCTGTACCGCCTAACTAAGTAGATTGTGTAAATGAACTACATCTAAAGTCGCTGTCGTGAAAGTAGCCTCTTTTCCACAGCTGATTAACGGAAGTAGCTTCGAGGTAAATTTCAAAACCTTTCAAAACTTCTAAATTTCGCAAATGTTGTTGATATTATTGTGCATACGTATTTTAGTATAGTTAATATGTAATTTAATTACATAATTTCCCCAGGAATAACTATTAAAACGTATTTAGGAAAAAACGCTCAAACGGGTTTGTCCTCCCTACTGTTGGTAAATGTGCCCGTAACGTTCACATCAGACTATGCCCGTCCAGCAGTGGTTTAAATCAGGGGTGTCCAAACCTGGTCCTCGAGGGCCGCTGTCCTGACGGTTTTAGATGTTTCCCTGCTCTAGCACACCTCCACAGAGCTTGATAACGACGCTTCATTAGAATCAGGTGTGCCAGGGCAGGGAAACATCTAAAACCTTCAGGACAGCGGCCCTCGAGGACCAGGATTGGACACCCCTGGCATAGCCTATTCATTCAAACAGGTAGCAAGGAAAAGCTATCGTTTAGTTCACAAATGGCACTAAGGAAATTGACTATTTTAAAAATTACAATATGATGCGGTTGTTATCAACCCATGATTAAAATCAGCTCTGGCATCACAGACTGGAGCGGAGACGTTGTTTCTGGTGTTTGAACTAACAGGCGACGAGGGCGCTGTGTGTAGGCCACATTCCGGCAGCCATTTTAACGGCTTTTAACGCCAACGGTGCCAACGTCATTTTTGATTATTTTTTTTGGCACCAGTGACAATGAAAAGTACAACTTTCGATATAAATTAATGTCATTACACTCGATAATTACTGTGCTGTCGAACACAGCACAGTAAATATCGAGTGTAATGACTTTACACTTCAACAGTTTAAGTAGGCTAGTAAGTGGCTAAAAACTCTGCTCAGTGTATAGCTTGCATTTCTTTTCAGTTAAGTTTACAATTAACGAGTATCACGGAATACCAAACACATTAAAAGTTTCAGAAGTATTACATGTATGTTTATATAAGAATTTGCACTCACCTTCTGTCGAGTAAAAGAGTCCGCTCAGTCAGGTATCTCATTTTCACTGCGCAGAAAAATGGCGGCAGTGCCTTCCCGCTCCCGGTGGACTCGCAAGTCGTACCACGTGACTCTCAGCGTACAACGTGATGACGCATAAACACCAATTTTAGCCTGGTTTTTCAACTCAACTAGGACTTTCTAGCTAACATAACATTGATTTTCAATTTGGTTAACTTCCATGTAGTTGAGGCGCTGTCAATTGATTATTTGTAGTTATATCAACTTTCTACACACACCCATGTCATATTGACAAGAAAACATTTGTTAAGATAACAAAAAAGCGAAATCCGGGTTTACAGTGTAGGGTGAAGTGCCTTGCCCAAGGACACAAAGTCATTTGGCATTACCGAACCGGCAACCTTCTGATTAATAGCCTGATTCCCTAACCGCTCAGCCACCTGACTCCCTCTGTGACTCGTTTGTTTCTCGGTCACGCTCTCTGATGTACATGTGTTTATCTGATTAGTGTCAGGCCCAGGGACAGCTCACAACAAGGAAGTCTGAGTTTAAGCCAAATTGTTTATTTACCACAGCAATCCTTTGAAGTTCTTTTGGCAAGGCAAGTTTATTTATATAGCACATTTCGTACATAGCGGTCATTCAAAGTGCTTCACACTGTTGTGTTCCGGTCAAAAGTGACCGATTTACATGTTTTCTCTCTAAAAAAAAATTGTGAATTAATTCTGATTGCCATGAGATTCCATGACTTTGTTCACACAGGGTATCTAAACAGCCAAGATAATTTTTTAAGAATTTCAAAAAAATCTGGGTGTTTTATTTAACTTTGTTACACCCATGATGTTCCCGGTCAAAAATGACCGGTCATTCAAATGAATGGTTAAGACAAAAAAATATATATAATATTTTGTCCAGGCACACACCCATTCAACAGGTGGACACACTTACACTCCCAGCCCCCAAAATGCACAAACATACTAGATACACACACATTACTCCCCTTCTTGGCTTCCATTGCTACCCCCTCGAGACCCTTGCCCAAATAGAATCTTTCACCCATGGGAACCACACCCAGATAGAATCTTTCACCCATGGGAACCATGCCCAAATAAAAATTTTCACCCACAGGAACCAAACCTGTTGGATTTGCTTATAATTCATGCTATGGCAGCACGATGACCAAACGCTATTCTGTATGTGAGGATATTGATCACATCTTTGACCGTGGCACTGAGGAGTGTCAGTGGGGAGTTTTAAAATGGGAGTTTGTCCATCACCACCTGAGAGGAGAGGTCGACTGTCGACAGAAAATGTCATCAGGATGACCCCAGGGCCAACCAGATAGGCCATGGGTGTCCAATCCAGGTCCTAGAAGGCTACTGTCCTGAAGGTTTTCGATGTTTCCCTGCTCCAGCACCTGATTCTAATGAATGGACTGTTATCAAGCTATGTGGAAGCCTAGATAATGACCTTTCATTTGAATCAGATGTGCTGGAGCAGGGAAACATCTAAAACCTTCAGGACAGTGGCCCTTGAGGACCAGGATTGGACACCCATGAGATAGGCCATCTCCCGGGTTGATGACATCAAATCCTGCTTGGAACTGTTCAGAGTCCATTGAAATTATATTAATGTCCTTGTAAGATCTTTATACAAAGTAGTCTATCATAAATACAACAATATTTGACATCTGGATACTTGTTATATTCAAAATAATCCATAATTCCGCTGTTTTCACTCAAAAATTAGTTGCATTTGCTTAGATCAATGAGGCCTAGAGACCATAAAGGGCAAACAGAAGTTAAAAACTTGTAATATTAACAAGAACTTAAATTGCTTAAAACATCTAACACAACATTAGTTGATAATATATGTATTATTATGGAATTATAATCAGCTATAATGAGGCGGTCACTTTTGACCGGGAACACAAAAGTAGTGACAACAAACGAACACAACAGGAGGGTTAAAAGAATAAAAATATATAGAACATTTAAAAATAGAAATAACAATTTACATCAAAAGTATATTCTATTAGCATATCTATAATGCACTGAGGTCATAGGCCATTGAGTGATTTATGGCAGTGTTTTAAAATAAATTCTAAGTGCAACTGGAAGGCAGTGCAAGGACCTGAGGACTGGTGTGATGTGTTCATGTTTTCAGGTTCTGCTCAGAAACCTGGCAGCAGCGTTCTGTACGAGCTGCAGCTGTCTTATGGTCTTTTTAGGAAGACCAGTGAGGAATCCATTACAATAGTCCACCCAGCTGGTGATAAAAGCATGAACAACTTTCTCTAAGTCTTGACTGGAGACAAAGCATCTAATTCTAGAAATATCTTTAGATGGTAATATGCTGATTTAGTTACTGTCTTTACATGGGTACTGAAAAGTCTGACTCGCACCAAGATTTCTGACTTGATTTGTAGTTGTCTGACCCCTAAAGCGAAGGTACATGTTCACTTTGAAAAGTTCATCTTTGTTTCCAAACGCAATGATTTCAGTTTAGTCTTTGTTTAACTGAAGGAAGTTTTGACACAGGGAGTCAATGGGGCTATAGTCATTAGCTGAAAGGGCTAGGTAAATCTCGGTGTCATCTGCATAGCTGTGATATGTAATTGGGTTCTTTCTCATTATTTGACTCAGTGGCAGCATATATAGGTTGAACAGGAGGGGTGCAATAATTGAAAGTTGAGGGACTCCGCATGTCATGGGTGTCCACTCAGACTTATGGTCACCGATACTAACATAATAACCTCTCCCTTCTAAGTATGACCTGAACCATTTAAGCACCATCCCAGAAAGCCCAACCCAATTTTCCAGCCTGTCAAGAAGAATGTTGTGATCAACAGTGTCAAACGCAGCACTGAGGTCATGTAGAACCAGTACTGATAATTTACCTGAATCTGTGTTAAGGCGAATATCATTTATTATCTTTATGAGCGCTGTCTCTGTGCTGTGATGCGGTTGGAAGCCAGATTGAAAGTTGTCAAAGTATCCATTTAAGTTTAAGAACTTATTTAGCTGATTGGAAAGAACTTTTTCAATGATCTTGCATATGAAAGGAAGATTTGAGATAGGCCTGTAGTTGCTCAATATGGTGTTATTCAAATTGCTCTTTTTCAGGAGGGGCTTGACAACTGCAGTTTTCAGGGATTTTGGAAAATGCTTCTAAACAGTTAAACACACTTTTGAAAAAAGATGTGGGAAGTGTGTCATGGGTAGTGTACCATGTCAAGGTACTGTACTGTTTCTTTTAAGATTTTACCATCAATTTATTTAAAAACAGACATAATAGTTGCTTTCTGATGTTGTAATCTGGTGTGTTTTACTCTAGTGCAGTTCAAGGAAGAGCTGATCACCTTTCTGATGTTATACATTTTCTCAGAAAAGAAGGAAGCAAACTCACAGCATTTGCTGTCTGAGAGCATTTCACTGGGAATCAGACTTGAGGGGTTCATTAGTCTCTACAGTAGCAAAAAGTGTGCGGGTGTTGTTTAAGTTTTTGTTTATAATATTTGAGAAGAAGGTTTGTCTAGCTTTGCCTAGTTCCATATCGAAAGCATGAAGAATATCTTCATAGATGTTATAATGGATTTCAAGTTTTGTCTTTGTAGTTGTATCCCTGTGGCTAATGTTTCTGATAGTAGAGTCACCCACTATCAGAGTCCTGGGCTTGGCTGCTCTCTGAGCTGAGTGCCACTGACTGTTCAGCCTTGAGCGGCAGTTAGCATCGGTGTTAGCTGCTGGTTGATTCGATCTGTGTCCGATCATGTTTGGGGATTTCTCACCCACATTCAATATGCCTGAAGATTCTTCACCCACATTGATTAACACTTCAAATCTATTCTGCAGATGAGTTGGCGGTGGTAGGGAGCTATTCTTTGGGGTAGAGGATGCTACTGCATTGATACCTGATACTCGTGACAATCTGATTCTTCGAGTGCCTTTGGGTCTCGCTCCCTGTGTGTGCCATCGATTAATATGTTGATCAATTTTGGCACTCAGTATGGTCTGTTTAGGGGCATTAGATTAATGGGGCTCACTGACTGTGTGCTGAGGATGTCCATGATGAAGCTTTGTTGTGTGTTCCTTCTGGTTTGGTAATCCTGTGAGTAAGTTTGTTTCAAGAACAGCAATCCTTTTTAAAAGTCTGTGGCAGTTTGTGCAGTTCAGTCAAGACACTCACATGATTGATTTGATAATAAATGATGATTTATTGATAACCATGGCATGGCAATAGGTTTGACTTTGGCGGAGTGGAATGTCTAAAAGGGGAGCGCTCCCTACTGCCTCGAAGCGATACATACGTGCATACGTATATGACAAGAGGCATGGAGCAATAGAGATATAATCCCCCTGATAGACAGACAGACATACATACATATAGACAGACAGACAACAGGGAGAGAAAGGGGATGGTGGTGGGCGGCAGCAACACTGATCATTAGACAGTCGGGGTGAGTGTTTGAATATCCGCGCAGCCTTTGAATGCTGTCTTCCTGGACGAGGCCCAATGGGCTTGCACTAGCTGAGTCAGGGGGTGTTCATGAGTGATGACGTGTACTGCTAGTGCATGTGAGGGAATGAGGGATGACGTGTACTGAGGTGTGTAAATGAATGATGATGTATACTAAGCGTGTGAATGAGTGATGACGTGGGCAGTCCGAGTTTCACGACAGAACTGGCTCCGCCCATTAGCTAGATTCTTCAACCAGAGGAGGCATATTATTTCTAATCCTTTTGGATGTAGGCAGCTATGTTTCCCTTCTCTGGAGTGTAAGCTAACAGCTACAGTCAGTAGGAGGCAGTAGGAACAGACAGCAACCGCGTTCCTAGGAACATAAACTTCACCATTTACATTTAACAGACGCCCTTATCCAGAGCAACTTACAGCAAATACAGGAACAATACACCTGAGGCAAGGATGGTGAAGTGCCTTGCCCAAGGACACAGCGTCATGTAGCCACAGCCGGCAACCAAACTCGTAACCTTCCAATCACCAGCCCAACGCCTTCACCGCTGAGCCACGTGACTCTCCTACCATATCTTGCCACCATACCACCCCTCACCTCAAATCTTGCACACAAAAAAAACATGAAAAGCGAATTAAGACATCACGGAAACTAAAACGAGGATGCAGCAAGTCTGACTGGTCTTGAACCTGGCTGGTATCCAAAGTCATCCCCCCACCCCCTTCCCCCCAAGCTCTTATCTCAACCTCCCAGCCCACTGCCAGTAGTTGCAATTAGCATTTGATGGCATTAGCGTGGCGGCAGGGTAGCAGTGAGGCTGGGGTCGAGTCTATTTGAGGACTGTGTGATGGATTAGATGGAGGAGGCAGAGAGAGCCTCTATCACTGTGATTAAAGTCCACATCTGGGGCTCTTTATGACTCGGGGAATGACTCACTCCTCACACGCACGCATGCTCACACACATCCGCAAACACACCAGCAAGCACTTAACCTGTCTCCTTGCCCTCTGACTCTTACACGGATGTGAGAAGGATTGATGCTGCCGCTGACGTGTGTGAGCGCGCGCACATGTGGAAGAAACACTCGCGGACAAGGCCAGTCGACACGCGCAGACACAATCGGACGACACATGTGTCGTGGACAGACGTCGAGATGGAGGGGAGGAGGGTACAGTAAGATACTTAGAGAGGTAAACAGCGGGCCTACAAACACACACCAAAGTTATCAGGATTGGCCAGAAATTAAACTCACCTATAATGTAGCCTCTTGGATTAGGCGTTGATGTTTCACAACGCAAGCTTGCACAGAAAATACGTTCACACATTGTTCGATATTTGCTATTGTGCTGAAAAGTAAAAAGGGTTGTTAATGTCAACACAGGTTTCAGAGGCATGATGAAATAATGGTTTGTTTTAAAGGAATTCACTTTCTGTTTCGAAAACACAGAGGCTGGCTCTTACAAAGGAGCTGTTGGAACATGACAGTAACACCAGATAAGATGACTTGAGCCAGTGGAGTTCATTGTTTGGTGTGAGGACTGGGTTGCAGGTGAGCGTGAAGGAATCAAGGAGATGCATGAGGAGATGCATGAGGAAAAAAGAGAGAAAAGGAGAAAGAGGTTAACATTCGAAGCCCCAAATTTTGAACTGTGGTTGTTGACCTTCAAACTCAATCATCCTCCTTCATGCTTTCTGGACCCAGTCTACTTTCTCATGGAATCTCTCCACATCTCCCTTTTCTAAAAGCTTTTTCTTTCTACTCCTGTTCCTCCTCTTTCTTTTCCAGAGAGAACAATTAATCTAAAGATGAACAGAGGAGGTTCAAAAAGAAAGATCGCTTTCACACCTGGAGGGAAAATTGTCCTCTTTCTAATTTAAGAAGGTACGAGCAAACCCGGATGCATCTGCCGAAATCACACTTCCGGCTTCCTGTTGCCTTGGCTTCCTGCCTTTCCTCCAGTGATTTTCTCCTCTGTCGATGAGTCAGAGGTAGACGGCAGAACTATCTCCTGTTCAGCACATGCTGGTTTATATGAATTCATTTTGGTGGTCTAGTAATACCAGCATAAGAGCACAGTTGTCATTTTTATTTCTCAAGATATTTGTAAAAATCTGCAGAAAGAAGTGTCATGGTCAGGGCTGGAAAGCCGGGCCTCCTGGGTAATGTAGGACTATTGCATTGTCTGAGGTAATAGAGGAACAAAGCACCTTCTGTCATAAAGGAGTTTGATGACTTTGTAGTGAGAGGGTGAATTCCCCAGATGAAGAGTGGTACCGTTATAGGATGACACGTCTGATGTAGATAGGCTACAGCTAGCAAGTGAAATGACGAGACTGGATAAAAGATCACAGCTGATCTGCATACACATACTTATATCATGGTCTGAGTGAATACTCAATTATGATTGGCTGCAGGGGTGCACATTATCAGGCAGATATATAAGACACCTATGAAGTCGTTCCAGCACGACTGTCTTCTATCCGTGTGTGTGGGTGTGTGTGTGTGGGGGGGGGGGGGGGTCAGATAGCTCAACGGTTAAGGTGTTGGCCTTGTGATCGGAAGGTTGTGAGATCAAGCCCTGGCTGTGGCTATGTGACATTGTGTCCTTGGGCAAGGCACTTTACCCTACTTGCCTCAGGGAAAAATCTCCCTGTATTTACTGTAAGTCGCTTTGGATAAAAGCGTCTGCTAAAAGAATAAATGAAAATGTAAATGTCTGTTCACCGTTCTAAATGATTGCCTATGCTACAGTGTATGAACCTGTACAAAGTGTCCATAAGTGAACATGACGCAGTCACAGCCTGCCTTTTCAAGTTCGAAAGACTTTATCAAGCTTACATACAATTACAAAGAGTTCAATATTTATATAGTTGCATATCTCCGTCATGTTTTTCTCAATGTATGTGGATGAACTCTGTTATACAGTTGAATAATCACGTTGAGGGTCTTCAAAACACTGTTGAAACCTTACATAACCCCTCCATCCTCAACCTCCCTCCCTCCCTCATCTTTTTCTGTCCCATCACCTCCTCCGTCTTCCTCCCCCATCTCCTGTCCTTTCTCCCCTCCGCTCACGTCTACAGCTTGATGGAGCCACATGCTGATTCTGACAGTGGTTCCTCAGAGCTGTACGTGTGTGTGTGTGTGTGTGTGTGGGGGGGGGGGGAGGCAGGAGAAAAGGTGCTCTGTGGGGCGGTGGGTTTTGAATTTAGTCGTCCAATCCTGGTCACGTTGTTTTTGTTGCCGTGCTGTAATCCTTCTGAGGGTTGAGGTAATCCTCCTTTTCAGAGATCAGGGGAGCAGCGTCCTCAGTGCTCCCAACCTGTCAGAGACACAGGCTGGCCGGGGAAGGCAGGGAGAACAGGGTTCCTGCAGACTCAATGACAGAGATAATACACAATGATATCGAACCTTACCAGAACTCCTGTTATCGCCACAGCGTCATGTCTCGATTTTGTACAGTTAAAGGGAAGAGGGATACGTTCTCGATAAAAGTATTTTAGCACCAATTGTACTGAAGACACAGACTGATACACATTCCTCTAAGCTTCACAATGATTTGGCATCTGTTTTGTCCCATGCTGTGATTAATTGGTAAGACATTCTGGCGGTTACAATAAAGAAGATGTCTTCATTCGCCATATCTTTGCATGCAAGAACCATTTGCATGTGAGAAGGTGCTAATGATCTTTTTTTTGTGAGAGCCAAATTGCTTTGTGTATGTCATAGTGTGTGTGTGTGTAATGGTGTGCATACTCTCTGTGTGTTATGGTGTGTATATAATGGTGTGTGTCTAATGGTGTGTGTACTGAGGATGTGTGTGTGCCATTAACACCTTTATCTTCAGGTGTGCCACACACAGAAAGGAGCCCGGTTCCTCAGTATAAGTGTGATTGTGTGAGTCCTGAAATGAGTTTGCTGTACCCAGAGAGGACTGGGAGGCTGAGTGGGAGACCAGGCAGAGAGAGGAGTCATTTGTCCTGGGTCTGACTGTGCTCTCAGGGCATTGTTAGATGGAGAGGGGACATTAGTCGCTCTGACACCTTGCTCTGATTTCCATGTCAGATAGTCACACACACGCACGCACGCACACACCACATATACATCCACGCGCGCGCACACGCTCGTGCATCCACACACCGCATCCAAACACACACGCATGCACCCACACTACACGCACACCCACACACCTCAAATCCCCAATCGACTCAAACAGACACACATACACACAGACACACACACCCGCGTGTACGCTCGCAAACACACCCCATTTATACGTGAGCTCACTGTGCCATCCGTGCACATACTGGACAGATGTTCCATAGACCAAAGAACACTGTCGTCTAAACACAACAGTGTTTAAATGGGAAATGTGTCCAAATAATATATTCAGTGTTTATTCCACCCTATGGCAACTCTCATTAAGATTCCACCTACTTCAATTCTGTAATCAATCATAGTTGTGACTGCATGTCTGACAATGCTGCTTACTTAATGGGAAAAATAATGGAAGCCAGCATTGCCGCTCTATCTATCTATATATACAGTAGGTATAACTCTCTTTGTCTCTCTACTGAATCTCTTGCTCTCTCTCCCTTTCTTGTTCCCTCTCCTCTCTCCAAACCTCCTCTCTTTCTCATTCTCTCTCCTTCATGCCTTTGAGGCCTGTGATGTCAACTCAGTCTTTGTAAAAAACATTCTCAAAAGTCAGCATTTTCTCCCAGAGAAACAGAGAGGGTGAGGTTTGAGAGAAGAGCAGCTCTGCTCATTCTTGGTAAAAAAGGAATGAGAATAGAATAAAATAGTTATGAACCTTTTTTAACTGCACTCCCTTCCCCCATATCTCTCTCTGTCTTCTATCTGTCTTTCTGAAAGTAAGGAGTGTGATGTTTTTCAGAACACTGCAAACTGTCTAATGACATTGCTGGGAAGGATATAAATAAACGGGGCAGAATTACTTTCAGTGCAAGAAATCATTTCGCGTAGGCGTAGACAATGGAAGGAAGAAATAAGCATATCCTGTGTGCTTACATTAATAATTTATCATTAGAACTAGCCATTGGACACTAAATTTACATTTATTAATTTAGCAGACGCTTTTATCCAAAGCAACTGTGGGGGAAATGAGATTTCCTGTGTACGTGTCACTACTGAACACACCTTCTATGAATATTGTTGTAACGTCATTACCGCCTGACTGTCACTATCTATGTTTACATTCTTGTGCTCTATAAAACAATGTCCTCTCGCCTTCGCCCAGGAGAGAGCCATGATTGAGACCTAAGCTTTGTACTGTCTTCATTTTGTTGCCAGAGGTCTGGTCATTTTCTCTCCCAATCTGCAGGTTGTTAAATACTTATTTAACCCAGAACTCAACTGAACTGTCACTCCGTTTATGAAGAGACGGACAAAACACTTTCTTCAACACGACTTACAAGAGAGAGCTTTTACAAAGGGCATCGGTCACTGAGCATAGCAACGTGATAGACCCCAAACACAGTGTGCTTTTAGATCGTGAAACATACATTGTGAGAACCAATAAGTGCTAAGGGAAGAGCTATAAAAGCATAACACGACTGTGAACAATAAAGCAAGAAAACAACAACACTGGAGAGTCACCATATGGGGACCGACAAGTAGTTCTGAACAACATTAGATTATGTTAAGTGCAAGTGGCGAAGTTGCAGTAGTCCAGCTTTGAGAGGACAAGGGCTTGGACTAGCAGTTGGGTGGAATGTTGAGACAGGTATTTTCAGATTTTCCTGATGTTGTAGAGGGGGAATTTACATGACCGAGAGACTGTGTGTGCTGTGAGGGAGAGCTCGTCGTCCAAGGTGACCCCCAGGTTCCTGGCAAAAGATGAAGGGGTCACTGTTGCAGATCCCATAGTGATAGAGAGATCGTGGGTGATTGAGGGTTTGGCGTGGATGATGAGGAGTTCGGTTTTGGTGAGGTTCAGCTGGAGGTGGTGTCTGGTCATCCAGGCCGAGATGTCAGAGAGGCAGGCCTCGATTCTAGTCGAGATCCCTTGATCGGTCGGGGGAAAGGATAGATATAGTTGCGTGTCGTCGGCGTAGCAGTGATAGGAGAAGCCATGGGAGGAGATGATTGAACCCTGCAGGACCCCAGTAGAGAGCTGTCGAGGACCAGATGTTTTTCCTCCCCCTGATAGGATCTTCCCGTCAGGTAGGATGAGATCCATTCAAGCGCAGTGCCAGCGAGTGTGGTGAGCAGGATCTGGTGGTTGACTGTGTCGAATGCTGCAGAGAGGTCTAGCAGAATGACAACAGAAGACCTTGAGGCTGCTCTGGCAGACTGGAGGGCCGTGGTAACTGACAGGAGGGCAGTCTCAGTGGGGTGGCCGGTTTTGAAACCCGACTGGTTAGGGTCCAGAAGGTTGTTTTGGGAAAGAAAGCTTGACATTTGGTTGGCTACAGCACGCTCAATTGTTTTAGAAAAGAAAGGTAGCAGTGAGACCGGTCTGTAGTTCTGGAGGATGGCTGGGTTAAGAGAGGGTTTTTTGAGTAAGGGTTTGACTATGGCCTGTTTGTATGCTGAGGGAAAAGTCCCAGAGGTGAGTGAGGAGTTGAGGACAGTGTAATAGAAGAACGGTGTAATAGAAGGAGATATATATACTAGTTAGTATGTTTTTCATGTGAGCTTGCTATTACTAAGAAGGAGATTGTGCTTAAGTGTTAGGGTTAATAAAGCTTTGGGGTCAGGGGAAAGACACCTCCAACTATGATCTCTAGTCAGAGAGTGGTCATGAGTTGGGAGCAGCGAATCTCTTTCTCTGAGACTGCCGGAACGTCATTACTGCCTGACTGCCACTATCTATGTTTACGTTCTTGTGCCCTATGAAAGATGGTCCTCCGGCTCTCAGAGGGAGAGAGATATGATGAAGACCTTAGCCTTGTGTTGTCTTCATTTACTGTCAGAGGTCTGGTTTTCTCACCTAATCTGCAGATTGATAAATACTTCCTTAAAATCCGGAACTCAACTGAACTTAGTCAGTCCTTTAATAAGAGACGGACAACACTTCAACAGAGGAGAGACCATTTCAAATGGAAATCAGCGATCAAACCTTTTACATTACCTGTGGGCCAGTGGCAGATGGAATGACATATTTTTAGAAATATCAGTGAAGGTCATGTATCCAGTTATATTACTCACATTGTCTCACAAACGACTCTTCACCTTTTATTATATCAAACATGGAAAGTGTTATGAACAATAGGAATTGTTTTATTTTTCTGCTAGTGTATGAAAGATATGCCCAATGTTCAGAGATTTGGAGGTTGGAGTTGTTTAGCAATGTTGTTTTTGTGCTACATTTACATTTAGTCATTTAGCAGACGCTCCTATCCAGACCAACTTACAGCAGGTACAGGGACATTCCCCTGAGGCAAAGAAGGGTGAAGTGCCTTGCCCAAGGACACAAAGTCTTGTTGGCACAGCTGGGGTTCAAATTTAGGCAAAACAGGTCACCCCAGGAGACAGAGGGTGGAGATGGGATCCAAATTACCTTTCCGGGAGAGCTGTCTGGATGTATATGTGTGTGTGTGTGTGTATGTGTGTCTGTATGTGTCTAGTTGTGTGTGTGTGAAGATAGTGTGCACCTTCAGTTTCTGGATGGACCCACACAGACGACTGTCAGAGTTCATTCTCTAAAGCCGTTCTCCCCTCTCATCATCTGTGGGAGAGATGAGCGTTTGCTGGATGTTTGGTTTACGGGGGTCCCTGAGTGGTCTGCTGTGCATGTGCAATGCTACAGATGAGCCATGCAGCGGATAGATTGCTGTTGGAGGATGTGTTAGATGGTGGGAATGCACGTTATAATCATAAGTATAGATGCACACTCACACACACACGCACAAACAGGTCATTGACCCCCCCATATCACATTCTCCCCCTCCGTGGAGACAAACATCCTGATCCCCAGCATGCAATACGTTCATGCACACTCTGCATTCAGACTGCCGTCCAATCAACGCCGTGGAGAGATCGAATCTGTCACCTCACGGCAGGAACTAATTGTTTAGCGATGGGCAATGTTTCAAGTTAGCCTGCAACTGCCATTTCACATAAAAAGGATGATGACAAAATGTGTAACTGATGACTTGAGAGAGAAAAAACTCCAACATCAAGTTCGTTTCCGAATAGATCTTTCTGCGGCGGACATATTGATGTTTGTCTCCAGCAGAGATCAATGCCTTGTCATGGCTCATCACGCCTCCCTGAACGGCACCATTTCGTATTTGCATATCATCTTACACCTGGAACGGCTTGGTCCTGGACAGATAATGCCATGACAACCATGTTACCATGACAATCAGGGCCTCAAGGGCAAAGCAGCGCAGATCAAGGTGGAGGGGATGATGTTGTACCATGAAACAAGGGAGTCTGGATGCCTTGGAGTGAATATGGGAGACATTGTCTATCACAAGGCTAAGACATTAATACATTTACATTACATTTAGTCACTTAGCAGATACTCTTATCCAGAGCGACTTACAGCAAGTTCAGGGACTGAGGCAAGTAGGGTGAAGTGATTTGCCCAAGAACACAACGTCATGTCGCCACAGCCGGGGTTCAAACTAGGGACCTTCTGATTATCAACCCAACTCCCTTAACGCTCAGCCACGTGATTCCCATTAATATATCTTTAATCCCCATGAATAAACTTTTACAGTCTTTTGAACACATATTTAATCTATATTTTTTTTCATTACCTTATCTATTAACTTATTACAAACACCTGGATGTGGTGTGTCGCCGACCTTGTTTTGTGGCTGTGTTGTATGCATTATGTATTGTGGGGTGGGATTTGAAGACTTTGGAGTAATTATCTGTGTTCTAAGCCATACATTTTTTTTTTTTTACCTGTAATCACTTTCAGTTTGCTTTTACTCTCTTACACAGACAGATGTATGTTAAGTGTTTGGAAAACAGGATGACCGAAAGTTTCAAGTGTAACTATCGATTCGTTTGTTAAAAAAATATGAGCTGGAAATTGGGCTCCCCTCTTCATACTGGTGAGTGTGAATGTCAGTATTGAGTGTTCTTCCCCAGAACTGTGACACTCCTGAACTCCACCCGCACTAGACCCCGCCCCCCTATATAACCCCCATCCCCCTATATAACCCCCGGCCCCCATAGAACCCCCGCCACCCTATATTTGCACTATCATTTCTGTTTGTTCATTTTGCACCATCTGCATCATTTCGGTTGTTATTTGCACTATCTGTTCATTAATCTGCTCGTTGCATCATTTGCACTAACTGTACAAACATGCAACTCTGTAAATTATGTTAAATACTGTTGTTTTACAGCTGTACTTTTGTCATAAATCACTTTAATCTGTACATACCCTGTATATTCTGATTATACTGTTCATACTGTGTATATTCTGAGTACACTTATACTTATTATATTCTGTTGTAATAACAGTTTTGCACTTCTGGTTGGATGCTAACTGTATTTCGTTACCCTGTACTTGTACCTGTGTAATGACATTAAAGTTTAATCTAATCTAATCTAAGCAGGTTTACAATAGACTTGTGTGGCCAGATCAATATTTATTTAAAATGGGATCAAATACAAGCATAGTTTCGAGAAATTAAGTAGACCGGGAAGATAATCAACTTCTCTTTTTCATGTTGCTTTTCATATTTACATTGTCAACACCTGTTATTCTCCTTTTAGCCAGTAAAATTTGGGCTTCATTTGAGGTCCATGAAATTGCCTTTCCTTTTCCTGCTTCTCCCAATTTATTTACATCACATTTAATCATTCAGCAGATGCTTACAGAAAGTACAGGGACAGGTAGTTCAACTACTACTACTACTGAGGCAAGTAGTGTGAAGTGCCTTGCCCAAGGACACAAAGTCATTTTGGAACCGCCAGGGTTCTATGTGTCAGAGAGGAGGATGCTGGCCAAACTACACGCCATCCTGGACAGTACCTCCCACCCACTCCACAATGTGCTGGCCGGACAAAGGAGTACCTTCAGAGGGAGACTCATCCTCCAGAAATGCACCACGGAGCGCCACAGAAAGTCATTCCTACCTGTGGCCATCAAACTTTACAATTCCTCACATCATTAGTATGTGAGCCAACTGTATGACTGCACTACTGTATATCCTGTATATTCTGTGACATAACATAACATCCGGTATTATAAGAATGTACATACATTAGGCAATAGTCTGACACAACATCCTGTAATATAACTGTATATTCTGCTAAAACCCTGTATATTCGGTAAATCCTGTACGTCCTGACACAACACTGTATATTCTACAAGACCAATACTTGTATATATGTAATTGTACAGTCTGTACATAATAATTTAGCCAAGCCTCTGCCCCCCCCCCCCCCCCCCCCCCCCCGTGAGAAAAAAAACCTACCGTTTTTGCTCCCATCCCTCTATCCCTCTGTGCACTATTCAAATATTTTACCTCACACCCTTACCCCTGTGTGCTTTTGCGAGACTGTGTGCCGTTGCTGCGAAGGAGTTTCCCCTGGGATAAATAAAGTATTCTGAATCTGAATTACTGGCCCAACTCCCTTCAAACCATCTGACTCCCACCAGTGACATGACTGTTCACTGGTGTGTTTGTGTCCATCATGCACATGACTGACTGCTGGGTATCCATTCTGTTGATTAAATTCATTTGACTAAAAGGGCAATCTTGGCCATCCATCTTCCTGATGGGGCTGTAGCACCACAATCCTTCACCCCCTCCCTTTCTTCTTCTCTTCTTTTGTCGGCAACTCACTTGCGTTGTAATGTCCCAACACCCCCACCCCCCCACCCCCTTTCCCCCCCTCCGTCTCTTCCCAGCCCGTTACCGATAATGATGGTGAGCTTCCTGCAGCGAGCCGGTCCTGAGCAGCCGCGCCGAAAACCTCCGCTCCCTGGAGAGAGAGACATTCATGTCACGCTGGATGATGTTTCAATAAGGAGCCCGTGCCAGATGTATTCTGGGAAGGATTTTCAGTAAATGGTATACAGTAAAGGCCCCTCCTTCTTCCCCTCCTCCTCTTGCTGCGCTGTCCCTCCGCCTCCAGAGGCTGCGTATCGCTCCATGTCTAATTACCCTGACGCTAAGATAAGGCGGGTCTGTGTGCCATCAATATTTGATTGTGCTCAATGGGATGCGGCAGATAGCATCGCTAGACCTAGACACAGACGCACACACACTCGCTAGAGGAATACAAACAGAGACGCAAACGCACACAGAGAAGAGATGAGTGCCAGTCATGCGACTTCAGTCATGTAGTACAGTCGGTTAGGGTGTCACGTTAGTAATCAGAAGGTCCCTGGTTCGAACACTGGCTGGGTCCACATAATGTTGTGTCCTTGGGCAAGGCACTGCACCCTCCTTGCCTCAGGGGGGAATGTCCCTATACTTGCTGTAAGCATCTGCTAAATTATTAAATGCAAATATAAGACTACGCTTGTGTACAGACACGAGCCGACCCTCCCCCCAACACACTCCCAAACACATCAAAAAGCAGGTGGTGTTTGAAAGTAACCATTCCAGCTGATTCGTCATATATAAGTCACTCTCTACGATACTCTGACCTCTTAGATGGAGATCACACTCCAGGTGGTAGTCTTACCTTCCCTTGGCCACAGGAGGTATTCATGAGATTCTATGAGATTCTACGTGCAAAAGGTTCTGATGAACTTCTGATGAAGTGTCCTCAATTGATCTTAGTAAACTCTCTTCATCACCTTAAACTTAAACCACGAAACCAACCTATTGTGATGGAAAGGCGACAAGAACGAAGTCTGTTTAACGTCTACCTTTCTTGCTCTTGTGATGTCTTGTGAAAGAGCTTCAGAGAGCTAGACTTTTTACATATCCACTCAAAAGAAACCATTCACCGGTTCCACTTGAGGTCGCTTCACCTCACCTCACGTCTCGCACTGTCTGTTCAAAACAGTATATATACTGTATATATATATTATGGCATGCTGTTCAGGAAATTAATCCTTTGAATATATATACAGAAAACTTGAATATACTGTATATATACAGAAACCTTGAATATATATACAGAAACCTTGAATATATATACAGAAAACTTGAATATATATACAGAAACTTTGAATATATATAAAGAAACCTTGAATATATAAAAAATCTTGAATATATAAATATATATAAAGAAAGCTTGAATATATATATACAGAAACCTTGAATATATATATACAGAAACCTTGAATATATATATAAAGAAACCTTGAATATATATACAGAAACCTTGAATATATATAAATATATAAAGAAACCTTGAATATATATATACAGAAACCTTGAATATATGGAATGAAACTTTACTGACGACAGACATCGCGGCAGTGCCTTCAGCCATCTTGTGTGCAACAGTGTGTAAAGAGACAATGAGTCAGGCTGCCCGCAATCTAGTTGCAGCAATTTTACATAATGAGCAAATGATAAATACACTGGCGAATGCCAGTCAAAATCCTCCCGATACCCCTGCCCAATACCCTGCCAGTTCTTCTGACAAAGAAGTTTGCTCAATTTTTAACCGTGGCAGACCAACAACAGCCCAGGAGCTGCCTATCGGGCCAACCTGAGCATGCCCTCCACTTCTCAGGAGTGCCCCGGAGAAGTGCCGCGTCAGAGCGCAGTGCCACTACGCAAGGCCATTCACTGTGTTTCACCTTTATTAAATAACCTGAAAACGATATCAAGTTAACGGGTGGAGATTGTACACGGGGTGTTGTGGGGCTCTCCTGTGAGGCTGAAGACATGCTCAGGTTGGCCTGATAAACAGCTGCCTGTTGTAGTAGATCTGCCACGATAACAAAAACGGAGCGAACTTCCTTGTCAGTTGAACTGTATTGGGCAGGCTATCAGGGTGATTTTGGGCCGTACACGCTTTCGCCAGTGTGTTACTGATGTCCTCAGTTTAATATTGCTGTATCGAGATTGTAATCGGACTAACTCATTGTCATTCACTTTTTGCTGTAGCATCCATACGTTACATAACAGCGCAGACACTGCGGTGAAGTCTGACATCAGTCAAGTTTCATTCCATATATTCAAAGTTTCTTTATACACATTCAAGGTTTATGTATATATATTTAAGGTTTCTTTATATATATATATATATATTTAAGTATATCTAAGTATAGTACAGCCAGCTCTCCATCGTCAGAGATGTCAAGTACTGTACAATATGCTTCTGTCATACCTGTTTTGTGTCCTCTCTCAGGGTTCTTACTGGGCCAGGAGCGTTCTACTGGCTGGCCCTGGGAACAGGATGAGATCCTTATTCACACTCTCCAAGATTGATCGCCTCTTGGCGATAGTATCAGCATGATAGATATGTTCTATCTCCCACCAAAGACCCCAGTTGTTTGTAATTGTCTCCCAAGGTGTAGGAAGCTAGTCCATTTATTACTGCACGTTTTCTGTCAGGGAATGGATTGGGCACCTCCATCCTAACGTTTCGTTATCTCTCTGATGTGAGGTTTAGTTTGAGGGCCCCTTAGGCAACTTGGCTCTGATCCAGAGACCGTATTCCTTCTGGATGGTTCTGCCCCTTGTCTGGTCAGGAATCAGATATTTCCCAGATAGGGAAAAGAGATGCCCTTGGTTGCGTTGTCTCTCTGGGGTGATGCGCCTGAGAGGAAGAGATCTTGTTGAGATGGATCGTAACATGCCAATCACAGACGAGTACAGAGTGGATCTCAAAGTGATGGAGCCGTGGAAAACAATGGCATTAAATCAGAGTAATGAACACAACACAACACACGCTGGAAAGAAAACCAAATCTTTAGATGATGGAGTTAAGCGTTTTTGGATAATGGCAAAAGCTCTGTTAGGGACAACAGGGGTTTAAAAAGCAATCCTGAATACCTGAATCCCTGAGGAGCAGGAGAAGTTTGACACGTTCCATTATTCCTTGAGCCTTGGGCTCCGACCACCTCTCCTCACACCACACCACCCACCTCCCTCCAACCCACACAGCCTCCTGGGACATGAAAGACAGATAGAGAGACGGAGAGAGAAAGAGAGAGAGACTGTACATACATGCCGCAGATCTGACCTGCCCAGAACCTCTTTCTGTTTCATACACGCTGTAGCAACACAGGAATATTAAAACGTCTATTTGAAGTCATGGTGTTCTGCGTCTCTAGTTTCCTACCTCAGTATGGCTCTGTTGTGTTTTCTCAGAGTCCCTGAGCACAACATCTGCCACAGCAGCTCCCTGTTACACTGAAATATTCAATGCATCTTATTGATAGAGAAGAAAAGGCATGTTACTATGGTGATACATAATGAATCAATGTGGAGGAACCTGCAGCCTTATTCCCTCCCTTATCCTTTCATGTCATATTAACACCACAACTTGTTTTCCCGGTCTCCGATTGGCCCAAAGCCTTCGCCACTGATCGCAATTTGTTGCCCATACTCTGCCACTGAAGTCCCATGTAATACTGCTCAATGTACGATTTGTTATCCTTGAGTGGCGTTGAACTGCTTGGCTTGCTCAGGGCGCAAAGTCAGACCCAGCGGGATTGATTCCCGTTCCATCCTCTGTTTCCTTATTCACACGAGCCAAAGCTAACATTCTGAACTCTGACATCTTAATCAAGTACAGTTATATAACATTTGCAGCAGTTGATTGTTATAGTTTGTATCTGCAGTACTGTTAAATGCTCGTAATACTGAAAAATATTAATCCTGGCTATTGTGCTTCACCCTACTTGCCTCGGGGGTCCCTGTACTTGCTGTAAGTTTATCTGGATAAGAGTGTCTGCAAAATGTTAATAAAACTAGGAAACAACATACTGAGAATGAACTCAGTGTAATACCATGTCATGACAGATACAACGTTTTGTATCTCCAATGTGAGGTGTTGAGATGTTGCGGACCAGGGCATTTGGACAGTCATAAAAGCTCCAAGGGTTTACTTGAGTACCAGCGGCCACCCACCCCCCCTCTAAACCCAGTGATGGCACCCTGCGCAAAAGCACAACATCAGATCCCAAGCCATCAATCACTGGCTTTAGTGCTGAAAAACCAAGACAAGGTCTCCGTTTGTCAGACAGGATGAACTAAGTTATGGTCCTCTTCTCTTTCTGAGGAGAGAAGAAACAGCTTGTGAAAATCTGATGTTATTCATCATCAATATGGCATCACTCCGGGGGGACATGGTGGATATTTCCTTAATCTGTTGCGCACGTCAGCGTGAAAGAGTGACAGATGTTTCTAGCTTGCTTCCGTTTCATCTTCCCTAAGTTTGTTCCAGTTGTTTTAGTAAGTTAGCTTGACGCATTATTGACCATCGCTGCTGTGTGTGTGCGCATGCTCTGAAAACATCTGCTCTGTGTAACGGGTGCCAGCTGGTAGTTACTGTGTGAGTAAACATCACTCCTCTGATGTCAAAGGATGCTCTAATGACTGATGATAGAGGTTGTGCAGCCTTTAACCTCCTTGTGAAAGCGTCTGTCTTCCATGCCGAAGACAGCATGGTTCGAGACCCGCGCAATGCAGTGTGAAGCAAGCGGACCTGCTTACATTAATGTGTGCATTTTTCTGTGTCAAGTGTTTAGACAGTTGAAATCTCATGCGGCCAACTGTGTCCAAGCGGTAAAGCAACCAGTAAAACTAAACCGGTTTCTGCTAAACACGATGGTAATTCATCCCCTCTGAGGTGAAGTGTAACAATTGAATTTCCATGCTATCTATTCTTAGAGAGTCCCCCCCCCCCCTCATTGTACGCTGATAGGCCGATGTGGGGGGCTGATAACGGTTCCAGGGTTCCCTAGCTACCACGCTCTTCGTGTTCTGCCTAGCGGAACTAATTCTGTCTCCTTCATCAGGGACGTTATGCCACGGAACGTATTTTTGTCTCTGCATTCGCCCTCATCTCTCTTTCCCAATCTGAGATCTAGATGTTTTTATTGGTGCGACCGTGATAATAACGACACCCTCAGATTTTCTCACAAGATTAGAACTGCTTTAAAGTTTTTTTCAGGCTTTGAACAATTCATAATGTGTGTCGAATGTGCTTAATATAACATGGTGATTTATCCTAGATATGACGCTATAAATCAGTGTCAGAGACGGTTCTGATAGACTTACGCTAGTCCTGCGGGATTGCATTACTGTGCGCGGTTTCACCTCATTACACTGCAATGAGACTGCAAGACTGTATCTGAACACGGCATTCGTTTGATTACTGGCCTTGAAGCTGAGGTACACGAGAGGTACAGTTAAGTTCCTGAGGGGTGTGACTGAGACAGGAGGTGGCAGGGAGACACGTGCAAAGGGACCTGGTCATTTTCTGTTCTCTGTGAAGGACAGTATGCCAGGCACCCTGTCAGACAGGAGCTGACAGACTTTTTTTTACATTTTACATGTAGACACTTTTATCCAAAGCGACTTTCAAGAGAGAGCTTTACAAAAGAGCATCGGTCACTGGTCATAACAACAAGATAGTCCCCAAAATTGCGGGTAGTCAGATTATGAAGCATACATCGTGGGAAACCAAAAAAGGGAAGAGCCACAAAAGCATTCAGTTAAACAAGTTACTATTAAATAGAATTAATCTCAAATGTGCAACAGTTTACCTGTAGGAAAGCAAGTTAACAAAATATACCTCACACCGAGTACAAGAATCCCTTAATATTACTTGTTTGCACCCCAGTTTTTTCAGAATACAATAAGATAAGAAACACCTTTATTTGATACTATATTAGAAACACCTAATGGGGAAACATTGAATCAAAAATATCAAATTTCTGCTTTCCTTTTTATTCAAATCTTTGTACGCATTCACCTTGAGTTCAAAAAAGTGGAAAGATAAGTTCTACTCTGTGACTGAGATACTGTGGGAGCTAATGATGAGAAACGAATACGCTAATTGTTCTCATCACAGTCTTTCACACTGTTCATAATTGTAACCGACAGGAAGTTACAAGGTACAGAGTTAGATAGTTACTGGATAGCTGTGATTCATCTCAAACAAAGTTTGGAGCCACAGGTTGCTTTTTCATTAGAAGGATTAATAAATGTATCTGATGTCAGGGAGAGAGGAAGAATGGAAGTATCTTTGAAAATACAAGCCAGGGGATACGAATAATGCAATTAAACCGCATCTCACATCGTATCCTCTTGCGGTGCCAGTACTTGTTTACACGTGGCAGGTTGCCATGGCGTCTGCATATGGCAACTCTGAAGAGGTGTTGTGAACTTGACCTTAGCTGCAGAGTGATACTGTCACACAAATCTACAAGTATCCTCCTCACAGGGTTGTAATTACTGATTGAGTCTTGGCCACATACCAGATTTTATAGATAATTATTTTACTTCTTTTAACAATACATTAATTTGTCAACACTTCCCAATTCAATGCTCTCTTTGGCACTGTCATGCTATCCGTGATGTCCTCATTAACAGTGTGGAAACAAACACGTGTTATAAAATATAACTTTCAAATATAAACTGGGAATCACCTGTACTAATGCTGCCTACCTGTGTCCTATTTCGATGCAAACTCAGTGAAATTGATTTGCACACATCTTTTTTTCTTTTTCTTCTTTTCTTCTCCAAACCATCTCATACTAGTGCTTGACTGTGACTGCAGTCCATGTTGAATTTCATATTTCGACCTCAGAACTCAGCATTGTTCAGCATCATTTATGTTGGTGTTCAGAGCCAGCTCTGTATCAGTCTTGTCAGAGATATGCCCTTGTAACCCAATCTCAAAAGCTGAGGGGAGTCAAACATCAGATTGGACTGGGTATATATAGCGCACGGCTTTCTTCGTGTGTACAGAATACGTGTGTTTATTACAGTAAACCCAGCATGGCTTTACTCCTGTACATTTAATACATACAGAATTTGTTCCTATATGTTCCCTGTGTGTGTGTCTGTGTTTTGTAATCAAAGATTAAGAGTTTGGTTCAAACGTTTGAAGGCATGTACAAAGTCAAGAAACATATATATTTTTCATCTGAATTCCTGTCCTTTTAACAAAACAATGTTCTCTTCCTCTGATTAAACGGGAACCCCTACAATTGCCTATAGAGGACAGACCAGATCCACGCATTTACCAAACATAGAATTTACTGTGGCACAATGGAAAAAACAATTACCATATACAGGATGTAAAAGTTAAACTAACAAGCACTCTACAAGCACTTTGTACTCTATGGCCACATTTGAGCATATGCATAGAGTATGTCTGCAGTACCAGTGTGTTCTATGTTCTTGATACAGAAATGTGCTCACAGTAGGGACGAAAAGAACAAATTTATGAATGTCACAGCGATATAGATATTGAATTTTAATCTCAGTGCTTCAACAGGTTTAAAAAGGCTTTACCTTCCCTGAGTACTCTGATTGAATCCTAATCGTGTCTAGGGGGCTAAGATAAGACATGATATGGGGTTTATTAGTTAGGATTTCCCTCCCCTCTTCACTGGTGATAAAATGCATGTTCTTTGAAGTGAACTAATTGGCACTCTGGCTTCTGGTTTAGTTTGTGGAGCAGCTGAAGTAGGATGAGATGGGATTGGTCGGTGAGCGGGAAGTGATTCTGTTGGAAGGAAGTTGAGCCCCAGAGAATATAGAACTCACTCCCATGCTCTCAATTCCACACACAGGGCACACGCACACATCCTCAGACAAACTTCAATACGCTCTTTTTTGTTGAAATTATGCATGGGGGAGAAATTGCGTATCCGTATGAAAAATGAGCAAAAATCCCTGAGCACCTCTGAGAAGAAGCATCTCCGTATTTACCAGAACCTTCTGTGTTACACGCCAAGCTTCCACACACAAGCCTTAATCCTCAAAGCTGGTGTGGATTTGAACACGTCTGCAAAGCCATTTTGATCCAGTTGCCCAGCTACACACCCTTCTTTCTTTTGTCAGAGAGAACACATACACTTCTGAGTCTGACAAGTAAGGATCATAGAGACTGGACTCAGTTTGACACTGAGATGACTGTGTTGTCGCCAAGGTTAGCCGAGTCATTAGTTAGCCATCTTGATCCATATTTGCCTCAGACTATAGTGGAAAGTGTAAATTGATTCCTTGTGCTCTTTGACTCGCACCTTTGCAAATTGTTCAGCACGGAAGTAAACCTGCCAGTAGGTTTGCGTGTCGGTTTGTTTTAGATTAGATTAGATCTTTATTTGTCATTGTCACAGGTACAAGTGCTTCTAGTCAGTGCAAAGAGTAGAAACCTAGTGCTAAAATAACTAGATATTTTATAACTAAAATAACTTGTGCACATGAGTAAGCGTGTGTGGTCCCACCGACAGGAGCACATCGTCCCCACTTTTCGTCGCTAAATTAGCATCCTCGTCCGCCGCGTATCTCATGCCTTCACCCAGCTGTCCAACTCCACACCATCCTTCCCTCTCTGTGCCTCCTTCTAATCCACCCTCCCCCCACAACACCCCCTCCCCCTACCCCCTCTCCCCCAACTCTCCGTGCTCCATTGCCCTTCATGACCTGTAATCCATGCTTATTAAACAAGGTGCCGGGGCCATTAAAGAGTGGAGGATGAGCCTTAATGGCCTCGTTGCAGGCAGGGCCTCGCTGCCTGGGTTCCCGGGTCCCATTTACGGATGAGGCCACATTAACCACCCCAGCCACCGTGCATCACTGGCTCCCAAAATATTTTCATCATTTTTTGCTATTTCGTCCCCCACCTTGCTCAATCTCTGTCCGTTGTGTGGGTCACGTCTCATCTCCCTCCTTGTCTGTCGCGGTTGTAGCTGTAGGTTAGCGTTCTCCAGCATACGGTGCTGCCAAGCTCGGTTAGAGGAAGCAGGAAGTGAGTTGATGCGGTCCAGGTATCCCAGGCAAAGTGGTCTACCCTCCTCTATGGCGTTTGACCTCTAACGTGGTGATGGAACGGCCTTAGATCGCAGCGAGGAATGTTTCAGGCGCGTGCCGTGATTCACGTGCTGCGTTTATCCCAAGGTGGTGAAAGGATGAGGAATGTTGTGTTAAATTGAAGGTCCATCATTTTTTCAGGAGCCCGAGGTATAGCATAACAGAGTAGAGGGAGAGGGGCGGAGGTATTGTCAAACACTTTCACTATACCGCATATCATTTCACATACAGTGTGACTCGTAATTGCATTTAGAAGCCTGTTAACAGGATCACAATCTTGATGTTCAAAAACAATTAAACGAGGCTGTGCATTAGTTTTTTCCTACAACACTGTACATTAAAAAAAGATGTGCATTTGTTTTTTCCTACAACACTGTAGTTTGAGGGCTAAGGGCCCGTTTCTCTGCCTCCTCACTCTCAACCTCCCAGACACACTCACACTCTTCACCTGCCCAAATAGCCTCAGGATTATGAGTGGGCTGCAATTACTGCTACTAGCACCAGTTCTGTGAATGACCTATAGCAAACAGCTGACGTGTGAGCTATAGGGGGATGCAGACCAATATGTGTGTGTTTGTGCTTCCTTGACAGTTATCATACATCCTGCAGTGGAGGGTCACCCAGCCTCTTTCCTTAAACATCTTTCTGTACTAATGAACAGCTTGCTCTCTCTCGTTAAGCATTTTCCTCTGCACCTGGACTGACCTCACTCTACCACAGAGACAGAAGAAGAGAGAGAGTCTCTACCGTTATCGAAAGAGAAGAAGGCTGGAAGAAAGGAAGGAGTCAGGGTTGATTAGGGTGTTTATAATCAGAAGGTCCTTGGTTCAAACCCTGGCTGTGTCAACATGACGCACTTCACTTGCCTCAGGAGGAACGTCCCTGTACTTGCTGTAAGTTGCTCTGGATAGGTGTGTCTGCTAAAGAACTAAATGTAAATGTAAAGAAGATGGAGACTGCAGAGGCAGAGAGAGAATGGCGGATGTAGAGACCGAGAGCTGCCTCACATTGAGACATCTATCTCCTATGAAATATTCATGACTCTGTTGCTGCAGGGTACCAAGTGTAGGGATGCTGGCAGTCCTATCAAAGCGTGCTTGCTTCCCGCTGCCAAAAACAGGCCTGTTGCACTTGAAGCAACATGGACCACAGACCATTGGACCATTATTTTGATTGGCTGACCATTACACTGTTAGTTTGGGTTTAGCAAACGCTCTTATCCAGTAGGACTTAGAGGATGTTGTTAGAATAATTCTTAGTTATCTCATATTTGCTGTTACAACTTCATATAATTAAGACAACAGTTATTTGCTTGTGTATGTGTTTTTAAGTTGTTTTGCAGAAAGAATGACTTGGAGTGGAAATAAACCAGAGTGGGTTATAATCTGCAGGACAAGGGGCAGTGTCCTGATAACCTGAGTTCAACACAGACAAGACGCAGAACAAGCTTCCACATGCACATTCTTAAATCTATATGCGTTGATTGATGAACTTTGGATGTGTTGTCCACATATGACCTGATGCTGACTTGAGATCTTTTATGTAATAAAACGAGGTACCAGACAGATGTGTGGCAGATCAGAATTTGAGGTTGCCATCAGCACATCTCTCTGGTCTCCTCATGAGTATATTTTTAGACCTTTGTCTCCTTTCTTGTGCGTATATAGATTTAGTTTGAATCTAACAGATGTACAGGGACATTCCCCCTGAGGGAAATAGATTGAAGTGTCTTGCACAAGGACATCACATTGGCATAGCCAGGGTAGGAACCAAATCACCCCATTTCAAATAATCCTTAACAAAAATCAGTCAAATTATGCAAATCGATTTTAAGAATAAGTGTTCATTATCTTGGTGGTAGGTACTATCCAGATCAGTAGCATGAAATGTGTTTTCCCACTTGGCTGCTTTAAATCAATTGTTGATTATCCCAGCAATAGGGAGGCCCAGTCCTGATCAATGTACCAACGAGCCGTTCCAGGAGCTGCCCGTCTCTTCTCTCTACCTGACTCACTAAAACACTCAGAGAAGAAGTTGTTACTACCAGGAAAAGGTTCTATTCTCTGTTCATTTGCAGGACTATAACAGTGAGAAAAGTAGGTGCATGGTGAACCTATGGTGAAAGTATGTAGGTTGGGGGTGGGCATGTATTCTGTATGTGTCATGTGTCACATCATGGCTACTTTAATAGTTGTTGCCATCGTCTGCTGTATAATTGCCATTCATCTCAATCAGGGGAAGATGAAGTCATCACTGCCTCTTATAGAGAGGGAGCCATTTCTCTCTGCTCTCTGACCTTCATGACATTGTTGAGATGAACCGTACAGTATGTCGTCCTCTTCTGATTATTCAGTGTGGCTGGAATACATTATTTCTGACTTTGATCTCTTCGGCCTTCATTCTTCACTCTCATTCTTTCATCTGTTCGATCCAGGTTTGGATTTTTCTGGGGTTCTCAGGAGGGTGACATAAAGAAGCACTTGCTTCTTTAAGTGACCTTTTTCCTCTTAAATAACAGTCCCAAACAGCACACACCTTGAAGCTAGCAATTGTTTGTTGGGGTTGCTAACCGCTTGTTTTCTAAACATTTTGAATTAAATAACGTCCATGTGAATCATATATATGAACTAAACATCAAAAGAGTTGTGTGTAGACGTCTTCCTCTTCTCTCCTGCAGAACTCAGCGCTAACCGTTTTTCTAAGAAAAGAGAGGCCCTCCTCTCCCTAGAGGCGCCCATGGAACAGTTTTGAAGAAATTGACAAATAAAACAAGTTTCCATGTTGAGACTGTGGTGTTGTGGTAGTGTTTACTGTTTCATTGCCTCTGTTCCCTGTCAGAGCCTTTCAGCAAATCACTGCTTGACTCGACTCAAAAGAGACAGAGAGCATCGATGGTTCGCTGAAAGGGCATTTTATGTGTGGGTGGACTGTGTGCCCATGTGTGGATGTGGAGTTAAGAGTATGTCATGAGTGAGCCTAAAAGAGAGAACTTGACAGACGGACGCATAGTTTGTCTTCTTATCATGTAGCCTATCAATTGAAAAAAAGAGAAGTTGTTTTAGAGAGAGAAAGCAAGCATTTGTGAGGGTGAAAGAGAAAGTGCTCTGTGGGTGACAGAGGTTGGTATGTAGGTGGAATCTGTTTGTACCCGAATAGACCTGATGAGATGTGATTTTCTAGTCATGGAAAAATACCAAGCCCATTTTTAACACTTACTAAGAGTGTTTGCGCTGCCCTGTGTCATTGTGAAATTGATAACTTAATCAATGTGCTGTTTAATTATGGATGATTATGTCATGTAGCGCTGTCGGTTAGAGTGTTGGGTTAGTAATCAGAATGTCTCTGGTTTGAACCCTGACTGTCAACATGAAGTTGTGTCCTTGGGCAAGGCACTTCACTTTACTTGCCTCAGGGGAATGCACTTGCTGTAAGACGCTATAAGGATGTCTGCTAAATGACCAAATGTAAATGTGACCTGGAAAAGGACATGTGTTGGGGGATGCTGGTCCAGGGTGCTTGGATGCTAAGTTACACATTAACAGTGACAATCTTAATTTGCATTAGGAGCCTTTCAAAAAAGTGTAATTGGTTCCATTTTGAGGTGTGCCCAACAAAGTCAACTTCAAACTGCACCTTTGAGGTAATAAACGGTCAAGGATTTGCCATCATGAAGGAGTACCAATCCCCTCAACTGTTTCCCTTTTTTCTCATCCTCGGATAGAAGCAGGTTAACGTAGGCTTGTCAGTGCTCCTGCACTCTCTCAGTTCCTGCTCTTTGATGTCGTACTGTTATACTCCTCTCTCCCGAAGAAGAGTTCCAACCTTTCATGTGATGCCTCTTTCAGGAGCAGGATGGGCACCTGACAGGTGTTTCTTGTTCACCCCTCAGAGTCCGGAGACAGTTTGCTCATTAGCATAACCAGGTTGATTTAAAAGATGGTTGCTGCTCCAATGCAAACTTCTGAGTTTGGTAGACATGTCTGCTAGGTTTTCAGAAGGAGAGGGGAAGTAGTAATGTTTGTGGCTGTGCCTACCTTAATGTTATTTTGCGCTTTGAATGAGAGCTCAACTCAAGTGGAAAATAATCATCTGCACAATCAGACCCATTTAGATCCATTATGTGCCTGAACGACCTCTCCGTGAATCGCCACCTTAACGTGGTGGGGGGGTTTGAGTGCTTGGATGATCCTAAGAGCTATGTTGTCTGGGGCATTATGCCCCTGGTAGGGTCTCCCAAGGCAAACAGGTACTAGGTGACTAGCCAGACCAAGAGTGGTTAAAAAAAGAAACCTATGATGACTAAACAAACTAAATCCGTTACGTCACCCGGATCGGTGAAAGGTCCAGAGTGGGAGCTCGCAGGCGAGCGCCTGGTGGCCGGGTCTTTTCCCATGGGACCCGGCCGGGCCCAGCCCGAAAAGGCGACGTGGGACCACCTTCCCGCAGGCCCACCACCCGCAGGAAGGACCGTAAGGGGCCGGTGCTGTGTGATTTGGGCAGTGGTCAGGGGCAGGCGCCCGGACGACCAGGGCCGCGCACACAGTCTCTAGCGCTGGGGACATGGAATGTCACCACACTGGCGGGGAAGGAGCCCGAGCTTGTGCGGAAGGTCGAGCGTTACCGGCTAGATATAGTCGGCCTCGCCTCCACGCACAGCTTGGGCTCTGGAACCATTATCCTTGAGAGAGGCTGGACTCTTCATTTCTCTGGCGTTCCCCACGGGGAGAGGCGGCGGGCTGGCGTGGGTTTGCTTATAGCCCCACAGCTCAGTCGCCACGTGTTGGAGTTTACACCGGTGAACGAGAGGGTCGCGTCCCTGCGCCTAAAAGCCGGGGACAGGTCTCTCACTGTTGTGGCGGCTTACGGGCCGAACAGCAGTGCAGAGTACCCGGCCTTCTTGGAGTCTCTGGGAGGCGTACTGAACACTCCTTCTACTGGGGGACTTCAACGCCCATGTGGGAAATGACAGTGACACCTGGAGAAGGGTGATTGGGAAGAACGGCCCCCCTGATCGGAACCCGAGTGGTGTTCTGTTTTTGGACTTCTGTGCTAGTCACGGTTTGTCCATAACTAACACCATGTTCAAGCACAAGAGTGTCCATCAGTGCACGTGGCACCAGAACACTCTAGGCCGGAGGTCGATGATCGACTTTGTTATCGTGTCTTCTGACCTGTGGCCGTGTGTCTTGGACACTCGGGTGAAGAGAGGGGCGGAGCTGTCAACCGATCACCACCTGGTTGTGAGTCAGATCCACTGGCGGGGGGGAAGTTAGACAGACTTGGCAGGCCCAAACATATCGTGAGGGTTTGCTGGGAACGCCTGGCGGACCCCTCTGTCTTCAACTCACACCTCCGGGAGAGCTTCTCACAGATCCCGGGGGAGGCTGGGGACATTGAGTCTGAATGGACCATGTTCTCGACCTTCATTGTCAATGCGGCAGTCCGGAGTTGTGGTCGCAAGGTCTTTGGTGCTGATCGCGGCGGCAATCCCAGAACCCGGTGGTGGACAACGGAAGTAAGAGATGCCGTCAAACTGAAGAAGGAGTCCTATCGAGCCGTTCTGGCTTGTGGGACTCCCGAAACAGTTGACCGGTACCGGCAGGCCAAGCATGCCGCGGCTCGGGTAGTCACAGAGACAAAAACTCGGGTCTGGGAGGAGTTCGGGGAGGCCATGGAGAAGGACTATCGGTCGGCCCCAAGGAAATTCTGGCAAACCGTTCGGCGCCTCAGGAGGGGGAAGCAGTGCTTCACCAACACTGTTTACGGTGCGAGTGGGGAGCTGTTGACGTCGACTTGGGATGTTGTCGGACAGTGGAAGGAATCCTTTGAGGAATACTTTTTTTCCTCAATCCTGCCGTCACGTCTTCCGAGGAGGAAGCAGAGACTGGGGACTTCGGGCTATCACCCGGGCTGAAGTCACTGAGGTAGTCGATGGGCTCAGTCACACGGGAGGAGCTCGGAGTAGAACCGCTACTCCTCCATGTCGAGAGGAGCCAGTTGAGGTGGCTCGGGCATCTGTTTAGGATGCCTCCTGGACACCTCCCTCGGGAGGTGTTCCAGGCATGTCCCACCGGGAGGTGGCCCCGGGGAAGACCTAGGACACGCTGGAGGGACTATGTCTCTCGGCTGGCCTGGGAACGCCTCAGGATCCCACCGGAGGAGCTGGAGGAGGTGTGTGCGGTGAGGGAAGTCTGGGCTTCCCTGCTCAGACTGCTGCCCCCGCGACCCGGCCCCGGATAAACGGAAGATAATAGATGGATGGATGGATGGATGTGCCTGAACCAGAATGCTAATCAGACGCGATCCAGGACTGGCTTAGGCTGCCTGTCTGTGATGTTGATTCTCCAGCATTGGGTTCAGATTTCACCTTCCCAAGAACATGCCAGTCAGGGTTGTCTGTCCCTTCTGAGGAGTCAGGTAGCTGAGTGGTTAGGACATCGGGCTGGTGATCAGAAGGTTGCCAGTTCGATTCTCGACTGAGGCAACATGACGTTGTGTCCTTGGTTAAGGCACTTCACTCTACTTGCCTCAGGGGATATCCAGAACTTGTACTTGCTGTAAGTCGCTCTGGATAAATGCGTCTGCTGACTGTAATGTAAATTGCTCACACAGGTCTGGTAGCAGGAAGCTGCTCAGCGGGCCTTACAGGAGAACTTTCGGGTGGGACGTCAAGGCGATGAGTCGTGTTCATCTGAAGCTCAGATGCAGCTCCACACCTGAGCACACTTAAACCTGACAGGGAACCCTTCAGCTCTGCATTCTACTGGAGGATTAAGAGAGGAGGGAGAGAACGGAGGGAGGAGAGACGGAGGGATGGATGAGATCGCCATCAGGTCAAGTTATGCAAACGTCGAACAATAGCACAGAAGAAACTGAGCTTGATGCCATAGATAGTAGATGAACTGTATTTCATGACTTTGAGGCAGTCTTTGGATGCTGTATGTTCTGAACAAGAACAGGTCGTGTGTGCTATTTTGCCTATAGTGTGCAGTGAAAAAGCAAACCCAGCAGCTTCAGCAGGAAATGGACTTCAGGGACCCACAGTTGAGTTCAGCCGTGGGACATATCCTCGGTGTCAGTCATCGTCTGGGGACATATTAACATTTTATCTTACCAAGAGCTCTCCTAAAAACATTAAAATTATTTAGCTCAGAATTTCTTTCTATAAAGTATTCACAAATCTGCTGAGAGCAACTTTTACTTAGGAAAGGGGGGTGGGGAAGTTTGAACTAAAAGAAAGTCTGAGGGTTGAGCTTGCTAAACAGTAATCCCTCGCCACTTTTTACAGCCCTTACAATGCCTCCTAAGCGCCGTGCCCCTTCGAAAGTTTCCTCTGGTGAGCTCAAGAGGAAGATGACCATCAGTGAAAAGGTTTAACTCTTAGATAAGTTAAAGCAGAACAGAAGTTATGCACACCATTATGCAGTGAATGAATGACAGTGTGCTCCAGAAGCGAAACGTGTGGTAACTTCGCGTACGTGAGAGAATTGTGAAAATGGAACCCACATTAGCCTTGTGGATTGCTGATTGCAGAGAAAAAATACTTAAAACTTGTCACATTAACAAGAACTTAAGTTGCTTAAAATGTCTAACACAACATTAGTTGATAATATTTGTATGATTATGGAATTACTGTATATTCAGCTATAATGAGGCGGTCACTTTTGACCGGGAACACAAAAGTAGTGAACAAGAAATGAACACAACAGGAGGTATTTGGACACTAATATGATCAGGACAAAGGCCAAATCTCTCTGATCAAATCTTGCCCGATGACGACGACAAAGGAGATGCTGAAGAAGCCGCTGAATATGATCTCATCACATCTCTAATTGAGCCGATGAATCAAGGTGTCCTTCGTGCCTTTAAGGCACTCCACTCGTTCCACGATGGACAGACTCATCGCGGCAGTTGACGATGAAGACGACAAAGGCTACACCTTGAAAAAGTACTGGTGTATCTACAACATTGCATCATGCTTGGCTACTATCCAGCATGCATTGAAGGACATAAAAACTGAGACCATAAATGATTGCTGGAAAAGATTATGGCCTAACGTGATGCTTCATTCTTGACCAAGTTCATCACTTGCGGTGGAGAAGACGGTGAGGCTGGCTAGCATCTTCGGGGATGAAGGATTCGTCGACATGACGAAAGAAGACGTCAACGACCTTATCGATGCCCACTCGGACCCACTGAAAGATGAAGACCTCCTTGAGATGATTAAGTCTGCCAGTGATGAAGAAAGCGAAGAAGAGCAAGATGAAGATGAAGAGCATGGCCTTATGCAAAATGGCAAGGGCAATGCAAGGATTTGCACAAGACATCGATGATAATATGGTTCGAGCTGTCGAGTTTAGCAACCGTGTTGACGGGGTTATGTCCTTGTACAAGGGAGTTTTGCAGCAAAAAAAAAATATACGACAGCAACTACCCATCACCATGTTCTTCTCCAAGGTAAAAACCACACCATTAGCGCCTCCAGCAGAAGAGCCTCCAAGTGAACCTGAAGCCTCTACGAGTGGAGTGGGAGCCTCTTCTCTGACACCACCAGCCTCTCTCAGAAGAAAATAATGACGATCCAGCGCTGATATCTGACAATGAGGCGCTTCCCGAATGGATTTAAATGCCTCATTATACCTGTGCAGTAACACCATAACTCATCATCACATTCATTGAAGTTCACAGGTCTGTCATAGTCGTCGTCATTACTGAAGTCACGTCTCAAGATACAACTGTTATATAAATATACACTACCGTTCAAAAGTTTGGGGTCACCCAAACAATTTTGTGTTTTCCATGAAAAGTCACACTTATTCACTACCATATGTTGTGAAATTAATAGAAAATAGAGTCAAGACATTGACAAGGTTAGAAATAATGATTTGTATTTGAAATAAGATTTTTTTTACATCAAACTTTGCTTTCGTCAAAGAATCCTCCGTTTGCAGCAATTACAGCATTGCAGACCTTTGGCATTCTAGCTGTTTATTTGTTGAGGTAATCTGGAGAAATTGCACCCCACGCTTCCAGAAGCAGCTCCCAGGGAGCTGGTTGGATTGGTTGGATGGGCACTTCTTGCGTACCATACGGTCAAGCTGCTCCCACAACAGCTCAATGGGGTTCAGATCTGGTGACTGCGCTGGCCACTCCATTACCGATAGAATACCAGCTGCCTGCTTCTGCTCTAAATAGTTCTTGTACAATTTGGAGGTGTGTTTAGGGTCATTGTCCTGTTGTAGGATGAAATTGGCTCCAATCATGCGCTGTCCACTGGGTATGGCATGGCGTTGCAAAATGGAGTGATAGCCTTCCTTATTCAGAATCCCTTTTACCCTGTACAAATCTCCCACCTTACCAGCACCAAAGCAACCCCAGACCATCACATTACCTCCGCCATGCTTAACAGATGGCGTCAGGCATTCTTCCAGCATCTTTTCATTTGTTCTGTGTCTCACAAACATTCTTCTTTGTGATCCAAACACCTTGAACTTGGATTCATCCGTCCACAACACTTTTTTCCAGTCTTCCTCTGTCCAATGTCTGTGTTCTTTTGCCCATCTTAATCTCTTTCTTTTATTGGCCAGTCTCAGATATGGCTTTTTCTTTGCCACTCTGCCCTGAAGCCCAGAATCCCGCAGCCGCCTCTTCACTGTAGATGTTGACACTGGTGTTTTGCGGGTACTATTTAATGAAGATGCCAGTTGGGGACCTGTGAGGCGTCTGTTTCTCAAACTAGAGACTCTAATGTACTTATCTTCTTGTTTAGTTGTGCAACGCGGCCTCCCACTTCTTTTTCTACTCTGGTTAGAGCCTGTTTGTGCTGTCCTCTGAAGGGAGTAGTACACACCGTTGTAGGAAATCTTCAATTTCTTAGCAATTTCTCGCATGGAATAGCCATTATTCTGGGCTTTAAATCACTACTTTTTTCTTTCGCTTTGAAACCCTGTGTTTAAAAAAAGATGGTGCTATTCAATTTATTTTTCTGGGCTAATGTGGATTTTTCATGTTACAACGTCATGGACAACGTCATATTTAAAACATAAATTGAGCTAAATTTAGTTGGTGTGGCTTTTATACAGGTGTTTTGCTAATTTCTGTCACAGTGAATTCTTTTTTGTTAATCTTCCATAGCGAATAAAACCCATTCTGATTCTGATTCTGTGCTCAACAGCCCAGAAAACAACTTACTTTGCCCACAGTAAAGGATAAGATAAGATAATTCTTTACTATTTGTCCCATAGTGGGGAAATTGCAGTTTGCAACAAGTTACAGTACAGCACTCAGAGTAACAATTTTTTATATAAAAAATCTAAAACATACGGAATACACAAGGAAGCCTAAAATGGACAGGGGATGAATCTTTGTCAGTGATTTCATCATAGAAATAGCCTGTGTCTATCAGGTCGTTCGGAAAGAGCGCTCCTTCCTCCGGGCTGCAGAGAAGTTGTGGCACAAGTCCAAGGATAATCAAGACCTCAACATGTACCACTCCCTTCTCAAGACCGTCTCCACTCACATAACGGAGGCAAAAACCGACTACTTCTTGAAACAGGTGAAGAACGCTCCTAACCCCCACAAACTGTTCTCTACCTTTTCCTCACTCCTCAACCCTCCTCCCCCTCCTCATCCTACTACCTTGACAGCAGACGACTTCTCCCGCTTCTTTGGGGATAAAATCGCAGACATCAGCAGCCAATTCCCTGAACCCTCCCTGCCTAACCGCTCCCACACCTTGTCTGAACCCTTTACTTGCCTCCTCCTTTTCCCCCTTATCTGAAACAGGCATGTCTGACCTCATTCTCTCCCATCGCCCCACCTCTTGCCCCCTTGACCCAATCCCCTCCCCTCTTTTCCAAACAATTTCTCCTTCTATTACACCGTTCTTTCTTCATGTCCTCAACTCCTCACTCACCTCTGGCACTTTTCCCTCAGCATACAAACAGGCTATAGTCAAACCCTTACTCAAAAAAGGGTTCAGCCATCAACCTTCTGGACCCTAACCAATCGGGCTTGACCACTGAGACTGCCCTCCTGTCGGTTACCACGGCCCTCCAGTCTGCCAGAGCAGCCTCAAGGTCTTTTGTTGTAATTCTGCTAGACCTCTCTGCAGCATTCGACACAGTCAACCACCAGATCCTGCTCGCCACACTCGAAGAGATGGGCATCACTGGCACTGCGCTTAAATGGATCTCATCCTACCTGACAGGAAGATCCAATCAAGTCTCCTGGGGAGGAAAAACATCTGGTACCCGCCTGCTCTCCACTGGGATCCCACAGGGTTCCGTCCTTGGTCCGCTTGTATTCTGCCTATACAATCACTCGGGCCAATCATCGCCTCCCATGGCTTCTCCTATCACTGCTACGCTGACGATACGCAGCTATATCTATCCTTTCCCCCAACTGATCAAGGGATATCGACCAGAATCGAGGCCTGCCTCTCTGACATCTCAGCCTGGATGACCAGACATCACCTCCAGCTGAACCTCACCAAAACAGAACTCCTCATCATCTCTGCCAAACCCCTCAATTACCCACAATCTCTCTATCACTATGGGATCTGCAACAGTGACCCCTTCATCCTCTGCCAGGAACCTGGGGGCCACTTTGGACGACGAGCTCTCCCTCACAGCTGACATTGCCGCAGTCTCTCGGTCATGTAGATTCACCCTCTACAACATCAGGAAAATCTGAAAATACCTCTCTCAACATTCCACCCAACTGCTAGTCCAAGCCCTTGTCTTCACAAAGCTGGATTACTGCAACTCGCTACTAGCCGGCCTTCCTGCAAATTCCTGCAATTCGTCCCCTTCAGAGGATACAGAATGCAGCCGCTCGTCTGGTTTTCAACCTACCCTGACGCTGTCATGTCACCCCACTCCTCATTGCCCTCCACTGGCTTCCCATCATGGCCCGCATCAGATTCAAGTCCCTGGTGCTGACCTTCTGGGCTGTAAACGGGACTGCCCCCACCTATATCAACTCTCTCCTCCAGCCCTATACCCCCACCCGCCACCTACGGTCATCTGCTGACAACCGTCTAGTGGTACCCCCCCTCAAGAGCGCCCGATCACAACACAAACTCTTCCACTGCCTGGCTCCCCAATGGTGGAATCAACTCCCCACCTCCATCAGAAGCACAGACTGCCTTCTTACCTTAAAAAAAATGCTTAAAACTCACTTATTTAGAGAATTTAATGGCACTTAGGAATAGTATGGCACATCACATGTTGTTTAGAACTATTTGTTGGTCCCCATATGGTGACTTGCCAGTGTTGTTGTTGTATCTCTTGCTTTATGTTCACAATCGTTGTGTTATGCATTTATAGTTCTTCCCTTGGCACTTATTGGTTCTCATGATGTATGATTCACGATCTAAAAAAAATACTGTGTTCGGGGTCTATCACGTTGCTATGCTCAATGATTGATGCTCTCTCTTGTAAGTCGCTTTGGATAAAAGCGTCTGCTAAATGAATAAATGTAAATGTGAATATTGTAGAACAAGGTATCATATTGCCACGCTCAAATACATATTGTACATATAGTAGGCTACGTGTCACAAATTAAAGTACATTTTGAGCTAAATCCACCAGTTTGTTGAATCAACAACCTCCACAGATATCCCTCCCTGTCTTCCATTCTGCCACCCTTCACCCTGCTCCATCATGCACCAGCTAGACCCCTTCAACCATCTTGTCTTGTCTCATCACACAACTAGATTCTTGTGTATGTCATACATTTGGGTCATCCAGTTCAGCCATAACGCTTTTAGCCTCAAGATGTTTGGTGAGTACAACCCCAGATGTATAATTTGGTTTTCAAACCCTCCTTTGTGGCTCCTTTTCAACAGATCAAATCAACATAGTACCACAGTGTCGCCTTTGTGCTAATTGTTGGTGTGTCAAGTCAGATTTAAAAAGCCTTCAGCACTGTTGTCCCCTCACTAGCCTTCTCTTGTTGTTGGATGAAAGTTTGGATTGATTCAAAGTCCTGCTTGTATAACAGGAGAGGCTCAGAAAGGCCTTGTGAAAACATGAAAAACTTGACTGTAGAGCAAACTTTCAGGGAGCATTCAGAATACCCGAGACTGTAATGAGTTATTCCCCAAGCAAGTGTGGAATCACACAGCACATTTCATCTAGAACCATTTTTGTGGATTCACTTTGAAAAATAAATTCCAGAAGCAGAGAGAGAAAAAGTCTTGAATATTTCATATCTGAGTCGACAGACTTCATCGAAGCTTAAACCATCTTTCAGATTTGGAGATATAATGAAAATATTTAATCGGGCACGCCGTATTGAAAAGAGAGTTACTGCTTAAAAAAAAAAAAAAAATGTCATCCTTGTGTAGATGTATGTCGTAACACAAGCATTGACCTCAATCTACTTACTAAGTCTGTGGACATATGAGCACTTGAAACTGTCCCCTAGCTCCAATTAAAGACCACATACCGGCATTGTGTTGAATGAAAGTAGTATGCCCTAAGACAAAACAAAAGACAAAAAGGTTCCGACCTGCATCAAAGTCACCCGGCCTTTGGGGCTTCCAGCCACTGAAAGATTTGACGATATGTCACAAGGAGACAACATGCTCAGAATAAGTAAGTGCACCCAGGGCTTATGTAGTGGCTCTTTTAACCAAACACAAGAGCTTTTTAGAGAGTATTCATTTTTAATGGAATTCAGAGTGGCTACAGGAAGCAGGCCTTTCTCCAGACAAGACCTTGAGATTCACAACAGAAATATTCCTAGAATAAAATTTGCCCCTTTATTCCCTTCAATTTCTAAATAAAATACATGCTCTTCAATACAGTGGCACAAACATTCGGTCTTTGTTTTGAACTGAAAGCACAAATTCAGAATTTTTTTACTGGAAGGTTGTGCTCGATGACATGCAACTCTGGAGTTTACTATGGACATACTGATTTCTGATATTGAAATGTCCTCCATATGTTCTTATCCTTGCTACATCCAGCATAACATACTCCCCATTACATTTATGCGTTCTGAGGATACAGTGGAGTTTCTGGAACATTCCGATAAGGATTCTAATTTTGCGAGCCAGTGCACTTTGTGTCGACCACTAATGGCTAATGGTGTAAATAATTATAAAGCTACCCTGCGATAAATCTGATTAGTTTTCTCTCTCTCTCCCTCCCTCTCCTATCTCCTTCCGTCGCTCTGAAAGTCTTCATTCTAATGCAGTATAATTATTCAGACCCTGTAGCTTCTTGTCAAGCCATAGACTATTTTAGACACTGACGCAGTTCACCTTCATAAATGTCAAAAAGAATAACTCAGTGCTGCCATTTCAAATGTGGTGGAACATTGCTTACATACCATGCACAGAACCTAACAGTGACTGAATTTTCCACAACAAAGGTAAAAATACGTGCCCACACTTTTAGTTGATGTGGACCACAAAATTATTCTTTTTGTGAAGAGTTTGGGTGTTGTAGCTCTGAGAAAAGGGGATGCTTGCGAAAGTGAGATGAAGGAAGGACAAAAAGGACGAATGGGAGGTATAGAACATGACTGGGGATGAGAGAGGGAAGAGAGAAGGAAGAGAGTAAGAAAAGAAGTAGACTGCCATGGATGATTAAAACAGTCATTTTACATGTTGTATATTTGAGAGAAAGTTTGTTTGTGTGTTTGTGAGAGAAAGAGAGGGAGGAGAGGAGCGATAGAGAGAACACGTTTGCATGGTATCTGCACATTAGCCTGGCATCTGCACTTTTGCCAGGGGTAGATAGGGCAGTACGAGATCACAGAGAAGGATAGATTAACCATCCATGAACTCAGAAATGTAGTAGTTCAATTATGAGATTCACGATGTTCAATTATGAGATTCCCGATGCCCAGGTGACTTCTTCATCCAGCAGCCATGTCGATGTCTTGATTTCAGTGGCTGCATATTTTACAGTCTTTGATTTTGCAATCTTTTGCAACCTCAGAATCATGTTTAACAGAATCATTGGCTTCTTCTGGTAAAAAAAAGTCTGATCCATATTCAGCATAACTGATCTCTAAAGAGTTTTGAGGGTAGTTTGATCAACGTTTTCATATTTGATGTGGGCCTTTTCAAGATCTACATTAACATTTTCCTTAACGATGCTGAAGTTGACTTTGTGCTGCGAAGAATACATTTATTTAAAAAAATTAACAACTTCCTGTTGTGAGAAGAGTTGTTAGAATCTGTGAGACCATGTTAGAATCTTAACATATGTTGATGTCAGTCAGTGAACTGCCTAAAAGACATGATTCCCACAAAACAGCCTGCTCATGCATTACAAGCAAAACACACAACCCAGGTCTCCTAATGAATCCTACAGAGCTTATTAAGGTTTTACACTCTCTCTCCAGCTTGGTTTTCTTCGATAGGGCAGCACAGAAACATGGGAATCACAGTAATTTCTTCCCGGCAACCTTTTTCTCGTGTAAATTCGCACGAAAAGGGCCGTTGGCTTATCTGCCAATTGGTTCTACCGACAGCTTAAAGGGTTCCGAACTCTTTCTCTTGTACGACCATCTCATATCTACCCTTTGAATAAGAGAGGCTGATAGCAGGTCTTTCATGTTGTTGCTGCTGTATCTGCTCACCTGAAGCAAGATGGGGGGGTGCACATTTCAAACCGTTTTTTTTCTTCTTTATTATGCCCCCCCCCCCCCCCCCCCCCCCACACACACACACACACACACACATCCGGGTGGCAGGCAGCACATGTGAAAAGGAAGTTGCGTTGACCTCAGCTCCGTTTCTCACTAGAGGGGGGAGAACAAACACTCGAGTGGCAGTTTAGTAGCCATTAGGAGGAAACGCTGCGAGCTCTCTACCTTGAACCTTCGCTGCCATCCGTGAATGTTCCTCATTTCCAGCACTCATCTCATTAACACTTTGCGGAACAGGTGCACAAACACTGAATACATAAGCACGCACACACTACCACAACCTGTGAAAGCACTGTCACCCATACATACGTTATATTGCAGAAAACACAAACAGGCAGCCAGAATAGTGACACACAAACACAGATCTACACAACTACTAAAATGTGCAAATACACTCACACACTACCAGTCTGACCACTTCCTGTGCTTAGCAGGGCCATTCTCCTGGTGTTCAAATCCTTGAGGATACAACCTCCTCCTACAGTTTCCTCCTCCATTACTTCCTCTGCCACCACACAGGAAGTTCCCATGGTGAGGGGGGAAGGAGGGGGGGGCAGGGGGGTGTTTGATATTCTGGAGTGGTTGTAATGACTCTTTAAATATTAATACATTGCATCGTAATCTACAGAGCAAACTTTGTGCTATTTGTTACAGCTGTCCAGTATTACTCTTGTTTTAATGGTCTCACACTAAAAAAACCTGCATGAGTGTCTGGTTACACAGTCACCAGATGTTACCACGGAACCTATCAGTCTCTGAATACTGACAATAAGGAGCAGAGGAAATCATCTTCAGGATTTATTTTGATAGAAAATTCAGCTCCAACAAGATCATAGATTTGCAGTCTTGAGATTTGTGTGAGATGTGGACTGGGGCCTTTGATTGCAAATCTTATTTTGCCAAGGACACAAGTCATACTATATCCAAGCATTTTTACACACAGTACCTCATAGAACCTCATCTCAAAGTTTGGTGAAGCCAAATGTTTGCTTTTGTGGAAAGGCTGATCAGCAAGGTCAAATCAAAAAGCAACCAATGTTTAACAAAACCAAACAGATTGTTCTTCCGATCCCAGGTATGGTATATGTTTTGTATTCAAAATGTCTTGTTGACCATTGTGTCTACCTAAAAATGGGGGACCTGTTGCCCTTTTCGTCCGGTCCTAACCTGCGTTGAATATTTGGTACTCACAGAGAGGTACATTGTTATCGTTGTTTGCTTTCTTACAGGTACACTAATGCCTGTTGGAGATGCATGCCATATAATAGTAACTTCATTCATTCATTAATTTTCTTCCGCTTATTCCCGTTAGGGGTCACGGGTGACTGGAGCCTATCTCAGTTACTTCCGGGCCGTAGGCAGGGTACATCCTGGACTGGGGCCAGCTAGTCGCAGGGCTATCACACAGACATTGACAGACAATATAGAGACAACCATTCACTCACACAGTCATACACTAGGGAATTTCTTTTTCCACAATGTCCAATTAACCTACCACATGCATGTCTTTGGACGGTGGGAGGAAGCCGGAGTGCCCAGAGAGAACCCACGGTAATACGGGGAGGACATGCAGACTCCACCCAGAGTAATAGTAATAGTAACTTGTTTGGCTGAATGCTCTTATGGCTCTTCCCTTTGGCACTTGTTCCCTTTCGCACAATGTTTATGTTTCATAATATATGAACCCGCTGTGTTTGGGAACTATCATGTTGCTGTAATCAGTGACCGATGCGCTTTTGCAAAGTTCTCTATTGGAAGTTGCTTTGGATCGAAGTGTCTCCTAAATAAATAAATGTAATGTAAATGTACACATTTGCTTTTCTGAGAATGATATCCAATCACTAAATAAGACTGGCAAAGAAGAGGAAGTGAGAGAAATCTGTATGTCATCAACTTGTGTTTAACTCCTTTATGGATAATGATGTTTACTGGTCCTCTTGGTTTTACACCCAAAACACAATGGAGAAAAACTGCTTTTTTACGATGAGTCATTCAACGATTCCAGCCGTTTGCATTGTCTTTTGTTTGGGGATCAAACAGTAGAAGAATGTGTTTCATAATTGCACTCATACTGATGTGGTATAGTTTCCATATTCATCCACGCAAGTCAGAGGGATATTATTGCTCATGCACGCATTGGGCACACACGGAAGGATGTTACGTTCAAAGGCCTCTATGATATATAAGATACTCCGTGGTCCCAAGAGACAGACAAAAAGCGCGGCAATATGACTCGGTAAAGTTGGTTCTCCTCATTAAATGTCCGGGGAAACAAAAATGCCAAAAAAAGGGAGTGCTCATGGGAAATTGACCCAACTCCCGTAGCATCACACACTCCATCTCACCTTTTCCAAATATCAGAAACGGCACGCCCCACTCCATACATCTGCCACCTTGTCTTACTCAGCACCAGACTCACTCAGTGCCGCCACTAGCCATTTTGTTACCAGCCCCCCGCTTCATGACTTCATATAGACATATATCAACTTTCGTTATTCGTTATTATTTTGGTGGCCCCTAACCGCTTTGGTGCCCCCATCAGCACTTGATGCCATAAGTGCAGGGCGTGATGTGTGTGGTGGGAGCAGCAGTACTGGACTCACCCACTGCTAGTACATTGTGTAGAAAGAAGAGGTCGTTTTGAATTAATCACTCAGTTTGCGACCAGCCAGTGTTTTATTTTGTATTCTTCCCTGAAACACCTCAGAGAAACAGGAAAGAGAATCAATATGGGCTTTTATTGCATCCCTGCCACATGACATTTACACTGCAAAGACGAGCGCTCTCCTCCTCATTCTCCCTCCCTCTTTCGTTGTCCCTCTCATTTCTTCTCTCACTGCATCTATCTCTGCCTTACACTTTGTACTCTCACCCTCCCTGCTGTCCCTCCTTTACGCTCTCTCTATCTTTTTCGCACCCCCCAGCTTTTTAATAAACTCATTCTTCTCTTCTATTTGTCCTCCCTGCCGCAGGGCAGACCAGGCCAAGCGTTCCATTCTTTAACATCAAGCCCGACACGCAAACCTGGAAATACTCAATTGTCTGCCTTGTTTGTTGGGTTAAAGCGTGACATTTACATGAGCAAAAAATCCATTTGGAGCCTTGGTATAAATCACAATCAATATTAATAAATCACAAACACTTGAAGGGTAGTTTTAGGGCATGAACAAGTGTTGGTCTGAATGCCAATGATTATCAGAGGTTGGGGGTGGCAAAGAAAGGAATGAAATACAATATCATGTAAATGTATTTAGTCAGAGTAGGGAGTCATGTGGCGCAATTGGTTAGGGTGGGGGGCTAATAATCAGAAGGTCCCTGGTACAAACCCCAGCTGTGTCTATATTGTGTTGTTGAAATGACGTTGTGTCCTTGGGCAAGGCACTTCACCCTACTTGCCTCAGGGGGAATATTCCTGTACTTGCTGTAAATTGCTCTGGATAAGACCATCTGCTAAATGACTAAATGTAAATGAACATTTGTTATGTTTCTGCGACTGTTAACATCTTCCTCTGCCTTTTGGGCCCGACCGCAGGTGCCTTTGTCGGTGCAGAACATTTTGTTGACATTATTGGTTAAGAGAATTTGCTTGTACAAGAGATATTTACATGTATTTTGTTTGGCTAGCTGTTTTGCACGTGGACAGTACATACAGTATTACAGTAAACCGCAACGTTATTGACGCACAGGTAGAGAAGAAGCAGAGAGACTGTTCAGCCAATCAGAATGCAAAACACAATGCACGATTAAAAAAAAACATGAAGTAGCAAAACCATGAAAAGTGAACCGTGATATAGCGAGGGATTACTGTATTGCATTTATAGAATGTCACAATATAGACAATGTTACAAAGTTATAACCTTCTGTATTGTGTTGAGATAACTTTGAACTGTATCCAGAATCCACTATACATTTACATTGACACTCTCATCTAGAGCAATATACAGCAAGTACAGGGAAAATTCCCCCTGAGGCAAGTAGGGTGAAGTGCCTTGTCCAAGGACACACCTTCATGTTGGCACAGCTACGGTTTGAACCAGGAACCTTCTGATTACTTGCCCAACTCCCTTATCACTCAGCCACATGACTCCCTACAGTATCAGTACCGTGTGTTGTCTATAAACTGTCATCATCTGAACCATACCATAGACTTCAAATGAGATGCAGCCAATATACTTTGAAACGGCCATTGAAAATCAAAAGAGAAGTGTATTATTCTATTAATTATTGAAATGGTGCAATATATGAGACATAGGTGACCAAAGGATCTATTCAAATCACATTTTCCATTATTTGAATTTCAAGGAAGTCCGCTTGTGGAATAACCTTGTGTTGCCCTGTATCAATCATTTCTTTATTAGCTGTCAGCACTTTGTAGCCCCTCTCATTCAACATTATTAAACTGCATGGTCCCATATGGGACAAATCTTGCTGAATGGTGAATAAAGATTCTCGGTCCGCATTGTGTCTTTTGTACACGTATTAGTTTTCAAATCAGCCTTTTGATTCACAAGTCCCTCCGTCTGAGAACTAATTTTGCTCTATAATGACTCAACTCTCTTTTCTAAACGGTCACAGATTGTGTCTGGCAAAGAAAAGGAAATGCATGTAAAATTAGTTGGAGGCAGATGAGTGAACTCATGTGGAGAGCCTATCAAACTGATCAGCTCATATACTTCGGAGGGCTCTTCTTATTGTTCTCCTTTTGTTAACTCTTGTACAAAGCCATTTTCTTTATAAATACTTTATCATCTACATTTAGTTGGAGGTAACTTTGGTTCAGTCAAGACACTGACGTGATTGATTGATAATAATACAATATTTATTGATAACCATGACATGGAATATGTTTGACTTTGGCGGAGTGTAATGTCTAAAGGGGAAGCGCTCCCTACCGCCTCGAGCGACACATACGTGCATACATATATGACATTAGGCATGGAGCAATAGATATATAATCCCCCTGATAGACAGAAGACAGATATACATATAGTCAGACAGACAGACAACAGGGGGAGAAAGGGGATGGTGGTGGGAGGCAACAGCACTGATGCTTAGCCGGTCTGTGTGAGTGCAGATATCCGTGCAGCCTTTAAAGGCAGTCTTACCGGACGAGGCCCAATGGGCTTGCACTAGCCGAGTCAGGTGTGTTCATAATTGATTGCTTGCGCTACGTGAGTGCTTGTGCTGCTAGTGCATGTGAGGGAGAGAGATGACGTGTACTAAGGTGTGTGAATGAGTGATGATCATGATATCATGATCATGATATCCTTTAGTTAAGGTTCCCTGGGCCTCTCCCTCAACCAATCATCCGATCACTTCCAGAGTCAGAGGACTTTTGACCTTCTCTCTGAGTCAATTGCCTTCTTTTCTTCCCTCCGCAGAAGCTGACTGGTTGGTCGTGCTCATCAGTTATGTAATTGTTTTTTGTTATTTGTTCATGTGACGTAACCTTGTCTGAATTTGCGAATGGGTACTCCGTGTGACTTCTTTAACTGCGTGATGTTACGAGGACGAATACATGATTATTTATTTTTTAATGTGTATTATGTTTCGAATGTTTTCTGTTTAAATTACAGCACTGTGAACCGAACCGTGTTTGAGACAATTTACTAGATGGCTAGATGAAAAAAATAAATAGAGCCATCGATCCTGGCGGCACAGTCCCCGACATTGGTTAATTGTGAGTAGTTTCGGATCGTACCTCAGGGAATTTGCACCGAAGACAGTTTGAGCTAACACAATCAAACCAAACCATAAAATACCCACAAGGCAAAGAATCATTTCCCGTAAAGGTGAATGAAGAAAACACTGTCAGATATTGCAAACTTACTTTGGGTGATGAACCAAATATTTCTGCCCAAAATGTAGGTCTATTTGTATATTTGTAACTTGTATTTCCATACACTGTTGACTGAATTACTGAAAGAAGTAAAAATTATAAAAGTTAAAAACTGTCACGACCAGAACCCAGAACAGACAGGCAGGACCCAAGAGCGTCACGTAAGACAACTTTATTTAAGGGTAGGGGGTTAGGGAGTGTGGTGGAGTGTTTTGCTGGTGGTAGCCAGGCCGTGGACTGGCAACTCGTCAATGGCCGGCGCAGGAGAGCAGAGCGTGGGTCGTAGACAGGCAGCAGGTTGGTAGCCAGGGCAGGAGAGCGGAGCGTGGGTTGTAGACGGGCAGCAGGTCGGTAGCCGGGGCCGGAGAGTAGAGCGTGGGTCGTAGACAGGCAGCAGGTCGGTAGCCGGGGCCGGAGAGTAGAGTGTGGGTCGTAGACAGGCAGCAGGTCGGTAGCCGGGGCAGGGGCGTCGGGAACAGGAGACAGACGACAGGCAATGCAGGAAAGGAACAGGATGGAGGGACGAGGCAGACAGGCAGGTTACACAGACAGGCTAAATACAGGTAGATAACAGACAGAGAGCCAGAGTCAAAAAGTGCTTGCCTTGCTTTTGCTGAGTATAGCGGACGGTCTGACAAGGACTGAACACAGAGGAAAATCTTAAGTAGGGAGTGAGCTAATAGGGAAACGAGTGGCAGCTAGAACTGAATGAGTGAGTGCAGGTGAGAGTAATCAGAGTGGCAGAACAAAGACCAGGAAGTGGAGTGAAATAACAACAAACACCATGTGGAAACGGACAGAACCGTGACAGAACCCCCCCCCCCCCCCAAGGGACGGCCCCAGAAGTCCCCAAGAAAGAAAAAAAAAAAAGAGAAAAAGAGAAAAATCACCAACCGGGTGGGAGGCGGGAGAGGCGGTGGAGGGATCAGAACTCCTCCGACCGGTCTGAGTCCATACCCCTGGAAGGGCCCGGAGAGAGGTCCGAGTCAGACACCGGCACTGGGGGTGGACCGGACCGAGGGCGAGGGGGGCAGCCAGAGGACCGAGGACGGCCCCGTCGGATGGAAGGCTGGTCTGGGTGCTGGCGGTGGAAGTCAGCAATAAGGGAAGGATCCGCAATCCGGTTGGTGGGCACCCACATCCGTTCCTCCGGACCGTAGCCTTCCCAGTCCACCAGATATTGAAGCCCACGACCACGGCGACGGGACTGAAGCAGGCGGCTGACCGTGTAGACTGGCCCGCCGTCTACCTGGCGAGGGGGTGGCGGGGGAGGGACAGCAGGGACAGGTTTCAAGCGGGAGACATGAAAGGTAGGATGGACCCTCAGGGTGGATGGCAGACGGAGACGCACCGCTGTAGGGTTGACCACCTTGATGATCGGGAATGGGCCGATGAAACGCTGGGCCAACTTCCGCGACTCCACTCGGAGAGGCAGGTCCTTGGTAGAGAGCCAAACTCGTTGGCCCACCTTGTACTCAGGGGCCGGGGTTCTCCGGCGATTGGCCGCTGCGGTGTAAGTGGCCGCTGAGCGCAGGAGGGCAGCCCGAGCACTGGACCAGGTGCGGCGACATCGACGGGCGAAGGCGAGGGCGGAGGGACATTCGGCCTCTCCTTCCTGGTGTGGGAACAGAGGTGGCTGGTAACCGTAGACACACCAGAAGGGGGAGAGGCCGGTGGCGGAGCTTGAGAGGGAATTGTGGGCGTATTCCACCCACAGCAGATGGTCAGCCCACGAACGCGGATGGTTGGAGGCCACACAGCGAAGCGCCGTCTCCAGATCCTGGTTTACTCGCTCCGACTGCCCATTGGACTGGGGGTGGAAGCCGGATGTCAGGCTGGCTGAAGCTCCCAGCTGATGGCAGAACTCTCTCCAGAACGCCGACACGAACTGAGGACCCCGGTCGGAGACCACGTCTTTGGGCAGGCCGTGGAGGCGGAAGATGTGGTCCAACACCAGTTGAGCCGTCGTCTTGGCAGAGGGCAACTTGGCTAACGGGATGAAGTGGGCCATCTTGCTGAACCGGTCTACCACCGTCAGGATGACCGTGTTCCCTCTAGACGGTGGCAGACCGCAAACAAAGTCCAGTGCGATGTGAGACCAGGGCCGACGTGGGATCGACAGGGGCTGGAGAAGGCCAGCAGGAGGTCGGTTTGGGGTCTTGTTCTGGCTGCAGGTGGTACAGGCCCGGACGTAGTCGAGCACGTCCGTCCTCAGTGATGGCCACCAGAAGCGCTGAGTGAGGAGGTGGCAGGTGCGTGTGATGCTGGGGTGGCAGGCCAGGTGTGAGTCGTGGCCCCACTGAAGAACCTGGGATCGGAGGGCTTCAGGGACAAAGAGCCGGTTGCCGGGGCAAGCACTGGGAGTGGGCTGGTTACGGAGGGCGTCCTTTATCCGCTCCTCTACCCTCCAGGTCAGGACACCGATTATGCAGGGGCTGGGCAGGATGGCCGCGTGGTCTGTAGGGGATGGCTCGTCCTTCTGATAAATCCGGGACAAGGCATCGGGCTTGACATTGCGGGAACCCGGCCGGTAGGACAGAGAGAAATTGAACCTGCCGAAGAAGAGTGACCATCTGCGCTGCCTGGAATTCAGTCTCTTGGCAGTCTGAATATACTGCAGGTTTTTGTGGTCTGTCCAAACCACAAATGGCTCCGCGGCTCCCTCCAGCCAATGCCGCCACTCCTCCAGCGCAAGCTTGACGGCCAACAGCTCACGGTTGCCAATGTCGTAGTTGCATTCCACTGGAGAGAGCCGGCGGGAGAAAAAGGCGCAGGGATGCATCTTTGCATCCTCCAAGGAGCGCTGGGAAAGGACTGCTCCAACCCCTATGTCCGAGAAGTCCACCTCCACCACGAACTGCTGCTCAGGATCAGGCATCTGGAGAACCGGTGCCGATGTGAAGCGTGTCTTGAGGGTCTGGAAGGCCCTCTCCGCCTCTGCCGTCCAGGAGAATGGGCACTTGGTGCTGGTGAGCGCGGTGAGGGGGGCAGCCACCGTGCTGTAGCTCCGAATGAAGCGGCGATAAAAATTGGCAAACCCCAGAAACTGCTGAAGCTTCTGTCTGCTCTCAGGGATTGGCCAGGAGACCACAGCGGAGACCTTTGCAGGGTCCATGTGGATCTGGCCCTCACTCACAGTGTAGCCCAAGAAGGAGATGGTCTTGACATGGAACTCACATTTCTCTGCTTTTACGAAGAGTGAGTTCTCCAGAAGACGACGCAGGACCAGGTGAACATGATGGGTATGCTCAGACAGGGAACGGGAGAAAATCAGGATGTCGTCCAGGTACATAAAGACAAACTTATTGATCATGTCCCGGAGGACATCATTTGCCAAGGCTTGGAAAACTGCGGGGGCGTTGGTGAGACCAAAAGGCATAACTAGGTATTCATAATGTCCGGTCGGGGTGTTGAATGCCGTCTTCCACTCGTCCCCCTCCCTAATCCGTACCAAGTGGTACGCGTTCCGTAGGTCCAACTTGGTAAAGATGGTGGCCCCTTGGAGCAGCTCAAAGGCAGAGGCGATGAGCAGCAGGGGGTAGCGGTTTTTAACTGTGATGTCATTAAGGCCTCTGTAGTCAATACAAGGACGGAGAGATCCATCCTTCTTGCCGACGAAGAAGAAGCCAGCCCCCGCTGGCGAAGAGGATGGCCGGATGATGCCAGAGGCCAGTGCGTCGCCGATGTAATCCTCCATCGCCCTCCTCTCTGGGGCCGACAGAGAGTACAGACGACCTTTGGGGGGAATGGAACCCGGCAGAAGGTTGATGGCACAGTCATATGGTCGGTGCGGCGGCAAGGAGGTGGCCTTCGCCTTGCTGAACACTGTACCGAGACTGTGGTAACAGGCAGGAACTGATGACAGATCAGGGGCTGGGCATGAGATCTCAGGGCTGGCAGGAACGGAGGCGCTCCTCAGGCAGGAGCGGTGACATCCTTCTCCTCACTCCAGGACGGTACCAGTTGCCCAGTCAATGTGTGGGTTGCGGTCCCGGAGCCAGGGGTAGCCCAGGATGAGAGGTTGGCCAGGTGAGTGCAGCAGGTGGGATTGGGTGCTCTCATGGTGGTTTCCGGAGATCACGATGGCGACTGGGGCTGTAACATGGGTTACAAGGCCCAGAGGATGGCCATCCAGGGCACGGGCAGGAACCGGTGGGTTGAGGGAGAGGAGTGATAGGCCCAGCCGTCGAGCAATTGCGATGTCCATGATATTGGCTTCTGCCCCAGAGTCCACCAAGGTGGGCAGAGTGTGGGTGGAGGTCTGGAGCTGGAGGCGGACTCGGAGCATCGGTTTGAGAGAAGAGGGGGTGGAGAGTTTGGTGGAGCTCAGCCGGACTCCCCTTATATCCGGTGAGCTCTGCCTTTTAGCGGGCATGTGGCTGCTCGGTGGCCCTCTCCTCCACAATAAAGACAGAGGTTACCGGTCATACGACGCTGCCTCTCTTCCGGGGATAAGGAGGCTTTGCCGACCTCCATGGGTTCAGGCTCGGACTGGTTGGAGCGGGAGCCAGTGGGCACAGACTTGGAAGATGAGCTGCACGAGCTGCTAGTGGTAGGCAGACTCGCACGACCCCTCTCCCGTCTCTGGAACCGGTGGTCAAACTTCACGGCCAGCGCCACCGCGTTGTCCAGAGTTGAGGGCCGGTCGAAGGAAAGAAGTCCATCCTTGACATAGTCGGCCAGCCCATGCAAGAAAGCGTCCACCAACGCTTGATCATTCCAAGGACTCCGTCGCGCCTTGGTACGGAAATCAATGGAATAGTCTGCCACCGTGCGGCTCCCCTGGCAGATGCTCATCAAGGCCACGGAGGCGTCTTCCGATGACAGTCCAGTGCCGAAAACCTTCCTCAGCTCGTCGGCGAAGGTGTCGAAAGAGCTGCAGGCTGGCGTTTGACGATCAAACTCGGCGGCTCCCCACAGCATCGCTCGGCCCGTCAGGTGGTTAATGACAAACCCCACCTTCACCGGTTCAGTGGAGAAAGTGCGAGGCTGAAGGTTGAACTGGATCCGGCAAGCGGTCAGGAACGGGTCGACCTTGTCCGGGGCACCGTCAAACCGTTCTGGGTGTCCGATCTTCGGTTCGGGGGCATGGGGGTTTGGAGATGGTGCCAACGGAGCTAGAGCCGGAACCGGAGCCAGAGGTGCTGAGGGGGTCGGGTTACCCAACTGCTGAAGGGTCTGGTTGACGAGCTGGAACTGTTGCTGGATCTGTCCCCACTGCAGCTGTTGTTGCTGGATCTGCCGCTGCTGTTCGTGAGCGAGCTGTAGGAGAGAGGTGATGTCTCCAGCCATCCGTTGAACCTCTCCTTCCGCATGGTCCAGTCGTTCCAGGGCAGAGAGCTGGTGAAGAGTTCCGGTGGTATCTTCACCGTGCGCTGGGTCCATGTCTGGTCAGACCGTTCGGTCATGACCAGAACCCAGAACAGACAGGCAGGACCCAAGAGCGTCACGTAAGACAACTTTATTTAAGGGTAGGGGGTTAGGGAATGTGGTGGAGTGTTTTGCTGGTGGTAGCCAGGCCGTGGACTGGCAACTCGTCAATGGCCGGGGCAGGAGAGCAGAGCGTGGGTCGTAGACAGGCAGCAGGTCGGTAGCCGGGGCAGGAGAGCAGAGCGTGGGTCGTAGACAGGCAGCAGGTCGGTAGCCGGGGCAGGAGAGCGGAGCGTGGGTTGTAGACGGGCAGCAGGTCGGTAGCCGGGGCCGGAGAGTAGAGTGTGGGTCGTAGACAGGCAGCAGGTCGGTAGCCGGGGCAGGGGCGTCGGGAACAGGAGACAGACGACAGGCAATGCAGGAAAGGAACAGGATGGAGGGACGAGGCAGACAGGCAGGTTACACAGACAGGGTAAATACAGGTAGATAACAGACAGAGAGCCAGAGTCAAAAAGTGCTTGCCTTGCTTTTGCTGAGTATAGCGGACGGTCTGACAAGGACTGAACACAGAGGAAAATCTTAAGTAGGGAGTGAGCTAATAGGGAAACGAGTGGCAGCTGGAACTGAATGAGTGAGTGCAGGTGAGAGTAATCAGAGTGGCAGAACAAAGACCAGGAAGTGGAGTGAAATAACAACAAACACCATGTGGAAACTGACAGAACCGTGACAAAAAACTATTTATAAAATTATAAAATTATAAAAACTCTACCAGAGATCAGGTCATGAACTGTAATCAGGCCCGGCGCTATGGGCGGCCCTTGGGGTGCCGGGCCTGCCCTGGGACTCGATTGGGCCCGCCCTTGACGAACAAGCCAGTCAGTCACTTATCACAAGTTAAAAACATGTTTTCCAAAGTTCAAAACACAGGAGGAAAGGTGCCCGCTGTGGATTAAACAATGTGGGAGACCTCACTCCCAACTAAATATATTGAAAAACACACGTCTGTACCTAACTAAACGGTTACAATTCTTTCCTGAAATAAATCACGTTACTGCTACAAAAAGGTGATTTCAGGCAGCAATTTTTTTACAAAAACTCCATCCACCATACCTCATCAGACAACTGAATTTTTAACCACTTTAATTACAAGATGGAGAAATACTTTGAGTACGTGGAATATCCACAAATCCGTGGGCAATGTAGAACAGAAGACAGATTAGATATAGATTATATCATATTTTGATTAAAAGTTATGACCATTCTAGCGACTGTGGAAACATTGGGGAAACCGGAATTCTCACCCTAAAGTAACTAGCGCTATGGCTGGATACTCCTCTCGATAACAAAAACACTTTGGAGTTTCTTCCACAATCGACCAAATTGGCCAAACAAGGCATGTACATTTATTTTACAGTGTACATAATCTAGTTAATGTTGTTTTTCCCCTCCCAAATGTAAATCTTCTCAAATCAAGGCTAAACAGTGTTACTACCATCATAACTGCCTGTCACGAACGGCCAAGCCGGACACTTTATTATTTCCTAAAAAAACTTGCGTCACTCCCACAAACAAATTATTTGTAAGTAAAAAGTTTTGACTTTTAATTGACACAAACTTGTCTTTACTCATAATATCGTCTCCGATTTCAATTCAAAGCTGTAAATCTAACACTGTAGGCAATCTCCCATGGTATCCGTCTCGGAAAACAATCTGCAGTTGCTGATGATACATCTATTTCCGAGGGGAAATATCATCAGTCAGTTATCTTCATCAAATATCATCATCAGCACATATTATTGGTTAAGGGGTTACTGGGAGTCCCTATGTGTTTGTTGTTTCTTGGAAAAACAAACATGTGATGCAAAGCAGAAGCATGTGACCGACAGGCTGGCTGGTGTTTTGCTAATTGTTTTACCAGCGGCCCACCAGTGTCAGTTAATAAACAAACTGGGAAAAGTACATCTGTCCTGTGTGGGTCTCAGTACAGCAATTATTGTTGCTAAATTTTATTATTTGTTGGGTACGCAACCTAGCTGGCCTATTAGCTTGTGAGATTCTAAATAATACCATTTGTCACCTTTTTGTGCAGGAGTTGGATTATAGGTGAAAAGTTGACCATAGTTGACCAAAGGCTGTAAAATACTGCCCCCCTCAAAGCAACGTATGCCCCCCCCCCGGAAATCAGTGCCTGGTGCCAGGCCTGACTGTAATGTACTGTACAGTAGTCAAAACAAGTGGTAATTTTGGATATTTATAAGGCCCTCTAAGTAACCCTACTGATGGATTTGAGTGATTCGTTGAAAACCTAAAATAAGATAATCCTTTATTTGTCCTGCAGTGGAGAAATTAAAGTTTGCAACAGCAGTAGGGTTCAGTTCAAGCAATCCGGGAGATACAAGATACAAGGAATCCTATCAAATATGGAGATAAGGATCTAAGAGTATAAAAGGTAGTTTGTAAAGTAAGCGATAGTTAAGTGTGTTGAACCTTTTTTATTTAGATATTTTGTATCTATTATTCCAGGTATTTTGGCTCTCTGGATACAGGATATGAAGCTCACATCCACAGAGAAGGGAGTAACTCAACATATGTCCCTATTTCCATTTCCTAAGTTTAAATCTATCTTTTTTAAACATCTATAGATGTGAGTGTCCTTCTGTTCCGGAGAACCAACAACTCCTCAGGGATGCCTGATCAGTTCTTGTCATGGGCTCAGTGCCTCCTCCCTCCTGTGTGTGTGTGTGTGTGTGTGTTCCTCCACCCCTGTCCTTGTTTGGAGCTTCCTGGGCGTGACTCCTGTCCTGAGCTGATTGGCACACCTGCATCTCATCCACCATCGTCAGCTGCAGTTAAAACCATGGTTCATCCTCTCCTTCTTTGCCAGTTCGTTCAGTCAACTTACGTGGTGAACACTTTGGCTTTTGTACATAGATATCTTTTCCCTGTGGATTTCTGTCTAGTACTGACTCTTTGATTTTTTCCTCAAGCCTCAGCTCCTCAGTCCAGTCTGCTCCAGCCCTGCTTACTCACCTGTGCTCCTCGGTCCAGTCTGCTCCAGCCCTGCTTTACTCACCTGTGCTCCTCGGTCCAGTCTGCTCCAGCCCTGCTTTACTCACCTGTGCTCCTCGGTCCAGTTCGGCACCAGCCCTGCTTTTTGTTAATAAACAGTTCCATTTACTCCTCACCTCTGGTCTGCTTTCTGGGTCCCCCCCCTCTGGTTCATTCGTGACAGTTCTCTAACCGTCTCTTTCTCGCCAATGCTCTGTCTCTCTGTCATTCTATTTTTTTCGCTTTGTCTTTCTGTCTGTCTCTTTCCCTCTCCCTCTTTCTCTCTCCCCCACTTTCAACCCCTTCTCAAACAGCCAGCTTCATTTTGGGAGGACACCTGACCTTTGAACCCTATTCCAGCCTTGAGTGACAACATTCATTCTGTTGTCTCACTTTGACAGGAGGCGAGGCATTGAGTGACAGAGAATGCTGCTTTCTCCCATAGATCCCTTGGAGAGGTAGCGACCGCAGGCAGAGTGTCATTCAAACAAACACTCCTAAACGGTGACCTTGGCGTTTCAAAAGAACCGTTTGAAAGTTGCTTTGAAAGCCGCCAGGGCTGCGACAAGCCTGGACCCCCAACTCTGCTGAACTCTGAGGCCTTGGCCCATCAGGAAACAAGGGTTCCAAGGGTTTTCTAACTTGCATTTGTGTGAACTGAACTACAGTGGTTGGAACTTGAAAGGAAAATGGCACACAAAGAGGAAGAACATTTGTCTGTTTATTTTGGCCAAAAAGGACAGACAAGAACGAAACAAAACAAACAATCTCATTCCGTCAAGTTGGCACTGACTGAAAAGGGTTGGCTGAAGTCAAAACTTATTCTTCCCTACCCCTCGATACATGCAACAGAAAACATTGTTATTCAAGACAGAACATCTAAAATCTGAAGTCAGACATGTGCTGTGCAAAGCGAAAATGCAGAATTAGTTTTTGGGCGGCAATTCTCTCAATGCTACATCTTAATCATTGTTCACTGTAAATTGAAAAGCTGTTCTAAGGCTTAACATTTGGAGCATTGTTGATGTAAAAATGTGTCACTCAGCAGTCTTACAATGTTTGTATCCACCCCCATCTCCGCTGACTTATTGCTTGTCTGTCTCTATCAACAAAGGTGTGTTTGTAACCCTGCACAGAGCGTCAAAATCTCCTCTCTGAGTCCTTCCAGTATATCATAGATAGGCCATGCGCGGAGGTGAGCCTCTGTGGGGCTTCCAGACGAAACGTGTTCTGCAACGCTCAGACAAATCAATGGGCTCACAAACGCCCCCACCCCCCCCTCCAATTCAGTTTCAACCCACATAAAAAGCTAAAAGCTCAGAGTGGAAGCTACCAACCGTTCTCGATTCAGAGTCTGGCCACTGACTGTGGCACTGTCGGTTAGGGTGTTGGGTTAGTTATCAGAAGGTCCCTGGTTCGAACACTGGCTGTGTCAACTTGATGTTGTGTCCTTGGGCAAGGCACTCAGGGGGAATGCTGTAAGTCGCTCTGGATAAGAGCGTCTGCTAAATGACTAAATGCAATATGTCCCTAGGTTGTGAAGTATGCATGTGCTGTATTTACAGTTAATCAAACGCTTTCTTCATGAACTGATGATGTCTTCAACTGTACGTGTGTCTGGAATTGATTATTTACATCTACAGTGCCATGCTAACAGGAACAGGTCATTGCAGTATTGCACAGATTTGGTACACATTATCAGTAATCATCAACAGATCTAACATGTTTTTATTGCCTGGACTATTTTAGGGATACAGGTCTGACCCTTTAATACGACAGGAAAAATGACAGAATGAAACCCCACTGGCTTGCATTTAAAAGGAGGAGGAGACTGAGGAGGATATTTCCCCAGGAAGACATTAACATAAGGCTTGAGGATATGCTTGACCTTCCCGCTTTCCTTCTGTCTTCGGCGGCAAAATTCATGGACTTGTTGATGTGGGGGTGAATCACAACCCTTGCTCATTATGAGTGATTAATATTCCTCATCAACACAAGGTCGTTGTTCGCCCTAATAAACAGGTTCCTGAACAGCTGAGGTCTAATTACGATGCTTCCATCAACTCCTGCAGGGTTCTTCTACTTAGTCGTTTTTATTTGAATTTTTACAGTTCTGCACAGTTAAAAACATCACTGTGCACAACTGGAAGTTGACATTACGCCCCTTATTCAATCAGTTTGCTGTGCTGTGGTGTAAATCAAAGAAAAATATCCGTAGAAGGGAGGAAGCTGTAGAGAAGGAAGAGGTCAAAGGTTATGTTTGTGGCCACTGCATCACTTTTGTTTACACTTAATTGTGCCCAGAAGTTGTTATCAGTGACCCATGAAATGAGATTTACTTATTGTAAATGTCTAATGAGCTAGCTATGCTAATGAGGCGGATCGCAGGCGTATAATTGTGGAAGCATGTAAGCGTGTCTGTGCGGACACAGGAGCACCGCTTTCCTCTGGGACAAAACTGGACTGTCTATTGTTACTCAGTGCTCAACGTGTGTTGCTTTGTAGAGGTTTTTCTTGTTTGCCTAACAAAGAAAATAATATTCCGCTTGATCTGATGGTTAACTTGACAGCGTAATACTAGTGACCAATTTTGCTAGAGCAAGACTAGTGAAAGGAACATTGGACATCGCAACTACTTTACATTTAGTAATTTAGCAAATGCTTTTATCCAGAGCGACTTACAGCAAGTACAGGGACATTCCCTCTGAGGTAAGGGTGAAGTGCACACTATTTACTACCCTACTTGCAAGGCCACAACATTATGTCGGCAACGGGTCCCCCAGTAGGAGTCATTGTGATCCCCACCCATCAACACCAACACAATGTTGACTCTCTCCATCCAAGAGAGGGATGTTAACAAAGTGTTCAAGGGACAGAACCCTTGCAAAGCTGCGGGGCCGGATGCTGTCTCCCCTGCCACACTGAAGCACTGCGCTGACCAGTTGTCTCCGGTGTTCACCAACATCTTTAATACCTCCCTGGAGATATGCCACGTGCCAGCCTGCTTCAAATCCTCCACCATCATCCCTGTGCCCAAGAAGCCCAGACCAACCGGACTGAATGACTACAGACCCGTCGCCCTGACATCTGTGGTAATGAAGTCCTCGAACGCCTGGTGCTGGCACACCTCCAAAACATCACAGACCCCCTCCTAGACCCCCTGCAGTTCGCCTACAGAGCCAACAGGTCTGTGGATGACGCAGTCAACATGCGCTCCACTTCACCCTCCAGCATCTGGACTCTCCAAACACCTACTCCAGGATCCTGTTTGTGGACTTCAGCTCTGCCTTCAATACCATCATCCCGGCTATGCTTCAGGACAAGCTCTCCCAGCTGAACGTGCCCGACCCCACCTGCAGGTGGATCACAGACTTCCTGTCCGACAGGAAGCAGCGCGTTAAGATGGGAACGCAAGTCTCTGACTCCCGGTCCATCAGCACTGGATCCCCTCAAGGCTGCGTCCTTTCCCCCCTGCTCTTCTCCCTGTACACAAACAGCTGCACCTCCAGTCATCCATCTGTCAAGCTCCTAAAGTTTGCGGACGATACCACCCTGATCGGGCTCATCTCTGATGGGGACGAGTCTGACTTCAGGTGGGAAGTGGAAAACCTGGTGACTTGGTGTAGCCAGAACAACCTGGAGCTCAACGCTCTTAAGACAGTGGAGATGGTTGTGGACTTTAGGAAGAACCCAGCCCCACTCCCCCCTTCACACTGCGCGACTCCCAGGTAAACAGTCCCTTCGCTTCCTGGGCACCACCCTCTCCCAGGACCTTAAGAGGGAGCTGATCATTGAGTCCATCCTCACCTCCTCCATCACCGTCTGGTACACTGCTGCCACTGCCAAGGACAAGAGCAGACTGCAGCATATCATACGTGCCGCTGAGAAGGTGATAGGCTGCAACCTGCCATCCCTTGAGGACCTGCACACGGCAAGGTCTCTAAAACAGGTGAGGAAGATTGCGGCCGACTCCTCCCATACTGGACATTCTGTGCTTCAGCTGCTCCCTTCTGGCAGGAGGCTGCAGTCCATCAGGACCAAAACCTCTTGCCACAAAAATAGCTTCTACCCCTCTGCTATTGCCCTCTTCAACAGGGCCAAGGACTTAGTTTGAGACATCCAACAACACCCCCCCACCCCCCTCCAGAATCCCACTGCACTCTGCCACTTTAGCACACAACACTTTAAACTTTAAAAACGTACTACTGTGAATTCTGCACCGCTGTTTACAGTATGCCCCCCCCCCCCCCCCCCCCCCCACGTACTATATATACCCATTCCACTCTATACCTATGTTATTTGTACTTCCACGTTACCTGTATCATTTGTACTATTGCATCACTTGTATTGTTTGTATCCATATCTGTAGTGTATTTTACATTGCATTCATTATTTATTTTTTTGATTGGTAAGCCACATGTTCTATGTTAGCTCATTCCTGCCAAAGTGAATTCTATGTTTGTTAATCTTGCATAGCAAATAAACCCCCATTCTGATCTGATCTTCTGATCTGATAAACTAGCATTAGGTCCAGCAGTCGTTCCTAAGTACCGTTGAACTCCCGGAACAAGTGCATCTTGAGCCTTTTTTTGAAGGTGGGGAGACAATCAGTGTCTCTGATGGAGGTGGGGACTTGATTCCACCATTGAGGAGCCAGGAAGGGGAGGAATTTGTGCTGGGACTTGACTCTCTTTAGGGGCAGGATGGTTGTCAGAGGAAGACCGCAGGTGGCGGGTGAGGGTGTAAGGCCAGAGGACAGAAATGGGTGCAGTCCCATTCACTGCTTGGAAGATCAGTACCAGGGTCTTGAATCTGATATGGGCCGTAATGGGAAGCCAGTGGAGAGCAATGAGGAGTGGGGTGACATGGGAGCGTTTGGGTAGATTGAAAACCAGACGGGCTGCTGCATTCCGGAGGGGCGGGGGCAGGTTTCCCATGCTGGGAGGCTGGTGAGCAGTAGTCCAGTTTTGAGAGGACAAGCGCTTGGACTTGCAGCTGGGTGGAATGTTTAGACAGGTATCTTCTGATCTTCTGGATGTTGTAGAGGGTGAATCTACATGACTTGGAGAGGTAAGGGAATGTGTGCTGAGAGGGAGAGCTTGTCATCCAAGATAACCCCCAGGTTTTTTACAGAAGATGAAACAGTCACAGTTGCCGAGTCTAGATTGATAGAGAGATCATGGGATGTAAAGGGTTTAGCCAGGATGATGAGAAGTTCCATTTTGGCGAGGTTCAATTGAAGGTTATGTCCGTGAGGCAGGCTGAGATCCTAGCTGAGATCCCTAGATCAGTCGAGAGGGAACGACAGGTACAGCTACGTGTCGTCAATGTAGCAGTGGTAGGAAAAGCCATGAGAGGTGATGATTTATCCAAGTGACAGGGAGAATAGGAGAGGTCCAAGGCCAGATCCCTGTGGGACACCAGTGGAGAGCTGCCGAGGACCCCAAAAAATTCATCCCCGGGAGACCTGGTAGGATCGTCCTATCATGTGGGATGAGATCCATTTAAGTCCAGTGATGCCATCTATGTTGCTTTCACTTCCGTCTTACTCGTTGTCTATTTGTGTCTTTGCTGTAAACTTAGTTTTGAAAATGATCATGTAGAAAGAAAACGTATTCAAATATCCATGGGTCTGGTCCTTATCTCTGAACTGATACTACTTAAGGGATCGATAGATGGCAAACAATAGACAATGAAATATAGACAAGCATGAAAATTCACAGAGGGTCATCCCAAACCCAAATGTTTGCCTCATGGGCCGAATATGCTGTTATGGTGATTGTGGTTCACTTCTGCACTTCAGGGGAAACTGAAACAGATAACATTTTCTTAACCTGCTAGCTGCCAAAAGAGGCAGGAACTTTGTCTCGGCAGGTTCACTTTGTTTAAAAAAAATTACAAACTCAAGTTGGCTATCTTATCCATAGCATGCTGAAGAGTAAGCACGTGTGTGTAAATCTTGAAGGGTATGTTGCAACTTATAATGTAATAAAGACTCATAATGTAATAACGGCTCATAACGGCTCATAATGTAATAATTTCAATGTAATAAAAATTCATAATGTAATAATCGTCTCATAATGTAATGAACTCACGGACGCGTAACGTAATAAGGGCTTTGCGCATAATGTGATACTGTAATAACTTATTACATTAAGAACCTTATTGATACCGCTCATAATGTTATAACAGCTCATAATGTAATAATAGCACATATAGTGAGAAAGGTGTTGCATTATCATAATGTTTACTTCTGCCATCCCTGCAGGAGTGGAAGGAAATGCTTTCACCTGTGTCTGTCTCTCAGCAAGATCACACATTTCTGCAAACATGCTGGAGCATTAGCCAACTTAGATGCCATATACTGAACCTCGCTCCCAATTAGTGGCAGGCCTCATAAAAAGGAAGAGAAGCCTTAATCTGTAACGCATCATCCTCCATGGGTCAAATCCATGGTATAAAGGCAACAACTGTATACTGACAACTAATGCACTTTTGGGCACAGGTTTGTTTTTTAGTTTGACTATGATTTGTACATAGGTTGCGCTACAGTAACCAACTCAAAAGCTGTCAGGAGAAGAGGTTGGATTAGTGAAGAAGGAGGGGGACTGTAGTTCATGTAGTTTAATGTTCTTTGCTACAATAACTAATAACTCCTGCGATAAACACATTTAAAATTGGACTTTTCAAAAAAGTAAGTGAACACTCTTTCTTTCCATACAACCTTATGAAGACCTTCCAATAAAAATTTAGCATTTTTTTTGTGTTGGTCTTTAATGCCAATTTAATAAAGGCTTTTAAACATTATTTTCCTACTACTTACGTGAAATACATGATACAAGCAGCATAACATGTTAATTCAAACTTCTTTTATTTTGGAACTTTTGAACAATAACAAAAAAGTCATCAAAAACTTGGATATCTGAACATCAAATTAGTCTCACAATATCTACCAGCTATACAGGTACAGGTCGAAAAATTAGAATATCGTGCAAAAGTTCATTTATTTCAGTAATTCAACTTTATAGGTGAAAATAATATCTTATACAGACTCATTACATGCAAAGTGAGATATGTGAAGCCTTTATTTGTTATAATTGTGATTATTATGGCTTACAGTTTATAAAAACCCCAAATTCAAAATCTCAGAAAATTAGAATATTACATAATATCAATAAAAAAAGGATTTTAAATACAGAAATGTCGGCCCTCTAGAAAGTATAATCATGCATATGTACTAAGTACTTGGTTTGGGCCCCTTTTGCATGAATTATTGCCTAAATGCGGCGTGGCATGGATGCTATCAGTCTGTGGCACTGCTGAGGTGTTATGGAAGCCCAGGTTGCTTTGATAGTGGCCTTCAGCTCGTCTGTATTGTTGGGTCTGGTGTGTATCATCTTCCTCTTGACAATAGTCCATAGTTTCTCTATGGAGTTCAGGTCAGGAGAGTTGTCTGGCCATTCTTGCAGAGTAATACCATGGTCAGTCAACCAGTTACCAGTGGTTTATGGTACCGTGGGCAGGTGCCAAGTCTAGCTGGAAATGGAAATTGTCATCTCCATAAAGCTTGTCAACAGACAGAAGCATGAAGTGCTCTAAAATCTTCTGGTAGATGGCTGTGGTGACTTTGGACTTGATAACACAGTGAACCAACAGCAGCAGATGACATGATACCTCAAATCATCACTGATCCAAATTAAATGTTGCGTTTCATTTGGAAATCAAGGTTCCACAGTCTAGAGGAAGAGTGGAGGGGCACAAAATCCAAGGGGCTTGAAGACCACTGTCAAGTTTCAACAGTCAGTGATGATTTGAGGCACCATGTCATCTGATGGTGTTGGTCCACTGTGTTATCAAGTCCAAAGTCACCACAGCTGTCTACCAGGATATTTTAGAGCACTTCATGCTTCTGTCTGTTGACAAGCTTTATGGAGATGCTGAATTACTTTTTCCAGCAAGACTTGACACCTGTCCACAGTGCCAAAACCACAAGTAACTGGTTGACTGACCATGGTATTACTGTGTTGATTGGCCAGACAACTCTCCTGACCTGAACCCAATAGAGAAACTATGGACTATTGTCAAGAGGAAGATGATACACACCAGACCCAACAATACAGACGAGCTGAAGGCCACTATCAAAGCAACCTGGGCTTCCATAACACCTCAGCAGTGTCACAGACTGATGGCATCCATGCCACACCGCATTTAGGCAATAATTTGTGCAAAAGGGGTCCAAACCAAGTACTTAGTACATATGCATGATTATACTTTATAGAGGGCCGACATTTCTGTATTTAAAATCCTTTTTTTATTGATTTTATGTAATATTCAAATTTTCTGAGATTTTGAATTTGGGGTTTTCATAAGATGTAAGCCAAAATCATCACAATTCTAACAAATAAAGGCTTGAAATATCTCACTTTGAATGTAATGAGTCTATATAATATATTAGTTTCACCATTTAGGTTGAATTACTGAAATAGATGAACTTTTGCACGATATTCAAATTTTTCGACCTGTACCTGTATACAGTTTGTGAGTCTAGAACAGACATAGGGATGTCATAGAAAACATGAACCAGCTCAAAGGCTCTTTAAATGTAAACACAGCCTGTCAGGACACAAAAGTAAAAATATAAGTTCAAATAAATTTAACTAAACAATATGCCTATAAACATGATCATAAATTATAGTTGCCAACAAAAATAAAGTTAAGGGGGCTCCATTTGTCAGTGGTCAGTGACTGTGCCAGTGATCACTCAAATCACTTTATTTCTTCCAATGAATGTCTTTAATATGGAACCATCCAAAGGATATATGTCGAATCACGATCCATGCTGTAAACCACCTGGCATTTTGGCTGAAGAGCTGCCTGATGTTGGATGCAAGGCCACTATTACGTCCAGCTGCTTTATATAACCTACAAATACCAATGCTGCAGTCTTCATCCGTCACAATATTTAAACATTCCACCAAAGAATCACGTATAAAAATTATTGGTAGGAATGGCAGGGTTAGCTCTCTGAACAAGTTGGAAACTCTGTTGAAGGTGCCCATTGTCATATCCATCAACAGGCAATACTGGATAATGGTTGACAGTACAATCAAAGGCAAATTAGGGCTAGCAATGAAGTCAGGGTCAGCAGGGAAGATATGTTTTGGCACTGTAGGACATGCAGAAGGAACAGTATCAGGGTCAGTGTAACGGACAGTGTGGAGGTCATCATGTAGGACATCATTGGGATCACCATAAGGAACATCACATGAGTCACCATGTAGGACATCACTGGAATCTCCAGGAGGGTAATTGGTGGGGTCAGAGTGATGGTCAGAGTCAGGGTTTGAATGGTGATCAGAGTCAGGGACAGCATCATAGCCAGTACTATAAAGAAGCACCCTCTGCTTCTCTGCTCTCTGAATTCATCGAATGAATGGTCTGACTGGTCCATCAAGACTAACATAATGGTCCAACCTTCAGCAAAATGGCCTAGAATCAGCAATGGCAGACTTTCATCGTAGTGACCATGTGGGGAGACTATTGCTGTTGCATCAACTCCAAGCGTTGACACAATCATAAACTGTACATTGAATATGGTGGATGTTCTTTGTAGAGTCAAATGATCACCATATGTACCACTGTGCTGCATGCTTTGCACATAGTCATCCCATTGCCCTTCCACAAAATTAGAAAGATGTATTCCATTCATGGCATGTGGGTGAAGCATTAGGTCTGATACAATTTCTTGCCTTAAAGATGTTGCAGACCGAAAAATTCCAAGTGAGGCAAGTTGGTCAACCATGGCAGCAAACTGGCAGCTGCCATCTGAATTAGGGTCCAAACGAATCCTGAAACCTAGTGATCCAAAGGATTCTAACCTCATTCCATGGGTGATGGGCTGTAACAACTGTATGCGTTGATGTTTTCTGGCCTTGTGCTCAGAACGCTGCTTCTCCCACTCCCTTGTGACACTTGTCACATCACATACTGCAAACCATTTGATATGTAGATGGCCTGGGTTGCCTAGCATTCGGAACTTGACTTTGTATTTCGACAGATCTGCATTTCTTTTGACAACTATACCTGGTATCACAGCGTATCGTTTTGAAAATCTGGGACCTGTGCTGACCCTCACCAACACTTTGTCCTGTAAGTTGTAAACTGATGGTGGTGGATTTCCCCTTGATTTAATCGTACGTTTCATGCAACGCTCCGTAGCCTTTAATGCCCTCCTTCGTATCTTCCTGCGGTTTTGCTCAAACTTACTCATGTTCTGTTCTAAGTCTTCAGGAACTGCATCAGAAACTGAGCCGGGGCTAGCATCACCTGTATTGCTGGATAAGTGTAGAGTCCTGATGTTATTCTTCCTCCCATAATACACTTCAAATGGAGACATCCAGTTGAGAACCTCTTTTTTGTCCAGATTCATAACTCTTGCATACTTTGGCATATGTGCTGCCCAGTTAACACCTCCTCGTTTGAAATTCACAAAGTCATACATGATTTTTCGACGTAGCACCTGGTGTGTTCTCTCAACTTTACCTTGGCTCTGGGGGTGGTATGGAGAGCTCTGAATGACTTTGACCTGATATGATACCATCAGCTTCTGGACGGCACCTTTGAATTCTTTGCCCTGATCATGCTGCAAAATGTTTGGTGGGCCATGTTCAGTGTAGATTTCAATGAGATGTTTAGCAATCTCTTTGCTCTCTTTGCTCTTCAGAGGGCGTAGCCATATGTATCTGCTACACACATCAAGGATGGTTAGAATGTACCTATATCTAACGTTTCTATGCTTGACAGCCCATCTCCCCATGTCGAGAAGGTCGATTTGATGACGCTCTTGAACTGTTTTAGCCCTGATCGGCTTGGGAATGGCCTTGTTTTGAAAAGTAGCTCTGCGAAGTTGATAGCGCCTGGACCTGTCCAATACCTTTTGCACATTTTGTGTACTGATACCGGAATACTTATCCTTTAGGTATACGTTAAGTTTTCTGGCACCACAACCCTTGGTCTCTTCAAGCCCTGTCTTCACAATGCCTTTGACGCTTGTCTTTTTTGCCACCAATTTCCCATCGTATATCAACGTCTTGCCGTCTTCCAATAGCCCAAACAAGTGCTTATTCCTCCAGAGACGAACAAGGGCAGCGCGTTGGACCCTTGTCCTTTCTTTAACAGGAATGCCAAATTCTCCTCTCAGTGCTTTAACAATGACATCATATGTCTCATCATCCATTTCTCGACTTCCATGGCCTTGAATGTCACTAACCAAAAGGGCCAGTGTGAATAGGACCAAGATTGTCATGCCCAGTTTCATTGTTCCTTTTCTGTGAATAAAACAAAATTCAGTGAATCAGTAGACATTGAGGTGGGGTATGCAGAAACTCTTTATATTCAGCATCACTAGATTAATGTAAATATTATGATTTTAACAAATCATTTATGTACATACATTTTAGGATGTTGTGTACCCCTACAAATAATTTGATAACAAAACGTCTTCTCAACCGCCAGTCCACATCATACTTTTATGGTCCAAGTGGGACTTGAATCGGCAACCTTTAAGTCCCCTAGCCAAGTCCCTACGGACTGAGCTATTGCCGCCCCAGCTAAAACATACAACACTATTATAACAAACATCTTAATACACAAGAAATAGCTGCTAGCTTAAACATACACATTATCCTACAAACATCTTATTAATACACATAATTTAAACAGATAAGGTGTATGGCTTGGTTTAACAAATATATATATATATTGAACTTTAAAGGTCACAACTAGGGCTGCTTACCTGCAAAAGTCACAGTAGAAGTGAGCACGGCGTTCTCAGAATCCCAACTAGTGGCTCAACTGTTATTTCACATCAATAAAATGTGAGAGTGCAATTACTATTAAATAGTACTTGGTTTCACAAATTTAGTTTACTATTGTACTGAAGCCCATGCCTTTTGCTTTTACTTGCAGCTTTGTTTGAGAGGTTAAATTATTATTATTATCACTATATGTGCTATTATTACATTATGAGCTGTTATAACATTATGAGCGGTATCAATAAGGTTCTTAATGTAATAAGTTATTACAGTATTACATTATGCGCAAAGCCCTTATTACGTTACGCGTCCGTGATTTCATTACATTATGAGACGATTATTACATTATGAACTTTTATTACATTGAAATTATTACATTATGAGCCGTTATGAGCCGTTATTACATTATGAGTCTTTATTACATTATAAGTTGCAACAGGGTACTCAGGGTTCAGCGAGTGGTCATTAGACTTGCAAACAATGTAGTTATTTATCATAATGCAGAAGATTGCCGTGGTCACGGTCAGACACGCTTGTTTGTTTCCCCTTGTCGTCTGCCCAGTGTCCTCCACTTATAAATATTCCATTACCTCCAGCACTCCGTTTAGGGGGGGTCAAGCCATGCGAGATTACAGGGTGGCCCCATACACATAACCTACAGTTTGGCCTCACACACACACACATACACAAAACCTACAGTTTGCAGACGCGTATAAACATGAGCATAAATTTACACAAACAAACAATTTACACAGCCACAGACAGCCAGACTACACACACACAAATACCAACCCCCCACCCAACACAAGGCCTCGGTGGTGTGCTTGTTACGAGTGGGCAGGACGGTGTCGTCCCAAAAGACGCTGGAGCCTCTATCTCCACCTCGTTTCCAGAATAATGTAGTACCTGGCTGCAGGCAGGATCACACTTTCATGGAGAGACTCTCCCACATCTCACCCTGAGCCCCTGCCCCTACACCAACCTGTCTGCTAAGTATCTAAAAAAAAACACACACACATAGCACAACAAGACCCAGAGTACACATTTCATACACTGCCTCTGTGGCCATTTAGTGTATCTTTGTTGTGGGGCTGCAGAATTATGAACAAGGGATCAATTTATTTAGAGCCCAACACCTCCCCCATCCTATGCTATCATGGGAGCACATCAAAAGCAGCAGCAAGCACTTGGCTTGTTCACATGTCTCTTCTTGGCAGTGTTGTGTTTCAGGGAGATATGGAGATCCCTGGAAGGGGAGCGGATTAGAAACTTTGAGCTGTTCCAACAGAGGAGCATGGTTGTAAAGAAGTCAATACGCTGCTTCATAAAGAAAGATAATGAGGAAAATAGTAACATACTGTATGTCACAGCTGGCTAAATATATGAACGTACGTCGGCGGATTTACAGGTCCAAATAAAGGACAGGGGAAGAGGATTTGCCATAAACTTGATGGTTTGTTGATTTGACTGGGAGTTCTAATGGCAGCAAGGTGATTGTGGTCGGGCAAGAATGATCTCTCCTGCTTTCACTCTAGCGGAAAGACTTCAGGATTCATGAAGAGAGGGGGATTTTAATTCATGGTTATGTCTCTGTCAGGTCTGTGTGTACATAAACAATCATAAACTTAACTACATACCTTGAACGGGAAAGCACAAACCTACACTGTCTTTTTCACACACTTGCACAAACACACTTCGGAATACAAAACAACTGAGACACACTCAAAACACATGCTTCAACTGAAGCGCCAAACTTTATGGCACACCAAACTTTAAGGCACACCAAACTTTAAACCTAAACATAGGTATTTTGTGACATGGAAATAAGGCTTTATCTCTCTGTGGGAATTGTATAGTAATTCATGACCACTTCCCATTTTGGTGGTGCGAGTCCGTTGAAAACCCTGTGGAGAGCAGTAGCACCATCAGCTAGCTTCCTGCCGCTAAATAGCAGGTCTCAGACCAGCTCAATGACTATTATGGGGGCGTTGGATTGACCCTGATGGAGTGGATGAAAGGGTTTCATTCGGTCCAGGACAAGTAGAGGCACACAACGCTCCAGACACCTCTTATCTCTTATTCCCTGTAGGATTCTCAACTACTACGAGTGTGCACTTTTATTTAAAATTACCACCAACATGCTGTCACACTGGTGTTTTTACCTTCTGATTCTACAAACAATTTGCAGTTACTATTTACCACCACCACTTTTCTCCAAAGGGAATTATCATGTACCTTTGTGCAACATGGACATTATTTTACTTTGTTTATTTTTAGTAGTATTATCTTTGAAACGGAATCCTTCAACTTTTGGAACAGATCTCCAAATTCCCTTTTGCAGGTTACTGTTTTAGTGCAGATCACATGCTTCACAATGCCACAAAGGCTGCATGGGAACACAATTTCTTGTGTGTATCTTCAACATGTAACGGTGTGCATTTGGCATTTTCTAATGCAACAAATGGCATTGATGAAATGTCTGCAGAAGGAGAGTTACGTAGAATGAATGACCTTTTGGGGACATTTTCTTGTGCTCCACGATTGATAATTACTTTTGGGGTTAGAATCCCATTCTAAATGGTAAAGAATGTAATCTGCATGTGTCTTCGTCGTACACAATGCCTTTTCAATGTGCAGGAAAAGGGAATGGTAAGATCTTCGTTTTCATGTGTTTTTCGTGTCTTGACTATGTCAGATGTCTTTCAAACCAAGTTCCAGAGTGCGGATCCCCCAGTGTGGTAATTTAGTCGTGACAGATGTGTTTGGAATACCCAATGAAAACATTGATCTGCCGTGATCTAACTGAATTTCCATTTGGCTGGCCCTCCGCTGGGCCTGCTATCAGTTGATGTGTTCTTTGTGGTATCAAGGCACAACCTTATTAGACTTCCCAGTGGTAACCCTGTCCCGCTAAGTCACCCGTTTCCCTTTACCGCATACATCTGCACAATTAATTAGAATCATGTTGATAGCGAAAACATTTAATGGGAAGTGGTCATGTGGTGCAGTCGGTTAGGGTGTTGGGCTAGTAATAAGAAGGTCCCTGGTTCGAACCCTGGCCGCATCAACATGATGTTGTGTCCTTGGGCAAGACACTTCACACTACTTGCTTCAGGGGGAATGTCCCTGTATTTGCTGTAAGTCGCTCTGGATAAAATACTATTTACATTTATTCATTTAGCAGACGCTTTTATCCAAAGCGAGTTACAAGAGAGAGCTTTACAAAAGAGCTTCAGTTACTGAGCATAACGCTAACACTATGACTAATCAAGCATCAAGCTGTGCATTTAAAGGGAGGCCCAGGAAAAGGGTATGTGAAGAGAGATTTGTTCCTGTGCTTGGAGACTGAGACCTGAAGAAGACAGAGGAAGAGTATATTTACAACTGTCGTATGTAATATTTACATTTAGCAGACGCTCTTATCCAGAGCAACTTAGTACAGCACAAGTACAGGGACATTCCGCCTGAGGTAAGTAGGGTGAAGTGCCCTGCCCAAGAACACAACATCAGGTCGAAACAGGCGGGGTTTGAACCGGGTACTTTCTGATTATCAGCCCAACTCTTTAACCGACTGTGCCAGTTTTTATTTGGTTTATATTTTATGAGATCCAGCAACGCATCAGCACTGATACACTTTAAAAGAATAATCGATAGCACATAAACTGTCTGTTTTACAATTGAAATGTGACCCTAGCTAGCTACGCTGTTACTGTCAACTTCAGTATCGCAAAACCTACTGCAAAGTAGCATTGATTTTCTGGTGGTTGACTTTTCCAGCTACTGAATTGCCAAATTTCTCATTCCCTCAGCCTTTCTGCACGCAGTCCAGCATGACACTTTTTTTCATATATTGATAGGGAAAAGTGGCAAACTCACACGCACACCGGTGATAAACAGTATGCTTGAGGCTCACTAATACATTGTGAAAGTTTGCTACTCACCACAAATACACCCACACACACCCCTACAACACACACACTCCTCCCTGCATCTCCTTAATTTACACCAACACAGGGAATACAAGATAAATGGGCCCAATACTTCACCAAACCATGGTGCCAGACCTCAGAGACTCAATAGCTGGCCAGTTACATGCCTGTAAATGTCCTGCTGGGTGTTCGGTTCTAAGTCATTAAGACCCCCAACCATGGGCCCCTTTGCGTGGCCCAACACGGGATTAGCACAGAGTGGCAGGGAGCCCTGAACACTGGAACGAGAGGTCAGCCCACCACTCGATCGTTCCAAAAGGGGAATATGTGTGTGTGTATACGTGTGTGTGTAGACGTGTGTGTGTGTGTGTTGGGGGGGATGAAATTGCATTAGAAGGCTGTCATGGTTGACTAGAACTACTCCTAATGGCCTTTTGTATTTCTCAGGACGGCCAGTCCAGCAGCAGAGGGGGGTTCGTGAGATGGGTAACAGTGGTACAGTAACAGTGTACCACGTTGTGTGCAATGCCTCCAAACAATCCATAACCTTCCTTTTTCCAAGGTCCCGTGAATAATGCATTCAGATTGTGTGTTGATATAGTTGTGTGAAATATTTCGTTAGTTCATACTGAATCTCAAGCTCAATAATTCACTCAAGGATCCCAAAAATGCAGTGTAAAAAATATCAAATATTTGTTGTATTTATTGTTGGCTATCCAAGCCAAGAGGTCATGGGGTCAGTGACCTGTCAGCAGGTGAGCAGTGTCCTCTATGTCTAAAATAACCTCAATCCTATCCTCATTCTCAGTCAAATCAAATCTAACTATTTGTATAGCCATTTTTGCAATGTCACAAAGGGCATACTAGGGACAATTCTGTTATCACAATGTCCAATTAACCTACCACGTGCATGTCTTTAATGATGGGAGGAAGCTGGAGTGCCCGAAGAAAACCCACGGTAACACTGGGAGGACATGCAGACTCCACCCAGAGAGAACATGGTTGTACCCGAGATTCAAACTCATGATCTCCTTGCTGGGAGGCGAGAGCACTAACCGCTCTGCCACCATGCCCCCCAGAGAAAAAATTGAAGTGAGACGAGCTCAACACAGGCTAAACAGTCATATCTCTAGAGAGAGTTAAAACATCAAAACTCAATATTCAACTTGGGTCTGACCTAGCACAATGTGAGTTTAAAAAGCCACAGGGCTTGGGCCCATGATTGGTGCAGCATCACAGGCAGGGGGATGAGGAAAGGGACTGGCAACTTGCTCCTTGTCCATCAGGGAGACCAATGTCCAACTGGCAACTAGATCCAAGATTGGTAGACCATCTCAGATCCATGTCCACTGGCACAGGGACCAACATTGGCCAACAACCACACGTGCTGAGAGCTCAAACCCCACCATACCAAAGGGTGGTATGGGGGGAGGAGGACAGTGAGAGAGAGGAGAGGAGATATTAGAGAGTGCCAAGAGCAGCTAACAGTTACAGACAAATTAAGAATGAGGTCCCCACCGGTCAAGTGTGGGCTAGTGCTTAATTTAGCAAACCAAAAAAGGGTGATTTGACGCAGCCTTAGACAGCAAGACAGCACCAGCCCCCCTCAGTTGTAACATCAATTCTGTTCCAAGGAAAATAAACTCTAAGATTGTGATTTAAGAATGCCCTGATCCACCAGTGATAGAAATAAAGGTAGGACATATTTCCGCATGAAGTCATCCGAGTTCCTGGTCATGTTCATGCTTAAGTGTCTCTGGCAGGACTGAGTTGAGAGACAGGAGACACAGAGAGAACTGCCTGGTTGTTTACCGGTTGTATAGCTTCCATCAGGACCATAATAAGTCTTATTGAGGGCCTCGTCGCTCTTTTTTCTTGCGGCTCTTCCCTTTGGCACTTTTTGGTTTCATATGATTTATGTTTCATAATCTGACAACCTGCGATGTTTGGGGACTATCACATTGTCATCATCACTGACCGATGCTCTTTTGTAAATCTCGCTCTTGGGAGTCGCTTTGGATAAAAGCGTCAGCTAAATGATTAAATGTAAATGTTTACAGCCTGTGGTCTGCATCTCCCCATGTCACCGGCTGTCTCCAGAAGGAGGGGATCCCTCACTGAACCACTCTTAGCAACGTTCCAGAAATGTCTGTGTTTTCCAGGGAGTTCTTCCTTGTCTAGGAAGAGTCTTGGAGTCTTACCTCAGGTCAAGTTCCGCTGGCTAATGTGACAAGGCTTCTACAAAGAGCTATACAAAATAACATTTTATTTGGGTGAGATTGGTTGGAGGATTTCGGACGAGCGATATGCAGTGTGGTATTGCATGAGAGGTGAGGTGGATGGCACACACTCTAAGAGACAGCAAACAAGTGGGAGGGATAGTTGTCTTAGCGGAGCCTCATAAAGCTGTGGTCATTAGAGTTAATCATGCCGTGCTGTCACCTGCGCAGCTGTGATTATGGGACTATTATTGTCACCGTGTGGGCGCCAGTTAAGACTATATAGTCTCTCTCTTTTCCACTCACTCTTTCTCTGTTCCTCCCTCTTTTACTTGAACTTTTGATCCTCAGCTTTTCTTTATTCCTCTCTTTCTTCCTCCTTGTTTTGCTTCATATCTTTCTCAGCCTCTTACAATCCTGTTTCTTTTTCTTTCCTGTGTTCCCTTCTCTCTCTTTCTTGCTCTGTCTTTCTCCCTCCCTCTCTCTCGCTCACTTTCTCCCTCTCTCACTTTGTCTCTCTCTCTCTTTGTCTCTCCTTCCCCTGCAGCCTTATTGAGCTGGCTTCTCACACTCCGTATTAGTTGAAATCAATAAGGGTCACCAATGTCACCATTGACAACAATTGATCATTCCGTGCCAGACAAAAATAAATGTTGTGAGACAATTATGGTGGTGATGGTTCTAACGCCACAAAGACATACCTGTGCCATCTGGTTCTGGCTCCTCAAGCAAAGCATGTGATTTTGAATGTAATTTTAAACTGGTAAGTTACACCAGAATCATCAGCGCCACTCTCGCCCGATTGACTGGCTCGCTTTTAGCGGCGTTGCCTGTCAAAGCTTTGTCAGTGGAACATGACCAGAGACATGAGCTTGGAAAAAGTGCTTGGAATTCCTGTCAACTTTTTTTCCTGGCGTTGAGAGCACTTTGGAAACACAAAAGGTATTTTAGAAATTCCCGTTAGTCAGCGGGGGTCATGTGGCGCAGTCGGTTAGTGTGTCGGGCTAATAATCAGAAGGTACCAGCTTCGGAACCTGGCTGTGTCAACATTACGTTGTGTCCTTGGGCAAGGCACTTCACCCTACTTACCTCAGAGGGAATGTCCCTGTTCATGCTGTAAGTCACTCTAAATAAGAGCGTCTGCTAAATGAAAATGTAGTCCCTGCAATAACAAAGACAGAAGCCATGAGAAAGCCTTGATGGATGACACCTCCACCAAGCACTTTTTTGCTCATCCTATCGGCCCTTCCTGTATTCATATTGCTTCATACTGTAAGTATGGAATTCATGCAGCCTTGCTGAGCTAACTGAGCCGAACAATGGCTCCCTTATTCTGCCCTTCCGGTAAAAGAGCTAAGCTCCAGACAATGGTTTTAACTGGATTAAAAAGGGCATCTGCAGAGCGCAGAGCATCAAGCTATGAAAACGCCTACGGGACGAAGAGGCTTGTAAACGTTCAACAGCAGAAGATAAGTCTGGTGTGATCATCCAGTAGGTTTGCTCACCAGGGATGGGTTAGGTCTGGGCAGGTCAGAGCGAGTAGCTCTGGGACTGAAACATCTGAACAAGGCCAGGGAGGCAGTCTGGATCCATGTTCCTGAAGTAAAAACCCAATTATCCCGGCATTTCAGTCAGGCTTAATTAGGCTTGTCTGATGTGCAGCGGATTCATTATGTTTCTAATTAAGTCCCTATCAGTCGCAAAGAAATAATGGCTTTATGGCACATCAAAACCAAGCCGCAGCACCCTGACAAGATTACGTAGATCTCTTTGGCAATCTTCCCCACCGCCGGAGTGGAAGGGCATGGGGGCGGGGTGTATACGGGTGGTACACACTCCTTCAAGGGGGCAAGTCTTCATCAACTTTCCAGTTAATCTAACCCCCCTTCCCCCCAACTCTACAGTAACAGCCCAAAGTAAACCAGAGCCCAAAAAACAGTGCCCACCCCCCAATCTGGATCCCACAAAATAAACTTTTTATTTTCATTCCACTGCAGAATAACAGTCTACATGTATATATTAGCGATAGTTTAGATAACGCTCCCTCAAACCTTTTAAAGACAACATGAAGAGGGGATGAAGACACTAGAACTGACCTCTAGCCAGAGCAGTCTAAAATCCATTGTGATGTCATCATACCCCATGGCGAGCTGAGCTTTACCAAAGCAGTAAACACACAAAAAACCACACAAACATGTCACAACTACTCCACCATACACTGCAGCCTGGAAAGGTCATTTGGCCTGTGTGCACCTCCTGAGTCCTACACTGAAGGAAACAACAAACAGGCCTTATAGTTCCAGGCTTGCTGTAACTGCAGAAATTCCCGAGTGAATGGGAATTAATCCTAATTAGAATTTCCCCTTTATAGTGTAGATTGGATGAGAGTTGAGGAGAGTGGTGGAGTTTTTGATGTGCATGTGTATAAAAGGCTTGGATGACAAACTGATTTGGCTTCTGCAAGATGAAGCTAGCATCTGATATCAGTGCTCATTTCAAACATAACATTTGGTCAACAATCTTTCCCAACAGGACAGTATTCATGTCATGTTTGAATTGTGAATTTTATGAGTGAAGTTAGACAGGGAGTCAGATGGCACAGTGGGTTAAGGCGTTGGCTTCATGAGCGGAAGGTTGTGAGTTTGAACCCTGGCTGTGGCTATGTAATGTTGTGTCCTTGGGCAAGGTACTTCACCCTACTTGCCTCAAGGAGAATGTCGCTGTACTTACTGTGAGTCGCTTTGGATAAAAGTGTCTGCCAATTTTTTTTATTAATAAATACGTTTATATTTGGATAAACTAAAATTGACTATGTATTTTCAGACCCATTTCAGTGGCAACAGTGGGAGCCAGCATCAACATTGTGCAAAACACTCATGCTCCCTAGGCCAAATTGAAGTAAGTGAGTAAAATCTAAATCAATAGTAACGAGAATATGGCTCTGGTAATAGTGACCACTGGTCCAGTTCCTTCTATAATGAGGAGACACATTTTCTGCCTGATCCATCATAATTGTAATAGAGGCCAACACTGTAGGCCTACAGTGCAGTACCTGAATACTGGATTAGCTAAAACACACTCTAACTCTTAACACACATTCAAGATGTGATTATAAAGTAGGTTTGATCTTAGGTACACAGCGTTGGATGTTTTGCATACATTGCTGCATCCATGTAGCTGTCAACAGCTATTGACTAGAACAGCTGTTTCATTATTGGAGGTAACTACATTCTAAGGGTACAGCATGCTTGGCAATCCAAAAGCTCCGAATGGTGTGTCATACCTGTATATAGGTTGCAGAGATGAGGGTTTGTGTGTGTTTGTGGGTGATTGAGAGAGAAGAGAGAGATAAATTGTTTTTTGGGATATTATTTTATCGTCTACTGGAGCAGAAATATAAGCAACGGTTAGAGACAACTTGTGCTGGGGGACATTTTGTAGAGCGATATAGGAACCTGCCAGCCAATCTACAGTATATCTGTCCCATTATTGTTTATAAAATATAATTTATTATTGGAGTCAGGTGGCTGAGCGGTTAAGGATCTGGGCAAGTGATTGGAAGGTTGCGAGTTTGATTTCCCGACTGTGGCAACATGACGTAGTGTCTGTATGGTTATACCGTCTTTAGATTTTAGGTGTCCTGTATTCTAGCTCTTTGAAATGATCTTTTCTATAAATGTGTTGTCGTTGTAGTTCTCTGGTAAAATATGGTTACCCACAGCGTTATACAGAAGCTGCAGCTCTTATGTTTTTTTTGGTCACATCTGTTGAGCTGTCACTGTTCATCTGTTCTCTTTTTTGAGAGGATTTAAAGAACTGTCAGAATCAATGAAACGATGGGTATTTACAGCCTGTGACACACAAAAAAAATAGATTTCTACATTGACTTTTTGACTGACTGTTACGAACATCAAAAACAATGTGATTCATACAGAATGAGACTTCACACGTGGAAACATGGCACCGAGAACACAACACCGAAAGAATGTGTGTCAGTTCAATCCATCAGCATGGTTCAACTCCATTGACAAACAAGTTCAACAACAAGTCTGTTCTTAAACTTGTTCTAGGTCTTCATGACTGGACACAAAGAAGACAAAGGGTTTATTGTTGAGTTTTTCACCCCTAAGGCCATATATACCATTGTGTATTACTGGAAGGATGTAAGTCCTTACCTCAAATCAGCTGTACGAACCTCTCCAGTCTGGATTCCGTCCTTATCACAGCACTGAAACTGCACTAGCTAAAGTAGTCAATGATCTTCTATTAGCCTCTGATGCAAGCTCTATCTATTCTGATTCTTCTCGACCTAAGTGAGGCCCTTTGTTATTTTCTCTATACATGTTAACTTTAGGAAATATAATTTGAAGTTGAAGTTGTACACTTTCACTGCTATGCAGATGACCCCCAGTTATACCTGTCCCTTAAGCCTGACAAGCTACCTCAAATTCTGAAAAAATGTGTCTCCGGAATAGGAAATTGGATGACAGCAAATTTTCTACTTCTGAATTCCGATAAAACAGAGGTGCAAGTCTTTGGACCAAAGAAGTACAGGAACAATTTCGAGGCCTGAATATCGAGGCCTGCCTCTCTGACATCTCAGCCTGGATGACCAGACTTCAACAAAACAGAACTCCTCATCATCCCTGCCAAACCCTCAATCACCCACGATCTCTCTATCATTATGGGATCTGCAACAGTGACCCCTTCATCCTCTGCCAGGAACCTGGGGGTCACTGTTGAAGAAAGTGTTTTGTCCGTCTCTTCATAAACGAAGTGACAGTTCAGTTGAGTTCTGGATTAAATAAGTATTTAACAACCTGCAGATTGGGAGAGAAATGACCAGGGGTCTCATTTATAAAGGAGTGCGTAGAAGTCTTACTAAAAGTGTGCGTACGCCCAAAAGCGTAAATTGGCGTACGCACACAAAAATTCAGATTTATAAAACCGTGCGTACGCACACCTGTAGGCAATGTTCGCTTTATAAATCACAGCTTAACCACAAGTGTGCGTACATAAAGTATCATTGCACCCCGCCCTGAACACGCCCATTTTTAACCATAAATGTTCAATGCAAAGGACCTCATGAATGTTAATCTAGTATAATTTTCATGCATGAACCTGGCAGGTGATTCTTTTTCACGGTGAATCAAGGCAAACAAAAAACAACACTAGTGCGACAGCGCCAAGTGGCAGAACCGGAGAAGAAGCAGTAACAACTGCAGTAGTAAATTCCGTGTTTATGTATCTTGCATGGCGATTAAAAACAAATTCTGATTCTGAAGTGTAATGAGTGTAGTGATTGCGCGGGAGCTTAACAACTGTATTTCCAGTTTTTGACATATGATGATATATGCACAGTATTAAAGAAATATATTTAGTTATACTTTGTGTTCTGTAGTTACATGCATTTCAGCCTCCTACACTGCGGTAAAAGGACAATCTGATTGTGAGACAGACAGCGCTGAATATTGATTACAAATTTGAGTTGCATTGTACAAGATGTGTATGGAACAATTATCACGCAGTTCAAGCTCAAATAACACTGATGTATAATCTTCATTATAATCATAAATTGAGTCAATGTGTGTGAGAACAACAAAATGCATAAATATTACGAGTTGTAGCTTCTCCGACTTTTACTTTTTGCAGTATGTGTCTCCAATTCCCACTGTCTCCAAAAAGTGCGTAGGTTTACAGGAGGGTCATAGTTTGCGTGGAGGACCGCACATTCTACCGCCAAGTTTGTTTTTTATAAATCACTGACTTTGCGTGAAAACTGGCGTACGCACATTTTCAGCCCCGTTTTGTGCGTACGCAAGCTTTATAAATGAGACCCCTGACCTCTGGCAACAAAATTAAGACAGTACAAAGCTTAGGTCTCAATCATGGCTCTCTCCCGGACGAAGGCAAGAGAGCATTTTTTTATAGGACACAAGAATGTAAACATAGATAGTGACAGTCAGGCGGTAATTACGTTACAACAGTCTTCATAGAAGGTGTGTTCAGTACTGATTAATATAAGTACACATCACCTTGGACGACGAGCTCTCCCTCACAGCTCACATTGCCGCAGTCTCTCGGTCATGTAGATTCACCCTCTACAACAGTGATACTCACTATTTTTTTCACAAGAGCCACATTGGCCGAGCAAAATCAAGGGAAGAGCCACCTTTAAGACACACCCCCTTTGGCAAAAGACACACACCCTTTTGCAAATGTTAATTTCTACATATAAATTCCATATCCCACAAAAAATGAAACAACACAGCCAATACATTTCCAATTAAGACCATATTTATCTTAATACTGGGATGAGCGGAAACTGGCATGCATGTCCTTGACTTTCTTCATGTTGTATTTGTAGTTTGTTGTTGCAATCACAGTGAGGCATTCAAGATGAGCATGGGTCAGTCCGTTTTTCTGTTTCCTCTTGATAGTGTTCACGGTTGAAAATGTTGACTCACAAGTGTATGTGCTCATGAAGAAAGACATCACTTTCTGTGCAAGTGGTTTCAAACTGGGAAAGTCTGCTTCAGAAACCAAACTCCAGAAGTTGACAACACCTGCTCCAGGGGCGTCGTTAGCCCTGTTTTAGGGGGGGCCCCCCTAAAATTTTCTTCAGCCCCCCTAAATGATTATCGGGATTATTATCGGGCCGCCGAAGAAATACGCTAATTAATAAAAATATTTTATTTCGAAAAATTACCAGATGCTCTCAGTTAAATGTCGGTCACTTGAGCGTCAAAAATGTAACCCACAAGTTCGAAAAACTAGTAAAAAAACTGACGTCTTTGGGAATCGCTGGCTGGCTGGCTCGCACCCCCACTATTAACTATTACTATTTCTGAGTCTGAGAACGGTGTTTTGGCCCGCGCCAAAATTCAAGCCATCTCAAAAGATGCCTCTGCAACGCTCTGCAGTGGAGGTTGTCATGTGGATAAGATTTTGCTGTTCACAAAGTGAAGCAGTGAGCTGCGCTAATTTACTCTTTCTTATTTAACTGCCAGGCGAATGCGCAGTTTTGAAAAAGTGCTCCAAGTTGCTTCGTTTCAAACAGGCGCGGGTTTGTTTGCATATTAAGCACAGATGATTCATGCCATGAAGAATAAATAAGAATTCGTCTGTCCTGCTCGCCCCCTCTTCGTCGTCTTCATGCGGATTTTCGTTTGGTGTTACTGCTGGTTTTCGTCCTTTTTTCATTAAAAAATGACCCATTGTGCCCGCAGCTCAAGCTGGCTTGCTCCATCCTCTGTCCGTCGTCAATCAACGCTTGGTGCGTAACGGCGCGCGGGTTTGGCGGCCATATTCACGCGAGACCGCAGAAAATGACTTAATTTATAGTTATTACTATTTATAAAAAAAATGTTGTGGCTGTGTTACCATATTGTTATAAGCTACTATGCCAGTGCGAGCCACCAATTAAAGCTTGACGAGCCGCATGTGGCTCGCGAGCCGCGCAATGAGTATCACTGCTCTACAACATCAGGAAAATCAGAAAATACCTCTCTCAACATTCCACCCAACTGCTAGTCCAAGCCCTTGTCCTCACAAAGCTGGATTACTGCAAGTCGCTACTAGCCGGCCTTCCTGCAAATGCAATCCGTCCCCTTCAGAGGATTCAGAATGCAGCCGCTCGTCTGGTTTTCAAGCTACCCAGACGCTGTCATGTCACCCCACTCCTCATTGCCCTCCACTGGCTTCCCGTCATGGCCCACATCAGATTCAAGACCCTGGTGCTGACCTTCCGGGCTGTAAATGGGACTGCCCCGACCTATATCAACTCTCTCCTCCAGCCCTATACCCCCACCCATCACCTATGGTCATCTGCTGACAACCGTCTAGTGGTACCCCCCCTCAAGAGCGCCCGAGCGCAACACAAACTCTTCCACTGCCTGGCTCCCCAATGGTGGAATCAACTCCCCACCTTCATCAGAACCACAGACTGCCTTCTCACCTTCAAAAGAAGGCTTAAAACGCACTTGTTTAGAGAATTGTATGGCATTTAGGAATAGTATGGCACTTCACTTAATCTAATGTTGTTTAGAACTATTTGTTGGTCCCCATATGGTGACTTTCCAGTGTTGTGGTTGTATCTCTTGCTTTATGTTCACAATCGTTGTGATACGCATTTATAGTTCTTACCTTGGCACTTATTGGTTCTCATGATGTATGATAAAAAAAAAACACTGTGTTCGGGGTCTATCACGTTGCTATGCTCAATGACTGATGGTCTTTGTAAAAGCTCTCTCTTGTAAGTTGCTTTGGATAAAAGCGTCTGCTAAATGAATAAATGTAAATAATTTATCCAATCTTACCCTGGACTGAAACGGCTTCAAAGTCTCTCAAAGCCTAAAAAATCTAGACGTCACAATGGATCCTGATCTCTCATTTGAGCATCATATCAAGCAAATTACCAGAACTGCATTCTTCCATCTCCGTAACATAGCTAAAATAAGAAACTTCCTCTCAAAGGATGATGCTGAAAAACTGATACATGCATTTGTCACATGCCGATTTGATTATTGCAATGTATTATTCTTCGGCCTCCCAAATACCTGCGTAAAAAACTTACAGCGGGTGCAAAATGCTGCTGCTAGACTACTGACCAGAACTAGAAGTATGATCACATAACAGCTACTCTCATCTCTCTACACTGGCTCCCTATCCAAGCCAGAGCTTATTTCAAGGTTCTACTACTAACCTACAAATCTCTACATGGATTAGCACCACTGTACCTCTCAGGCCTTCTTGCACCTTATCACCCTGTAAGGACACTACGATCCAAAGATGCTGGCTATTTGGTGATTCCCAAAATTAACCAAAAAGTTACGTTTGGAGTTTTTCCTTGTATTCCTTGAGGGTTTAGGTTGGTTGAGGGGCAGTTATGTGGGCATATGTGAAGCCCTCTGTGACATTGCTTGTAAAAAGGGCTATACAAATAAATTTTCATTTGATTTGATTAAGTCGCTCTGAATAAGAACGTGTGAATACGTCTGAATGCAAATTGTAAATGTAGGTTTCATGTAGGTTTCATGTGGCGCAGTCGGTTACGATGATGGTTTAGTAATCAGAAGGTCCTTCAAACCCTGGCTGTATCAACATGACGTTGTGTCCTTGAGCAAGGCACTTCACCCTACTTGTCTCAGGGGGAATGTCCCTGTACTTGTTGTAAGTTGCTCTGGACAAGAGCCTCTACTAAATGTAAATGTATGTTCCTGTAGAAAAGCATGAAGTTTTCAGTTAGTGCAGGGTGATGTTTGTCCATTCACTCCGACCTCTCACTCTCTCCAAGGAAATCAAGCTTAGGAAAGAGGAAGGGAGTTATCAAGGTGTTTTTCCCTTTTTGGTCAGCGAAATGGCGCAGTCAGAAGGCATTCAATATGACAGGATACACAGAGGGAAGAATCATCTTTCTTCCTTTCGACCGCCACATCATTCATCTGAACCTCAGCGGAATTATGACAAATACATCGGCCTCCATGTCTGGACTTTGGCGAATGATGTATTTTCAGTCGCTGTAATTCTATGCCTCGCCTCGTGCACTCACCCTTTAAGATATTGATTTCTGTAATGAGGGCTCAGATTTCATTGCTTTTGAAATCATATACCAATAACTTTGCCAATGCTCAGAGATTGGCTTGCTGGACACCTACGATAAATATCAGGGTTGGATGTCGCGTCAGTATCTCTCTCTGACCGTTCAGAGAAGAGTTGAAACTTCAGGATTCCTAAAAAGGGTTGGTCTCTATGAGAGAAATCAAACATATTAGGTTAACTTCAGATCATATTTTAGCACCACAAGAGATTTAATGACAATTCACATTTCAGCTGCACCTTTAAATTCGGTAGTGAATACTATTTAATTAACCTTATAAGTTACTTTATTGGGAAGTTCAAATACATTGTATGGGATCATGGGGAAAACAATTAAATCCCTGACTATTGCTTTTAAATGGTGAGCAGGTACTGTCTTCCCTGAGAGATTGCATTTACCGTGATTTAGTCAGCAAACATGGCTGCCTTTTACTTAAAAATATAGCTCAGAGTATGAAAAACTAAAACATGTGGCATTTCATTTTACACCTCATTTAGCTGTCTAAGCAGATAAGCCATTATTGCCTGGTGGCAGAGGGCTTGCTGCCTCAGAAAAGAAGGCTCCTTTAATGGTGACAGAATTAGCAGAGCTAAGTGTTTCACACTCCAAAGGTCAGGAGCAAAAAGTGATGGAATATTAGCTTGGATAACACAAATGAAATCAATTGCCTCCATGGTTCTTGAAGAGCGATTATTCTGGACACAGTGGCTGTGGTTTTGCGCGGTGTCGAAATATACCAAGTTATACAAGGGGAAGGAGTTCAAACCACACTGGATCTAACAATGCCTCCTATGCGCCGTGAATTAATGAATAATATTAAGGTTTTATAATTAAATAGATTTAAGTAAAATACAGTATACACACAAAGTATAAATATACATATTTTGAACATCCTGGTACCGACACACACATATATGGAAATTCCTAGGGGGAAAATCGTACTTTGCGGATTTTGACCTATCGCGGGGGTTTCTGGTCCCCATTAAACGCAATAAAGGAGGGATCACTGTATATCAAGACTAAGAGTAAGAAATATTTAGAGTAAGAAGCCATCTAGAATAAACAAAATATAGCTGAATTGCCTTAAAAGTGTATTGTACACATTGAACAAGCAATAAAAGAAGTGTTGTGGCTGCATGGGTCCTGTATCCATAGCAGTGGCTCACTCCAAGAAGGCCATTAAACAGCATTCCCTCCCATCAGGCAATTTCTTCTACAGAACCTTTCAGTTTTTAGCACTTTTCAGACTCAGGCTGTTTTCACATATGTTGGTGTGCACCGTGGTGCGGCTTTGGAGCGCACCAAAATCATTTTTCAGTTAGTGCGGTCCGTGTTCACATATGTTTTTTTTACTGTAGTCGAAACACCGCACCGTACACCATGTGACAACTGTCAGTGCTGTCATTGGTCAGCTCTGACCCCCATGACCACCCCCCACATGTTTCCATGACAACCAGCCTAACACACGGAAGCTAGCGAGATGGAGATAAACAAAGCACATCTGTTTACCCTAGCGCTGGTTATTCGTTTTTATATAATTAGTTTATTAAACTTTTGGAAAATTGTTCAGTTTGAAAAGGAGACCCGTCTGCGTCGAGAGAGGAACGTGCTAATGCATTACAGGACGCAATGCCAAATTTTACGACTCAGGAAAACGACTCTCACGGAGTCGACTCTCGAACGACTCTCACGGACTCTCTCTTTTTTACGACTCTCACAGAGCCGTTAGCCGTTTGCTAACACCCCGTAAACATCACTGTTTTTGTGGGTGGAAGACAGCTGTGCATTAATAAAATAATCGCTCCAAATATCCAGTAGACAGCGAATCTCAGTGACGTGAAGAACTTCCTGTATTTGGTTCGGCCCGAGGTCGAGCAGCGTTCACACCACAGATGGGTCGCTCTGAGACCACCTGTTTAGAGCGGTCTCGGAGCGGCCCTTTAGTGCGCACCAGAGTGCGGCTGTTGTGTTCACACTGACCCAAACGAACCGTACTCGGAACAACACCGCTGAGTCTTTCAAGGTGCTGCATGTACCTGCCTAATCAAAGCCTTCTTTTTCCATTTGTATCAATTGGTTAAGAATACATAGCGATCATAATTTTAAGCTCATGTAAAGTTACTTCAGTGCAGGTAAAAACACATGTATTCACATGTATTTAGCAGACGCTTTTATTTAAAGCGTCTTCCAAGAGAGAGCTTTACAAAGAGCATCGGTCCCTGATCGTTTGCAACGTGATAGACCCCAAACATAGCAGATTTATAGATTATGAAACATACATTGAGAACACATGTATGAACACATACAGTATATTGAGAGAAACTAAACAAGTGCCAAAGGGAACTCAAGTTACAATTATATGGCATGCATCTTCATCGGGCAAAAGTGTACCTGTTGAAAAGCAAGCGACAATAACAATGCACCTTACTGCGAGTGCTAAACATTCAAGGCAGGTTAAGAAGGGCAACAGGTCCCCCATTAGGAATCCTTATGACTCTGGGGGAAAGACTACTATTAGTTCCAGCAGTCGTTCCAAAGTACCGCTGAACCACCAGAATTAGTGTATCTTGAGCCTTTTCTTGAAGGTGGGGGGACAGTCCGTGTCTCAGATGGAGGTGGGGAATTGATTCCCCCATTGAGGAACCAGACAGGCGAAGAGCTTGTGTTGGGACCGGGTGCTTTTGGCGGTTGTCAGAGGAGGACCATAGGTTGCGGAAGGGGGTGTAAGACGTGCAGTCCTATTCACTGCTCGGAAGGTCGGTACCAGGGTCTTGAATCTGATACGGGCCATGATAGGAAGCCATCTGAGGGCGATGAGGAGTGGGGTGACATGGGAGCATCTGGGTAGATTGAAAACCAGGCTGGCTGCTTGTAATGGAACATTCTGATGTTCCATAGTTGTACTGTCAGATTGTTATAAGTTGTGTTGATGTTATGAAACTGCATGGACATATGGCAAGTTACATTCTGGTCAAAAGTTAACACCTCCCCACAGACAGGACATTGACTGGCTTATTCTATCAATGCAGATGCGTAGACAAAAGGTCTGGGAGATCACTCTCTTTGGAGGTGCTAATCAACTGTCTTATTCTACCAATGCAAATGCATAGACAAAAGGTCTGGGAGACCACTCTCCTTTGGAGATGATAATCAACTGGCAAAGGTTTGCTCCTCACATCCATAGTGGATTGGAGACAAAGAACGTCTGGGTTCACAACTGTTGGGGGATTATATAAACAGGTGCCGAGGGTAGGCTCGGGGCCTTGCTCTCTGGAGATTCACCATTCTCCAAGGGACAAGGTGCAGAGCTCTGTTGTGTGCGTGTCATGTCTGTTCTGTTTGTTTCGTGTTCCATGTGTTCATATTGCAATACTCTGTTCTTGTGAAAGGTTCAATAAATTTGTATCTAACGAACTATCAAATTTTGTATCCTTGCACAGAAGAAAAGTTTCCTTCACACTGCTGCATTTTGGATTCTCCGAAGGTTGTGGATTCCGCATGCTGGCAGACCGGCTACTAGTAAATTGCAGTAGTCCGCAGTAGTCCAGCTTGAAGAGTTGGAACCAGGTACCTTCTGATTATCCAACCTAACCAACCAGCCTAACCAACTGCGCGACATGACTCTCTACTTTAGACGTATTAGGTCTGATAAAGAAACGGTAGGAAATCCTCCCTGGTCAGTTGTTGCTATGGTCGCTCGTATTGCCACCATCTTGGATCCTTTTCGGTACAAATACAAACTGTCGTTCCTCAGTGGGGGGTTTGGATCCCGGGTAAGCGGAACGTGATCATGCTCAGTTAATTGCTCAGTTGTGTAGAGGGCCGTAGGCTGAACCATATGGGAGGTGGAAGTGTTATGTGTTCAGTGTGGCATTTTGGTGCTGTTGAGCCTCTTCATCACTTCTTGAATGGTGGCATCTGGAGCTAAAGAATAACCAAGGGGAACTGAAGCAAAAAGTTAATGAATAAAACCAAACCGCTAACGGCTACATGAGTACGTCCGATGGGGTGGGAAAACAGCAACTCTTGCACGCTGTTTCTCAAATTCAGAATTAACTTTTTACACTGTACACTGTTAACGGTCCAGCTTAAACCTAGCTAATTTTTTTGAAAGGAAAACTCCTTACTTTTAGCCACTGCTTATATGTGGTGAGAGAACAGCTTTCACTAACTGAAAAGTTTTACTCTACAGGGAGACTATATAATCAAGCTTTCCACGTTCCCGTCTTGAGGCATTAACTGTTGGATTTTAAGTGTACTTGCTAGTACTTAGCATGCCTCAAATCCTAACCTTTCACAGGAAAGCAAGCTGTGACATTTTGGTCTATATGGGCGTCCAGGACCCAAGCCAAGGCCCACTGTACTAAGGCCAGGCTGGTTGAGTGTTTCTGAGCATGGAATGAAAATGCCATATGGCAGGGCTGAGAGAAGCGAGACACTTAGCGCTGCCCTGTGTAATTAAGGCAACTGAAAACGCTGCCATGCATCCTGTTTCCTCTCTTTGCCCTTACGCCCTCACACACACACACACCAGCAGGGATGCAAAACCAAGCATTATACACAACCACAGTCCAGACAGCAACACATCCTGCATTCTCGCAAAGAGAAATATACAGACTCAGACAGGTATGGAATTTACACTGCACACAAAATAGACACCACACACACTGCACCCAATACAGACACATTTACATGTAGCAGATGCACTTATCCAGAGCAAGTTACAGCAAGTATGGGGATATTCCACCTGAAGTGCCTTGCCCAAGGACGCAATGTCATGTTGTCATGGGCAGGATTCGAACCACGTACCTTTGGATTACTAGGCCAACTCCCTAACTGCTCAGCCATATGACTCCCTGGGCATGTACACACACCTGCACAGAGACAAAGGGAGGGCTTCTGATCAACGTAGAGCCTCTTTCAATTGCTGCTGTTGAAACCTCGATGTTTCTCAACCATTCACATCACAAGCCTTTCTTCTGTAAGCCTCCGGGTATGTGGAAAATGTCTGAGAGAGAAAGAAGGGGAGGCTAAAAACAATGACATTGCATAAGTTGCTCCCAAAAGAAACGTTTGCTACAGAGCCATTCAATTTTCCTCCAGACATTTTGACTAAAACAATACAAGAGAAAGAGAGAGAACTGAGATTTATTCACCAAGGGAGTGTTTTCGTTTATGGTGGCCACTGTCCAAAAGGAGTCAATGTGGTTTTCTTCAGTTCAGTTTGTTCCAAAACACTGGAGGGGAAATCCACTAGTTACAAAAACTGACCGCTCACACCCACTCGTCTGGATTCCAGAGGCCAGCCGCAAACCGCGCTGCCGCATGTCAACACAGCCCCACCATTACACGTCACATACACAAACACATGCCTACCTGCCACTCAGACACCCATAAACAGTCGCAAACACACACACACTGGTATAGAAGACTCTATACACATGGACACACAAGTACACACACACCTTTCCTATTCTCAGATGGCTCTATTTAGTAATAATTAAACCAAAATGTATGCAACCATCCATAGGCCCTACCCTGCACAGCTACATACTCAAAAATTGCACATAAGCAGGTCTTGCCAATCGTAATGTACAACAGAGGTCTTTCCCATGAGGTGTTCGTTCACCCCTGTGCACACACACATCCCACTGCTCATGTATGCATCATGCTGGCTCAAGGCACTAACACACCACACACACACACATGCTCACACAAACTAAGCCCCTTGACATCTGTCACTGATCACTGCTAAACCCAAAGTCAGCATTTTCAACTGTGCTACAGAAACCACAAGGGGAACACACTCTAAGATCTCTGTTAAGGCCTCATTTGATGTACGAATTAACATTGAAGCTTATAGCTCAGGGCGCAGACTCACAATGGCCTAACTCATCCCCCAACGAGAGCACAGGGAGGAAACTAAGAAAGACAAACTATTTTTGCGTCTGCAAGCTCAAGTTTCCGTTTGTCACGAATTCCAGGCTTGATGGGTTCAGTTATTTGCCAAAGTTATTGCTGTCATAAGGACTTGTCCCAGTTTCTATTCCAGGCCCCCTGTTCTACACCAGTTCTCCATGGGTAGTTCCATGCCTGTCCACTTCTCCCTGACTGACTCAGCCAGCGTTGTCTGCTCTCTCACCCACAGGATTCACACCTTCCACACACGCTCACATCTTTTCCACCTTATTGAAGAAGCTAATAGCTTTTCTCACAACCCAAGTGTTTTGCCACGCTTCTTTAATCCTCCCTCTCTCTCTCTCTCTCTTTCGTCATGCTCCTTTGAGATTTTAGAGATTTCCCAACGTCCAAACCAATGAGCAAGCAAAAGGAGACAGAGAGAGAGGGAGTCATATGCATAGCCTGTTTCGTTGAGTGTGTGTTGCAAAAAACAGGCAGACACGTCGGGCTGATGCAGAGAGAGGCTAATGCATATTATTTCATTGAGTAACACATCCGCCTGCAGAGCCACCAGAGCCCATAGCCAAGGTAATGGCTTGACAAATCAGATCTGTCAGAATGGCCACACTCGCCTTTTCTCTCTTCCCCTCAGGTAAATAGCTAAGTCGACAGTCCTCAGGACATCATGTTGGGATCGCTGTTGCCCTCAGCAGGAAAGGGAAAATTGCAGATATTGCAGTTTTATTGCGCAATTATTTCATAAGAAAATAACCTAAAGGGTCACCTTTCTGAAACACCCTACCGATGGTTAGGGGAACCCTGTGTGGGTCACGTGTTGTTCATGTAAAAAAGCATCCACAAATAATTGTTGAGCACAATAACTAGTTCTGAATGTCGCAGGTCTGTCAACTAAATGACACTGATATGATTTCCCAAATGCACATTGTTTATTGTAAAGCAAGAATAAGAGGATAACATTAACAGATGCACTGCTATCAGTAAAATGAACTAAGCGGCTCAACATCTATTGGCGCTTTTCCACCGCATGGTATCAGCTCGCCTCGACTCGACTCGCATTTTTGGCGTTTCCACCGCAGTTCCATGGTACCTGGTACCTGGTAGCGGGTACTTTTTTTTGTACCTTCTTGCTCTAGGTACCAAGCGAGCTGAGTCGAGCTAAAAGGTGACGTCGGCAGACGGCCGGCCATTGATTGGCCAGAAAGTGTGACGAAGTCACGAGAGCGACTTAAAGCAACAGCGCCGCAGCTAATACTTATTACTATCAGATACAGTCCATTACACCAACAGTCTACAAGCTTTTTAAAAGTCAGATACTTTACAAAAGACTAGTTCGTCAACATGGCTAAAATTATAATGTGGGTTCTGTCCACTTGTGGGTTGCGTTGGTGTTATTTACGTTGCGTACAAAAATACGTCACGGCCTACGTCACGCCCCTTTCGCCGACGACCAGGAAGTACTATTTACGGTACTATTTGCGGTGGAAAACCACCTGTGTTTACTACCAATCGAGTAGAGTCGAGTCAAGTCGTGCTACATTTGCGGTGGAAAAGCGGCATAAGGCCTACTGAGTTCATCACCAAAGGAAAACACGCACAATCACACAAATAGGTAAAAGTCTGAAATTGAACTAACTTCACCATGAAATCATCCAGTACAGTACAATACAGCTTTGGCTACCACCCAGTGACTAAGTTGAAGAAAAATGTGGCGCGTCCCCTTGTGAGAAGTAATGAGCAGTCATAGGAGCACTTTCTCTGCTTTTAACATGCCACAGGGATTATGAGAAACGCTGGGATGCGAGGAGGCTGAGAATGCACATACTCTAAGGAGGGCTATATTTGGCCCACTCAGCAATCCCAGCCTCTTCATTATCCTATGGCCTCTCTCTGGGGAGGACATCACAGGGGAAGCGAGCCTGGTAAACATACCCAGCTCTTGAGGAAGCACAGTTTGGATACTGAGAAGCTAGAAGAGGCACAACGCTGTTCTTGAGAGTTACATGGTTGGTTATATGACACGTACAAAACACATTATGCCATGGCTAGTTATTTTAGCATTTCCAGGGAATCCCAGATATTCTGTCTTTGAAGCGATGAGAGGGTTCCCATAGAAGAATGTACTCATCAAATGAGGTAGTATCTGTATGTGTCTGTGAGGAGTTTTTTAAATCCCAAGGCCACAATGATTCAGGAATTGACTGAGGATGGACTACATACACATTTACTGATGTCTGCGTGTCACTTGTTCTGGAATATGTACCAGTAGGAGGAAAGATAAGGAGATAGAGAAAGAAGAGGGGAGACAAAGAGAGGCATGCTTATTAAAGTTGACTACAAGAGCTGACAAGGAGAAAGTGAGTGGGCTGAGAGGGAAAAGAGTGGAAAAAATTGCGTGGATAAAAAGTAAATAGCAGCAACGCAGCCTGAAAGAAGAGAAGAAATGGATCATGGAGAGCTGAGCAGATGGTGGGGTATTACTGGCTTGCTCTCATTACTTTCCTTTCCCGCCATTATTGTTTGGGAAATGGATATTATAGAAGACTTAATAGCCTTTACCGGCAATTTCCCTCAGTATAATTCCCCCTGTCCCTCTTTCAAAGCCAGATCAAACGCCGCCTGCTAAGATGAGGAAGGTGGTCTAGATGCCGTCAGAGAGGGAAATACCGCCAGTTCCCCGGTGCGGTTTATTCTCCTTACTGAGTGCAATGCACACAAAATCAATAGAGCCCTGGGAAAATCCATGAGGGGTAAAACGCTTTCAATAAGTTCCCATTTGTCTGGTCTCAGCTGTTCAGCGGCATATACTTTACAGTGTCTGACGACTGCACCGTAAGAAGTATGTCGCGGACGCAATGTTTCATTTACGATACTGTAGTATGATGTTTGACTCTGACCTAGCTTCAGGATGTACTGGTATGTGCATGCTATGTACAGTGTAGTGTTATGTATATACCATGAACATCAACTTTCATGACCATCAGCTGCAAGAGGTAGAGAACACCCTCTCATTGCTCTAGGCCCCTGGGTTCAAGCCACCATAGCTCGTTAATTGTTAGTATTTGATACAGGCTCGTGTTGGTCTTTCTTCGGCAGACTGACAAAAGTCATGTGGCAGAGTCAGTTACAGTGTTGGTCTAGTAAATAGAAGGTCCCTGGTTCAAACCCAGGCTACGTTGTGTCCTTGGACAAGGCACTTCACCCTACTTGCCTCAGAGGGAATGTCCCTGTACTTGCTGTAAGTCACTCTGGATAAATGTCTGCTAAATGATTCGATTTAAAAGGCACACCTGTACTTTGAAGTGGAAAGCACGCAAGGAGTGGAGAGATGATCGGAAGATCAGTGCTGGGTGTAGGCTATGAGATAGACTGCACAGTGCCAAGGTAGACTCTTTATCGTCCCATTATGATGACATCACAACCATCTGTCCCATTTTGTAGAATGTGGTGGTTTTATAGTGTTGGTTCTGTGCCCATATGACCATCACCTGAGCACATTTTAAACAGTGTCCATCTGTCGAATTGCAACTAACGGTGCTGTTAGGATGCCCCTCCCAGAACTGTGGAATGAGTATGCAATGGCACATTGCACAACTTCGAAGAATCCAAAAATGGAGCTTTCACATTGTGTTACCAATTCTAAGTAACACATATCTTATTATTGTGTTGTTGGACATTGTGTCCTTGGGCAGTGACTTCACCCTACTTGCCTCAGGGGGAATGTCCCGGAAATTGCTGTAAGTCACTCTGGATAAGAGCATCTGCTAAAAGACTACATGTAAATGTATTATAATGGTAGGCAGAGTGAGACCACCGTATGCCACTTTCACATTGTTGCTTTGATTGCATTTAATACCACAGACAGACACACAGGTGCGGAGTTGGTAATCAATTGTCATTGTGGAGTGAGTCATTGGATGATAGAGTAAGTTATGGTCCACCCTTACACTGTAGACTTCTCAGCCTTTTGTCTGTGTTGGGACATTTTGAATAAATCAGTCAGCAAAGGAAAACAAGAATGTTTGTTTCAGATTTGTGACAACCTTGCGATGGAGTTGAGGCTGAACTGAAAGAAGGATCAAAACACAATCTTCAAATTCCCAATGGGTTCGCTTCCTGCTCGCCTGCATCTCTCAGCAAATCTAAGGACGGATTCAAAAGCCGTTCAATTTACTGCTAAACTGAAATGTTCCTGAACTGCAGGATACATGCAATGTGGAATGAATATATAATGACCGAAAAAATCATGAGCAATTCAGTAATGTCTCAGAAAGGGCAGATCTGAATTATGGAGGATTGTTCAGGAAGAAGAAAGGCAAGATAGCGACAGCTTTGAATAAAATCCATTCTGGTGCATCAGGCTTGGTAGCTGGAGGGATTTTGTTTCATGACACGACAGGTGAGAATGCTGTCAGCCACAGCAGTGGTTCCCAACCCTGGTTTTCAGAGCCCACTTTCCTGCATGTTTTAGATGTTTCCCTGCTTCAGCACACCTGATTCAAATGAATGGGTCGTTATAGAGCTCTGAAGAATCTTGGTAAGGATTATGCGCTAGAATCAGGCGTGTGGGACGGGGGTAACATCTAAAACATGCAGGGCAGTGGGCCCTGAGGACCAGGATTGGGGACCACTGAGCTACAGTATGGAAACCAGTTTGGACAGCTCGATTGCTATGATGCAGGAATATGGTCAAGCCTCTGTTATTCATGTGGAGTGTTGTAGATAGACACATACTCTTCACACAAATACACACACCTCTTCCCAAACGACAATGATGTAGAATGTACTGTATTTCTGTGAGAAAACATCTCCCTTTTCCCAACTTTATTGATCGTTAGCATTTCTCCTCTTCAGGCTGCAGGCTCGAGGATGTGTTCTTGCTAAGCGGACATAAATCTTTGAATCGACAAATTTAGATCTGGATATTATAAGACCATTACACAACCTCATCTAGCGGACACAGATAGAACTCAGCTGTTCAGAACCATTAAGTGTATTAGATTAGACATTTTGAGTCTCCAGTTGTTTAGATATAGATGGTATCTTTATTTAAGAGGTTGTTGAAGATTGCTTGTGTTGTTGAAGATTGCCTTTATTGCGTCAGTGTGTCTAGCCAAGGTTACACGGTGAACCGATCCTCTGAATTTCTTCCTCGGTTTTTCGCCAAAAACGCCACCACTCCACTCAGCCAATGCTCTTTTTTTGTCAATGTATTTTAATGTCAACCACCTCACCTCAACATGCCCTTATCATCTGTCTATCTCCAGACACCCATTTTAGTTTCTTCACTCTCCCTCTTTCCTCTGGATGTGGCCCTCGGTATGTGACAACTCATTCTGTGTATCAATCCGCCTGTCAATCATGCAACTGCTCAATAATGCAGAGCCGTATTTCTCCTGCTATCAGATGGGGGGGGGGGGGGGGGGGGGGGGTTATGAGGGGCTGTTGTTGCGGGTGCGATGCAGCAGGCATCAGTCTTGGCCGTGAAATTGGAGTGCCAGGCAGACATTAACCTGTGTGCATATGTACATATTAATATGCTTATTACCTCGCCATCAGGATCAGAGGCCTGTAGACAGTAGTAACCTCTATTGGCACTTTCGAGAGCACACAAGGGCACATACAGTCACAAATACATGCACAAAGACACACAGCTCTATGAAAACCCATCAGCACACTCACCCGCATACACACATCAACTATATAGAGTGCACACACGAGTATAAACACTGCAGTATGCACAAATACACACACAAAAAAAACATGTACATTATACATAGTTAAACACAATGTAGAAGACGCTACCTTACCCTAAATGGAAGTTGTGTTCCACCAATTTCCTCAGCAGGCCAGAGAAACAGCCTTATTAATCATACTCTGGCCTCGGCAAACGGTGTTGGGTAAAACAACCCGGGGAAATGTATTATTGCTTGTTTATGCACAGATTTAATTTCTCTCTCAACCAAATCTTGTTAGTTAAAGAAAGAAAAGAGCCTCAGGTGAAGATGTAGCTACTGTGTGTCTGCAGCCCTGTACAAAGCTATTTCTGGTGAGGTCTTAGAGATCGAGAAGAGATGAATATGCTCTACATACCAATGTTTACTGTAAGTTAACAGATTGGGAAAACAAGAACAGAGTAGCAAAGCATAGAATAGAACAGAACACCATAGAACATAACTAATTGGAAACTAGGCCTTTAAAGAGGCCAATTGATGCTGCAATAAAACTGTTGTAAAGGGATATTTGCACATCAATGTAGCAGCTTTTTCCTGGACATAATATAGTTAACACCTGTAGATATTTGACATAAGATCATTTTTGTTCACTAAATATGTCTATTTATTTGAGTGTACTTTTTGCAGTCTGTGCCTGCCAATGGCTGCCTGGTCATTACACAATGTATTTTTGTCACACCACCATTGAAGGACATTTTATAAGGACCCGCAGTGCGGTTAGGTCAGGTCATTTGGTTATCAGAGCAAGCACAGCACAGCCACTTCTGTTATCAGCTCGCCCTTTACCTCTGTGAGCGCAGGGGTTAATGAACGACTCCCTCCGACCGTTCTGTCTTCTGAAACAGCACTTGATGACGTTGTTGGGTTCCATCCAAAATGGCAGAGTAAAGCATTGTGGGAACTCTAGGGGACACGAGTACTTACTTTTTGGTTGCCTCATGCCTGGGTTATAATGAAGTTTATCTGAAAGGCTGCCAGAAAATGAGTTGCTATCAATAGCTCTCAAGCTCGTTTCTCTGACCACCCGAAGAGTCAGTAAATCTAAACCATATTACAAACAGATTTTTCTTCCCCTCCCACTCCTCAAGTTGACGGGTCAAAGCAAACTCACTTGAGCGTGCAGTTTTCAGAGATGTTTCTTCAGTTTCTCAAACAACCAGCGTTGAAAAATGAATTCATTTGTTTATATCATTGCTGACTGCTCAAGGAATACCACAAGAGTTAGATGCCTTTTGCTGAAATAAACAAGTCTGTAGGCCAACTCCATTTTGCGTGTGCATCAACAACCTTTTGGAATGCAGCACGTTATTCAAACAAACACTCCATACACGCCAACATAAATTTGGAGAAATGGAACCGAAAAGAAGAGCAAAAATGATGCTATTCCGAACCTACTCGGCAATTACCATCAGATGCAAAGAGGTAGTATCAATCTCATTCTGGTGCCTGAGCGGACGATCACATTTGACCTCGTCCTACCCACCATCGCCCACACTCCCACAACCTTTAGAAACAGATAAGAGGGAAAAGGTCAGCTCAGTCTGACTTGTGTCAAACTGTACAGGGGAAGCTGGGAAGGAACTTAACCACAAAGGCTCTGGAGGTCCCTGTCAATGACATGTGTTTGTCCCTAAAGCTAGCAAAAAGAGACTACTCCATATAGGGTCGTATAGCCATTCAGTAAGGTTCTTCATGTAGCTAACTATATTTTCACATTCATTTTATATTATGAATGAATCTCATACTGGTGGCTGAGTGGTTAGGGAGTCAAGCTAGTAATAAGAGGGTACCCAGTTTGAACCCTGGCTTCACCAACATGGTGTTGTGTCCTTATCCTACTTTGCCTCAGGGGGAATGTGCTTGTACTTGCTTTAAGTCACTCTGGATAAGAGTGTCTGCTAAATGACTAAATGTAACCAATGAGTCTTTCATAATTCCTGTTTTCTTCTCTGTTTGTGTGGTATAGACCTGGCAAAAAAAGACGGTTCTGCGATTAGATTCGTGCCCCATATGGTAACCACCACAGCTCAGTCGATATTTTATGTAGAGTTATGGTATAAACATTTCACCATCAGCCCCTGGCCTTGTATGTGTGAGTGATGGTACGGCACTTTACAGCACTGTGCCATACAACAAAACATGCCATTGGAGAACATTACCACACAAGACTAATGCACTGTGATTATCAAGTGTCCAAAGGCTTCTACTTAATCACGTGTGAGAATTCACATCCCATAAAACGTGCCATGGCAATTCTTTTCACAATTCCAATTCCGGTTGGAATTTTCATAAAGCAGCTCACGTCTAGATAATTCTCTTTTTCTTGGTTGTGGTTGAAATCATTGTTCATAGCAAAAATGTAAAAGAACATCCATTCCTCCACTCGCACACACCAAGACAGCCTCTTGAACAAGTGTCAGGCATTTCCCATTCTGGGAAAGCTGTAAAACGTTCCATAAAGTTTTCTTTTCCATCCTCACATCTGAGATAGGGGTTAGGTCACATGGTAACATATGACATTTAGTCATTTAGCAGATACTCTAGTCCAGAGCGATTTACAGCAAGTACAGGGACATTCCCCCTTTAGGCAAGTAGCCTTGTCCAAGGACACAACGTCAAGTTGGTACAGCCAGGGTTCAAACCAGGTACCTTCTGATTGCTAGCAACGACTCCCTAACCGACTGCGCCACATGATCAGGACTACATTTTAGTTGCATTTATGAGACAGTCTGTCTAAATTGACAGACAAATATAACCCCACTGCACAGTATGAATGCCCTGAGTTTCCCTTTCTAAAAAACACACACATTGTCCTCCTGGCATCTGATATGATAAGTCCAAGCCACGATGACCTCAGGGCAGGGTAACATTCACTGGTCAGCCCACCCTACAGACACTACTACTGGGACACAGATTGGCTGACTTCCCAATAGAAACAATCCAGGAACAGGGACAGGGTCCAACCCTGCTCCAGAAGACTACAACCACCTTAGAGGAGGTAGGAAAGGAAGTAAAGAATGAGGGAAGATACTGGAGGAGAAATCTTCTGGGTAATGTGATCCACTCCAAATCCCTTCATGGATTCCAAGCTATACTTTGTTGATTTATTGGTAGAACCACATACTCATCCCTTGAGATGCGCTATATTGTTTTTCCTTTTATTGTCTATGTGTTGTTTCTCTTCTAACAACGTACATGGGAGTTGTAGAAAAAAAAAGAATAGATCATGTTTTGTGAGAAGAAGCTAAATCATCAGATGCTGGGATGATCCCATATAACTTTCTGATATTGCTTATATTGCCTCTGGGAAACCAAAAGAGATCAATGGAGCCACGGAGCGTAGAAGACAACAGACGCAGCACAGACCCCACAAGCCAAATCCCTATTGATGTGTGACCTGAGGGTCACCAGGAGGTATATCGATCAGGATCTGCTCCAACCTTAATTGGTTGGTATAGAAAAACTTAGCAGGGGTTGAACTGAAAGGACCATACTAAAAGAAAAAATTAACTTGCCTGAAGATATCATCGGAGTCATGTGGCACAGTGGGTTAGGGTGTGGACTTTTTAATCAGAAGGTCAGGAGGTCCCTGGTTTGAACACCGCCTTTGTCAACATGCCTTGGGCAAGGCACCTCACCCACCTTGCCTCGGGGTGAATGTACCTGTACTTGCTGTAAGTTGCTCTGGATAAGAGCATCTGCTAAACGAGTAAATATAATGTTAAATGTTAGAAATTAACATGTGTTTCTCGAACTATGGGGGCTTTTTTCCGTCTGACAGAAAGACAGGATGAGGTGAGTGTGAGGGATGTGAACTTGTCAATCACCCAGGGTCAGATGTGTCAGGGTCAGGTATGTGGGTTGTCTGTAACAAGATGCTGTGGACTTTAACATGTTGCATCAGGTCTACTGGATATGGTTGAAGTGATTCAGAAGAAAATGTGTGTGTGTTGACACACACACTCAAAACACATTTCTATCCATACCGTACATAACATCACATAAAATCATCATATAAACACACATTAATGAAATGTAAAGATTTATTTCTAATTTAACCATTGAAAAAAACTCCCAATTGGTAAGCATCAATGTGCTAATAGAATCCCTGTTTATTGTGTGACTCATGTCTTTATTTGATTAGCAAATCTCTCAATCTGTTTGGCCAAGAGGTGGCCTGTTGCCATTCTGCTCAGCAGGGACACCCCTGTCACCAACTGCCAATACTGAATTATTCAAATGTAATTAAACATGACTATTCCTCTCTCCCTCCCAGGATCAATAGCGATCATTTCCTCTAATCAGAGGAAGCATGAGGTGAGGTCTGACTGGGGCGTCATCCTTATAATTAGGGCATCGTTCTGCAACCCCGTGGAAACCGCAGAACAAACACACAGATTGGCTCCATCTTAACCTCGTCCTCCTTCCCCTACATCCTCCTCCTCCTCATCATGATCCGGTGCCGTCTAATTATGGCCTTCCAGGAAGCTGCATGCTGGCCAAGAATAACAGACCGGCCACAGGCTGGAGGCTGGCCACCGAGATTGCCCCTGTTCCCCAAGTCCAACTCGTCACCTTCCACGCTCTACCTGTCTGTTAGGCCCTTATATTTACATTTAGTCACTAAGCAGATGCTTTTATCCAAGGACATACCCCGAGGCAAGTTGGGTGAAGTGCATTGGACACAACATCATGTTAACACAGCCGGGGTTCGAACCAGGTTCCTTCTGATTACTAGCCTGACACCCTAAACGACTGTGCCACAAAATTGTGGCATCTATTCTGTGGGGGTGCAAGAGAGAGACAGAAAGGTTAGGAAAAGAAAACATGCAGATTTCTATGCTTGTGTATTGTTTGAGAGAGTATGTTTACGCAACAGCAATTTGTGTGTGTTGAGAAAGTACTGGCATGTGTCACTGTGTGTCTGTGTGTGTGTGTGTGTATGTATTTTGAAATGTTTGTGTACGTGTGTGTAGGTGTAGCCAAAGCCCCAGACAAACCAGCACATAAACAGTAGAGTAACCGCTCCCCGGCCACAGCTCACTCGCTCCAGCCCACTCCAGATCCTGCTGCACATGTTGTTCAAGCCAGCTTGTTCTGCAACCCCAAAACCTGCGGACAGGAAGTCGGGAGCAGCCAGTCGCAGCCGAGGGGGCCGTGCCCCCCCCCCACCCACCCTCCTCCTCCCCCACTAACTGACACATCAACCACCCTTCCACCTCCATCCATCTCCCACGTGACCCTGAATGTGACATTCCTGCCCGGTGAAGCAAAGGCTCCTGGGAGTTTAAACTGATCCTGTCTCATCGCCTCCGACTGAGAGGAGAAAATGGAGTCCGAGGGTGGCCGGATTTATCCAGGCTCTTTTCCATGTGAGGGCATAGCGCTGTAGCTATTTTGGAGATGGTCACCGCATGTGAAATGATGCAGGTTTCGGGACAGCATTTTTCCTGTATCTGAGGACACTTAGGACATTTTTACTTTATTCCTGAGAATCCCAGAGGCTTGAAATCGAAAAAGACTTCTGACCTTGTTCCCATGACTAGACTAACCAGAGTACCTGAGAGACTTGGTCTTTTGACACGCTGTGACCACGTTTGCTTTCCCTTCCCATCCAAGCAGCATAGATTGGCTATCGATTTGCCCATTGACAAGAGAGTTGCTTTGAAAGACCGGTTTATGGAATGCATCTCCTATGTCACTGAAGGCAACTGAATAACATTCAACAAAGACAGAAAACTACTACTACTGCTACTTGCTACATTTATATGCCTCCCACCTGTACAGCTAGTGCCCACTTTTTATTTTTCTTTCTATTCTATTTGATCTTTTTTTTCCACATATGTTCTATGTTTGCGCTATCCTGCCACAGTAAATTCCGTGTTGCATTGCGAATAAAAACAAATTCTGATTCTGAAAAGACTCTCACACAGTCTTATCCAAAGCAATATCCAAAATATAATGCAATACGGATTGTACCTAATCGAAACTGATCCAAATTGAAGATATACACACGCCCACATGCTCATGCCCACTCATTGCCCACACACACACGCACACACACACAGACAGACTTAGTACACATTACTCTTGTCTGGGTGAGCATTGATCCAATATAGCTGGCGATAGGAGCCAAGCAGTTGGGAGCGTCCCTGGAAGACAGCAGATGCTGTGGGATGACATCCAAAGACGGCTAATGTGACATGGTATTACCACGACAACAGGGCTCACAGAGCCATAACGCATCGTCTGTCTCTGCCAAGGCAGTGCTAAAACAGTAGCAGGCTTAATAATGACATTGCAGACTGCAGGCCCGTCACGCATCAGACTAGAGATTTAAAAAAATATACAAACGTGCAGAGAAACAGAACGTCCATTAGATCACAATGGCGGAAAGCCGCGACAAGTGGAGCGATCATTTACCTGTTTTAGTGTCATGGTTTGGTCTCTAGTGGTATTGATGCACCATATTTGGACTCTTTGGCTGCAGTTCGTGGAGCCAATGTGTTTTCATTCAATCAATCATTACCAATGATCAGGTAGTTACGCTATGCTAAGAGAATGACCGAAGACGAAACCTTTTCAAACGCCCCTATCAGGAGGGACGGGAGTCATTCTGGTTAATCGAGGGCTCCCACTTGTGTGGAGTGCTCCCAGCCACCTCCCCCTCCTGTCTCGCCATGTAAATGTGCTCTGAAAGGACCCGGCACGATAGCGCTGTGACCCCTGGCTCCGCCCTCCCCATAATCCCTCAAGAAGACAGCGGGTCGCTCAAGTCATAGAACGCTGATCCACACGTGGCTTATCTATTGCACCACCCTTGCACTTCACCCCCTTCACACACACCCTCATCATGCAAGCACACGCACAAACTCACACTACATACACACTCACACACACGCGTACACACACGCACACCTACTCAAAAACACTCTCGCGCACATCAGTGTTGCCATGGTGGATTTTTGAAGAGCACAAATCCCTAGGCTGTCAACAGCGCTATCATAGAGCTTCGGTCTTCTGACAAGATCATGCCCTCGCACACAAACAAGCATCCCTATTGGTGCCTGACGTCAGCATGCGGTTGGGCAGATAACAACGGGGGCTGTTTGATTTGATTGTCAGGGCGGCTCCCAGGCAATAAAACACAAGTCCTCTTCTTTCCCGCTGGGTCTGAAATCAGGAAGCTTAAAGGCAAGTAGGCACTGTGTAAGGTGTGTTTGTCCCAGCATGCTCTCCACCCTCAAAGACAAGGTTAGATACAATATCAAGTAATGTGAAGGATCTTTGACTGAACTAGCTGAAACAATAACACGAGACCTGAGACTGTGCATATCAATTCCGATACCAGACCAAACTTTATTTGTATAGCCATACAACATACAAGGCTTCACGTACACGTATCACGGTGGCCACGCCTCCAAAGGAGAGCGGCAGGAAGCAATGACAAGCGGAGAGATCCATCACCTGTACTTGGATATCTATGAGGGGGGGGGGGAGGACCTTGGTGGTGTGAAGAACAGTGGCTGTCAGTATGGTTGGCATGTGATAGATTGATAAGCGTACCATTAACCCCGAGCTTACCTACGATTAGACAAGAACCAATGGCGTGCGAGTTGTATTCATTCTTAGGGGACATGAACACACGCCTTCAAAAAAGAGTGTAGAGAGATACTGTGTGTGTGTCTCTCCTTGTCTATGAGTGTTCTCTGTTTGCTTTTTCATGTATGTGTGTGTTGGTGTGTCTCTCTATCTTTGTTCCCCTTTCACTGTTTTCAAGGTTATACTTATACACCCTAATTTCCATGTGCTGGACTAATTGTGCATTGTCTTTCAGTTAAAGAGATCAACGCAGCAGGACATTGTTGGCATCAGAGTTCCAGTCCGTCATTCTAAGTCTCTTTCACACTGGAGGTGGCACAGGATCAGTGTAAAAGCACAGAATGTCTTCCAGAAAGATAGCACATACAGATGCCCTAAACGATCCGTAAATATGCCTTTAATTGTGTTGCTTTTGCTTGTTCGGATGCAAATTTGTCAAATAGAGAGAAGACCCTTACAACTGTCTACAGCCGAACGTATAGGATAATGTCAAAATGAATACCGTATTTTTCGGACTATAGGGCGCACTTAAAATCCTTTAATTTTCTCAAAAAACGACAGTGCGCCTTATAATTCGAAGCGCCGTATATATGAATTAATTCTGGTTTTGCTTACTGACCTCAAAGCAATTTAGTGTGGTACAAGGTGCTCACAGCGCTAAGTCAAAATGTTTTAGTACGACTTTGGTAAACTACAAAGCCGCACCGCTTGCAGCATTACAGCTACCGTAGCCAGAAGCGTCGCGGAGTAATACATACTATACTTCACCATAATATTACAGTGTGTGTATAAGGATCCCAAAGTGGCACCTGTCAAAAGACACGCTTACGATGCGCTATCTGACTGTTTTTTTCCGCTTAATGCGCCTTATAGTCCGGTGCGTTTCTATATATGAAAAAAGTTCTAAAATAGACCAATTATTGACAGTGCGCTTTATAATCTAGTGCGCCATATAATACGCAAAAAATACGGTAACAGTATCTGTGGTTCCATATCCATTATGTAGACCTGTACAGTAAAGTGAGAGGAGTGGAGAACCAGAGGGTGAGAGAACCAAATACATTTTGGGAGTCAGGTGGCTGAATGGTAATCAGAAGGCTCTGTCTTTCTTTTTCCAAATCATGAGTCACCCTCCTAAACCACACCCTTGTTATCAGATGACAAACCGTTTGTCAAAACCACTTTTTTTTACTGCTATCAGTTCCACACATTATCCGCCAATTACGACATGTTCTATAAATGTAACAGTCACTCATCCTCGTGCTCACATCTTGAAATAATAGCCATAAAACAAATCATTGTGGTCATTAAGCTGCCTAGCCTATTTTGTGACAGGAGTCTACTGCAAGAAAAAGTGTTCCTTCATGTGTGTCGGGATGTTTCAGCTGGTTCATTGAGAGGACTGGCTAGATTAAGGCTGTTTTGAGTGAATTGTATTGTATGAGAATTGGAACTCCTGAAGATGGATAAATTTTCAGGTGGCACAGTTGGTTAGGGTGTAGGGTTAGTAAACAGAAGGTCCCTGGTTCAAACCCTGGCTGTGTCAACATGATGTTGTGTCCTTGGGCAAGGCACTTCACCATACTTGCCCTAGGGAGAATGTCCCTATACTTACTGTAAATCGCTCTGGATAAGACCGTCTGCTAAATGACTAAATGTAAAGTTATCCTAATCCACACTTCTCTTTATGTGTAGTTGAACTCACTTTTGGTGAGTGTTTTTCTTACAGAGTCAACTGAGCCCTGGGGTCAGGCAGTCAGACACAGACACATTCCTCTGCGTCCGCTGCTGGTCACAGCCTGGCTTGAATCTGGAATATTATTCGATTTTCATACAGCTGCAGTTTTGAGTCCACTTTGGGTCCTCTCCTCCTTGCTTGCCCCTCTCCTCCTTCTGTTGTTCTGGGCAAAGACAGATCCTGTTTTAAATATATCTGGCTGCAGCCAGATCAATGCTTAGAACGACTGCAGCCCACCTGAGCTCACACAAGCCCCCTCAAGGTCAATGTTCACTCACCTATGGCAACGGCATGAATATAATACAGTTATGTTGCCAAGGTGACATCGCTTCCTCATTCTTATTTTCCTTTATGCCTGTTCGAAAGTTAACCTTGCTGAACCTTGCTGAATGTGTTTTCTAAATCAACACAATACAGATACCTCACAGGCTTTCAAAACAATAGCTGTTTTAATATGTAATTTAATATGTAATTAAATCTATTCAGAACCTCTTCAGTAGGTGCAAAAATAATTGTGTTGATCTAATTTGAAAAAGCAACATGAACCTTATAGTTAATTTATTGGGTGTGCAGCACTGCAATTCTAACATCACTACAGAATATAGTGATTACCTATTAAATCTGTATTCAAAACAGTGCACCTACAGGATCGGTGTGTTTCACAGTGGCAATGTCAATGCTGTCCCAGTGGTTGCTGTTGTAAGAACATGAACTAAAGTTAAGGAGATGTTGGCCAGGCACTCAGGTATGCTGCTTAGTTCATTGTCTTGCATATCCAGTAAGGCTAGGGAGAATGGAATGTGGTCTGGCAGGTTTTGGCTTTTATCCAAAGTGACTTACAGTAAGTACAGTGACATTTTCCCTGAGGCAAACAGGGTGAAGTGCCTTGCCCAAGGACACAACATCATATAGCCACAGCAGGGGCTCGATCTCACAACCTTCCGATCATGAGACCAACACCTTAACCGTTGAGCTATGTGACACCCACATTAACCACATCAGGTTCAGCAGAAGAGGAGGAAATGTCCACCACTGTTCCACATTTTATTCCAGACACCCTTACCAAGTTAGTATACCGTATTTTTTGCACTATAGGGTGCACTCGATTATAAGGCGCACTGTCAATTAATGGTCTATTTTCGATCTTTTTTCATATATAAAGCGCACCGGACTATAAAGCGCATTAAGCGGAAAAAAACAGTAATATAAGTCAGTGCGCGATGCGGACGCTCCTGGCTACGGTAGCCGTAATGCTGCAAGCGGTGCGGCTTTGTAGTTGACCAAAGTCATACTAAAACATTTTTATTTAGCGCCGTGAGCGCCTTGTACCACACAAAATCGCTTAGAGGTCAGTAAGCAAAACCAGAATTAATCCATATATACGGAGCTTCGGATTATAAGGCGCACTGTCGTTTTTGGAGAAAATTAAAGGCTTTTAAGTGCGCCCTATAGTGCGAAAAATAGGGTAGTTGACAATGAAATGTGACTTGTCGGGGTTAACCTTTGCTGCCAGAATGGGTCGTTATCAAACTCACAAGGATGCCTCATAATGCCCCATTTAATTGAATCAGGTGTGCTGGAGCAGGGAAACATCTAAAACTTTCAGGACTGTGGCTCTTGAGGACAATGGCTTCCTACCCCTGGTTTATAGAGCATTTACATTTATTCATTTAGCAGACGCTTTTAACCAAAGCAACTTACAGTAAGTGCAGGGACATTCTCCTTGAGGCAAGTAGGGTGAAGAGCCTTGCCCAAGGACACAACATCACATAGCCACAGGCAGGGCTCGATCTCACAACCTTCCAATCTTGAGGCCAACGCCTTAACCGTTGAGCCATCTGACTCCCTTTGTTCCCAAATATGAATTCAGGCTACAAGCTCTGACTGGCCCAACTTGGAAATAGTTCCTCATCTATCAGATGGGGATAAAGGTGGATGTATTTCCAAATTACATGCTGAGACAATGTCTACCTACTGTCTTAAACCATAACAACAGCGACGCTGGCGCACACCTCAATGTGTCTGGAACACAAGATGAATTAGGACCGTCGGGCTTGCCTTTGGAAGAAAAAATAGTTTGCTTGTTAGCGTGAAGATCGTGTTTAATTTAGTTACACCAATCTGGCAGTGGCATGAACTCTGAATGGATGCCTCCGGGAAAAGTGATAGAAGCCAAACGAAACTCTGTCCTAGTTAGCAACACCGCCGTAAACAAACGGCATTTTCTTCCACGTGAAATATTTAGCACATTTCAATAAATTCGTATTTAGTCTCGCTGTTTTGTTGTTGTTTTTCTATGCAGACATTTCACCCTTAGGTACTTGTTTTTATTGCTCAGCAGCCCACACAGCTGAACTTGACTGACACGTTTGTAGGGTAAAAAGATTTTCTGCATGAGGAATGCGTTGCATATTTAGCCTCCCAGTCAAAAGGTCTATAATTGGCAGATTGAATAAGCGGTTGTTCATTTAAACCTCTGATGTCGGTGAACTGCCACAGTTCCAGCTTCGACAGCAGCCTGCAATAATTACTTAGTATTTTTTTTCTTCTTCTTTTTACTGTCCTCTGTGCAAACGAGCAGGCCTATCTTATTTTCTCATAGAGGATGACACGGTTCTCATTTCCGCTTATGAAGCAGGTGTTTGGTATTATTACTGCCAGAACTATATGTTCAGGTGAATATTTAGGTCCATGTAATAAACATTTGTTGTCATATTTAGGTCCATGTAATAAACATTTGTTGTAATAGGCTGAAAGTTTATTACATGGCTATAAAAACTCTGACCCCACACTAATGCTTCCCTTCGACACACAAACACAGGCATTTCATTAACCGGTACAGTTCATATAAATGTAAATCATTGACGAGTCCAGCTGTAGGCCCAATCCACTGACAATCATGGTAACTGAACAAGTCGTCAGAACGTGGGAGGAACATATGCATTTACATTTAGAGCGACGTATAGCAGGTACAGTAGGGTAGTGCTTACCCTTGGACAAAACATAATTTCCACGAGCAGGAATCGAACCGGCAATCTTCTGATTGCCCGATTCCCTAATCGCTCAGGAACCTGATAGCGCAGTGTAATGTACTAAATTCAGTAAAACAAGACGCCCTCTTCCAGCTGTTGAGAGAGCTGCAAGCTGAAGTGTATCGCTTAAAAGCGTACTGTCGAGCTCTCTCTTCATGCCACTATCGCCCTTTGTATGTGAACGGAGCCAATCTCGTCCCTATGACGCTGACGAGGCCGGCCTCGGTGGAGTTTGATTATAATATTTAACACACCCACCCAGAGAGCGCTCTAGTCCCGACTACCGACGATGTCAGGAGACAGCCTATAGACGGTGCAGGACAGGGAAAAACTAAAATCTCCACCTGCCAAACAGACCTAGGCTATTCTTTGATTCGATTTGAACGCGAGACAGTCTGTGGCAGTTTCCCTTTGCAGTCGCCTCTCATTCAGACATATTTTCAGGGGATAGGTGATCACCTGTCCTTTTGCGGACTGCCGGACATTTTCAACACGCAGTAATCGTTTCTTCCTGAGCGTTTATGCTTTATTGATACTGGACACTGAAACCTTCATTTTTGAAGAGCGTAATTACTTGTATTCTATTCTCTGACTTTGGTCAACAACAAACAAGAGGAACTGGACAGTATACGCACTTTCATGCCCAGCCTGTTAGAACGCAGTTTTTGAGGATGGATCGGTGCTTCTGATTTCCAATTCTTATAAACGACTTGCCTGTCTCATCGGAACACTTACACAACGTAATGAAAGACTACTTTTTGAACCATTTGCAACGAGGTGGTTCGTTTCGGAAATGAGTCGGCTTCTTCACCTGGTTGAATATGTATAATTCCTGCTTTTATAAAAGATTAGCACTCTGTGCGTAAGCACGGAGTTCCTGACATAACACGGATTATGTGCGGAATGATCAGAGAAAATCGTCAAACGAACAGCACATCTTTTTTATTGCGTATTTCCATTTGACATCCACAATATAGCCTGTATGTCGTTGTTGTGCACCGCTTCTGCGGGCTGAACACAGCTACAGAAAAGTGTTTGTAACCTGTACAAAATGATCAAGATGATCATGTTCCGTAAATTTCGAGTGTTGATACTGATGGTGTTTTTGGTGGCTTGCACCATGCACATTATGATAGACTTGTTACCGAAATTGGAAAAGAGGGCTGTTGGACCTGACACCGGGAACGGCGGCTGCCTGTGCGCTCACAACCCGAGCGAGGAGCCGCAGAGCTGGGGGAAGCAACGCGTCAGGTCCGTAGCGGAAGCGGGCTGGCCTAACAAGCACACCCTGCGAATCCTGCAAGATTTTAGCAACGAACCGAGCTCAAATCTCACGTCCCATTCTCTTGAAAAGATCACGGCCACTGGAGAGAACGCAGAGTCTTTCAAGCGGATGAAGCAGTACGTTGGGATCCGGGAGAACGGCAAGCCGCTCATCAGAGATACAAACGGCGGTAGGACTGTCCCTGCTCCCAGCGTCTCCCGACTCTCATCTCTGTTCGACCATCCCTTGTACAAGACTGGGCAGCCGCCTCTGACAGACGATGACACCTTGTTCAACGTCAACACTGACATCAGGTTCTATCCGAAAGCAGCGGGTAATCAAGAATGGTAAGATAATAACGCCAGCAAGAAGTCACAGGTGCATGTAACCCTCCTTGTGTTCTCCTAATTCTAGGTTCCCAGTCTAAAATGACCACCCACTTATATCTGGTTATGAATCCATAATTGTACACATTATCAACTCATCTCCTTTTCATTTTAATAAACTTTATTGAAATGTTCTTGTAAACATGACAAGGTTATTTGAACTTCTCTTTGCTATTACTGATAAGCCTCAATGATCTGAGCTCATACAGCTTTGGATAAAAGCGTCTGCTAAATGAATAAATGTAATACAGCTCGTTTTTTCTACGCAAAAATAATGCATAATGTATGGATCATTCGGATGCTAACAAATATTCAGATGAAACATAAACATGCATGTGAGGGTCTGGTCAAGGATGTCCAGAATCCATGTCTATTTTAGAATTGGAACCAAAAGGTAATTAAATCATTGGCCTTTGTTTTGTGTGTTCAGGTGCCCAGTGTTGATAAACTCATGGAACATTTAACAAAACCCAAGTTTTATGGGAAAGATTTAGTCTAATTCGACCGGAATATGCACATTCGACCGGATTATGCACATGAAAATTTGTTACAGTCTGTAGTGGCTGTTGACATAAACTTAATGGCTTCTCACACAACGTACTCTATATTATTAAATTAAGTTGTAATATGTATATATAGTCACTATAACAGTATTAGCTAAAGGGGTTATGTTCCATCCATAAATGCCAGTTGAATATGGCTGATTAATCTTGTGTCTGAGCTTTGCTTACAGCATCACTGGAAGCTTCTGTTGGTCCTCCTCAGCTCCATCATTATATCCTCCCTTATTTCTTTTGTCTTGAGTTCTCAGGGGACTTCATTAACTGCCAGACAAAACCCATTAATCTAGTCAACTGCTCTACTCCGTCTTTCCATCTTTTCTATTGCGGGGTAATTTATGCATCCATGTTCAAATTCTCCTAGCCTTTTTAAACCCTTTCGCTCTATTTCTCTCTCTTGTCTTTCTCTCTCTTTCTCTGTCTTGCTTTCTCTCTTTCTTTCTCTCTCTTTCTATCCCTCTTTCTCGCTTTCCTACACACACACTCACTGTCTCTTCGTCTCACTCTTCCTTGCTCTTTCTCACTGTTTCACTCTCTGTCCCTTTCATTTGAACATAATGGTCTCATATCATTCTTTATTTTCTGATATGCTGAGGTTGTTATGGATCTAAATTACCTCAAGTTCTATTCAACATGTTTGTTTTGTGCAATTTTATGATAGTGAAATGATTCTGCAACAGCACTGCACTGATCTAATGCTGAGCATCGCAAAGCTGTCATGTTGAATGTCCAGAAAGCTCTGCCTGAGGTAATAAGAAAAGTCAACATTCAGACAATTATCCAGTAAGGTGGTTGAGGCAATGTTGAGTAGATAAGTCTGTTTGAAGAGTTCCTCAGCACACAAACATCAGCATGTTCCCCAATGGGGGAATCAAACCCCAGAGTTTCCCACTTGAACAAGAGGCAGTGTGTGGCTCTCTTGGGGCTCTCCCTTTTGCATTTAAATTTACATTCATTCGGCAGACGTTTTTATCCGAAGCAACTTCCAAGAGAGAATTTTACAAAAGATCTTCAGTCACTGATCATAACCACGCGATAGTCCCTATCCCTAACATTGTGGGTAGTCAGATTATAAGGCATACATTGTGGAAAACCAAACAAGTGCTAAAGGTAAGAGCCACAAGAGCATTCATTTTGACTCATCTTCCCTTTACGCTCTTCTCCTCCTCTCAGGCACGACGACGGAAACGATGAAGAGGAGGAGTACCCTCCGACCGGAGAGGTGACTGCAGAGTCTTACCCTAACTGGCTCCGCTTCCATATTGGGATCAACCGCTTCGAGCTTTACTCCAGACACAACCCTGTGCTGGATGCTCTGCTGAAGGATCTGGTCTCCCAAAAGATCACCAGCGTAGGTGAGTCTCCCAGGAATAAGGGGGGGGGGGGGGGGGGGGGATGGGTCGTAGAACTACATTACCCTGAATGCTTGCCGCAGCGTGCATGTTCTTTTCTGTCTACAAAAGTGAATATTTAGTTTTGCAGACATTTAGTCATTTTATGTCATTTAGCTGACATTCAGAGTGACTCACAGCAAGTACAGGGACATTTCCCATGAGGTAGGTAGGGTGAAGTGCCTTGTTCTAGGACACAACATCCTGTTGGCACAGTCAGGGTTTGAACCAGGGACCTTTTGATTACTGACCTGACACCCTCACCGCTCACCGGAGCCAACTCCCAACCCAAACATTTGAGTTGTGTTTGAAGCGGCCTCATTCCAATCACAGACACCTACCTTGAGACAGGGATTCAGCATAAAGACGAAGGCTTTAAAGGTGAAACAGATCAAGTGCTGTATGGTTGTGGAAAATAATCTGTCACGGCTCAGAGCATTTATGATGAGTGCAGCGGTGACATTTTGTGTCTGTTTCCCGCCAAATGGGTCACCTTGATGTGAAAAGACATGCCACGACGCTGGGAATTGCCGCTAAGAGTACACCATAGAATCTTTGATGACATTGTGTCTTTTTTTGTGCTTGCATGTGAGTGATTACACACATTACAGGGGATTTATGTGGCACAGTGGTTGTGAAGCCAGGCTAGTAATTAGAAGCTACCCGGATCGAACTCTGTGCCAACATGACGTTGTGTCCATGGGCAAGGCACATCACCCTAATTGCCTCAGGGGGAATGTCCCTGTAATTGCTGTAAGTTGCTCTGGATAAGAACGTCTGATAAATGACTAAATATTACCCCAATATTACACACATGCTCACATCAACAGGCTACAAATACTGCAGCCATTGAAAGTCTCCTCCACAGGCTCACTGATATTACTCCCTCAATTGCTCACAGCCTGACCGCCATCGCTCACGCTTGCTAGCGCAGCCTGACGCCGCTGTGTGTATCCTACGGTTCTCCACCTCGTTGCTCATCAATCATGTGAACGTCCCCCCTCGCTGATGCCCGTTAGATGCTGCGTATCTTTCTGGAACAATCCGGAACCGCTGGCTGCCTGCTGCTCCTCCCCCTTCACACGTACATGAAACTGCACACACACGCAAACATACGCGGCCAATATTGATTGGGGATATTGGAGACAGACATTTCCACGTAATTTTTTTTTACTTGATTCAAATCAAACCCAATCATAGACTTTCTGTCACTTCTCTGTCCTTCTCTGAAATAAAGATCTAGGGGGGAAGGGACAAGAGCGATAGAGAAGAGGAGGGGGGAGACAGTATGAATGGATGAAAAAACTAGTAACGAGTAAGTGGAATTGAGCGAGAGAGATAGCGTACCTGTGTGTGTGTGAGCATGGAAGTGTAAACGCTTGTGTTTTGTGCTCATGGTGAGCGTCAGAGAGCGAGACAGAGGCAGCAGCATGCTGCTCTGTTTTCAGCATAGCTCATCAATCAGACATAGGACAGAGCGGTGTAGGTGAGAGAAACATGTATTCATCATTACATTACAGAGCAAGCTGAGCTCCTATAGGCTATATAGAGGCTCTGGAAGCTTCCGAAGACAGACCAGAGAGTGGCCACTTATTAATTCAGAGGGATGCCTGGATAGAGAGATGGGATCGCCGCTTCTTGCATCGTCAAAAGTCATTCATGTGCTCATGCCACTCAGCCACTCTAGTCTGAGTAAGTCGTAGATAAAATCAACTTGAATAATGGACTATGCTATGTTTAAGTCTTTTTCATCTCGGACTACGGGACGTTTCGGGGATGTTCTTGTGTGTTGCTTGTGTGTGAGCATGTGTTTGTATGTGAGTATGTGTTTGTGTGTGAGCATTTGTTTGGTGCTAGGTGGTTATACAGCTTGAGACCACCAGTAACAGTAGGTTCCAGGGATAAACCTTTTTGTTAACATTTAATTCCAAAAGCAATTTCTGAAGAGCTTAGGTTAGGTCACAGCATAACAAAGTCTGAAAAGAACTAGATGTGATTGTTAGATACTACGATGAACATGGTCTGATAGAGAGAAGGAGAGAGAAACAGATAGACAGACACCGAGATATAGACATGCTGTAATGAAAAACAAAGCAAAATACATAAAGCATGAGAGAAATAAAAGGATGAAAATACAGAGATAAAAAATGAGATGAAGAAATAATAGAAAAGGGGGTAAGAGAGATACAGAAACAGGGAAGGAAAGCCGCAGGGAGAGAGCGATAGAGGGAAGCCAGCTGAGGAGCAGTCAGTCAGCCAGTGGGCCTGACTACAGGCGAGTGTTTTTAGTGGGGTTAGGCAGAGCCACGCTGTTGTGTAATACGCTCAAGTTAATGCTCTATAATAGATGGACCAATCCCCCTGAAAGCCTGTCCATTATGACAGCAACACAAGCCATTCAGACAGGCCCTTTGTCTGACAGGGAGGCAGAGAGAAGCCTGAGAGAGTGTCAGACTGAACGCTAGCTCTGCTCCTTATCTGGGAGACTGACCGCTGATATCCAGGCCGATAACGGCCCCCCTCTCCGTCGTTCTCACTGGAGGTTGCCCTCCCTCAGTCGTAGGTCATTCGGTGATTGAAAACCAGGGTTTTGAACTACTGCACGCCCCCCCTGTGTGAACAGTTGCGTGCGTGTGCGTTTAATAGTGGATGGCCACTTCAGCAGTGAGCGTGTGTATCCATCAACATGCGTGTGCATAGGCGCATAGTTGGGATATTAGAGCCGTTCGATAACCCTCTCTCCTCCCTGTGCTCTCTCTCTTTCTCTCTGTCTCAGCCATGAAGTCAGGTGGCACCCAACTGAAGCTCATCATGACATTCCAGAACTACGGACAAGCTCTGTTTAAGCCCATGAAGTAAGTACTGAACTACCTGGCGCTGCATGCGTAGTACATCAGACACATTAGCTGGTATTAGCGCCAGTCTCATATCACAGTGGCTGCATATTTCAGGGATACTGACATCAACCATCAAAGCTCAATCTTCCCCTATAGCAGCTCATCTACAGAGACTTTGTTAGCTTCTTCCGTAGAAGAGAATTTTGCTCTCTTGTTCCATTTCAATGTCTTGTCACCAATCTCTCCTTAAACACTCTCAGATGAAAGAGGTTGCAAAAGAGTTGTTGTGATATATTTTGACGGCGTTTGAAACACACGGGAATATAAACGTCAGACGTTGTTTTGAGTGATTTTCTAGCAATCGGCAAAAAACATTTTCAGACTGTCAGCTGTTACCTTCTTTTTTACATTTAGTCATTTTAGCAGACACTCTTATCCAGAGCGGACTTACAGCAAGTACAAGGACATTCCCCCTGAGGCAAGTAGGGTAAAGTGCCTTGCCCAAGAACACAGCGTCATGTTGATATAGCTGGGGTTTTAACCAGGGACCTTCTGATTTCTAACCCAACACCCTAACCAACTGCGCCACATGACTCCCCACTCTGTCGATGATCAGTCTGCTTTTAATTAACATCAACAGGATTAAGCGTTAATTAAAAAGAGGTCTTCAGGGATTTTTGTTCTTCCTTTCTGGCGAAAGCTCAACACCAAACATAAAAACTGTCCTGCTGAGTTTTACAGAAAATTATCTTTCCAATCCAACACCCGGAGCCAGGGTCTAACTGGACTGTGATCACTCGTAATTGCTTGAGAGACTGTCTGATTGGCTTTGCTATAGGGGAGACTCCAGGAGCTGTCAGCTTGTTGGATTGAACTCAACAAGGGTGTGCTGCAAAGGAAGAATTGGGAGAGAGAGAGAGAGAGAGATAGATAGATGGAGTGGGATGTGGAGTGGGATGGAGCGGAGGATGAAGATGGAGTGAGGTAAGGGAAGTGTCAATTGTTTTTGGGTGTGCTGCTTAAGTGCACTGTGTCATTGCAGAGTCATTCCATGATTGGTATATTCAATAAAATAATGGATTAAACCATAACCTTGAAATGGGATCCATAGTTTTGTAAAGTTTTATTACAGACTACAAAATCAGTCGTGGCAAAATAACTTGTCAAGTCTAATGCAACTATGGAAGGTTTTTATAGCATTACATTTAGTCATTTGGCAGACGCTCTCATCCAGAGCAACTTACAGCAAGTACAGGGACATTCTCTTGAGGTAAGAAGGGTGAAGCACCTTCCCTAGGACACAATGTCATTTTGGCACAGCCAGGGTTTGAACCAGCAACCTTCTGATTACTAGCCTGACACCCTCACCGCTCAGCCACCTGACTTCCTAACCTTGGTCTTATGCTAAAAGATAACAACCAAAAAAACGTGCAACTTTGGATTCCGTTGGTGTTTCAGACTTACAAAATCTATTCAGGAACTCACACCACTAACCTCTACTTTGCGTTCTATGACTTGAGTGACTTTCAGCGTGTGACTCCCCCAGTACAGTTCACATGCAGCAAGGGGCAGCCTGAGGAAGCTTCTGGAAGGTCTGGTGCAGTGGTCTTCAGCGTGTACCCACGGGTACGTCCTCAGCTCTTGCACGACAGGGCACTAACAGCTAAGGAGCAGCCTGACGGCAGTGCAGGGTGCTAACATGCAGCGGAGCGAGGCCCAGTCACTCTGCTGGAGTCTGTCAGCTGCTCCAGCCAAGCGTGGAGGATGAAGGGAGATTCCCCAGGCTGAACCACCCTGGGCTAGCGTCGCTCTTTGGGACTGGCAGGCTATCATCAGGCCCCCAAACATGAAGGCGACAAGTAAAAACAATTTATTTTAAAGGCAGCCAACATTGCTGCAACAGATAGTCATGATATATTTACATTTATTCATTTAGCAGACACTTTTATCCAAAGCGACTTCCAAGAGAGGGATATTTCAACGATGATCGTTGTTGTGCAGATGATTGTAGGTTCCTTTTAATAATATGTCTGACATTGCAGAAGATTCTTTCACGCAGGGCAATTCGTCGCAATTAGACTCCACACAAGATACTGAAACTGCATTGCTGCAGAGTTCTATCTAAATAGGAACACGTCGTAGATCATAACCAGGGGTGAAAGTAGATTTAAATTATTGCCGGTACTATTACCAAAACCATCATTGCCTCATAGTGTTCTCTCTTGCTTCATGCATTTAACCCTCCTGTTGTGTTCCGGTCAAAAGTGACCGATTTACATGTTTTCTCTCAAAATATTTATTTAATTAATTCTGATTGCCATGAGATTCAGAGGCCCTCGAGGACCAGGATTGGACACCCATGAGATAGGCCATCTCCCGGGACATCAAATCCTGCTTGGAACTGTGATTATTATGAAATAATAATCATGTCTTTGTAAGACCTTTATACAAAGTAGTCTGTCATAAATTGAACAATATTTGTTATATTAAAAATAATCCATAGTTTGGCTGCTTTCACTCAAAAACGAGCAATGAGGCCTAGAGACCATAAAGGACCAATAGAAGTTTAAAACTTGTAATATTAACAAGAAATTAAGTTGCTTAAAACATCTAACACAACATTAGTTGATAATATATGTATCATTATGGAATTATAGTCAGCTATAATGAGGCGGTCACTTTTGATCGGGAACACAAAAGTAGTAAACAAGAAACGAACACAACAGGAGGGTTAAAAAAAATCTAAATACAAACATTTCAGTATTTTAGTGTAGGCTACCTGTGTGGAGAAGGCAGAAATGAGAAATATTGATAATATGATCAAATTCACGTACTGCTGTGAAAAATCTCTGGTCGTTAGCTCATTAGCAGTTTTTTTATCTTGTTGTTCTGTGTCGTTGAAATTGAATATAATAACATGAAACACAACTGTTTACTCTCCTACTGATTTTAATAGGGACATTTTACAATTGTAACAACATTAAACGTAGTTCGTTTCGAAGGCACCGCGCTCATGAGCTGTGAGGAAGAGAGGGAGATGTCCGGCCAAGGCTCCGTCCAGCATGGACCAAAACTCAGCACGGATAGTTCGGAATGAGTTAAAAGCAATTTATTAACAGACATAGTAGTGTTCAAGACTGCATATTGCTAGCAGATCTATTTTATGACCCAAAGTGCAGCCGTGACTGGTTCTGATTGAGGGCTTCAGCAGGCAGCCGCTCTCCTCCTCTTCCTGGTACTGCGTACCGTCACTGAATCTTTTAGTGGTACGCAGTACCGGACCGTACTGGCTTACTTTCACCCCTGATCATAACGTCAACTCACTGTCTGGGTCGTCTCCCTGTAGAAACCAATTACTGTATTTTTCGGACGATAAGTCACTTTTTTTCATAGTTTGGTTGGTCCTGACTCTTACTCAGGTGCGAATTACGTATTCAAATGAGAAATGTTCGTTGTTTTCATCGACACTGACATAACGACACTGAAAGTGAAGAATTCAGTGCCATGGAGAGAGAAAAAAAAATTCGTTGGTGTGCACTCTGGGTAGTATAGTTCACAGTGTTTCTTGCTGATTTTTGTCCTCACCTGTCCCATTGTGCATTAGCAACGTGCATCAAAGAGGGCTTTGATGTTGCAGCTTCTTTGAGCTCAAATGTAAATGTTTCTACAGGGCACAAGCAAGATACCAGAACCAGACTCCAGATCGAGTGCAACAGAACGCTGATGTCTAGAACTCTCTTTCCATCCATATGATGGGTTGCATGTCTGTGTGACGTGTGAGCTAATGTAGTTCATGGAGATGTCCTCCACAGTGGTCCTGGTTATTTAAAGAAGCTTGCTGAGCCCTCAGCGTAGATGCTGTCCTACGGTCTTCTATTTCATCTTGCCGTAGAACCCTGACTAGATGAGGAGAGGGGGATTGCGTGTTAGTGTGTGCTAGGTCAGGGGATAGGAGGGGAGAGAAGAGCTCTTTCACCACGACTAGAGAAGAGCCTAAGCATGCCCAGAGGGCTTCTCATTCGAGTGCGTCATTATCCTACAGAGTGTCTGCACTACCCAGCTCTGGTACAGAGCATGGGGGGAGCACAGAGGCAGAGTGAGAAGGTGGTGGGGGGGGGGGGTAGAAGAGAAAGGGGGAACATAGCGAGAGAGAAGGAGAGTTAGAGAGCGAATATAGAGCGACTGCTGTAAATGAAGTTTCAGAAGCAGATTAAGATTGTAAAACGAGAGAGAGGATGCCGGAGACAAACCAGACCATGTGAAGGATGGCGATAGAGAGAGAGAGAGAGAGAGGGGGGGGGTCAGAGAGGAGAGGGGGCAGGAAGCAAGTAAAGCAGTTGGCAGTGCTGCCTGTCTGGGAGTTGGCACAGCCACATGGGTACTGGGTTATATTGCTGCAGAGCAGAGACACACCATACCAGGGACATCCACCGTGGGTGCCTGTCTGCGATGCTGCCCCATCTGCCCCAAGCCTGGCACTCATTCTGGGCTCCCCATCCCATGCCAGGGCCGGGTGCCATGGTGCGGAGCGTTGTAATGTCCATGTCATGCTAATTGGATTTGTCAATCGCGAGACAACCAATGCTCACCCAGAGAAATTAGATGACAGATTTAGTTTTGTATCAAACTGTGGATGACAAACCACGGTTTTCCCTCAGTTCCCCTCGTGGCTCGTCGCTTTTACTCTCATCGAGTTTGACGACGGCGCTTTGGCTTTGGATCAAAATGTTTGACATCTGCGTTGAAATTGGAAGACTCCAAAGGCCTAGAAATGTCCTCTGTTGAGTCCCCGGGGCTGTTCCATGAACTAACAGGCTATACTCAACACTACATATCTAGGGCGTGCGTCCACAGTCCGTACAGTACGCGTGTGCGTGTGTTTGTGTGACCCACATGAGCTCCATTGGTTGTGACAGGATGCTGGGGCTTGTATTCTGAGGCAGACTAAAGCAGACCGCTGCTCTTACAGCACAGTAGCCATGTTTGTTTTCACCATCCCAGAGGTGTGACCCTAAGGCAGAGCTTGGATTGACGTGTACAAACGGAATTTATCGCAACGTTCCCCAGAAGTTTGATTGTAACTGGTAATGAAAAGGCTTAAGACGCACTTGTTCCGGGAGTTCAACGGTACTTAGGAATGACTGTTGGACTTGATGGTAGTTTCCCCCCCCGGATCATAATGATTCCTACTGGGGGACTTGTTGCTCTTTTTGCCCGGTCTTAACCTGCTTTTGAATGTTTGGAACTTGCAGTGAGGTACATACTTATTGTTGCTTGCTTTCCTGCAGGTACACTATTGCCCGTTGGAGATGCATGCCGTATAATTGTAACACCTGTTTGGTTTCTCACGATGTATGTCTGTTAACCCGCAATGTTTGGCGACTGTCACGTTGCTATGATCAGTGACCGATGCTCTTTTGTAAAGCTCTTTCTTGGAAGTTGCTTTGGATAAAAGCTAAAGGAATAAATGTAAATGTGAGGTAACTATGAGATAAGATAAGATCATTTATTTGTCCCGCGGTGGGGAAATAGCCGTTTGCAACAGCACAGGGTACAGTACAAGAACTAGGAGTGCAATTGAAAATAAAAAATATACAAGCTACTATACTATACTATACTATAATACTATAAAATCTGAAGATAAGGATCTAAGAGTATAAAATAGTAAAATAATATCAAGTAAGTGAAAGTTAAGGTTAAGTGCGAGTTAAGGCATTTCGGGGTGTCAGTGCCATAACCTGCAGGAGATGATGATAATAGTAATGCTGTTTTAGCCTAGCTCTAACTCGCAGAACTGTTGACCAGACTTCTGTAGCATTAGCATTGTAGGTCAGAAGGCTCTTCTTGTACACCTGAGTCCAACCTTGGGTAAGACACTTCACCCTATGTGAATGTCAAATGCACACACGCTACAATCAATTCCTTGGTATTTGTACCACAGCTGAACCAAACCCATCTCTCGTCTCCTCTTGTGGTCAGGAAGCATCAATGATTGCTGAAACTCATTAATTTCATTTCCTTTTTCTGTGGGATGCAGAAGATATTAATGTTTTTCTCTTCCAAGTATCTTTGGAGGAGTATCAGAAAGCCATTAGCTTTCATGAGTCGAAGGCCCTGCTTAGTGAAGTTTCTTTGGTGTGTGTGTGCGCGTGTGTGTGTCTTTTGCGATGAGACGGACGTGTCATAGCGGATGGAGCCTGTTACCAGGCACAGCTGTCGGCACAGCTGCCGCACATGCACGCGCTCACACGCAGACACACACCCTCACACAGACTCACACGTGCTCATACCACAGGCACACACTCATACACATACACACACACACTTGTACACAGACTTACACAGACATACACACAGACACACACAGACACAGTGAACAGACTCTCAGACCCTCAAACCCACAGACGCTGCAGGAATGACAGAGTTTGCGCACCCTCCATCACCCACGCTTGCTGAATGCAGTTCTCAGGAAGCAGCAGGCAGCCCAGTCCTACTCTCAGAACCTTACGGCTGGGAGTCCAGAACATCCTGTTGGAAGCAGGCGACAGTCTAATCTGATTGGGTAGAAGGGACCCAGTCAGAGATGGGGGGCAAGAGTGTGCTGAGAGAAGGACCACAGTTATTGGTGGTGACACTAAGTGGATAATCTATTATGGGGCCTGTGATGGGGCATAACAACCTGTGGTCCATATGTCAGGAAACAGCAGGTGTCGCTTTGAATCAGGATCAACCAGAGAAATGGAGCTGGATGGAGAAGAGGTGTAGGTGGCAGGAGAGAGAGAGAGAGAGAGGAAAGGAGGGACAAAGAGAGAGAGGGTGAGGGAGGGAGACAGAGAGAGAAAGAGGGAGAGAGAGCAGAAGAAGGAGAAGGAAAACAAGAGTGAGAAGGGGTGAGATGATGAAGGAACTGCAGGGGGTAAAGTAATGGAAGACAGAAAGAAAGAGAGAATGAGAGAGAGAGAGAGAGAGAGAGAGAGAGGGAGGGAGGGAGTTTAACTGTTCAATAAAGGCAGTGGGAAGAACGAATAGAGAAATGGGCAGTTTTGGTTTGGCCTGGATCTTGTTATGCTGTTTCTAGTTTCCCAGACTGTGTGTTAAGATCGCTCTTCCATGAGATGTGTGAGCTTGACGTGGCAAAATGCAGAGGATGCAATTTAAATCCCTACACACACACATACTGCACACACACCATCTCCATGGCACCGGTCCCATGTTAAGCTTTGAAGACATCTGTTCCCCAGCTCAGCCAGAGCGGGCCAGCTCCAGGACTCGGCCGTCTCTCAGGAAATACTTTTTGTAATTTTTTATATCACCCTTAAGCTGATTTGACGATGTAAACGTGGGTCGCTCTTCCTAAATTACCCCCTCTGCCCCTCCCACACACTCTCTTCTCTTTTCATACCTTCCTTTCTTCCTCTCTTTTTTATCCTCAGTTTGACTCTCTAGAAGAGTGTATTCAAAACAACAGGCACCGGATGGACAAAGGTCACTCTCTTTTTCTTCCTCCCTCCCTCTATTCATCTGTCTCTCTTTCTTTCTCTGTCTCTATTTCTGTTTCTCTCTCTCTGTCTTTTGGTCCCTCTGTCTCTCATTGTCTCCTTCTGTCTCTCACCGACACTTTTCGTGTTTTCGAGAGATGGTCAAAAAAATGGGAGACTCCACCAAGCGAGAGAGGTGGAGAAGAGTGAGGAAGTGTGTGTCAGTATAGTGATGAGTAAAGACTGAGTTCTGGGCCCAGGGGAGATCCCAGTGGAGGTGATTACTGGTGCATTAAAGCACAAAGACGTTCAACACAGAGTCATTAGAGCAAAGTATAGCCAAGCTAGCTCTGCCTCAAAGTCAGCATAACACTGCTGCATAGTGAACAAACACACCATCCGTAATATGTTTAAATAGGTTATTTTTGGTTGTTGTAAAGACTTCATCATGTGGGTCATCATGTTTTTGAAGACTTCATCATGTATCACAGGGTCTTAAAGATAGTCTCAAAACGGTTTGATACTATTTGAATTTCAGGTGGAAATGTTTAAGCAGATGCATGTTTATTTTTATGTTGTTTCGTGGTGTATCTCATGTCGTTGGGCTTACATCAGGGTAGTTGGGTATGTGTGTGTGTGTGGGGGGGGGGGACAAGGGTTCTGCGTTTAATCCTTTACATCTGTGTTCCTGACGCATTTCAGCTTAATTTGTCAAGGAAATATAGATCTGAATAGCTGTCCTGTCATGTGGGGTTCTCTCATACCTATCTCTCCTACCTATCCCACCTCTCCTCCTCTCACTCTCTGGGTGTCTATGTCAGTCCCACCTCTCTCCCTTTCACTCTGTCTGTGGATTCCTCCGTCAATCCTACCTCTCCCTCCTCCTCCTCCCTCCTACTCTCTGGTTCACTCTGTAAATCCCTCCTCTCCCTCCTCCTCCCTCATCCCGCCTCTCACTCTCTGTGGTTCACCTCACCTCTCTCCCACGTTCTTCTTTGATATTTGTTTCTCTCAGTTGCTTCTCCCTCTCTCTCTCTCCTGTCAACCAGCTATGTCTTCTATGTGATGGTTTATTCTCGACTCTGGAGGTGGGCACACAGATGTCTTCTCTACCTGGCATTCAACACGTGCCTGTCTTTTCCTCTCTGACGCTACATTATTTGACATGCACAGACTCAGTGTCTTTTTTTAGTCAGGCCAGGAGAAGACAAGAGTGCCACACACCTAGACACGCACATTGTCTCTTACCGGCATATTAAGACTTGCACACACTCAGAGATGCCACTCAGACAGCCCTTATGAATGTTTTACTAGGTCAGCTGTGTCGGCGAGCATCTTCTTTGGGTCTGTATTTCCCAGAATGCCTCTTGTTGGTCTTGTTTATTCGATTTGCCGTGGTGCCACTGATCCTAAGCCGCCCTCTCGCCTGTTTCACACAAAGGCCTTTTTAGAACCCCCCCCCCCTTTTTTTCCCATGTCCTTTGACAAGTGTATTTGTCTGCGCCACCGATGCACCCCTTATGTGCTTTCCTTAAGAGTCGCTGGGTGTCTCTGAGATTACAACCTGGTGGTGCGGATTGACGCAAGGGGGGTTGGGAGGAGTTAGGCAAAGGGGGGGGGGGGGGGGGGGACAGTTATGCAACGCTGTGATTCGTCCAGGGCTTTGCACGGTCATCGGTTTGCGTCCTTCCCCAAAAGGAAGATCTGCCGGTTTGCGTCCATCCAACATGTTAGCGATGGTAATCCTCAGACGAACAAGGATTAGAAATGAGGGAGTCAAATGGTTCATGAGTGGAAGGTTGTGAGTTTGAACCCTGGCTGTGGCATGTGATGTTGTGTCATTGGGCAAGGCACTTCACCCTATTTGCCTCAGGGAGATTGTCCCTGTACTTAATGTAAGTCACTTGGGATAAAAGCTAAATGTGGCATTATTATTATTAATTTGAAGGCTTTTCTGTTTTGGCACGGGATTATGAGTTTGTGAATTTTGTCACAATGTGATATGCGGTGTACAACACGCCTGGGTGTTCATTTACCTGATTATTTTCACAAACAACAGTGTACATGTTCGACAGGCTGAGATACCACCTTTGAACAGCAGTGCCTATGGGATCATTTAGAGCATTGGATCGATTTCTTCTTTTCCTGGAGGATGAACCCTTGAACCCTGATCCATCTTGATGGATGGAACATTCCAGCCACAGTAGCTTTTTGTAGTCGCTGCCACTGAGCAGCATAGTATCCCCACCATAATCTGTTTTGGCCATTATGCCCGAATGGGATGGTATGCCTACCGCAAGACTCAAATGGGAAGTTATTCCACCTTGTCTTGAAATGTGTGACAGGGAAAGTGAGTCTGGATCTGTTTAGAAGCCTGTGTTCTTCATTCCAAAGCGGCGAATCGAAACCAGACATTCCTCCGAGTTTTCCCCTTGTTTCTAAAAGAAGGACGGCAGCGAAGCCTAGAATTTTGGTAAACCGTGGTGTCTGAATACCGGAGAAAAACTTGCGCAGGTGGCGAAGGATAAAAACATCTGAGACGTGCTACTCTGTGTTTAACCGAGGAGGATTTCAAAGCGTGATTGCCATCTTAATTGGTTTAGAGAATCTAATATCTATGATTAAGACTCGTCATTTTTGCAATTCGTCAAGCCTAGGTGGGAAGCAAGTTAGCGCATGCTGGTTCAATCTCAGTAACGGGACTGGCATTTTCAAAATTCCTGTCTGTCTGTTACTGTATAATCTCTCTAATAGTTTTGGCTGCACATTTTCATTTGAACTGGGGTGAGAATCTGGCCTTTTCTCTGAGAGAGAATGATGCAGAGTTGTCGTTCCCTCTCTTCAAACCCCTCAAGCAGGTGGCACAGTGTTTAGGATCAATAGGGAACACTCTGCCCCAAATTGCTATTCTCTCCATACAGGCAGGTAGATTTCTATCCCCAAACCCACACATGCTGGAGCCTTAAAAATATGAATTAAACAAATATTTGCTTTCTGTAGCACAGAGAGCATTGGGGTTGTGTAACATGGGCCCTTATTGTGACTAAACAAAGGTTAATAGGTTCCATTGTGACCAGCCTTCACTCTTCCAAGCTGCCCAATAGACAAGATGGTGATTAGATGATGTGTGACTTTTACAGTGAACAGCAGAGGGACAAGAATGGTGGCATTGTGAGCCAATTACACTGGACCCTGGGTCTCTCTCCAGGCTTTGTAGGGGGGCAGGATGTAGGAGGGGTTCTGCTCAGCAGGTCTGGTATCAGGGGAGGCTGAGAGGTGGGAACATGATTGCCCTACCTGGGACAGAGGAGCGTCTGTGTCGACGGGTGGAAGCTCTCTACCTGACCTCTCTAGTTCTCTCTCTCTCTTCGTCTCTCTACCTCAATCGCTTTCTCTCTCACACACAATCCCTCCCTTTTATCTCAATGTCTCTCTGTTATATCTAGGTTGGTCCTTGGGTGCATTGTCACCGTGTTTTGGTGTCCTTGCTGTAATTGATAATGGATTTGGGTGTTGGGGAATGTATGTGTATGTGTGTCATGTTGAGGGCTGACTGGATTAGAGAGCCTTGTAAAGGTGGGTCAATGTAACAGGAATACAACGCATCACACGAATTGTATTATGGGGTGATGCATCACTAGCAATATTGATCCCATTACCACATCAGTCCTAGCATGTGTGTGGGGGTGTGAGGGTGTCTGTGTGCATGTGTGTGTAGGCCATGGGTGCGTTGGCATGAGGCAAGTAGAGTGAAGTGCCTTGCCCAAGGACACAACATCACATACCCACAGCCGGGAATCAAACTCACAATATACCAATCATAATATATTAACCTGCTGAGCCACCTGACAACGTAAGGGTCTCAAACTGTCGGTGAAACCGGATTGTTGACAAATCTCGTATCCCTTTTTTTTCCCCATACTAGAATTCTTTGTTACTTTTTGAGTTGCTACAGTGCTTCAAGTGCTGGACAACTCTGGGGCAGTTTTGACAGGAGGACAAATGCAGCCCTCCAGATGTTTTTTCTGGACGCCTTCACCACTTCCACCCCTACCATCACCCGCTCCCTGACCACAAAGCCATCCTGAACCTGCCAATTACCACTGATAGATGTGTTCTATTTAAGACAAGTGCCCCCACACCCCCCCTCCACAATAAACCATAGAGCATAACTAGGATGTTGATGGATCTAAATAGAAAACAGCCACTTTGGGCAAAACATAAACACCAGACCACGATCGAGAGACCTCAACCGCACCCAACGTTTCAAGAAAGATTTGTTTTATTTCTCCAGCCTTTATTCCACAACCAAGCTCGTCCAAGATCGGGATGGTTTATCTGTGGCTGATTCTGTGAAATCTAGCCATGGTAGTGTGAACCAGCAATGTTGAGAGCAGCTGACGGTTTGCAAATAGAGTGGCTGGCTTTGCTCAACACATCAGAAAAGGGTGCAATAAGAAGAGAGAACTGCTGTAGCCTGCCGGTTGGACAGGTACAACAGTTTGCGCTTATAAACACATGAATTAAGAGGCAAAATAAAAGACGGCGCCATTAAATCAAGTCCAGTTTTGTCATCGTTCAGGCGCTGCTGGTAAATGGCATTTTAATGAGACTCACGTTGGATTAATTAGTAGAAAATGGCTAGCGCTACCGAACCCGCCAAGCACTCAGCACTTGTTGTTGAAACCATTTGGAGACAAAAATAACAGTTTCCCCTGTCTTCTGCTCGCCACAGCCATGCCTGCGTGTGTGTGTTTGTTTGTGAGGTTGTTGTTTGCCTGTTTGCGTGGCGCGTCCAGGTTTTGTAAGTAGACACAGATGGAGGGAGAGATGCCACCCGGCAGCCATGTTTTATCTGAGGAAAGGGAGAGAGGGAGACAAAGAAAAAGAGAGGGGGGAGGAAGAGGAGAAGAGGGAAGAAGGGAGGGGGGGAGGAAGAGGAGGACAGGGAAGGCCGGAGGGAGAGCGAGAGGAGGAGGAGGAAGAGGGGGAGGAGAGGAGAGGTGCTTCTCTCTTAGCCCTTGTTGACTGAGCCAGGATACCGATCCTTACAGGGTCCAACTGATCTGCTCAGCTATCATAGACACACTGAGCCTGGATGAACAATCTGCAAGGACAAACAGAACTGGGAAAACAAAAGCAGGACATCAAAAAATAATCTCTGTACAAATAACTGGCAAAAGGGAGAGAAAAGGAGAGAAAGACAAATATTAGAAAGTGGAGAGAGTGCATCGTCAAGCTCTTATCGCTAGGTCCAGTCAATGTAATTCATTTGGAGGACGCATCTCCAGATCTGCATGCCTTTTAAATTGATAAAAACCAACGTCCAAATGCTTCATCACAAACCACTTAACTGCCACATACAAAGAGCTAATACCCCTAGGACAAGGAAATAATTACTAGCCAGGAATGATCATATTTGCACTCATTTACAAGTGTTGTTAGGAAAGTGCTTCAGCTGTAATTGAGTCTTAACTGATCTTTACTAAAGGACTGGTTTGGAGAAGGCCTTTTAGAGAACCCCCTACGGAGAAATGGTCTGGGCTTTTTAGCTCTGGAACTTATTGGATTCTGGCTGGAATCGTTCACTACCCCATTTTTATTTTGAAGCTAGAACGCTCCAATTCACCTGCCAATTTTCACTAAAAAGCCTCCATTGGATTTCCCTCAACGGACAAGAACATGATACTGGATTAGAAACCACGTTTGTTTTCCCTGGTTGGAGATTTCAGGAGCCCTTGCAACCCCATATTGTATGTCATTCATTCATTATCTACCGCTTATTGGCGTTGGGCTTATTAGCAGTGCCGTTTAGTCCCGCTAGGGGACACGAGTGACCAGTTACTTCAGGATTTAGGCAGGGTACACCCTGGACTGGCTAGCCGCAGAGCTATCACACAGACAACATAGAAACAATCATTCATTCTTGTGCTTCCTCACTGATGCTTCGTTGCCTCAGCTAAGTGTCATGGCAGATCTCTTAGTATACCCGTTTAGACTAATGCAGAGTCGGCTATTAGTTAGAAGGTACCTTTTTCAAACCCTGGCTGTGCCAACATGACGTTGTTGTTTGTTGACCTGCACATGTTCCCATTTGGTTTTCCTTCACATTGTTCACCATCACTCAACAAAGCCATCTTGAAATGTGAACGCTTGAAATAATCTCGAAAGAAGACCTAAGCAGTTTGTTCTATTGCTATCAGCATAAAAAATCACTAATCCAGTGTTGGTAGACACAGAAAGGAGCCTGTCGCGAGGAACACTTATCATTGTTGTTGGGGTTTTCCTCGTACATTTTGTGATGCTGGAGAAAGGGTGGCTGAGCGAGTGGGTGAGGAGAGAGACAGAGAGAGAGACGGAGAGACAGAGACAGAGATGGAGAGAGAAAGAGAGACAAATAAAGAAAGAGAGAAAGAGGGAGAGACAGAGATGGAGAGAGAGAGACAGAGGGAGAGACAGAGAGAGATATTAGGCAAAGGCCTACTCAAGCCTCAATAATCCCCCTTGGTAAAAAAAAGTGTGCAGTAAAAACATTGTCAAATTTGCCTGCAAGGCTTCCACCTCTGACCCAGGGATCATCTTAATCTAAATAAACCTAACCTCTAAAGGCTATCAAACCAACCTGGATTGGACCCAGTGCTGACCTTTTGGCTCTGTGTACACAGGCTTTCATTCCCAGTCTGTAGTATTCACCTATGGAAATTGCGTCAGGCTTTTTTTCAACCCTATCTGCGCCGCTGATAAGTATTCATTCCATGTCATCGCTTATTTAGTGACATCTCTCCTTCCTGTCTGAACCACCACACGCGCTCTGCCCACAGAAGAGAGAGCAAAATTCACCCCTAATGCCCTCTAGAAAATCCTATTCTAAAATGGGGGGATTATGGATTATGTAAAGAGTGACGGTGGATGTACATAGTTCATCGTTTCCACTGAGGGTGATGGAGGGGTATTCTGCCATATTGTTTTCACTCTGAGAAGTCTGATATGCTGGCAAGCCATGTGATCTGACTGTGCCAGTACACTGGACAGCTAGAACTGTCCACTGGTCTTGTGATGCAGTTGGTTAGGGCGTTGGGCTAGTAATCAGAAGGTCCCTGGTTTGAACCCCAGCTGTGTCAACATGATGTTGTGTCCTTAAGCAAGGCATTTCACCCTGCTTACCTTGGGGAATGTCCCTATACTTGCTGTAATTCCCTCTGGATAAGAGTGTCTGTTAAATGACTAAATGTAATTGGTCATGGCAGGTTCAGTGAGACTCTTAAATAACTTTGTTGTTCTTTTCATGGGGACAGACAGTACTGGTATGTAGTACATATTCATTTGAGCATTTGTTATGAAATACTCAACATAAGATGTCATATATTTAGTAAAAGTTAGACTGAAACCGCAACATGGAATATATTGCAATATTTGCTTGGGCTTTGTTAATGGCAAATCCATCAACGTAATCAGATTGGAACAGATGACCAGATTAGATAAGTGGTTCTCAACAGGGGGGGCGTGCCCCCCTGGGGGGATGCGTAGAGATCGGAAGGGGGGCACTGCGCCATTCAAGTTACAAGAAAAATTACAATTAGACAAAGCATATTTTGTGTACTCTCTGTGTATTTTTTAAAATTGCATTTAAAGTAGTACAAAAACAAGTAGTTTAAAGTATTACAAACTGTGTCCGCTCTGCCTTTGCATTTCCCCTCTGCGTCTATGTTCCGTGACCGCACTGTAGCTGACATCCAGGGTAATGAGCTGTGCATGTCCACGCGGTGTTGCCACGGACCAATGACTTATAAGCGTCTCTTTTATTTTTAATTTGATCAATTTATTTGTCCTTGGCTATAGCCATACTCACTGTCACACTCAGTCACACACTGCAGGCACCTTTCAGAAGTCGGTGATTGTAGACCTACTTCCATAGTAGGCTAGTTCCAATGGATAAGTTTGTCACGCATGTTTCATACATGTCAGTTAGTTCTATAGTTCTCAAATCTTAAAAGTTATGAAAACGAATAAAAAAAAGATACAAAAATATCCACCCACCCATCTACCCATCCACCCAAGTAATAAAAAAAAGTATAAAAACACAAAAAAAAACATCCTTCTATCTATTCATCCACCCGTCCTCCCACCTATCCATCCACCCACCTATCCATCCTCCCACCTATCCATCCACCCACCTATCCATCCTCCCACCTATCCATCCTCCACCTATCCATCCACCCACCTATCCATCCACCCACCCACCCACAATTTTAAAAGTACAAAAACACCAATAAATATCCTTCTATCTATCAACCCATCCATTTACCCATTCACCCATCTACCCATCTATCCAAGTAATAAAAAATGTACAAAAACACAATGAAACATATTCTTCTATATCCACCCAAACCACCCACCCAACCAACCACCCACCCATCTATCAAAGTAACTGAAAAAGTACAAAAACACAATAAAACATATCCGTCTATCTATCCATCCACCCAACCACTCACCCACCCAAAATGTTTAAAGTACGAAAACATGTACATGTAAAAACAAAAAATATCATTCTATCCATCTATCCATCCACCCACCTACCCATGTAATTAAAAAAGTACAAAAACATATCCTTCTATATCCACCCACCCATCTACCCATACACCCATCTACCCACCCACCCACCCACCCACCCACCCACCCACCCATCTATCTATTATCAATATATGGTGTGTGCGTATGGGGGGATGGGGGCGGGGGGGGGGGGGGGGGGGGGTGTGGCACGTAATGTGGAAGGCTTGGGGGGGCTTGAATTCCAAAACGTTGAGAACCCCTGGATTAGATTAACCTTTCTAGTTTGCTGCTGGAGAGGAGAGTGGAATTGTAATTATGCTGAGCTTTAATTAAGTCCACATTCATACACTCTACTCTTGCTTACTTTAGCTTTTCATAGATTTAGTCAAATCACACACCCCTGAAAAAACTATGATAAAAGACTCTTAAATTGGACATTTCATTATTTTGGAACACATTATTTTGTATAATTTAAATAATGTATCCCCCCCCTAATGTTATTTCCTAATAATTTTGTGACTTGGGCAAGGCACAAGTTGCTCTGGTTACATGTAAATTGTACCTGTCTGTGTATGTTACACATTCCCCCAACACCAGTAACACAAGACAACCTACTGAGAATATTCTGTGGTGATTCCAAATAATCCCTAAAGCCTACTCTATTTCTAGAGCTTTCAGTTGGGTCCTCAAAGTGATTTCAGGTCTTTTACAGAAAGCCGTCCTTAAAGGCTCCTCTCTGTGGATGCTTAAGCCCTGGGGATATTAACTGAATATGCTGTGCCGGTCAATTAAAGACAGAAAAACTAAGAAGAAAAAAAGAGCCAAACCAGTCTGGAAATGGCTTCTAGCTGACACAATATATACAGTATATGGAGCCAATCAGAACACATGCTTTGTTTTTGAATGTTGGTGAGTTCCAGTTACACATGAGCCATTCATCTCATCTTATAAACAGGGTTGAGATGAATGTCCTCGAAAGGAGCCGCCGACACATTGTCACTCGTTGTTGAATTGGTGACACAGGTTGCTTTGATGCATCCAGACCCCTGGAGGGTGGGGGATTGGGGGGGGGGGGGGGGCGGTTGGTGGCTCACGCCCATGGCCCCTCTCGTGCAGCCCACACCATCGCCTTCACACAGGTTTACCTCGCTGCGGTCTTCACTGGGGTTCACTAAGCGCTCCCAAAAAGAATGTTGAGAGATGGAACGCAGCAGGAGACAGAGCCGTGGAAAGAGTTAAAGATAAAATAAGATAATCCTTATTATTTTCCCAGAGTGGGGAAATTGCAGCAGCAGGGTACAGTATAGCACTCAGAGTACCAAGTACAAGATAAGTTATTGCACGTAAATAATAATTGCACGTAGTAGTTAAGAACATAATGAATGAATATTGTGCGTGATAGTTGCACGCAACTACATAATATTGCACAAATAATATTGCACGTAATAGTGGTTATAGACGTGGTTCAGCAGCTGTGTTTGTTGAACAATCTGACGGCAGTAGCAAGGAAGGACCTCCGGAAATTCTCCTTCACACACCGAGTGTTAATTAGCCTATCGCTGAAGCTGCTCTCCAGAGTGGACAGTGAGTTCTGTAGGGGATGGGACTCATGTTCCAGCATAGATGTCAGCTTTGCCAGGACCGGTCTGTCGCCCACCTCCTGCACCGAGGACAACCCAAGAATGAGCTGGACTTCTTGATGACCTTGTCCAGCTTCTTTCTTTCCCTCTCTGCCTTCTGACTGGACAGAAATGGGGAGGCTGTCAAAGTGGGGGAACAGATCCCAGATCACCCACATGACCTCGCAGGAAAGTGCGCCGTCCGACGAGCGTTTGGATGACGGTGTTGGAGATGAGCGTTGAGGGCGCGGCGGGGAGAGCGGGAGAATCAATGTTTGGTTATCCTCTGCAGTCATAGGCCCCAGGAGCGTGACTAATAAAAAAAAAAACAATGACCGCCGATTCTCTTCACTCAGGAATGCAATTACAACAGCAACATGTACCGCTTGTAATTATGGCAGGGTATTGTGGTGTGGGGGAGAGCTCTTTGTCGATCTGTAGAAACCAAATGTGCTAAATATTTTGAATAAAATGACGGCGTCGGTGGTCAGTGTAGCATGGACCAAATGGAAAACAAGCCACCACTACCTTTAATTTGAACGATACATTGTGTGAAGGAGCGTGACAGGATGGTACGCCTGCATGTGCGTAGTTGTCAGAGAACAGGCAAACGTCTCGGAAAATGTATTCATCACCCTCATCTCATCACTTTAATCAATTGTATTGTTGCACACGCACTTCAACCATTTTTACTTATAGTGATGCTGCTGCTTTTAATTATATAATGTATTTGTATGTGTTTTTTGGCACCTGTTCGTCTGGCACTGTTTTAGGAGAAGTCTCCAAATCTTGCTGTACAATTGTATAATGACAATAAAGGGCATTCAATTCTATTCTATCCGCACGTATTACAGAAACATGAACGAAAACCCTTACCTCTGGGATCATGTCATCTACTCTGATGGAACCTGTTTTATGCAGAAGAGAGTTCAGTTGCAGCGTTTCAGTTCCTGGAATATCCCTTGCTCGGATGCATGCATCACATTCAGAGCGTTGCAACCATCCGCGAGTTGTGTAACATTGATTTGAAATTCAATCCGGCCTATAATAAACTGAGCTCGGCGGATCCATAGATTTGCACTGATACGGGTGATAAAGGGATCGGAAAGGGTGTTATCGAGGCGAGGGAGGGAAAGGCATGATGGGAATGGTGGAAAGACTGCAAAGAGTCTTTTCAGACAGAAAAATGCACAGGTGCTTGTGTGAATTCAACCTAGTCTCCGTATTGGGTGCAGTTCACTGACATAGTATTTACTTTGGACTGTCATACACACATGCCATCGCTGACACCAAAAGGATGGCTTATGCAATGCTCCTCCAATATTCTGTATTCTTTAATTTAAAGAGATATTCTGCGTTTTACTATGTTTTGGGTAGGTTATTCGGCAGATATGTGAATAGACATATTTACTTTGTGTTTGGTCCCACCTTCCCCTTGTGAATCCTCATCTGCTTATTACTGTAAGAGATTTTTAATCATAATATTAATTGCATCGCAGTATAGACTAGAGAGCTTTTTCAAAATTATGTATATATATATATATATATATATATTTTAGGATTCACAATGTATTTGGGTGAAATGCGTCTGTAAGGAACATAATCCTTTTTTCATGCCGCCCTGTCAAAGCAGAGTGGTTATTAAATAAATCTACGCAGGAATGAGAAAAATGAAATGTGCAGCACAATATCCGGCTAGATTTGGTTAAGCAGAGCAGGTTGGGTCCCTCAAAGCACAGCAGAAGTGGCTCTTATTCGGAACCATAGATTTATTAAAGCCTCTGTTCAGCTGTCAAGCTGCTATTAGGGTGCGCTAACATGTGGCTGACTTTTCGGGGTAGAGGAGGAACTCCGTCTTATGGCCTTGTAGACTGACGTTTCAGAACTGAGCTCTGTGTGTCTATACTTCTGGTCATGCTTTTAAATAAATACTCATATAGCTGATGTTTTATCCAAAGCAATTTACAGTAAGTACAGGGACATTCTCCCTGAGGCAAATAGGTTTAAGTCCACAGCCAGGGTTCAAACTCACAACCTTCCGCGCACAACGTCAACATCTTAACCTGCTGTGCCATCTGACTCCCTTTTGCATACATTTTGTCCTCTAGTACCGTTAAGTATGTTCATACATCTTTTTATGTGTTCGTGCTTGTGGGTGTCGTTTGTACGTGCGTTTTATTCGGAACAGTCAGGTTGAAGCTTGGTTATTGTGATCATATTTTACCTCTCGGTCAGTCAGCAGACAGACGTGCCTCTTAGCTGCTCTCCCCTCAGCCTCCTCCTCTTTCCCTCCTCTTCTCTTCTCCTCCCTCCCATCCTAGATTAGTCTCCCCTTGTGTCTGTCTGCATGTGATTCTAGACAGACACAGGCCCAGATACCTGGCAGAGAGGGAGTCAGCTGGGGATGATGTGTAGATGATGGATCTCACTCTCCCTACTGTGTGTGTGTGTGTGTGTGTGTGCGTGTGTGTGTGGGTGTGAGTGTGTGTGTGTGTGTGTGTGGGTGTGAGTGTGTGTGGGTGTGTGTGTGTGTGTGGGTGGGTGGGGGTGTGTGTGCATTTGTGTGTATGTGGGTGAACGTGTGTGAGAGTACGTGTGTGTGTTTGTGTGTGTGTGAGTGAGAGTGTGTGTTTGTGAGTGTGGGCAGCCTGCTGGCAAAAACAGTATCATAGAGATGTCATTACAAGGTCACACAGTGCAGCATGGGAGAGCCAAGGTCGTTCTGCACAGGGCTTATCTGCTTGGGGTCTTGTTTGTTTGTGTGGGTGCGCTTGTGTGTGTGTGTGCGTGTGCGTTTGTGTGTGCGTGCGTGTGTGTGTGTGTGGCTGGACAGCCTTTGTGTCATTTCAAAGGTCACCTTAGTGGTTGAATAAGCGTAGATTGTAGCTACTGTGTATTTAATAATAAACTCTGCAGGGGCACTCAATACATACAGTAGGCAATGGAAGCTTCTAGTCATATGCTAACCAGCTGGTAAAGCAACCACATGTGTTAAGGAAATTTGGACTCATGAGGAACAAGGCCTGTTGAGCAGGTGTGATCACACCTGTGATAATACCTCCACACAAAAGAAAGGTAATGTTAGGACGTATTTGTCAGTGAGTCATGAGAGACTGAATTTGAAATCCCGTTCACACTACTCGTCTCACAGTATGTACAGTTTATATATTCTTATCTGCGACCATATAATTTTTTTACTGTGACTCACATGACTCACATGCTGCTAGGGTTCATTACTGTACGCTCCTTGGTTTTTCTTTTATCTCTCCTCTCTTACCTCCTACCTCTCTTTCCTCCTCTCTGTCTCCTCCTTCCCTCTCTTTCTCTGTCTCCCTCCCTCTCTCCATTCCCTCTTCCCTCTCCTCTCTCTAGCTGCCTCTCCCTTTCTCAATCCATCAATTTATCTCATCTCCCTCTCTCCCCCCTCCTCTTTCTCTCTGTCCCCTCCCCTCTCTTTCTCCTCATGTTGCCCAAGGACAGCTTGTCTTGTTGTCACACGGAGAAACTTCAACATTCTGTCAGGAGGCTTTTAAACCTTCCACCCACACACACAAAAACAAACACTTTTGACCTCGTAATGTGTGCCTATCATTCTTGAACTTTCCAAACTGTATTAACTATAACATTCATCTATGCAAACACATAAACAATAAACAGCAAAGCTATGCTCCTGTTCATGGCAAGTAAAGGGGACTGGAAACAATCGCTCGTGTTATAAAATGAGGATGTTTTAAATCACGAATCGTGTGACGGAAAACTCATATTCAACACTGTGAAGTCTGCATTTACGGAGACATCTCTGCTGCCCCCTTCCTGTCAGAATAAACACTGACAGAGATTAAAAAAGATAAGCAGACAGAGGCAAACATTTACATTTAGTCATTTAGCGGACACTCTTATCCAGAGTGGCTTAAAGCCAAGTACAGGGACATTCCCCCTGAGGTAAGTAGGGTGAAGTGCTTTGCCCAAGGACACAACATCATGTTGGCATTTTAACCAGGATCCTTCTGATTTCTAGCCTGACATCCTCACTGCCACCTGACTCTCCCTCTTCAAACACACAAAGAGAGAGAGGGAGAGAGCGAAAGAGAGAGAAAGAAAGAAAACTATAGAAGAAAGGATGAAGAGTCAAGAGGTTCAGGCTACAAAAGAAAGAGAGAGAGACTTAGAACAACGAACGGAATGAGAGCAGGGCCGAGAAGAAGAGAGGAAAGGAGAATCAGAGTTAAAGAGAGAGGAATGAGTCAGCAGCCTGGGCCACAGCTGGTGAGCCAGGCCAGCCCTCCTGGTCTCTCCCAGAGATACGAGGCCTGGGTGAAGGGTGAGCCCAGGAGTAGGGAAGGGCCTTGTCAGCACAGCTACTAACCAGCCGCTCAAACCAACCATCCATTCACACTGACAGAACCAGTCCACACACTGACATGGAGATAAGAGGACACTACTCACCTGGTCAAGGGTCTCTTGTTCTGAAGTGGTTGAGTGTGTGTGTGTGTGTGTGTGTGTGGGGGGGGGGGGGGGGGGATAGTAGGTATGTGTATAAGTTGGCGCAGGGGGCAGGTTTTTTGTGCATGACGATGTGCATTACTCTTCTTGGTCTAATGGAGGGAGAAAGAGAAAGGAGGAGGGAAGGGAGGAGGAATGTGGGCTGCACATTTAGCTGACCTGCTGGATGGTTTGTGCATTCGTAAGCTGGCTGGTAATGGGCATGGCTGAGGCTAGGTGTGTTGCTGCTAACATTGCCCTAACATTGGCTCTCTCTGTGTTCCAGACAAACCCGTGACCAAGAGACCCCCCCAGATTTCTTCTACTTCTCGGACTTTGAAAGGCATAATGCAGAGATAGCTGCCTTTCACCTGGACAGGTGGGTTTCTGGCTGATACGTTTGTGTGTGTGTGTATGTGTGTGTGTGTGGGTGCGCAGCCATCTGAGAGAGATGGACTAGTAAACAGAACCTGGTGTTTAGTACTGCCTGTGTCGAGATGCACTGATGCACAGCGCTGTGGTTGGCACACACCTGTGGCATTTATGCAGACACTAAGCACACACAGTAACACTCACACACAAACCCAGGAGTGTACACAAACACCCACACCCAGTTGTTCTATTATTAGGCTTTAACCCTCACAAAACGGTGCGCACGCACACTCAAACACAACCAACAGGTGTGCCGTGACTGGATGGGATTTGGTCAAATAGAACAGCATAGTGCTGTGAAGTGAAATCTTTTTACAAACTTCTTCAACAATTCCACACACTCAAACATCAGTTCCCTTGGATGACTGCTACTAGTAAGTCTATGTAAGGCACAACTGCCAGGCATGGCCCATACTCTTACACACATGCACATGTGTTCAAATACCCACGCAAACCCAATTTTGCACGCACACATACACACACACGGATGCTCTCTCAAACTCGCACCAGCCTGTGGGGAATGCCTAGCCCGATCCAGTGGCATGCGTCTGCGTGGGCGAGGAGAGAGCGGCGAGGGGAGAGTGAAGAGGAAAGAGGGAAGAGGTGAGAGCGAAGAGGGGATAGGCGAGAGGAGAGAAGAAACCAGAGGCATACCATAGCCAGCAGCATCATTCAGAGGGCAGGAAGGAGGAGGAGTCGACTGCATGAATGTTTTTCGGGTTTGGCCCTGTCTGACGGCTGGCCATGTTGTTTGGCCCCTGGCCACGCCAATCTGAGGCTGTAGGAGAGGCAGCTGGGGGCTGCGAAAGAATGTGGAGGAAGAAGAAAGAGGCGTGAGTGTGCTTCTTTGACTGGCATCTCCTTATGTTTGTCCTGAGCTCTGTTGCATGTGCTGGATGTGGTTGTAGCTAACGCATGATCGCCACGGGCTGGAGATGATAGGTTGGTTTGGAGATAGAGGATGAGGACAGGAGTTGACAGGGAGAGAGTCTTGGATGATGACCCGCAGCAGCCAGAGTGGTTTTAACATCACCACCTGGTGACATCGTGTGTGGGTTTGACCGCACGCATACGCACACACACAAACACACTCACACAGGTGTTTCTTTGTACACCGTCCCCAACATGACTGGAAGGTTTGCAGCTCCTGAGTGCTCTCATCTGCAGGCTTGGGTTTCGCCCTCCTTGGCTCTGGTGTCTGTGTGTGGGTGTGTGTGCGCAAGTGGCGTGCGGGAAGAAAGAGCCATTCACTGGTGGACTGCTTCAGAAGGTAGGGGCCCGAGGGAGAGAATGAGAACGCTGCCGTAGCAGGAGGGCAGGTAGAAGAGGGCCGGGGGGTGGGGCTGTTTGCTGGAACTTTCACCATGGAGTGGAACGGAAGCTTCTGGAAGGAAGCTCAGAGAGAGAGAGAGAGAGAGAGAGAGAGAGAGAGAGAGAGAGAGAGGACAAAGCCTGATCAAAGAGAAAAGATGAAAGGAATCCTCCCCTTTTTATTCCATTCTTTATTCAATGTCTTCTCTCCTTAACCACAACACTGCCAGTCAATAAACAGAGATAAACAAAAGATGCATTTTCGAAACTGAGAAATTATTTATTACTTGTATTACGTGTTCTATACGGCAGACATAATGTATACATGACTGAAGTCTGGAAATGAGTATCGTCGGATCTGTACAAATAATAATTAATGAATAATTAGTAATTTAGCAGACGCTTTTATCCACACATTTACAGCAAGTAAAGGGACACCTGAGACAAGCTGGGTGAAGTGCCTTGCCCAAGGACACAACATCACATAGCCAAAGCTGGGAATCAAACTCACAAACATCCGATCAAGAGGCCAATGCCTTAACCCTGACTCCACAAATATCTAGTATGGCTTCTGAAGAAGTATAGGTAGTCAGTCCGACAAGTGGCGTATCTTATTTTCACACAGTTCTGTAGGCGATACACAATAGGCTTGCACAGGAATCATTGCAGTGCAATTGAAACATGTTTTTTCCGCTTATTTTTTTATTCATTTATTGTCCCTCTCGTCTCCCAGAATCCTTGATTTCAGGCGAGTGCCACCAGTTGCAGGACGGCTGGTCAACATGACCCGGGAGATCCGAGACGTGACGAGGGACAAGAAGCTCTGGAGGACGTTCTTCATCTCCCCTGGTAAACGATCTCTCACACCGTTCCCATCTTCTGTTCGTCGTCTACGATGTTCGCTGAGTTTCGCTGCGCTGTTCAACGTAAAAAGCCTGATTTGAGAGACGTGGATACGAGATTCACCTTCAGCGACACAGTCTGGAGTAGAGAGATCTGGGTGATGTTGTGTGTTGTGTTGTCTGTCCAGTAAGTCAATACTGACAGACCAAAGTTTATCTGTTTAATATTATCAATTTGATTTGCCAGTTCAGTTTCTGGGATAGTACTTTATATCATACAGGATACTGTATTTAATGGGAACCTCGCAACTCACAATACGTGAAGCATTGGGTCCTTCCAAAAACGTTACTAATAAAAATGGGAATAGGTTAATGTTGGTTTTCTCACCTGTTGATGTTGAGAACATGGTCTGCACTTAAGCCTCGCTACCACTTGGGAGCAGCATTGGACCAGGCTCTTCCATTCTGACAGTCTGTACCTTAGGCTAAATGAATACATGCTGGTACATGATGGGACAGTATTTCCTACTCTTTCTACTCCTGATTACTTTCTCTCTTTCTCGCATGCTCTCCTAGTGTTCTCAGTCTTTCTAAATTAAGTTTTTCTCACACTATCGGTCATCGTAACCTTCTCCTCTCTCGAACACTCCCCTCCTCATTCTTCCTCTCCCAATTTCAAATGCATCGCTGCTAACCTGAGCTCACCTTCTCCCCCCCCCCCCCCCCTTCTCCCCCCCCCCCCTCTTCTCCACCCCCCCACTCCCCTCCCAGCCAATAACATCTGTTTTTACGGGGAGTGCTCCTACTACTGCTCCACGGAGCACGCTCTGTGCGGGAAGCCTGACCAGATCGAGGGTTCGCTGGCCGCCTTTCTGCCTGACCTGGCACTCGCCAAGCGCAAGACCTGGAGGAACCCCTGGAGACGCTCTTACCACAAACGCAAGAAGGCCGAGTAAGATACGATGACCTCATCGCATGACCTCTGACCCCTTCCAGCCCAGGATCTCTCGTCACTCTTTCCCCCCCTTTTCCTCATCCCTCTAGTTTCTTTCAGCCCTTCCGTAGTTTTCATTCTCTCTGTAGATTTAACCTATAACCCTCAACTTAGAATTCTTATTTTCAAGATAAAGTTTGATTGATGGTGGTTTCACAAAATACGTTTTGGAAGAAGGCCTGATTGGTTGGAACAAAATATTTTTTTTAGTGAAAGAGTGGTAACTTTAAAGATTGCTAACGCTACTTTCAGGAACATTCTACAATTAGTTATGACCTACATAATTAGGTACATGGCACAGTGGGAGTTTCACTTAGTCAAAAATCCCTTAGAGTCTAAGATCAGTGAAAAATAACAATTCAGTCTATGTTGATGTTATGTCAATGCATGAATGTGTCAAATGTGTCCATGTATCACTGAGAAAATACATGTGTGTTGTGTGTGTATATCCAGGTGGGAGGTTGACCCAGACTACTGCGATGAGGTGAAACAGACCCCACCATATGACCGTGGCTCTCGTCTTTTAGACATCATGGACATGACCATCTTTGACTTCCTCATGGGTAAGAAGAAACCTCACATTTACTTTGTTCAAACAAAGAACAAACAAGCCGTGAAACCCTGAGCAGCATACTGACAGATGGAAAAACAAGATCTCCTATCTGACTATGAAGTTTCTTCATTGCAGTTAAGAGAATTGACTCTCCAAGTCTCCTCCCCCCTACCCCCCACTAACCCCCTAGGTAACATGGACCGCCATCATTACGAGACCTTTGAGAAGTTTGGTAACGACACCTTCATCATTCATCTGGACAACGGCAGAGGGTAGGACCAGGACCTGTGTGTGTGCATCCACACTTCCCCCACAAGCAAAGAGCTAGTACATCACATCTGACTTTAATGATGACACATACAGTTGACATACATTCAGACAAAACCAACCATCAAAACCATCAATCTCCTGCCAGATAGCGGTTGTGCTGCTGGTTTAGGTGCAGATCTATACATCCTCACCCTCTGTGGCACTTCTTGGAAAAAGGGTACTATAGCCTCAAATTTGACTGATTGGTGCTTGACTCTCTCCAGGTTTGGGAAGCACTCACACGATGAGCTGTCTATTCTGGTTCCCCTGAGCCAGTGTTGCAGGTTAGTATGCTGCCCGTACGTCCTCTCTCTTTGACACATGCGGGATTGGAGATGTTTTGACGATGAATTATTTCAATTAATCAGAATCAAGGTTTTATTTGCCATAACTGCGCAAACATGGAATTTACTGTGGCAGGAAGGGGCAAACATTAAACATGTAGGGATCTTAAATTGGAAAGTACAGAAGTACAATAAACTGACTAAACTGAACTATAAAAGGAAGTCGAATGTATTTAAAATAAAAAATTTATAAAATGAATATAAATGTACAAAAAATGTCTTCCTCGTCCACCGTCATGGCCTCTCCAGGGTCAGGAGGTCAACCCACCTGCGTCTGCAGCTGCTGGCCAAGCAGGAGTACCTGCTGAGCACCTTGATGGAAGAGTCTCTGCTCCATGACCGCCTCTCCCCAGTCCTCATCCAGCCCCACCTTCGTGCCATGGACCGGCGCCTCCGTTTGGTCCTACAGGTGCTGGACGGCTGCCTGGAGAAGGAAGGATACGCTAACGTGGTGGACGATGACCGCGCCAGGGACAGTGCCACACACAGGAACCCGGGACACAGGTAGTGAGGCCTGGGATGGGGGAAGGGAGGATTAGCCTTCTTCCTTGTCCTGATTTGGATCCCACCCTGGACCTCTGATGGGAGAGTGATACGTGCAGCAGGAAAAAAAAAGCTTGTCACGACACCATGAACCGCCATTTTGAATTCAGTGAATTCCAAGACTTGCCTTCAATGCCTCAATGGACCCCGCGCTATGTGTGTGTGCGTGTGTTTATAATGGAAGTGCTGTCTGTTTGCAGAATATTGAACAGACTGGAGAGGCCTGGTTTTGTTGAAGAAACATATTTTATTATTTGTATATGAGAAAGTGTATAGAAGATACAGGACATCGGGGCCATGGATATAATTTTCATTTGAGTGCAAAGTCTGTTCTTTTATGTGTGGAGCTGCAGTTTATTAATTCCATAGTTCTACATCAAAAGAGTGGCAGATAAAAATTATGGTCTAAAGCTTTATTTTACAATACAAAATGCAAGGAAGGTACATTATTTATAAGATATTTAACGTGACACATTTTGAGAAGTTTCAAATATGGTTTCATGCTACAAGCATTTTTTTTTTTTTTCAAGATCTGCTCATTATCTTAAGTGTCTAGTTCTGGAATTTTTTAGGTAATCAAACAAAAAGTGTATTTTTATGATCCATAGTATGTTTCCATTCTGGAGGGTAAACAAGGAATTGTAAAAAGAAACAAACAGTTATTTCTGTCAGTGTCCATGGTGGTTGAGAAGGAATCTTCTCAAATTCCGTGACACACGGTTACACATACCCGCACTTCGGGCGTTCTAATAGACTTTGAGAGGATTCACCAGTGTGAACAAGGAACATAAGTATATCTGATGGGTGTACTTGCAGATAGGCACGTGTTTATCTTCTCTGTTATGCAGTTCACACAACAAACGATTCCTGCTACAGTATATACAGAAATATTGTATCAGCATCTCTGAAGGAGAATATCAAGAGGGATTTGATTTGACTCTTCGTACAGTGCTTTAAACTTCTGCCCTTTTGTGCGTAACATATTTTCACCATTCACCATTTTGCCCTTTCAGATGGAACTATGTTGTAAATGACAATAGACCGGCTGTGGACTGGCTGTTTGACCAGACCATGTGAAAGATGTTTATCAGTTACAACGTCCACATTTGTTAGCTTAAGCACATGCTGGCATCGAAATAGGACGAACGGTCGTTTTCTGTTACACTTCAAGCAGGTACAATAAAAGGTAAATCGACAAATGCCTGTGAAGTACTGTAAAATACTTCAACGTGATAATTAATCTACATGTAAAAAATTATAAGAGAAAAAAAATCCATAATCCGGAATTGATGCAGCTGGTTGGCCTGTTTGTGCCGGTGATGTGCCGAATTTCCACTCCTGACAGAATTCCACTCCTCTACTGATAAACGCGTGCGTTGCCTTTCCATTGTATTGCTGTGTGCAGATTGGCAAAGCAAGTCGATTTTGCCTTGGCTGCCTCATTTCAGGCTTTGAGGAAACTGTCAGTACTAGACTATTTTGTTAATGTTTCATTAAAATATACTAATGTACTTGAGAGCCTATAGGCCTTTTGAGTGTTTCACGAACTAGTGTTGAGCTGCACTTGAGGAACGATGTTGTGCTACAAAGTCCTATGAATGGAATGAGGTAATATGTGAATTATGTTGTAGTTGCAACTGCTGTTATTAGGGGAGTGGAATTCTGGTAGGGAGTGGGAATTCGGCACAACACCGGTGCACCATCAACAGCGCCAATCTGAATGTATTCATCATCCAAACTGTACATCGACAAGATACCGGGGAACTCATGGTCCTGACAACTACAAATTATGAAACATTATTAGGTTTCTGATATCGCTTCTTTTACTGCTTGGCTGTTATTGACTGTCGCATCCACATCATTTTGGCGAGTGAACCGAAAAATAACACATTTTTAGAAAGCAACGAAATTGGAAGCAGACATTACTGTCACAAGTCCCAGAGTATGGTTTACCAGTGCCTCTGCAAAGATGGAAATACTTGAATGTTTTGGGTTTGCTACATACAAATCATATTCAACTACTAATCAGCCTTTGTGACTTGGACTGCGGGGCAGACGATAGGCTGGAGTGTAGGAAGGGTTAAGATACCCTTCTCCTGCCAGAGATAGCACCAGAACACATACTTTGGATTTTTCATATTCAGACTGTAAATATATATAAGTACTTTGAGGACATTAGAGGCTGTTCTGCTGCCCGTAGCCATACGCTTCTGTTTCTTCAACTGCATTGTTACTGTGAAGATGAATCTGTGCAATAACAAAAAAAAAATAAGAAATTTGAATTAGTGTATCTGTGTCCATAATTAAACAGGAGTAAAAAAAAAAAAATGCATGGGCCTTTTTTAATGGGGATGTGAAGGTGAAGACCCTGGATTTCAGGTGAGGAGACGCCACCATAGATATAGGCTGTGTCCAAAATCACTCCCTAACCACTATATAGTGACCACGCCATTTTGTAGTGGTGTTCGAATATTTAGTGTCCACTATATAGTGCGCTGCATGTATCCCACAATTCACCGCAAAAAGTAGTGAACATCTGATGGTAAGCAAGACATCCCATCATGCATTGCGTTGGTATGTTTGCGTTGGTACGTTTTAATTGTGCGACAGCTAGGACGTGTCCGAAAGTTTTTATGTTGAGCTCACTATACAGTCCACTACATTTATTTCTCTTTGTAGGTAGTAGGGAATGGGTGAGTGATTTCAGACACAGCCTTGGTCACAGTCTGACACGCTGGCTGTTTGTCAATCCACATTTGACGTCATCTTTCATTGCCCAAGTACAGGTCCAATCCAACGTCACCAAGAACACCAAAAAATACATGGAAATGTTTCGACAACATGGACCAATACTGGCTACTTGCTCGAACAACCCGTTGGGCCGCCATCTTGGACCGGTCAACCGCTCCACTCAGTGTAATCTGTTTGTTTGGGGCAATGAGCTGTCAGCGCATATAATTAATCATACTGCACTGAATACCAAACTGAATTTCACGCAGTTTGCTTCGCTGCAAAGTTCATACATGTAGCTATGATACTGGGGCTGAGTTGGATATTAATTTCATGTCTATAATACGCATTGGGATGCAACATTTAGGCTAATATTGTGTGTGATTGAAATTAAAGTAGACTGTGTCAGAGTGTCAGAACTGAGAGCAGTCCAGTTATTACTCCATCTCTGGATAAACCACTTCATTCTAGATACATTGTCCTACAACCAAAGAGCAATTGTACCAAAATTAACTAATGTTAAAGTAAGGTACAATGTCGCAGCAGGTTCGGTAGCCACCTTCTTTATTGCAGACTTCTCTCCCGCCACCAAAACCAGAACAGGAACCTACGTCACCCTTGTACGGCAACTCCGGCCAGACCAAAACTCCCCATTACTACTAAACAGTCTGCTGCATACGACCCCCCCCTCACTAGGAAACGTCCCCGTTTCACAACAACCCAACTAGTGAGCAAATCAAACACACACACAAAAGGCAATAACAATAACAACAGAACCCACAAAAGGTCACCAAACCAGTAGAAAGGCATAAAACAACACAGCAACTCACAGTGCATTGAAAACATCATATGCAGCACCAGGAAGAAAAAAAAAAAGAGAAAACAAACAACTGTTTTCTTTTTTCTTTCAACAACACATTACCTGGGCTAGAACACCATGCCCTCAAAACATAACAAAGTCCCGCAGATGCGCAGGTGGTCGCATCACTCTCCCCCTGCGAGACTGCTCGGGCACAGGCCCCAACGAGTCCCCCCACAGTCCATCGTCCAACACCCCTGCTTGATGGGCAGGCGACGCTCCCAGGGCAGGAGGACTCCCCAGCGTGAGGGGAGAGGCAGGCACCTCTTGTGCCGGCAGAGGTAACGTGTACGGCTTCAGTCTGTCATGATGCACCACCTGGGCTCGCTCCGACAAGTCCAGTGGACTAACAATGTGGTACGTCAGGGCCGCCTCTCCCCCAGAGACCAGCACCTGCACGACTCTGTATGGGCCCTTCCAGTGCGGCGCCAGCTTAGTACGGCTCTCCGAGGGATTATTCAGCCACACCAGGGCACCCACTCCATAGGCCCGGTGGCAGCTCTTCTCATCATAATACAACTTCTGCCTCTCATGAGCCACCACTGAATTAAGCCGGGCCGCACTGAAAGCCAACTCCAGCCGCTCTGCCAACGACACCACATAATCAGACAGGAGCCCAGAGCCCCGGCAGTCCAGGACACTCGAGGGCACCAGCACATCAGCCGGCACCCGGGCCTCTCGCCCGTGCATGAGATAGAAGGGGGTGAACTGGGTGCTGGCGTGTTTGGAAGTGTTATATGCAAAGGCGACCTGCTTCACATACATGTCCCACTCACCCCCACGTGAAATCAACATCTTAGCCAGCTGGTCTATCAAAGTCCTGTTATGATGCTCAACCATGCCGTCAGACTTGGGGTTATAGGCAGTGGTACGCGTCTTCTTTATTCCAAGCAGCTGGCAGAGTCCCTGGATTACCTCCGCCTCGAACTGGCGTCCCTGATCGCTATGCAGGATCTCTGGCACCCCATGCACCAGCACATAGTCCTCAAACAGGCAGTGAGCCACCAGGTGAGCCGTCTGGTTTGGCAGAGCGTACAGTGCGACGAACTTGGTGAAGTAGTCCTCCACCACCAGGACATATCGACTCCCCCTGGAAGTCACATGCAGCTCCAAAATGTCCATAGCCACCCTCTGAAGAGGGCGGCCAACCTGGGACCCCCCATGGGAGCCCTTGGCCCAGGGACAGGGCACCTACGGGTCTGACAAGCTCTGCACTGCTCACACCACCGCTTTATATCTCTCAGCATGAAGGGCCAGTAGTAGGAGTGTCGGGCCCTGTCCCACACACGTTCCGCAGAAAAGTGTGCAGAAGCCGGCCCCCCATGCAACCGCTGTAGCAACTCTGGCACTACAGCCGCGGGAACCAATCTGCGGCTCTCCTGTAGGCGCCAGCAGTGTCGTACGACACAACAGTCCGTTCGCCACTGACAGACGGTGAAACTCCGCCCATAACTTCTTCAAACCAGGGGAAGACCCCTGGGGAGGTTTGCGAGGCCTCCGGGCCACGCCCTGTTCCAACCAAGCCAGTACGGCACTAATGTCAGCGTCCTCATGCTGTAATGACTGCAACTCAGCATCCGTACCGCAGAGAGAATAGGCCGGGGCCAGGTCCTCCTGCGCTCCATCACCCGACAGACCGCCGTCCCCTGCCCCCACGGAGGCCACGGTGTGCGGCTCAGCTGCTGAGCTGCCTGGCTTGGCAGGATCAGGCAGCACCGGTCGACGGGACAGTGCATCGGCATTCTTATGGCGGGAGCCGTCCTTGTGCACCATGACCCAGTCAAACGGATCCAGCTCCAGCACCCACCTACTTCTCCGTCCAGTGGGGTCACCATCGAGAGCCATATGCCTCAGGCCCAGCAGGGGGCGATGGTCTGTGATAATGGAGAATGCAGACAGTCCCACATTGTGCTTAAACTCCCGCACCGCCCATACAACAGCCCACAGTTCCCTATCAAAGGTGGACCATTTTTTCTGGGCCTGGGTGAGGGCCTGGCTGGCATAGGCCACTACTCTCTCCAGACCACCATCATCCTGCGCCAGCACCGCCCCCACAGCCTCCTTAGAGGCGTCGGTGTACACCTTGAAAGGAAGTGCGAAGTTCGGCAGTGTAACCACTGGTGAGGAGGTGAGTACCTGCCTGAGGTAAGAGAATGCAGCCTCGCACTCAGCCGACCACTCGAAGGGCACATTCTTCCCTGCCAGCCGGTTCAGGGGAGCCGCATGATGAGAAAAGTGTCTGCCAGCCACGAACAAACCTCCTATAATATGAACATAGACCCACAAAGGCTCTCACTTCTGAGGGAGTGCAGGGGGTTGGCCATGTTCTCACCTTTTCAGTGTTCCTTGGGTCTGGCAGAAGACCACCCCTGGAGACCACATGACCCAGGAATACCACGTGGTCTCTGGCATAGTGGCACTTCCTGGGGTTCAACTTCAAGCCTGCCGATTGGATCCTGGACAGGACCTCCTCCTGGTGCACCAGGTGGTCCTCAAACGTCCGGCTGTAGATCAGTATATTGTCCAAGTACACCATACAAATGTGCCACGGCAGTCCCCTCAGGATGAGCTCCATCATGTGCTGAGTGGCTGGAGAATTAGTCAAGCCCATAGGCATGGCCCGCCACTGATACACTGATAGAATGTGTGCTGCCAGCATGCAGGGCCCAGGCGGAAGGTGGCCTCAACTGTGCCCAGCGTATCCAGCATTTGTCCATTCACGGCACGGGAGTCAACCAAGTTCTTTTTCAGGGGTCTGTTTAGTAGGGCAGGGACTGACATACGGAAATCAGCACTAATCAGTGACACCGTGGCTCCTGAGTCTACAAGTAGGGACACCTCTGTGCCTTCAACCACCCCCCTCACAAAAGACGTAGGGTGGCCATCACAGGTCAAGTCAGCCGTGTCGCCGCAGAGGTCATGGCATAGGGGGCCCTCAGTCAAAATAGCTGGCGTTTGGGGCGCAACACCAGCTACTGTCCGTTTCCCTGATGGTTGTCATTCTCATGCTGAGGTCGTGGCAAGAAATGCACGCCACGCCTCCTGGGCTCTTCCTCACGTCGGGCACGCCAGTTCGGACTAGGACTCCTGCCCCTAGGCGGCTCAACGGTGGGGGGCAACCCTGTGGGGTCCGAGCCATAGCCCCGCAACGGGAAGCCACCTCGAGACGGGAACTGCTCCCGATCGGGGGAGCGGCCACGGCCACCCTCACGGTTGGCTCTCAACTGGCACCCCCTCTCTCCGCAGTTGCAGCTACAGCGTCCCCCTGAGGGCGAGCGGGGCCTCTGCCCCCTCAGGGTCACATTCTGCGACCTCAGTCTCTTGTTTCCCTCTAACATGGCTCGCATCTCCACAGTCAACCCCTCAATAGCCCTCTGGATGCTGTCAGAACCCGACACAGCCTGTACAGACGGCCCCCCTCCAGCGTAAGCAGCTGCACCCGTACTCACACAGTCTCTCTGCAGGGCCACCCTGGCATTCTCACAGCAATCCGCCACCAGCAGAGCTTCTTCCAGGTCCGTCGCACCCAGCTCGAGACACCTGGCCTCCAACGCCGGGTCCAGACCCGCCAGAAAGCGCCGAAACTTCTCCTCTCTCTGTGCGATGCCACCGTAATCCGGGAACGCCTCCGCGACCAGCCGGCTCACGTCAGCAGCGTCAACAGGCTGGCTCTGAAGCGGTCCATTAACTGTCTCTGCCCGAAAGCTGCACCCAGCTTCTCCTTCACCGCACTATAATTCGACTTCGTAGACTCAGGGAAGCTGTCCCATAGCAGGAAGGCCGACGAGTGGAGACGAGTAGGGAGGATTCTCGCCAGCTCATCCTCGCAGCTACTGCCGCCCCCCGCCGTCGCGCTAACGGCTACTTCCAGCCGCCTCGCCCAGCTGAGGAAGCTTTAGCTCCCGTCCCCAGCGAATGGAGCGGGCAGGTCAACTCTGACATCTCCGCCGCGTGAGCATCTGTCGAACAGCAGCTTGCTAGGAGAAAGCGGGTCTTCAGCACCGCGCCACATGTTCAGCAACACCAAAAAAAACAGGCGGGAAGCTAGGCAGCCAACTAAACTGATGCTAGTAATCGATAACACACTAGTCCGTCTTCGACTCAGTGGTACGCACAATCCCACCGCTGTCACCAATGTAACCAAGCTTTATTGGTTCGCTTATAGTGCCTGGACAGGAACGTCGAAGTTGGTTCGGTAGCCACCTTCTTTATTGCAGACTTCTCTCCCGCCACCAAAACCAGAACAGGAACCTACGTCACCCTTGTACGGCAACTCCGGCCAGACCAAAACTCCCCATTACTACTAAACAGTCTGCTACAGTAGGATATTTTTGGCAAGGTATCCTCTGTCCGTCGTCAATCCCCGCTTGGTGCGTAATCGCTCGCGGGTTTGCAGGCCGGCTGTATTCACGCGAGACCGCAGAAAATTATTAAATTTATAGTTATTACTTATTAAGTATTATGCAGATGTTTGCGTTTGTGTTCACTGCATGTTTATGTAGTACATAAAAAAAAATGGCTGTATTACCATATTGTTATAAGCTATTATGCCAGTGCGAGCCACCAATTAAAGCTTGACGAGCCGCATGTGGCTCACGAGCCGCACAATGAGTATCTCCGATCTATGCCTATGAATGGCTACAGTCGGCCACAATCTTCCTCTGTACAGGTCTTTAAGGGACAGCAGGTTGCAGCTTATCACCTTCTCTGCAGCTCGGATGATACGTTGCAGTCTGCGCTTGTCCTTAGCAGTGGCAGCATCATACCAGACGGTGATGGAGGAGGTGAGGATGGACTTCTTCAGCTGCCGCAGAAAGTAAATCCTCTGCTGTGATGAGTGAGCTAATGTTCAGCTCCCACTTGAGGTCCTCAAGGTCCTGGGAGAGTGTGCATGGTGCTCAGGAAACGGAAGGACTTTGAAGATAATTGAATTATGACCTATGTGTACATGCCAAGTAAGGTCTCACTTTTTGCCTTTAAGGTAATATGTTGCCAGGGTCTACAACTCCCTCTTGTTTAGAACTAAAGACAGCAACACATTCTTAAAATGTACTGATCTGCTTTATTTCAATCAGACCGTGAGAACTGCAGAAAACAGACACACAAAAATACAAATTTAATAAACAACGTTGAACCAATCCTTTCTGGTCTCCTTACTTCCACATCACATGTAATTGCACATAAGACCATACGTTCAATAATCATTTATCCACACAGTACTTCATATTATCAGCATCCATATAACTTTCGTATAATGCATTTGCCATAAATCATCATCACAATACTGATTATAGTAAACATGTAGCTAGCACTTAGCGTCTATCTTACGGTAGGTCAATGGTAACATTAGCATCAGTTAACTTAGCTAAACTTATGACGGTGCATTACACAAAACAGTGAAAAGCAATATAAACGGATAAAGTTAGCACAAAAAAGGTATTTGCCTTATTGGCTGTCCATAAAGCTTTGAGAGGAAATTAGGTTATATTCGTTCTCTCTTCATGAAAGTAATATTCGTTCTCTCTTCATGAAAGTAAAACGGTTATGCCTCTTAAAGCCGTAGCCTGACGGTTTTCTTTTGTATTTTTTTAGTATTTTTAGTATTTTTTTTAAATACTGGACCAAGCCCATTCTACGCCGCGATCTGGGAGGTCCTGGTGCCCCTTCGAGAGTAAGACAAGCACTTTCTCCCTGTGAACTGCTCCTCCAAACACCAAAAGGTAAACACAAGTTCACAATGTCTTTGACTGGGCCTGTCCAGCCCTCATATCTTAAGAAGCCAGTCAAAGTCCAGGGGCCTCATGTACAAAGGTTGCGTACGCACAAAAACGTGGCGTACGTCCTTTCCGACGCTCACGTTCAGATGTATCAAACGTGAAATGACCGTGGAAATGTGCGGTGCCCCACGCCAACTTCATAGCTGTCGAATGCACTTTTCTACAGCTATTGTTCCTTTGGCGACACTTAGGGTGCTTTCACACATACACTGTTTAGGTCGGCCCAAATGACGTGTCGCTCCCAGTACGGTTCGTTTGGGTCAGTGTGAACACAACAGCCGCACTCTGGTGCGCACTAAACGGCCGCTCCGAGACCGCTCTTAACAGGTGGTCTGAGAGCGGTCTCGGAGCGGTCTCGGAGCAACACATCTATGGTGTGAACGCTGCTCGACCTCGGGCCGAACCAAATACAGGAAGTTCTTCACATGTCACTGAGATTCGCTGTCTACTGGATATTTGGAGCGATTATTTTATTAATGCACAGCTGTCTTCCTTCCACAAAAACAGTGATGTTTACGAGGGGTTTAGCAAACGGATCCGTGAGAGTGGTAAAAGAGAGAGTGCGTCAGAGTTGTTCGAGAGTCGACTCCGAGTCGTTCTCCTGAGTCGTAAAATTTGGCATTGCGTCCTGTAATGCATCAGCACGTTCCTCTCCCGACGTAGACGGGTCTCATTTTCAAACTGAACAATTTGCCAAAAGTTTAATAAACAAATTATATAAAAACTAATAACCAGCGCCAGGGTAAACATACGTGCTTTGTTTATCTCCATCTCTCTAGCTTCCGTGTGTTAGGCTGGTTGTCATGGAAACATGTGGGGGGTGGTCATGGGGGTCAGAGCTGTCAGAGACCAATGATAGCGTTGACAGTTGTCACATGGTGTACGGTGCGGCGTTTCGAGTACAGTAAAAAAACACACATGTGAACACAGACTGCACTAACTGAAAAATGATACAATGTATTTTGGAGCGCTCCAAAGCCGCACCAACATATGTGAAAACAGCCTTAGAGGTGATGCTGGGAAACTGTTAATAATGTGAAAACAGTCATCAGAGTGATGTGCACATCAGAGACACCGTTATGAACAATTTACACACCCAGGCGTTTGTAATCATATAGGTGAATATAAAAGCATGCGCAATGTGATGAAGAAAATTGTATTAACAATGGCAGTGTTAGCGTTGTTTGAGGACCTTGCAAATGGTGCAATCCGATGTGAGCGAGCTTTTAGGGAACGCAAGGATTTACTTGCAAGCAATAACTGGCTCATAAGTAAACCAGCGAAATTCACTTTTTAAAATTGAAATTAGAGCTGCAAAGCTTTCTATCAAGCCCCTGATTGACTCTTTTCTTCCCTCTACTCATTTTGATTTATCTGATCAGTTCCATAGAGAAACAGTGGGGATTAAATACAGGTCTTTTAGGAATTGCTATTTAAATTGTTGGGGGGGCTTGCTGTAAAACATTCATAATCGTCTGGATACTGGTTGACCTTGCAAACCATTGGCTAGTGTTGTATAGGGAGTCCTGTAGTCCTGTAGTTTATAGATGATTGAACCTGTGTGTCTGCTACTAAGTGATTCATTGCACTGAATGGTTTGATTGACAGTTCATCATTAAGTCATTAATGTACAGACTGCCTGTGTGTATGCACATATATGTATCTATCTATAGATATATATATATATATATATATATATGTGTATGTGTGTGTGTGTGTATGTGCGTGTGTGTATGTGTATGTGCGTGTGTGTCTTTCTCAATTAATGTTGGATAAAAAGCACGGTTTTTGTTAGTGTGATATCAGAACTGTGTGACCTAGTGCTTTTTGTGAATTTTGATGCTAGTTTATGGCTGAATCCTGATTTGTTACATGTTTGATTGCGTGTGGATTGATTTGACATTTAACACTGAAAGAGCTGTATAACTTTATAATGTTATCTGATATTTATAATGCGGTATCATTTTGATAAAAGGTGTATTTCTAATACCAAAGTAATAGCCATTGATGGCCTAATTCGGGCATTGGATGTATTTGGGTCATTTTACACTCTAAGTTTTTGATAGCATTTATCACTATTTTCAAATTATAACCAAACTAATACTATGCTACTGAACTGTAATGTAAAGTGCTACCTGACACAGAGTGACCAATTGTTTACTGCTTGCTTACTACTTAAATTTAAACTGTGGCAGTGTGCTCAAGTGGAGCTGTCTTTAATCCTGCTGAAATTAGTGTTTACGCTACTACTAGTGCATCAGCATATGAACACCTGTTGAAAGCTTGATCTGTCACATACCTAAGCAATGGTAGAAGTCATGTTCTGAAAATTACTCAACAGTGTCAGTGATGTATGGGGGAGAGTCCCGGGCCAGAGTCACGCACACTCAAAACTTCTTTAGGAATTTTTTTCTAGTTTGAGCTTGAACTTCGTGATAATTGTTCCTTTAGCATCTTGTACAATCCAAATCAATTTTAAAATCTAAATTCAGGGCTGTCTAACCATTAGATTGTCCAATACGTGTAGAATGGACATTGCATATACTTTTAGATAACCGTAGAAAGAACAGAGTGTATAACTAAATATTGTAGCATTGACGGCCCGACACCGCGGGGGCTAGCTAGCGGAATGACGAGGGCACAGAGTAGCTGACGTTGAACCAGAGAACTGGGCTCTATTGTACCTAGTGTACAGGCTAACCCCGGGGTTGGAGGGGGGTTGGAGGAGTGCCCAAAACAACAAAGGGGTTATAGCTAACTGCGGTTGGTAGCGGTGTGGCTTATTAACTAACTGTCGAAGGTACTAGGAGCGTGTCTTCTTCTCTGCCTTATTTCCCGAACTGGCGCCTACTTGGCTCAACTTCCTACTTCTCACGCTGGCCCCGCCCCATAACCCAAACTGGCCTATCAGGCTGAACTAGGGTAACTCCTTCCCCCCACAACTCCCCATCAATCCCCCCCATAGTTCTGCTGGGTCGCTACACGGCCCCCCTCTCTAATTCCTCATCCCTGAGGAAGAGCATAGTCCTGAAAGCGACCCGGGAGTCGACGTTCTCTCTGTGGCCTCCTTACTCCACCATCCCACAGAGGAGCTCCTGTTGTTGCAGCCGTGTTCCTCGGGACCACAGCTCCAATCGGCGTCACCTCCTCTCCTGGAGGCACATTCTGTTGCTGTCTCGGTGTGGTCCTCCTGCGGCGAGGTGACCTGGCCCGCACCCTGGGGGGTGTAATGGGGAAGGCGGGCTGCTGATTCCCCCGATAGGGTGCCATCCTATCCCTGTGCAGCACGACTGTGCGTCCAGTTTGACCCTATACACAACCTCGCCAACTCTCTCAACCACATAACAGGGGCCAACCCAGTTGCTGTCCAACTTGGGGGAACGACCTTTTACCCTCTTAGGTGTATACACCCAGGCAAGGTCCCCAGCCTGGAAGTCCTGTCCCTTAGCGCGCATGTCGTAGCATCGCTTTTGGCGAACCCCTGCCTGCTGGGCTTGGTGTCTGGCGAAACTGTGAGCCGTTTCCAGGCGGTCCTGTAACTGCCTGGCATACTCCGGGCCAGCCATGGCATCTGGTGCATCGGGCGGTCGTCCGTAGGCTAGCTCTAGTTCTAAGCTCCCTGCCCAACATCAACAACGCAGGAGTACAGCCAGTGGATTCTTGGACCGCACTGCGGCATGCCATGAGGATGAGGGGTAGTTGCAGGTCCCAATCACTCTGATCTGGGGCGGTGGTGAGGGCTAATTGGGCGCCTAGGGTCCGCATTAAGCGCTCCACCAACCCGTCACTCTGAGGGTGAAGTGGGGTGGTTCTTGTCTTCCGGATGCCCAGTTGGTGACAAATTGCGGTGAATACTTGCGATTCAATGTTCCGCCCTTGGTCGGAGTGGAGCTCCGAGGGGGTTCCAAAGCGGCTGAACATTCCTTGCACTAAGGCTTCGGCCACGGTTGTGGCTTCTTGGTCAGGTAGGGGGTATGCTTCCACCCACTTCATAAAGTAATCGATAGCGACCAACACATACTTGTTCCCTCCCTCACCCTGTCCATCGGTGCCCCGACACGTTGCTGCTGTAGAGGTGCACAGGACTGACCTTGGGGGCCTTTACGAGCGGTACAGGAGTCGCAGCGGCGGCAGTAGTCCACAACATCCCTCCTGCTCTGGCCCCAATAGAATGCCTGCCTTAGCCGTCTCAATGTCTTTGTCACCCCAAAGTGGCCTACTCCGGGGGATCCGTGATGTGCCTCCAGCACTTTGTCCCGGAGGTCCTTTGGCACGACCACCTGCCAGCGTATTTGTGTGACTCTCACCGGCTCTGTGTTGAATGGTGAACTGAAAGGCCTGGAGTTGTTCAATCCATCTGGCGACTTGTCCTTCAGGCTCTTTAAAGGACATGAGCCACTTCAAGGCAGCATGATCAGTTCGAATGTTGAATGGAAGGCCACAGAGGATGCGCTTGAAATGGTCCACTGTGTCAATCACCGCCAACAGTTCTTTCCGTGTGACACAATAGTTCTTCTCCGGCTTATCCAAGGTACGACTGTGGTAAGCAACAACCCGCTCTCCGTCAGGGGTCAGCTGCGAGAGTACAGCGCCAAGGCCTGTGTTGCTAGCGTCCGTGTCAAGGATAAATGGCAACTCTGTGTTAGGTGCAACCAGAACTGGGTCCTTACATAAGGCTTGTTTCAGCTTGTTGAAGGCTACATTCTGTTGCGGTCCCCATTCGAAAGGTGTGTCTTTGCGCATCAAGACGAACATGGGGGCAGCTACAGTAGAGAACCCAGCCACAAAACGCCTGTAATAGGAAGCAAGTCCTAAGAAGGATCTTAGGACTTGGGGTAGGCCAATCCCTGACGGCTGCTACTTTATCTGGCTCCGTCATGATGCCAGCTCCACTGCTCCTGTGGCCCAAGAAGGAGACCTCCTGCCGAAGAAAACTGCACTTCCCTGGGTGAAGCTTCAGGCCTGCGCGCTTAATCCGCTCCAGCACCTCCATCAGGCTCTCAAATGCTGAGTCAAAACATGGTCCATGGGCAAGGAGATCATCCAGGTAGACAAGGCAGTGTTCAGGGGGCACATCCACAAGAACCCTTTCCATCAGCCTTTCAAATGTGGCCGGGACATTGCATAGCCCGAATGGAATGGTGGTGAACAGCCATAAGCCACGTCCCCTGGTGAAGGCGGTCTTGGCTTTGTCTTCTGGGGCCATGGCCACCTGCCAGTACCCACTCTGGAGGTCCAATGAGGAGAACCATGCCGAACCAGCCACGTAATCGAGGGACTCATCTATCCGCAGCAGTGGGTAAGAGTCCTTCACAGTTCTGTCATTCAATGGCCAGTAGTCGACACAAAACCTTGAGCTTCCGTCCTTCTTAGGAGCCATTACGACCGGTGACACCCAAGGGCTCTCTGATGGCTCGATAATGCCAGCGTCCCTCATCTCTTGTATCATCTGGTCAGCAGCAGCTTGGCGGCTTTTGGGCAATTGTCTAGGCCGCTGGCGGATTGGCTGGGCATCCCCTATTTTGATAAAGTGTTAGACCAAGTGTGTTTGGCCAACGTCGTTGGGGCCAGTGGCAAAACTGTGTCGATACTCATACAGGAGATTCCATAACCTATTCTGTTGCTCAGAGTTTAGGCCTTCCCGATTCTTCTCCCAGATGCCCCGGACAGTTTCATTGGCTGCTGACTCTTCCCCAGAGCTGGGGATCACACTTGCGGTTCGTACGACAGCATGGGGGTGTAACTGGGCATGTGTGCCTGGTTCTGGGGTTATGAGGTTGTCGTCGGACGGTGGAAGAGGGCTTTCTGCAAAAGGGGCCTCCCAATGTGTCTCCGCATCCCCACTCACACCAACCTCGTTGGCCATTTCAGGGCGGTGGGGATCATTCAGGAAGGGGATGGTCGTCCCGTCTTTGAACGTTACTGTACGTGCTCTGAAGTCTAGTGAAATTCCTGCCGCACACAGAAAGTCCATTCCCAATAAACAGTCCTCTTTTATTTCAGCGACCCAGACTGGTTGGCAGGCTGAGTAGGTCTCCATTTCGATAAGAGCCTCCCACCTCCCCAGCATGGGGGTCTTTTCCCCGGTAACTGTTCCGGCAGGCAGGAGGTCTGGATGTAGGAGCGACGCGGTTGAGCCTGTATCCAGCAGGGCTGGGGTCCATCGGCCATTAACCAACACAGGCACTCTACAGCAGTCGGCGGTGTGTGCGTTACGGGGCAGAAGAGCATGGGTGACAGGGTGGTGAAGCGCTTTTGTAACAGGTTGTGTGATATTGTCTTTTGGGAGCGAAGGGTGGCTCGGGTCGCTCCCTTTTACACCGAGCCCTGAGCGTTTCCCGGCGCCTGCAGGGCAGAATCAGGCACTGTGCAAAGGCGCCATATGTGACCCCTTTGGTGGCATTTCCAGCAGACTTGACTCTGTCGGTCTTCCGGTGACATCGCTTTACGTTCGGAGCCCGTTGGATACGAGGTAGGTCCCGGAGACTTAACGGCTTGGGTCTTAGGCCGTACAGAGACCTGTTTGGTTTGGTAGTCCAAGCCTTCGGTGAGTATGTCTTCCACTGCCAATGCTTTATCCAGTGCTGCCACCAATGTCTGTGGGTCAGCGAGTCGGTCTTGCTGGCGCAATGGGAGGGGTAAGAGGCCACGAATGAAGGCCTCCTTAGTTAACACCAAGCGTGTCGCATCATCAAAATTGGAAAATCCCCTTTGTGCGAGGTACCGCAGCTCAGCCGCGAACACCCCTAACTTTTCTCCGGATTCCCGCACTCGATCGTTGAACCTCTGTCGCATCACAACTGTTGGGGTGGTGCTTCCAAAACGCCTCTTCAAGGCCCTGTATAGCCTGTGGGTTTCCTAGATCAACTGCGGTCACGTCCAAAAGTACTCTTCTTGCTTCCTCTTCCAATGCTGAAACTAACTGAACAGTTATTGCAGCTCAAACTGGGCGTAATAGGTTTCCCAAGATGTGAGGCCATCATAACGTCCCAATTTTATGCGGCTGCTCCTGGGGGTGGGGTCTGGGGCAGGTTTTTGGAGCGTAACCAAGGCAGCAGTAAGTGCGGTAGTCAAGAGCCGGAACCAGGTCACTTTGTTGGTTAGCAGCGGTAGCCATGGAGCTAGACTTGGAATACGGTGCGTCGGCGGGAACGTTAGCATCACTGTCATTAGCAACTGTTGCATAAGCATCGTTAGCTATGGCTGTGTAGGTGCCCATATAGTTGTTGCCCATATTTGCATAGTAAGTGTTGGCTTTACTATCACCAGCATTGTTCCCTGCTTCAGGTGGATTAATAACACAGCCTTGTGATTCTCCTATCATGGACATTAAGCTGCCTTTAGAGCCATCAAGGAAATGTCCAAAGGCACGTTACATGCAGAGTCATTCTCTGCATGAATTCATCTTCTATCTTAGCTGTAATGTCTTTTTGAAACTCTGGGATAGAACTTGGTTGGCCAACCACTTTACCTTGAGGATATTTCGGTGTGATGACATCATCGTTGTCCGGTTGGCCGAAGCCCGGGCTGCATGCATATAGTTTGTTTACCTCCCTCTGAACAGCGAGTGGCTTGGCCGTGGTAACATGGAAGGGGCTTTGAACTGCCACATCGGGGACTTCAGTCAGCAGAGTGGCGAGTGGTGAGTGGGACTTTTTTTCCTTTCTCCTCACAACTTGACTTGCATCAGTTGGTTCCCTCATTGGTGTGTCCGGCGGGGTGCATGGGTTGAAGAGGTCGGGCTCTCCGATTCGTTCAGCCATCTCGTTCCTACGCTAGCCGCTACTGGTAGTGAGGGGAATGGAGGCTTGGAAATCCCACTTCTGACACCAGTGTAGCGTTGACGGCCCGACACCGTGGGGGCTAGCTAGCGGAATGACAAGGGCACAGAGTAGCTGACATTGAACCGGAGAACCAGTCTTTATTGTACTTAGTGTACAGGCTAACCCCGGGGTTGGAGGAGTGCCCAAAACAACAAAGGGGTTATAGCTAACTGCGGTTGGTAGCGGCGTGGCTTATTAACTAACTGTCGATGGTACAAGAGCGGATCCACCTATATTCTTCTCTGCCTTATTTCCCGAACTGGCGCCTACTTGGCTCAACTTCCCACTTCTCACGCTGGCCCCGCCCCATAACCCAAACTGGCCTATCAGGCTGAACTAGGGCAACTCCTTCCCCCCACAACTCCCCATCAATCCCCCCCATAGTTCTGCTGGGTTGCTACCAGGGCCGGCTGTAGGCATAGGCAACATAGGCGGTCGCCTAGAGCGCCATTGGCTGGAGGGGCGCTGCAGGGGCGCTGCACCCTTAATCGATAATTAATGACAGTGTTTTATTTCAAAAACAATTCTGCAAACAAGTAAAAAACTGTCGTTTTTGTCCCCCCCCCCCCCCCCGCTCGACAGAAATTCTGATGCGAGCGATGCGATTCCCAAAGACGGGGGGCGTGCACAGTAATCTTGCCTAGGGCACTAAATTAGGTAGAGCCGGCCCTGGCCGCTACAATATATTTATTTAATACTGTGCATATGTCATCGTATGTCAAACTGGAAATACAGTCGTTAAGCTACCGCGCAATCCCTACACTCATTACACTTCAGAATCAGAATTCATTTTTAATCGACATGCAAGATACACAAACACGGAATGTACTACTGCAATTGTTTGGCACTTTTTGCCATTTGCCATTGCCACTTGGCGTGCTGTCACACTATTGTTGTTTTTTGTATGCCTTGATTCACCGTGAAGAAGAATCACATGCCAGGTTCATGAGAATGATACTAGATCAGAATTACGCACACTTGTGGTTAAGCTGTGATTTATAAAGCGAACATTGCCTACAGGTGTGCGTATGCACAGTTTTATAAATGTGCGTACGCCATTTTACGCTTTTGGGCGTACATACACTTTTAGTAAGAATTCTACGCACTCCTTTATAAATGAGACCCCAGGAATGGTCATTCGTCCGTGTGCAGGCAGAATCGAAGCTGCTGTTGATGACTGAAGTCAGACTGATGCTTTTCTCTGTTGCCCCGGATCCACCTATATTTGCTCGATCCCCCCAGTCACCTTGGTGCGCCCCCAAATGGGCATCAGCCCTGGAGAGCCTCAGCCCACACCTCAGCTCCAGTGCCCCCAAAGCACCCCTTGCCTGGAGAAGGCAGCGCGGAGAATCCGTGTATCATTTGTTCTTTCATTTTTCAATTGATAAACCGAAAACCAAAAACTATTTTTTCCGTTATTCAATTGAGAAAACGAAAACCAGAGACGAAAAACGAGAGTTTTCTTGTTATTCAATTGAGAAACCAAAATAAAAAAACTAAATAGAAAAACGGGGCACTAACTAACTTTTTTTTTGTTACTCATACAGCCGTTGGGTTCATAGGTTGGGTTGGCTGCGCGCATTTTGCAGTGTAACCAGTGTGAGAAACCATGGAAACGAACGAAGCGTCCACCAGAAAACACAAGGAAGATTGTGGATAGATAGATCCCAAACTTGAAATGGAATGTTTGCACTTACAGTGTATACCGGTATTTTGTTGTATGTATTTTAATTGTGTTTTTCAAGCCAACAATGTTAATAAACAATCAAACGATCAAATGCATTCAGTGAAACTCATAATTTATCTTATTTTCACCGAAAGAAATGTGGAAATTCTGATTGTTATCATAACCATATTGCCCGGTGATCAAAAAGGTTAATTTAGAACCCTGATGACAAGAACCTTCCGGGTTAGCCTATCGATTTTTGCTTATATATTCATAAACATGGAGGACGATTTGACTAACAGAACAGGACTTTGCAGAGAACTACCCTGACATCTCTCTTCTTTTTAATCATGTGGTAAACAATGACTATACTCCCGAGTCCTTTCCGAGATGCATTGTTGTACCTCATAAATGTAACCCAAAGATATGTCTGAAAAGTACCAAAAATGCTGTGGTGTGTGCTTTTTTGCCACATAGTTCTGCTATGTGGTTTTGCTCTTTAAGAAATCTAGGCATAAATATTGATCTAAAAGTATTATGTAGCTGCCACTGTGCCCCCAAATTGTCAGTTGAGTAATCTGGCAAATAAACTCTGTACTTTAATTTGGTTGATTTCAAATCTGGCATACAAACACATTACACTTATCACACCAGTATTGTCAGACATTTTAACATTAAACTTTAAATAAAACTGTACAAAAATATATACATAAAAGTGCTAATTTAAGTTTAGCTTTCACAGTATTGAAATCTGCATACAAATGTTTGGTTTGAATCTCAACTATGCAATTCAAATACTGTGCTTGAACTGTAGACTTAGAAAACCAGAACAATTAAACTTAAAAAATTAACTAAGTCTGCACTGCATGCTTGCATACTGCACAATGTTACTCCTGGAGTAGGTTTCCCAGTGCAGCCAATGCATCTGAGAGTCCAGTGAGTTTTTGTATGTTGTAACTAAAATCATCAGGTCGGCATTTTGGGCAAAATGTAGACTTTTTCTGCCACTCCTCAATGCAGCTCTTGCAGCCAATAATGCTTTAGCAGCATGACAACACCATGGGCTCAACCACTGGATCTGCAAATTGAATTCTTGAGTTACGGATAATACTGGTTTTTGAAGACAATTATATTACAAAACTTACTTTGGCAGACAACACAGGCAAAGGCATCTCTAACAGCTGTTGCTCTGTCAGGGACAATTTTGTTCTGCGGTTGGAATTAGCAAACTCCACCAGCTGCACCTCGTGCAGTCCCTGGGCTGCCAGGATCACCTCTTCCACTCTATCCATAGCTTCATTAAGGCCAGTATCTTGTAGTCGACTGAATAACGAGCAAAATACACAACAATCCCTTTCTAACCTATACCTTTATTGTTCTCAACAATATTCATACATAAGTCCATGAAAGAATGGAATCTTAGCGACCCCAACTCTCGTGCTGATGTTGAACTATACCTTTGGTTCCTTCGGAGTCCAATATTTGATTTCCCTGGCTGTCAGTGAGGATGAGCATGTCTTCTTGTTCAAGGGCTTCATTGAATTTGCTTAGGATGCCCATAACAGATGCCTCAAATTCAGAAAAACGCACTGTTAGCGTTTTGCTCGTCTCCAACTTGCCATCATCAAGTTCAGCGATGAAGATGTTTCAAAAAATTGGAATGAAAGAATGTTTTACTCATTTATTGTTTAGGCCCTATTACTTTAATACAGCCAGTGCATCCAGGTAAATTATGCAGATATACTTCTGACATAATGTACTGACATCTTCTGACATCGAAAGGACATTATTTTGCAGATGTATTTTTGGTGTCAAAAAGGCTCAAGCCACATTTGTGAATAAACGTTGCAAGTCTAACTTCTTGTAGTTATGTCTAGCATTCAGGGGTGGACTGGCCATCTGGCATACCGGGCATCGTCCCCGCCGAAGAAATACGATAATTAACTAGAAAAAAAATCCTAAATAAATTTTGAGTGTGCGTGACTCTGGCCCGGGACTCTCCCCCATACATCACTGACACTGTTGAGTAATTTTCAGAATATGACTTCTACCATTGCTTAGGTGTGTGACAGATCAAGCTTTCAACAGGTGTTCATATGCTGATGCACTAGTAGTAGCGTAAACACTAATTTCAGCAGGATTAAAGACAGCTCCACTTGAGCACACTGCCACAGTTTAAGTTTAAGTAGTAAGCAAGCAGTAAACAATTGGTCACTCTGTGTCAGGTAGCACTTTACATTACAGTTCAGTAGCATAGTAATAGTTTGGTTATAATTTGATAATAGTGATAAATGCTTTCCAAAACTTAGAGTGTAAAATGACCCAAATACATCCAATGCCAAAACTAGGCCATCAATGGCTATGACTTTGGTATTAGAAATACACCTTTTATCAAAATGATACCGCATTATAAATATCAGATAACATTATAAAGTTATACAGCTGTTTCAGTGTTAAATGTCAAATCAATCCACATGCAATCAAACACGTAACAAATCAGGATTCAGCAATAAGCTAGCATCAAAATTCACAAAAAGCACTAGGTCACACAGTTCTGATATCACACTAACTTGCTATTGCTATTGTTATGTTATGTTATTGTCATTATGTATATTACCCTGCAACTCTGTGTGCTGTACTTTACTTTGCCCTGCTGCTGTTGTGAACTGCAATTTCCACCTCCTGGAGGACAAATAAAGGTTCATCTAATCTAATCTAATCTAACAAAAACAGTGCTTTTTATCCAACATTAATTGAGAAAGAAACACACGCACATACACATACACACACGCACATACACACACATACACATATATATATATATATATATATATATATATATATATATATATATATCTATAGATAGATACATATATGTGCATACACACAGGCAGTCTGTACATTAATGACTTAATGATGAACTGTCAATCAAACCATTCAGTGCAATGAATCACTAAGTAGCAGACACACAGGTTCAATCATCTATAAACTACAGGACTACAGGACTCCCCATACAACACTAGCCAATAGTTTGCAAGGTCAACCAGTATCCAGACGATTATGAATGTTTTACAGCAAGCCCCCCCAACAATTTAAATAGCAATTCCTAAAAGACCTGTATTTAATCCCCACTGGACCCCACTGGCCTCAAACCCCTCCGAAATCGCCCCCCCGAGCCCCCCGCAACGTCACAATCTCCGCTTGAAAGTGCTAGTAAATTAATCGCGATTCTCAAACCTCTCCCCCAAATTGGCTAATAGCTCATCAACCCGACCTCCCACACACCTCCCCAATATTTTGTTAGATTCCTATGGACCCCACCACATGAACCCTGCCCTCAAACCCCCCCGCACGAGCCCCCCGCCCCCCGCGAACGCCGATCGCCCCCCCCCCTCCGAAAACGACCCTAAACGGTCAAAATGTACACAAATAACCCCCCCCACTACCCTTCACCACCATCCTGACTGATAAGCACATGAATACATATAAGCCCAAATGTTAAAGAAGTCCAAAACCCACATCTTAGATAGCATGCTAGCGAAACATATGCTGATGCACTAGCTATTAGCTTAAGCTCTAATTTCAGCATTGGTCGCTAATGTGAGCAAACAGCATATCTTTACAGCTAGTTGGAATGTCAGTTGTAAATCCTGACTGATAAGCAAATGAATACCTATGGGCCCAAATGTTAAAGAAGTTAAAAACCTACATTTTAGATAGCATGCTAGCGAAAGAGTTGAAAAATATGTTTTCTTACCTTAGAGACTTAGAGCCAGAGAGGAAGAGTTGAGTTGGAGTACAGTTTATAAATACACCCCCGAAACAAAAAGAGCCAATTTGATTCCTCCAGTAAATATCCTCCAATTAAAGTTATTCAATGTGAAATGAATTACTGTTCATAAAATAGCCACTGTCATACGTGGCCACCGTCTCTCCTCTTTCAAGCACGTTGCTAAGTAGCGAACTAATGAGTTGCAGCTGACAGTTGAACAGATAGAAAAGGCTTACAGCACCCCTCGAACAGGAAGGATTTCTGGCCAAACCGTGTTTCCTATCATAAAACCAGGTTAACGTGAAGCAGGCTGAGCCCTTCCTGAACGTCTACATAGGCATTTTGTGTTGACAAGTGAAGAAATGTGCTCTTGGGAGCAATTCAAAAAAGTGCTTGTTTTCTTTCTTTTTAGGTACAGTCCCGCCACTCTTAACATGGGAGTCTATGAGGCTGTTTATGGGTGCTGCGGCCGAATCTTCGCATGTCAAGCTAAAACAATAAATCTGACAGATAAAGTAAAGCAAGTGTGAGCTAGACGACAATATTTCCTACGTTTCTATGTATAAATTGTGTCTGTAGTGGTGCATTTGAGGCCATGGTAGTCGAATATGTTGTATTTTTTCACGGATTTTTCTGTCTCCTCTCCACTTTAGCGATGACATCACCACTCTACCTCTCAAACATTCTCTCCATTGACACCCATTAATTTTTTTGGTGTGGTTTTTGGAAAGTTTTTGGCAAAATTGTTCGCCAAAAGTCTTAGAAAACTCATAGCACACGTCGAGGCCGAGCCGCACGTTTTGATATAACTTTTGTGTATATGCGTCAAAAACTCTGGTAGGTGTTTTGAGCCAAAAAAACGGCGTAAGAATCATAATAATAATAATAAACGCTAGTAATAACATAGTGTGCGCCTTGCAGCACGCACACAATAATAATAATAAATGCTAGTAATAACATAGTGTGCGCCTTGCAGCACGCACACAATAATAAACGCTAGTAATAACATAGTGTGCGCCTTGCAGCACGCACACAATTATAATAAACGCTAGTAATAACATAGTGTGCGCCTTGCAGCACGCACACAATAATAATAAACGCTAGTAATAACATAGTGTGCGCCTTGCAGCACGCACACAATAATAAACGCTAGTAATAACATAGTGTGCGCCTTGCAGCACGCACACAATTATAATAAACGCTAGTAATAACATAGTGTGCGCCTTGCAGCACGCACACAATAATAATAAACGCTAGTAATAACATAGTGTGCGCCTTGCAGCACGCACACAATAAACGCTAGTAATAACATAGTGTGCGCCTTGCAGCACGCACACAATAACAATTTTATTTCGAAAAATTACCGGATTCTCTCGGTTAAATTTAACCCACAAGTTCGAAAAACGAGTAATAAACTGATGTCTTTGGGAATCGCTGGCTAGCTCGCATCGGACTACTGTGGACCTCCCTCCCCCCCCCCCCCCCCCCCCCCCCCCCCCCCGGTCGACAGAACATGCCAGGGCTGAATCCACCCCTGCTAGCATTACAAAATATAAGTTCAGTCAAGACACTCACGTGATTATTGATACAAAGATATTTATTGATACCATAACATGGAATATGTTTTGATTTTGGCGGAGTGAATATCTAAGGGGGGGCGCTCCCAATCGCCACGAGCGATACATACGTGCCTACCAGTAGCGGTTCCTTTAAGACAACAAGGGAGGCTCAGCCTCCTGTACAAATCACGGAGAATATAGTTTACAAACTGCACTGTATTGTGCAATGTTTTAGCTGACTTTATAACATTGCTATTATTTCAGATATAGCACCACAGAAAAGGACATGCTCAGCGGCAGCGCAGACATTAAATGATTGAGTGATACGATTCAGCAATTCGGTTTCTCCCCCTCCTGACAACGTGAACTAGTCGGGCCTCACCGTACTTTAATGGCGTATGTATGTGTATGTGTTGTTCAATGGAAAAATGCTTGAAGCGCATTGGTTAATGCCGAGGAAATATTATAATTCTGAGGCCGAGCCTCACTGAGGCTGTGTCCGAAACCACTCACTCATTCCCTACTCCCTACTCCCTATATAGGGAAATAAATGTAGTGGACTATATAGTGAGCTCAACAGAAAAGAAAATTCGGACACTTCTTTTGGCACCCGTAATTACGTCATCAATGTCGCACAATTAAAACATCCCACATTAATGTCTGAAATAAATAAATATAATTTAGCAGGGACTTTAAGGGATCTAAAAGCGACTTACAATAAGTACATTGTTCATGTACATAGTACTTGTCCATTTACGACTGCCTTTTTTAATTAAATTAGAGTCTTTTGATTACTGTCCTGTACGTTTCATTTTCCATATTTGGTTTTTTATTTAAGCAGATTTTCATATAGTATTATCTTGGCTCTTTAGTAACAGAGTTACAGAGTAATCGACTGGAATGTTTAACTATATTCTGTTCGTTTAACATTTTCTTTTTCAATGAATGTAGAAAGCCATTTAATTTGCCTTGTTTTAAAATGTGGACTCCAATAAATAGAATAAACTGGCTCGTGACTGTTGTACTGCTCCACAACTCATTTTTTTCGCGCCTCATCCTTACATCCATCCGCCGAAAGAATAGTCACACCGTTAAAATACATACATTTGTACACAGTCTCCCGACCATCTGCCATATTTACGTTCCTTTGCCGGTTCGTAACTTTGCCCGGAGAAGTTCTGGCAACGCATGATGGGTTATATTGCTCATGTAGTGACCATCCGATGCTCACTACTTTTCGCGGTGAATTGTGGGATACATTCAGGGCACTATATAGGGATCCCCTGGTGATCCCTAACGTTTCGGACACCACTACAAAATGGCGTGATCCCTACATAGTGCCCTATATAGGGGTTAGGGAGTGGTTTCGGACACAGCCTGGGAGTCAATGGTCATTTTTTTATCACAATGATTTCCCTGGGCGGGAGAGAGCTGGCTGAGGAGGCTTGTGATTTGTTAAACGGTGAAAGGGGTTGGACATTTTTCGCTTTGCAAGGCAGCGGCAAAACTTTCTTGTTAGTCTCATGCGGATTTCTGATCTGTCACGTAATGAGAGAGCTGTTCCATACGGTATATTCCTATTTTGTGTGTACATATTCTTGTAAATATATTGCTGTTAATAAAGTCTAAAGTGTTGTCATATTCGTTATCTGTTTTATCTTCCCATTAAAAAACGTCAATTTGAGATACTTTTGAGGGGGCTAGCTTGCAAGGAAACTGTGCAAAATGCCTAGCGTTGTCGATTACATTTTGGCTAAGCCATTTTCTAGTCTTCCTTATGAGGAGAAAATTAAAATTAAGGATGAGGGCAGACCAAAGCCTAATATTGACTTGGTGAAAACGATCGGGAAGAGAAATGGTTCTTTTCAGCTTTCATGGTATGAGAAAGTCAACTGGCTAACTGCAAGTCCCGTGACGAGGAAGCTGTACTGTTGGCCATGTCTATTGATAAAGCCCTTTCAGGGATCTTGCATATGGTCAAACTTAGGCTTTGATGACCTACACAATTTCATTAGGGCATATAAAAGACACGAAATCAGCAATGAGCACGTGAATGCATGTGCAAGGCTAAGCTGTCTTGGCAGGGTGAGGGTGGAACACGCAGTGAATGAGGGTGTGCAACTTCATGTGGCTAGGCACAATGAAATGGTGCAAAAAAACAGGGCATTCTTAAACCGCCTCATAGATGTAACCTCCCTGCTTGGCCGACAGGAACTGTCCTTCAGAGGGCATGATGAGACCAGTGAGTCTGCAAACAAGGGCAAATACAGAGAATTTGTGGCAACGTTATAAAAATATGACCATGTGGTTGCAACACAGTTCCAGTCATCTCCTGTGTTTACTGGCATGTCCCATACTATCCAGAATGATTTGATTTGTGCAATTTCAGCCACTGTCATGGATGAGATTAAGAATGAAGTTCAGTCTGCTCCCTTTTTTTCATGGCAAGTAGATGAGACAACTGACATTTCATGCCATGCTCAACTGTCACTTTCTACCCCCCTCTCCTTTTTTTGTTTGTTGGTAATCTGAAAATGTTGTTACTGACCAGCCTCCCCTGTTTGACAGACTGCCAGCCGCCACTGGTGCCTACATATATGACATGAGGCTAGGAGCAATATATATAATAACCCCCCCGATAGATCGGCAGATACAACGAATCCAGACAGGCAGACATAAACACAGAAGATCAGACAGGCAGACAGATATACAGAAATCCGGACAGCAGACAATACACATGAGTCCAGACAGACGGACGGACAGACAGATATGCACGAATACAGACAGGCAGACGACATACAGAAGACAGACAGACATACATGACGACAGACAACCGGGGGAGAAGGGGATGGTGGTGGGACGCGCAGTATGATCTTGACCTGTCTGTGTGAGTGTTTGTCTATCCGTGCGCCTTTTAAGGCGGTCTTACCGGGTGAAGCCCCAATGGGCTTGCCTACCTGGGTCAGGTGTGTTTCATGATTGATTGCTTGCGCTACCTGTGTGCTTGAGCTGTAACTACATGTGAACTGCGGGGTGTGCGTAATAGTGTACTGATGAGTGAGGTGTATGCTGAGTGTGAGATGAGTTATGTGAATGAATGATGATATGACTTGATGACTGAGTGATGATGCAGCAGCCCGAGTGTCGTTGCCAGAACTAGCTGCGCCCATTTCATATTACCTTGAACACACGGTTAATTGTATAACATACATATTACATTGGGTTGATGTGTCAGTTCGGTGTGATACCAACAGTAGTTGCATTTAAGAAGTGAAAGGTTTATTTGATCACCTTTGGAATGTTTTACCATGGCTCTTGGAGTTACAGAAGCCCTTGAAGCAGACCCCGCAGCAGCGCTGGGTGGCCGGTGGAAGGAAAAGCAGGAAGGGTTGAATGGAACTGGCACAGATGAGTCCTCCAGGTTGACACTCTCGCCGTGCACCTTGTAATGCCCCCTAACTACGAGGTCCAAAGGGCCAAAGTGTCCATTAGTCCTTGGAAATACGGCCACATTGCTGTCATCTGTGACATAGAGACTGGCGCTATGTACCTTAGTGAGGGAAGTGCATTGTACGTTTTAAAATAACTGCTACACCTGTCCAATGTTAACAAACAAATATAACATATTTATAGACAAAATAGATAACCTGGAAGATCCTGCCGATTTTTTCGGTTGTCAAGTCGTCTTCCTTGACAGCCATGCGTCTTGTTCATCTAAACAATATAAAACTCTCCATTATTGAGTCGGCTATCTGGATTAAGAGCATGGACCTAAAACCGCTTTTTTTAACGCAAAATGCGCGCAACCAACGGCTGTATGAGTAACAACTTCCGGGTCACCCCAAAAAAATTCCTAATCATTTTCAGTTAGAGATTTTTGGTTTCTCAATTGAATAACAAGAACACTCTCGTTTTTCGTTTCTGGTTTTCGTTTTCTCAATTGAATAACGGAAAAACGAATAGTTTTTGTTTTTCGTTTTTTGGTTTATCAATTGAAAAATGAAACAACGAATATACACGGATTGCGGAGGGTGGGTATCTTCACCACCACGGCTCCGGGGGAGTCCACGGCGCCGCAGTGCATGTTTATGATGATAAAGGCACACTCAATGAGTGATAATAAACTGTGAACCATGCATGGTGTGTAAACTGTGTTGTGCTGTGTGTGTTGAAAATAAATATCCAAACAACTGAAAACAAACTTGTGTGTTTTATCATTATGTATTATGTAATACAAAAAGTATAATAAAAAAATCACAGCACTAAAACAATACAACACACAATATGCATTGTAGTATGTATAAAATGAAATATAAAAAGTCACTTTTAAAAATCACGGCAAAAAGTGCACTCAAACGATACAACACACGTATCTCAACTATTTACAAAACTACGTCACGTTCTGAGCGGACCAATCACAGCGCTTGCGACGCAGACACGCGACGCGTAGCAACAGCAGCATCTGCGTTGTCTGCGGAGCAATGCGGGCGACGCGTCGAGGGAGCATAAACTACGCTGCAAGCGGTGAGGCTTTGTAGTTTACCAAGCCTTACTAAAACATTTTGACTTGTACCACACAAAATCGCTTTGAGGTCAGTAAGCAAAACCAGAATTAATCCATATATACGGCGTTTCGGATTATAAAGCGCACTGTCGTCCGAAAACTACGATACACTTTCACTTCCTTGCTATCCTCTGACAGAAAATGGCGGAGTCTTCAACTCTTCACGGTGAGTAATCTATTCTAAACAATACATCATTAGAGTATTAAACTTGTTTAAACTGGCATATTTATAAACTGCTGTGTAGTTTGTTTCACTAGTGTCTGCACTAGTTACACGGCACTGCACTCCACCCATTGTACCATTTGTCCACGCAAACGCTGACCCTCCCGTAAACCTACGCACATTTGGAGACAGTGGGAATTGGTGACTCAGATGACCATACTGTAGTAGTCAGACTGCAATAAGTATATGTGGGAAGAGGGATTACACGTAATATTTCTAAATTTCATTTTCTTCACTAACGTTTTTTTTCTTCAGTCAATGTCATCATAGTGATGGGCTTGCCGTGCATGGATGTATAAAGAATGTATAGGGTATCGAAAAATGGCGGCCGTTTATTTCAATGAAGTTGCTCACCTGGCCGAGCCAAGCCCCGGGTCTGCCTCTCAGCAGCTGTGCCGATTCTTCCCGGTGGCCACTCGTGATATTGCAACATAAAGTACCCATGGGGCCCAGAAAGCATTTTTCCCATAGACCGTAATAGTAAAAGAGAAGCCTGTAAAAAGGTTCTCAGGACACCTACAGCTGTAACCACTATTCATTGCAAATCTTTTTATTCCATATTTTTAAGTCATGGACTTTTAAAACATCAAATATTGTTCTAAAGGCCAGAAAAGCCCCCGTAAAGTCTTATTCTAATGGTGACGTCACAGCTGTGTGCGTGCACTCCCAAGCGCGGTCTCGCTGTGTCTCGGGAATGAGGATGCCTTCTTGGCTTAATGACAGCTCTGAACGGGGCTAAACGTGGTCGGAAAAGTGAATTAAACGACTCCAGGGGGAGTTTATTTCGAGACAGAGTTGTGATACAAGTTTCATATTTGAACGGCATGTATTTCTAAATGCTATTTTAAATGTATATTGGTTAAATTACACGCGTAATGAAATTGTCACTTACTGCCAGTGTCACTGCTGTGTAAAAATCTAAAATTTGATTAGCTTAGATAAACCTTTATTTGTCCTCCAGGGGTGGAAATTGCAGTTCACAACAGCAGCAGGGTAAAGTACAGCACACAGAGTTGCAGTGTAATATAACAATAATAACAATAGGGGGGCACGATAAAGTCCAGTATAACAAATACAAAATAGGTAAGTTAAGTAGACATATACAGTTATTGCACTTGAGTTATTTACCATGCATGTGATACTTTAGGTCAGTGGTTCCCAAACTGGGGGGCGCGCCCCCTAAGGGGGGCGCGGAGGTATTGCAGGGGGGGCGCGGCAAGGTTTAGAAACAAGGGATTTGTATGTTTGTGTCAGTGTGGGGGGGCTCGAAAATATTCTAATCTTCAGAAAGGGGGGCCCTGCAGAAAAAGTTTGGGACCCACTGCTTTAGGTGATGTGTCACCAGGGTCTCGGTCTCACCTTGACGGAAGTTCAATATCCTTTTTATTGTTTTGGTCTAAATATATTTAAGCCCACGAATAGACCAGGCAAAGTGAAGCTGGCCTCTCTTTTTTGTGCCTTTTTTCATCACACTGTTCACCCACTCTATCACAAGTCTGTTTTTTTAGTTTTGTTATGTTATGTTTGTTATGTATGTAAAAAATAGCAGAGGGCACAGAAATGACTTCTTGCTGAAATAAAGCACAAATTATTCTGTTATTTTTCCGGACAGGAGTAAAACAAGCTTTTCCAATGGTGGTGTCAGTCACAGTCAATAAGGACAAATCTTCATCAACAGCAGCCGTCTTAAAAAGTTCACATATTTCTTTGGTCACAGCCTCGAAAACAATGGCATATTCTTTGGGAGTCACAGCAAGATTGTGTTTGTAATTGAAGTCATTGTATCTCAGCAAATGTCAATTTTCATCAAGAAGCTGACCCACCAGTAGGATTTTCTTGTCAAACCAATGACGGAAAAATAAGGACTTTCTTTTGTATAACATGTACTTGTTGTTCCAAATAAAACAATTATGAGGAGAGAAATGATGTTTGTATATAAGTGCCCATGCTAAAAGTGTCTGTCTGTGGAATGCTGACAGTTTAACTGGTATTTTATCAATATTATAGTTACAAAGAAGAAGAAAATTGAGACCACATACTTTTGAAAATATATAATGAGGAATATATTCCAAATGGAGGTTGGGTTTTTTAGATAAGATTTGATCCAGTTTATTTTAAATGTATTGTTTAATTAAGGTTGTAAAGTCAAGAAAATTAAGTCCTCCATTTTCATAGGAGTTCATTACAACCGATTTTCTTAGATAATGGATGCGATTTTTCCAGATAAAATGTAATAAAACTTGGTCTATGGATTTAAGTGTCTGATTGTCTATATACAAAGACAATGCAGAGTAGGTGAGTCGAGAAATACCCTCCTCTTTAGATATTAATACTCTGCCTTTTAAACTCAAGTCTCTTTGAAGCCATAGATTAAAACGTTTTCTGGTTTTGTCAATTAAAGGGTTGAAGTTCAACAAAGTTCTCTCCATTTCATGTTTAGATATAATAATTCCTAAGTATGTTATATTATTTTTAACGGGAATTTCACAAATATATCCTAAGGCACAATTTTTCACCGGGAGAAGCTCACATTTTTTAACATTGAGATGAAGCCCTGAGACATTAGAAAAAGTCTTTATTAGGTTTAACGCAAAAGGAATTTGGTCGCCGTCTCTCAAAAAAAGAGTTGTATCATCGACTAATCAAAATGTCTTTACCAAATACAGATATACCTTTTAATTGGCTTTTGGATATATAATTTGCGAGGATTTGAGTGGCTAATAGGAATAAATATGGTGAAATTGGGCAACCCTGCCGAATCCCTCTATTAATATTAAATCGAAGAGAAGTACCATATTTTAGTTTTACACAACAATTAGCATTATTATACAATAGTTTTATTGCATCACAAAAAGAGGGGCCAAAACCAAATTTATTAAGACAACTGAAGATGAAATTATGATTAATGGAATCGAAAGGTTTATAAAAGTCTAAAAAAAGTATGAAACTTTCATCGGGGATTAAGTATGAATAATCCAGTATATCAAGTACAAATCGAATGTTGTTTGAAATGTGCCTATTTTGCATAAATCCAGATTGTGTTTCTCCAATAATGGAGTCCAATACAGACTTTAATCTCCGAGCAAATACTGAAGCAAAGATTTTGTAATCATTATTTAACAAACATATGGGACGCCAGTTATCAATATTTAGAATATCTTTTTTGGGTTTTGGAATTAGGGTAATCACCCCTTGGTTTAACGTTGGGGGCAGTGTGCCTTGGCTAAGGCTTTCTAATAATACTTGAGTTAGGAAGGGGGCAATTAGCTCACTAAATTGTTTATTAAACTCCCCTGTCAATCCATCCGAGCCGGGAGATTTTTTATTTTTTTATTTGCTAATAGAAGTCAGTATTTCATTAACAGTAGTAGGAGCGTTCACAGAGATCACGTTCATAGGGTTTAATTGGTTCTGAGTTAATACTATCTAAAAACTGTTCAGGATTCTCAGTCTTATTTAAGGCATATCATTTACTGTAAAAAGAGCTAACGAATTTGGCAATTACTATGGGGTCAGAGTTTATTTGGCCATCTATGTTTAATTGTTGTAGTGTATTGGATTTGGCACGATGCTTCTCCAACTGAAAAAAATAGGACGAGTTAGTTTCACCCTCCTCTAACCATTTTAGCTGAGATCTTATGAAGGCACCTTCAGCTCGTTTTTTATAAAGGTCATCTAGTTTATGTTGTAAAAGGGCTAAATTCATTTTATCATCATCTGATTGTTATGCCAGATTTATTTTGGAGAATATCATAATGTCATGAATAATTTTATTCTCTTCTGCCTTTTTAGATTTATTTAAGTCAGAGCTAAATTTTCTTAGATATTTTGCAATTTCATATTTGAAGAGTTCCCAGTTGTTATTGTAACCGTTTTCCATTTTAGCTTTGTTAAAGTAGTAAGATACAGTTTCAGAAATATGTTGTTGCACAGTATCAAATTTGAGCACAGAATTGTTTAGGATCCAGTAGGCTTTTTTGTTTTGAGATTTATTTTTAGACAATTTAATGGAAATATGAGTTGCTTTGTGATCAGTGAGCGGAGTAGGGAGAATATCAATATTTATATCATCTGCATCTAGACAATCAGACACGAGCCAGTAATCAATACGTGATTGCCTGGAACCACTATTATTACTCCATGTGAAAACAGATTCTGTTTGGTATTTTTCTCTCCAGAAATCTTTTAAGTTAAATCGTTGCATAAATAAAAATAACTGATTATTAGGATTATCTGTTTGGGGTGGCCATCTATCTAGTCCATTATTTATTACCATATTAAAATCTCCTCCTATTATAATAATTGCATTAGGGTACTTGTTTAGACCATCATTTAAGTCATTTTCTATAAGGGATAGAAGTTGAGAGTTTTCATGTTTAGAATTGTAACCATAGATATTGACGACAATAAAGGTCTTATTTTGATCATCTAATACCATGAATACGAAATGTCCATTGCTGTCAGATTTGTGTAAAAGGCTGTCACCTTCAAATTTGTGTTTTACTGTTAGAGTGCCTGCAGAATGCTGACTTCCATGTGAAGGGAATATAGTGTCACCCCATTGGGATTTCCAGAAGCTGGTATCATTACATGTAGAATGGGACTCTTGAAAAAAGAAAAAATCTGTATTGAATGTTTTAGCAAACAAAAACAGTGCTTTGCGTTTTGTGGCATTTTTCAACCCCCTGGCATTCAAGGAACCTAAAGACAAAGACATAAAAACAAATAAGAAATACCTGAATGGGTAAGTGTGTGCGCTGTGTTACTTCGACCTATGCGCCAATATTAAACAAATTAAATGGAAAAAATAACTTAATGAATTAACTTAATGCTACAATAACATTTTGAAAGGGTGCAAAGAACATAGTAGCTGCCTGTAAAAAGCTCATTAACACAATATTTGGAATAAGAAGCTTTCATCTATTACCACGTATAAAAAGTTATTGGAACAACTGAAATAAGGAGTGCAAGTTGTTTAACAGTTCAAAACAGACGTGAGCTTATACCGGGTGTAGATTGTCCTGTAAAAATCAGGTCAGAGGAAGACGGACTTCTTTGCCATTGATGTAAGCTCTGGGACCAACATAGTAAGCAGTCTTCCCCTCTCCTCTGGCCTTCTCTACTGTTGGCCACAACCAGGGACGTTGCTAGGATTGAAAGAGAAGGGGGGCTTAGCCCCTGGCATTTTCTGTCGACGGGGGGGGGGGGGGGTACGAGTGCGATTCCCAAAGACGTCAGTTTTTTACTCGTTTTTCGAACTTGTGGGTTACATGTTTGACGCTCAAGTTATCGACATTTAACCGAGAGCATCCGGTAATTTTTCAAAATAAAATATTGTTATTAATTATCGTATTTCTTCGGCGGCCCGATAATAATAATCCAGATAATTATTTAGGGGGGCTGAAGAACATTTTAGGGGGGCTTCAGCCCCCCTAAAACAGGGCTAACGACGCCCATGGCCACAACGCTGCTCTTCTCTCGCGGTCCGCTGGGCATAGATCCTCCGTGAAGTAGAGATTGCGCTCTTTCAGGAAGGCGGTTTTTTTCGCAGCTTTACAAACGGCGTCTCGGAAGGTTCTGGAACAGAACTGTAGGATGATTCCTCTGGGCTTGCTCGCATTTTCATTCACTTTCCCTAATCGGTGCACCGTATCAATCATATCAGGTAGTTTCTGTCTTCCTTCAGGGAACACACTCTGGCAGATTCGAACAGTTTCCTTCATCACGTCTTCTTTGGCCACAGTTTCTGGCACACCATAAAGTTTCAGGTTCCAGCGTCTGAAGTAGCGTTCGGATTCAACAAGACGCTCTTGTAGCTGGAGAATAATGGCGCCATCTCTGTTTGTGTTGTTTTCAATCACGTCGACTCTTTTCTTAACGTCTTTGATTTCTTCATAAGCAAAGTCGACAGATTTCTTAAGACCCTCAATCTTTAATGTATTGGCATTGATGAGCTTTTCCAAGCAATCAAAGCGGGTGTTAATCAGACTTGACAACACATCGACAACATCTTGATTACAGCAACCAACACCGCTCTTTTCCTCACCTTTTCCAGGTGTTGCAAGCAACGCTTTCTTGTGTGCTGGTTCTTTGCAAGGGGTCCCTTCGATTGAAAGAGGCAAGGGTGGGAAGTTTTCTCCTTCTTCTTCCAAGAACATGTTTTGGTCGTCTGGTAATTTGATGTAGTCATGATCCGCGATGGTTGTGTCGATGCCACTAGCATTTGCCATGTGAGCCGCCGCAACCGAACTTTTTTTCTCTTGTTTAGAGACTCTTTTTCTGTCTCGAGAGAACATTGGGACGTTGTAAAGTTTTCTCTTAGTTGATGAGCAGTAAAAGACGTGGTGTAGCGTCTAAAAAACAGTTTTCCAACTCTACCGTATAAACAGGTTTTGGCGCAACCGGTTGAAAAAGAGCGTCCGCTCAAGCCCCCATCTTGGACCAGCCCCAGTCAAACAACTTTTTCAGCGTATGCGCTAGGTGAGCAACTTCATTGAAATCAACGGCCGCCATTTTTCTATCCGGTATCCAGTTAATATTATAGGTCCGTGCACCTGGCGCATGTGCCGAAAAAGTTTTTTGACTTCCTGGTTTACTTCCACGGTATTTTCATAGTCATGGTTATAGAATATAAGAGGTTAATTTGTTTTGTTTGTTTGTTTTTTAAGTTTAACTAAGGATAAAACGAGTCATTTTTATTAAGGTTAATAAAAAATAAAAAATAAGGGATTCTCCACAATACAAGCTGTCATTTTTTATCAACCAAATGCCGGTAGTCAAATCTGTTTTGTCTATCAATGATCCCGTATGTGATATAGCCTACGACTTCTTGTCAGATTAAGTTTAAAGTTCTTATCGTTTTATAGGCTATATCGGCACATTCAAACAGGCAAGTCTTTCGTTAGCGTTATGCAGCTTCTCTGTTTCTTTTACAGCTAAGTGATATCGTTTGGAGGAAGGAGCTCCTGGACATTAAGTGTAATTCCTAGCCTGATATCTTTTTATAGTCGATCCTAAAACACTGTTTTCTCCTGTAGTGAGATGTCAGAACCTATACTGAGCCACATGCTACTGAATAAATTCCGTTGTGTGGTGTTTTTAACATAATTAGGTGTTCCTATGCAAGGCTTTATAATGAAAAAAGTTCAAACTTTTCAAAGTAATAATGTGATTTTACTGAACATTAACTATTTACAATATAACGAACATAACATAACAAAAACAACAGACTTGCGACAGAGTGGCTGAACAGTGGGAAGTTCCCGAGACACAGCGGGACCGCGCTTGGGAGTGTAGGCGCACAGCTGTGACGTCACCATAAGAATAAGACTTTGCAGGGGCTTTTCTGGCCTTGTACGGTGTACGGTTTAAAAGTCTATGACTTAGAAATATGGAATAAAAAGATTTGCAATTAATAGTGGTTACAGCTGTAGGTGTCCTGAGAACCTTTTTACAGGCTTCTCTTTTACTATTACGGTCTATGGGAAAAATGCTTTCTGGGCCCCATGGGGATTTTATGTTGCAATACCACGAGTGGTAAAAAACCGGCATGTCTGCTGAAAGGCAGACCCGGGGCTTGGTAGTAACCTGCAGACCTCTCTCGTTAGGTTCCCCAGACCGGATCTCTCTCCTCAGGACCCTCTTTCCACAGCCCCTATCATCCAGGTTAGTAATGTGCAGTTAAATTAATTTTACAGACTTGACCAATGACTAATAAATAAAACCTGTAATAAAAATATTTAAATAAATATTAATTTAGCAGATGCTTTTATCCAAAGCGACTAACAGCAAGTACAGGGACAATCCCCCTGTAGGGCTGCAGCTATCGATTAATCGATTAATCGGATAAGTACTTTTTTCAAGAAACGGCCAATAAAGCTATAAACTCAAATCACTTATCACATTTTTCTTTGACATTTGGGGAAAGTATTTAACTCTCAGTGTACTATACTGATATGCTTTATTATTTATATTTTTGTTATATATTATTTGACAACTGGTCAGTATTTTAGTACCCTCATTTATTGATGGTTGTGCAATTGTTAATAAATGTGATAAGTGATTTGAGTAATGTTTATAGCTTTATTGGTCGTTTCTTGAAAATAAAGTACTTATCCGATTAATCGATAGCTGCAGCCCTACCCCTGAGGCAAGGAAAGCTCAGATAACAGAAACAATAATTATGTGAGAGCCCGGGCAGTTTTATTTGGCTACATGTAAGCTACACTTGAAAAAAGAAAAAACTCACTGATCTTAAAAAGATTAGAATAGTGCACACAGGGATAAAGGGGTGGGGGCAAAATAGGTAAGTGAATGCACACAGGGGTAAAGGCTTGGATAAATGTATGTATAGGCTATAAAATTTTACAAGTATTGCTCTTGAAGAATATACAGTGTTGTGTTACAGGATATACAGGATATACTGGGTTTTACCATGTAATTTACTATGATTCTTAGTAGTCATCCGGTGGCTGGTTTTCTGTTTTCAACAGTCAATTGTTTAAAGATATGTAGTCAGTAAATATTTCATATTTTGATGTAAATTTTTTAATATTTGATTGATTTCCCCCTCCCTACCACAATATAGGTCTTCTGTTGATGTTGCTTTGGAAGACGAGCTGAAATCTCTCCAGTGTCATTTCACATGGGGCATAGACAAATCTGACATAAAAAATACAAAAACCATCTCTGAAGAACTATTAAATCATTTAGACCTCTGCCACACCACGTACCGTGGCACATACCTTAACATTCTGGCATACTTGAGCCACTTGGAAGGAGACCGCAGTACCACGTTACGATCTCTTCGCCAGGCAAAAACTGCACTGAAGGGAGAGAAGGAGGACCTCACTTTGCTAGTGACATATGGGAACTACGCCTGGATTGCCTACCTTGCTGGCAAGATGGATAAAGTGGAGCGCTATCTACGGAAGCTACGAGCTATCCTCAAAGCTCATCCCAAGAGGCCCTGCAGACTTACATTTACATTTACATTTATTCATTTAGCAGACGCTTTTATCCAAAGCGACTTACAAGAGAGAGCTTTTACAAAGAGCATCAGTCATTGAGCAAAGCAACGTGATAGACCCCGAACACAGTCGGATTTTTAGATCGTGAATCATACATCATGAGAACCAATAAGTGCCAAAGGAAGAACTATAAATGCATAACACAGCGATTATGAATATAGAGCAAGAGATACAACACATAATACATTAGATCAGGTGAAATGACATGCTATTGTTAAGTGCCATTAAATTCTCTAAATAGGTGAGTTTTAAGCCTTCTTTTGAAGGTTGGAAGGCAGTCCGTGCTTCTGATGGAGGTCGGGAGTTGATTCCACCATTGGGGAGCCAGGCAGTGGAAGAGTTTGTGTTGCGCTCTGGCGCTCTTGAGGGGGGGTACCACTAGACGGTTGTCAGCAGATGACCGTAGGTGGCGGGTGGGGGTATAGGGCTGGAGGAGAGAGTTGATATAGGTTGGGGCAGTCCCGTTTACCGCCCGGAAGGTCAGTACCAGGGTTTTGAATCTGATGCGGGCCATGACGGGAAGCCAGTGGAGGGCGATGAGGAGCGGGGTGACGTGACAGCGTCTGGGTAGGTTGAAAACCAGACGAGCGGCTGCATTCTGTATCCTCTGAAGGGGACGGGTTGCATTTGCAGGAAGGCCGGCTAGTAGCGAGTTGCAGTAATCCAGCTTTGAGAGGACTAGGGCTTGGACTAGCAGTTGGGTGGAATGTTGAGAGAGGTATTTTCTGATTTTCCTGATGTTGTAGAGGGTGAATCTACATGACCGAGAGACTGCAGCAATGTGAGCTGTGAGGGAGAGCTCGTCATCCAAGATGACCCCCAGGTTCCTGGCGGAGGGTGAAGGGGTCACTGTTGCAGATCCCATAGTGATGGAGAGATCGTGGGTGATTGAGGGTTTGGCAGGGATGATGAGGAGTTCCGTTTTGGCGAGGTTCAGCTGGAGGTGATGTCGGGTCATCCAGGCTGAGATGTCAGAGAGGCAGGCCTCGATTCTGGTCGATATCCCTTGATCAGTTGGGGGAAAGGATAGATATAGCTGCGTGTCGTCAGCGTAGCAGTGATAGGAGAATCCATGGGAGGCGATGATTGGCCCGAGTGAGGTGGTGTAAAGAGAGAATAGGAGCGGGCCAAGGACGGAACCCTGTGGGACCCCAGTGGAGAGCAGGCGGGTACCAGATGTTTTCCCTCCCCAGGAGACTTGATAGGACCTTCCTGTCAGGTATGATGAGATCCATTTAAGCGCAGTGCCAGTGATGCCCATCTCTTCGAGTGTGGCGAGCAGGATCTTGTGGTTGACTGTGTCGAATGCTGCGGAGAGGTCTAGCAGAATGACAACAGAAGACCTTGAGGCTGCTCTGGCAGACTGGAGGGCCGTGGTAACCGACAGGAGGGCAGTCTCAGTGGAGTGGCCGGTCTTGAAGCCCGACTGGTTGGGGTCCAGAAGGTTGTTCTGGGAAAGAAAGCTTGACAGTTGGTTAGCTACGGCACGCTCAATTGTTTTAGAAAAGAAGGGAAGCAGTGAGACTGGTCTGTAGTTCTGGAGGACGGCTGGGTTAAGAGAGGGTTTTTTGAGTAGGGGTTTGACTATGGCCTGTTTGTATGCTGAGGGAAAAGTGCCAGAGGTGAGTGAGGAGTTGAGGACATGAAGAAGGAAAGGAGAAATAGAAGGAGAAATAGTTTGGAAAAGAGGGGAGGGGATTGGGTCAAGGGGGCAAGAGGTGGGGCGGTGGGAGAGAATGAGGTCAGACATGCTTGTTTCAGATAAGGGGGAGAAGGAGGAGAGGCAAGTAGAGGGTTCAGGCAGGGTGTGGGAGCGGTTAGAAAAAGAGGGTTCCGGGAATTGACTGCTGATGTCTGCAATTTTATCCCCAAAGAAGCGAGAGAAGTCGACTGCTGTCAAGGTAGTAGGAGGAGGGGGGGAGGAGGGTTGAGGAGTGAGGAAAAGGTAGAGAACAGTTTGTGTGGGTTAGGAGCGTTGTTCACCTGTTTCAGGAAGTAGTCGGTTTTAGCCTCCGTTACTTTCTGGGAAAAGTTCTTAAGGAGGGAGTGGTACTTGTCGAGGTCTTGAGTATCCTTGGACTTGTGCCACAACCTCTCTGCAGCTCGGAGGGAGGAGCGGTCTTTCCGAACGGCCTCTGATAGCCACGGGCAGGGGGGAGAAGGCCGGGCAGGTCTAGTTGCCGTGGGGCAGAGGGTGTCAAGGGATGTAGTTAGAGTTGATAGCAGAGCATCAGTGGCTACGTCCGTTGGATGGGCGGTGAACTCATCGATGGGACCCAGGGATGGTGTTACCACATCTGTGGTAAAGGGACTTCCCACCATCTGTGGAGAAAAGGGTTGGACTTTTCTTAGGTTGGGGTTCTCCATTTTCCAAGCCAGGGACTGTTTTGAGAAGGCCCTTAAGAAGGAACCACAGAACATGTCTTTCAATGTAGGCTATGCTGTGGTGCTGTACAAAGTAGGTATGCTAAAAGGCAAGGTACAGGGAGAAGAGGAGACCGGCCAGGTAACCAGCCAGCTAAGGAAGGCCCTGGTTCTGGAGCCAGAAAATGTGGAGGTTATGGCACTCTTAGCCCTAAAACTGCAAAGCCAGGACAAGAACAGACAGGAAGCAATGGCACTTATCCAGCAGGTTCTGAGCCTGTCCCCAGATTCTCTTCTGGTTACCAAACATTTGACAAAGTTCTTCAAAATGGAGGGATCCATTAAGGAGTCTCTGGATGTTCTAAGTAAGGCTCTGGAAGTTTCTCCCACGTCCTTCTTTCTGCACTACCTCACAGGCTTGTGCCACCAGCGGCTGCTGTTCCAGATGCTGGAGAAGAGAAGGCAGCATGTGAGGACTGATCAGATCGGGTTGGAAAGCGGGATTAACGCTGAAACTGCAGAGATCATGCGTCACTTCTCAAGAGCTGTGGAGCTACAGCCTTCTAACATCTCAGCTTGTGTGAAGCTGGCAGAGGCTTACAGTCAAAACCAGCAGATGGAAGAGGCTGCTAAGATCTTCATCTCCCTCGAGAAGGACGAAAGCCTTGAGGAATTTGAGCGGCAGTATGTGCTATGCTCCTATGGGTGTTTCTTTATGTACGAAACAAAGAATCTGAGCGCAGCTGTCACACAGTTCAAAGCAGCCTATCAAATTCCAGGTAAAACAGGGGAAAAACATCGGGCAGAACAAAAGTTGAGGCTGATAGCTAAATGGTGGAGCGCACAGAATTCAGCAGAAGCCAATGAGATACTGACCTTCCTGCGCGACCAGGACAAATGGGAGCAGGAGAGACAAACAGAGATGGAGAACGTTGACAAATCAAGAGTGGAGTGGAGGACTGTCAAGGAGAGCAGGCGGCTAAAGAGGGAGATACAGAAAACGAAGAAGAAAGAGAGGAAAAAGGAGAAGGAGGTGATGAAGAAAAAGAATGAGAAAGAAAGTAAGAAAGGGGGAAAGCAAATACTACAAGAGATTATGAGGGATGACCTAGCTGCTGACAGCTCACCATCTGATACTGGTGAGAACATTTAGACAGATTATGAATTATTTGTTAAGGATTCAACATTATGCAATTTCCAAGAAATCCAGATCCAAACTTCATCATTTGCTAATATGATTACCAGTCCCCTTTGGACACAGTTAGTGCAGTTACTGCAGACAGTGCATCAGTACCTACTGGGCCCAGCCTAGCCTAGATGGTGTAGCAGGGTCCACTCCACACACGACCATCCCCCATGTCAGTGAGAGACTGATGAAATCAGGGTAACGGATTTACAACCCCCTGTTTTGAGCAGGCTTCAAAGGCCAGGCCCTGGCGTATTGGTTTTCCCCATTCTGAACTAAGGATTAATCCCAAAACAGATACCTAATGGATTTACAAACATCTCACAATGACAATCCTGCTCGTGGACACTAAAAAGGACTATTGAAATTTGTGTGACACTTTTTTATATATATATCCATAATTACTTTAAAAAAGTTAACCTTTCATAGATTATATATTCAGGGCCCACAATGTAAACGATTTCAAGTACTCATTTGTTTATTTTTTACATAATTTGGGTTTCCAGCTCATAAAACCCATGAAAACAGGAATTCAAAAAATTAGAGTACTATTCTTTATGGAAAGGGTCTGTATATAATTTCTCTTAAAATGCTGTGTTTAATGTAATGTGATGTTTTCATGTAACTTTCTTTCCTCTTATGATAAGTCACTTTTCACACCTACATACTAGTCTCAGGTCTAGCCCCATCCCAAAAACTTGAACCAATGGTGCCAAAACTGCCTTTCTTACAGTATAAGAGCCCACAACAACTAATCAAACATACTCTCTCAGACAAATTAACCTGATGAAACTCGGGACCTCAGATTTATCTGTCCCCAGAGGGTTTCAGCTGATGTGAAGATGCTTTCAAACATTTGGTAAAGACGCTTTCAAACACACTAAAGACCCTGCAGGACATCTACGGCTCAATAATCAATCCCATGGCTGTGTTCACAGTAGAATCTGACCCCACAGCCAAACCAGTGACTGAATTGAAGCGATCCAGTTGCTGCTCCAGAGCTGTGGGGGAAGACATGCAATGTTAGAAACAACTCATCAGTGTCTTTCCATGTTACCTGTATCATTTGTACTACTGCATCATTTGTATTATTTGTATCATTTGCATTATTTGTTTATATGTATCATATCTGTAGTGTATTTTACATTGTATTCATTTTTATTTTATTAGTATGCCACATATACACTATGTTCTATGTTTGCTCATTCCTGCCAAAGTGAATTCTATGTTTGTTAACCCTTGCATAGCGAATAAACCCCCATTCTGATTCTAAAGTGCTGGAGAAGATGGGAAGACTGATGGCTGAAGGCATCTTCAGTTCCTTCACCACAGAGACGTGTGTGGAAAAACTAACTGAGAATCTCAGTAAACTGCAGACAGAGCTGGATGAGGTACAGATGTTAAAAGAAAAGAACCAGTTTGCGTGTAACTTTATGACAGATCATTACTCTCAATCTGTACTAATATAGTGGTTAGAGTTTGGAAAAAAAGATATACACTACCGTTCAAAAGTTTAGGGTCACATTGAAATGTCCTTATTTTTTAAGGAAAAGCACTGTACTTTTCAATGAAGATAACTTTAAACTAGTCTTAACTTTAAAGAAATACACTCTATACATTGCTAATGTGGTAAATGACTATTCTAGCTGCAAATGTCTGGTTTTTGGTGCAATATCTACATAGGTGTATAGAGGCCCATTTCCTGCAACTATCACTCCAGTGTTCTAATGGTACAATGTGTTTGCTCATTGGCTCAGAAGGCTAATTGATGATTAGAAAACCCTTGTGCAATCATGTTCACACATCTGAAAACAGTTTTGCTCCTTACAGAAGCTACAAAACTGACCTTCCTTTGAGCAGATTGAGTTTCTGGAGCATCACATTTGTGGGGTCAATTAAACGCTCAAAATGGCCAGAAAAAGAGAACTTTCATCTGAAACTCGACAGTCTATTCTTGTTCTTAGAAATGAAGGCTATTCCATGCGAGAAATTGCTAAGAAATTGAAGATTTCCTACAACGGTGTGTACTACTCCCTTCAGAGGACAGCACAAACAGGCTCTAACCAGAGTAGAAAAAGAAGTGGGAGGCCGTGTTGCACAACTAAACAAGAAGATAAGTACATTAGAGTCTCTAGTTTGAGAAACAGACGCCTCACATGTCCCCAACTGGCATCTTCATTAAATAGTACCTGCAAAACACCAGTGTCAACATCTACAGTGAAGAGGCGGCTGCGGGATTCTGGGCTTCAGGGCAGAGTGGCAAAGAAAAAGCCATATCTGAGACTGGCCAATAAAAGAAAAAGATTAAGATGGGCAAAAGAACACAGACATTGGACAGAGGAAGACTGGAAAAAAGTGTTGTGGACGGATGAATCCAAGTTTGAGGTGTTTGGATCACAAAGAAGAACGTTTGTGAGACGCAGAACAAATGAAAAGATGCTGGAAGAATGCCTGACGCCATCTGTTAAGCATGGCGGAGGTAATGTGATGGTCTGGGGTTGCTTTGGTGCTGGTAAGGTGGGAGATTTGTACAGGGTAAAAGGGATTCTGAATAAGGAAGGCTATCACTCCATTTTGCAACGCCATGCCATACCCAGTGGACAGCGCATGATTGAAGCCAATTTCATCCTACAACAGGACAATGACCCTAAACACACCTCCAAATTGTGCAAGAACTATTTAGAGCAGAAGCAGGCAGCTGGTATTCTATCGGTAATGGAGTGGCCAGCGCAGTCACCAGATCTGAACCCCATTGAGCTGTTGTGGGAGCAGCTTGACCGTATGGTACGCAAGAAGTGCCCATCCAACCAATCCAACTTGTGGGAGCTGCTTCTGGAAGCGTGGGGTGCAATTTCTCCAGATTACCTCAACAAATTAACAGCTAGAATGCCAAAGGTCTGCAATGCTATAATCGCTGCAAATGGAGGATTCTTTGACGAAAGCAAAGTTTGATGTCAAAAAAATCTTATTTCAAATACAAATCATTATTTCTAACCTTGTCAATGTCTTGACTCTATTTTCTATTCATTTCACAACATATGGTAGTGAATAAGTGTGACTTTTCATGGAAAACACAAAATTGTTTGGGTGACCCCAAACTTTTGAACGGTAGTGTAACTGTATAGAAGAGTTTGGGGAAAAAAGATATAACCGTATAAAAGTATATCCCTTTAAAACAAAATGTTTATATAAACAGAATAAATAAAATATAAGTAATTTTGTGTAAAAGGGGTGATTAATTCACTGATATATGCCACAATGGTCTTACTCTTTGAGCAGACGGTCCCTTGTTAATGACTGATCTGGAAAGGTAATATACAGTTCTATTCTCATGCAGGTGATGAGGAACATCAGAGCATAGGTATCGTGCTGATAGGGAAGACTGGCGATGGCAAGAGTGCTACTGGCAGCACTATCTTAGGCAGAGAAGTGTTTCTATCCAAACCAAGTGGAAAATCTCTGACAAAGAATTGCCAGAAAGCAGAGGGAGTCGTGGATGGTCGGTCTGTTGCAGTAGTCGACACTCCAGGATTGTTTGACACAACACTCAGTAATGATGATGCAGGAGAACAGGAGATTTTTGTTATTTTTGTTAATCAGTCTTTTAGCTCCAGGGCCTCGTGTGTTCTCACTCATCTTTACCATTGGCTGATTCACACAGGAAGAGCAAGAAACAGTACAACTGATCAAGAAAGGATTTGGGGAAAAGTTGGGGACATTTTATAATTGTGTTTGCTATAGGAGGCGATCTAAAGAAACAGACAATTGAAAACGATGTTTCCGAAGACTGTGATGACAGGGTCCAAAAATCAAAGTTCAATGAATCAAAGACTGTGGAGAGAGAAATCATGTCTTTAACAATAGTGATGCACAATGAAGTAAAACCATTGTTCTCTTGCTTCTGATGAACTCTTCTCTCTGCATCTGAATATTAGCAGGAAACCGTGTTTAGTGTCTGTACATATATAGAGACACATTATTAAGCTGTGAAGGAGTATGAATGTAAGGGGGAATGAAAGAGGCATCAATACGTCGCTCTGAATAAGAAGGTCTGGCAAATGACTAAATGCAACTATAGTAATTCATCATAACATTTGCAAATAGTGGAAAGTTGTAATATTTGAGCATTGTGTAAGATATCCCAGAATTACTGAAATCTGAAGACAAAACCAGGTTAGAAAGATACGAAAGATACATCCACCATGTGCTGCCAAACTCAGTTGTCCAATACCTGAAACACAGGAAGTGAGGAGGACCATCATAACCAAGAAGATCAGTCAAAACACCAGGTAGAAGTTAATTCACATCAACATTACATTTAGCAGACGCTCTTATCCAGAGCAACTTACCGCAAGTACAGGGACATTCCCCTTGAGGCGAGTAGGGTGAAGTGCCTTGCCCAAGACACAACCTCATATTGACACATGGGTTCGAACCAGGGACTTTCTGATTACTAGTTTGACACCCTAACCGACTGCACCACATCACACCACCATCATATGCACTAAGTGAATCTCATTGTATGATGTACAGTCAGGTGACTGAGCGGTTAAGGCGTCGGACTAGTGATCAGGAGGTGGGGAGTTTGATTTCCGGCTAAGGCAACTTGACGTTACATCAATGGGCAAACCACTTGCCTCAGGGGGATGTCCCTGTACTTGCTGTAAGTCATAGTAAGTGTGCTAAAATGACTAGATGTAAATGTAGACAATACACCTGATGTAGCTGCCATAAGAGAGGCCACTCATGTTTAGATTTATTTACTAGAGAAGGATTAATACATATTTAGAAATTCTTGCATGAGTCTTGAATGAATGATAAATGTATATTCTGTTGGTGTATGTTGGTTAATTTCTTGTTATTTACATGTACAAAGGGGGGAACCTATTCTTCAGTTCCGCTTTGGAATTGTTTTTGTTGCTGTCAGGAGGGGGTTGTAGGTGCACTACATAAAAGAGACACACAAGGCACTGTGCTGGTGGCACACAAGGTATTTGGAGAGCAATTAAGCAGAGACATACCTGGGGCCCGTTCTTCGTACGTCGCTTAATACATCCGAGATCAAATGACACATCCAAGATGATTTCATCGTGTGAATCATGATCCGGCTAACTGGGTTCTTCGAACAAACCTGTTGTGTATGATTAGTATCACTGGATACGATCATGTGTTAAAAGGGGATATGTATCGATAGTAGAAACATTGATCAGCAACGCTGCTATTGGCGGTTCAGCATGGCCAAAGAACGTGCCCACCTTTTCTCCCAATCAGAACAAGAGCTTTTAATGGAAGGTTATGCCGAATTTGAGTCGTTATTTTAAACGACAGGGAACACCTCAAAGTCTGCAAATGCCAGGAGAGTGGGCTGGCAAAAAGTAGCAGACAAATTAAAGTAAAAGTGAAATACAAGAATATTCTACAAAATGGTAGCCTTTAATTCATACTGTCTTTATTTTAAAAAGCCACTTATTTTTCCTCCCTTTTAAAAACCACTGTTAAATGATGTGTTTCTCTATTTATAACAGCCACAAAGAAAAAGGCTGTGATCTCTCAACTATCTCTCAACAATTACACTTTATCCCGCAATACCCGATTAATTTGAAAAGCTCTGCGAATTATTCTCCCACCTTCCGCAAGAGGTTGCTCGCGTATGGCTGCGACATACTTCCCTATCTCCTCCGTTTATAAAGCCTCAATCTAATCTTGTTTACATGAAGTAAACCTGCTCCCGAGCAGGTTTGCGCTTACGGACATGTTGCTATGACGACAAGTCTAGGATGAGCTTCGAAGAACCAAACGATCCAAGATAATGCCAAATCGTCAACAATCTAATCCAGCTAACTGAGTTAGCGACGTACGAAGAACGAGCCCCAGAAGTTGAAAAAGAAGTAAAATAAGTTTGTTTTGAAAAAGTCATCCAAGTTTATTCTTCTTGAGTAAAAGAGGCCAATGAGGTATGTCTGTCGTGTTGCTTTTCTGAATTTGAACATGTGTTGAATATGCACTATAACATTTGTTTGTGTGTACATTTCATTTATTCTGTGGAAACACTGTTTAGAAAGCTAATTTAAGTTTATGATCTTACTTTCCTAGTTCTGACGGCATTGTTGGAGAATTTAAACCCTCAATAAATGTCTGTTGAAACTGAAGAACAATTTTGCCTTTGATTAAACTCGAGTGGAGTAACAGTCAGAACTCAGCCTGCTTCGTGCTGGAGGAGAGGAGAGTGGTGCCATAGTGGTGACTTCGCTCTCAAGCAACAAAAGAAAGACAGACTCCATGCACAAACCATCGGCAACCAAAGTCCAAGAGTACAGCGTGGTTAAGCTAAGAAGCAATGCATTTAAAACAAGTTAAATGTGGAGAAGTGAATTAACTTTTTGCTAACTCTGAAGGGACAGAAAGTGCTTGAAGCGGTAAAGTGCAGTGGGCAAAAATATAAGTTTAATTTATTGCTTGTTTAAAAAGGGTAACTGTTACTAAGCTTTCATTTGTTTGTTTGAAGGTCACTTGTTTATTTTATATAACAAGAAAGTGTATTCCTAATTTTGGTTTAAGGTGTTTATAATGCATAGAGAAGCCATTTAAATTCAGAAGCATATTTAAGAGTGTGATATCTGTGAGTTAAGTTAGTCAAGTAACAAAGTCTTTAGCACACTAGAATAGTAACATGGCTGATCAAGAAGACTTTGATACTAAAGCTGTGGAGTTGCAGCGAGAAGTAAGTCCTGATGATGAAGCTCTAGACACACAAGAGCCAAGCACATGTCAAGCTACTAAGGAAGAGAGCTTGAGGAGAGGCCAAAGAGTTAAGAAATTCACTGAAAAGGGCCAAGCACTGCATGAGGAGAGAGTGAAAAGGCTCCAGACTCGCTTTAAGGCAAACTATAACAGATGGAAAGCTGCTGCTAAACAAGTTAAAGGTGCACTCGAACAACCTGTCAGTGCAAGATTACTTGATCACATTGTTCAAATCCAACATGCTTCAGCGGAAGTAAAACAAGCCTATGATGAGCTACGCAGTCGTGCAACTCCTGACGGAGACACTCGTCGCAGAGTTGACACATGTGATGTTGTTTCTGCAAAGCTCATACAGCAAGCACAAGAATGTCTTGCAGAAGAAGAAAATGCAACAGATCCAACAAAGAGATCAACTCACTGGAGTGAAGCTGGTTCCGTGGTCATCTCAGCAGCATCGCAAAAATCTAAAGGATCAAGAAGCACAGGTTCAAGCAGGCTGTCTGTTAAGAAACTAGAAGCAGCAGCCGAACTAGCCGCAACTGAAGCCACTCTGAAAGTTGTGAAAGAATTGAGCTTGAAACCCTTGAATTGCAAAACCAACAAAGATTAGCAAAACAAGAAGCAGAAAACGCTGCAAAACTACAAGCATTAGAACAAAAGCGAAGAGAGCTAGAACGTCTAGAAACTGTAAAGAAAATGAATGCGGCCAAAGCACAACTGGAAGTGTATGAACAAGAAAGCAACTCGGATGAAGAAATCTCCGCTCTTTTACATGACAATGCTAAACAAAGAGAAGCTGCTTCTAAGTCAGTAAGTCTTTCAGCGTTGCAGCTCACATCATTACAACAAACTACAGGGTGGCAACTTACAACTAATGCCACACAAGAAGATGGCACTACAGCACTGGCTAGAGCGTTAGCAGAGTCCATAAATGTAAGTCATCTACCAGTACCAGAGCCTGCTGTTTTTATTGGTGACCCTATCAAATACAAGGATTGGAAAATGTCCTTCCAGACACTAATAGATAGGAAGAGCATTCCAGTGAATGAGAAGATTTACTATCTTCGCCTGCTGGGTAAAGATGCAGCATACAATGCAGCATGGGACACTCTGGAGGAAAGATATGGCAGTTCATTTGTAATTGCCAAAGCCTTCAGAGACAAGCTAACATCATGGCCAAGGATTGGAATAAAGGATAGTGCTGAGTTACAGGAATTCTCAGACTTTCTCAGAGGCTGTGAAGCTGCTATGTTACAAGTCAAGAGTCTTGAAGTTCTAAATGACAGTAGTGAAAATCAGAAAATCCTAAACAAGCTTCCTGATTGGCTGACAGCAAGGTGGAATAGAAAGGTAATTGATGTAGAAGAGAAGCACGGTTTCCAACATTCAGTAACTTTGTTGCCTTCATCACAAGAGAAGCCAAGATAGCGTGTCATCCAGTTACATCACTCCATGTACTCAAAGGAAGTGGCTCAGAGAAGGTTAAGTCCATAAAGACTCGGAGTGTTGGAGCTAAGGTGCTCGCAAGCAGTGCAGAAGAGAAACCAAATACACAAGGATGTGTTTTCTGTGAAAGATTGAACCATAGTGTTCACACATGTCGAAAGTTAATGGACAAGCCGATAACAGAACGAGTCAAGTTCATACAATTTAAAGGACTTTGTTTTGGATGCCTTAACACTGGACACCATTCAAAGAAATGTGAGAACAGAAGTTTTTGTGACACATGCAAGAGAAGACACCCAACCTGTCTACATGAAGAACGGGGCAAGCAAATCAAACAAAGTAAAGAAATACCCAGCGAGGCAATATCACTCTGTGTAGTCCAACACCATAGCAGTAACCTCACATCCACAATTGTTCCAGTGTGGTTATCCACAACAAGTGACCCAGAGCATGAAATCCTGCTGTACACCCTTCTAGACAGTCAAAGCGACACCACGTTCATTTTACAAGAAAGGGCCGATGCTTTGGACACTGAAAAGACACATGTACAAATAAAGCTTTCTACACTGTCTACCCGAGATTCAGTCATTCCAAGTGAGAAGCTGTCTGGGCTACAAGTCGGTGGTGCCGACCCATGTGTTGACTATGGTGATGTTATTGGAAGCAGCCACAAGATCATTGTCAAGGAAGTGACACCCAGTCAGTCAGCAAACCAGCTACCAAATTAAGTTCATTATGTTTGTCGTACACAAGTCAAGGAAGTAGTCACACCACAAGATGTGATTAAAGTCCTTGAGTCTGACTTCAGTGAAAGAAAGGTGGAAGATTCTCACTTCTCCCAAGAGGATCTGCGCTTCATTTCCATAATGGAGGAAGGAGTGAAAATGAAAGAAGATGGACATTGTGAGCTGCCCTTGCCATTTAAAGAGGACAAGCCAAGTCTGGCAAATAACAAGCGCTGTGCAGAACACCGACTCAAAGGTCTCAAGAAAAGATTTGAAAGGGACAAACAATATCACAAAGACTATACAACATTCATGAACGAAACAATAGAGCGTGAAGATGCAGAAAGAGTCCCACCAGAAGAACTAGACAAGAGCCCTGCCTGGTATATTCCACATCATGGGGTGAACCACCCCCAAAAACCTGGAAAAATAAGAGTAGTATTTGATTGCTCAGCGAAGTATGAAGGCATGTCATTAAATGATCACCTGCTCACAGGGCCAGAGCTAACCAACAACCTAGTGGGTGTCCTGTGCCGGTTTCGCAATGGTCCAGTAGCAGTGATGTGTGACAGAACGCATGTTTCATCAGTTCAGAGTCAGAGCTGAAGATCAAGACTACTTCCGTTTCCTGTGGTGGGATAAAGGGATAAAGTCCATCAGTCTACTGAATGAGAGTTAACTTGTTTGGAGCCGCCTCTTCACCAGCCTGTGCAAACTTTGGTCTCAAGTACATCGCAGCAGAAGGTCAAGTTGCTTCGGAAGACAACCCTGCTGACCATGCATCTCGAGGACTCAAAGCTAAAGAGCTTGTTGTCTCCAACTGGTTTAGTGGTCCAAGTTTTCTCTGGCAAGATCAACTTCCCAGTGGAGAGGTTAAGGTGGGACAACTTCACTCAGAGAACCCAGAAGTACGCAACGTTGTTGTACACCACACCTTAACAACAGTGGATTATTTGGCTGAAAGGTTCCTGAAATTCTCCAGTTGGACAAGACTAGTTAAAGCTATTGCAAGACTTATCAGATTTGTTAAAGCGTTTAAAGGCTCAATAAAGAAAACTAACGAAGCAACAAGTCTCGAAGAAAGGCAAGAAGCTGAGCTCACAATCATTGCCATTGTACAAAGATATGCCTTTTCGAAGAAAATCAAAGAACTTCAGTCCCAAAAGGAGCTAACTACTAAGGACAATGCAAATAGATTATATCGACTAATCCCTTCCTGGACCACAAGGGGATCCTCAGGGTAGGAGGTAGATTGGAGCATGCAACTTTACATCCACACGTCAAGCATCCAGCTATCTTACCAAAGACCAGCCACATTACTAAGTTACAGATTGATCACTATCATCAGCAAGTGAAACATCAAGGGCGTGGCATGACCATAAACAAACTGAGATCTAATGGCATATGGATCCTCAGCTGTAGTCAAGCAGTATCATCCTTCATCTACAACTGTGTCAAATGCAGGAAATTCAGGCGTCAAACAGAAGAACAAAAAATGGCAAACCTGCCTAGTGAAAGAATGGAGACAACTCCTCCCTTTACATACTGTGGGATGGATTACATTTTACATTTATTCATTTAGCAGACGCTTTTATCCAAAGCGACTTACAAGAGAGAGCTTTTACAAAGAGTATCAGTCATTGAGCAAAGCAACGTGATAGACCCCGAACACAGTCGGATTTTTAGATCGTGAATCATACATCATGAGAACCAATAAGTGCCAAAGGAAGAACTATAAATGCATAACACAGCGATTATGAATATAGAGCAAGAGATACAACACATAATACATTAGATCAGGTGAAATGACATGCTATTGTTAAGTGCCATTAAATTCTCTATTGTTTCGGCCCGTTCTATATTAAAGAGGGAAGAAAAGAGCTAAACGGTATGGACTGCTGTTCACATGCTTGTGCTCTCGTGCAGTACATATAGAGTCACTTGATGACTTATCAACTGATGCATTCCTTAACTCACTTCGTGCCTTCATTGCTCTACGTGGAAATGTTCGTCAACTACGATCAGACCAAGGCACCAATTTTGTTGGAGCAAGACGTGAGTTCTTGGAAGCAGTTAAAGAAATGGACCAAGAATGCCTGAAACAACTAGGCTGTGAGTTTGTCATGAACCCTCCCTCTGCCAGTCATATGGGTGGAGCCTGGGAAAGGCAAATCCGAACAGTCAGAAGCGTGTTAACATCCATCCTACATCAGTCATCACGAACACTTGACGGTTCATCCTTAAGAACCTACCTGTATGAAGTGATGGCAATCGTAAACAGCCGACCTATGACGGCACACCTACTAAATGATCCTGCTGGACCTCAGCCACTTACAGCCAACCTTCTCTTGACAATGAAGTCATCAATAATACTGCCTCCACCAGGAGATTTTGTAAAAGAGGATCTTTACCTTCGTAGAAGATAGCGTAGCTAATGAATTTTGGCAAAGATGGAAAAAAGAATATTTGTTGAGCCTACAACAAAGACAAAAGTGGCACAAGATGAAAAGAAATGCAAAGGTCAATGACATAGTGATCATAAAAGACGATACAACACCCAGAAACGAGTGGAAGTTGGCTAAAATCACTGCCGTGTACCCCAGTCAAGATGGATGCATACGAAAAGTGCAGCTTCTAATCAGTGACTCAACATTAGATAGCCATGGGAAGAGACTGAGTAAACCAGTTAATTTAGTAAAACCAATCCACAAGACTGTAACATTGTTGGAAGCAGATTAACATAATTCATTAGGAAATCACAAGTGATTTGGTGGGAGTGTAGCTGCCATAAGAGAGGCCACTCATGTTTAGATTTATTTACTAGAGAAGGATTAATACATATTTAGAAATTCTTGCATGAGTCTTGAATGAATGACAAATGTATATTCTGTTGGTGTATGTTGGTTAATTTCTTGTTATTTACATGTACAAAGGGGGGAACCTGTTCTTTGGTTCCGCTTTGGAATTGTTTTTGTTGCTGTCAGGATGGGGTTGTAGGTGCACTACATACAGTCATATGAAAAAGTTTGGGAACCCCTCTTAATTTTTTGGATTTTTGTTCATAATTAACTGGGATTTCAAAGAAGCAAATTCCTTTTCATAAATGACAAACTTTAGGGAAACAGGAGTATTTCAGCAGTGTCGTTTTGTTTATTAGAATAACAGAAAATATGCAATAGGCATCATAACAAGATTTGACGGTGCATAAATTTGGGCACCCCAACAAAAAAAATGACATCAGTACTTAGTTGAGCCTCCTTTTGCAAAAAATAACAGCCTCTAAACGCCTCCTGTAGCCTGTGATGAGTGTCTGGATGGAGGTATTTTTTACCATTCTTCGATACAAAAGCGCTCCAGTTCAGTTAAGTTCGATGGCCGTCGAGCATGGACAGCCCACTTCAAATCATCCCATAGATTTTAGATGATGTTCAAGTCAGGGGACTGTGACGGCCATTTGAGAACATTGTACATTTCCCTCTGCATGAATGCTTTTGTAGAATTTGAACAGTGTTTAGGGTCATTGTCTTGTTGGAATATCCAACCCCTGCGTAACTTCAACTTTGTGACTGATGCTTGAACATTATCCTGAAGAATCTGTTGATACTGGGTTGAATTCATGCGACCTTCGACTTTAACAAGGGCCCCAGTCCCTGAAGTAGCCACACAGCCCCACAGCATGATGGAACCTCCCCCAAATTTGACAGTAGGTAGCAGGTGTTTTTCTTGGAATGCAGTGTTCTTCTTTCGCCATGCAAAGCGCTTTTTGTTATGACCAAACAACTCAATTTTTGTCTCATCAGTCCAAAGCACTTTCTTCCAATAGGAATCTGGCTTGTCTAAATGAGCTTTAGCATACTCCATGCGACTGTACCTGTGGCGTGGGCGCAGAAAGGGCTTCCTTCTCATCACCCGGCCATACAGATGTGCTTTGTGCAAATTGCGCTGAATTGTTAAACGATGTACAGATACACCATCTGCAGCCAGATGTTGTTGCAGGTCTTTGGAGGTGATCTGTGGGTTGTCTGCAACCATTCTCACACTCCGCCGCATATGTTTCCGCCGCTCCTGTACTTTTCTTGGTCTTCCAGACCTGGGTTTAACTGCAACTGTGCCTGTGTCCTTCCATTTCCTGACAACATTTCTTACAGTCGAAATTGACAGTTGAAACCTTTTGGAAAGCTTCTTGTAGCCTTCCCCTAAACCAGTGGGTCCCAAACTTTTTCTGCAGGGCCCCCCTTTCTGAAGATTAGAATATTTTCGAGCCCCCCCACTGACACCAGGGACGTTGCTAGGATTGAAAGAGAAGGGGGGCTTAGCCCCTGGCATTTTCTGTCGACGGGGGGGGGGGGGGGGGGGGGTTTTACTCGTTTTTCGAACTTGTGGGTTACATGTTTGACGCTCAAGTTATCGACATTTAACCGAGAGCATCCGGTAATTTTTCGAAATAAAATATTGTTATTAATTATCGTATTTCTTCGGCGGCCTGATAATAATAATCCCGATAATTATTTAGGGGGGCTAAAGAACATTTTAGGGGGGCTTCAGCCCCCCTAAAACAGGGCTAACGATGCCCATGACTGACACAAACATACAAATCCCTTGTTTCTAAACCTTGCCGCGCCCCCCCTGCAATACCTTCGGTCCCCCAGTTTGGGAACCACTGCCCTAAACCATGAAAACGAACAATCTTTGTTTTCAGATCTGTGGAGAGCTGTTTTGATGATCCCATTCTGTCTCACTTCAGCAGAGAGTCAAAGAGAAGTGCAACTTGTATTTGGGCACCTTAAATACCTTTTCCCATGATTGAACACACCTTTCTATGAGGTTCAAGACTTAACGAGATAATCCAACCAATTAGATTTTTCAAGTCATCAGTTTTACAAGCTGTTACATGAATTCAAATCAGCAAAATCATAAGGGTACCCATATTTTTGCACAGCCAGTTTTTCACAATTTATTTAATTTCATACAACTAAAAACTGCTTCGCTAAAAATCTTTGTTTGGAAAACACCCCAGTACTTAGATCTTCCTGGTTAATGAAAGACATACCATTTTTCTCTTTTTTTGCGTGAAAGCAGAGTCAATTATAATGCCGGCTGAGAGGGGTTCCCAAACTTTTTCATACGATTGTAAAAGAGACACACAAGGCACTGTGCTGGTGGCACACAAGGTATTTGGAGAGCAATTAAGCAGAGACATACCAGGGGGGTATTGCACAAAACTAGGATGAGGGATTAAGCCGGGCTATGTTGGTTATCCTGGCTGAATTTAGCCTCAAGTCGGTTGCACGAAAGCCGATAAAATTTAGCCTGGCCAAGTTACCATGGTGATTTATTCTCCGCAGCTAGCCTGCTCCGGACCAGGCTAACAGCCAGGCTAAAATTAATCCTAGTGATTCACCTGCATTTCCACAGTCAATCCTGTGAGGAATTCACGTGTTTTACAGCATGTCCATGATCTTTTTAAATATGTTGCATCATTTTAATTATAATGCATTTAACATTTACACATTTAGTATATTGTCATTTCTCATTTCATTTAAATCTACAACAGTCTTTTAATATTGATTTAAGTGGTATTATTATTACTCTGGCCAAGTGTTATATTGATATGCTGATGAAGACTGCTTGTCAAACTGCCGTCGAGGTTTCATAAATATGTGTTTTATTGCATTACAGTAAACCATCACTATATCACGGTTCAGTACTGTGAACCCTGTTAAGGTATCAGAACTTGCGCATACTTTACACGCGTGGCGAAATAATGAACGGAGCTAATTCAAAGTTAGTTTTTCTTTATTCATACTTGAGCATGCCCACTCGCTGGGAAATGCTTGAACTGAGGATAAAGGTGCGTGATTACATCACACGTATATACCCACCTGATGCCACTGATTGGCTGAACAATATAAACACACAATGGACAACGTAAGAGCGTCACAGGCTCATATTTAACACCCCCACTCGCTCTTATCTCATAGAAAGCAAAATAACTAATTGAATCAAAAATAAAACATTCCATTGCATTCAAATGCCAAACATGCTGCTTGAAAACCTTCTCAACTTTAGCTTAGTAGCTGGTTTAGTCAAAAGATCAGCAATCATTTGCTCACTAGGACAATACTCTAAACTTAACCGTCCACTATTTACATTTTCCCTTATAAAGTGGTACTTAATATCAATGTGTTTACATCGCTGTCTGTTCACTGGATTTATGGCCAATGCTATGGCACCTTGGTTATCTTCATACACCTTTGTCTGTGCATATTGGTAATTGTCAACACCACTAAGCAGTTGTGCTAGGTAAATGCATTCCTGTATGGCTGATGCTAAGGCCATGTATTCTGCCTCACAGGTCGATAAAGCCACTGTTGGTTGTTTTCTTGTTTTCGAGGAAATCAAAGAGCTACCCTCACTAAGACTGGCACAATAGCCTGACGTACTCTTCCTATCGGCTGAATCTGATGCCCAGTCAGCATCACTGTAAACTTTTAGGCCTAGTTTTTCTTTGTCATTTCTCCTGAAATACAACCCCTTTTGCATTGTACCTTTGAGGTATCTCAATACATGTTTCACTGTGTTCCACTGCTCAACAGTGGGTTCAGCAAAGTGCTGAGAGAGTTTACTGACCACAAAACTTATGTCCGGTCTAGTGCATGTGGACAAGTAAATTAAACTTCCTACTGCCTCCCTGAACATTCTTGGTAGCTGCAATTTTTCTGCATTCTCTGTATATTCAAGTTTTGGTTCACATGGTGTTTCTCTAGGTTTGCAATCCTGCATGCCAAATCTGTCAAGAACCTTTCTTACAAATTTCTCTTGCGACATTTTCACTACACCATCTGTCTGTTTAAAATTAATTCCCAGGAAATGTTTGAGTAATCCCATGTCTTTCATTTTAAACCTTTCAGTAAGCATGCACTTGACATTCTTCATCACATTCTCATTGTTTGCAGCAATGATAATATCATCAACCCAAATTATTAGGATTGCCTTTTCACCATTTCTTTCCCATGTATACACACATGTATCAGCAGAATTTTGCACAAAATCATTTTCAACCAAGCATGTATGTAACATTTCATTCCAATTCCTGCCTGACTGTTTTAGACCATAAATGGATCTCTGTAGTTTGCACACTAGTTTTTCACCTGTATCTGATTTCTTCTCAAAACCCTCAGGTTGCTCCATGTAAATTTCACAATCTATTGGAGCGTGCATATAAGCTGTCTTAACATCCATCTGGTGTAACAGTAGGTTATCCTGGACTGCTTTTTGCATCACAACCCTTACACTCGTCATGTCAGCCGTGGGTGAGAATGTTTCATCGTAGTCTATACCTTGTTTCTGACTGTAGCCTTTTGCTACAAACCTTGCCTTGTATTTGTCAGACCCATCCATTTCAGTTTTCAGTGCATAAACCCATCTACCCCCCACTGTCTTCTTGCCTGGTGGCAACTGGGTCAGGGTGAAGGCTTCATTCTCCTTGAGAGATTGCACCTCGTCTCTCATAGCAGCTTTCCACTGCTTTGCTTTGGTTGACGCAATGGCATCCTGGTAGGTACTAGGCACATCGCACACTGCCCTGTAACAAAAGTCCATACAAGTGTTTAGATTGTCCTCTTTGACACCCATATCATAGTCCTGTAGGTAAGCCGGTCTCCTTCTGTCTCTTGGTGGGTTCTTTCGGCTAGCAGTCACTGTGACTTCACCTGGCTGGGTACGTTCAGTCTTTTCAGGTGTTCGGCTAGCAGTCACTGTGACTTCACCTGGCTGGGTACGTTCAGTCTTTTCAGGTGTTCGGCTAGCACGAGCATCCCCACTCTGAACTTGTGCACTTTCCAGTTTCACATCAACACCCTCATCAGTGTTGTCAACCATGGTATGTATATCCCCATTCTCTGTGTGTGACTCAGCTGTCTGAGTGCCCTTTTCATTTATCATCTTGGTTATGAATTTCACCAACCTGTGCTTTTGGACCTTCTCTGTGTCTGAGTAATACACTAGGTATGCTGGGCTGTTTTTGTCATAACCTATGAAAACTCCTTCATTACATCGGGAATCCATCTTTCCTTTCTCTTGCTTATAAGCAAAACATGCAGATCCGAATTTCTGTAATTTAGACACATTAGGTACATTGCCTGTGAACAGTTCGTATGCTGTCTTCTTTGTGCGTCTATTGTAGCACCTATTCCTCACATATGCTGAAGTCTGAACAGCATAGTTCCACAAGTTATCAGGTAACCCGCTTTCAATCAGTAGGCATCTTCCCATCTCATAGAGTGTTCTCCAACCTCTTTCTGCAGTGCCATTTTGGTGGGGTGAGTAAGGTGCAGATGTCTCATGTCTAATCCTGTTTTTGGTCAACACTGTCTGAAAGTCACGACATGTAAACTCAGTGCCGTTGTCTGAACGGATACACTTGACTTGCCCGTAGGGGGCTACGTCTGCCAATAATTTTTCTGTGGCCTGGACTGCATCCCTCTTGAACTTTAGAAAGTACACAAACATAGTGCCCGAGTAATCATCTGTAAATGACTGCACATATCGGTGCCCTTCCATGCTTAAAGTACGCATGGGGCCTGCTAAATCAGTGTGTACTAGCTCTAGGGGCCTTTTTACTTTCCTATCTGGCTCCCTATTTCGTGTCTGTGTGAATTTTCCTTGTATGCACACCTCACATGCATGATTCAACCCAGATGAGCCTCCCTTAATCGCCATGCCCCTCACCACACCTTGCAGATTCTTCACATCCTTAAAATTACAATGACCTAATATCTGATGCCATGTCTGTACATCATGGCACACTTTACATTGGTCATCATCACTCTCAACAGTAGGTAAGTAATACAAGTTACAACTCTCATGTATGTCAAACCTGACACCGTCCTTGGTGAGTATGTGGCTGTCCCCTTTCTCGAAGATCACAGTTGAACCTCCGTTGGTTGCTCTTGACACCGAGAAGATGTCGTGTGGGTATGAAGGCATGTAGAGCGCATCCCGGAGCTGCGCTCGGCGTTGCTTTCCCGCGCTGTCTAGCAGGTGGATCACCGCCGTTCCTCTCTGTTGCGCCATCCCGTTGCACTTGCTTCCGTCCGCCAACTCCACGGAGTGTGTGCTGGCCTGGAACGAATGGTCGAAGCTCTCGAACTTGCTTATGTCGTTCACGATGTGCGAAGTCGATCCCGCATCCACCATAATCCCTTTAGTCTTGACGTTGTCCGGTGCTCTCTCTCGCTGGATGTACTTGGCCATGAAGAGGGAATCGTGGTCTCCATCTTGCTTCTCCGCAAACTTTCTGGCGCCATCTTGTCCATGCTTCTTCTTGCACAGAGACTCGGCATGAGTGTTGTTCTTACAGTAACTGCACCACACTTTTCTGTAGCATTTTCGCGCCCTGTGTCCCTTTGTTCCACACTTGTAGCACGTCATGTCTGCATCTTCATCTTTTCTGTAACTTTCATGTCTGCTTTGGCCTTTGCCCTGTCTTACGTGCGTCTTCATCACGTTGTCTTTCGTCGGTTCTGTCATTTTCATTTTCTCGGACTCTTCATAAACTCGCAGTCTTCTCTTTAAGTCTGCGAATGTGACATTGTCCTCGTTCTGTGTCACGTGCACAGCTAGCGGCTTGAATGAGTCTGGTAGCCCGCCTAGCGCCATTGCCACGATCAGTCCATCACTCAGGGTTTCCCCTGCCTCTCTTAATGCAGTAATGAGGCTCTCGGCCCTAATCAAATAGTCCGTCACTGTCTCCGTCTCTTTCATTTGTAGCTTCGTTAGAGACGTGTACATATTAATGATTCGCGGCTTACTTTTCCCCGCGTAATGCTCCCTCAGTATTTTGAGCGCTTTCCTGCCATCATCAGCAGCTTCATGTCTGATTAGCGAAAGGCTTTTGTCATCGATTAGCCTTACCAACTCAGCGTAGCAGTCGGCATTCATTTGGCGGTCCTCATCGTTTGACTCAGCTGGCTCTTGTAAGATAGTCCTTTTTAGCTTCAGGATATGCAGGCAACTTAAAAACCTTGTTTCCCACAGGTCGTATTTCTCCTCTGACCCATCGAACAGTAATTGCTGCGCGGGAGTTCCAGTTGCTCGGCTAACCATCTTTTCGCTTGCCAGTTCTTCTCAGTTCAAAACTTAATCGCGTGATACATCGCGCTTAACTTCTGACTTTATTTACTCACGCTCGCTCATCTTCGGCTCTGGGCCCATAACCTGTTAAGGTATCAGAACTTGCGCATACTTTACACGCGTGGCGAAATAATGAACGGAGCTAATTCAAAGTTAGTTTTTCTTTATTCATACTTGAGCATGCCCACTCGCTGGGAAATGCTTGAACTGAGGATAAAGGTGCGTGATTACATCACACGTATATACCCACCTGATGCCACTGATTGGCTGAACAATATAAACACACAATGGACAACGTAAGAGCGTCACAGGCTCATATTTAACAAACCCTCGCGATATAATGGTTCAGTACAGTGAATCCTCGCGATATCACGGTTCACTTCACGGATTTGCCACGCGCATTGTGTTCTGCATTCTGATTGGATAAACAGTCTCTCCGCGTCTTCTCTACCTGTGCATCAATAAAGTTGCGGTTTACTGTAATATTTACTGTGTCTGTACACCTACGTAACATTCGCAGAAAAAGTTAAATTTATGGACATGCTTAATTGTAGCCCAATTATGACAGCTCCAGAGGATTGTACACTTTTTGAATACTAACGCATTAATCCGGTCCGCTATTGTCTGCCAGGTTTATTCTCTTTCTTTTATTATGGCTTGAGTATTGTCCTTTTTAATTAATATCCTTCTCCTCCTCATAAAACTCCATCAGGAGCTGTTCTGCGGCCGTGAAATATGTTGCGCGACTCTTTTCCATGTTCTGATCGGTGATTCTGTGAGCGATCGCGAGGTCTATTTAAGAATGCCGTGAACACGCATTAATCCTGACTACCTACATCTGGCTTTTCATCCTGGCTTGGCAAACGTGCAACCAATTAAGCCAGGATACGACGGCCAGACTAGGGACCCGTTCTTCGTACGTCGCTAACTCAGTTAGCTGGATTTGATTGTTGACGATTTGGCATGATCTTGTTGAATATGCACTATATCATTTGTTTGTGTGTACATTTCATTTATTCTGTGGAAACACTGTTTAGAAAGCTAATTTAAGTTTATGATCTTACTTTCCTAGTTCTGACGGCATTGTTGGATAATTTAAACCCTCAATAAATGTCTGTTGAAACTGAAGAACAATTTTGCCTTTGATTAAACTCGAGTGGAGTAACACCTGACTTCAAATTAATCCTGATGTATGAAAATCCAATCCAAGATATTAAATAAAACAAAAAACTCTGATTAAGGACAACTACAACAGCATGAGACTGTCTTGTTAACACTCCCCATTCTCCCCCATTCACTCTGGATGAATGACATGGATAAAGTAAAGGGGGTGACCTTTGTCTAGTTAAAAAAAAAAAAAAAAAAATCCTTGCAAATATTAACTATTATAATATATATATTCTCGCTCAAAATCTAAATGGAGATTGAGATTAACGGCATTAATTCAACCAGAGAACGTCTAATAATGTTATTGTTAATGTTCTACAGAAGGTTTTTTCAAGCGGAAGTAGACGTCATATCCGTTTCCTCCGGCCACATTACCCAAGCATGGCTGACGGAGTTGTGGAGACGCTTCTCCTGAGGGTTGAAAAGGTTGACGGTGGGGTTGATAGTCAGGATGTTGCGACCAGTCTTGGAGTGGACCATCAAGTGATTGTCGGTGCTGTGAAAAGCTTGCAAGCCCTTGGTGATGTGAGTTTGTTATCCTCTGCCTAAATGTCCGTATCGGCACATTCATCTCTATTCATCTCTCAGTGGGACATGGCTCAGATGAAAGTGATGCAATAGGAGGTAGCTGAAGCGAAGTAGGAAATCTAGTCTAGCTGTCAACTACCTAACGGGTACTGACCCTAACTGGAACATTTGTCGTTTTTACACAATGACAGCATGCCAAGTAGGCTGTTGTTGAATAGCGGCGGGGACGGCTAAAACAATAGCCAGATGGCTGGCTGCACTGTAGCTCTTCACTACGAGATTGTTGGTGGTTAGTGGGTGGGTAGTTGGCTAAGGAAGCGTTACGGACATAGAAGTGATTCTCTACATAAACACTTGATTGTTTTTGTAGTTTGTCAATTATTAGGCTATCATCAGACCATTTATAATACCAATTTAAAGACGAATACATTTAGTAATAAATAAGTCGTTATTGTTGACGTAGCCACTTAGTCTGTTTGAAGTTGACATCATTGATCACACACAGTCGACTAAAGAGAGCACCTATGTTCAGCACGTTCCAAGTATGGACACATGATCCGGTATGAATGCCACCGAACCCCCTTGACAATACTGAGTCCATTCCTTCTACCTCTGTCACATTTCTCCCGTTTCCTCCCAGGTGATCTCTGCCGAGCAGCGCTCCTCCAAGCACTGGGAGCTGACGGGGGAGGGCAATGAGATAGCTGGGCAGGGCAGCCACGAGGCCCGGGTCTTTGGATGCATCCCTGAGGATGGCCTGCCTCAGAATCAGCTCATGGTGAGAGGACAGGGGGGCAACAGAGAGGCTGGTGGGGTAAAGATGCTGAGGTTATTGAGCAAGCTGTGCACTCACAACCCTTCCTTAAAGTCCGTATTTTTTTCTTGCTAAGCAATTCTGCTTGCGTTGTGTCACCAGAAACTGGCGTTTGGGAAGGTGGGCTTCAGCAAGGCTATGTCCAACAAATGGATCCGTCTGGATAAAGGTCACGAGGGCGGCCCCAGGGTCTTCAAAACCGTACGTTCATCACCTTCAACCACATTATGGTAGAGATTAAGATTAGTATTATCACTTGTAAATGTTGAACTTGTATTTAATTATGTATGTGTGTGTGTATGCATGTATGTGTGCATGTATGCGTCTGTGTGTGTGTGTGTGTGTGTGTATGCGTCTGTGTGTGTGCATGCGAGTATCTGTGTGTGAGCGTCTGTGTACTTGTGTGTCTGTGTGTGTGCACACTTGCGTGTTTGTGTCCGTGTGTGTGTGTGTGTAGGTGGACAGCATCGAGGACTCGGTGAGGGAGAAGCTCGTGCTGGTTCAGAAGGGCCTGGCCTCTCAGCTGGAGGAGAAGGAGAAGAACGAGTTGAAGAAACGCAAACTGCTCTCTGAAGTGTAAGAAGCTCTAGAAAGGCTGCTAAGGCAGTCTAATAATGAGGAGTCATGCGGTCAGTTAGGGTGTGGGGTAGTAATCAGAAGGTACCCGGCTCAAACCCCGGCTCTGTCAACATGACATTGTGTCCTTGGGGTCCTTAAAATATGTTAAAATATTACAATTTATTACATACACCATGAAAATACCCTGATAAAAAAGTTCATTAAATGTGAGTTAAGTGAACGGAGAACATTTGTGTTAACATTTGGCTGCAGATGTGTAGTAATTCTAAATAAGGCTTGCCCAGAACAAAGTCTCCGGTAGACCTTTTATACATGGATACAACTCCCCTCACTCGGTCTAGATGGAACAGCCTCAGCAGCTGGGCTTCATGTCACTCAAGTCTAGCTTGTAATATGGACAACTATCATGGGTCCTCTCCGTGAATCGCCACCTTAACGTGGTGGAGGGGTTTGAGTGCTTGGATGATCCTAGGAGCTATGTTGCCTTCGGCATTATGCCCCTGGTAGGGTCTCCCAAGGCAAACAGGTCCTAGGTGACTAGCCAGACCAAGAGCGGTTCAAAAAACCCCTATGATGACTAAACAAAGGAAATCCGTTACGTCGCCCGCATGGAATGTCACCACACTGGCCGGGAAGGAGCCCGAGCTTGTGCGGGAGGTCGAGCGTTACCGGCTAGATATAGTCGGCCTCACCTCAACGCACAGCTTGGGCTCAGGAACCATTATCCTTGAGAGAGGCTGGACTCTTCATTTCTCTGGTGTTCCCTGCAGGGAGAGGCGGCGGGCTGGTGTGGGTTTACTTATAACTCCACAGCTCAGTCGCCACGTGTTGGAGTTTACACCGGTGAACGAGAGGGTCGCGTCCCTGCGCCTAAAAGCCGGGGACAGGTCTCTCACTGTTGTGGCGGCCTACGGGCCGAACAGCAGTGCAGAGTACCCGGCCTTCTTGGAGTCTCTGGGAGGCGTACTGAACAGTGCGTCGTTCTACTGGGGGACTTCAACGCCCACGTGGGAAATGACAGTGACACCTGGAGAAGGGTGATTGGGAAGAACGGCCCCCCTGATCGGAACCCGAGTGGTGTTCTGTTATTGGACTTCTGTGCTAGTCACGGTTTGTCCATAACTAACACCATGTTCAAGCACAAGAGTGTCAATCAGGGAACGTGGCACCAGGACACTCTAGGCCGGAGGTCGATGATCGACATTGTTGTTGTGTCTTCTGACCTGCGGCCGTGTGTCTTGGACAGAGAGGGGCGGAGCTGTCAACCGATCACCACCTGGTTGTGAGTCAGATCCGCTGGTGGGGGGGAAGTTAGACAGACTTGGCAGGCCCAAACGTATCGTGAGGGTCTGCTGGGAACGCCTGTCGGACCCCTCTGTCAGAGGGGTCTTCAACTCACACCTCCGGGAGAGCTTCTCACAGATCCCGGGGGAGGCTGGGGACATTGAGTCTGAATGGACCATGTTCTCGACCTCCATTGTCAATGCGGCAGTCCGGAGTTGTGGTCGCAAGGTCTCTGGTGCTGGTCGCAGCGGCAATCCCAGAACCCGGCGGTGGACACCGGAAGTAAGGGATGCCGTCAAACTGAAGAAGGAGTCCTATCCAGCCGTTCTGGCTTGTGGGACTCCCGAAACAATTGACCGGTCAAGCGTGCCGCGGCTCGGGTAGTCACAGAGGCAAAAACTCGGGTCTGGGAGGAATTCGGGGGAGGCCATGGAGAAGGACTATAGGTCGGTCCCAAGGAAATTCTGGCAAACCATTCGGCGCCTCAGGAGGGGGAAGCAGTGCTTCACCAACACTGTTTACGGTGCGGGTGGGGAGCTGTTGACCTTGATTGGGGATGTTGTCGGACGGTGGAAGGAATACTTTGAGGATCTCCTAAATCCTGCCGTCACGTCTTCCGAGGAGGAAGCAGAGACTGGGGATTTCGGGGCGGGCCCGCCTATCACCCGGGCTGAAGTCACTGAGGTAGTCGATGGGCTCCTTGGTGGCAGGGCTCCGGGGGTGGACGAGATCCGTCCTGAGTACCTAAAGTCTCTGGATGTTGTGGGACTGCCTCTGCAGCATCGCGTGGCGGTCTGGAACAGTGCCTATGGATTGGCAGACCGGGGTGGTGGTTCCCCTATTTAAGAAGGGAGACCGGAGGATGTGTTCCAATTACAGAGGAATCACACTCCTCAGCCTCCCCGGTAAGGTCTACGCCAGGGTACTGGAGAGGAGAATCCGGCCGATAGTCGAACCTCGGATTCAGGAGGAGCAGTGTGGTTTTCATCCTGGCCGCGGAACACTGGACCAGCTCTACACCCTCTACCGGGTGCTCGAGGGTTCATGGGAGTTTGCCCAACCAGTCTACATGTGTTTTGTGGATCTGGACAAGGCATTCGACTGTGTCCCTCGTGGTGTCCTGTGGGGGGTACTTCGGGAGTACGGGGTCCGGGGCCCTTTGTTAGGGGCCGTCCGTTCCCTGTACAACTGAAGTCAGACCTGTTCCGGGTGCATGCTGGACTCTGCCAGGGTTGCCCTTTGTCACCGGTTCTGTTCATTGTTTATATGGACAGAATTTCTAGGCGTGCCCAGGGGGCGGAGGGTTTCCGGTTCGGGGAGCACGGGATCTCATCTCTGCTGTTTGCGGATGATGTTGTCCTGTTTGCTTTCTCGAGCCGGGGCCTCCAGTGTGAGTGTGAAGCGGCTGGGATGAGGATCAGCACCTCCAAATCCGAGGCCATGGTACTCGACCGGAAAAAGGTGGCTTGCCCCCTCTGGGTGTGTGGGGAGCCTTTGCCTCAAGTGGAGGAGTTCAAGTATCTCAGAGTCTTGTTCACGAGTGACGGAAGGACGGAACGTGAGATTGACAGGCGGATCGGTGCAGCGTCTGCAGTGATGCAGTCTCTGTACCGGACTGTCGTGGTGAAGAAGGAGCTGAGCCGCAAGGCAAAGCTCTCGATTTACCGGTCAATCTACATTCCTACTCTCACCTATGGTCATGAGCTTTGGGTCATGACCGAAAGGACAAGATCGCGGATACAAGCGGTCGAAATGAGTTTCCTACGCAGGGTGGCCGGGCGCTCCCTTAGAGATAGGGTGAGGAGCCTGGTCACACGGGAGGAGCTCGGAGTAGAACCGCTACTCCTCCACGTCAAGAGGAACCAGTTGAGGTGGCTCAGGCATCTGTTTAGGATGCCTCCTGGACGCCTCCCTCGGGAGGTGTTCTAGGCATGTCCAACCGGGAGGCGGCCCCAGGGAAGACCTAGGACAGGCTGGAGGGACTGTGTCTCTCGGCTGGCCTGGGAACGCCTCGGGATCCCCCCGGAGGAGCTGGAGGAGGTGTGTGCGGTGAGGGAAGTCTGGGCTTCCCTGCTCAGACTGCTGCCCCCGCGACCCGGCCCCGGATAAGCGGAAGATAATGGATGGGTGGATGTATGGATCGTGGGTGGAGATTTGAACTTTTGTTTTCCATTACAGCCTGCATCCAGTCACAAGTTTAGAGACTTGTACTGGAGCCAACGATCAATGCCTCTCACACACACACGCATGCATGCATGCACGCACGCGCGCACACACAAACACACACACCGGTCCTGATCCCATCAGCTCAATAGTAAACCTAACTATCCCTAATAGTCCACAAGCTAATACCCACTCAGAGGAGTTCAGTGACCCCCCTCCTTGGCTTGTTAGAATGGACGACTTTTTAGACTTTAGATTATTATTTTACGAACGTATGGTCTGTCCAGTGTGAATGATGTAAAAACAAAACAAAAAAAAACATACAATATTTGGGTCTCCAATAGGGAATCAGGTGGCTGAGCAGTTATGGAATCGGGCTAGTAATCAGAAGGTTTGGATGGGGGGAAGGGCGGGGATGTCCCTGTACTTGCTGTAAGTCGCTCTGGATAAGATAAGTGACTACATGTAAAATGTAATGTAACATAAATAAGGAATCTGGTCATACATAACGAAATCACAGGCTGTGTCTGTCTGCCAGTTTGTCTGCCTGTCTGAGCTGCATTAGTGACCCTGTTTCATCTTGTGTTGTTTCAGAACAGTGAAGTCGTACTGGATCACCAAGGGTAGCTCTTTCAGCACCACCGTCACCAAACAGGAGACAGAGCTCACGCCTGACATGATCACCAGGTAACACCTGCTACCACTGCCTCCTCTCTACCACTGCCTCCTCTCTACCACTGTGCCTGTGCCTTCTCTCTACCTGCCTTCTCCCTACCTGCCTCCTCTTGACCTGTGTCTGACTTTACCCATGATGCTCTGCTGGGGTATGCTACATGTTAACAGCTTACCCTGGTCGGCACAGTTATAAGATCACTGCAGAGGATTTAGTAGACAGATGTCTCCCAATCCCCTCCACTAAAATCAAATGCATGTTTTCATTTCTCTGCACAGACATGTCTACAAATTTTACACATGGTGTTTGTTGTTACTGATTGGATCATAGACATACTCCAATTGCATGTCCCCAAATATTTTATCCGGGGGTGAAAAGTTCACAATGTGGAATTTATGAAGCCAAATGCTTTGGGTTGCGATCTGATGGTGATCAATCAACCTGTCGTTCATTGTGAACACTTAAATAGGGCTGCAACTATCGATAATTTTTGTAATCGATTAGTCTATCGATTATTTACATCGATTAATCGATTAATTGGATAAGTACTTTATTTTCAAGAAACAGCCAATAAAGCTATAAACATTACTCAAATCACTTATCACATTTATTAACAATTGCACAACCATCAATAAATTGGGGTACTGAAATAAATACAATCACTGACCAGTTGTAAAATAATATATAACAAAAATATAAAAAAACAGGGCATCAGATAGCTCAACGGTTAAGGCGTTGGCCTCATGATCGGAAGGTTGTGAGATCAAGCCCCCGCTGTGGCTATATAATGTGTCCTTGTCACCCTACTTGCCTCAGGGAAAATTGTCCCTGTACTTACTGTAAGTCGCTTTGGATAAAAGCGTATGCTAAATGAATAAATGTAAACTGTACAGTACACTGACAGTTAAATACTTTCCCCAAATGTCAAAGAAAACTCAAATAAATAAATGTTAAAGCTACAAGAAACAGCTGCATTTGAAAGTGCCTTTTGTGGTGTGCTTAAACATTTTAAGAACAAAAAATTCAACTTTCCTGTTTTAATATAACAACATAAGTTTAAGTGAGCATGTCACTGTTGCAGTGCAGGGTGTTTTCTCTTCATATGCTGGATCATTGATGTTGTGCTGTTATGAAAAGAGAGGTCCGTTTGGCAGTGCAAGCACTTCACCGTGCTGTCGACTTTATTTAATCTAAAATGTTTTTTTAGACAACTTCTGTCTTTTTTTTGCCTCCCATGTGCCGTTTCGTTGTCCGCACTTTCTTGTTTCGACATTGTTGTCTCCGACCTTATGGTTATACATGTCTATGGTTGTATCACTGGACTCAGTAGTGAGGTGCAGCGGTCGTAAGGAAAGTTCCGGGGTCTAACATAACCGCGCGTAGTAAAACAGAAATAAAACTAATCATCGAAGCAGATTAAAAATAATCGCTGCATTTTTTAAATGGAATTATTCGATGAATCGTTGCAGCCCTACACTGAAACACTGCTTGTGCAGTCACTTCCTTCAGTTTTTGCTGTCCTCCCCCATTCCTGACCCCTGGAAACATGACCTGAAACCGTTTCACTTCCAGCCTTTAACCACCCTCCTTTCTTTCTCTCCCCCCCTCTCTCCCCCCCTCTCTTTCCCCTCTCCGTCTCTCCCTCTCTGTCTTCCCCCCCCCCTGTGTGTGTGGGACTCTCTCTCCCTCTGTGTTGTTCACCAGTGGGAGCTGGAAGGAGAAGAAGTTCAAGCCCTACAATTTTGAGGCCCTGGGGGTAGCTCCAGACTGTGGCCACCTGCACCCACTCATGAAGGTGCGCACCCAGTTTCGACAGATCTTCCTGGAGATGGGGTAAGACACACGCACTTTAAAAACACCTGGGGCCTCATGTACAAAGTTTGCGTACGCACAAAAACGTGGCGTACGTCCTTTCCCACGCTCACGTTCAGATGTATCAAACGTGAAATGACCGTGGAAATGTACGGTGCCCCACGCCAGCTTCATAGCTGTCATACGCACGTTTCTACAGCTATTGTTCATTTGGCGACACTTAAAGGTGATGCTGGGAAACTGTTGATAATGTGAAAACAGTCAAGTGATGTGCACATCAGAGACACCGTTGTGAACAATTTACACAGCCAGGCGTTTGTAATGATATAGGTGAATATAAAAGCATGCGCAATGTGATGAAGAAAATGGTATCAACAATGGCAGCGTTCGCGTTGTTTGAGGACCTTGCAAATTGTGCAATCCAACGTGAGCGAATTTTTAGGGAACGCAAGGATTTACTTGTAAACAATAACTGGCTCATAAGCCGATTTCGGTTACCACGGCCAGTGTTACTGGAGTACGCAATTAGCAGCGATAGCCGGTTTCCCTAAGGTTATCGGAGATAATGACTTGCACACACATTGCTATAAAAGCCAATGGTGGAATCAACTCCCCACCTCCATCAGAAGCACAGACTGCCTTCTCACCTTCAAGAGAAGGCTTAAAACTCACCTATTTAAAGAATTGAATGGCACTTAGGAATAGTATGGCACTTCATATAATCTAATGTGCTTTAGAACAATCTGTTGGTCCCCATATGGTGTCTTGCCAGTGTTGTTTGTTGTATCTCTTGCTTTATGTTCACAATCGTTGTGTTATGCATTTATAGTTCTTCCCTTGGCACTTATTGGTTCTCATGATGTATGATTCGGGGTCTATCACGTTGCTATGCTCAATGACTGATGCTCTTTGTAAAAGCTCTCTCTTGTAAGTCGCTTTGGATAAAAGCGCCTGCTAAATGAATAAATGTAAATGTAAAAGCGCCATCACAGGATGAATTTGTTTATGTTAATAGAAAACATTTTAATTCCATTAATGTTCAAATCATATGTGATGCGCAAATGCAATTAACTAAAATCGTGGCACGGTGGCCTGGCTCAACGCACGACTCATTCATTCTGACTAACAGCATGGTTGGGAACAGGCTGGAGGCTGGCGCGGTGCGCGATGGGTGCGTAAATAGTTTATTTGTTTAATTGTCTATGACGTAAACCAGCGAAATGCACATTTGGGCAGGTGCGCATTCAAATGTTTATTTTATTGTGAGGAGTTTTTATTTAGAGCTGCAAAGCTTTCTATCAAGCCCCTGATTGACTCATTTCTTCCCTCTACTCGTTTTGATTTATCTGATCGGACCAAGAGGGAAATTAGATAAACCTTTATTTGTCCTCCAGGGGGTGTAAAGTGCAGGTCCAGGGCCTATTTACATTGATTTGAATATTTAAATGTAGGCGTGGACAGGAAGGAGTTCGGCACCTCTGCATGTGCACTCAATTCCACGTTGGTTGTGATGTACAAAAGAAACGTGCTTGGATCCATGCCTACGCACACTTTGATGCATCTGAATTTATTTGTGCGTACGACAGTTTCTGGGTTTTGGCGTACGTCAAGTTTCAGTAGGAAATCCACGCAAGTCTTTGTACATGAGGCCCCAGGTTTCAAAACACGAATCTACGGAACCCTCTGCCCGTTTAGGCCATGTTATGACATGAATGTGCATGTTCTCCTCACCCAGCAGTGTTAAGCTGGAGAGCTCCTGTGGGTTGATTTTAGCGTCAATCTGCTTCCTGGCGAATAAGGCAGGCCCAGATCAGATGTTCAGGGCATTTTAGTGACCCCCTTAGGACCGCCTTCCGGCTACATAACCAGAACGGTTGTTTTGATTAATTGGAATGAATACTTGTACACTGTTGTTAAGCGCACCGACAAATTGTTTTTCCCCTGTATTGTAAAAGTGCCTGCCTAGCTTTGTGCCAGTAAAAACAAACCAAAGTGCATCTAGGTCTGAGACTAGTAATTTCCAGCTCACAGACCGGTAGGTCTGCCTCCAAAACTCCCCTGTGTCTTACCACCTTGTCTGTATCTTCCACAGCTTCAGCGAGATGCCCACCAACAACTTCATCGAGAGCTCCTTCTGGAACTTTGACTCTCTGTTCCAACCCCAGCAGCACCCAGCCAGGGACCAGCATGACACCTTCTTCCTGTCCGGTGAGGAAGAGTGTGTGTGTGAGTGACTCTGTGTGTGTCTGCGTGTGTGCGTGTTTGCGCGTGTGTGCGCGTGTGTGCGTGCGTGCGTGTATACATATGTGTGTGTGTGTGTATATATACATGACTCTCCCAGGGTCCCAGCTGTGTGTGTGTGTATATGTGTATATATATATGTGTGTGTGTGTATATATAAAGTACATGGCTGTCCCAGGGTCCCAGCTCACATCCCCTCTACTGTGTGACAGACCCAGCCCTGGCCCACGAGTTCCCCATGGATTACCTGGAGAGAGTCAGACAGGTCCACACTGAGGGTGGCTACGGGTCACAAGGGTGAGCAACACACACACACGCAGAATCAAAATGAGCTTCATCTGCCTTGTAAGTTGAAGTCCCACACACACCCACAATAATACATTTAGATTTGTATGTGCTTGATTGAACTCAGACAAAACAAAATCTTTCTGATTCATATGCAGCATGGCTGTGCTCTCTTTTTATTCTGCAACTCCACCTGTCCTAAGGTTCAAAAGGCCCCACCCCTGAAATAAAGCAGGTTAATAATTGTTTTAAAACGTTAAATATGAAAGTACAAACATTCCAAACACTATGCAACGGAAAACCTTAGAAAAGAAAGAGTGCAATGTGACTTGTAGAAGCAAGATGACGTGTGCAATTCGCAATAGTGATGGACAGACTGACTATATGAATGACCGTGGGAGTACACACACATACAGAACAAACACACATATACACACCTCACAGACCTGCTCTCACAGCATGCTCTAATGACTGCCTGTGCGTTGACCTGCAGTTACAAGTACGACTGGAAACTTGAGGAGGCGCAGAAGAACATCCTTCGCACGCACACCACAGCGGTCAGCGCCCGCATGCTGTACAAACTGGCACAGCAGGTAACAAACACATACATCACACACAACTAGGGAGTCATGTGACTGAGCGATGAGGGTGTCAGGCTAGTAATTAGAAGTTACCCGTTTCGAACCCTGGCTGTGCCAATATGACGTTGTGTCCTTGGGCAAGGCACTTCTCCCTACTTACCTCAGGGGGGAATGTTCCTGTACTTGCTGTCAGTTGCTCTGGATAAGCGACTAAATGTAAATGTAGCTCCGCCTGTATGTGAGCTGGATCTCACCGGATCTCTCCAATAGCAAAGCTGCAACCTTTTAACCCTTTCTCTCTTTCCCCCGCCAGGAAAAGTTCACCCCCGTCAAGTACTTCTCCATCGACAGGGTGTTCCGGAACGAGACGCTGGACGCCACCCACCTGGCAGAGTTCCACCAGATCGAGGGTGTGGTGGCCGACTACAATCTGACCCTGGGCGACCTCATGGGCATCCTTCATCAGTTCTTCACCAAACTGGGTCCGTTCCACCTCATCTGGTCTTGAATGATTAGATGAGATCTGTTAGAAGGCTGGCCGGAAGGACACACAACAATTGAAAACAGTTTACTTTGTTTATTAGCAAGAGCTCTAATCATGTGACCTCCCACAGCAGAGTGGTTCACATCAGTGAAACAGTTCTTTCTATGCATTTTTTTGTTTGTAATTCTTTCCAATTTTTTAGTCATTTATCAGATGCTCGTTTCCAGAGACATTCCCCCTGAGGCAAGTATGGTGAAGTGTCTTGCCGAAAGACACAACGTCATGTTGCCTTAGCCGGGAATTGAACTGACAACCTTCTGTTCACTAGTCTGATGCCCTAGTATAGTAAGCATAGTCAGTAACAAGAAAGACAAGCAGGTAAATTGTAACTCACAGAACTGGTACTGGTCATTTACTGTCTCTTAGACTTGACCTCTCTATATTTGTAAGTCTTGCTCTGTTGACATCTTGCCATCTTGACCTTAGTCAACAGTCTCTTCTACAAAAACTCTGCATATCATCGACTGAACCTTCACACTGACCCTACCCCAGTTCCACCTGTTCATTAAACCAGACTCTCCCTTTGTCGCCCGCCTCCCATCTCTTTTCCCTCTTCTCAGGAATCACCAAACTGCGCTTCAAACCGGCGTACAACCCCTACACCGAGCCCAGTATGGAGGTGTTCAGCTACCACGAAGGTACGTGGCACCTCAGTGGTTGCAGGGTTTCGTCCCCATCAGTTCAGTGTCCGTGTTGTTGTTACTGATACTGCTAACAACAGAGTGAATGCGGCCTCTTATCCCAGGGAAGCTACCTGCTAATGGGATACAGTGCAGATTACAAGCCCAGTCTTCGGATTATCTGGGGACTCCATCCCTTAAAACCCTTTGGATAGCTTTTGATTTTCTTTTCTCTCTCTCTTTCTCCCTCTCTGTCTCTTTCTCTCTCCCTCTCTGTCTCTCTTTCCCTCTCTCTCTGTCTCCCTGTCTCCTTCTGTCTCTGTCTGTCTTCCTCTCTCTGTCTCCCCCGTCCAGGTCTGAAGAAGTGGGTGGAGGTGGGGAACTCTGGGGTGTTTCGGCCAGAGATGCTGCTGCCCATGGGGCTTCCAGAGGGCGTGTCTGTCATTGCCTGGGGGCTGTCACTGGAAAGGTGGGTCCAGCGCACAGGCCCACCAACATATACGTCACTGACACGCACACAAACACACACAGGCCCGCAAACATATACACTGCTGTCACACACACATGCACACACAGGCTCACCAACATATACACCACTGACACACACGCATGTCCAACCTACCTAACATATACATTGCTGTCACACAAACACACAGGCCCACCAACATGTACACTGCGGACACACATGTACACATGCGCTAACATGCACTGCTTTGTCTAAAAAGCAGCTCTACTCAGCGATCTTGGCGCTTGTCTGTGCTAACATCTGGTCGGCAATGTCACGTTGAGCAGGATTGTCGAGTCACTTCCTGTCTATATGAATGAACAACCTGAAAAAGAGGACAGAGCAGGGGTAGGCAATTCTGGTTTTCAGGAGCCACTGACCTTCAAGATAGTGGCTCCCGAGAACCAGGGTTTCCTACCCCAGTTCTAGAGGATGTGCAGGTCAAGGCAGTGTTGTAGCTGAAGTATTTAACAATGAGAACAGTCAGCACTAATGACTCCTGAGTCAAAGTACTATGGAGGATCTGTAATCCCCCCAGAGTTAATCTCCTGCTGTTCAGACTGACTTTCACTTCTCAACAATTCCGCTTCTATCAAATATTGACATACAATTTATCACCAACCTATCTCCAGAGGAGATGTTTTTTTAACTTTAATTCCCAACCCCCTTATACATTTGTTCTGAAAGTGACCGATACTGACTTGTGACCTTTGACCCCTCTGACTTCCAGGCCCACCATGATCAAATACGGCATCAACAACATCCGGGAGCTGGTGGGACACAAGGTCAACCTCCAGATAGTATACGACAGCCCCATCTGTCGACTGGACTCCTAGATTCACATCGGCCATCAATCCAGATGGGCCTTCTCCTCCATCACCGCCTATCATATACCTTCAGGACCTGTTCTTTATCCGGACTCGTATGCGCTCTAGTAACTATATACAGACTCTGTCAACAAACCCATTGGAGTGCGTGTATTCCTTGCTTGGGACATTGGCTGCCGTTTAGACAGTTTTGCTTGAGAATGTGTTGGAAAGATGACTTGCTTTCTCTCCAAACAAGCAGTTTGCCTGCCACCGTCTAATTACTTGACATACACAGGTTATACTTTGGATTGTAATTTATTGAACAGTTACGTAAGACACCCTTGGCAGTCCTGTATGCATGTGCAATGCACTAGTGCTGGTGTTGTGAACTCTGATTCCAATGAATAGTAGTAAGGGACTTGAGACAATTCAATTTGAAACTCAAGACTATCATCACTACTGTCTTCTCAGCCCATGTAATGATGAAATGGTCAAATAAACATAATATTGTCACTAAATATCTATCTTGGTTTTTTCAAAAGCAACTCTGAGCCAGCAGTTTCTCAGTTTCAACACTGCAAGGGAACCTTAACCATACTATTAAATCAGGAATCAGGTGGCTGAACAGTTAAGGTGTTGGGCTAGTCATTGGAAGGTTGTGAACTCGATTACCGGCTGTGGCAACATGACATTGTGTCCTTGGGCTTGGCACTTCACCCTACTTACCTAGGGGGGAATGTCCCTGTGCTTGATCCAGTCACTCTGGATAAAATTGTCTGCTAAATGACTAAATGTAAATGTATTAAGAACTGTCAGCCTGTATTTATACTTACAGATTCAATTATTTATGCCACTGTTTGGATGCCATCGAGATTTGGGATCCAGCATACTGTCGAGCTGCACTTTATTTTTGAGAGGCCAATTAAAATGATTGATGAGTCCCTTTCTTGACTTGCTGAAAATACTTGGCCCGCTATTGAGGCTAGTGGTGCCCTCGTCATGGATAGATTAGAAGGGTTTGTTCTCTTGAAAGTTTGGTCCCAAACATTCCCCTCTGCCAAGTAAGTGTCACTCTGGATTAGTGAGGAGGATCCCAGGAGTAACGCTGGTTGGAATCTGGCTTGATCCTGCCAGATGCTAGATTCTGTTATTGTGGTGCGGTGCTTGGTACTTCTCAGATCACTGGTCTGTCTCGTGACACCTGATGTCTTCATGTTATGAAGACGTGTGTTCGTTTGTAACGGCGGGACTGTTTAACTTGGAAGGCTTACGTGGAGTTTGTGTAATTCCTCAATAAGGGGCTGGGATTACGATTAACCTTCATCACCTCCTGAACTCCAGGCTTTGTAAACAGCCTCCTGTTGGTGTGCACGTGCGTGTGCTTATCTTATGAAAGCTCACTGAAGGGGGTCATGTGGCGCAGTGGGTTGGGGCGTTGGGCTAGTATTCAGAAGGTCTCTGGTTTGTTGAAAACTTGATAGAGGAACCCTCTTTTTAGCATTAGCAACTTTGTGAATGTCCCGCCAGAGAGATACACCTGAGAGATACACCTGTGAAAGACAGTGACCTGACCTGCGGTTCTTTGTAGTGTTCTCAGCATGGTGTGGATCATGGTAAGTGTTGCATACGCCTCTCAGACAGGGAATCCTGCGCGGCAGGGAAAATACTAAAAAGACTTACTTGCAGGGTAAGTCGTGTTTACTTAATGAATAGCTGGAAGTCCTTAAGACCTTCGGTTAAGCTAATCCCTCAAAGTCTGGAAATAACATTTAAACCACAGAAGGGCAGTGGAGCTAAGGTTTGTGGGTTTACCACTACTCTGGAGTCTGTTGATGTAACGGATAAACAAGTTCATTTCACTGAACTTCGGTGTCAGTGAGTTTGTTGTGGTTTTCCTTCAGTTATGAGTGTAGTAGCTTTTGATTCCTTGGTCCCTTAACATCCTTAAAACAGAGTAAAGAGTTTCCAGTGTGGTCAAATTCCAAGTCTTACATCAGTCAACTTTTATTGTTGCATTAGTGTGGTTTGTTTTTGACAGAAGTTCACAGATTTCAAGCAATCGCTACACTGTAATATTCAACAGTTGTTATGTATATATTTCACCAAACTGCACCTGTATACAGTAAACAAATACAGTCATGAGCCATTTCCAGACTTGTGTATCAAGTCACTGATAGACTGGGGCAGGGGTGGGCGCCACTATCCTGAAGCGCCACTATCCTGAAGGTTTTAGATGTTTCCCTGCTCTAGCACACCTGATTCTAATGAAGGGTCATTATGAGGCAAACACAGAGCTTGGACCAGGGTTGCTGATCCCTGGACTGGGGAATGAAGATGAAAGATTGGGAGTCAGGTAGCTGAGCAGTAAAGGAATTGGGCTAGTAATCAGAAGGTACCCGGTTCAAACCCCATCTGTGTCAACATGATGTTGTGTCCTTGGGCAAGGCACTATACCCAGCTTGCCTCAGGAGGAATGTCCCGCTACTTGATGTAAGTCGCTCTGGATAAGAACATCTGCTAAATGACTAAATTAATGACTAGATTACATGGAAAATCCCCATCAAATCCATTTCATATTTTTGGATTTGATTCAGTTTGGCTACAACGTTAATCTACAGCTAATCTTTTCAAGGCAACAATCTTCATTTCATCCAGTATTGCCAAGTGAACATCCATTTAAAAGAATAAAGGGTGTGATGCAGTTTAAAAGGAAATTGAAAAATTACAGCTATCCTGGTTACAGTGACCAGCCAATGGGTCACATACTGAACAGGTTATCCTGTGACGATTGATGCGTCCAGATGTTGACAGCGTGTGGTCGTACGTCAGTAGTGGGGTTGTCCCACAGGACTGACCGTGAGGGGCCCTGTCTGTCAAGTCTCCCTGGGGAAGGCACTGTTAGGGCTAGGGCTACTGGGGAGGATGGCGGGACTGTTGCTGGCGCTGTGGATGGGGAAGAAGGAGGGGATGTAGGGGATGGTGGAGAGCAGCGATGGGCTGCACGGGCTGCCGTCGTCCAGGGGACAGGGGATGACCACGTCGTCCTGGTCCCACACGTGGAAGGCATTGTGGAGAGACATCACAGGAGGGGGGTGGCTGGGTCCGGTGACGCGGTTCAGGGCGTCTTCCTTCATCAGTTCGTCTTCCCTGGTGGGGCCTAGCAAGCATTCTGCGGATGGGGGAGAGGACCTTGTCACACTCAGTCACATGAATGGGGATTTCATCCAGATGCTGCTGGTGTAATCATAGCAATATAAAATACTAACATATTAACATCATTCAAACGGAGTCATTCTATTCAATCTTTATAAAAATTCTATTAAAATAAGAATCTGATGTTAAACAGTCATTAATGCAGTTCATTCATTTGAAAATAATTGTACAAAATGGTAATGTAAAGATGTTTTTTTGTTACAATTTAATTCCCCATGGTTATTCGTATACGTTCACAGATCTCTTGATCAATTACCTGCAATATCGATGGCCAGGTCCTTGATAAGATGTCCAACTATGGCATAGGCGACTCCAACCACTACAATTGCCGCCATCAGCAAGTACAAAACCGGCTTAGGCAGCGGGATGAGGTCCTTCACTGCCGGCTTGTATTGTTTGTACATAGGGTCATCCAGGGTATACGAGTAGAGGGAAGCGTGTCCCCCGTCCGTGAAATTCAGAGCAGTGAGATTCAGAGAATTCATGTCAAAAAGGTAGTTGCTTTCCAAAAGATGGATGACCTTTCAAGAAATCACTTGATTGAATTCCTCGGTGGGACTCAACCTGTTTGATTCATCAGTAAGATGTGGTTCTACGGAGAAACCCCGATGTTAGGAAATAAGAAATCCAATCCAAGAAATCCAAATTACACACGTTGTTCAGTTCAACATACAATAGAATGTAAGCACTACATACCTGCATCTTTGTCAACCTTGTTTAAACACAAAATTGTAACGACTTGAGCTTATAGCTTTTCTGCTGTCTTGATCTACGCCGTTTAACAGTCACACACTCCACGATTTGATCAAAAACGTTTTCTCGTTGACCAACTCCGTCAATGCGTTTGTAAAGTCCAAGAGGCAACTTTTCAGGCGACAGTCGCTGCGCTCAGTGCTGAATTGAAATCCCGCTGATCACCTGTTGTAACTCAATTTCTTCCCAGACAGACCACCTGCTTTTGGTCGTTAAAGCTGACTTGCTTTGGAAAGTGATGGTAATCTTGAGCGCACCGCTCTCTTTTTAGCCAACCCTCTTCTATGCTTAACTACCGCCGTGCCCTTAATTCCTCTGTTGAGGATTTACGGAGAAACGGTATAGTTTAAACTAGGAGCTATTTTTACTAAGTTGCGTGTCGGACCAATTATTATTATACGACCGACTGTGGCTATATGTGGAAATCTATGTTAGCTAAAATAGATCTCCATGCATTTACCTACATAAAAAATAAACAACATGATGCTATAAAAAGTCTTTTTTTGCAATACACATAGGTACATTATGTATATATACATTATGTAGGCCTACTAGAAAAGTGTATATTATTTTAGGGTTAAAATCTGTAAGTTTTTGCATTACTGTAAGTAAGTAAGTAAGTCAAGTTTATTTATATAGCGCCTTTCACAGACATGAGGTCACAAAGCGCTTTACAGTGATAGTAAAATACTACTACTAATAATAAAATACAGATAATAATAATAAAATACAGACATAGAGTAAAAAGACAGTAAAACAATCCCTGACAAACTGCTGTAAAAAGGATGAAAATGTTTGGATAAATAGCAAGGTTTTGAGTTTACTTAAAAAAATATTGACAGAGTCAAGAGAGCGAAGTGAGAAAGGAAGATCATTCCAGAGTCTAGGAGCGACACTCTGGAATGATCGATCTCCTCTGGTCCGAAAACGGGTTCGGGGAACCATCAGCAGCTTCTGATCTAAGGACCTCAATGAGCGAGAGGGAGTGTACGGTGTAATCAGTACTTATACCACCAGAGCAGGGGCGGATCTAGAAAATTTTACATGGGGGGGCACAGGGGTGGCAAGAGGTCTTGGCAGGGGGTCATGGGACAACAGTACGTGGGCAGCTGGGGGGGCAAGGCTCTCAAGTGGGGGTATCCAAAGCGACTTACAAGAGAGAGCTTTTACAAAGAGCATCAGTCATTGAGCATAGCAACGTGATAGACCCCGAAACACAGTCGGTTTTTTTGATCGTGCATCATACATCATGAGAACCAATAAGTGCCAAGGGAAGAACTATAAATGCATAACACAACAATTGTGAACATAAAGCAAGAGATACAACACTGAAAAGTCACCATATGGGGACCAACAGATTGTTCTAAAGCACATTAGATTATGTGAAGTGCCATACTATTCCTAAGTGCCATTCAATTCTTTAAATAGGTGAGTTTTAAGCCTTCTATTGAAGGTGAGAAGGCAGTCTGTGCTTCTGATGGAGGTGGGGAGTTAATTTCACCATTGGGGAGCCAGGCAGTGGAAGAGTTTGTGTTGCGCTCGGGCGCTCTTGAGGGGAGGTACCACTAGACGGTTGTCAGCAGATGACCGTAGGTGACGGGTGGGGGTATAGGGCTGGAGGAGAGAGTTGATATAGGTCGGGGCAGTCCCGTTTACAGCCCGGAAGGTCAGTACCAGGGTCTTGAATCTGATGCGGGCATGACAGGAAGCCAGTGGAGGGCGATGAAGAGTGGGGTGACATGACAGCGTCTGGGTAGGTTGAAAACCAGACGAGCAGCTGCATTCTGTATCCTCTGAAGGGGACGGATTGCATTTGCATGAAGGTCGGATAGTAGCGAGTTGCAGTAATCCAGCTTTGTGAGGACAAGGGCTTGGACTAGCAGTTGGGTGGAATGTTGAGAGAGGTATTTTCAGATTTTCCTGATGTTGTAGAGAGTGAATCTACATGACCGAGAGACTGCGGCAATGTGAGCTGTGAGGGAGAGCTCGTCGTCCAAGGTGACCCCCAGGTTCCTAGCAGAGGATGAAGGGGTCACTGTTGCAGATCCCATAGTGATGGAGAGATCGTGGGTGATAGAGAGTTTGGCCGGGATGATGAGGAGTTCTGTTTTGGTGAGGTTCAGCTGGAGGTGATGTCTGGTCATCCAGGCTGAGATGTCAGAGAGGCAGGCCTCGATTCTGGTCGATATCCCTTGATCAGTTGGGGAAAAGGATAGATATAGCTGCGTGTCGTCAGCGTAGCAGTGATAGGAGAAGCCATGGGAGGCGATGATTGGCCCGAAGGGGGTTGGTGTATAGGGAGAATGGTAGCTCTTTCCGAGCGACTTCAGATAGCCACGGGCAGGGGGGAGAGGGCCGAGCAGGTCTAGTTAAGGGGGGAAGAGTGTGTCAAGGGACGTAGTTAGAGTTGATAGCAATGCATCAATGGCTGCGTCCGTTGGATGAGAGTTGAAATCATCGATGGGACCCAGGGATGATGTTACCACAGAGGAGAAGTGAGAGGGACATAGGCTGCAAAGGTTGCGGCGGAAGGTCACAAGTGGCGGTGCAGTGGGAGGGGTTGGAGGGATTGAGACGGAGAGTTGGATGAGGAAATGATCTGAGATGTGTAGAGGGGTTACTGACGTTAAGTCCACGATACAGTCTCGTGTCAGGATGAGATCAAGCTGTTTTCCTGCCCTGTGGGTTGCTGGAGTGTCCAGTAGCGCCAGACCGAACGAGGTCAGAAGGGACAAGAAGTCAGCAGCCTGTGATCCTTCTAGGTGGATGTTGAAGTCACCGAGGATTACGAGTGGAGTTCCATCGTCGGGGAGTGCAGAGAGGAGCATGTCCAGTTCTTCCACAAAGTCGGCTAGTGGGCCAGGGGGGCGATAGAGGACCACTAGTGCAACTTTGATGGGATCCAGAAGCATCACATGATGGTGTTCAAATGCTTTGGTAGTAAGTGACAGAGGTGAGGATGTGAATTTGATGTGAGGATCCAGGAGGAGGCCTGTGCCCCCTCCTAGTCCGGTGAGGCACGGGGAGTGGGAGAAGGAGTGGTTCACTGAGAGTGCCGCCGGTGTAGCTGAGTTTTCAGGGCGGATCCAGGTCTCAGTTAGTGCTAGTGCATGGAGAGAGGCCTGGGATGCTGCTTCTTGACAGCAGACTGGCAATTCCAGAGCCCTATGGAGAGTGAAGGGGGGGGAGAGGGGGAAGCTGGTATCAGTTTCAGAGAGATCAGAATCAGAATCAGAATGGTGGTTTATTCGCTATGCAAGATAAACAAACATAGAATTCACTTTGGCAGGAATGAGCAAACATACAAAATACAATGCAGATATGATACATATAGACAAAGAATACAAATGTTACAAATAATACAAATGATGCAAGTAGTGCAAATGATACAGGTAACATGGAATTGCAAATGACATGGGTACAGAGTGGAATGGGTATATATATATATATATATATATAGGACGTTGGGGGGGGGAGGTATATACACAGTGGTGCAAAAATTTAAAAGTTTAAAGTGTTATGTGCTAAAGTGGCAGAGTGCAATGGGATTCTGGAGGGGGGGGTGTGGGGTGTGTCTCAAACTGAGTCCTTGGCCCTGTTGAATAGGGCAATAGCAGAGGGGTAGAAGCTATTCTTGTGGCGAGAGGTTTTGGTCCTGATGGACCGCAGCCTCCTGCCAGAAGGGAGCAGCTGAAGCACAGAATGTCCAGGGTGGGAGGAGTCGGCCGCAATCTTCCTCACCCGTTTTAGAGACCTTGCCGTGTGCAGGTCCTCAAGGGATGGCAGGTTGCAGCCTATCACCTTCTCAGCGGCACGTATGATACGCTGCAGTCTGCTCTTGTCCTTGGCAGTGGCAGCAGCGTACCAGACAGTGATGGAGGAGGTGAGGATGGACTCGATGATGGCAGTGTAGAATTGCACCATCATTGTCTTTGGCAGGCTGAATTTCTTCAATTGCCGCAGGAAGTACATCCTCTGCTGGGCTTTCTTTGTGAGTGAGCTGATGTTCAGCTCCCACTTAAGGTCCTGGGAGAGGGTGGTTCCCAGGAAGCGAAGGGACTCCACACTGTTGACCTGGGAGTCGCGCAGTGTGATGGGGGGGAGTGGGTCTGGGTCCTTCCTAAAGTCCACAACCATCTCCACTGTCTTAAGAGCGTTGAGCTCCAGGTTGTTCTGGCTGCACCAAGTCACCAGGTTGTCCACTTCCCACCTGAAGTCAGACTCGTCCCCATCAGAAATGAGCCCGATCAGGGTGGTATCGTCCACAAACTTCAGGAGCTTGACAGATGGATGACTGGAGGTGCAGCAGTTTGTGTACAGGGAGAAGAGCAGGGGGGAAAGGACGCAGCCTTGAGGGGATCCGGTGCTGATGGACCGGGAGTCAGAGACTTGCGTTCCCATCCTAACGCGCTGCTTCCTGTCGGACAGGAAGTCTGTGATCCACCTGCAGGTGGAGTCGGGCACGTTCAGCTGGGAGAGCTTGTCCTGAAGCAGAGCCGGGATGATGGTATTGAAGGCAGAGCTGAAGTCCACAAACAGGACCCTGGCGTAGGTGTTTGGAGAGTCCAGATGCAGGAGGGTGTAGTGGAGGGCCATGTTGACTGCACCATCCACAGACCTGTTGGCTCTGTAGGCGAACTGCAGGGGGTCTAGGAGGGGGTCTGTGAAGTTTTTGAGGTGTGCCAGCACCAGGCGTTCGAAGGACTTCATTACCACAGATGTCAGGGTGACAGGTCTGTAGTCATTCAGTCCTGTTGGTCTGGGCTTCTTGGGCACAGGGATGATGGTGGAGGACTTGAAGCAGGCTGGCACGTGGCACATCTCCAGGGAGGTGTTGAAGATGTTGGTGAACACAGGAGACAGCTGGTCAGCGCAGTGCTTCAGTGTGGCAGGGGAGACAGCATCCGGCCCTGCAGCTTTGCGAGGGTTCTGTCTCTTGAACACTTTGTTAACTTCCCTCTCTTGGATGGAGAGAGTCAACATTGTGTTGGTGTTGATAGGTGGGGGGTGGGGCTGGGGCATGGGGCTGTCCGATTGTCCTTCGAATCTACAATAGAATTCGTTCAGGTCCTTGGCCAGGCGGGAGTCGTTGGTGGTGGGTGGGTTACATGTTTGATGCTCAAGTTACCGACATTTAACCGAGAGCATCCGGTAATTTTTCAAAATAAAATATTGTTATTAATTATCGTATTTATTTTATAACTAGAAAAAAATTCATAAAGAAATTTTGAGTGTGCGTGACTCTGGCCCGGGACTCTCCCCCATACATCACTGACACTGTTGAGTAATTTTCAGAATATGACTTCTACCATTGCTTAGGTATGTGACAGATCAAGCTTTCAACAGGTGTTCATTTGCTGATGCACTAGTAGTAGCGTAAACACTCATTTCAGCAGGATTAAAGACAGCTCCACTTGAGCACACTGCCACAGTTTAAGTTTAAGTAGTAAGCAAGCAGTAAACAATTGGTCACTCTGTGTCAGGTAGCACTTTACATTACAGTTCAGTAGCACAGTATGAGTTTGGTTCTAATTTGATAATAGTGATAAATGCTTTCAAAAACTTAGAGTGTAAACTGACCCAAATACATCCAATATATATAATGATGAACTGTCAATCAAATTATTCAGTGCAATGAATCACTTAGTAGCAGACACACAGGTTCAATCATCTATAAACTACAGGACTACAGGACTCCCCATACAACACTAGCCAATAGTTTGCAAGGTCAGCCAGTATCCAGACGATTATGAATGTTTTACAGCAAGCCCCCCCCAACAATTTAAATAGCAATTCCTAAAAGACCTGTATTTAATCCCCACTGTTTCTCTATGGAACCACCCACACACCTCCCCAATACCCCAAACCCTTCCGAAATCGCCCCCCCCCCGAGCCCCCCGCAACGTCACAATCTCCGCTTGAAAGTGCATGTAAATCAATCGCGATTCTCAAACCTCTCCCACAAAATAGTTTGCAAGGTCAACCAGTATCCAGACGATTATGAATGTTTTACAGCAAGCCCCCCCAACAATTTAAATAGCAATTCCTAAAAGACCTGTATTTAATCCCCACTGTTTCTCTATGGAACCACCCACACACCTCCCCAATACCCCAAACCCTTCCGAAATCGCCCCCCCGAGCCCCCCGCAACGTCACAATCTCCGCTTGAAGGTGCATGTAAATCAATCGCGATTCTCAAACCTCTCCCACAAATAGGCTCATAGCTCATCAACCCGACCTCCCACACACCTCCCCAATATCTCGTTAGAATCCTATGGACCCCAGCACATGAACCCTGCCCTCAACCCCCCCGCACGAGCCCCCCCGCCCCCCGCCCCCCGCAAACGCCGATCGCCCCCCCCCCTCCGAAAACGACCCTAAACGGTCAAAATGCACACAAATAACCCCCCCCCCATAACCCTCCACCACCGTCCTGACTGATAAGCACATGAATACATATAAGCCCAAATGTTAAAGAAGTCCAAAACCCACATCTTAGCATGCTAGAAACATATGCTGATGCACTAGCAATTAGCTTAAGCGCTAATTTTAGCATTGGTCGCTAATGTTAGCAAACAGCATATCTTTACAGCTAGTTGGAATATCAGTTGTAAATCCTGACTGATAAGAGAGGAAGAGTTGAGCTGGAGTACAGTTTATAAATACACCCGAAACAAAAAGAGCCAATTTGATTCCTCCAGTAAATATCCTCCAATTAAAGTTATTAAATGTGAAATGAATTACTGTTCATAAAATAGCCACCGTCATTCGTGGCCACCGTCTCTCCTCTTTCAAGCACGTTGCTAAGTAACGAACTAATGAGTTGCAGCTGACAGTTGCAACTGTCATGTCAGTTGAACAGACAGAGAGAAAAGGCTTACCGCACCCCTCGAACAGGAAGGATTTCTGGCCAAACCGTGTTTCCAATCATAAAACCAGGTTAACGTGAAGCCGGCTGAGCCCTTCCTGAACGTCTACATAGGCATTTTGTGTTGACAAGTGAAGAAATGTGCTCTTGGGAGCAATTCTAAAAAGTGTTAGTTTTGTATTCCTCCTGAAATTTTCCTGGCACTTTTAACATGGGAGTCTATGAGGCTCTTCATGGGTGCTGCGGCCGAATTTTCGCATGTCAAGCTAAAACAATAAATCTGACAGATAAAGTAAAGCAAGTGTGAGCTAGAGGACACATTTTCCTACGTTTCTATGTATAAATTGTGTCTGTAGTGGTGCATTTGAGGCCATGGTAGTCGAATACGTTTTATTTTTTTTACACATTTCTCTCTCTTCTCCTCACTCTAGCGATGACATCTCCACTCTACCTCTCAAACATTCTTTCCATTGACACCAATGCATTTTTTTGGTGTGGTTTTTGGCAATTTTTGGCAAAAATTGTTAGCCAAAAGTCTTAGAAAAATCATAGCACACGTCGGGGCCGAGCCGCACGTTTTGATATAACTTTTGTGTATATGCGTCAAAAACTCTGGTAGGTGTTTTGAGCCAAAAAACGGTGTAAGAATAATAATAATAATAATAATAATAAACGCTAGTAATAACATAGTGTGCGCCTTGCAGCACGCACACAATAAACGCTAGTAATAACATAGTGTGCGCCTTGCAGCACGCACACAATAATAAACGCTAGTAATAACATAGTGTGCGCCTTGCAGCACGCACACAATAAACGCTAGTAATAACATAGTGTGCGCCTTGCAGCACGCACACAATAATAAACGCTAGTAATAACATAGTGTGCGCCTTGCAGCACGCACACAATAAACGCTAGTAATAACATAGTGTGCGCCTTGCAGCACGCACACAATAAACGCTAGTAATAACATAGTGTGCGCCTTGCAGCACGCACACAATAAATGCGTCACTTCCGGCCTTGGAGCAGAGAGCAGAGAGCTCCCAGCAGAGCGGCCTCCCAGCAGAGGACTGCAGGCAGGTACTCTTGCTAATTCCTCACATTCTCATTCAAAGGCCAGTGGTGCATCGTTCACACTGCCTCTGCAATCTTTAAGGTGTGCTGCTAATGGTGCATACTGTTCTAACAGTGAAACTCTCAGTCACAAAGAAAAAACTCATGATAAAAACGTACTACTTCAACATCATACCAACGTTGAAACACAACCTATTAACAAAAAGCATTTATCAAAGTCTGATGAACATGTGAAAAGTGGCGAGCTGTGTCGTAACAGATATATACAAGGATCTTTCCATCAAGGACATGTGATGTTTAAAGGTAATGCAGGTGCTCAATGTATGACAAACAGTTTGACAGCAATATTGATAAACAAACTGAAAGATGTATGTACATGGGAAAGTAGTGGCCTTGATAATATTCTACTAAACAGAAATAAGCTTTACACATCCGTGCAGAATTGCAATCATGTAAACTATACTCTCATCATCTTTTGGTAAGTGATTTGCCAGCATCACGTGCTGCATCATGTTGATTTTTCAATTGAAGTTGGACAAGCATTTTGTACCCTCCAGACTTTTGTAATCATGTGTCTTATTGAAATTGTTAGCACTATCTGTTGACAGCACTACAAATACTTTTGAAATGAATATTAATGTTCTTTTAATTTGTGCCTTATAATGTTCATACTTCTTCACTCTTTGAAAATATTGCATTGTTTTCCTCTCTTCTTTCTTGTGTTCATTTTGCCATTGTTCTTTGCACCTTCTTTCAAACCACCTTACTTTGGGTATTTATTCAACTGTGATACAGGTTGTGTTTTCATTAAGTGAACAACCGATTACCAGTTTACCTTGGCAACTTGTTACACTGCCATTTGACTTTGCACCATATTACTTCAAAAGTCATCCATCTTTACATTGTATTCATTTTCATTTTATTAGTAGGCCACATTACATGACTTGCTCATTCCTGCCAAAGTGAATTCTATGTTTGATTCATAATCGTTGTGTTATGCATTTATAGTTCTTCCTTTGGCACTTATTGGTTCTCATGATGTATGATTCACGATCTAAAAATCCGACTGTGTTCGGGGTCTATCACGTTGCTTTGCTCAATGACTGATGCTCTTTGTAAAAGCTCTCTCTTGTAAGTCGCTTTGGATAAAAGCGTCTGCTAAATGAATAAATGTAAATGTAAATGTTTATCTTGCATAGCGAATAAACCCCCATTCTGATTCTTATTTTTGTATTTTTTTCTATTGTAATAAATGTTGTATTTCCACTGAGTGACAAACAGATTACTAGTTTTTACTAGACCATGCAAATATTTCACATTCACATATTAATTCCTTTGTCCCTTGCAGCACAGGGGTCACTACAGTCTTGGATGTATTCACACCATTGCCTTGTTTTCCTTTCTTCATTCTTTTGTTCATTTGAATTACATATCAATTCCATAAACTGTTCCAGGAGGAATCCACCATCGCTGCTTGCAGCTATATTTAGGATTCCTCCGTCAGGAGGAAACCTATTGTTATTGTAGGAATTCCGAATCTTGTAGCATTGAAGTCAATGGCAGCCCTTGGATCGTGAGATTTTTGGCATGGTGAAACAGTACAACATTATGAACTACCACACCCATTTTGGTCCACTTGAGACCAAAGGGGGCGCTACAGGCCACGCCCTAATTTGACCATTTGTGTCCTTTTTCAAAGTGATGCCATTTGTACCCCTTTTGTCCTAGAATCCTGAAATTCCTTACAGATGCCTTATTTGTCACAATGAACAAAAAACAGTTGTCTCAACAACTTATAATGGCAAGTCCTTAGATTTTTCTGTACATCATAAATTCAGAAGACATTCTTTTTTTGCCACTCCTCCTGCAATTTTTGTCCAATCTTCTTCATCCTTGCCAGTTATCATCGTCAGAAGAACCCTCACAAAAGCTATCAATAAGATTTTGATATTTCAAACCGTTTGTTCGCTACAGCCATTTAAAAGCGGCATTATTGCAACTAAACAGGACGTTCGTCTTATAACATTATTAAAGTCAACAAATCTTTGAGATATCAATATCAAACTATATATGCACGAAGAACACACTACAAAATACAACCCAGTTTAACAGCTAAGTTCATTACTTCAAAAATGATGTAAATAATGGTCATCTAATTTAAGGCTAAGACTATTTTACTGCTGTATACAAATGGCAATCAAAAACTGATAGTCCGAATCAATCACAAGTTCATATGTAGACTCTTGACAATGTGTTGTATACAAATCTGAGAAAAAGTTGAATGTAAGATGAAAAGTTGATTAATGATGAATATTTGAAATGTGACTGCTTGGCTAAAGGCTAAGGCTGTCTTGCAAATCCTCTCTCTGTCATGCCAGACACAGTGGCTCCAAAAAAACTCACACCAAGAGTCTGTTGACACAGTGGGCTGAGTTAGCCCCCACCTTCACCCTGCCATTGGCTGCTGGATGGATCATGACACTGGTAGTTGTCTTGTATCTCAGCAAATCTTTGACATAGCCACACCAAACTTGGATGGTGCACTTTGAATTACACGACAATTACATTGTTCTTGTAAAGTGGAAGTATATGGCAGCCCTTGGACGAAATGAGGAAAACGTTTAGATTTATGGCACAATGTTGATACTTCTTCACTAATTGAAAATATAGCCTTTTTTTCCTCTCTTCATTCTTGTGTTCATATTGCCATTGTACTTTGCACCTTCTTTAAAACCACCTTATTTTGGGTATTTATTTACCTGTAATAAATGTTGTGTTTTCACTAAGTGAGCAACCCATTACCAGTTTACCTTGGCAACTTGTTACACTGCCATTTTACTTTGGATAATAGGTGGAGCCACAGACCATGCAAATATTTCATTCACATATTAAATCCTTTGTCCCTTGCAGCACAGGGGTCACTACAGTCTTGGATGTATTCACACCATTGCCTTGTTTTCCTTTCTTCATTCTTTTGTTCATTTGAATTACATATCAATTCCATAAACTGTTCCAGGAGGAATCCACCATCGCTGCTTGCAGCTATATTTTACATTATATTTTTTGTATCCTGTTTTATTATTATGTCACATATATGTTCTATGTTTGCTCCTTTTTGACAAAATTAATTCTGTGTTTGTAAATCTTGCATAGCGATTAAAATAGATTCTGATTCTGATACCAGCAGGAGGATGGAGGAAGACATGTAGTGGCTGGCAAATGGCCACAAGGTGTTGACACAGCAGAGTGAATGGAGAAGTGTGAGTGTGTGTCTCTGCTCTAGCGGGTCTGCGAGGCTGTGTGTGTGTGCATTTTAGTCAAAGTAATCTCATTTTCATCGAGAAACATCATCGATGTTTGATCTATACCGTGCTATATTGTCTTCTTTCAACACAGACATTAAACATTTAGATTTCTTTGTTTAGCAGACGCTTTAATCCAAAGCGATTTACGAGAGAGAGCATTACAAAAGAGAATGGGTCACTGAGCATGATAGACCCCAAACATAGCGGGCTTAGAGATTATGAAACACATCGTGAGAACCACTAAGTGCCAAGGAAAGAGCTATAAGAGCATTCAGCTGAACATTTTACAAATTTAAGGTGAGTCTCTTACAGACAGTAGTCTACCTGTGAGACGCGAACAATAAAGCAACAACACTAGCGAGTTTCCGCACGGGGATTAACGAATTAAACATATATAATGGCAGCATAGATTACTTTCCTTGAAATGTTTTTAAAGTAGAGGGAGTCAGGTGGCTCAGCAGTTAGGGAGTCGGTTACAGTTAGTAATCAGAAAGGCAAGGCACTTTACCCTACTTGCCTCAGGGGAATGTCTCTGTACTTGCTGTAAGCCGCTCTGGAGTGTTCGCTAAATGTAAATAACTTTTGGTCACTATGTTTTGAGTTTCACAGTAAAACATACCTTAGAAACATACACCTCTTACCAAATGATCAACATCACAGATGTAAAGTGGACATTATGACAGACAAAATGTTTCATTTATATGTGAAAGCTGCAGATCTCTTAGTGGCCAATCATACTTGATTATGGGTGGAGCCTACACAGAGGAGACACCTATAGGCTCCAGAGAGACAACAGAGACTCAACCAGTGAGAATAGAGAGAGACTCAACTAGAGAGACTTCAGAGAAAGACTCAACTTTCAGAGGTACAGGATTCAGACACACCAAACAGGACTATGAGAGAGCTGAGTTACGCATCTGTGCCTCTTACGCTGTTCTCGTTGTCTGTATAGGCTATAGACTATGTAATCTAGGCAGCACCGTGGCTAGTGTGGCTACTAGTCTGGCTGTGGCCAGCTCAGGGTCCAGCCCACTATTAAATTACTCCCAAGATCTGCTGCCCTGGCCGCTCAGAGGCCAGACGCCCCACTCCCACAGCCTCTCTCTCCATCCCTCTCCCTCTCTTCATCTGCACCAGGGGGACTCTCACCAGATTCAAGGCCGCCACAAGGTGTCGACACAGCAGAGTGAATGGAGAAGTGTGCTAGCGCCATGGTGACTGGATTGTGTGATTGTGAAGCATGTGCTGTGATAACTCTCTGCTTTAGCGGGTCTGCGGAGCAGGGGGGTGAGGGGGGGGGGGGTGGTCTGGGAATAAGCAGCTTCTTCACCCTGTCAACAGAGTCAGATGGCTCAATGGGTTAAGGCGTTGGCCTCATGAACGGAAGGTTGTGAGATCGAGCCCCCGCTGTGGCTATATGACTTTGTGTCCTTGGGCAAGGCACTTCACCCTACTTGCCTCAGGGAGAATGTCCCTGTACTTACTGTAAGTCGCTTTGGATAAAAGCGTCTGCTAAATGAATAAATGTAAATGTAAACAGACAGACAGAAACACATTGTTTCTCTTCTGACAATGACTCACTTCCCTTCCATACTGACAGTTACTGTTCTGAGTACAGTAAGGGGGTAGTTCCAGGCAAATTTCAAACACACCTTACACCCCTCAATTCTTTAAATCTCAAGTTGTGCAATTACAGTAGTGTATACCTTTGAGATTGCTCCTCTGACAGTTTATTTGGTATCATGGGCTTCTCTAGAGCTATTTCAATGATTATGTACAGTAGGTTCTGTAGACATCTGCATACATAGATCGAGGAGTGTGAAGGGTTATGAAATACTGAAACCTGACCTGTGGTGACACCCTTCTCAGTGACTGTGGCGTCGATCCCACTCACCTGACCCTCCACATCGACCTGTGGCTTCGCCTCAGTCAAGCTCTCTGCTGTAGTACGCTTCACCATGGCCCCTGGCTGATATCGCAACACAGCAGTCACTATAACTACAGTTATGCTTGGGAGATGGTGGGGGCGGGAGAGGGTGCGCATTGCTCATTTTCGCAGCTTTTTTTCAGCTGTGTCTCTTCATTAGAGTGTGATCATGGATCGTTGATGACAATTTTAGGCAGCTGCAAATTCAGCCGCGGAGCAGAAAAATATTGGCCTTTGTTTCAATTCTGTGGTACTGAGCCAATTTGGAATAACCATTTTTATTGCAGGTGCCTGCGGGCATGCGTAGGCATTCATTATCTACTGCTTATCAGCGGTGCAGTTTATTCCCGTTAGGGGTCACGGTACTGGAGCCTATACCAGTGACCTCAGTCCTTAGGCGGGGTGCACCCTAGTCACTGGGCTATCACACAGACAGTTACAGACAACCATTCACTCTCACATTCATTCACTAGGGACAGTTTTGTCCACTCTGTGTGTGTGCATGTGTAAGGCCCATGCAGTTTGCAGGTTTTCGATTGAGCGTGCGTGCCCATGTGCGCACATTCCAAGCTCTGCATACTCGCGGACATATCTGTGCCACCTCCTGTGTGGGTGTGAGTCTACGCGTGTGGGAGTTTGTTATTTGTCTGGCAGCCGTCTGCCGTGTCAGATGCTCAGTTGGTGGGGTGGCTGTGTGCTCCTCTCTCCCTCCATCTGTTGCACCTCCGCAGGGAGGCGGCGAGGGACAGAGCTAACGAGATGATTCACCCTCTTCTGATGGAGACACAAGCTGCTGCTGTTACCGCTAATTGCTTTGGGAAGCATCTTCTGTGTCGCAGAACTGGATTCAATCAGATGGGACATTCTGCTCTGATCAGGCCGCTGGCACAGGCGACCTTTGTTGGCCCTGCCGGAGCCTACTTTGATAAGTGCTGCGCTACGTGAGTCACACTATAACTAAGCGCAAGGCTACAGCACTTAGGACTACTTTTTTGGTAGCTGGCTTTACTTTCTTGGGGGTATTCCTCTGTGTCCTTTCCACACTTGTGGCTGTGGAAGGTCTTGCTGGGGGTGACCTTGCAGGACCCCACAGACGAACGAGTTTGGTATTTTCCCAGGGGGCCCCTGGCACTCTTCTTCAGGCCGCTGACGTTGCGCCTAGCCTTTGAAACACACATGGTCACACAGGTGAAAACTGGGAAAACTGGCGAGGGGGGTGCGGCGAGTTGCCACGGAAACAGCCTGCCGCGGAGCTCGGAGGCATCTTGTGGAGATTCGTCAGAGCGTCAGAGCACTTATGACGGATTGCAGCGAGGTAGGGTTCCAGAGACTGCAAAAACACGATTATGATCAAAGCGCTGGAACAAAATGCTTTCAAGAGACCAGAGCCAAGAAGACTGTGGAAACAGCCATAAATCTCTTCGGTGAAGAGATAGTTGTGCGTTGCCGTTTGTATTACAATATATTTCGGCAAAAGATGCTTTATGAACAATGTCTAAAATGTTCTTTTTGAGAGCAATTGAAGTTGTAATGTAGCAATTAACAAAGAAGGGAAAAATATCAAATATCCTCGAAAACACCCTTGAGCGAACCAATCTGACAGAAATTATAATAGGGACGTGTCATTTGGCAATAATAACTAATGACAATCTGGCAGAAATTCTTAACTCCACATGACTGGTTATGTCTGTTCTGTGAGAATGCTGAACCCTCTTTCTTCTCCCTCAGCTTTTGCTAGTTAAGTACATACTCCTCTTCCTCAGTCCTACTGACCCTCTCTCCATACCTGTTGTACTGTACCATCACATAATACTGTCCCAGAAACAGCACCATTACACTGTTCCATCTTGAAGTGGTTTAATCCGTCTGTGATTGTGAAGCTTTCCCTAGTTTGTCTGTCCTTAGCTAACAGCTCAGAGTTGTAAAAGGGTTGGTAAGTGTCTCAGATATGTTGCTGGCTGGATACAATACAGTGGTCATGTCAACGTAAGCCACACTGTGGAAGGAGATCAGGGACTCATCCTCAGCTTGCTAACAAACACAGAGGCAGATGTTTAGTTTCATGCTTGTAAATACACAACAGAGGACACAGGTCATACTGCTATGTAGGGTAAAGTACAGCACACAGAGTTGCAGGGTAATAATAACAATAACAATAAGGGGGGCACAATATAGTATTGTACAAAAGTGAGTGGTTCCTGTCTTGAATGTGAACCACATATAGACAGACATATAGACATGTAGACAGTTATTGCACTTAAGCAATGTTACAGGGTATTGCACGTAATGTACGTTTGAACAACAAGACCACCACAGGGAATATTGTACGTTGTGCGTAAGAACAACAAGACCACCATGGGGGAATATTAAACAACAAGAACACTTGAAATATTGCATGTAATATAGAATATTGAACAACAAGAACACTAGAAATATTGCATATAATATAGAATATTGAATACTGAACATCTTGACCACAACTACAACTGTCTACCTCAATCATACGAAATGCATAACATAAGACTAATCACACAACATATAATGAAACATATGTATTGTATAATGTAATACTAATCTTATGACTTTATGGAATCACTTTAACATTAATCTAGATAATAAGATGACTCTGGGTCTATGTTGCTTTCCTACAGGTACACTATGGCACGTTTGTGATTCATGCTATTTACTGTAATTGTAACTTGTGCTGAATGCTCTTGTGGCTCTCTCCTTTGGCACTTGTTTAGTTTCCCAAAATGTATGCTTCATAATCTGACTACCCACAATGTTTGGGGCCAGTGACTGATGCTCTTTTGTAAACTCGCTCTTGGAAATCGCTTTGAATAAATGTAAATGTATGTAGTCAAAGAAGTGTATTCTTTGTCCATGTATCAGTCAACAATAATTGAGTGCTATAGTAAATAAGTTTGGACTTTGTGAGGTGTGACTATGAAGGCCTGGGTCATTGATGAAGTTGAAGTTCAAAATATCCAGAGTTCCTATGTAATCCTGAATTCAGAAGTGAAAAGCACTGACCAGGTATCGACGTAGAAACCCTTACTTTGTCATAATGAAATACCACATATCTGTTGTATTCACGCTTTCTTATTATTCTTTTCATTGAATGAGACATGTAATTTGGGTGGGTGAGAGAGGAATGTTGAAGACCAGTACTCTGATGTGTGAAGCCAGGCAAGGAGGCCTGGACCTTGTAGGTACAATGGAGGATTCAGCTCTCAGGGAGTGTCAATCTCAAGAGATAAGGTGGTACATGGAGATGCAAGATGTAACACTTTTCTCCCCCTGGACAACCAGATGGCCGGTCTGGCCACCTTCACCTCTTTGCTCTCTGTCCTGCTGCACCCTGTATCCTGACTTCACTCACCCTGCACCAAGCTCCATAAGACCCTGTCCAGTCTGGCCATTTTCACCTCCTTGCACCTGTCCTGTCCCACCCTGTATCCTGACCTTCACATGCTCCATTCCCCCAGCCCATTCATTAACAGCCCTGACCCCTGACCTTCCTCAGGAGGAGAAGGAGAAGACCCTCTCCCCCTTTTGATCCAACCTGTCATCTCTTATTCTCTCACTCTCTTTACTTTACACTTTAAACATCTAATTTGACACCCCAAGTCCCCTCCCCATGGCCTCTGACCAATCATCCAACAAACACCTTCTTTTCTTATAGATTACAAGGACAGAGAGTCAGAGTTTGGACTGTACAGAATTAGTTCAGACTGCCACAGCCGTGGGTTCGAACTGGGTACCTTCGGATTACTAACCCGACACCCTAACCAACTGTACCACATGGCTCCCAAACAGTCCCAGAGAAGGATCCGGTGAACAAAAACACACTTTTCCAGGAAAAAAGGATAGCACTGCAGGTCACACTCACCGGCCCTGCCTCTGGGAGGGGCTCCATAAAGCTGTACATTCTCACGAAGGCTTTCGTTTGCACATCGGACTTTGCTGTTATTGACCCTTTGCACGTGTCGTCACGCTCGTCTGAGGAACGCCCACTCTGCCATGACGGACGGCAATAGTATTCCATGTGCACGGTAAAGGTATAGAAAGTCTCTCTTGTTAAGCCAAGTTTCATTGATTTTACCTTTTAAAATGATGATATCATGTTGTGCGGTTGGCTGCACTCACAGGCAAGGCTGTAAACATAAATTAGCTTTTTATCGTATAGCTTTTTATCGTTTATCTACCTGCTGATGAAGACAGAAGACGGCGAGGGGTAGCAGCAATAAATCGTAAGAATTGGAAACCCTCAAAGTACGCACAGATTTGCAGTGAGCACTTTTTACAAGGTAAATCATACATAGTTTGACATAACGCAAGTTTACATAACGCAAATTTGTATCGTTGTGTTTTCATGCGTGTCACGTCTTTAGCGATATATTTACAGGGTGCCAACTCGGGTACAAAAATAATTTGTGACTAAAATTTTATATTAGTGCAAGTATCCCACACCTGCCTCACAGGTTATATGAATTTAGGAGAGTAGGCCTACTACTAGTATTACTAAGTATCTGATTGTCTGACTGGTTGGTTTGTTTGAGATTTCATTTATAAAGGCATTAATTTATTTTTCCAGGAGAGAAGAGTGATGACCCCTTATCAAATGATTATGTGCCTGGTGATTGCGAGAAGGATACTTCGCCCTGAAAAGATTGCTTGGTTACTAACATATTTCAAATGTTTTCAGTTTGATTATTTCTGAATGTAATTGAATCCTGTATGTTTTATGAAGATAACTTTATTTTTTGGTAATGTGATTGATTGAATAAGCACATGAGCAAAAAAGTCGACTTGTATTGTACATCAACATCCATCCATCCATCCATTATCTTCCGCTTATCCGGGGCCGGGTCACGGGGGCAGCAGTCTGAGCAGGGAAGCACAGACTTCCCTCACAGCACACACCTCCTTCAGCTCCTCCGGGGGGATCTCGAGGCGTTCCCAGGCCAGCCGAGAGACATAGTCCCTCCAGCGTGTCCTAGGTCTTCCCCGGGGCCGCCTCCCGGTGGGACATGCCTGGAACACCTCCCATCAACAGTTTATTATTAAATAAAATGTTTTATTCATGCCTGGGAGTTAAACTGGGAGTTGGTACATATCGTGGGGGGTGAATTTGGGTAAAGTTGGCGATTTGATTAAATCGGTGAATATGGACGGAGGGAGAAGGTACGGGTCAGTTCCAGTTTAAGCTATCGATCTTGACTTTTCCCAAATATCGCGCTTTGTGAACGCCTAAAAGAGTATTTACTTCCACTGACAACAGAACTGAACATGCCCTTGAAGAAGTCATGATTGCTGACAAAACTTATTGCGATCGCTGTAAGTTTAGAGAGACTAAACTTGCAGTTTCGTAAGTTTTGCGCTCCCTGCAATGCTTCACTCACTCTTGCCGTCCAGCATGGCACACCCACGTGATCATGTGACGTAGGTGCAAAGGGTCAATAGCTACATAGCCTGAGATCATCTTGGGGTGTTGTTCATTGTGATTGCATCATTTGCAGGGTCTTTTGCAAAGCTCTATCTTGGAAGTCGCTTTTTATAAAAGCGTCTGCTAAATGAATACATGTAAATGTAATCATTTACACTACAATAAAAAACAAAAGTATATTGGTTTTGGCCACTTTACATTCCTCCCTTATCCCATTTCTTAATCCGCAACACTATACAGAGCAAAGGGCATAGCAGACATAAGCGTGTGTATTAATTAGTTTGTGATAATTAGTTTAGGGCCTTATAAACTCAAAGGTTTGACATTCAAATTAAATAAATCCGATAGCTCTATCTGTTCGGACCTGGACTTCCCACTTCTCATTTCCATAGCAACGGAGCTGAATATCGCGAGAGCTAGAGAGAACTTCGGGACTGAGTTTTTAAAAGTTGCCGGCTGGTCTATCTAACTCTGATTACCAAGCCTTTTAATTCATGGCGTGCATTAATATAGATCGTTTATAATGTCCCAGCATTTTTATAAAATATTAACTGTAGACACGTTTCTTAAAGTATGTGTTCTACTTCTATCCGAGTGAAAGTTGTCTATGTAACTTCCGCATCCTTTCGCGGGGCATTACAAAAAAACGTCTTCTCTACCACTCGTGAACATTTGCAGCGGGTTTTTGATTAGAAGTGTCAAGCGTTGACAAGTAAACGATCCTTTACTTTAAGTTTAGTCGGTGTTACACTATTTTAAGTCGAAACGATCACGGCATGTGGTATTTAACGGTCGGTGGGTGGTATTTTCAGCCAGCCTTGTTTAACTAGAATGTCACTGCTTAGTGTTGTGGATGAGGCTATCAGGTTATGCAACGTTGAGGAAGCCAGGATAAATGAAAACATCAACCTTATCAGAGAGACGCTGGCATACATGTAAGTACAACTGTACTACTGTCAGTGGGAGACTCACCTTAAATTTGTTAAATGTTCAGCTGAATGCTCTTATAGCTTCTTCCTTGGCACTTATTGGTTCTCACGATGTACGTTTCATAATCTATAAACCTGCTATGTTTGGGATCTATCATGTTACAATGCTCAGTGACTGATGCTCTTTTGTAAAGCTCTCTTGTTAGTCGCTTTGGATAAAAGCGTCTGCTAAATGAATAAATGTAAAATGTAAATGTATTGTTGCAAGTTTAGTGAAGGGGCACACAATTTGTCATCTAGTCAGGACAGCTGTCATTTTTGTGCGAATTGAAACCAGACGTCACTGACTCGAGTGAATCGTTCCCATAGGAGACCAGGGAAGAAGCCGCCCAAAGAAACACAACACGCCAATCTTCCTGACAAGGCTCCTGTCAAGGGTATGAATAAACAGCGGGTATTGGGAGAACGATGTGTCACCGTTGATTTAGAACTAATCTAATCAACAGATTCTGTCTCTCTGTGTGTAGACTCTCATCTCTCTCCCGAGGAGAGGGAGGAGATGGAGTTGCTGCAGAGGGTTCTAGAAAAGGCCCTTCGAGTACGCAGCAGTGTGCCCACCAAACCAACTCACCTCGGCGCTGAGACTCGGACAGATGTCGGAGATGCGCTGAAAAAGGCCAAGGCTGGTGGTATACAATCTATCTTTTATGTACATTTGTTTAATTTTGTAAAAATTCAATTTTATCATCCTTTTATACTTCAGATTGTTCTTTTTTACATTTTAGTTTAAAGCCCTTGCCTACTAAATATTTTTTTAAGTTACGTATATGTTCATTGTTTGCCCCATTCTGACACAGTAAATTCTGTGTTTGGGCAACTTACATGTGGAATGAAACCAATTCTTATTCTGGCAAGGCTCAAGAAATGTCCAAGAGAAATCAGCAGGAACCAAACCCGCTGAAAGAAAAGCACCTGCACCCAGTTTCTCAAGAGGAGGTCGGAGAAGGCCGTCTCATCCGCTGGACGGAGGCAGGGCTGGCCTGGTCAGAGGCTCCGGCCAGAAACCATCAGCTGAACCGGCCAAGAGATTGCAGAGGATCCCAGGTGCGGCCACGGTCGAACAGGTTCCCTTTCCCTCCGAGGATACCGGGTGTGTGGAGGAGTCAGACGAAGGCACAGCAATCTTGCTGCCTGTTTGTAAACATCGAGTGTCTGCTTGCGACGTCGAGGGGTCTACATCAGCACACCTTCCACTGCCAGAGACTGGGTATGATACTTGACGATGTACATGACTGTTGCTGTCACGTAGACCTTCATGTATAGTCATTTGTATTTAAATTGTGTTAGTAATTGTATGTGTAATTGAGGTAGTCATTTGACTGCTCCAACTGTCTCATTGTTTGGCAGCATATCCTCCCAGATGCTTTCAAAATGGAGGTCTCTGAAGAACAGACAGAACAGGTAAATCTGACTAAAAGTAATTTTACGACTGGGAGGTTGAAAAAAAACTTGAGTAGGCTACTATTTTATATTATCCGTGTTTTAACACAAATGCTTTATACCATTGGAGTCAAACTTGTGGCATCGAGGGCCTAGAGGGTGCAGGTTTTCACTTCAACTCCAGCTGATTTCACTGACAAACTTTAGTGAAATCAGCTGGAGTAGTGCTTCGTTGACAGGAAAACCTGCACCCTCTTGGCCTTCGATGTCATGAGTTTGACAACATGGCTTTATATCCTCAGGTTATGGGAAAAAGTAGTGGGAACACATTGGAAGGCGGTGCCAGAGAAGACTCGCTTTGTCAAGCGAATGAGAGCCACGGTACCCTGGTCCTTCCTCTTTGCTAGCCACTCTTCGACAGCTCGCTAACCAGCCAGCTTGCTTTCCACTCTTTCACACAGCCTGCTTGGTACAAATTAGCATGGCATCAAAGTCAGTGTCAGCTTTTTTTTCTTCCAGATATTCAGATTCACATCGGCTCTATTCCTCTATGCTATGCTTTGTTTTGTGAGAATAACCTTCTTTCAGTGTCTGTCAGGTCGTGTTTGTTGTGTGCATGTACTTGCATGCATGTATGTGAATTTAGTCTGCGTGTGCACATGTTTCAGTGTTTGGAAACATCAATCAGAGGGTTGGTGTGTGTATACAATATATACATGCATATCTGTGTATGTGTGTGAGTGTATCCACACCCATCTCATTGTATGTGTGTGCCAGTTCCCCAGCAAGTGGCCTAGTGGCAGCCCAGGAGACATCCGGGCCCAGATGGAGAGACTGAGTGGACTGGGGCAGAACCTGACCCACTGCTACCAGACCCAATTTCTGCTGGCTTCACAGGCCTCCATGAATGGCAGGCAGCCGGGTACCATCTTGGGTGGGGAGGAAGGGGGGGACGGAGAAATGTATGGTGCGATGAGAGGGAAATGTATGCTGTGATGGAAGTGGGGGAGGGAGAGAAGAAATGTATGGTGTGGAGGGAGCGAGGGTGGAAATAGTAAATGGTGTGATGGGAGGGAGGGAGAGAAGAGAAGAAATGTACAGTGTGATGGGAGGGAGGGAGGGAATAAATGTATGGTGTGATGTGAGGGAGGGAGGGCAAGGGAGAGCAAGCAGGGACCTGAGTAAACACCAGATTGGTGGGGGATAAGAAATGACGAGTCTAGGCAGATAACAGTAGGGGGTGAGGTGAAAGCGATCGTTCCCGACAGAAAGCTTTTAGTCTTCTATTTTTGAGCTGTGATTTCCTTTTCTACTTCCAACGTTTCATGTTTCTGAACCCATAACCTGCTTCGCTCTTTATCTGCTGAAACTCATTGTTTCATTATATACGAGCATTTTATAATTAGAGGTGTCATCTGCGCTTTATTAGTGTAGTCAGCAACCTTTATTTCATATGAAATACAGTAATAGCCGACAACCACATGTAATTCAAATATACATAGTCCTCTATATGGTTGCCGTAAAACAATGGAAAAATAACTTTTTAGGCCTGTGGTTTAAACAGATCTATTTATGTAGGTTCTACTGTATTGCAAAGGCTATCATGTCTGTATCATCCAATTAAACAGACAGTGAGATATGGCGGCAGTTGTGTACCTAGGGAGTCAGATGGCTCAGCAGGTTAAGGGCCTCATGAGCGGAAGATTGTGAGTTCAAACCCCGGCTGTGGCTATGTGATGTTGTGTCCTTGGGCAAGGCACTTCACTTGCCTCAGGGAGAATGTCCCTGTACTTGCTGTAAGTCGCTTTGGATAAAAGCGTCTACTAAATTAGTATTTATTCATTTTATTTATTACCTAGTAGTGGCTCATGTAACTTGGCATCTTTTTGTGTGTGACAGCAAGGAGCTACGAGTCCTGGCTGATGCTGGCTGGCCTTGAGAGGATGGTGACAGATCTTCAGCAGCGAACAGACAAGCTGAGGCAAGGTACTGATCGCCCTCCTTCCCTCCCACACACACTCATGTACACACTTGAGGACCGAAACTGGTCTCATTAAAGTACCCTTTCTGTGGTGAGACACTGAATCAGATATCAAGTTGACCGGCCGTGGACCGTGATAGGAACGCTTTCCTGGCGAGAAAACTTGATTAAAACGGCGCAGTTAAAACCCCTTCAAGTAATCTGCTCCTAGAAATGTCTGTTAATAATTTTTAACAGTATGTGGAGTTCTGTATGCCGCCCTCCCCCCATCCATCCAATCCGAAGTCCGTGGAGAGCTCACAGTCTTTACCGGTGACTCCTAGGCCTTTTTATTATGCAGCAGAGAACTTGATGAAGGGCAAGGTTCTCAAAGCACAGTCAGGGATGGGTCCAGTAGCCAGATTCATTTGAGAAATCCACGGGTAGAAAGACGCAGTCGTGAGAGGCAATGCCATCAACCCTGTGACGTCACTGCATCGAGTTAACCTTTACCCCTATAGCATCCTTCCTGTTTGAGAGTTGTCAGGCTAAACGGAAACATTGCATACCTGACGACATTGAGTTTCTCCTTCTCGTCATACTATTCGGTGCTTCCAGCGCCGTCGCTCTGCTCCTAGGCAGGGTAGGTTTAAAGCGAACAGAGGCCTGTTAGCCTGGGAAGCTAGCTCCTTGGAGGAAACATCCCTGTGCTAATGTGCTAACGAAGATGGTCGTTCTGGGCCCATGGAAAATGAAAACGGAGCCCCGGCGTGACCCGGGGGCCGCCCCCCCCCCCCCCCCCCCCCGATCTAAAAAAAAAGTTATTTAGTTGCTCACGCTAGCGCTCTAAAAATATCCCAGTTTCTTTTTTTCTCCGTCAGCGTGGGGGGCATGGGATCGATGGGTGCCGGCCGGAGAGTCCTGGTGCCCCATCTGGAGGAGGGGGATGGGGTGGGGGCAGACGGGGACGGGGCTGGTGAGCACTCCCCTGCCCCCCATCGTGACCTACAGAAGCTCAGCGGAGCTGCGGGAACTTGAGGGGCTGAGGGTGGGCCTACAGCTGCTGGAGCAGGAGCTGCACCTGCAGGAGGTGAGACTCACACACTGTCACACACTCAGTCTCACACACGCTCAGTCACACACTGGGGGGAGGGGGGGTGGGGAGAGGTAAAGATGTGTCCCCTAACTGTTTCTCCTCTTGTTTTCTCACACCCCTCACCACCTCCCCCCACCGCTCTCCCCCCAACCTCTGAGCAGGCTCTGCGCAGTGTCCTGTCCCCGTCCCTGCTCTCTGGGCCAGCACGGCCCCCCCCAGCGCTGCTCCGGGACATCTACGCCCTGCTAGGCGAAGGCGGGGAGTGCTTTCCCGCCCTGGTTCTTGACACTGAGCCCGGCTAAAGCTGGATTTGTATTCCACTCATAAGATCAAGACTAAGTTTGTAGGAACAGCTGCTTTGCAGCAGAGGGACGTGAGCACTTCAACACGTCTTTCTGCTCCTCGTGGATGTATTGCATACGGCGCTAGCATGCAGTGTTCAGTTTTTTTCTGAACACTGCATGCCAGACCAACATCCGGTTCTAAGAAGAACTTATAGTTGTTAGTCCTGGACGCTGATAGAGTACGCCATGGGAACAGTGATCCATGTGAGTGTGTGAGATGTGAAATGTATTTATTCTGAGTGCCGGTGTGTTTTCTGATGAATAAATTATATAAATCTGCCATTTTATCCAGAATCAGGTTTGGACTTTGTTTCAATGCAGGCATTCTTATCAGTGAACTAAGGGCCCCTTTCTGTTGAATTAACTCAACCCTGTTACTAATAACAATTCCTTTTTGTTCTGTATTTCTAGGTCTTGTTTTGATTTTGATTTAACCACGTTGATTATGACGTGGTGATCATAATATTTTAGGATATCTAAACTCTGGAGTACATTCTTTCTGTCAGGTATAGTCGGGAGCTGGCAAACAATACAAGCTTATACCACACTAAATTTGGGTACCAAATATGTTCATTATATACTTTTAATGGGTATCCTCATGTGGTAAAGGTTATGGCACATATATGACTTAGGGTACAGGTGGGTATTGTTTTGTACTTGACCTTAGCGGTAATATATAAGTAACCAACCAATTTGGTGTATTATAAACCAAGCTTGGAAATATGTACCTTACAGGTATATTAGTTTAGTATTATACTGGAAACATGATACATTTAATATTTTTTTTTATTATACATAATTAATACAATGCAAAATAGAGAATATCATGGCGGTTACAGCTAGATAATGAGGCTTGCGTGGAAATGGCGCTTTTACACAAACAATTTAGAAGTCTGACATTGGCCTCCAGCTTAGTCCTTGTCTATGGGCCTAATACACAGGAGTCTGAGGGAAAACGAACACTACGTGAGTTAGGATGACTTATTCTTGAATACCCAGCCCAACATTTTAAATGCTTCTCCAAGTGGAAGGCAGTCAGGAAACTTAACACCAAAGCTGGACCAGAAATCAGGCTCAAACTAAATCATTGATTAAGTCAACTATATTATACAGCAGGGGTGGGCAATTTCGGTCCTCGTGGGCCGCTGTCCTGAAGGTTTTCGATGTTTCTCTGCTTAGCACACCTGATTCAAATGAATGGTCATTATCAGACTTCCACAGAGCTTGATAACAACCTGTTCATTTGAATCAGGTGTGCTAGAGAAGGGAAACATGTAAAACCTTCACGACAGTCTTATCTGTGCCAGCAGATGGCGCTTCTGTTGTAACGTATTGTGTGTGTGTGTGCTTTGATGAAATCTGCTCCCCCAAACTCAACCTTTTAGAGCGCCATAAATCTAGATAGATACATCCCCTGTTTACACGTACACAGGTATTTTTTAAAACCTTTCCCTTCGGTTGTACCAATCGTTTACAGGCAAACATTGAATTCGCCTCTGAAAACGAATCTTTCTAAAAACTCTGGCTAAAGCAGATTCCGGAAAACTACGGATTTGTGTTTGCGTGTAAACGTAGAAAACTGAGTTTTAGGCAGCTGATGCCACAAAATGAGGATTCTGATTGGCTTGCTTGCTTAGACCAGACCGCCCAGGTTTGGCGTAGTTATGATGGCGCTCGGTGGCGTAATTATCCGGGTTGATGTAAACGAAAACTTTTTGGAAAATGGAGGGAGGGAAATATTAGTTTCTCAAAATACCCGGCTACGTGTGCACATAGGGACAGTCAACCCAAAGCACCGCCGGAGCAGGAATCACGGCGCACCTGTCGGATGACGAGCCTGTTTTCGAGGAGGCTGACTCACGGCCGTGCGGGGAGGCCTGTGTTCGGCTTCTCTGCAGGAACTCCAGGCGTGGGAAGAGAAAACAATGGGAGCTCTTCACACTCAACACAACAGGGCTTCTACGGCTGCAAATAACGTGGTGTGGAAAATGCACAACGTGAGTAAGGAGAGTGGGCCTCGCCTGCCACCTCTGTCACGTTGGTTTACGCACAAGCCTTTGCATGCGTGCTGCAGGGCTTCGACGTTCAGCTGACCTATGTATTTTTGGGTAGAGTGACTAAAAGAGGGTGTCTATAACAGGAAGATGCTCCACAGGCAATACATAAAGATTATCCCTTACTAATGTCACAGTGGTGAAATTGCAGGTGCACTCATGTTGGCTGGGAATCAAACCTCACCAGGAATCAAAACCTGGCACCGTACTTGTCAGGAAAGAATTCTACTACTGAACCACCAGGGCTGCCAATAAGTATCTAACAGTATGGTTAGGCACACAGTTCAGCCATTGGCATTATTTTTTTTAATAGTATGATATATCTTTTCATTTCCTGTCTGTGGATCAATAAAGTTCTATTCCGCTCTGTGTCTCATCTAAGGATGCACACTACCAGTCAAAAGTTTGGACATAACCTCTCATTCAAATGAATGGGACAATGTCTAAACCTTGTGTTTGTGAATGTTTCTGACGGCAGAGATGTGAGGGCGTGCTGAAAGAGAGAGAGCGTCTAGGAGAGAGCAGAAAGATGCATGTGCCCACAGATGACGTGACGATGGCTCAGTCTGCGGCAGACCGGGCGACAGGTGGCGCTGGGTTCACACAGCGGGGTGTGGGTGGGTGCGGCCCGCTGGACTGGCCCTTGCGCTCGCTCCCGTTCGCACGCACGCATATTTCCCCTGGTGGATGAGTCACGGGGGAAAAGCGTTCCAAAGACAGGACAGCGTCAGGGTGGGATTAACTCGTTCTCCCGTTAGGAACAGCAGAGAGAGCGAGGAGACGTTTGAAGTGAGCACAGGGATCTTAGAATACCGTTCAGGACCTTCAGCTTTGATCACGTCTACTCATTTCTCTTTTGAGCTGATTTAGGTATTTCTATCTGCCACACAACCCAAATATTTTGTTTTTCACCCGCTGATGAGACAATTGCACGTAACCAGGTGGTTTCTTAGGATTCCTGAGTAGGGAGCTAATTTGACGTCCATGTCTCCCAACTGACATGTTTCAGTTTGGGTCTTATTTGCTGAGAAAGTGCCCTGATCCCCCCGTTGGACATTCCAAAAGCCCATCTTTGCATCACTGCAGCCCTCTGGGAGTCAATCCCAGTGCGTATGTGGACGTCCAGCAGAGACAGAGTGGTTGGGCTCTGGTCCCGGCACCGCTCTGAGACTAGGGCGTGCGAAGCCAGCAAGACAGGAAAGCAGCTCCTGCAGCGCTGACGTCAGCGCCGCACGACTCTCCCCGAGGGAGCGCGGCCCACGCACTGTAACCTTCCTCTGACCCAGACGCCTGACACCGGGCCCGCCTACAAGCAGTCTACGCAGCCAGCAACACGGCCACACCCAGGCCGCAGATGTCCGACAGAGTGGAGAGATTTACGGATGGGTTGTGTTCTGTGTAGCCAGCCTTTTACTTTGCCCTATCCGAGGCACAGTGCGCCCAACGAGACACTCTTTCTCTTACTTTCACCCTCCTTTTCCCCGCTTGTTTTGTCCGACTGTAACACTTGCGTGATCTAAATAGATGAAAAGGCCTGATTAGTAGGCCTTGAGGGATGAGGACAAATCCAAAGAAACGTCACAGAGAGACCAGGAATCCGCCCCATGTTTACCTTTCATACGGCTCTGTTCTTTCAGAACAGACTATTTTCTCCTCGCCTCCTCTCTCTCCATCTTAGCATCTCTCTCTCGCCACTTGGTCGTTATTTTTCTCTCTTTTCTTCTCAGTGCCTTTGTCTGGCTTTCCATTTTCACTAAATTATGGTAGGGAGCTTTAGAGTCGCTGTGACCATCAATTTCCTCGTATTAGGTCTCTTTATTACCACCACCGACACTCCCCCCCCTCCCCCCCCGCACACACACACAAACACACATACACACACCTCACATTCAGCTGCTTTCATTAGCCATCACTTCTCAGGTGCATTTAACTAATTACAGGCCTTGTGTATAATGAATGTGTATTATTTATTCATGTATATTATTATTATGTTGAGGTGTCTCGCAGGGCTGGCTTGAGATACACTAGACTAAGTGACAGGATGTAAATACGGCTGTGCGTGTGGCAGCGTCAGTTCTGTGTCTTGAATCCCTCTTATTACCTTGTTTCTTTTGATTCAGTGATTTGGGAAATGGCTTGGAGGGAAGAAATTCTAATAAAATCCGTCGTCTTCATTGTGTTTCTACTGCACAGCCCCAGGCTTTGTGTTTGTGTGTGTATACAAGAGGGATCCCATGGTCTATGGCACTTCACCTATATTCTTCAGGCTGCTATCGGCTCCTGCGGTCAGACAGCATGCAAAGAAGCTTTTCTCCAGCAGACAGTTCAGATTGAGAGGATCTAGAACAGGGGTGGGCAATTCCGGTCCTCCGGGGCCACTGTCCTGAAGGTTTTAGATGTTCCCCTGCTCTAGAACAGCTGTCATTATGAGGCTTCCACAGAGGTTGATAATGATCCGTTCATTTGAATCAGGGGTGCTGGAAGACCTTCAGGACAGTGGCCCCCGAGGACCGTAATTGCCCACCCCTGATCTAGAAGATAAGTGGACGTCTCCTTGTCAAAGTTAGTGTTCGAATGTCAATAACTAGATCTACCTCCCCTTCTCTTTCACCCTGTCACTCTCAGAAACGTACACATGCAGAACTCTGAGCACAAAAATTCCACCCTAACCCTAAATCAATCAATGAGACTTCTGGGAACATAGTGAATTACTTGGATTTCTAAAGGGCTTTCAGATGTAATTACATCCAGTTGCGTGACACAATTCATTCACAGGTCTTAGAAAAGGCTTTAAATATCTAAGTGGCTGCTAAATTAATCCAGTTTATGTACGATTCAATGACATGTATTGTTAAATTCAGTTTGTCTAAAATAAGGTCCGGAAATTGATTCCTTGTTTTTAATTTGTTGAATTTAATTGCATTTTCATTCTTAGATGTCATTAAACAACAACAAAAACACAACAAGGACAGTAAAACTGGGATTATTGTAGATGAATTGGACTAAACGCACACACGCACAAGCACACATCCACACACACCAATTTGTAATGTAAAAGTACTTGCTTCCAGGATGTGGAATCAACTGGATTGGAAAGCTTAAGGGGGGGGTGGAAAACTGCCTGGACTGATTCGATTTCCACAGAGGAGTATGGCTCTGGAGACTGATGGGTTGGTATTACGCACCCTGTCTATCTATATGTTCCTTCAATTTTGCCTTTGGCAGCGCAGTTTGTGTGTGGGTGGAAGAAAATGAGACAGGGGGTGGGGGGGGGTTGGGGGGGGAGGGGGGGGGGGGTTTATGCTTTTTATTTTGATGTTATTTCATGTGTTTGTGCGTCGGTGTGCAGGATACCGGTCCATATTTGACATTTGGGATTGCAAAAATAAAGTCTGAAAAACACGAAGGGGACGTAAACGAGCATGAGTGAAGCCTTGGCGAGGGGGGACTGTGTGTGGGCCGGGCTCTGCGTGCGTGTGAAGTCTGCGATGGCAGCCGGCGGTGGGAGGGAGTGCCTTTTTGTTTTCTAATTACTGCGTGCGTGTGGGTGTGTGGGCGTGAGAGTGACAGTTATTCCACTCTCCATTCCCCCCTTTTCCTCGAGGGGAAGAGAGAGGAAGGAGGAGCTCAAAGGGTTCTATTTCCCTTTTCATCCTTTGAATCAATGACCTGCATCGATGTGCTGGTGGCCACATTTAGATTCCTTCTCCCCGCTGGTGTGACTCTGCTAACAACATCACATAATAGCATCCAGTCTGCTGCTGACCAGGGGGAACGATGGAGAGCCAGGCGGAGAGGCAGCAGTTAACTTCCTTCTGCCAGCCCCTTTCCTGTCCTCCCTCCTGTACTCATGGGCGCCGCTAGCCAATCAGGAGCTTGGACCCACCCCTTCCCTCTCCAGGGTCCGCCCCTGCTCCCGACTCCTTATAAATCCCCCATCGGCCCCCTCGACAGAGTGTACAATGTGCTGCCAGAGAGACAGCAGGCAGAGCACTGAGAGACAGCCAGAGTGGGAGGGAGAGAAAGGGAGAGTGTGAGTGGTGTCCTGCACCTAGATATTTATCTCACGCTCTTCACGACAGTGATCCTACCCAGCCTCTGTGTTCTCTCACACAGACATCTCTCTCTCTTACTCCCTCTCTCTTTCTTTCTCCATCCCTGTCTCTCCATCTCTCTCTCTCTCTCTCTCTCTCTCTCTGTCTCTCTCTCTCTCTCTCCAGCCCAGAGCTGACGCTGACCACTGAGGACACTGTGGGAGGCAGCCCCAGCCGGAGCGGCGGCCCCCCAGCCCAGTCCCTGGAGCCCCCAGCCCCCGGCGTCAGCGGGATGGGCTGCACCACAGGTCACTTGGCCTGCCAGCCGCAGCCCCAAGCCAACCCAGGTCAGGAGGCTCTGTCCCTGGAAGCGGGAGGTCCTAAGGTCCCGGAGGTGCTGTCCTCTCTTGAGCGCCTGTCCCAGGCCACGGGAGGAATGGAAAAGTCCTGGTACCGCTGCATCTTCCCTTTTGGGATCATCTCGCTGGTGATTGGCGTGTCGGGGACCGGGGTCACGTACACGTACAACGACCTACCTCAGACCAAAGTGGTGTCAGTGGTCTTGCTGGTGGTTGGCCTGGTCCTGGTGCTGATGGCCACTGCTTGCTGGTCAGTGCATAAGAAGAAGAGGAGGAAAAAGAAAGATGGTGGCTCCTTCACTTCGGAGCAGTGCCCCTTATGAGAGCGCTGGTCTGGGACATGGGGGGGGGGGGGGGGGGGGGGGGTTGGGACACACACAAGTGGACCCACAACCCAGGATAGGAAGTTCTGGGTTAAGCTAGCACCTGTGTCCCCCTCCCCCCCCCCCACCCCCACCACTACTCCTCTACAAACTCCATTCCCTTCCTCCCCTTCCAGGAAGATTGGAGACAACACAAGCTTGGGGTTCCCGGACAGTTGGACTGACAAACGAACCGCAGAGAATCTAAGGCCAGCTGTGGATATCACAGCTTTTTTTTAACCGGCAATAGGATTCAAACCATCGCTTTCACACACACACACTTGCTTCACCATGGCCAGCCAGCAGGTGTCCAGTGTCAAAACAATCTCTGTGCAGAGACATACACACACGAACAGACACAGAGTGGAAGATTGCCGGGGCCACACAAGCCACTATGCGAAGCTGCTGTCAGAGCCGGTGCTGCCGTCACTAGCCGCGTCAGTCACAGCATTCCTCCTGCTGGGACAGGTGACCGTCCGAGGGGACCCGGAGGGGCCAGAGACGGCAACCCGACACCGGATCGAAAGAGGAGTGGACCCGCGTCAGCGGCCCACGTCATTCGCTCGTCCTGTGACACCGTAGCAATGCGTTGGGCTTTTTTTACGCAACGGGAGAGTGGAACCTGAGTCCAGCAGGATCTTGCTAGCAGCTGTGTGGACAAGAAGCTGGAGAAGTTGCCTGTGTGTGTGTGTATGTGTTTGTGTGTGTGTGCGAAATTCTGAAGAATCTGAAAGAATTCTGTATTTTGGCGACTTGTTCCCCAATGACCATATTTGTCTTAAGTAGAGTGATTGTGATCAGTGTCAGCCATATGACAGTCTGTGAATTGATGTGCGAGTATGTGTGTGTGTGCATGCACATGTTCACACCTGCCTGCGCTCCTGCGTGTGCGCACGTAGATGGATTTGCCCTCTGAGGCCACAGAGGAGGACTCCATGCAGTAGGGCCACGGACGTGAGACCCGGGGACCACGGATGAGGCCGGCCATGGAGGAGTGAGACTTCACATGCCCCGACAGTTTTGCTCCAATTTCACCAAGAGAGAAGGAGACAAGAGACATGGATGGGAGGGGAGGGGGGGGATTATACACCCTTGACTCCTGGCCTTGACCCTGCCCTGTGCGGGGAAGAGAGAGGGGACCTCACTTCACCAGGCTGCCGGACCAGAACTACTGAAGGACACTCTTCCTGGGGTGGGGGGAGGGGGGGGGACATGCCACAGGATGGACACTTCACCCCCCCATCCCCCTTTTCGCCTAGTGCCTTGAACGAATGATCATGGAAAAAGGCTCTGTGTTCCCCCGTTTCCATCTGCTCTCCTGAGAATGTCCCCCATCGACCCCCCCCACACACCCCTCGCTTGCTGCTCCCTCCCCCTCATTCCACTCCCGCTGGCAGCTCTTCTCCCTCCATTACCACCCTTACACTTCCTCCCCCCTCTTCCTCCTCTTCCTCTCTCACCCTCTCACTTTTGGCTCTATCGCTCTCAGAACCCTGAGGTGATGGATGCACTCGTTTTCGAATGCATATGCGTAGAGAACATGCGGTCAACCTCACCAGCGTTTAGTTTTGTCATTGTTGCTCATCCTCTGTCTCTCTGAGTGAGACCGGTGACGGCCGGCTCTGAAAAGGACACTGGTGCATCGGATTACTGCTTTGTTCTGGTGACAAACACAGATGATTCCCTTTCTTCTCTGATATGCTGATGCGCTGTGTCTGCTGTCCGCCATCTCCCAAAGGAGAGAAGGAATGTACAACCGGCCCATTCTACAGTCTCTACACATGCTTGTGTGACTGAGCACGGCCGACGGGCGTGATGGGTTTCTGTCCCTGGCTTTCCTGCTGACAGCTTGTCTTAATGATTTAAGGGTGTCAGGATGCAAAAAGGGCCGGGGCGACGTACGTGCTTTGAAGAGGTCGGCAGTCTGGCTTTTGGTCTGCGAGGGAGTCTGCCTTTACGGAAGCCCTTGAGGACTACCTTAGCTCAGCGCTGTATCGATCCATGCTTCTTAGATCTGTAACTTGTTTAGGAGAAAATGTGTTGATGCATTAAGGAGTTGTGTTCAGCGCCAAAGACTTCCCGGTAGATCAGCCTGCCACACAGGGCCTTCCCTACGGGCCTTGCTGCCTGGCTGGAAGCCTGTGCGGGCTGCCTGTTTTATAGTCTCTTAGATGGGATGGATCAGTAGCTGTCACACTTTGCCTTGCCCTGAATTTGTTGCTGTTTTTCTGTGCATGCTCGCGTGCCCATGCACATGCGTGCATGCTCAGTTGTAGGTCATGGTTAATGCAGCTTTCTCTTAGTTGACTCAACGTGTTGAATCGGGAGAGATCAAGGGGGAGGCAAGCAGGGTGGGCGGGGTGCGGAAGGGGGGAAGGAATCTGGCTCCGTCCACAGCCAGATTGGCATCTGGCCTCCTGAACAGAACAGGATTATTCTGAGGTTCTAGCACGCTGCTTTACTGGAAGTCGCAGTGGTAATGTCAAGTTAGCTTCAGATAGTGATCTGTGCCTTCCGGTTCCCTAGAAACACTATTGTCTGGGCACCAGGCCACATGGAAGAAACACAGTGCCTTCCCAGCTCAACTTGGCTGATAAATAGCATTTACTGGGGGAGCCAAACTCCTGCAGCCGTCGGTTGTGATTCCTTGAATCGTTGTGTATTTCTACTGTACCGAGAAACAGAGCCAGGGGGTGTCCTGATGTTGACAACCTTGTTGGAACGTCAAAGACTATTCCAAGATTGAAGCTATTTCTCTTCTAGCACGCTGGGTCAGTGTTCTTTTAGGTTGGTGGCGTCCCTACCCCCAACCTTCTCTCCCTCTCTCTTTCTCTCTCTCTATCTCTATTTTCTCTCTCTCTCTTTACCAAACCGCAGTGCAGGTCCTTCTTGCACAATCATTATAAAGACATAACTGATTTTGACTGCAGGGCTTGGAAGAGGGATAGAGATAGAGACCAAGAGAATACCTAGTAGACATGATGACTGTCTGACGGTCACATATTTAAACGGTCCTTTTTCATTAATACACACATGCAAGAAATCTCAAGGTAACTGTTCCATGAAACTGCCAGAAATCCGTAAAATGGGTGGATGGTTTTGTGGGTGTATGTGTGTCTGAGTTCCAAGTTGGCTGGCTGGAGAGGGCGTTAACTCTTTCTGCCTGCATTCATAAAAAAGTCAGCGAGACAGATAGAGGGGGCAGGCACGGCGAGGGGGTTAGGCGGTACATTTTCATTGAGAGAAACCAACCGCAACGAGCCAGTCACGTGGTAGGAATCCTGATTTCCCGCCGGGAAAAGCAGTTTCAACCACACACATGCACACCTACACTCGCGTTGTTCGAGGGGAAAGTCACACGCGCATGTGCAGTGCACGTACAACTGGGGGGTTCTGACGCCGTGCAGGGTGTGTGACGTAGCTGTACTTTGCGACACCTGATTATAATCGACTCTTTGAATGAGGGCACTTAGAGGGGAATGTGGATGCGATTTTCTTTGTTTGTTTGTGGACAGGGTTCATGTTAGGAAAGAGGGAAAATCTACCTCTCCTCAATAGTGAAGGAAGTATTTCTCCAAGTGGACGGTTGTTTGGTTTGTCACTCCCACTGGTGACAGAAAATATACATTTGTCTGCCCTATATTAATTGGTGTTGTACATACAGCTGTTTTATATTTGTACTGTATATTTATACTCATATCTAAATGTATTTTTTTTGTTGTATTAAACAAATGTTATGTGAATACATTTGTCTCTCTCGTAATTTCTTCCTTTTTCATTTGTAAAGCGGACTCATACAATGTCCTTTCTTCATCCCCACAGATCTGAGGGAATCTCTGTCCCATGGGACTGGGCTAAAAATACAGATGGGGGCAGGGAGAGAGATAGCGAGAGAGGCAGGAATTGAAAGAGAAAAACAGAGAGTGAAATAGAGAGGAATGGTGGGCTTGTTTCCTAGTAAGCAAATTAAGATGTGTTTAATGGGAAGAGAGAGGATGTTGTTTTCATGATGGCTCGACACTTTCACACAAATTTGCATTTGATATATGACCATATTTACCTAATTTCTCAATATAATAGAATGTATAGCTCCGCCAGTCAGCTTATAGACAATGGACATCAAGGTGAATGGATTTTGAGAGCGAGAGATTCATTGTCTTGACGAAAGACACCATCTACTGGAAGATTCTGAAATTGGAGTCTTGCATAAATCACAGTGGTAAATAATGCAACACTCTTTCTCATTCACTCAGTCCCTTTCTTCTCCCCCACTCTCACACACAGACTTTAACTCTACTTATTTTACATTTAGTCATTTAGCAGACGCTCTTATCCAGAGCGACTTACAGCAATTACAGGGACATTACCCCCCCGAGGCAAGTAGGGTGAAGGGCCTTGCCTAAGGACACAACGTCATGTTGCCACAGCCGGGAATCAAACTCACAATCTTTCGATCACTAGCCTTAACTGATCAGATGCCTGCCCTTAAACAAGGGTCAAAATGATCAAGTTAAATCAGAATTCAAAAGGCGGGATGGCACATTGTACTGATCAATGGAGCAATTGTTAATCTATGTGTGTGTCCGTCTGCCATACAATAACGGCCCTGCCACCTTTTGTCTTCCATACCATGTTTCTCATTCTCATGCCTCATTCTACTGTTCCTTCTCTTCCTTTGCCAAAGCCTTTTTATTTTCAATTCTTACTTAGGAAATATTCTGAGGGGTTTTCTGGGTGAGACATGCAAGAATCACACACGCACATGCCTCCACACAAACACGGGCACATGCAAAAGTGCATTGCAGAATCAGAACTGGTTTCATTCACCATGTAAATTGCTACTTTGTAAAATACATTGTAAAATACTGTGGCAGGATGGAGCAAAATGAACATATACGGAACTTAAGACAGAAGAAGAAAAATGGGGGTATAGGAATTTGTACAAAATATTTGTGTAAAAATATAAACTATGGGTGGGGAGTATGTACATGGTAGTACAAAAATATGTCAATTTCTGTAGACTTTGTTGAAAGTTTAGCTCTGCCTTCGTTTTCACCGCTTTCACATCTTTATCCGGGTTCACCACATATTTAATTGAGGCTCTAGAGTTGCTATGGGAACAGTATATTGATTCAACAACATTATTCTGACTTATGCTCACCCACAAGACCATAGTGGTCTCTTTTCTATTTAATTTAGTGCTACTATACAACCTTTTATTGGCATTTTAAATGGCATGAAAATGCTAGTATACTGTATGTGTCCAAGTGATCTCATATCCTCATCTCTCCCCTTCAAGGGTTTAGACTGATGGACAAGTTGACATCACGAAAATTGCTGAGAGAAATTTATAGCTGAAAAAAAAAGAATGACATGAAGATACTGCCTTAGAATTTTTGTAACTTTTAGTTGGTGGTTAATAATACCCACTGACCCACTTCTGATTGCATGTTTGTGTGGTCGTTGCACGCATAGGTGACCTGGGTATTTTGGAACGTGTTTTGTGTAAACATCAATACTGAGCGAGCAGGGAAGAAAGGCATGATGATTTTACTCTGCTCTTTTATAACACACAGTGGTCAGTCATCAGAGGTTGCTATTCCTGGAACGTACATGTTTACTCCCTTGGGGACTTAATCATCACATCCTGGGTTCTGGATCAGCTGTCTCGAATACAACGCCAATTAATTTACCTGCCAATTACTTCTGTGCTGGGTCACAAAAGATAATGATTAATGAATGGCCGTTTGGGTGCCTGTATGAGAGAGAGACAATGAACTAGAGCTAGAGGGAGAGAGCATTCAGGTGATGGGATGTCATCATTGCACATTTGACAAAATGTATGTTATTTAGAGTTGGTACTCAACCACAAAAACGAGAAAGCAGCTACAGTCGCTCTCCATCTCTGAGTTAATCTATTTCTGAGTTCCTTCATCAGATGGATCAGATGGCTGAGTGGTTAAGGTGTTGGGCTAGTGATTATAAGGTTGCCAGTTCGATTACCGGCTGAGCCAACATGACATTGTGTCCTTGGGCAAGGCACGTCACCCTACTTGCCTCAGGGGGAATGTCCCTGTACTTGCTGTAAGTTGCTCTGGATAAGAGTGTCTGCTAAATTCTAAAAATAAAGCTCTGTCTGTACTCTCCAGATAGAGCTTATGAATGCTTGACTGAGCATTTATACTGAGCACTGTAAATATATGCCATGTATTCAGGATCACACAGCACATGAGAATGACATGTACTGAGTAAGGTCATGTGCTAAATACGCAGTGCCACTGCTGGCCATTTGGGTGCCCTCCACGCATGGTGGGAACGGCAATGCTGGTTATACGTTATTGCTTGTAAGATTAAACGTGGGTGTTTGATGACTAAGCAACTGGTTGTTATGCCCAAGGGAGTTTCATTAATGGGAGTGCAATGGTAAATCAAACACGTGTAAAATCTGCAAATGTAAAAGCAGAATGGATCGAGTCCACTTGGAATGTGAATTTCCCCCCAAAGTGGTTTGGATTTCTTGTTTGTTAAGTCATCACACACAATGAAACCCACAGTCAGTCAAATGTCTGTGGCGGTCAAGTACAAATTAAGTCAAAGGAAGCATCCGTCAACAACTAACAATCAGCTTTGAGTCTGACGTGGCTTTTCTTGACAGGAGGCTTTGAGATTTATCATTGGGTATGAAGTGAATAAGACTCATCCTTCCCTCTCGATATTTTCCTCCCTCTCCTTTCTTCCACAAATAACACACTGACGATGCACACTGTCAGATGTGTTAAGCTGTCTGAAAGAAAACTACAACATTTGAAAGAGCATACAGGCTGCCAAACAACAGGAGAAATGTCCCAGTAATTGAACTGGGCTGTGATTACACAGTTTACACTTTTGAGTGCTGACTGTAGATTTTATACAGTATGTTAGTGGGGGTCTTGTGGTTGTTAAGGACAAAACAACACAAGGTTTCAAAACGAAAATGTGTTTTAATTTCAACTAAAGAATAGGGAAAAATACTTTCTCGTTGTTTTACTTCCCCCAGTGTGGTGAAATCAAGAAACAGATCCACTCTTATCACTGCTCTTCTCTAGAGCCGATAGTAGCCCTCCTGTATGGCAGTCATGTAGTTATTCTCTTCAGGGGGTTGGAGATTGTCACAATATTTATTGTGTATACCTGACATGTGAATACATGAATGTATTTATATACTGTATATGCATTATTTATATTTATTACTTTCTGACTTGACCTGTGGGCTACTTAGAATAATTCACCACTGGAAATAAAAGCGGCAAAGGTATGTTTATAATGTTTTATTTTGTATGGATACAGTTTGCTCACATTCCTTTCACATATTGTCATTGTACCGCCAGTGCTACTTCTTGCATTGGATGTATTGACTGTGGCAAGCTGCCCAACTGTTACATCACTCGCTATAATTACTCTTGAGAGAAAAAAGCAAGTGATAAGGGGAAGACTTCTGCAGAGAAAACATTCAAAGTTCGTGTCAAAGGGGAACATGCATTTCCCTCTTGGACGTGCTGCTTGCTTGTAGCCTATTCATGTATTGACCAGTTCTTTTTGTAATTTTCTTTTCTTCAGTACTACACTGTCAAAGCAGGCTGGCACACGTGCCCCAGGCTTGACCCTGCTATCCCTGCCTGAAGTGGTTCTCCTGGGTGCACTCAAGTGTCTCTGCTGAAGGCATGTTGTCAGAGCTGTGGATAGACGCAGTTCAGTCAAGACACTCAAGCCCTTTTTCAAGCAATTACTGATCCTTGTCAATACATATCCTCTTCATGAGTGCAAGCTGCACACGAATATAATACATATCCGGATCCACTCTGAAAATGAAAAGCTTCCATAATAACTCAAATGTATGGCTCAAACTCACTCTTTCCCTGCACAATAATCCTTGTGGCTTTTGTTTTATTAGGATGGTATCTCAGTTTTCTCCTGCCATTTCCATTTATTCATTTAGCAGACGCTTTTATGCAAAGCGACAAACAAGAGAGAGTTTTACAAAAGAGCATCAGTCACTGAACATAGCAACGTGATAGACCCCAAACATAGCGGGCTTATAGATTAGGAAACATACATCACCCATAAGTGCCAAGGGAAGAGCTTATTACAAATTTAAGGTGAGTCAGATGGATAGTAGTCTACCTGTGGGATGCGAACCATAAAGCAACAACACTAGCGAGTTTCCGCACGGGGATTAACAAGTAATTCTGATCCTTCCAGTGTAGTTTTATTAGAGTGGGATTCTGCCCTGTGCCTGGGGATGAAAAGACAGCGGAGAAAGCCAAGGCTCCTGCTTGTTTGCTTAAGCATCTGCACCTGGAGACCTGCCCAACTACATTTTGAGAGAGAAAAAGGTCTCCCTGTCTTACATTTTTTTGTGGGGAAGGACCTACTATGGTGAATCCACATCCTGTGTGTAGTTAATATGAAGTCCATCATCATGGTCTGTCTCTCTTTCTGTCTCTCGCTGACTGTTCACTCCTCAAGTAATGGGTAGGTTCTTCTAGTGTGAACAATTCCTTGGGGAATACACAAAGGGTTGTTGGCATGTGTCAGGTGTGTTGAAAAGCCCATAATGACTCATAATTGCTTGTAATTCACCAGCAAAACTTGTGTTCTCTGTAACGATTATGTGTAGGACTAGGTCTCTTCCTTTCTGACTCATACACTCAAACACACTCGCAAATACACTTGCTCTTTCAATTGTCTTCACTGTCACCATTTGGTATTCTGGTTATTTTTAGTCTGTATAATGGCATCCTTAGCCAGCCTTCATTGCTCATGCGCAATCCTGAGTGTGGTCTGCCTCTGAAAAGGCTTTTGTTTTTTGGGATAAAAGCTGCTAAATGAATAAATGTAACAGTCAAGTAGCTGTCTCATCTTGATGCTCAGACCCCAATTAACTGTAGCTCGCTTCTCCAAAATATTTCCCAGAGGTGATTTTATGTAAAGAAGGATTTGAGTTTGTGTGTGATTAAATGTGTTCAGGCACAGCTGGTGCAAAGGGGTATAAAACTGACTAGCTGTCAGTCCTTGACCCATCCATGATCTGCATCCTGATTTGATTATTAGGATTCCTCCGTCAGGAGGAAACCTATTGTTTTTGCAGGTATTATTAGGATTCCTCCGTCAGGAGGAAACCTATTGTTATTGTAGGAATTCCGAATCTTGTAGCATTGAAGTCAATGGCAGCCCTTGGATCGCAACAGTAAAAACTTGAGATTTTTGGCATGGTGAAACAATACAACATTATGAACTACCACACCCATTTTGGTCCACTTGAGACCAAAGGGGGCGCTACAGGCCACGCCCCAATTTGACCATTTGTGTCCTTTTTCAAAGTGATGTCCTTTGTAGTCCTTTTGTCCTAAAATTCTGAAATTCCTTACAGATGCCTTATTTGTCACAATGAACAAAAAAGTCTCAACAACTTATAATGGCAAGTCCTTAGATTTTTCTGTACATCATAAATTCAGAAGACATCCTTTTTTGCCACTCCTCCTGCAATTTTTGTCCAATCTTTTTCATAATTGCCAGTTATCATCGTCAGAAGAACCCTCACAAAAGGTATCAATAAGATTTTTGATATTTCAAACCGTTTGTCCACTGGAGTCAAGGGGGCGCTAAGGGCCACACCCCAATTTCAACTTGTTAAAAGGGATGCCACTTGTATGTCTTTCGTCCTATAATCTTGAAATTCATTCCATGTGCCTCATTCCTCACGATAAACAAAAAAGCCTCAACAACTCATAATGGCAAATCTTTAGATTTTTCTGTACAATATACATAAATGAAATATGTTTTTTTGATACTATTCCTACAATGTTTGTCCGATCTTCCCCATGTTTCTATAGTAACATCTTCAGACCAAGCCCCACATACATTATCAAAAGATTTTTTATATTTCAAACCGTTTGTTCGCTACAGCCATTTAAAAGCGGCATTATTGCAACTAAACAGGACGTTCGTCTTATAATATTATTAAAGTCAACAAATCTTTAAGATATCAATATCAAACTATATATGCACGAAGAACACACTACAAAATACAACCCAGTTTAACAGCTAAGTTCATAACTTCCAAAATGATGTAAATAATGGTCATCTAATTTAAGGCTAAGACTATTTTACTGCTGTATACAAGTGGCAATCAAAAACTGATAGTCCGAATCAATCACAAGTTCATATGTAGACTCTTGACAATGTGTTGTATACAAATCTGAGAAAAAGTTGAATGTAAGATGAAAAGTTGATTAATGATGAATATTTGAAATGTGACTGCTTGGCTAAAGGCTAAGGCTGTCTTGCAAATCCTCTCTCTGTCATGCCAGACCCAGTGGCTCCAAAAAAACTCACACGCACAAGAGTCTGTTGACACAGTGGGCTGAGTAAGCCCCCACCTTCACCCTGCCATTGGCTGCTGGATGGATCATGACACTGGTAGTTGTCTTGTATCTCAGCAAATCTTTGACATAGCCACACCAAACTTGGATGGTGCACATTGAATTACACGACAATTAGATTTATGGCACAATGTTCATACGTCTTCACTAATTGAAAATATAGCCTTTTTTTCCTCTCTTCATTCTGTGTTCATATTGCCATTGTACTTTGCACCTTCTTTAAAACCACCTTATTTTGGGTATTTATTTACCTGTAATAAATGTTGTGTTTTCACTAAGTGAGCAACCCATTACCAGTTTACCTTGGCAACTTGTTACACTGCCATTTTACTTTGGATAATAGGTGGAGCCACAGACCATGCAAATATTTCATTCACATATTAAATCCTTTGTCCCTTGCAGCACAGGGGTCACTACAGTCTTGGATGTATTCACACCATTGCCTTGTTTTCCTTTCTTCATTCTTTTGTTAATTTGAATTACATATCAATTCCATAAACTGTTCCAGGAGGAATCCACCATCGCTGCTTGCAGCTATATTTATTATTATTATTATTCCAATTGTAACATGGGTTTGATGGAATTCCTTGGATCACAGCGGTAAAAAGTTGAGATTTTTGGCATGGTGAAACAATACAACATTATAAAATACCACACCCATTTTGGTTCCCTTGAGACAAAAGGGGGCGCTACAGGCCCCGCCTTAATTTGACCAACCATTTGTGTCCTTTTTCAAAGTGATGTCCTTTGTAGTCCTTTTGTCCTAAAGTCCTGAAATTCATTATAGATTCCTTATTTGTCACAATGAACAAAAAAGTCTCAACAATTTATAATGGCAAGTCCTTAGATTTTTCTGTACATCATAAATTCCTGAGACATCCTTTTTTACCATTCCTCCTACAATTTTTGTCCAATCTTCTTCATCCTTGCCAGTTATCATCATCAGAAGAACCCTCACAAAAGCTATCAATACGATTTTTGATTTCATAATTGTTTTTCAGCTAGAGTCAAGAGGGTGCTAACGGCCACACCCCAATTCGTTCTGTTTCTAAGTGATGCCACTTGTACACTACCGTTCAAAAGTTTAGGGTCACATTGAAATGTCCTTATTTTTTAAGGAAAAGCACTGTACTTTTCAATGAAGATAACTTTAAACTAGTCTTAACTTTAAAGAAATACACTCTATACATTGTTAATGTGGTAAATGACTATTCTAGCTGCAAATGTCTGGTTTTTGGTGCAATATCTACATAGGTGTATAGAGGCCCCTTTCCTGCAACTATCACTCCAGTGTTCTAATGGTACAATGTGTTTGCTCATTGGCTCAGAAGGCTAATTGATGATTAGAAAACCCTTGTGCAATCATGTTCACACATCTGAAAACAGTTTAGCTCCTTACAGAAGCTACAAAACTGACCTTCCTTTGAGCAGATTGAGTTTCTGGAGCATCACATTTGTGGGGTCAATTAAACGCTCAAAATGGCCAGAAAAAGAGAACTTTCATCTGAAACTCGACAGTCTATTCTTGTTCTTAGAAATGAAGGCTATTCCATGCGAGAAATTGCTAAGAAATTGAAGATTTCCTACAACGGTGTGAACTACTCCCTTCAGAGGACAGCACAAACAGGCTCTAACCAGAGTAGAAAAATAAGTGGGAGGCCGCGTTGCACAACTAAACAAGAAGATAAGTACATTAGAGTCTCTAGTTTGAGAAACAGACGCCTCACAGGTCCCCAACTGGCATCTTCATTAAATAGTACCCGCAAAACACCAGTGTCAACATCTACAGTGAAGAGGCGGCTGCGGGATTCTGGTCTTCAGGGCAGAGTGGCAAAGAAAAAGCCATATCTGAGACTGGCCAATAAAAGAAAAAGATTAAGATGGGCAAAAGAACACAGACATTGGACAGAGGAAGACTGGAAAAAAGTGTTGTGGACGGATGAATCCAAGTTTGAGGTGTTTGGATCACAAAGAAGAACGTTTGTGAGACGCAGAACAAATGAAAAGATGCTGGAAGAATGCCTGACGCCATCTGTTAAGCATGGCGGAGGTAATGTGATGGTCTGGGGTTGCTTTGGTGCTGGTAAGGTGGGAGATTTGTACAGGGTAAAAGGGATTCTGAATAAGGAAGGCTATCACTCCATTTTGCAACGCCATGCCATACCCAGTGGACAGCGCATGATTGGAGCCAATTTTATCCTACAACAGGACAATGACCCTAAACACACCTCCAAATTGTGCAAGAACTATTTAGAGCAGAAGCGGGCAGCTGGTATTCTATCGGTAATGGAGTGGCCAGCGCAGTCACCAGATCTGAACCCCATTGAGCTGTTGTGGGAGCAGCTTGACCGTATGGTACGCAAGAAGTGCCCATCCAACCAATCCAACTTGTGGGAGCTGCTTCTGGAAGCGTGGGGTGCAATTTCTCCAGATTACCTCAACAAATTAACAGCTAGAATGCCAAAGGTCTGCAATGCTGTAATTGCTGCAAATGGAGGATTCTTTGACGAAAGCAAAGTTTGATGTAAAAAAAATCTTATTTCAAATACAAATCATTATTTCTAACCTTGTCAATGTCTTGACTCTATTTTCTATTCATTTCACAACATATGGTAGTGAATAAGTGTGACTTTTCATGGAAAACACCAAATTGTTTGTGTGACCCCAAACTTTTGAACGGTAGTGTGTATATATATATATATGGAAGTTCCTGCAGGTAAATCACTTACGAAGAGACATTTGAAGAGGAGACACCAAACCATAAACAACCAATTTAATTAACAGTCATACAAGATATAGCAGGGTTTTAATGGGGGATGAAGAACAGAATGAAGCTTCATACCTGTAAGACTTGACTCAAAAACACCTACCACACACACAGCATATTCTTCAACGTCTTTTCATGCAACAGATTGCAACAGTGTATGTAGGCCAAATAAATTAATCAAATTGGAATTGGTGGACACAAGTGTTGGCCAGTTACAGGCTTGGGTGGGATTTACAGAAGTGGTGTGGTCTATGTGACTTGTGAAATTGATGTGCGTTGGGATCTGTTGATGTCTCTAAGAATCCTGAGGACCACCAGATATCTGATTTCGATACGATCTCCAAGTTAATCTACACTCAGGACGGCGTCAATATGATTCAATTAAGGATGGATTTAAGGCTAAAGAACTCAGCTCGGCAAGCTAAAAACATGACCCTCAGCTGCGAGGTGAAGAGTTAAATACTGTAAAACACAAGTTTGCAAGTTTGAATCCTGGCCCTGCCAACATGATGTTGTGTTCTTGGGCAAGGAACTTCACCCTCCTTGCCTCAGGGGACCCCTGTACTTTTCGCTCTGAATAAGAGTATCTGTTAAATGACTAAATGTAAATATTCATCAGTTTTGTGTTTTAACTTTTACAGTCTCAGGCAGACATTGAATTGTTCAAGCAGGCTGGTAGATGAGCTGGTAGATGTCCATCGAGCCTGTGCCGAGATGGATGCCACTATCCGCTCCCAGGGCAACTTGATCAAAAAGATGGTGGGTGTGTGGAAAGTTCAGTAGCACACAAGACATGCTATTGCCTCTACCGACGACAATCTACAACAAAACCCTCACAGATTTCTAACTTCACTGCACTTGGAGCAATAAAAAAACAGCATTATCGTCTCTAATCTTTTTCTTTTTCTGTTTTTTTTTTGCAGAAGCAAGAGAACCAGGCTCTGAAAGCCCAAATCGAAAACAACAACTGGGAGGTAATGCTAAATTTTTGCTCTGTCAGTGTCCTGTTTGTGGTTTTCTACTCTTTGTTATTACAAAAAAGGGTTGGATGTCTGTTTCTGTTTTATTTATAGAAATCGATGATCATCGAAGATTTGATATTTTGCGGTGAGGAGCATCTTATCACTATCCAGGTATAGTAGAATGCCTTATTTTATTCCTTTTCTTTATCGTTGACATTATGACAACAGTGTTGGCGCTTTCATTTTTTACCTTGAGTGTGTGTTCAGGAGCTGAGGACCAACAACAAAGATCTGGAGGTCCAGCTGGAGAAGGCTATGGCGTAAGTGTAACACCACATCTGACTCACATCACCGGCCCACTTTCCTACTACATATCCATGCCTCTGCTAAATGAATGTGAATCTGATGGACCAAGGTTTGGTGGACCCCATGTTGACCAGCCCATCTCCAAGGAAGAAGAACTGGGACATCTGCCTCATTCATATGTAAGTGAAACCCTCTGCAACGGTCCTGCCAATGAGTAGCACTGCAGAGAGCTTTTTGTTTAGCCAATAGATCACACTTCCTTGCCCTCATACCAGCATAGTGAGCAAACCCTGAGAGTTTAGAGTGTTCCCTACATTAAAGATTAGCTTAGTGTTGGTCTGGAAACCTTAGCTGACAAGTCTGGTAATTCCGTAGGTTGGATTTTCTGATGTGGAGGAAGAACAGATTGCTCAAGAAGTAGAGGAGGAGAAAGAGCAGAAGCCCAGCTTGGACGTTGACGTCCAGACCAAAAGGTGCATTACCAGTTCAGTGTGGAAAGAAAGGGTTGGAGTTAATATTCCAGCAAGAGATGGAGTCCAAATTCCTGGATCGTTTCCCCTGTTGTCCTGTCTGTCTTCAGAGGACACACCCACGTTATAACCATCTAAACCACATTCTCAGTTGTTTTCCATTGTATCTCTTCCTTTCCTGTTCCCGCGCTCCCTCACTTCCTGTGCTTTTGTCTCTGTCTCCAGCTGGTTGCATCGGCAGGCTGAAAGTCTGTGGAAGGTGGTCTAAGCGCATGGGCACCTTCTGCCTGGACGCCACGCGCTGCCAGAGATTGAGGAGGTGCATGAGGCAGGTCATCAGATCCAATCAGGTTCATCCTGTCTCCAATGGAATGCTGCCTGTGTAACCTCCAGCGTTACTCCCAGCTCTCCTTAACCCCCCCCCCCCCATTCAACCCCATACTAACCCCTCCCCCCATCTACCCCACACTCACCCCCCCATTCAACCCCACACTCACTCCCCCATCTACCCCACACTCACCCCTCCCATTCAACCCCACATTCACCCAACCATTCAACCCCCCACACACACACATACACCCAAATACCAACAGTTTTGTTGTATGTGCTGTTGTATTTATGGCGCTAGCAACTGTGGAAGAAATAGCCATTTCCTGTGTGCTTACATGAATCACTAATCAATAGCCATTGGACACTAGTTGGTATATGTCTCATGTGAGCTTGCCATTAATAAGAAGTAGATTGTACTTATGTGTCAGGGTTAATAAAGGTTTGGGGTCAGAAAAAAGAGAGCTCCAACTATTATCTCTTGTCAGAGAGTGGTCATGAGTTTTGTGGAAGAAATGAGATTTCCTGTGTACGTGTATTAATCACTACTGAACACACCTTCTCTGAATATTGTTGTAACGTCATTACCGCCTGACTGTCACTATCTATGTTTACATTCTTGTGCCTTATAAAACAATGTCCTCTCGCCTTCGCCCAGGGAAGAGCCATGATTGAGACCTAAGCCTTGTACTGTCTTCATTTTGTTGCCAGAGGTCTGGTCATTTCTCTCCCAGTTTGCAAGCTGTTAAATACTTATTTAATCCAGAACACAACTGAATTGTCACACCGTTTATGAAGATACGGACAAAACACTTTCTTCAACAGTTTGGAGCTGTGAATCTCTTTCTCTGAGGCTGCTGTAACATCATCACTGCTTGACTGTCACAATTGAGACCTGAACCTTGTGTTGTCTTCATTTATTGCCAGAGGTCTGGCTTTCTCTCCCAATCTGCAGATTAGGCTAGACTCAGTACTATACTATGCAATACTTTACTATAATAGAAGGACTTTGAGGAGTTGAATGTTTTTGGGAACAGAAAAATACACTGTAATGTCTGGACGAGGAAGAGCAAGGGGCTCGGGGAGAAGGGCAGGCCCAGTGCGAGATGGAGGGAGTGGTGCAGGAGCTCTGAGAAGAGCAGGGCTGGGGAGAAGAGCAGGCCCAAGGAGAGGGCAAGGGAGAGGTGTAAGAATGCACAGTGGTGGCATTCCAAGGGCTGCAAGAACTGTTAGGTACAAGGCAGGAAGACCCAAATGGGCAGAATCAAGGTTATTTATTAAGAACAAAAATAGGCTAGGAACAGGAGCTGGTTCCAGGAGGGGGGCTGGGTGGATAAACGGCACGGCAGATTAGTTGGAAGTGGCAGGCGGAGTCAGGGCCAGGTGTTGGTCGCACGGGAGGCACACGTAAAGTGAGAGTACGATCTGGCGCTGGAAACTGGTCAGCTTGCTTGAAGTAGGTGGTGGTGATTAGCGATGGGTTTCAGCTGGGGAGCACAGCAGGAGGAGGGGATGGAGGCTCCACCCAGGAACTGACAAAAAAGGACAAAAACCGGGGAGGAGGGAGGAGAGGGGGGAGGAGCAGCAGGGACGGATCATGACAAGAACAATAGTCAGTGATGAAATTCGTGCCACTATCATTGACCATGTAATTAACCACAGCCTTTCACTAAGAGAGGCTGGTGAAAAAGTGCAACCCAAGTTGAGATGGTCAATGGTTGCCTCCATTATACGCATCTTTCAACAAACCAACAGGTAAGTATTGCATTTTACATGGATTGTTTCTATTCTCAATGTCAATAAGGTCATACAGTAATGCATATGTTGAGTTTATTTTGTCCCTCTAAAAATAATGCAACGTTTTCCACACTCTAGGGGGAAAAAACAGATTTGCTTTTTACTGAAATGTGTTTGAATATGAACATTATTGTACATGTGGACATACAGTTCATAACCAAGAAGTTTAGTGTAAAAGGTGGATTGCATGTTTTGCATGCAAATAGCTGAAACATAAGTATATGCACTTTTTATATTGTCAACAAAAGCCAGTATTCTGAAACCTGAGGGGTATTGCACAAAACCAAGATAAGGGATTAAGCCAGGATATGTTTGTTATCCTGGCTGAATTTAGCCTCAGGTCGGTTGCATGAAAGCAGATAAAACTTAGCCTGGTCAAGTTACCATGGTGATTTATTCTCTGCAGCTAGCCTGCTCCGGACCAGGCTATCAGCCAGGCTAAAATTAATCCTAGTGATTCACCTGTATTTCCACCGTCAATCCTGTGAGGAATTCATGTGTTTTACAGCATGTCCATGTTCTTTTTAAATACGTTGCATCATTTTAATTATACTGCATAAAACATTTACATATATATAGTATATTGTCGTTTCTCATTTCATTTAAATCTACAACATACGTTGTTTGTATATGTCTTTTTATATTGATTTAAGTGGTATTATTATTACTCTGGCCAAGTGTTATATTGATATGCTGATGAAGACTGCTTGTCAAACTGCCGTCAGAGGTTTCATAAAGATGTGTTTTATTGCGGTACAGTGAACCCTCGCGATACCACGGTTCAGTACAGTGAACCCTCGCGATATCACGGTTCCCTTTTTTCACTACTTCACGGATTTGCCTCGTGCATTGTGTTCTGCATTCTGATTGGCAAACAGTCTATCCGTGTCTTCTCTCAAGCCGCGGGTCCGCCTCAGCAGCTGTGCCGATTTTTCGAGAGGCACCTGGCTGCAGTCCACCACCGAGCGTTGCACCACAGAGAGGCGACGGCACCGCCGTGAGGCGATGAGTTTCCGGAGTTGTCTTTTTTTGTAGGGGGCGGGGGGAAGTGAGGACATTTAAACCTGGATTTTACCGTCACAGACCAGTGCGTCCACAACTGTTCCGAGTTCCGGTAAATTGCTTATTTTTATCCACAGAAAGTAAATGCATGATTTCTTGTCAATATAAGTGCCGTAAAATAATAACGTTATAGAAGTAATTAATGATTTACCAAAAATTTACGAATGTTACAAGTCTACTTGGGTAGTTGATAATTTAATTTAATTAATTAATTTGATAACGTCAAAGTTTATTTTCACCGATGGCGGTTAGCATCAACAAATTATCAGGGATTATTAAATGTATAGTGCATAACGTAAAGTAATTGTTCGCATTTGTTTGTATGTAACGTTACAAAACATTTTTGTAAACTATCCTTGCAATAGCTGTTATCAGGGATAATTAAATGTATAGTGCATAACGTAAAGTAACTGTTCGCATTTGTTTGTATGTAACGTTATAATACATTTTTGTAAACTAAAATTGTAAAATTGTAATGTCATTACACACATGTACAGGGTAACGAAATACAGTCAGCATCCAACCAGAAGTGCAAAACAGTTATTACAACAGAATATAATAAATATAAGTATACTCAGAATAAACACAGTATGAACAGTATAATCAGAATATACAGGGTACAAAATGTAGCAGAGTACATGGCTCATTTTTACTAAAATTTTCTATCTATGTTGTATACTACAGTATATAAACGAAACAAATATGAATAGCTTTTGCATCATCAGTACTTACATTTTTGGATACTGAGGAAGGAATTTCACGTTTAGAAGGGCCCTCTGACCTCCAGATGTAAATGTTGATTCCTGTCTGTCTCCTAAATCCTGTAGATACTGTGTGCCCCCACCCCCTGCAGATCACAATCTTCTAACAGTGCTTTGACCACTAAAAGGTGTGCCCCCACCCCCTGAAGACCACACTCTTCAAAGGGTGGGCCTTCATCCTGCCCAAGAGCAGCTGGTATGTATTCTTAAAGGAAAGATGTACAGTGGGTATAGAAAATAATCACCCCCCTTTAAAATAATCACATGTTGCTTTGCAGCCTGAAACAGACAAAAAGATTTTTGTTTTATTCAGCTGTATTTACAACTTATAACACCCAAGTGAAAGATATAATACCAACTTGTCAGAAAAAAATACAAAATAAAAAACAGAAATCACTGAGTTGGAAAAAGGATCACCCCCCTCCTAAAAATGACTTGTAAACCCAACCAGGTGTAGTTAAACACCTGCACACAAAGCCAATTGACATTCAACTGTGATCAGCTATGGTCATTTTGATTAGCTCAGCATGAAACAAGCTTTTCCTAAAGTATTTCAGTCCTTGGTAGTGCAACTGAAGAAAACACTCAACTATGGGTGGCAAGGCATTGTCAAAAGATCTCCGGGATGAAGTTGTGGAGAGGCACAAGTCAGGAGATGGATACAAAAACATATCAAAGGCTTTATCAGTGCCTAGAAGCACAGTGAAGTCTATTATTAAGAAGTGGAAGGTATTTGGTACAACACAGACCCTCCCTGGGTCAGGACGTCGCTCCAAACTGGATGAAAGAGCCAGGAGAAAACTGGTCAGAGAGACTACCAAGAGGCCTACAGCAACTCTGAAGCAGTTGCAGGAATTCATGACAAAGACTGGTCATTGTGTGCATGTGACAACAATATCCCAAATTCTCCACAAATGTGGCTTGTATGGGAGGGTTGCAAGAAAAAAGCCACTCCTCAAGAAAGGCTAATGCAGTCACGACTGAGCTTTGCCAAAACGCACCTTGAAGATTCTAAGGCCACCATCCAGATAACACCATCCCTACAGTAAAGCATGGAGGTGGTAATATCATGTTATGGGGTTGTTTCTCTGCAGCAGGGACTGGAGCACTTGTCAGGATAGAAGGAAAAATGGATGGGGCAAAATACCGTCAAATTCTTGAGGAAAATCTGCTGCTCTCTGCCAGAAAGTTGTCAAAGGGAAGAAGATTTACCTTCCAATATGACAATGACCCAAAGCACACAGCAAAACTGACCACACAGTGGTTGAAGGACAAAAAGGTGAATGTCCTTGCATGACCTAGTCAGAGCCCAGACTTAAACTCCATTGAAAATGTGTGGAATGACTTGAAGACAGCAGTCCACAAACGGTCACCATCAAATTTAACTGAACTGGAGCAGTTCTGCAAAGAAGAGTGGTCAAATATTGCAATGTCCAGATGTGCAAAGTTAGTAGAGACATATCCCAACAGACTAAAGGCTGTAATTAAAGCAAAAGGTAGCTCAACAAAATACTGAAACAAGGGGGTGATTCTTTTTCCAACTTCATGTTTTTTTATTATGTATTTTTTTTATATGTTGGAGTTAAATCTTTCACTTGGATGATATAAGTTACACTGAGTAAATACACTGAATGAAACAAAAACTGTGTCTGTCTTCATATCAGGCTGCAAAGCAACAACATGTGATTATTTTAAAGGGGGTGATTCTTTTCTATACCCACTGTATAAGACAGATATATGTGCTTCTCATCTTGAAGCTCTACCACCCATGTTCCTATATCATAATTAATAATATTATGCTTGTTATGATTTTATTTACTTCTCTTCAACAATAATCAGCTCAGATGCATATTGGACACCGACAACCCAGTGGGCGAGCTCATTGTCAGAACAGGAAAAAGTTGCCTGACATTCTGACTTCAGGGGGCTTGGATGGAACCAAGAAATTGAATCAACCGTGAGTTAACATTTGAACCTATGTAATTGTGAGCCTATTATGTTTATATGTAATTGACAACTTTTTGCTTTTGTGTGGTTTGCAGATAGGAAATGCGTGCTTTAAGCTATTGAGCAAAATTCTCAATCACAGGTCATCTCTCATCTAAAGCCCTCTTGCGAGGTGAAGTGCCGCCAGTGCTGACTTCCGGTCTCGTGGGCAAAGTGATGGCAGCCTAAAGTACGAGCTCCCGACTACAACTCGATAATGTACCCTAATAAAACTTGAAATCGTGGTAGTTTTGATCGTTAGACGGTGGGTATCATACATAGGATTAAATGCCCCGAAGAAGCAGGAAAACTGCTTCGCAGATAATAGAAAGAAGTGAAGAAGAGGAAGAAGTCCTTTCACAAGCTAGTAGCACTAGCAATATGGAGGAAGATATGCCACGTCGCCAAAGTGAAAGACGGACTTAGCAAGTTTGATTTAATTCTGTCAGAGCTTCGTGATTTTAGGAAGGAAAACAAAGAGCAATTAGATTCATTGAGAGAAGACATGTCCAGCATTATCAATAGGATGGAAGAAGCCGAGGAACGAATAACTTCCACAGAAAGTCACTTACAAGCTACTGAGGAGATACTAATTGAGCTAACAAAATGCCAAACTCAAGTGGAATACAAGTTAATGGACCTGGAGGGGCGTCTTTGGCGTGAGAATATTAGAATATATGGGGTGACTGAGGGGGCCGAGAACAACTCATCGTCTGTGATTAACTTTGTTGAAACTCTGCTTGGAAACGGCCTTGGTCTCCCGTCGCCCATAGTACTGGACATCGAGAGAGCGCACCGCGCACTTGGGCCGACGCCACCGGTGGGCGCCCCACCGCGGTCCTTTGTAGTCAAATTCGCAAGTTATCGGAGAAAGGAGTATATCGTTAAGCGAGCTTGGCAGGCAAAAGGTTTTGATTTTCAAGGCAAAAAGATCTACCTGGACAACGATTACGCTCCAGATGTACAACGGAAACGTAAAGAGTATACGGCTGCAAAGGCAACACTCCGTGAGAAAAACATCAGATTTCAGACACCTTTCCCGGCCAGGTTGAGAGTGCACTACAGTGATGGCACGGTGATGTACAACTCCGCACAAGAAGCGACGGAAGACATGGTGAAGAGAGGACTGTCAGTTAGCGTCGTAAAAAAACCCGTCCCTCTTTTGGCGCAACTAAAGCAACAAATGTGGCAGACCAGCCGAAAAAAGGGAAAGAAAGGTGTCTCAGACGCCGGGATTCAAGGAGAAGCTCCGGGCCTTTCGACGACAGGACGACACTGCGTAAGAACCGTATCTCTGGACTTGATGTTTGAGCGTGGTAATGCTTTATTCAACACCGTAAGGACTTCTTTTTGGTTTGTGTGAGGTTGATCCAACGCAGGAGGACGGAGGAGCCCTTCCCTCCCCCCGGGCAAACATGGTGGCCCACTTTTTGGAAGTCGTTCTGTTATATCTCTGTGTTTTAACCGCCATTCAGATGTTTGTTATTTGTTCTGTTTTTAGGGTGTATTTTTGGGGTTTACAGGAGGACATTACCGTTAGGACTGAATATGCAAGGTATGAAGTCAATTAAGATGGCAATTTATAATGTTAATGGTCTGGGTAATCCTATCAAAAGAAGCAAAATTATGACAAAGCTGAAAAAGGAGGGGATCGAGTTGGCGCTACTTCAGGAAACACATTTGCCTAAATCAGAGCATGAAAAACGGAGGAAATGGAAATATAAACAATTTTCGTCTAGTTGTTCCCAAAGCTAAAAGAGAGGTGTTGCGATATTGATCTCTAATAGATTAAACTTTGAATGTGTTCAAGAGAAAAGAGATACGGAGGGGAGGTATGTCATGGTGAAGGGTTATTTACAGGGTGTTTTGATTACAGTCATAAATGTATATGCCCCCCCCAGGGTCGGAGTGGACATTTTATAAACATGTTTTTGAACTAATTACTATGGAAGTAGAAGGTACTCTGATTCTGGGAGGAGATTTGAACATCCGAATTAACCCATCCTTGGATTCCTCCAACCCACTGACACGGGGAGCAAATACATTAACCAAAAACTTTAAATTGGCAATGAGAGAATTTGGGCTACTAGATGTCTGGAGATAATTTAATCCAACACAAAGGGATTATACTTTTTTCTCACATCCACATAATCTGTATTCCAGATTAGACTATTTCTTCATATTTCAAAATGATCTACACAGGGTGGTTAACTGTAAAACAGGAGTAATGGACCTATCAGATCATTCCCCAGTATTGTATTAAACAATGAAAAAAGGGACACTTCCTGGAGGTTAAATACAAGCATTTTACATCCAATGAGGGAACAAATTAGAGAAGATGTCAAAAATTATTTAACAGACAATGATAATAAGGAAGTTGTGCCTGTGTTTGTATGGGATGCATTGAAAGCGGTCATAAGGGGAAAGATTATCGGCTATAGCTCAAATCTAAAAAGGGCAAGGGCGTCAATGCTACATACACAATTAAAGAATTTGGGAAATTTCCATAAAGCAAATTTAAATCCTCGAAAACAGAAATAGAAAAGACAAAGAATGAAATTAATGAAATTCTCTCAAGTGAAATAAAGAAAAAAATGACTTTTCTGCGGCAACGGTATTATGAAGCGGGCAAGTTACTGGCTTTTAAATTAAAAAAGCAATAATTGGAAAATACAATACAGAAAATTAAGGATCCCCAAACAAACACTGTTGTCTCTAAATTGGTAGATATCCAACAATCTTTTTTGAAATGTTATAGTCACTTGTACACTCAACCCAAAGTAGATGCTAGTCTTATGGATGCTTTTTTTGGATAACGTTAATTTACCGAAAATAAGTGAAGAACAAAATAAATCCCTGACCTCAGCGATAACTGAACTTGAAATTAAAAAAGACATATCTCATTGTAAAACGAATAAAGCGCCAGGGCCGGATGGCTTTCCCTCTGAGTGGTATAAGGAGATGAAGGATCTTATTGTTCCAGTTGTGACCGCAACATTCAATCACGTTTTAACAGGAGCAATGCCTCCTTCCTGGAATGAGGCATCAATTTCTCTAATAGCCAAGGAGGGAAAGGATCAACTTGATTGTGGCAGTTATCGCCCAATTAGTGTGCTTAATCAAGATTATAAAATATTTACACACATTATTTAAAAAAGACTAGAAAATATTTTACCCTGCATTATAAGCTTGGATTAGACTGGCTTCATCAAAAAGAGACAGACACAGGATAACATCCGTCGAACTCTACACATAATTGATAAGGTAGTTAAAAATCTAGAGAGAATGCTACTTATAAGCCTTGATGCCGAAAAGGCTTTTGATCGTCTTAACTGGGACTTTCTTTACAAAGTTTTGGAAAAATTCAATTTTCACCCAACATTCATACAAGTAATTCAAGCATTATATAGATGTCCAACAGCTAGAATAAAAGTTAATGGAGCCATTTCCAAATCATTCAACTTAATTCAATTCAATTCATTTATTGAAGGCCACACAACATAGTTGGTGGAATTTGTTTTCGATACAGCAGTTAAGCTCACATCTCTCATGTGTCAGGTTCCATTTGAACAGCAACAGAAAAAACAACAACACATCAACAACAATAACAACAACAGGAGCACACATTTATACAGGTTACATCAAACCAGTGAGTCGTTTAAAGTCCTGATAGCTGTTGGAAAGAAGCTATTTTTAAATCTGACAGATTTTGTTTTCATTGACCTGTACCGCCTTCCGGAGGGCATAAGTGTGAAGAGATGGTGGGCAGGATGTGAGGTGTCAGAGGTGATTCTTGTTGCTCGCTGAGTGATGCGTCTTTGATATAAGGTGTCTATGGATGGGAGTGTGTGGCCAGTGATCTTGGAGGATTTATTTATGATTCGTTGGAGTTTTGAGCGGGAATGACTGTCCAAATTACCATACCAGACTATTATGGATGAAGTGAGGATACTTTCAATTATGGCTGTGTAGAACTGAAGGAGGAGATTGTGGCGAACATGGAATTTCTTCAGTTGTCTGAGAAAGTACAGTCTTTTGTTGGCCTTTTTGTAGGTTTCATCAGAGTGTTGATTGAATTTGAGTGTGTTACTAATGTGTGTTCCTAAGAATTTGAGAGACTCTGGTGATTATTGTGTCTGCGCTGATGGAGGTGGGAGTTTTGGGTGTGGGTGTGCGTGAGAAGTCTACAATCAGTTCTTTTGTTTTGGATGCGTTGAGCTGAAGGTTGTTGTTTTGGCACCAAGTGACTGCTTGGGCAACCTGCTCCCGATATTGTGTTTCATTGTTGTTGGTAATGAGGCCAATTATTGTGGTGTCATCTGCATATTTAAGAATGGAGACAGAACTGTGAGAGGAGGTGAGTGTGTTTGTGTAGAGAGAGAAGAGCCATGGCGACCGGTGCTGAGGGTCAGAGGTCGGGATATGATGTTATTCATCCTGACTCTCTGTGTCCGTCCTGAGAGGAAGCTCCTGATCCAGTGGCATAAAGAGATGTCAATGTCCATGTCCATGAGTTTATTGTAGAGATTCAGAGGGTCAATAGTATTGAAGGCGGAGCTGAAGCCCATGAATAGCATCCGAGCGTAGGTCCGAGGTGTCTCCAGGTTTTGGAGTATCCTGTGAAGAGCCAAGTTGACTGCATCCTCTACAGACCTATTTGCCCGATAAGCACACTGGAAACTGTCCATAAGTGGATTGGTGCGTTATTGTAGGTGAGAGAGAATGATCCGTTCAAGTGATTTCATGATGACAGATGTGAGGGCAATGGGTCTGTAGTCATTGAGACATGTTATTTTATTGTTTTTGGGGACCGGAATGATAACAGAGTTCTTAAAACATCTGGGGACTGAGCAGTGAGCAAGGGAGCTGTTGAAAATATCAGTGAATACAGGGGCCAGTTGATATGCACAGTTTTTCAGTACTGCCGGGTTCACACCATCAGGACCAGCAGCTTTCACCTTTTTAGTTTTGATTAAACAAGTTCTCACCTCCTCCTCCTGGATTAAAACAGGAGGGGTAGGGGGAGGCAGTGGAGGGGAGTAAATGGGACTGGGTTGCTGTTCGAACCTCCCATAGAAGGTGTTAAGCCGGTCTGGTAGGTCTTCTTCAATGTCCATGAACCCCCCTCCACCCCAACCAGCACCCCACCCCCCACCCCCCCACCTATCAACACCAACACAATGTTGACTCTCTCCATTCAAGAGAGGGAAGTTAACAAAGTGTTCAAGAGACAGAACCCTCGCAAAGCTGCCGGGCCGGACGCTGTCTCCTACAACTGTGATTTTTGCACCACTGTGTATATACCCCCCCCCCCCCCCCCCCCCCCCAACGTACCATATATATATATACCCATTCCACTCTGTACCCATGTCATTTGCAATTCCATGTTACCTGTATCATTTGCACTACTCGCATAATTTGTATTATTTGTATTATTTGTATTCCATGTTACCTGTATCATTTGCACTACTCGCATAATTTGTATTATTTGTAACATTTGTATTCCTTGTCTATATGTATCATATCTGCAGTGTATCTTTACATTGTATTCATTTTCATTTTATTAGTAGGCCACATTTATGTTCTATGTTTGCTCATTCCTGCCAAAGTAAATTCTATGTTTGTTTATCTTGCATAGCGAATAAACCCCCATTCTGATTCTGATTCTGATTATGGGAGCAGTGGACCGTTTATAATTTGTCATTGTTTTTAGTTTTTTTCCGATCATTTTGGTGTCATTTGTGCCAATTTGGCGTTCCAGATTATGTGCATATTTGGATTTTGCTTTCCTGATAGCAGCTCTTAATTCGTATTTGGCAGCCCTATATTTCCCCATGTCACCCTCACTAAAAGCAGAGCACTTTTTACGCTGTAAATTGTGTAGGTCCTTGGTGTACCATGGCTTGTTGTTATTGTAAATTCGGACAGTTTTTGTGGGGATGGACGTCCCGACGCAGAAATTGATGTATGAAGTCACCGTATCAGTCCACTCATCCAGATTAGCGGCAGCTGCGCGGAATATCCCCCAGTCAGTACACTCTAGGCAGCCTCTCAAAGTTTCGATAGCAACATGCGACCAACACTGGACAACTTTGGATTGTGGATGGCTGGATCTAAGTTTCTGCCTGTATTGTGGGACAAGGAGCAGCGTGGCGTGGTCTGACCTGCCCAGAGGCGCCTTCGCGAAAGACCAGTACGCGTTGCTGATGGGAATGTAGCAGTGGTCGAGGATGTTAGCGCCCCTACTCGGGCAGGTGACCTGCTGGATGTAGTTGGGAAGTTCTTTTGACAAGTTGGCGTGATTGAAATCGCCTACTACGATTACAGCCGCGTCGGGTTTCGAGTTTTCCACAGAAGAGACAAAGGTTGCTAATTCTGCAGTGGCAACGTTGGCATTAGCCGATGGCGGAATGTAAACACCGACCAGAACAACAGAAGTAAACTCTCTGGGAAGATAATATGGCCTGCACTTCACACCGATGTACTCCAGATAAGGGCTGCAGAAGCTGGTGAGTTCTGTTGCATTGCTGCACCATCGCTGATTGACCATAACACAGATACCGCCACCTTTTGTTTTCATAGACAGCTTCACTAACCTGTCAGCACGGTGTAGAGAGTAGCCAGGTGGGGTGATGGCGTGGTCAGGTACTGTGTGGTCAAGCAAGGTCTCATTCAGGCAGATGGCAGAGCAGTCCCTGTAGTCCTTGTGGGTTTGGAGTAGAAGAAACAGTTCGTCGATCTTGTTTCTGATTGAACGGACATTTGTGAGAAGCAGAGCTGGGAGAGAAGGCCGGTATGGGCGTTTCCTGAACCTGCGGAGGACACCGGCGCGACAGCTAGGATCTCCACTGGAATATTTGCGATCCATGCTTCAGTAGCGATGTAGGAAGGATCCCTTAGAGAAAGCAACTCCAACCGACTGTACGCGTAGCTTGATGACCTTTTAATGTGTATAGCTGACCATAGAAACAGACACAAGAGGAGAGCGTGTACCGTGGCAAGCCTCGAGGCTGCCATCTTGGAATCAGAATTTGCTTATGTTTTACAGGGAATCAGAGAGAGGAAATAGACAAGGATGCCCGTGCAGTCCATTATTCTTTGCCATCTTTATCGAGGCCCTGAGCCAGGGAATTATTCAAAATGGTAACATTACTGGAGTTGAATTGTTTGGTCAGGAACATAAAATATAATTATTTGCAGATTATGTTTTAATTTATTTGACGGATCCAGATTCCCCAATTCAGGCTATACTATGAGATAAAAGGCTTATTAAGAAACAGATGCAACAAGACAATCAGTGGATCAATGTATCATTGAAACTTTGCATGAACAGATTAAAATATTGAGGTGGGCTCCCAGCGACCTTGACTTTGTACCAAACGGATTGGATGGAGTGTATAAAAGTTGGATAAGGAGGGGTTTAACAGCATATTGTACATATTTCCATAGGGGAACCATGAGAGACTTCCAGTCAATTCAAAGGCAACACCAGTTGAATAACAACGATTATTACGATTTTTACAAATACGTCACTATGTAAAAAGCTTTAAGTTAATGGGTAAAAACATCTTTGATTTTCCTATACTGAATGTATTCATTACATCATATCAGGATGATTCGGGTCGTAAATTGATTTCCAGACTGTATAAGGACTTTCAGGACCTTAAACCTTCAAATACAGAAACAACAAACAAAAATGGGAAAGATAAGCAAATACTGTAATATCTAATTAAGTCTGGCTAAAGTACAGTGCTTTTCAATGGAAGACCTCTAATTCAAATGCATGGAGATGTTTTGGCTGGAAGTGCCTCAACAGATACTTTATAACACCTGATCAAAGTTCTCATTATTCGGGATCTTCCAGTTGTTGGAGAAATTGTGGCGTTCAAGGTGCTAACCATTTCCACCTGTTTTGGTCATGTCCGGTTGTACAAAACTTTTGGAAGATTATTCAATCTGAACTGAGGGTAATGTTGAATTTGAAGACACCTTTACAATGGGACAAACTGCTATTTGGCTTTTTATATTCAGTGGACACAATTTCTGAAATAAGGCTTCTGTTTGGCATGTTAAGTTTAGCAGCACGGAAATCTGTCACCAAAATTTTTTTTAAACCGGATGCCCCGACCCTGGATGATTGGCACAAGGTTGTGTATTCAATATTTGTTATGGAACGGATAACACTCAACAACAGACTCCAGAGGGAGAAATTTGATAAAACATGGCAGAAGTGGAACACTTATATCCGTCTAAAACGGCCAGAGTATGTCTGATCCTGTGATCGTTGACTGTTTTTGTCAAGTTATAACTATAAACCCTATGTTTGTATTTGTTTCTGTCTGTGTATGTCTGAGAAAATAGAGAAAAAAACAAAAAAAAAAGAAAGTAGAAAGTGCCGCCAGTGTTTAGGCTGATGAAAAGGAAGGTGGATAACATTAATGAAGTAAAATTTTACATTTGTTTGGGTTCCATCCGTTTCAGGTCAGAAACCAGTATTTTCATTTCCCTATTTATTTAATTTTAACAATGTCTAGATGGACATATTAAAGGAGGGCACTGATGAGATATTTTCTTTTTGGAGCCTGTGTTATGTATATTACAACTAACCATTTTGCTTATCTATATATATTTTCGGTAACAATCTGGCTGAGGTCTCAGTCAGACTTGCCTCCCACCCAGGACACTCTCTGCTTCAGCTGCTCCCCTTGCGGTCCACCAGGACCAAAACCGCTCGCCATAAGAACATTTTCTACCCTTCGGCCATTGCACTCTTCAATAGGGCCAAGGACTCGGAATGACTTTGCCACAAACACCCCCATCCAGCATCCCACTGCACTAGGGCTGTCAAAACTGCTCAAAAATGACGTTCGAATATTCAATTAATCCCCACACATGTATTCGAATATGTTCGAATATATTCACGTTTCCCGGTTGCGCATTAGGCACGTCAATAACAGGACAAATTAATACAATGAGACATAACTACTTGTATTGGTAATATACAGTAAGTTAATTTAACAACATATTACCTACACAAAAATAAGTAGATGAACTAATGGCCAAGACCGCAGACCTTCGCCTCTCGCTCGCACACACGCACTTTTTCTTTCTTTCTCTCTCTCCTGCACTGTCGCGCTCACTGCGCATAGCGATTTAAATGAACGACAACAATAAACAAATGCTGAGTGTTGATCAAAAGTTTTGTGCAAGAAATTTAAGGTCGCGATGCTTGTCCCAAATACAAACAGTCTTGCCTGCTGCCGCTGTTTTTTGCGTGTTTTTTTAACATTCGAATATACATTTTAATATTCAAAATTCATTTTTTAAACACTATTCGAATATATATTAGAATATAGAATATTCGTTGACAGCCCTACACTGCACAAGCCACTTTTGCACTCAAAACCTCTTTTGAAACCTTAAAATTACTTACTGCTGTACCACTGTTTTGCAATGCTGTATATATACCCCCCTGACCTTTTTACACCATATTTTTATTGTATTATATTATGTTCTTATCATGTTACATATATGTTCTATGTTGCTAATGTAAATTCTGTGTTTGTTAAACTTGCATAGCCATTAAAACAGATTCTGATTCTGATCATGAGTGGGTTGATTTTAAGAACTGTTCTCTGCCAAAGTGGACTTGCCTGAAATCCTGGGCATGGGGGAAGAGAACCAGGCTAAGGTAGTATGGGAAGGTGTGGAATGACCTTCGGCAGGCGCCTCCGGCAGGCGCCTCAGGAGTCTCCGGTCTAGAACCAGCAGACTGAAGAACAGCTTCTTCCCCAGAACTGTGACACTCCTGAACTCCACTAGACCCCCGCCCCCCTATATAGCCCCCTCCCCCCCATAGAACCCCCGCCTACCTATATTTGCACATTTCCGTTTGTACATTTTGCACCACTTGCATATGTGAGTTGTTATTGCACTATCTGTTCATTTTGCACATCTGTTACTGCACCACCTGTACATTTTGTTCACTTTGCACATCTGTTCATTTTGCACATCTGCTCATTGCATCATTTGCACTAACTGTATATACATGCTACCCGATAATTTCTGCTTTGTATAAACCACTTGAATCTGTACATACCCTGTATATTCTGATTATACTGTTCATAATATGTATATTCTGAGTATACCCATATTTATTATATTCTGTTATTATAACTATTTTGCACTTCTGGTTGGATGCTAACTGTATTTCGTTGCCCTGTACTTGTACCTGTGTAATGACAATAAAGTTGAATCTAATCTAATCTAAAAGGAAACAATCCTGGAGCCCTTCAAGTTCACATTTCACAACACAGAAGATGTGGAAATTCTGTGCAGAAATAATGTACCAAAGAAAATATTTGGCCTAATCTGAATGTCAAACAGCTAAAAGTAAAATCATATTGTGACTTGGTGTGTTTTACATGTTGTCATTGGTCATGTAATAATTTGCTTGGATTATACTGTACATATCAGCACAAAAACATAATTGGCATAGATATAGAGCCAAACATGAAAAACAGCATTGCAATAAGGTTCAATGACAATTTATTATTATTATAACGAAAAGGCAGTAAAGTATTGTTTAGTACACAATAAAATGTATAGGCCTATGACATTTTACGAAATGTAAGCTTATGAATAACAGTAATAACTTTGTTGTTATTCCTAACCTCCATTATTTTCAGTTATCAGCATTTTGACCTTCTCTTTTCAAGATCCTCAGCTTTGTAGTAGGCTACAAATACACTATTGAGCCCCGAGTCATATCACCCACCGTTTGTTTTTCATTATGACTAAGTTGTACAATTACGCAGTGCAGTGTATATTAGTCTCGCGCGAATTCTAAAGGCCAGAAAAGCCCCTGCAAAGTCTTATTCTTATGATGACGTCACAGCTGTGCGCCTACACTCCTAAGCGCGGTCCCGCAGTGTCTCGGGGACGTCACACTGTTCAGCCACTCTGTCGCAAGTCTGTTTTTTTTGTTAAGTTATGTTCGTTATATTGTAAATAGTTAATGTTCAGTAAAATCACATTATTACTTTGAAAAGTTTGAACTTTTTTCATTACAAAGCCTTGCATAGGAACACCTAATTATGTTAAATACACCACACAAAGAAATTTGTATTTATTTATACAGTAGCATGTGGCTCAGTATAGGTTCTGACATCTCACAACAGGAGAAAACAGTGTTTTAGGGTCGACTATAAAAAGATATCAGGCTAGGATTTACACTTAATGTCCAGGAGCTCATGACCATAGCTCCTTCCTCCAAACGATATAGCTTAGCTGTAAAAGAAACAGAGAAGCTGCATAACGCTAACGAAAGACTTGCCTGTTTGAATGTGCCGATATAGCCTATAAAACGATAAGAACTTAAAACTTAATCTGACAAGAAGTCGTAGGCTATATCACATACGGGATCATTGATAGACAAAACAGATTTGACTACCGGCATTTGGTTGATAAAAATGACAGCTTGTATTGTGGAGAATACCTTATTTTTTATTTTAGATTAACCTTAATAAAAATGACTCGTTTTATCCTTAGGTAAACTTAAAAAACAAACAAACAAAACAAATTAACCTCGTATATTCTATAACCATGACTATGAAATTAAGATTAATCCTAGTGATTCACCTGCATTTCCACAGTCAATCCTGTGAGGAATTCACGTGTTTTACAGCATGTCCATGATCTTTTTAAATATGTTGCATCATTTTAATTATAATGCATTAAACATTTACACATATTTAGTATATTGTCATTTCTCATTTCATTTAAATCTACAACAGTCTTTTAATATTGATTTAAGTGGTATTATTATTACTCTGGCCAAGTGTATCCATATTGATATGCTGATGAAGACTGCTTGTCAAACTGCCGTCGAGGTTTCATAAATATGTGTTTTATTGCATTACAGTGAACCATCGCTATATCACGGTTCAGTACTGTGAACCCTCGCGATTTCATGGTTCAGTACAGTGAATCCTCGCGATATCACGGTTCACTTCACGGATTTGCCACGTGCATTGTGTTCTGCATTCTGAATGGATAAACAGTCTCTCCGCGTCTTCTCTACCTGTGCATCAATAAAGTTGCGGTTTACTGTAATATTTACTGTGTCTGTACACCTACGTAACATTCGCAGAAAAAGTTAAACTTATGGACATGCTTAATTGTGGCCCAATTATGACAGCTCCAGAGGATTGTACACTTTTTGAATACTAACGCATTAATCCGGTCCGCTATTGTATGCCAGGCTTATTCTCTTTCTTTTATTATGGCTTGAGTATTGTCCTTTTTTAATTCATATCCTTCTCCTCCTCATAAAACTCCATCAGGAGCTGTTGTTCTGCGGCCGTGAAATATGTTGCGCGACTCCTGGCCATGTTCTGATCGGTGATTCTGTGAGCGATCGCGAGGTCTATTTAAGAATGCCGTGAACACGCATTAATCCTGACTACCTACTGCCTTTTCATCCTGGCTTGGCAAACGTGCAACCAATTAAGACAGGATACGACGGCCAGACTAGGTCAAGCCGCGCTTGCTCAGTTATTCTGGCTTTCTTTATTCTACTTTCGTGCAATACCCCCCAGGTGAGCAACTTGATTGAAATCAACGGCCGCCATTTTTCGATACCCTATCCATTCTTAATACATCCATGATTTATCCTGACTACCTACACCTGGCTTGACATAGCCTCGCCTTTTCATCCTGGCTTGGCAAACATGCAACCAATTAAGACAGGATATGGCCAGACTAGGGGCCCGTTCTTCGTACGTCGCTAACTCAGTTAGCTGGATTTGATTGTTGACGATTTGGCATGATCTTGGATCGTTTGGTTCTTCAAAGCTCATCCTAGACTTGTCGTCATAGCAACAGGTCCGTAAGCTTTACTTAATGTAAACAAGATTAGATTGAGGCTTTATAAGCGGAGGAGATAGGGAAGTATGTCGCAGCCATACGCGAGCAACCTCTTGCGGAAGGTGGGAGAATAATTTGCAGAGCTTTTCAAATTAATCGGGTATTGCGGGATAAAGTGTAATTGTTGAGAGATACCGTTTTTTTCAGCCTTTTTCTTTGTGGCTGTTATAAATAGACAAACACATCAATTAACAGTGGCTTTTAAAAGGGAGGAAAAATAAGTGGCTTTTTAAAATAAAGACAGTATGAATTAAAGGCTATCATTTTGTATAAATATTATTGTATTTCACTTTTACTTTAATTTGTCTGCTACTTTTTGCCAGCCCACTCTCCTGGAAATTGCAGACTTTGAGGTGTTCCCTGTCGTTTTAAATAACGACTCAAATTCGGCATAACCTTCCATTAAAAGCTCTTGTTCTGATTAGGATAAAAAGTGGGCACGTTCTTTGGCCATGCTGAACAGCCAATAGCAGCGTTGCTGATCAATGTTTCTACTATCGATACATATCCCCTTTTAAGCCAACACATGATCATATCCAGTGATACTAATCATACACAACAGGTTTGTTCGAAGAACCCAGTTAGCCGGATCATGATTCGCACGATGAAATCATCTTGGATGTGTCATTTGATCTCGGATGTATTAAGCGACGTACGAGAACGGGCCCCTTAAAGGCTCACAGAATCACAGATCAGAACATGAACATAGAACAGAACATATTTCACGGCCACAGAACAACAGCTCCTGATGGAGTTTTATGAGGAGGAGAAGGATATTATAAAAAAGGCGATACTCAAGCCATTATCAAATAATCCATAATCCACAAATAAAACATAATCTGTGGCTGTGAAATATGTTGCTCCTTGTCAGAAGATCGGTGATTCTGTGAGCAATAGCGCGGTCTATTTAAGAATGCGGTGATCACGCATTTATCCCAACTACCTACTGCCTTTTCATATACTGCCTTTCATAATTACCATAAGAAGTGAAATTCACGTTTTCTTCTTCTTCATACATTCAGTTGTAAATGTTTATTTATATTGTCAATGTAAAATAATCAAATTTTTGGACATAATGAACATGGTAGGGGTACACGGTGCCAGCGCGGTTAGTGCTCTCGCCTCCCAGCATGGAGACTGTGAGCTCAAATCTCAAGCTCGTCCATAGTCTTTCTGGGTTGAGTGTGCATGTCCTCCCCAGGTTACTGTGGGTTTTCTCCGGGCACTCCGAATTCCTCCCACCGTCTAAAGACATGCATGGGGTAGGTTAATTGGACATTCCCCCTTGTGTATGTATGTGAGAGTGAATGGTTGTCTCTATGTTGTCTGTCACTCTCTGTGTGAAAGTCTTGTGACTAGTTGGCCCCAGTCCAGGGTGTACCCTGTAGGGCTGTCAACGAATATTCTATATTCGAATATATATTTGAATACTGTTTAAAAAACGAATTTCGAATATGAAAATGTATATTCGAATGTAAAAAAACAACAAACAAAAAACGGCAGCAGGCAAGACTGTTTGTATTTGGGACAAGAATCGCGACCTTAAATTTCTTGAGCGGCACCTGCCTGCAGTCCTCTGCTAGGAGGCAGCTCTACGGAGCGGCAGCTCTGCTCCAGGTCAGGAAGTAAATTTCAAAATAAAAGCGCAAGATTTCAGAATAAAATTCAAAAATCAAAATTCAAAATTCCTATAAAAGCGCATTTTCGGTTTTCCTCCCAAATGCATTAATTAGTAAACACATTAGATTACGTTAAATCAATTAATTCCTTGTCTATAGTTTAAATCGTTATATCATATTTATATAGTAAACTTTAGACAAGAAGCCAGACTAATATACACTGCACTGCGTAACTTAGTCATTACGAAAAATAAAGGGTGGGTGATATGACTCGGGGCTCAATAATGTATTTGTAGCCTACTACAAAGCTGAGGATCGTGACAAGATAAGGTCAAAATGTTGATAACTGAAAACAATGGAGGTTAGGAATAACATCGCTCAGTGCAAGTTATGACTCCTATTCATCAGCCTACATTTCGTGAGACGTCATAAGCCTATACATCTTATTGTGTACTATACAATACTTCACTGCCTTTTCATTATATTAATAATAAATTGTCATTGAACCTTATTGCACTGATGTTTTTCATGTTTGGCTCTATATCTATGCCAATTATGTTTTTGTGCTGATATGGACAGTATAATCCAAGCTAATTATTCAATGATCAATGATAACATGTAAAACACACCAAGTCACAATATGATTTGACTTTATTCTCGCAGACAATAAACTCATTTAGCTGTTTGACATTCAGATTAGGCCAAATATTTTCTTTGGTCCATTATTTCTGCACAGAATTTCCACATCTTCTGTGTTGTGAAATGTGGACTTGAAGGGCTCCAGGATTGTTTCCCTTTTTAAGGTCATTCCACACCCTCCCATACTAGCTTAGCCTGGTTCTCTTCCCCCATGCACAGGATTTCAGGCAGGTCCACTTTGGCAGAGAACAGTTCTTAAAATCAACCCACTCATGATCAGAATCAGAATCTGTTTTAATGGCTATGCAAGTTTAACAAACTCAGAATTTACATTAGCATGGAAGAGCAACATAGAACATATATGTAACATGATAAGAACATAATATAATACAATAAAAATATGGTGTAAAAAGGTCAGGGGGGTATATATACAGCATTGCAAAACAGTGGTACAACAGTAAGTAATTTTAAGGTGTCAAAAGGGGTTTTGAGTGCAAAAGTGGCTTGTGCAGTGGGATGCTGGATGGGGGTGTTTGCGGCAAAGTCATTCCGAGTCCTTGGCCTTGGAGTGCAGTGGCTGAAGGGTAGAAGCGTTCTTATGGCGAGAGGTTTTGGTCCTGGTTGAAGCAGAGGGTGTCCTAGGTGGGAGGCAAGTCTGACTGAGACCTCAGCCAGATTTTTCCTGAAAATATATATAGATAAGCAAAATGGTCAGTTGTAATATACATAACACAGGCTCCAAAAAGAAAAGATCTCATCAGTGCCCTCCTTTAATATGTCTATCTAGACATTGTTCAAATTACATAAATATGGAAATGAAAATGCTGGTTTCTGACCTGAAACGAAATAAAAACTCAGATGGAACCCAAACAAATTTATAATTTTACCTCAGTAATGTTATCCACCTTCCTTTTCATCAGCCTAAACACTGGCGGTACTTCACCTCGCAAGAGGGCTTTAGATGCATCCGTCCAGTGGGCGAACACCTTTCCATGGCTGAAAAAATTATTCAACAATAGAAAACCCCCAAAATGTTTTTTTTTAAAACATTAGGTCATTCAAATATCCTAGTCTTTGCGGTCTCACCTTCCAAGGTCAAAATTTTCCATGAGGATTATACACCACCACCGTCGCAAAAGTGGCATGTCCATCTGAAAAATTAACAACCCCCCCCCCACAAAAAATAAGCTCATTATGTCATAATTTATGTTTTGTTGTAGTAATTTTGAGCTTACTTTGATTGCATGAATCAACTTACAATAGAAAAGCAAAGGGAGCTTCCAAAGTGGTGTAAAGAGCATTCTAGGAATAAAACATAGTAATTTTAAAGTAATTGTGATATCTTTGAACACACATAATTACACAAATAATGTGTACTACCATCAACATGAATATACCACAGTCAATCCCATATGGTTGATGTGGAAAATCCTACATATCAGAAAGAAGTGAAATATTAAATTATTGTTTAGCAGTGTATTGAATAAAATATATACATTCACATACGTATTAAGAGAGTGATCAGCAGGAGGTGGGGACACACCTTTCAACAGTGATCAAACGGCTCTTTGGAGACTGTGGTCTGCAGGGGGTGGGGGCACACCTTTCAGTAGTCAAACCACTGTTTGGAAACTGTGATCTGCAGGGGGTGGAGGGACACATTTTAACATATTGATCAAACTGGGCCTAGACGTCCTTGGATTAACTGGTGTTACACAAATGTGTATCTACAGGTTTAAGAGACAGACAGGAATCAACATTTACATCTGGAGGTCAGAGGGCCATTCTAAATGTGAAATTATATCCTCAGTATCCTAAAATAAAAGTACTGATGGTGCAGAAGCTATTCGTATTCGTTTAATTTATATACTGTAGTATACAACAGAGGTAGAACATTAAAAAAGTAAAAATGAGCCATGTACTCTTTCACATTTTGTACCCTGTATATTCTGATTATACTGTTCATATTGTGTATATTCTGAGATTAGATTCATTTTTTATGTCATTACACAGGTACAAGTACAGGGTAACGAAATACAGTTAGCATCCAACCAGAAATGCAAAACAGTTATTAAAACAGAATATAATAAATATAAGTATACTCAGAATATACACAGTATGAACAGTATAATCAGAATATAGAGGGGAGGTACAGATTAAAGTGATTTAACACAAATGTACAGCTGTTGAGTACAAGATGCTACCGTATTAAACATAAATTACAGAGTAACAGAGTATACAATAATACTCTGTTGTAATAATTGCTTTGCACTTCTGGTTGGATGCTAACTGTATTTCGTTAACCTGTACTTGTACCTGTGTAATGACATTAAATTGAATCTAATCTAATTTTTTGACGATACCCAGCTAATGCAAGGAGAGTTTACAAAAATGTATTATAACGTTACACACAAACAAATGCGAAAAGTGACTTAACGTTATGCCCTATACATTTAATAAACCATGATAACAGCTAATGCAAGGAGAGTTTACAAAAATGTTTTGTAACGTTACATACAAATGCGAACGTTTAATAATCCCTGATAATTTGTTGATGAAAGTAAACTTTGACGATAAGAAGACTTGTAACATTCGGTAATTATTCGGTAAATCAATAAAGACTTCTATAACGTTATTGTTTTACGGCACTTATATTGACAATAAATCATGTTTCTGTGGAAAATCTGCAATTTACCGCAACTAGTAGGAAGAGATGTGGTCTGTGTCGTGAAATCCAGGTTTAAATGTCCTTACTTCCCACCGCCGCCCCCCGAAAAATACATTAAAATAAATGCGTCACTTCCTGCCTTGGAGCAGAGCTGCCGCTCCGTAGAGCTGCCTCCCAGCAGAGGACTGCAGGCAGGTACTCTTGAATTTCTTGCACAAAACTTTTGATCAACAATCAGCATTTGTTTATTGTTGTCGTTCATTTACACCGCTATGCGCAGAGTGCGACAGTGCGGGAGAGAGAGAGAAAGAAAAGTGCGTGTGTGCGAGCGAGAGGCCAAGGTCTGCGGTCTTCGCCATTAGTTAATCTACTTATTTTTTTGTAGGTAATATGTTGTTAAATTAACTTAAATATATTACCTATACAAGTAGTTATGTCTCGTTGTATGAATTTGTCCTGTTATTGACGTGCCTAATGCGCATCCGGGAAACGCGAATATATTAGAATATATTCGAATACATGTGTGGGGAATATTCGAATATTCGAACGTCATTTTTGAGCAGTTTTGACAGCCCTAGTACCCTGCCTAAAGCCCAAAAGTAACTGGGATAGGCTCCAGTCACCCATGACCCCTAAAGGAAATAAGCGGCACCGCTAATAAACGGTAGATAATGAATGAATGAATAAATGAATGTATGAACATGGTTTTCGCATAATATCAAATAACCTACCCCTCCTTTTTAAATCATCACCATCACTTTTGATATTTCCTTTGTGTGCCCCACCCTTCGCAAACGGACAAACCATGTTGACGCAGACCACTCCCTTGACAACAGGCGGATCTAGGACCAGCAGTTAGACGAGGTGCTCGCGGTTACCATCAGGACCAGGGAAGGGCGGGCAGGTGGGCTGATTCTGGGTCAGAGAGTAACTGAGAGCCACAAACTATGAAAGAGAGGGTAAGTGAGTGGGAGAGCAAAAGGAGGGAGAGAAATGTTTATTCATTTAGCCCCGAGACTAAATTATAACATGGCTCAGACAGGACTCAGACTGTCTGAATGTATAAATGTAATATCGCAATTGTAGTCCTGCCAAATGCCCTCCAGGGGGCGGCAGGTACACTACACTCTGATCATCAAACTCTAAGAGACACATGTCTGATTTTACCTGGCCCATAAATGTTAGTGTTACAGAAACATAGCCTAGAGCCTACATTGTTTCACTGTTTAAAGCTAATACAAGGGACTCGTCTTCATGTTTATACATCAAACAGCACCCTCATGTAATCCACCACAGACACACCACTGCACCCAAAATATGATCAGAGTTTATGGCTTTGTCACACTGGAAAAGCTGGAATGTGTTTATTAGATTCAGTAATCAGATCAGACCTGGAAATCTGGAACTCCGGAACAAAACTGGAGGTGGAACAGCGCAAAATATTACGTTTACCAGATATCCATATCCGTTTGTCGGTGCCGGTGGCTTGGGCCTCGGTTCTCGTAAAGGACGGCCTGGTCCAGGCCCACACTGAGCATGTGCGGATGCGAAGAGTCAGGGAGGAAGCCGAGGCCCTTGCCGGAGAGTGCCAGTTCTTGCCATGCGTTGCCAAGGCAACAAGGTCAATGTCACCTTCACCACAGGGATCTTTCAAATAAGGGACTAAAGACGGGCTGTAGGGACACCTGGCTAAGGTAAGAACAAAGTGAACATTTGGCTTCCACAAGGATTTTTTGGTTGTTGCGGGGGCCGACCTTTTTGACGGGGTAATGCTTATTCAAGCAAAAGTGATGCTGACCATGCTAAGGTGAAAAAGACTCACACACTCACATAATTACTCGGAATCAAGTTAATCCTTGGCTGCATGAGCACCCATAACGCTTGGCTCAAAGCCAAACTCTTCCCCTCTCTTTTTCCTCTCTGTCATCTTCTGTTCTGCTCTCTCACTCCCATTCAACATTGCTACTTTGTCTATCGGGATTAACAGAGAGAGATTTGGAGAGACCAAAGTTTCTCTCACTCTCTCTTTCACTCTCTCTTTCACTCGCTCTTTCTCTCTCTCTGCATGGCTGGCCCCATTGCTGAGTGAGCAGAATCTGACTTTGACATCATGATAAGCTAAACAGAGCTGTACTACAGAAAGCTGGCTCGTGGACTGGCTGACTGATTGGCTGGCTGAGAAATTGGCACGCTCAAAGTACTCAAGAGTGTATCTGCCCTACTGCATGTTTTTAACTTGGCCCTATTTTCCAGATGGGTGGACAGTATGTTATAATGATAAAAAGGTAATTTCTTGGCCACATGAAAAAAGTTTTTCCAAATGTTTAGCTGTTAGCCTTAAAGAATGACTGGTTCTTATCCACAGTGGCTGTAGAACCTTCTTGAGATCTTGCAGGGTAAGAGAACCTGACAAAACGGATGATCCGCGGAAAGCGAGCCCCACTCTGGGTGATGAAGAGCATGCTTGAGGAGAGGATGAGACACCCTGACACGGAGCTCTGCAAAGACACAAGTCCCCCTCACACACGGTACACACCCAGATGCAAACATGCAGTAAATGGCCTTATAGTTTGAGCCATTCTGACCGCGGTTTCGCTGCATGGCGTGCATTCACACAGGGTTACAGGCTTTAAAAGCTTGACCTCTCAACCCTCCATGCCTCTTCTAATACATCCATCCCCCCCAACCCCATACCAAGGCCATGCTCTGAGACCTAAAACCCATAACCACTCATCTACATTGCGTCCTATCCCTCCCTAGTTCTCCTTCCTTCCTCTTTCCTGTCCGCACGTTCATCCACTCTCCCTCCCTCTCTTTGCTTCCTCCCTCTCTTCACTTCCTCCCTTCCTTCCTTTTTCCCTTGCTCCCTCCAGTCTAGGGGAGCATTCTCAGCTGCTGGGGTCACAGCAGGCTTACCCCATGAGGGACTGCTTCAGTGACACCTTGGACCCTACACCGTGACATTTTTCAGCTGTGTGCATGTGTTTGTATACATATATAAATATATGTGTGTGTGAGAGGGAGATGTTGTGTCAGTGCGGTGCGAGAGTAGTAGGAATGTGAATCCAAAGAGAGGGGGAGAAGGTTTGAGCGATAGTCGCAATGGAGTTGTCTCTGCTGTGCTACACCTCTGAAAATCGTTCCTCCTTACAGTTCACAGTTTTCCTTATTATTCCACCCCCCCTCCCCTCTGTCTTCCTTCGGGTCGCCATCAGTGGTGCAGTTCCTCCACGAAAGCTAAGGAAACCGGCAAAGGCCCACAATGCTTTTCGGCAGCTGGCCAAGCACCAAGTCTGTGCTGGAGTAGGAAGTCTTGGCCGAGGCTCACTCTCGCTTCACAGATCCGGAACACTGTCTGGAGCTACGCAAAACATACGCTATATCTAGACCAGTGTTTCCCAATTGTGGTCCTAAGGGAACACCTGTCCTGCATGTTTTAGATGTTTCCCTGCTCCAACACACCTGATTCTAATGAATGGGTTGTTATCCAGCTCTGCAGACGCCTGCTTACGACCATTCATTTGAATCAGGTGTGTTGGAGCAGGGAAACATCTAAAAAAAGCAGAGAAGGTGTTCCCTTAGGACCAGGTTTGGGAAACACTGATCTAGACAAACTCTGCAGCTAGAGGCATATTGCCTGTCTGCTTTATGCGCTAACCCTATGTCTTACTATGTTCACTCAGTCAGAGGGGCTGTCTATTGGACACAACAACTTTCTGCTCAAGGCTACACACACCTGTCAGCAACAGTCATTCAAACCAGCGCACTCAACATGCAAACTACTGCCCAAACCGGTGTGTGTGTGAGAGAGAGAGAGAGAGAGAGAGAGGAAAGGGGGAGAGAGATGTGTGAGGAAGAGACTAAGTCTGTGTGTCTGCACATGCAAATTCCTCACTCATTGCTTTCAGCTATGTCATAGCGCTCATTGGTTGTAACAAGGAGGGGGATTGGTTAAGAAGGGGGGGTGTTGTAGAAACAGGTAGGAATATCCTGTTTCTGGTCATCCTGCACAGTGTGGAATCTGTCGTTCACCCCGCCTCCATACCTCCACCTCATCCTCCCTTTAACTCCTTGTGCCTCAATGCCCAAAACTAGCACCTCCCCTGTCCCTGACCCTTCCCACTCCTTCCTCCATTCTCATCTCCCTCCAACCGTTCTCCACCCCTCCAACTTCCTGTGTTGTCGAAACCTTGATTGGACGCAAAACAGCTCATCCAGTCCACATCTTTGGCTTGGGGTGAGGTCGCCGGCCTCTCATCCCTAGCCCTGACCTCTTGACCTTGAAGGTCTCATGCTCTACCAGGTCAGAGGGTCAAACAGGTCCTTACACGCTCTCAGCTGTCATGGACAAATGCCCGCAAGATTGATGGTTATCTTTTAGACCCTGGAGTCTGGGGATTGATAATAACTGACCAGAAAGGAAGACCAGTGAAGGTGCCTGTGGGATGGTGGAAGGAAGTCAGATAAGTCTGTGCACCAGATCATCATACAAACTGGATCAGATTCCACTCGTGTCACAAAGAGGTGACAATAACATTGCATTACCTACCATAGAATCTGAGCAGTCTAGCTCTCTATGAATAGACCTGCTATTATGATGAAAACAGGCTCTCCCCTCCCAACGCCCACTGTGCCCTCTGTACTCAAACAGGACCTACAATCTATTTATTAGTTCAAGGGGTGGGTATACAATGTACAGAGTGTGTACTCGTGTGTGTTTGTGAGAGAGAGAGAGAGTTCTCTTGAGTACTAGGTGGACTTTAGACTGCATCCTTTTCACTGTACCCTCAACATGGATGCATTGACCTACATTTACATTACATTTAGTCATTTAGCAGACGCTCCTATCCAGAGTGACTTAGAGCAGTGCGTTACCCAAGGGCACAACATCATGTTGGCACAGCCGGGGTTTGATCCAGGTACCTTCTGATTACTACCCTAGATAGGAGTATTAATCTTTCACCCTGAGACACACACATTGTTCAATGATGGGTTGAAATTAAACAAATAAAAAAACATGCAAATCAAACGTAAATCAGGGAGGCTGATGAAACCAACAGGAAAGGGAAATACAAGGGCAGTGGGGGGAGGGGATGTTAAGGGTGAGGTGGATGGTGGTGGGCGGATATCTGAGTGGTGAGGTTGGGAGCGGGCCAGGAGAGGCGGGGTGGAGGGTCGGGGAGGGGATGTGAGGGTGATTGTTTTTATTCATTATCTGTCTTCATCTCTCTCTTTCTCTCTCTCTCTCTCTCTCTCGCTCTCTCAATATGTTCATATCTCTCTCTGTCTATCTGTATCATGGAGCTTGGTGCTAAACAGCACACTGTGAGAAACAGGAATGGGGGGGGGGGGGGGGGGCTTCCTGTCTGGCTCTCAATGTGTGTGTTTTCATGGTGTGCCTGTGTGTTTGGTCTATATGTCTATGAGCGCCTGAATGCAGTGTGTGTAGTGTGCCTGTGTGTGGTGAGTGCATGGGAGCGAGTGTGTGTGTTTAAGACATGGTTTGGGGGAAGAGAGTGAGTTTAGGTTTCGAGGGGCGCACATGGGAGGAGAGGGAGGCATGTGTGAGGTGGGGGGGGGGAGAAGGGCTGTGATGAGCTGCTGTGGTATAGGGGGGAGTTTGTTTGTACTCTGGGTGTCATTTAGCAGATGCTTTTATCCAAAGTGACTTCCAAGAGAGAGCTTTACAAAAGAGCATAGGTCACTGATCAAAACAACAAGATAGCCCCAAACATTTTGTAGGTTTTGGGTAGCCAGAACATACATTGTGGGAAACCAAATAAGTGCCAAAAGGCAGAAGCACAAGTTACAATTAAATAACATGAATTTCAAATGTGCAAAAGTGTACCTGTAGGAAAGCAAGCAAGAATAATATACCACAGAATAATATAATCACAGAATAATCATAATCAATATAAATATATCACAGACTAGCAGATGGGTGAATCTACGACAACAGCAATGTGGGCTGTAAAGAGACCTCGTCATCCATGGTAACCCTGTGGTTCCTGACAGAGAATGAAGGGGTCATCGTCGCATATCCCAGAGTGATAGAGAGATCGTGAAAGATGGATGGTTTGACCGGAAAGATGAGATGTTCAGTTTTGGCGAGGTTCAGCTGGAGGTGGTGTCTGGTCATCCAGGCGGAGATGTCTGTGAGGCAGGCCTCGCTCCTAGCTATGATCCCCGGATCGGTCGGAGGGAACGACAGGTATAGCTGCGTGTCATCAGCATAACAGTGGTAGGAGAAGCCTTGGGAGGTGATGATTGGACCAAGTGAGGGGGTGTGCAGGGATAAGAATAGGGTTCAAAGGTCGGAACCTTGTGGGACACCAGTGGAGAGCTGGCTAGGGCAAAACAGGGCCAGAACTAAGGCATCCCCATGCACGAGACCTGGTAGGATCTCCCCAACAGGCAGGATGAGATGTGGTAGGATGTTCTGAATTGGGGGTGGTCTTTGTTTGATTCGGAGTGTGCTTGTGCACTTTCTGAGTTTGCCAAAATTGTTTTATAACTGTTGAACCTTTTGGACGGACGCCAACGAGTCTGTGAGCAGGATAAAAAGACTGGATCTGGAGTCAAATATTTTCAAGATAGATTCTCTAAATCAGGCCAGAGTGATTCAAAGCATCATAGTAATGCTTCAAGCAATTTTTGTCAAAATTACAAAGGGGCGGGATACCACACCTCCTACGTTCAGCCAATTGCACTGGTCCTTTGATATGCTCTCATCGTACTGATCACCAGATGTTTTGAAGTGTTTTCTGGGAACATAGGTCACTTTTGGAAAGAGGACTTCTGAGTGGTCATGCCCTCACCAGTCAAAGGAAAGGGACGACCTTAACACTCCCCTCACTTTGTGCACATTGAGAATTAGCAAACAAGGCCTCCAAAGAAGCAGCCCTCAAAAGCTGAAACAATGCAGGATATTTCCCGTAAAACAGCAATAGCCTTATGTGATCCGCTATCATCACTAGATAAGTGTCAGGTCACCATCACCGGTTCTAATTAATTGTGCTAAACTAGAGCGGAGGTAATCTCTGTCTCAGGTTCTCCATGTTTAAGTTCCTGTCACTGCCTCTCTCTTCTCAGTCCGAAGCTCTTTACCTGGTGCAGTTTAATCTAAACATCCAGAACAATAGTTTACCTGACACCTGTGCTTGAAGTGTTGGAACTCCAGATGTTAGTGTGGGTCAACGTGTGTGGACACTTGATACCTAACTTGAGAGAGGTAAAACCTGTTTACACCCGAGTGTGTGTGTGAGAGAGAGACTGAGCGAGGAGAATGGAAGGAATAGCTTTTAGCTTTTCAAACACAAATAGTGAGGACAGATAGATTGTCTGTGTCCACAAGCTTTGTGGTGTGTGTGTGCTAATCTATCTGTGTGTTTGGTATGATACACTCCACTTAGCACCTTTCAGACAGCCAACTCCAATTGCCTGAGTGGTGAGGTGGGTGATGACAGGTTGAAATGAATGACAATCACAAAGCAGCTGACACAATACCTCACTAACTACAGTCAGAAAGAGGGTGGGAGAGAGAGAGAGGGAATGGAGAGAACGAAGGGGGAGAGGGGAGGAGAGGGAAAGAGAGAGGGAAGGGGGGAGGGATGGGGAAGAGAGAGAAAGAGCAGGGGGAGAGAGAACTAGAGTGTTGGAGAGAAAGGGTGGGAGAAAAAGAGAGATGGGGAAGAGAGTGAGAAACAGAGAGTGGATTAAGACTGGGATGGAGAGACATGGAGAAAGAGAAGGGAGAGCAACAGTGAGGGAGAAAGATGAACTTTGGCTGAATGCGTTTATATGTTATCAAGTGATACAATGCGTCCTACATGGCTCAGCGTTCCTGGAATAGCAGACAGATTCCCTCCCTTCTCTTTTGGTAGTGTAGCAAGCACACAAACATGCGATAGAGGACGCTACTTGGAGAAGAACATGTGACACCTTACAATATGTCTATGTGGGTGCTGGCTGCCATACACCCGCACAGTGTACTAAGCAACAACAACCCTTTACCATGACAACGCATTGGCTCTTGCAACAGTGAAGCCATACAGCCGAGAAACAGTAGTGACTATAGATGGCTGAGGTCCTTGACTCATGATTGCCATCCCATAAAGGTCTGCCCGTGACACGCAATAGAATGCCGCCTCTTCTCCATGACAATCTCAGAATGGGACATGATGCCTCAAATTAGTTCTCAATGGAATGTCGTATAAATTGGGAGAAGGGTGGCGTGACATTACAATGGAAAAACCGAATGTTCCACAAATCAAAATCCCCGTCATAAATGAACCAACAGAGATTTGCAGTTGCATCAGTGTTATGAAATCAGCGAGCAATATGACGATATGGATGTTGTGAATGTGAAATAGATCGTATCAAAGTTATTGGTTGTGAAAAATGAGTTTGACTTTCAGATCAGAATCAGAATTGGTTTTATTATTTAAGTTGCACAAACACATTATTTACTGTGGCAGGATGGTGCAAACAATGAACAAATATGGAACTTCAATTTTTAAGCGTAGTGAACTAACAATGAATAAAATTAACGATCTGAATTATAAAAGGAAGATAGGTACATAAAGATAGAATAGAAATATAAACAATAAAGTGTGAATGAGTGAATATCTGTGCAAGTATCTCAAGAGAGTCCAATGGCTGAGCAGTTAGGGTGTTGGGTTGTGTGGAAGAAATTGGATTTCCTGTGTACTTATATTAATCACTACTGGACAAAACACTTTCTTCATCAGTTGGTAATCAGAAGGTTCCTGGTTTGAACCCCAACTGTGCCAACATTACATTGTGTCCTTGGGAAAGGCACCCCACCCTACTTGCCTTACGCGATAGCCGTATAAGCTTATCCGGTTATCCATATGAGATGAACATGGCAGGAAGGACACATCTCTTACTATCAAGCTGAAGTCACATCCTTTCTTGACAAAACTATCACTGAAGAATCATCTGTACACTCCCTAAAATATAAGAATATAATGTTGCCAGATGGTTTGTTACAAATTGCCCTGGAATTCTTTTGGAAAAAGACAAAAAAACGATTGGAAGGTGACTGGATGAATCATCTGCCCATCATCTCCTTCTCCAGTTTACTTCAACCACACCTGTAGCTCCTATAGTAGCTCATTGTTCCAACGGCTCCTGATTGGTCCATTTGGGCACAAACAAATCATGAATTTGGCTAAATGAAATCTCTGGTGGGTGTGATCTTGTGAAGACAGCTTGTTCTTCACCATGGAAAGGATCACCCACCACTGTTGTCTTCTGTGGACGTCCAGTTCCCAAGCTCACCAGCGCACAGTTTTTTTTTGGGCCACTACTAACATTTCTGCCATCTACCTGATGGCATTCTTTTTTTTCCAGCCTCAGGATGGTCTGTTTCACCTCCATTGAGAGCTCTGGAGGTCAATTATCACACATGTTGTGTGTTCACAGCAACAGCTTCCAAATGCAAACGCCACCCCTAGAATCAACTCCAGACGAGGGAAGAGCCCATGCAGCCTTGTTATTTCTTTTTTTTCTAGACTTCTGAGTCAATTGTCCAATTACTTTTGGTCCCTTGAAACAGAGGCGGCTACATATTAAATAGCTGTAATTCCTAAATACTTGCTCCAATTTGGATGTGAATACTCTCAAATTACTTGTGAGAGTCTTCATTTTAAGCCAATATTGATTATATAATTGTATCCTGAATATGTTTTTGTAAACAGCTAAATATTTCTGGGCCTAACTGTAACTGTAATATAAATACACAATATATTTATCATTTTTTTCGATGATTAAAAACAATAATGCACTTCTTTGTTCTTTATAGCCACAGTTCTCCTCTCCCTCTTTCTTCAGCTTCCCTCCCACCAGCTATCCTTGATCACTTCATCTTTCCTCTTCTGGCACCATAGTGTGTCCTGTCTGACTGGGAGTCTGCAGACCAGCCATTTGCCAAACTCCCGCTTAGAAGACCAGAATCACACACACACACACACACGCACACACACATACACACGCACACAAGCATGCACACAAAGCACACACTGATTGCAGGAGAGGTAAAATAACTGTAAGGTAGAGGGAGGTGAGTGCCTGCACCTTTGCATATGTGTGGATGTCAAACATGTCTGCACACATGTCTCTGTGTGTGTTTGTGTCTGTCTGTGTGTGTCTGTGTGTGTCTGTCAGGTGTCTGTGTATGTGTCTGAGGATGTGTTTCCGTGTTTTACTCTGTGTGTGTGTGTGTGTGTGTGTGTGTATGTGTGTGTGTGACAGCATGTGACTCCATTCATGTAACTGGAAAGAAAATTATAATAAAATAAAAAACTGGAAAGGTGCCGTATGGTAAATGCAGTAAAAGGTGAGGGGTAGAAGAAGAAGAAGAAAAGAAAGTGTGTGCAGACACAATGACAAAATGAGTCAGACATAAAAAAAGAAAGAAGCGAAAGAGTCATGTGCGGTCCATTAGAACAGAGGGATTTAACAGTTTCCTTTGTCAGTAAATCTCCTTCTCCTCTCTTCCTGTCCCTGGCCTCTCTCTGGCTCCCCTCTCATTCTGCCATTCTCTCCTGTTCTCCAACTAACACTCATCCAGTAGCACTTTCCTAAAAATCTCTTCTATGATTATAGGGCTAGTACGGAGCCCCTAAAGTCCCAAAAGTTTGATTTTTTTATCTTGTGCGCACAAGTTATTATCTTGTGGGAACAAGATAATTATCTTGAGGGAACAAGTTATTATCTTGTGCGTACAAGATAATTATCTTGAGGGAACAAGTTATTATCTTGTGCGCACAGGATAATTTACTATGAACTCATATGCATCTCTATAACGACTTCCGATGTACACAGCCACGATATTTACATTTACATTTTACATTACATTTATTCATTTAGCAGACGCTTTTATCCAAAGTTACAAGAGAGAGCTTTTACAAAGAGCATCAGTCATTGAGCATAGCAACGTGATAGACCCCGAACACAGTCGGTTTTTTAGATTGTGAATCATACATCATGAGAACCAATAAGTGCCAAGGGAAGAACTATAAATGCATAACACAACGATTGTGTTGTGTTGTGTGTGATTGTGTATGCGATATAATGGAGAGAGCTGAGCTAATCAAGTTTTATTTTCATCTTGGAATTAAAATGCAATACGTGATAAATACATAAATACATAAATACATAATAATACATAAAATACAACTTGATTAGCTCAGTTCTCTCCATTATATCGTGGCTGTGTACATCGGAAGGCGTTAGAGATGCATATGAGTTCATAGTAAATTATCTTGTGCGCACAAGATAATAACTTGTTCCCTCAAGATAATTATCTTGTACGCACAAGATAATAACTTGTTCCCTCAAGATAATTATCTTGTACGCACAAGATAATAACTTGTTCCCTCAAGATAATTATCTTGTTCCCACAAGATAATAACTTGTGCGCACAAGATAAAAAAAATCTGACTTTTGGGACTTTAGGGGCTCCGTAGGCTAGAGATTTTAGACATATTGAACTAGTTTTACAGTAAGTCTATTATAACACCACCACATACAAATCAAATAGTAAAATATTTGAAGCTTAACTAACTTATTTAATTAAACGCAGTGGTGACACTGATCTTAAACACTTTTTAGTTGACAGAACTATAGTTGGTTCGACTTTCCCACTTGGGGTTTGTCCCCAAACCTTCTCGAGTGTCATTCTGCCACTCAGACCCAACACAACACTGTATTAAATTCCAGACCACACCCAACCCTGGCCGTGCGCGCTCTCGACAACGGAGCTTCGAACGCGCACTTCAGAGTTTTTTTTACTACTACGGTTCAGCAGTATTGGCACGTTTGTAGCCTACTTACATCAACTCTTTCGGTCTCTCCTTTCTGACTTTCACACATCTGGACCGCGACGTCTGAACTCCCCAACTTTCTCTGCACTCTACAAGGTAAATGGCTACGACTATTTGAGGATCAATACTACTGACCCCCCAAACTTTTCCATAAGACTTTATCTTGTTTAAAACGTAGTATTGGTTAAAACCAATACATACATTGCATGAAAGGATTAAGTCGTGTTTTGCTAATGGTTTTTATCCGTTATACAAATTAGTTTTGCACGATAGTTTATGTCTAGGCAACACTTCAGAGTTCAGAAATGTACGCTGATCACAAGTTTTCGCCGCTCGCAATGAAGAGGCGTTGTTTGGAGCGTTTATTGACAAGAAAGTGTAAATCGAATTCATTCAAATTAATTAAGTAATTGTAATCAATGCGGCCGGTTGTGAAAATGTGTCAGTATTGTACTGGCAACACTGGCAGAATCCAGTGCGCTCGGTTCTTTGCGTAGGTTACGCACAGGTTTATAACGGTAGGTTCTATATTTTGTGGGAGGGTATGCAAATACCAATGCACCTTCAGAACCAGAAGACCAAGATGTAGATTGTCACGTTAAGACGATTCAACTCATACTCATTCGTCACCGCCGTTTTTCCTGATGTTTTGATGATTCGTGGAAGAGTCTAAGCTTGGCAAAACTCTCATCAACATCGCCCTCTGGTGCTTTAAAGTTTGTGGGCCTGCTAGTCTGTTCTTGGCGCTCAGTATCCAAACTGGAAAAGCAGATATCCTCCTCGATATGAGGATCAATTAGCCTTCGCGCTCTTCTCAAGGTGAAGGAATACTGGAAGAGGACCATGAGACGAAAGCCTCTGTGTCTTGTTCGTCGTGGACCCTGTCCAGTGTTCAACTTCCCTTTCATGTTGATAGCCTTAACTAATGGAGTTACTGAATATGTGTGTGTGTGTGTATGAGTTTCTGCTCTGAAAATTTCGGAGATTCATGACCGAATTTCTCCCAAGTCCCCCTGACTCAGTGCCATAACACAGAAGAGCAAGCTGTCCAGCTCTATCTTACTATCAGTTGTGAAACGTCATGGATGAGGTCATATTTCATTGTGTTGTTGCACCAGGAAACTCCAGTTGCTGAAAGAGTGCATGTGCATTCATCAGTGTCACCCTTTTACGGGTCAATATCTTAGTTTCATACCGTATTCAGTTTTTCTCTCTGTCCAGACCTCCCCCGCCCCTTCTCCTCCCCTCTCTCCGCTCCTCAACTCTTTGTGAGTGCCTGTTTGTTTTCGACTGAGCGTTGTCAATAGGTTTTCAATAAGAGATAGAGCAAGGGTCAGAGGTTGTGTGTGTGTGTCTCTGTGAATGTGTTTGTTAGCATCTTTTAGATTTGCCTGGGACAGTACAACAATGTGTGTGTTCCCAATTGTGATACTTTGCAATAATTCATGGTAGTGGACTGTGGTTACAGTTGGTGTGTGATGTTTGTCTGTGTCTGTGTGAGAGTTTGGCACAGTTGGTTAGTGTTCGGCTCCACGGTCATGGTGTCAGAGTGTGAGTGTGTATATTTGTTGTTTATTTGTGTTGTGTCTTTGTGTGTGTCAAGAGAGAAATGAATGAACTGCAGATGTGAGGATACTCAACAGGAAGCTGCAAACTGAGAACACACACATATATACACAGCCTGTTGCCAGTAGCAGATGGCTTTGACATTAGGGGTGCTGAAATACATGGAGTTTCTGTCCTAGGAATACAGAGCATAGTTTAGCACACCCAGACAGAGTAGAAACAGATTCCGTCCTACAGATTAGAGGAGAGCGTTCTAGCTAAATAAGCAGGGAAATGCACCAGAGGTGATACTATGTTGGGGGGTGGGGCATATTAGTGGGTTTCTGGAACATAATAGTGATGACAAGTCTTATGACAAGCAGATCTCTGATCTTTACTGGCACTGGCTGGGAGAGGATGCTTCAGGTCAGAGAAGACCTCTGTTGATGTGGTGGATGGCTGAATGGACGGATAGTAGATGGTTGGATGGATGGATGGTTGGTTGGTTGGATGGGGTGAATGATAAGCAAATGGCTTTGGAAGTGGGATTCAGTGAGATGGGACAGAAGTGTTTATGGATGGGTAGATGGGGAGGGTGCATGGAGAAGTCAATTGGTCAAGAGTGAGAACCATCTACCTATATGCCATGTGGGAGTCATTACTCAGCCTGTCAACCCAGGAATGTGTGTGAAAACAACCTTTGGTGCACACAAACACACAGACACAGGCAAGTACCTTAAGCCTTTTGAATGGGTCCCATGGTAGTCGTTCCCAACATGAAAGGATTTTGGTGTAGGGGGGAAGTCTTTAAACCCAGCAGGACTGATTAGGTGTGTGTGTAGAGAGAAAGAGAGACAGAGGGAGGTGAAAAAATGGGAGAGAAAGTATGTGTGAGGGAGAAAGAGATTTGGGGAGGGGCTCGGTCAAGACTGGGGTTTTGTGTTGTAGGAAAATGACAAAAAGTGTAATTTCAGTCAGCGTCTGACTTCAGTCTGACTGTAATTAATTTGCTAATGCAGTTTGATAGGAGCTGAGGTCAGTATGGGAGCCTGTTCCAATGTGTTTACTACACCACAGAGAAACAGGGAGAGGGAGGGGTAGGGAACAGAGAAATAGGAGAGAAATAATGTGCCCCTTGCATGTTCAGCTATCTTTGCACATTGCAGAGTGGCTATTTGTGTTTCTTTTACTTTATGGAAGTGAGGAAAAAGAGTGGGAGAGACTGAGAATAGCCAGAGAGAGAGAGAGAAAGAGTTAAAAAAAGAAAAAGACAAAGAGAAAAGTGACAGAGAGAGGGGAGGGAGAGGGGTAATGATTGAAACACCACAGCTGTCAACTGAAAGGCGGGAAATCTTCCCCAACGTTTGACGAAAGAGGATGTGTAAAAATCTGTGAAATCCCCAGAGTCTGCATACCTTGAAGGAGGGGGATTTGTGGAGATAAGCATGTGTGGATGTAATCTCAACCAGGTGTGTGTACGTAGGCATACTCTGCTGTTGGTGTCAGATCACGGTGGTGATGTCATGTTGTTTACCTAGCATAATGGAATCATCACTAGACTTTGTTTCACATAGATTGCTGACCAAGACGATTAAGGTTCGGTGTGTGCGTGACTTTACAAACTGTTTGGAAACAGACCTTTACAAGATAGTCATTTGATTATAGTCAAATAGTAATCAGTTGATACTTGATACCCCAAGCACACCTATACACAAACATAGGTGTCACACACACACACAGGTTAGTCTAGGAGTTGTCGTTGTCTCACACTTAGTTCCCCTTCTTTTTGGCTGGTCTGTTTCTCTCCTCCCTCGTTTTTCAGAGACAGGAAGGCAGCTGCAGACCAAATCAGATCCAGCTGTGTCAGAGCGTGTACGTATACACGTCTGAAGAGTCCATGCAGAACATTGTGAATGAATGAAAGTGAACAGGGTCAGTGGTGTGGTCTGGTGTGGTGCAATCTTAGACAATCTTAGCACCCCACGCCACACCGCTAACTGTCAAGAGCCCTTTCCCCATGCCCCCGTTTGCATTCTCCTCTAATACCGCTTAAGCTCTTCGCTGAACAAGAACGAGACTCATTTCATGACTGCCGGAGGGACAGAGAGGGAGGTAGGAATAAGACAAGGGCTTCTGAGTGGCTGTTCCAGCCCACGTTTGCTCCATATATGCTTGATTTACAAAGAGGGGTTGTGAGAGAGGAAGGGAGTCTTGTTACAGCTTCTGTCTGCAAGCTTTCGCCTCGACTCCACGGACTGGAGGAAGAGTCTTTCCCTTCCTTCCATCCATCTCCTCCTGCCTCGCTTCCGTTCTCCCCATCGATCCCTCCCTCTTTACCATCCCCCACTCCAGACAGGGGCCTGTCCTTCCCCCCCTGGCACGCCCCGTGGCCAAGTTTTGCAAACAGGCACACACACCCTCACACACACACACGCCCCTCGAGAGGCCTGCTTCCTGTTCATGGGGTGGGGCTGTTTTTACTGCGACTACTGGCGGAGAAACTTAATTCCTCTCCTGTCTGGCTGGTCAGTTGTGCGTGCAGTTGTGTGCATGCAAACTGTGCATAAGCACATTTATCCTTGTCATTTGTGTAGCGTGTCATAGGGTATCATTATTAGTGCCTACTGACATCTCAGTCTTTTACCAGACTTATTTATCCGAAATAGTCACAGTGGAGCGGGGTTATGCATGGGGATTGGGAGGGGTTGCATCTGTTTTTTTGTATATATATATATATATATATATATTATGGCATGCCGTTCAGGAAATTAATCCTTTGAATATATATATACAGAAACCTTGAATGTATATTCAAATTTTCTGTATATATATTCAAAGGATTAATTTCCTGAATGGCATGCCATAATAAATATATATATATTGTAATTGTTTTTATTGTTTTATTGTTGCCTGCTTTAATTAATTTTTTAATTGATAGGTAACTTTGCCATTCTCCTTCTGGCAGGGGGACTACCAATGGAAACTATCCTTTTGGCTATAATTGGGTGCATTTACATTTTATCTGTAAAATGTAAATTAATGTATACTGTCCCTCTATAACAAATAAAAAGTAAATAAATACAGTAGTGGATCGCTATTTCTCTTCTCATGTACATGTTTGGTGCATAGAGAAGACCAACAGTAAAGCCAGTTGGACAGTAGGAGAGCCCACGGTTCAAATCTGCGGAGGGAAAAGGCCCTGGGGAAGATAACAAACTCAACAGTGTGTAATCAATCGGCGCGGTCGATGTAGGAAACGCCGCTCACCTGTCCAGCGATGCTGTCGTTGGCACCATGCTCATCGTCGTCATCCATGCAGGAGATGGACAGATAGCTGTCTGTGGGAAGGCTCTCTTTCACAATGTATTGTTCGTCGGGGCGGCGGAATGCAGGGAGTGTGCCAAGGCCAGCAAGAGGGAGCGGGGGCAATGCGAGCATGGTGGGGCGGGCAATAGATAGACTGGTGTGGGTATAAGATAATGTGGATAGTGCGTGGCTGAGAGGCCACTTGAGGCTCCCAGCTCTTCTTCTGTGGTGTTGGTGTGTATGTGCTTGATTTAACTCAAAACAAAATCTTTCTGATTCGGCGTAGGTCAGCTACATAGGACTGTGGGTGGAGCTGGGATCTTTGACCCAGCTGAGGTTCTCAACAGACTTGCTGTGCCAGAGGCAGAGAGAGAGAGAGGGAGAGAAATTCAATAAAAAAAAAGCTAAGCCGCTTGCATTAGAACACTGTACTCCAAACTTCATGTAGTTCGGTCTAGAACTCTTTCTGTTTCTTCCCATCAAAGGAACTGGCTCTTTTCCCTATTGTGCAAAGCGTTTCTCCACCCTAGAGATGAAAGACACAAACACTCAACATTTCTCTTTTTATCCACTCCCTTCCTAGACTGGCACACACACACCGATACTGAGTGGCATCTATAAACCGCTGAAAGATTGACCTTTCTCTTTGCATGTAGACAGGTTCCTGAGACTCCCCCTGCAGTCATGTTGGTCATCCTAGCCTTCATCATCCTCTTCCACGTCATCTCGGCCATACTCCTCTTCGTAGCCACCATACACAACGTGAGTCTACAAGTTGGTCCGCCAGAACAGCAGGTGCTTTCGCTCTCACCGCAAAATGCCAACACATCCTAATTCCTTTGGTTTGCCCTTCTCTTGCCCTTCTCTGTTTTCGCTCAGGCATGGTGGGTGGTGGTGCCACCAGGGGGCAGTGTGATCTACACGGACCTGTGGTACTCCTGCAACTACACCTGCTATCCTGTCGAAAAGAGCGCCTCGACCGAAGCAGGTGGCCTTACTGTGTGTGTGTGTGTGTGTGTGTGTGCACGTGTGCACAGTTATGAGCGTAGATCTGTGTTTGTCTTCTTTGGGAGGGAGTGAGTGTGTCAAGCGTCTCTCTGTCGCCCCCTAGCATATCTGCAGGTAGTGCAGGCAACCATGATCCTGTCCGCCATCCTGTGCTGCGTTGGGTTCTTTGTCTTCATCCTGCAGCTGTTCCGGCTTAAGCAGGGAGAGAGGTTTGTCTTCACCGCCATCATCCAGCTACTGGCCGGTGAGTAACCCACACAGTCACTTACGAACACACAGGCATGAGGTTGGTTGAGGGGCAGTTCTATTGGCATATATGAAGCCCTCTGTGGCATTCAAGTGATGACTGATGACCAAACCCTCCCCCCCTCTCCTCTCTTCCCCTCCCCACCTCCCTCCCTCCCTCTCCCCCCCAGCTCTGTGCGTGATGATTGCAGCGTCTGTATACACAGCGGAGAGGGAGTCCTTCCAGGTGGAGTCTCTGAGGAAGGGCACCTACGGAGCCTCATACGTCCTGGCCTGGGTCTGCTTCCCCATGACCCTGCTCAGCGGCCTCATGTATCTAGTCCTGCGGAAACGCAAATAGACCCCCCGTAACGAATCGCTTCACCTCATCCTCCAACTGGTATCGAAACACTAGTAATCCCCTCCCCCACCCCACCAAAACATTTATAAACTCGCCATGACCTCCTACTAGACCTCCCACTAAAACACTCAAACCCCCCCCGCCCCCCACAAAAAGTGCAACAACCTGCCCATAACCATACACTGAAACGCTTGATTTCCCCCCCCCCCACCCTTCCTCCCACACACAAACAGTCTTCGCCCATCCTCACCCATTCCCCCACACCTAAACATTCACAAAACAGCCCTACCATTCTCCCCCTTACCAACGCTCACACCTCCTCCCCCACCCTTTTCACCAAAACACTCCCACACCCCTTTCACCAAAACACTCCCACAATCAGTCCTACTTGTGTCCATCCTTCATTCACGCACACGACACACATCCGAAATCATCCCACCTTACTTTACACTCCCTCACTCCTCTTCTCCATCCTTCATCATCTGCAATACAAGACATGGGCAAATGGGCATCTTTTGCTGGACTGGTCATGTCTGGTCAGTACTGGTCTGGACAGGTAATGAGAAGCTGGGGAGTAATAAAAAACATCTCCTGGACTGGATGGCGGCTATCCTCCATGTGCAGCATTTGGAAGGATCTCAAATTGTATTGGACTTTTGTTGCCGTTTGGGAAAGCTACAGTCAAATGAATCTATTTGTACATACTCTCGTTTATGTATAGTCAAAGAAATGCCAAAAATATGGCAATAAGATTACTGTTAACTCTTAGTTTACTGGAATGCTAGTGAAGTAGAATTTCATGTTGTGTAGGAAGTAGTGTTTCTCCTGTTTCTGACATATCGGACATTCAGACGAGAATTATTCAAACTTGAAATCCAACTCAAACACAAAGGGAGACTAGTAGAGTCTGCTAACGGCTGGGTCTATGCTAGCGTTAGGACGACAGACCTTTTAACGCCATCTTCACTGAAACGATGAAAACTATTTATTGTATAAAGAACCACTATAGTTATGTGCCATCGAAACAGTCTCGCTCCATTTTAGAACTGTTTTATTGGGTTGTCTTTCTCCCAGCACCCAGAGAATGCATAATCTGATTTAGGAGGGAAAATAAACAATGGAGAAATTCAAAACATAAAACTAAAGGAATGTGCGGTTGTCTAAACAGTCAGTTGCGCCGAACTCTACTTGAAAACAAACCCAAAATGGACGCCATAAAAAGCGTTGATTGAGATGAAGCCTTGCTTTGTGTAGAACCGTTTTGTTTTTCTTTCCTTTAAGTGTTCTAGTGGATGTTGCGGTTTACTGGCCCCTGTTGTAGTGTTCCCTCTATGCCCCTAGATCCAAGTCAAATTACTTTGATTGACAAGTAGCTGTAGTATTTTCTGTGGCATGTTTTTTTGAGTCTAGGAAGTGTACAGTTATGTGGCTGAGGTATTAGACTTGAAACTGACCAAATCTTCAATTGTTACTTGTATTCACAGCAGTATACATACTATATTGACATGATTTGTACAGTACTGAGTTGGAACATGACAATAGAATAGAAAATGGTTTTCTGGGAGATTGTTTAGTCATTTTTTTATGGACCCTTGTAAAAAGTCCAGGATACAGGCCAAAACAAATGATGAATAAAATACAACCAAACTTTTTTATTTGCAGACTCAAGCTTATTTGTTTATTTATTTAACAAAGTATTACCTCCATACACTGAGACTCATGATACAATTTGAAAAGGAATTATAATAATTTGACATCGATCCCAAAAGCAGCTTCCATTTGTTCCAACTCCATTTGCCTGGATTTTTGGGCTGTCTTACTAGGACCAGCCTCTGTTTCTTTATGCAACCACAAGATGGGTGTAGTATCCGCTCTGCCGGGAGTAAGGGAGAAAGCTCTGAAATCTCATGAACCACAAAGTCCAGGTTGGAGTTCTCCCTGAGCAATGACACACCTGCTGGCCTCACACTCATGTGGGGTGAACTCAGCTCCTACAAGAAGCTGGAGTGGACGGTCTGTAGAATCGGGGGTTGGGGTTGGTCTCCATGGAAACTCAGAGGTTCCTGTTCCGAGTCCTGCGTTCCGGTGGAGACCTGGGGCCTCATGTACAAAGTTTGCGTACGCACAAAAACGTGGCGTAAGTCCTTTCCCACGCTCACGTTCAGATGTATCAAACGTGAAATGACCGTGGAAATGTGCGGTGCCCCACGCCAGCTTCATAGCTGTCGTACGCACGTTTCTACAGCTATTGTTCCTTTGGCGTCACTCAGAGGTGATGCTGGGAAACTGTTAATAATGTGAAAACAGTCATCAGAGTGACGTGCACATCAGAGACACTGTTGTGAACAATTTACACACCCAAGCGTTTGTAATCATATAGGTGAATATAAAAGCATGCGCAATGTGATTAAGAAGATGGTATTAACAATGGCAGCGTTCGCGTTGTTTGAGGACCTTGCAAATGGTGCAATCCGACGTGAGCGAGTTTTTAGGGAACGCGAGGATTTACTTGCAAACAATAACTGGCTCATAAGACGATTTCGGTTACCAAGGCCAGTGTTATTGGAGTACGCAATTAGCAGCGATAGCCGGTTTCCCTAAGGTTATCGGAGATACTGACTGCACACACATTGCTATCAGGGCCGGCTCTACGCAGGGGCAAGAGGGGGCAGCGCCCCCTCAAATAAATGTCTTGCCCCCTCAAATCAAAATTTTTGAAGTTGAGAAATCACATTTTAATACGCTCACAAAATTAACATATTACAAGTTGAGAAAACGATCTGCAGTCGCAGAAAAAGTAAGTGTGGTGTCAGGTTTCACCACGGAGCGGTAAAACTTTGAACAAGCAGCAGCGTTACAAGCACAGAGATGAACATAGACATTAAGAAATTCATCAGAAATGTCTCTACCTTATTTAGAACCCTAGGCGAGATTACTAACACCCCGGGGGAGGGGGGGGGGGGGTGGTGGTGATGCCCCCTTCACATTTCTGACTGCCCCCTCATATATGCCTGTCTAGAACCGGCCCTCATTGCCATAAAAGCGCCATCACAGGATGAATTTGTTTATGTTAATAGAAAACATTTTTATTCCATTCATGTTCAAATCATATGTGATGCGGAAATGCAATTAACTAAAATCGTGGCAAGTTGGCCTGGCTCAACGCATGACTCATTCATTCTGACTAACAGCATGGTTAGAAACAGGCTGGAGGCTGGCGCGATGGGTGGCTATGGGTGCGTAAATAGTTTATTCGTTTAATTGTATTGTAAACCAGCGAAATGCACATTTGGGCAGGTGCGCATTCAAATGTTTATTTAATTTTATTGAAATTAGAGCTGCAAAGCTTTCTATCAAGCCCCTGATTGACTTGCCACGATTTTTTCTTTTCTATTAACATAAACAAATTCATCCTGTGATGGCGCTTTTATAGCAATGTGTGTGCAGTCAATATCTCCGATAACCTTAGGGAAACCGGCTATCGCTGCTATTTGCGTACTCCAGTAACACTGGCCTTGGTAACCGAAATCGGTTTATGAGACAGTTATTGTTGGCAAGTAAATCCTCGCGTTCCCTAAAAACTCGCTCACGTCGGATTGCACCATTTGAAAGGTCCTCAAACAACGCGAACGCTACCATTGTTAATACAATTTTTCTTCATCACATTGCGCATGCTTTTATATTCACCTATATGATTACAAACGCCTGGGTGTGTAAATTGTTTATAACGGTGTCTCTGATGTGCACATCACTTGACTGTTTTCACATTATTAACAGTTTCCCAGCATCTACCTCTAATGGCGCTTTTCCACCGCAAATGTAGCACGACTCGACTCGACTCGGTTTGTAGTTAACACCGGTGGTTTTCCACCGCAAATTGCAGTACTTCCTGGTCGTCGGCGAAAGGGGCGTGACGTAGGCCGTGATGTATTTTTGGACGCGACGTAAATAACACCAACGCAACCCACAAGTGGACAGAACCCACATTATAATTTTAGCCATGTTGACGAACTAGTCTTTTGTAAATTATCTGACTTTAAAAAAGCTTGTAGACTGTTGGTGTAATGGACTGTATCTGATAGTAATAAGTATTAGCTGCGGCGCTGTTGCTTTAAGGCGCTCTCGTGACTTTGTCACACTTTCTGGCCAATCAATGGCCGGCCGTCTGCCGACGTCACCTTTTAGCTCGACTTAAGATCGCCTGGTACCATGGATCTATAATATTAACCTGGATACGGTATTGAAAAATGGCGGCCGTTGATTTCAATGAAGTTGCTCACAAGCCCCGGGTCTGCCTCTCAGCAGACACGCCGATATTTCCCGGTGGCCACTCGTGGTATTGCAACATAAAATCCCCATGGGGCCCAGAAAGCATTTTTCCCATAGACCGTAATAGTAAAAGAGAAGCCTGTAAAAAGGTTCTCAGGACACCTTCAGCTGTAACCACTATTAATTGCAAATCTTTTTATTCCATACTTTTAAGTCATGGACTTTTAAACCGTCAAAAATTGTTCTAAAGGCCAGAAAAGCCCCTGCAAAATCGTATTCTTATGGTGACGTCACAGCTGTGCGCCTACACTCCCAAGCGCGGTCCCGCTGTGTCTCGGGAACGTCACACTGTTCAAGCCACTCTGTCGCAAGTCTGTTGTTTTTGTTATGTTATGTTCGTTATATTGTAAATAGTTAATGTTCAGTAAAATCACATTATTACTTTGAAAAGTTTGAACTTATTTCATTATAAAGCCTTGCATAGGAACACCCAATTCTGTTAAATACACCACACAACGGAATTTGTATTTATTTATTCAGTAGCATGTGGCTCAGTATAGGTTCTGACATCTCACTACAGGAGAAAACAGTGTTTTAGGGTCGACAATAAAAATATATCAGGCTAGGAATTACACTTAATGTCCAGGAGCTCCTTCCTTGACTCAGGTAATATCCAAACTATATCACGTAGCTGTAAAAGAAACAGAGAAGCTTAATAACGAAAGACTTGCCTGTTTGAATGTGCCGATATAGCCTATAAAACGATAAGAACTTTAAACTTAATCTGACAAGAAGTCGTAGGCTATATCACACACGGGATCATTGATAGACAAAACAGATTTGACTACCGGCATCTGGTTGATAAATATGACAGCTTGTAATGTGGAGAATCCCTTATTTTTTATTGCAGATTAACTTTAATAAAAATGACTCGTTTTATCCTTACTTAACTAAAAAACTAAAACCATGACTATGAAAACATAATCGGTTGATGTGTCCTATAAATCCATCATTTTATTGTGTAGATTCGTCATTATCGGTCAAACTCTTCCACAAGCACTCATGAGCGCGCAGCGCTCGTCCAGAACGCGACTTGCTCGTTCTCATTGCCCCAGAGCGTCATCAGCCTCCCATCATTCCATTCCCCATACCGCGGAAGTAAACCAGGAAGTCAAAAAACTTTTTCCGCGTATGCGCCAGGTGAGCAACTTCATTGAAATCAACGGCCGCCATTTTTCTATCCGGTATCCATTCTTTATACATCCATGGTTGCTCACCTAGCGCATGTGCCGAAAAAGTTTTTTGACTTCCTGGTTTACTTCCGCGATATGGGGAATGGAATGATGGGAGGCTGATGACGCTCTGGGGCAATGAGAACGAGCAAATCGCGTTCTGGACAAGGGCTGCGCGCTCATGAGTGCTTGTGGAAGAGTTTGACCGATAATGACGAATCTACACAATCAAATGATGGATTTATAGGACACATAAACCGATTATGTTTTCATAGTCATGGTTATAGAATATACGAGGTTAATTCGTTTTGTTTGTTTTTTAAGTTTAAGTAAGGATAAAACTAGTCATTTTTATTAAGGTTAATCTAAAATGAAAAATAAGGGATTCTCCACAATACAAGCTGTCATATTTATCAACCAAATGCCGGTAGTCAAATCTGTTTTGTCTATCAATGATCCCGTATGTGATATAGCCTACGAATTATTGTCAGATTAAGTTCTTATCGTTTTATAGGCTATATCGGCACATTCAAACAGGCAAGTCTTTCGTTAGCGTTATGCAGCTTCTCTGTTTCTTTAACAGCTACGTGATATAGTTTGGAGGAAGGACCTCCTGGACATTAAGTGTAATTCCTAGCCTGATATATTTTTATAGTCCACCCTAAAACCCTGTTTTCTCCTCTAGTGAGATGTCAGAACCTATACTGAGCCACATGTTACTGAATAAATAAATACAAATTCCGTTGTGTGGTTTATTTAACATAATTTGGTGTTCATATGCAAGGCTTTATAATTAAATAGTTCAACACTTTTCAAAGTAATAATTAGATTTTACTGAACATGAACTATTTTCAATATAACGAACATAACATAACAAAACTAAAAAAACAGACTTGTGAGTGGGTGAACAGTGTGATGAAAAAAAGGCACAAAAAAGAGAGGCCAGCTTCACTTTGCCTGGTCTATTCGTGGTCTTAAATATATTTAGACCAAAACAATAAAAAGGATATTGAACTTCAGTCAAGGTGAGACCGAGACCCTGGTGACACATCACCTAAAGTATCACATGCATGGTAAATAACTCAAGTGCAATAACTGTATATGTCTACTTAACTTACCTATTTTGTATTTGATATACTGGACTTTATCGTGCCCCCTATTGTTATTATTGTTATATTACACTGCAACTCTGTGTGCTGTACTTTACCCTGCTGCTGTTGTGAACTGCAATGTCCACCCCTGGAGGACAAATAAAGGTTTATCTCATCTAATCTAATCTAATTTTAGATTTTTTCACAGCAGTGACACTGGCAGTAAGTGAAAATGTCATTACGCGTGTAATTTAACGCCAATATACATTTAAAATAGCATTTAGAAATACATGCCGTTCAAATAAGAAACTTGTATCACCCTGGAGTCGTTTAATTCACTTTTCCGACCACGTTTAGCCCCGTGCTGTCATTAAACCAACAGGCATCCTCGTTCCCGAGACACAGCGAGACCGCGCTTGGGAGTGCACCATGGATGTATTATTATTAACTGGATACGGTATCGAAAAATGGCGGCCGTTGATTTCAATGAAGTTGCTCACCTAGCGCATGTGCCGAAAAAGTTTTTTGACTTCCTGGTTTACTTCCGCGGTATGGGGAATGGAATGATAGGAGTCTGATGACGCTCTGGGGCAATGTGAACGAGCAAGTCGCGTTCTGGACAAGCGCTGCGCGCTCATGAGTGCTTGTGGAAGAGTTAATGACCGATAATGACGAATCTACACAATCAAATGATGGATTTATAGGACACATAAACCGATTATGTTTTCATAGTCATGGTTATAGAATATACGAGGTTAATGCGTTTTGTTTGTTTGTTTTTTAAGTTTAAGTAAGGATAAAACGAGTCATTTTAATTAAGGTTAATCTAAACAAAAAAATAAGGGATTCTCCACAATACAAGCTGTCATATTTATCAACCAAATGCCGGTAGTCAAATCTGTTTTGTCTATCATGGATCCCGTATGTGATATAGCCGACGAATTCTTGTCAGATTAAGTTCTTATCGTTTTATAGGCTATATCGGCACATTCAAACAGGCAAGTCTTTCGTTAGCGTTATGCAGCTGGGCATGCCTCCTGGCCAAGAACCCTGGAGCACAGAGGACAGTCATACAGAACATAATGACTTAACTACATGCACACTTGGCAATATATTCTACACATGTACGACACAATAATGATGGCACATGTTCCACCAAAGACTAACAAAGTGATCCACCATGTCCTGTCTCCCTCTATTCAGGATCCTGACTATCTCCCTTTCAGACGGAGCTGGTGTGATGTGTAAACAATGTTGTGTGCGAATCTAATAAATTACACATATCTCTACTGAAGTGCAAGTGCCATTATTCATGTGCATTGTTAAGTCGATTGTTGCATATATTGTATACAAAACAATTGTCAAATATTTCCAAGGCTCAAACATATCTGTCCAAAGTACAAAATTTTTCATTTGTGATTACAGTCTGCATAACTGAGAAAAATAGTTTACGTAATAAAAATGTGAATTTCTTAATTAATTGATTGAATCTAATATGTTCCATTTGTATTTAATGCGTTGTAGTTTATACTTGCATCATCATCAGTATGCTCTGCCACGAATTGCATATTTACAGGCCATCAGACTGAGATGGTTCAAACCGTAATAAAAGGTCGTTATTTACATTTATTCATTTAGCAGACGCTTTAATCCAAAGCGATTTACAAGACAGCTTTCACAAAGAGCATTGGTCACTGAGCAATGTGATAGACCACGAACACAATGGGCTTTTAGATTGTGAAACACACATCATGAGAACCAGTAAGTGCCAGGGAAAATCTATAAAAACATAACACAACGATTGCGAACAATAAAGCAAGAAAACAACACTGGTGATTCACCACATGGTGACCGACAAGTAGTTCTGAGCAACATTTGATTATATTATAGGATAAAAAGGATATTGAACTTCAGTCAAGGTGAGACCGAGACCCTGGTGGCACATCACCTAAAGTATCACATGCATGGTAAATAACTCAAGTGCAATAACTGTATATGTCTACTTAATTTACCTATTTTGTATTTGTTATACTGGACTTTATCGTGCCCCCCTATTGTTATTATTGTTATATTACACTGCAACTCTGTGTGCTGTACTTTACCCTGCTGCTGTTGTGAACTGCAATTTCCACCCCTGGAGGACAAATAAAGGTTTATCTAATCTAATTTTAGATTTTTATACAGCAGTGACACTGGCAGTATGTGAAAATTTTATTACGCGTGTAATTTAACGCCAATATACATTTAAAATAGCATTTAGAAATACATGCCGTTCAAATATGAAACTTGTATCACAACTCTGTCTCGAAAAAAACTCACCCTGGAGTCGTTTAATTCACTTTACCGACCACGTTTAGCCCCGTTCAGAGCTGTCATTAAGCCAACAGGCATCCTCGTTCCCGAGACACAGCGAGACCGCGCTTGGGAGTGCACGCACACAGCTGTGACGTCACCATTAGAATAAGACTTTACGGGGGCTTTTCTGGCCTTTAGAACAATTTTTGACGTTTTAAAAGTCCATGACTTAAAAATATGGAATAAAAAGATTTGCAATTAATAGTGGTTACAGCTGTAGGTGTCCTGAGAACCTTTTTACAGGCTTCTCTTTTACTATTACGGTCTATGGGAAAAATGCTTTCTGGGCCCCATGGGTATTTTATGTTGCAATATCACGAGTGGCCACCGGGAAAAATCGGTACCATGGAACTGCGGTGGAAACGCCAAAAATGCGAGGCGAGGCGGTGCGGTGGAAAAGCGCCATAAGTGTCGCCAAAGGAACAATAGCTGTAGAAACGTACGCACGACAGCTATGAAGTTGGCGTGGGGCACCGCACATTTCCACGGTCATTTCACGTTTGATACATCTGAACGTGAGCATGGGAAAGGACGTACGCCACGTGTTTGTGCGTATGCAACCTTTGTACATGAGGCCCCTGGTCCGTTGGTAGGCTCAGTACAAAAGTGTGTCTTTATTTGTAATAAATGTATTTTATGCTAACCAGTCTCCATCTCGGTGTAAAATATTTTATTTTATTGCAAACATGAATTCAATGAGTAAACAGTCATATGAACCACTGAACTCTTGAGAAAACTTGACACCAGTAAAAAGAAAATGCTGCTTTACAATACACTAAGCAGATTTGGATGTTTGAATACAAATATTTGTGTTTCACACACAAACTAAACTAAACTATGAGGCACATATAAAGAGTGTCACAACAACACAAAGTGTCCAGTCCTTGAAGAATTAGTTCTGTGTTTGCTTGTCAGTCTCTCCACCTCCAAGCAGCAAAGTGGCAGGGGGCTCCCAGGGGTAGGGCCAGGGGGGGTCATCACCCCATGGATTTCCAAACAATGTCACACACGGGAGGTCGCCAACAGGGACCTTCCTGTCTCCAGAACCTTACTAGTCCCCCGCCGGATCTGGCCTAAGGCAGCAGGGCATGCTTGATGTCACTGTAGATACCATAGCGTCCAAACTTGTCCTTGCCCACCACTGCAAAGCATATCTTACGTCCAGACATCTTCTGCTCGATTTGGATGACCACAGCCATGGGAAGAGGGATGGCCGCCACCTCGTAGGGGGTCCAAGTCGCTGAAAACAGGCCACACCCCTTCCCCTTCTCCAACACCATGCATACTCTGACCACAGATGGGAGGTGGTGGGGATGGGAGGGGGGGGGTGGAGGACAGTGAGCAAAGTACATTTGAAGTCTTTATGACCATCCTTAAAGAAGTTTAACACAGCTCGAAGTAATCTTTTAAAGACCTCTGCCGACAATAGGTTGTAGTTGTAGTACCTGAAGCTATCCATAGGGGGCTCTGTAGGATCTTTCTCCACCAGGTCCCACAAGACGCTGATGCCAGGGGGGTTGTGGATGTAGGCCAGGGTGACTTTAACCTGGGAAGGGATGGAGTAGGAGGCGGCCTGGGCGGGCAGGAGAGAAGGGAAGGTGGTGGGAGGGAGAGGAGGGAGGCCATGCAGGGGGTCATCCTGGACGACAGCACAGGCAAACTAGGACGATAAGGAGAAATGTTAGTTAGTGCAGGATTTCCTTGACATGCAATGATGCAAACGTAACATGCTTTAGACTATGGGTGGTAAATCCTGGTCCTCGGGGGCCATTATCTTGAAAAGTATAGATGTTTCCCTGCTCCAGCAAACCTGATTCTAATGAATGGCCATTGTCAGGCTTTCACAGAGCTTGGTAACGACCAATTAATTTGAATCAGGTGTGCTAGAGTAGGGAAACATCTAAAACCTTCAAGACAGTGGCCCCGAGGACCAAGATTTCCCACCCCTGCTATAGACAGCAACCAGGAAAGGTGACGAGTTACCCGAGCGGACATCTTCCCCTCCTCCTTCTTGCCTTGAGTGGCAGAGCCTGTCAATCATAAGGTCAGTCAAAAGGTCGGTTCTGAGGCCAACAACCAATCACACGCTCCTGATGTTAGTCTGCCCCTAACTCCGCTCCCCACTTCAAACCTTGAAAAAGTCATTTTCCATTGTTTGCTCTATCCTGCCACAGTAAATTCTGTGTTTGTGTAACTTGCATGGTGGATAGAACGAATTCTGATTCTTATTGTGCTGTAGCTAGATCTTACAAAGAAAGCAGCTGGACCAGACGGCATCAGGCCCAAGCTCCTGAAATCCTGCGTTGACAAATTGAGCGGAACCATGGAGCATGTCTTCAACATGAGCCTTAATCTGAGAGTATTACCACCGCTATGGAAGACCTCCTGCTTGACACCAGTGCCCAAGACACCACACGCTAAGCAACTTCAGGCCGGAGGCTCAGGTCACACATGATGAAGACACTAGAGAGATTAATCCTGGGCCACCTCCGCTCTGAGGTGAGGAAATTGACCCGCTGCAGTTCACCTACCGACCCGGAATTGGAGTGGAGGATGCTGCGATCTTCCTGCTACATTGTGCTCTCACTCACCTGAAGAAGCCTGGCAGCACTGTGAGGATCATGTTCTTTGACTTCTCCCGCGCATTTAACACCCTTCAGCAGTTGCGAGCTGGAGTGGATTTACCCCTGGCAGAATGGACCCTAAACTACCTCACCTAGGCCCCCAGTTTTCACTACTAAAGTTTTTTTTCCCGAAATGACAGCTAGCTAGCTTTAGCTAGCTTCCTGGCTAAGCTACCTAGCACAATACTCCTAACACGGTTACTACCATGCTAGTGTTACTTGTTGGCCTCCTCAGTAAATTTTGAAACCTTACTAACATGTTTGTCTCAGTTTTATTTTCAATTGGAAAATATTCAATTAGAATCTTCAAAATTGCATATGTGTATTGCGGGTGTTTACCTGATGGAGTCCTGGGTGTCTCGGCACTGCCGGTTGCTGAGTGCTCAAGTGTCTGGATCAGCCCCTTTGGTGACGACTCCTTAAGCGCCCCAATACTCGAAGGCTTCACGGGCTCTGCCATAACGTGTTCCGCCTTCATGAGCGCTGCCTCAATAGGCTCCACCTTCACAAGCTGTGCCTCAATAGGCTCCGCCTTCACAGGCTCCGTCTTCACAGGCTCCGCCTTCACAGGCTCTGCCTTCACGGTAGCAAGCCACTCCCTCATGGCAGGATTGGCTTCCAGAGATAACCTGGGGATCTCTATCCTGAGGGACGCCTGGACAAGAAGGGAGAGATGCGCTCACGGTCTGACCTGTCAAGCTCTGGTGGATGTTGAGCTGGAGAGGCATACCTTGAGCAGGTCAGGTGGAGGTGGTGAGCGAATGCTGGCCACTTTGCTCTTCAATTCAGCTAGAGAGGGGAGAGAGAGGGTAATGTCAAGGAAATATATGACCAATGTATGTACAAATAACATTTCTTGAACAAGATGTCTCCTACGTTCTTTAAGAGCCATTTGCTCTGATGAGTGACCGATGTTCTTTTGTGAATCCCTGCTAATTGAATAATGGAAATGTTGCTTGTCGAGAGGGGGGTTGTGATCCTTCCTCCCAACCAGCCAATACAGCATTTTGGGAAGATGCCTCATGAAGCTAACCAGACTATTTAATTACTTACTTTTATTTGATTTTTTTATATCTGACCTTATCGTGCCCGCCTATTGCTATTGCCATTGTTATTGCTATTGTTATGTTATTGTCATTATGTATATTACCCTGCAACTCTGTGTGCTGTACTTTACCCTGCTGCTGTTGTGAACTGCAATTTCCACCTCCTGGAGGACAAATAAAGGTTCATCTAATCTAATCTAATCTAACGTGTCAGAGAACAGACACAGGACAAACTGCATGTCTGTGATAGACCAATGACTTCTGTGACTGTAAAATAGTCTGTTGAAAGTAGACTACGGGGGTCAAGGTGATCAGCTGCGTAGTGCTGGTGGTCCTTGGTCCAAAGTCTAAAGTTTTGGAAACCTCAGTAAAGAGGGAAGGTTTCGGTTGGTTGAGAGACAGCTCTATGGGCATGAGGAGTCTGTGATATTGGTTGTAAAAGGGGCTTTACAAATACATTTTGACTTTGATTTGAGAGGAAAGCAGAGGTGAAACATGTTGTTCTATCCAACACTATTTATCACCATTAATGTGCTTTACCTGGTTTGTCATCCATGCGTGACCTCTTTTCATTGGGCATCTAATGGAGGCAAAAAAACAACCACAAATCAATAAGAGCCAGATTATTTGGATTTCTAGGTCTTCTGGGCATATTAAATGGCAAATGGATGAAGGTATTACCAGATTCTGCCAGGTACCACTGGTCAGCTTCCTTTTCTGATTGGGGACTATTTCAATCGGTTCCTCATCCGAGTCTAATCTAAACCCCACATGAACATAAACATAAACATTTGCGCTTTAGTCTGACAACTAGATGACTCTATCAAAATTTAGAATCCCTGTGCGTGAGTGAGTTGTATACCTGGAGAGCTGGCCAGTGTCAGACCCCACAGCGGATGGCAACGTCTGTATCTAAAGGAAAAACATTGTTGTTCCAATGAACGGTATGTTGATGGAATGTTAGTGTGTTATGGGTAATGCAGTCCAACTAAGTCTAACCTGATTTAGCGAGGTGCATTTTGTTGGTGCTCCAGACATTTGCATTTTCCTCAGAAAGGCCATCGCTGCATCTCCTCTCCGCTTCACTTTTTTAATATGGATCTGACATAGAGAAGGGAGAGCGATAAGAACAGGTGGACAAGCAAATGAAAGGGCCAAAATTGCTAACGCCCCTTGCAACTTGGGCTAGACTGCTAAAAGAAAATACCCTATATAATTTGGGATATATAAATGCACTACTTTGGTCTATATTGAATGAGCAGTGAGTGAGCACATACCTCGAGCTTGCGGATGTTAAAGTCAAATTTGGGCTCACACTCCAACTGTTGAACCTTTTGCAGCAGAGACTCCATCTTGGCATCAGTTTCTTTGACTGCATTGTGGACCACCGATTGGACAAGACTCTGGACCTGTGATAAAACAAGACCACTTGGTTTAGGACAGGGGACAATCCTGTTCCTCGAGATGGGACAAGAAAAATTTGACAACAGAAAAAACAGACAAAAATGACAACAGACATGGGACAAGACGATTGGACAAGACTCTGGACCTGTGATAAAACAAGACCACTTGGTTTAGGGCAGGGGACAATCCTGTTCCTCGAGGGCCGCTGACCTGATGGTTTTAGATGTTTCCCTGATCCAGCACACCTCCACAGAGCTTGATAACAACGTTTCATTAGAATCAGGTGTGCCGGAGCAGGGAAACATCTAAAACCTTCAGGACAGCGGCCATCGAGGACCAGGATTGGAGACCCCTGGTTTAGGACAACTCGCACTGACAACTCATACTGACAACTCACACACACGCAAACACACACTTAGTTATACTTACCTCTGATTTTGAGAATCTCTTCACAGCTAGGCTGGGTTCAGGCTCTTGTTCCGTCAATTTCCTGTTCATTCTGAGGTGTGATTGCTCAGACTAAGACCTTTGAGCAGAAGCTACAGGTAATAATAAAACCACGAATAGCAAACGTTTTTATTTTTTTTATTTTTTTTACAAAACGTGGTTGTTTATCTTTTTGCAGAAAGTAGCAGTGTTGAATGTTTGAGCACGCTAGTCAGCTGTCTAGCCTGAAAAGTACATTAGCTTTTATACACAATAATAGGTGGTGGCATATTTAATTTGTGATAGCTAACTACTCTAACTTCAGGGAGACATAGAACACGATCGTATCAAGGGAAACCAACAAAAATAGCTCGCTCGCTAGCTAGTACGCTAATATTAACAGCTGACTGCACAGTAGACCTAACACACTTTTGGAATAGTTTCGTGAGTCGTCATACTAGCCTGCAGGTACCTACTTAAAATGTGTTTCTTCTCAAACGTTGCAACAAGTCGCACAAATGCAGTTTAGCCCGCAAGCAATGTGATGTGGCTGGTACTGTATGGGAGACGCCATTGCATCACCAGGAAGCAAGCATTTGCTGCGCCTGCGTCCAGACCACAACGATCCTAAACTGAGGCTGTATCTGAAACCCTTCACTTTTCTAGACTTTCGCTCTTTCACTATCCCCAGTTAATGACCCATAGGCACAGACCAGTGGTTCTTAACCTTGTTGGAGGTACTGAACACCACCAGTTTCATATCCGCATTCACCGAACCCTTCATATCTGGTCATCACGGATCATATGAGTTCGGATGTGTCTTGACCTCAGCCGAGCCGCTGAGACTGACTCACCGAATCCCTGGGGTTCGATCGAACCTAGGTTAAGAACCACTGACAGTAAGACCATGCACACACATAGACATAGGCGGATATTTTTTTAATGAACGCATGTCCACTGCCCTCCGTTTTATAAAAGTACTGCAAACAAACAATCGTCCACATAAACCCGCGTATTTGCGCTCTGGAGAATGCTAGACCGGTAGTCGGCAGTGTTCTCCTCTCTGATCAAAGCAATCTGTTGTACAATAGCCGACTGAAAAGCACTCCTTCTTTGCTCCTCGACAATAAGTAGTTGGATTTTAAAAACAAACACTCAAACACGTTTAAACGTGTATTTTTAGGATTCTTCCGTCAGGAGGCAACCTATTGTTATTGTAGGAATACTTTTTCTTGTAGCATTTAAGTCAATGGTACAGTACGGAGCCCCTAAAGTAGGATTTTTTAAATCTTGTGCGCACAAGTTATTATCTTGTGGGAACAAGCTAATTATCTTGAGGGAACAAGTTATTATCTTGTGCGTACAAGATAATTATCTTGAGGGAACAAGTTATTATCTTGTGCGCACAAGATAATTTACTATGAACTCATATGCATCTCTAACGACTTCCGATGTACACAGCCACAATTTATATTTACATTTTACATTACATTTATTCATTTAGCAGACGCTTTTATCCAAAGCGACTTACAAGAGAGAGCTTTTACAAAGAGCATCAGTCATTGAGCATAGCAACGTGATAGACCCCGAACACAGTCGTTTTTTTAGATCGTGAATCATACATCATGAGAACCAATAAGTGCCAAGGGAAGAACTGTAAATGCATAACACAACGATTCTGTTGTGTTGTGTGTGATTGTGTGTGCGATATAATGGAGAGAACTGAGCTAATCAAGTTTTATTTTCATCTTGGAATGAAAATGCAATATGCGATAAATACATAAATACATAAAATAAAACTTGATTAGCTCAGTTCTCTCCATTATATCGTGGCTGTGTACATCGGAAGTCGTTAGAGATGCATATGAGTTCATAGTAAATTAGTTATGAAACAAGTTATTATCTTGTTACAGATGCCTTATTTGTCACAATGAACAAAAAAGTCTCAACAACTTATAATAGCAAGTCCTTAGATTTTTCTGTACATCATAAATTCATGAGACGTGCTTTTTTGCCACTCCTCCTACAATTTTTGTCCAATCTTCTTCATCCTTTCCAGTTATCATCGTCAGAAGAACCCTCACAAATGCTATCAATAACATTTTGTCTGCTAGAGTCAAGGGTATGGCAAGCCGTTTTAACATTTATCAACTAAGTTTGACTATCCTGAATTAACATTGCGGATATCCACAACTTCTTTCTGGCTAGTCGTAATTACATGTATATGGCAAGCCGTTTTAACATAAATTCAATAGACTGGATATGTGACGCAGATATCTGTAATTCAATTTCGCCTAGTCAAAAAGAACATTTCAGATATCTGCAACTACAATCCTCCTATCCACAACTGGAATTAGGGATATCTGCAACGTCATTTCAGATATCTGCAACTACAATCCTCCTATCCACAACTGGAATTACAGATATCTGCAATGTCATTTCTCCTAGGAGAAACTACGTCACTTTTGCCATTCATGTCTATGGGGCACGTGATTTCAGATATCTACAATTCAATTGCGGATATCCACAACTGGAATTGCAGATATCTGCTACGTCATTTCAGATATCTACAATTCAATTGCGGATATCCACAACTGGAATTACAGATATCTGCAACTGAATTGTAGATATCTGTAACTCCAGTTTAAGATATCTACAATTTGATTCTGACTAGTCACAATTCCAGTTAAAGATATCTTTAATTCACCTCAATTCCAGATATCTACAGGTCCCTTTTCAGATATCTGTAATTACATTTTGACTAGGAGAAATAAAGTTGTAGATATCTTTAACTGGAAATGTGACTAGTCAGAATCAAATTGTAGATATCTTAAACTGGAGTTACAGATATCTACAATGGCATTGCAGATATCTGTAATTCAGTTACAGATATCTACAATGGCATTGCAGATATCTGTAATTCAGTCACAGATATCTACAATGATGCAGCAGATATCCGTAATTGAGTCACAGATATCTACAATGATGCAGCAGATATCCGTAATTGAGTCACAGATATCTACAATGACGCAGCAGATATCCGTAATTGAGTCACAGATATCTACAATGATGCAGCAGATATCCGTAATTGAGTCACAGATATCTACAATGACGCAGCAGATATCCGTAATTGAGTCACAGATATCTACAATGACGCAGCAGATATCCGTAATTCAGTCACAGATATCTACAATGACGCAGCAGATATCCGTAATTCAGTCACAGATATCTACAATGACGTTTCAGATATCTACAATGACAAATTATAGGACCGCCTCCTACTTTAGGCGGGAGCGGAGCTTCAAAGGTCCATGGAGCGGAGCAGGTGGTTGTCGTTCAAATTATCATTCACACAATTCACCTGTGTTCAATTGATTACATCGGTCAACGGATTAGCCTATATTATCACCATGTCAGAGCAGCAAGAGGCCGAGACGGTCGGAGTTTTTAACCGTCTTTTTAACGCTGCAGCCCGTGCCAGACAGGTGCTGGCAGCGAGCAATGAGGATTCCCTATTACTTTCTTCAACGAGAAGACTTTTTCGCCGTCAAGTTCCAGGAGTTCTGGGTAAGTTTGGCCATTTGCTAGCTAGCAGAATTTGCTAGCAGAACAAGCAAAACTTGATGTTGTCTTTGTGGATGAAAATGACAATGGTGAAGGGGCAGTTGACGAAGGTGGCCCGACCAGAGAGTACCTAAGGCTGTTGATGAGGGCTGTCCACCAATCGAACATCTTTGACGGACATGAAAAAGATCGACAGTTGCGTCTTGATACTCAAGGTAAGGAACCCAAAATTCTTAAAGCTGTCTTCATTAAACTGACAGAATTCTAGAAATGTATACACGGAAACCCATTTAAAAATTAGTGCACTCCCTTATTCCTCCTGTCTTGATTTATTGTGGGGTTTTTTTGTGTTCATTTTAGCTTTACAGAGTCAACTGTACACCTGGGTGGGGAAAATGATATCTGTGTGCATTGTTCATGGAGGAGTTGCTCCACATTTCTTTTCGGAACGGCTTTTCCGCCAAATCTGTGGACAAGAAACGACCCAGGCCACAGTTGATGAAGTTGGGGACCATACCTTCAGGGAGCAGTTGATGAAAGTAAGCAGGAGAAAGGTGTTATGCATTGAACGTGTGACACAGCCCTCCAGTTGCGCTTCCTTTCATAGTGTACAATTATTGATATCTAATTTATATTGGGAAGGTGTCCTTATAAGCCAATTTTGGATTGTATCCTGCACATTTTAGTTATCCTTGTCTATGTGCCACTCACTATCACATTCATTCTGTCTCTTTTTCCTTTCTTTCTTTTTTTTTTTTTTGATACAAGAAGCAACAACAGTTGCAGAGGCAAATGACGCAATTACAGAGGCAGCAGATAGTCTCGGTGTACTAGGTGCTTTGCGATATGCGTCTAGCCTCGAGGAGAAGGACTCCCTTGTCCAGTCGGCTTCTGATTTCTTTGTCAATGGCAGACTGGCAACTGCCCTGGACCAATACGTAATAGTTTCACCTGTCTTATCTGTCCGAAAAATTAAACTGTCAATAGCCCAGGGAAACTCAAACTGTCACATGTTTTCATAGGTTTGCTGATGGGTTAAAAACCCTCGGGTTACTGGAAGAGATGAGACAGCATCCGGAGGTGTTCTATAACTCCTTCGTAAATGAGGAAATTCCTCTTCAAGCAAAGGACCTGTGCAAGTTATTTGTTCCACACTTCTCGGTGCAGGGCAGCAACCGGAGAAACCATGAAAATGCAACGATCTGCTTCTGGCGTGACTTTTTGATTGACGTTGAAGGTATATTTATATAATACAATATTGAAGGGAAAATATTTTATTTATTTTAAATTAAGAACTTTTCTCCAATTCCATCAAGTTGTAAAAAGCATGTCTTAATCACTGTCTTGCTTTCTTGTGTTGCAGAAGGAGAATGCAGTCCAGTCACCCTTGAGAGGGTTTTGGAATTTGCATCTGGAGCCTCTAAAGTCCCTCCACTGGGATTTCCGCACCCTCCTCAAATACAATTCATTCATGATGAGAACCGAATCTTCCCTGAGGCAAACACGTGTATTGTTATTCTACACCTGCCGCTGCACTCTTCTTATGAATGCTTTACAAAACATATGATGGAGGGAATTTTGCAAGCTCCGACCTTCGGTCTTGCATAGTGTTACCATGTTTGTGTTTAAAAGTGTTCATTGCAGGTTATTTGAGGGCATGCAGTTCTCAAATACAGTTCATCCATTAAGCATACCAACTCTCCCTGAAGTGAACACGTTTATTGTTATTCTATGCCTGCCGCTCCACTCATCGTATGAAGCATGTTACTATGTCTGTTTGAAAAGCCATACTACTGCCTACTCATATTCATTTTGACATCAATTTGTTGTGTTTTGTTGTGGTTGTGTAGGTGAGAAATACCCGGATGAGTTGGGAAGTACTCATACAAGCATTTCTCGCCTTCACAACCACAACATACTCGGATTGACGTCAAAATGAGTACGAGTCGGACGTTAGTATGGCTTTTCAAACAGACATAGTAGCTTTGGTGTTGCATAATGTCACCATGTTGTTTAAAATTGTTCATTGCAGGTTGTTAGATGTCTCTATTGTTCTAATTGATCAACTTCGAAAGGTTGATAAACTGCCATCTTAGAGTATTCTTTAAGAGTCAAACACGCTCCCTCACACTTGTGTAGTTTTTTGCTTTTATTTAATTTCATTTATTTAAACTGTGAGTTTGGATATATCTTTTTATTCAACTTTTACATTTATTTTATTTAGTGTTGTAGTACTTATCAAAATTGTGGCACTAAGGTACTGAATAAAATAAGTTTTTTCCTGAATAGTGTTGAATCTCGTTTATTCTCCCCTCCACCAGTTGGCAGACACCCACAAGAGTCTGTCTGCAGACCTCCACCGTCTGCACCTCGACCCATGGACCTTTAAACCTTCACCCCAGGTCCATGCTCCCATACATATAGAACATTCATTCTATATAGGCTACAGGTGAAACTCAAAAAAATGGAATATTGTGCAAAAATTCATTCAGTAATTAAACTTTAAAGGTGAAACTAATGTATAGACTCATTACATGCAAAGTGAGATTTAAAGCCTTTATTTGGTATAATTGATTATGGTTTACGGTTTGTGAAAACCCCACATTCAAAATCTCTGAAATTATATATTCCATGAAATCAATAAAGGGATTTTCAGTACAGAAATGTTGGCCCTCTAGAAAGTATAATCATACGTAATTACTCAGTACTTGATGTGTGCCCCTTTTGCATGAATTCCAACTTCAATGCAGTGTGGCATGACTATCAAATATCATCTACAATGACCGTTGAAACTTGACAGTCGTCTTCAAGCAACTTGGATTGTGTGCCCCTCCACTCTTCTTCTAAACTGGGACCTTGAACATTTCATTTGGATCAGTGATGGTTTGAGGTAGCCTATGTCATCAGCTGCGGTTGGTCCACTGTGTTATCAAGTACAAAGTCAGCACAGCCGTCTACCAGAAGATTTTAGAGCACTTGATGCTTCTGTCTGTTGACAAGCTTTATGGAGATGACGATTTCCTTTTCCAACAAGACTTGGCACCTGCCCATAGTGTCAGAAACCACTATTAACTGGTTTGTTATACCTTTTATCCCAATATTGTCATTCTTCGACACGCAATATTATAGCTTACCTCTACTGTCATAAAAGTCTAAAATACAGGAGCCGAGACCGCAGGGAAATGCCCTCCGTTGCGCACGGAGGCCACAACACACGACAGCTGGCCGCCCCACTGTTTTTTTTTTCAATGGGAAATTATGAATTATAGCCTACGCTATGGCATGACCATGGGGTTTTTATAATGTTGCTAGCGAGAAATATGAACAATAGGCTACCCTATTTCAATGGATCAGGCCTATTCGGCACGTCGTGTCACTATGAAAATATTAATCAATATGCGTTTTAGAACAACGTGCGTTGTTGTGTGGCAGCAACCGCGTAACGATCGAAACAGTCACGATCGCTGCACCGACAAAGCGATCAAGTCACAGACTCTCTTCGCTGTGGACAGGGCTCCTTATAATGCCATTTTCAGGGATATATATTTAACTTGACTGTATCAACAGGCCCGAATAAGGGGCCCGAGATCCCACCGTTACTAAATTCCAATTGCTTACTCCCTCTCTTTGTAGGTTTATCTATGTAGAATGAGGGTCACCAGATTATTTATCTATTTTAGCAGAGACGGGCGCGTCTGGTGTACAAAAAAGACGATGGTGCAGTAGACGCGCGCCTGGCTGCTCTGTTCTGATCCGGCTGGTTTGAACACATTTGATTGTCTTTTTGACATTCTACCAGTTTACTCCTTGCCGCTCATGATTCACACCGCATATGAAAACACATCAGCACACATGACGTGCGCTAAATTCCCACACCCCGCTGATCTGTCCCACTCCTCTGAAATCCAATTTTAAATGCATCCTAAATAGGCAAATAAGCGATGTTTTGTGCAACTTTAATGGGGTATTAAGATTAAATACACAGACAATAAATATTAGACACAATTGATTAATATTTTCATAGTGACACGACGTGCCGAATAGGCCTGATCCATTTAAATAGGGTAGCCTATTGTTCATATTTCTCGCTAGCAACATTATAAAAACCCCATGGTCATGCCATAGCGTAGGCTATAATTCATAATTTCCCATTGAAAAAAAAAACAGTGGGGCGGCCAGCTGTCGTGTGTTGTGGCCTCCGTGCGCAACGGAGGGCATTTCCCTGCGGTCTCGGCTCCTGTATTTTAGACTTTTATGACAGTAGAGGTAAGGTATAATATTGCGTGTCGAAGAATGACAATATTGGGATAAAAGGTATAACAAACCAGTTAATAGTGGTTTCTGACACTATGGGCAGGTGCCAAGTCTTGTTGGAAAAGGAAATCGTCATCTCCATAAAGCTTGTCAACAGACAGAAGCATCAAGTGCTCTAAAATCTTCTGGTAGACGGCTGTGCTGACTTTGTACTTGATAACACAGTGGACCAACCGCAGCTGATGACATAGGCTACCTCAAACCATCACTGATCCAAATGAAATGTTCAAGGTCCCAGTTTAGAAGAAGAGTGGAGGGGCACACAATCCAAGTTGCTTGAAGACGACTGTCAAGTTTCAACAGTCATTGTAGATGATATTTGATAGTCATGCCACACTGCATTGAAGTTGGAATTCATGCAAAAGGGGCACACATCAAGTACTGAGTAATTACGTATGATTATACTTTCTAGAGGGCCAACATTTCTGTACTGAAAATCCCTTTATTGATTTCATGGAATATATAATTTCAGAGATTTTGAATGTGGGGTTTTCACAAACCGTAAACCATAATCAATTATACCAAATAAAGGCTTTAAATCTCACTTTGCATGTAATGAGTCTATACATTAGTTTCACCTTTAAAGTTTAATTACTAAATGAATTTTTGCACAATATTCCAATTTTTTGAGTTTCACCTGTAGCCTATATAGAATGAATGTTCTATATGTATGGGAGCATGGACCTGGGGTGAAGGTTTAAAGGTCCATGGGTCGAGGTGCAGACGGTGGAGGTCTGCAGACAGACTCTTGTGGGTGTCTGCCAACTGGTGGAGGGGAGAATAAACGAGATTCAACACTATTCAGGAAAAAACTTATTTTATTCAGTACCTTAGTGCCACAATTTTGATAAGTACTACAACAATAAAATAAATGTAAAAGTTGAATAAAAAGATATATCCAAACTCACAGTTTAAATAAATGAAATTAAATAAAAGCAAAAAACTACACAAGTGTGAGGGAGCGTGTTTGACTCTTAAAGAATACTCTAAGATGGCAGTTTATCAACCTTTCGAAGTTGATCAATTAGAACAATAGAGACATCTAACAACCTGCAATGAACAATTTTAAACAACATGGTGACATTATGCAACACCAAAGCTACTATGTCTGTTTGAAAAGCCATACTAACGTCCGACTCGTACTCATTTTGACGTCAATCCGAGTATGTTGTGGTTGTGAAGGCGAGAAATGCTCGTATGAGTACTTCCCAACTCATCCGGGTATTTCTCACCTACACAACCACAACATAACACAACAAATTGATGTCAAAATGAATATGAGTAGGCAGTAGTATGGCTTTTCAAACAGACATAGTAACATGCTTCATACGATGAGTGGAGCGGCAGGCATAGAATAACAATAAACGTGTTCACTTCAGGGAGAGTTGGTATGCTTAATGGATGAACTGTATTTGAGAACTGCATGCCCTCAAATAACCTGCAATGAACACTTTTAAACACAAACATGGTAACACTATGCAAGACCGAAGGTCGGAGCTTGCAAAATTCCCTCCATCATATGTTTTGTAAAGCATTCATAAGAAGAGTGCAGCGGCAGGTGTAGAATAACAATACACGTGTTTGCCTCAGGGAAGATTCGGTTCTCATCATGAATGAATTGTATTTGAGGAGGGTGCGGAAATCCCAGTGGAGGGACTTTAGAGGCTCCAGATGCAAATTCCAAAACCCTCTCAAGGGTGACTGGACTGCATTCTCCTTCTGCAACACAAGAAAGCAAGACAGTGATTAAGACATGCTTTTTACAACTTGATGGAATTGGAGAAAAGTTCTCAATTTAAAATAAATAAAATATTTTCCCTTCAATATTGTATTATATAAATATACCTTCAACGTCAATCAAAAAGTCACGCCAGAAGCAGATCGTTGCATTTTCATGGTTTCTCCGGTTGCTGCCCTGCACCGAGAAGTGTGGAACAAATAACTTGCACAGGTCCTTTGCTTGAAGAGGAATTTCCTCATTTACGAAGGAGTTATAGAACACCTCCGGATGCTGTCTCATCTCTTCCAGTAACCCGAGGGTTTTTAACCCATCAGCAAACCTATGAAAACATGTGACAGTTTGAGTTTCCCTGGGCTATTGACAGTTTAATTTTTCGGACAGATAAGACAGGTGAAACTATTACTTACTGGTCCAGGGCAGTTGCCAGTCTGCCATTGACAAAGAAATCAGAAGCCGACTGGACAAGGGAGTCCTTCTCCTCGAGGCTAGACGCATATCGCAAAGCACCTAGTACACCGAGACTATCTGCTGCCTCTGTAATTGCGTCATTTGCCTCTGCAACTGTTGTTGCTTCTTGTATCTAAAAAAAAAAAGAAAGAAAGGAAAAAGAGACAGAATGAATGTGATAGTGAGTGGCACATAGACAAGGATAACTAAAATGTGCCGGATACAATCCAAAATTGGCTTATAAGGACACCTTCCCAATATAAATTAGATATCAATAATTGTACACTATGAAAGGAAGCGCAACTGGAGGGCTGTGTCACACGTTCAATGCATAACACCTTTCTCCTGCTTACTTTCATCAACTGCTCCCTGAAGGTATGGTCCCCAACTTCATCAACTGTGGCCTGGGTCGTTTCTTGTCCACAGATTTGGCGGAAAAGCCGTTCCGAAAAGAAATGTGGAGCAACTCCTCCATGAACAATGCACACAGATATCATTTTCCCCACCCAGGTGTACAGTTGACTCTGTAAAGCTAAAATGAACACAAAAAAAAACCACAATAAATCAAGACAGGAGGAATAAGGGAGTGCACTAATTTTTAAATGGGTTTCCGTGTATACATTTCTAGAATTCTGTCAGTTTAATGAAGACAGCTTTAAGAATTTTGGGTTCCTTACCTTGAGTATCAAGACGCAACTATCGATCTTTTTCATGTCCGTCAAAGATGTTCGATTGGTGGACAGCCCTCATCAACAGCCTTAGGTACTCTCTGGTCGGGCCACCTTCGTCAACTGCCCCTTCACCATTGTCATTTTCATCCACAAAGACAACATCAAGTTTTGCTTGTTCTGCTAGCAAATTCTGCTAGCTAGCAAATGGCCAAACTTACCCAGAACTCCTGGAACTTGACGGCGAAAAAGTCTTCTCGTTGAAGAAAGTAATCGGGAATCCTCATTGCTCGCTGCCAGCACCTGTCTGGCACGGGCTGCAGCGTTAAAAAGACGGTTAAAAACTCCGACCGTCTAGGCCTCTTGCTGCTCTGACATGGTGATAATATAGGCTAATCCGTTGACCGATGTAATCAATTGAACACAGGTGAATTGTGTGAATGATAATTTGAACGACAACCACCTGCTCCGCTCCATGGACCTTTGAAGCTCCGCTCCCGCCTAAAGTAGGAGGCGGTCCTATAATTTGTCATTGTAGATATCTGAAACGTCATTGTAGATATCTGTGACTGAATTACGGATATCTGCTGCGTCATTGTAGATATCTGTGACTCAATTACGGATATCTGCTGCGTCATTGTAGATATCTGTGACTCAATTACGGATATCTGCTGCGTCATTGTAGATATCTGTGACTCAATTACGGATATCTGCTGCGTCATTGTAGATATCTGTGACTCAATTACGGATATCTGCAACGTCATTGTAGATATCTGTGACTGAATTACAGATATCTGCAATGCCATTGTAGATATCTGTAACTGAATTACAGATATCTGCAATGCCATTGTAGATATCTGTAACTCCAGTTTAAGATATCTACAATTTGATTCTGACTAGTCACAATTCCAGTTAAAGATATCTACAACTTTATTTCTCCTAGTCAAAATGTAATTACAGATATCTGAAAAGGGACCTGTAGATATCTGGAATTGAGGTGAATTAAAGATATCTTTAACTGGAATTCTGACTAGTCAGAATCAAATTGTAGATATCTTAAACTGGAGTTACAGATATCTACAATTCAGTTGCAGATATCTGTAATTCCAGTTGTGGATATCCGCAATTGAATTGTAGATATCTGAAATGACGTAGCAGATATCTGCAATTCCAGTTGTGGATATCCGCAATTGAATTGTAGATATCTGAAATCACGTGCCCCATAGACATGAATGGCAAAAGTGACGTAGTTTCTCCTAGGAGAAATGACATTGCAGATATCTGTAATTCCAGTTGTGGATAGGAGGATTGTAGTTGCAGATATCTGAAATGACGTTGCAGATATCCCTAATTCCAGTTGTGGATAGGAGGATTGTAGTTGCAGATATCTGAAATGTTCTTTTTGACTAGGCGAAATTGAATTACAGATATCTGCGTCACATATCCAGTCTATTGAATTTATGTTAAAACGGCTTGCCATATACATGTAATTACGACTAGCCAGAAAGAAGTTGTGGATATCCGCAATGTTAATTCTGGATAGTCAAACTTAGTTGATAAATGTTAAAACGGCTTGCCATAGTTTCTCCTAGTCAAAACTGAATTACAGATATCTCTACCTGTCGTTTCGACTAGTCACAACTACATTACAGATATCTTGAATGAAAAATCCAACTATTCAACATGTAATTACGACTAGCCAGAAAGAAGTTGTGGATATCCGCAATGTTAATTCAGGATAGTCAAACTTAGTTGATAAATGATAATTCGGTTCTCCTAGTCAAAATGTAATTACAGATATCTGAAAAGGGACCTGTAGATATCTGGAATTGAGGTGAATTAAAGATATCTTTAACTGGAATTCTGACTAGTCAGAATCAAATTGTAGATATCTTAAACTGGAGTTACAGATATCTACAATTCAGTTGCAGATATCTGTAATTCCAGTTGTGGATATCCGCAATTGAATTGTAGATATCTGAAATGACGTAGCAGATATCTGCAATTCCAGTTGTGGATATCCGCAATTGAATTGTAGATATCTGAAATCACGTGCCCCATAGACATGAATGGCAAAAGTGACGTAGTTTCTCCTAGGAGAAATGACATTGCAGATATCTGTAATTCCAGTTGTGGATAGGAGGATTGTAGTTGCAGATATCTGAAATGACGTTGCAGATATCCCTAATTCCAGTTGTGGATAGGAGGATTGTAGTTGCAGATATCTGAAATGTTCTTTTTGACTAGGCGAAATTGAATTACAGATATCTGCGTCACATATCCAGTCTATTGAATAAATGTTAAAACGGCTTGCCATACAAGGGGGCGCTAAGGGCCACACCCCATCTTCAATTACACATCATCAGCCATAGGTGGAGCCACAGACCATGCAAATATTTCTCATTCACATATTAAATCCTTTGTCCCTTGCAGCACAGGGGTCACTACAGTCTTGGATGTATTCACACCATTGCCTTGTTTTCCTTTCTTCATTCTTTTGTTCATTTGAATTACATATCAATTCCATAAACTGTTCCAGGAGGAATCCACGATCGCTGCTCGCAGCTATATTTTATAATTATTATTAATCAGCCCACATACAACTGACAACACTTATATATGTAGTACCTGCAGCAAGTTGAATCGAATGTAGATAGTAACCACACTAGCAACTGCTCAATTTAAGACAAGAAAGGAGTTTTAGAACATCAAATACAAGGCAACCAGTTGCATTCAATAAAACATTGCATTATACAATATGTCCAGTGAGAGGTTTGTTTCCCCATGCATGTTCTTCCACTCCAAGGTGGATTGGCAAGCTCCACCAGGCTCTCCATCACTTCTCCAGCTGCATCCCTCCACTAGCCTTTTCATCGCTCCAACACCAACAGAATAACTATCAAATAATCAAATTCCTGCAGTTCAGGAACATTCTCTTTTTACTGCCATAACTTAACACAAAGTCATTTATCCTTCTGATTACTATTTTTGCCTATTGCTTGAACACTTTTTACAAACCTGCTGATCTTTCCAAAACTTTACACACAAGACACAGAGCTGGGACATAAACCATTCACATCTATGCCAAATTGAAACTCACTCTCTCAGATTAGCAGCACCACTCTAGTGTACTTTATATAACTGCAGTGTTTGTGTTTCAATTTTTATTGTCATATTCCAAGTTAGTTTCTGCAAACCTCAAAAGTGTAATTTCTGCAGTAATCAAACTTTTTTTGTTTGTTGCAAAAACAAAATAGCTTGGAGTGGAGGAGTAGAATGACATGGGTGCATCTGGGTAGATTGAATACCAAGCTGACTGCTATATTCTTGATCCTCTGGAGGGGGCAGGTTGTGCATGCTGAGAGACCGGCGAACAGTGAATTGCAGTAGTTCAGTTTTGGACAAGTGCTATGATAAAATTCTTTATTTTCTTTTATTGTGATAAGCTCTGGGCTTGCCATGGTAATTACTTTGTCTATGCCCCCACTCTTAAGTTGGTTTTATGTTTTGTTGATTAAATAAACATGTTCCAACAGAACATGGATTAAAGCAATAGCCGTATGAGGCTATAGGAGATTAGAGGTAGAGTGACAGGGTGATAGGAAAGAGGAGAGGGTTGGAAAGGGGGGGGGGGGGGTGGAGTTTGTTATTTGTTAAATTGAGTGGGACATTATTTACATTTACATTTATATTTATTCATTTAGCAGACGCTTTTATCCAAAGCGACTTACAGAAAGTACAGGGACATTCTCCCTGAGGCAAGTAGGGTGAAGTGCCTTGCCCAAGGACACAAAGTCATATAGCCACAGCAGGGGCTCGATCTCACAACCTTCCGTTCATGAAGCCAACGCCTTAACCTGTTGAGCCATCTGACTCCCTGATTATGAGGTGAGTGAGGTAAAGAGGGGGGAAGGATATGAGGATGGTGGTAGGAGTGAAGGAGACAGGAGAGATGCAGAGTGGTATCGTGAGAAAGAGAGCAAGATGGGCAGAGGAATCGCTTACAGTCTTGGTGTTTGTAAAGGCGACATGTTTTTGACAAAAGTGGAAACGCAGGCAAAAAATATTGAAAACATTGAGAGATGTTCACGAGGAGAGAGTGAAGGGAGGAAGTACATGGAGAGAGAAGGATTTCCTGTACACTGTAAACCCGAACTTGTTGTTTCAACTTAAAAATTCAAGTGTCCATGCTGCCTTGAAATTTTATGTCAAGACAACTAAGACAATAAGTTAACTTAAATAGATATTTCTAGTTGACTCAACTCCATCTTCAGTCCATATTACTTGAAACCTTTAGTTGACATAACTTTACCTTGAGTCAAAACTACTTAAATGTATTAGTTGATTAAACTTAAATAGCAGTATATGTAACATACATTTTCTTGTTGATGTAACTACAAAACTAGTGAGATGTACTTACATTTATGAACTGATTGAATACAAACGCCAATCAAGATGACATAAATTTCAAAGTTGATTTAACTGCAATACTAGTGAGTTGTACTTACATTTATGAACTTAATGAATATAAACCTCAATCAAGTTTACATATATGTACAAGTTAATTTAACTGATGTACTAGTTATTTGCACTTACCAATATCTTAAATACCAATATCTTAAATACTGACAAAATACTGACAATATTAAGATCTACTTACATTTCTAAGTGGATAATATTTCTCTTTTTAACCTGTAAAAACATTGCTCAATACATATTATCTGCATACATCACATTTCATTACGTAAAATTTTTTTTTTTCAAAAGAGTAAATGACGAGCCTTTACACCAGAGATTTTGGTAGTCACAGACCAACAGTTTTATTGTAGGCCTACTTTCTTTTTCTTTTTTTACTGAAGATGAAATCTTCACATATAAAAAAAAAAAACAGTAACAAGTTACAACTGTACCGACATGTCATCAAAATAACAAATCTGTACTGTTGAGGATTTTTACAGCCCTTTTCAGTATATATTATATTATGCACACATATTCGCAAAATACTTGTTATTTTAATTAATTTAATTTAGGTATCAATCCTAAAATGTGTGGACCCATGTGTGTGGACCCATCTTTTAAGTAGTGGGGGAGCCCCATCAAAACAACTGCCCTTTGCCTTTGGTTGGAACCCTGTAAAAATAATAAACATACAGATGGGATGTATTAGACCAGAAATCAGAATATAATTCTAAGTGATGTTATATATTCTACTTAAGTCTTCATACTTGTTTCAGTTCAGAAATAGTCCATATGTTCGGAAAAGATGGCTAGTTCTAGCTCAAAATGTGAGTCTACAAGAGGTTTTGAAACTATTGCCCTATGATCTGTAACATATGGGAAGGTTATGGACTAGATAGATAGACAAGAAAAATGGATTAGGTAGATTTAATTGGCTTTGTGTGAACAGATTTATATCAACTCACGTACGTCAATGTCCAGAGTCCTCAAAAGGCTGTTCAGCTCCACCAGACCCATCCTGGCCCTGTACAGCCCAAGGAACCTCAGTAGATACTTGTCAAGGCCAGCGAAGAGGGAGTCTTTCAGGTCAACAGACGTAAGGCGAGCAAACTCTGCTTCAATCTGGTAGGCAGAAAAAAGCAAAGGAACACAAGCGTTTGGCTGTAAATTCAATTACTTTACTGTTGTTGCAGATTTTTTTTTTTTTTATCAATGCATTCTTTATACAAAATTATTCATGACTGATATTAACCATTCTTAAATAAATTATTTAGCAAATCTTAAGCAATTTCAAATCTGATCCATCTAACCGCATCTGAATTAGAAAAATACATGTACCTGACGTTCAGAGAACAGTGCCGGCCATCTTTCTGACATCCGCCACAGGTGGCTCATCCTCCACAATTTATTTTCTCCATGAAAAGAAACTCCATGTTGTCTCAAGTGGTTTTTCAGAGATTGTTGTGATCGGAAAACTAGATGAGTCACTGTAGATACAGGGCAATGGACAGTTTCTTCCAAAATGTCCATGGACAGCTCTATAATGTTCAATTATTCTTCTACGATTTGCTGAGAAGTAGGTACAATACATACAAATCCACCGCATTTACGTTTTCATTCAAAACATGTAGACCTGGAAAAAGAAATAAAAGATAATTAGGAAAGATATTTGATTTTAATAAGCCTTTTATATATTCACCGTGGTCCACATGACATAACAATTCACGGTAGCACACAGAAGCCTGAACAGCAGCCAATATCAGCAGCCCTGTTGGTAAATGTGCCCGTAACGTTCACATCAGACTATGGCCGTCCAGCAGTGGTTTAAATCAGGGGTGTCCAAACCTGGTCCTCGAGGGCCGCTGTCCTGACGGTTTTAGATGTTTCCCTGCTCTAGCACACCTCCACAGAGCTTGATAACGACGCTTCATTAGAATCAGGTGTGCCAGGGCAGGGAAACATCTAAAACCTTCAGGACAGCGGCCCTCGAGGACCGGGATTGGACACCCCTGGCATAGCCTATTCATTCAAACAGGTAGCAAGGAAAAGCTATCGTTTAGTTCACAAATGGCACTAAGGAAATTGACTATTTTAAAAATTAAAATATGATGCGGTTGTTACCAACCCATGATTAAAATCAGCTCTGGCATCGCAGACTGGAGCGGAGACGTTGTTTCTGGTGTTTGAACTAACAGGCGACGAGGGCGCTGTGTGTAGGCCACATTCCGGCAGCCATTTTAACGGCTTTTAACGCCTTTAACGGTGCCAACGTCATTTTTGATTATTTTTTTTGGCACCAGTGACAATGAAAAGTACAACTTTCGATATAAATTAATGTCATTACACTCGATATTTACTGTGCTGTCGAACACAGCACAGTAAATATCGAGTGTAATGACTTTACACTTCAACAGTTTAAGTAGGCTAGTAAGTGGCTAAAAACTCTGCTCAGTGTATAGCTTGCATTTCTTTTCAGTTAAGTTTACAATTAACGAGTATCACGGAATACCAAACACATTAAAAGTTTTAGAAGTATTACATGTATGTTTATATAAGAATTTGCACTCACCTTCTGTCGAGTAAAAGAGTCCGCTCAGGTATCTCATTTTCACTGCGCAGAAAAATGGCGGCAGTGCCTTCCCGCTCCCGGTGGACTCGCAAGTCGTACCACGTGACTCTCAGCGTACAACGTGATGACGCATAAACGACCAATTTTAGCCTGGTTTTTCAACTCAACTAGGACTTTCTAGCTAACATAACATTGATTTTCAATTTGGTTAACTTCCATGTAGTTGAGGCGCTGTCAATTGATTATTTGTAGTTATATCAACTTTCTACACACACCCATGTCATATTGACAAGAAAACATTTGTTAAGATAACAAAAAAGCGAAATCCGGGTTTACAGTGTAGCAATTGGTTTCCTTTGAAAGATCCTCTCAGCAATGTTTGATACAATAAATGCTAACTAACCGGCTGATGGAAGTAAAGCGAAGCCATTGAGTAGTGGAATTTTGCCATTGAATGATAAAGATAGGGAAAAACTGTAGGCTTGTGCTGAAGGGTTCTTCCATGGTTCAATGTGTGGTTATTTCTAATCATTCACGTGCAAGAAGGCTGATATCCTTGAGTGCTGCCTAGCTGAACACAGCCGAACACAACCTAGCACAGTAAAGGCCAGTCAAACACTGCGGTAGAATAACATAGCTTAACACATTTACATTAGACACTGTTATCCAGAGCAACTTACAGCAAGTAAAGGGACATTCCCCCTGAGGAAAGTAGGGTGAAGTGCCTTGCCCAAGGACACAATGCCATGTTGGCACAGCCAGGGTTTGAACCAGGTACCTTCTGATTACCAGCCCAACACTCTCTGTATTGATGTTGTGTCTGTGATTCCTTACAGCAAAGAGTGGTGTTCAGGATTCTTGTCCCTGATACCTTGACCAAGTCCAATAAAACATTTAGCATCGAACTTTGTTGTTGAGGTCTACTTCTCAGGATATTCCCATCTCTGGACTTCCACACCACAGTTGGACTGGTTATTTCTCACTTAAACAGAACTTGGACCAAACCACCTTTATCATATTTTACACGACAGGGCATTGGACTAATCACACACACTTACTTACATGCACTCGCCCCCCTCACCCCCCCCCCCCCCCACTCCCACCTCCCCATACACACAGGGGCATGTAGATGCCGTCCAACAGTTTAACCTGAGTGGCTAGTTAAGGCTTTTCTGTCTATTTTCAGGCCTGACGGATCCAGTTCAGGCTAAAGTTAAAACCTTGTCTTAAAGCACTTAGTTTGAGCTCTCCTGGGATCACAGGAACCTGTGCGTGTGTGTGTGTGTATATGTACATCGCTGTGGAGCAAACTTGAATAATTCACTTACCTGGTTGTAACCTCAATTTTGAGCGTTTAAAAATTCAGTCGCTACATCCTTCTTTTTATTCATTAAATCTCTCATCTCAACTGGGAGTCTCTGAGAAGTGGAGAAAAGAGGAGAGAAAAACCAGAGAACATCGAACAAAATATGTGTTGAAGGCAAAGTCATGTTCCAGGATGTTATTTTCTTTAGTGTTTCAGTGGGGTGTCAGTGTACACAGGGAACTCGGGTTGTGTGAGAGGTGGTGTGTGTTGTGTGCTTGTATGAAAGGTGGTGTGTGTTGTGAGTGGGTGTGTGTGGGTGGGTGAGAGGGGGTGTGTGTTGTGTGTGTGTATGTGTTTGTGTTTGAGAGAGAGGTAGTGTGTGTGTGTTGTGTGTGTGTTTGTGTGTCAAAGGTGGTGTGTGTTGTGTGCGTGTGTGTGTGTGTGAGAGAGCAGAGCGGGGATACCAAAGACCAAAGACCCTATATTTGCACATTTCTGTTTGTTCATTTTGCACCACCTGCATAAGTGAGTTGTTATTGCACAATCCCAAACTAGTTCAATATGAAATCCACAGCATATCCATAACATGGATAACATAACATCTCACAGCACAAACAAGGGCTACACACAATCATCCAACACATTCATACACAAATGTTATCACACATGACAAAAATAAGAAAATAACTGACCTCTCCCTTCAAAAAATATGAGTGGATACAGAAGCTATCGTGCTGAAACTCATGAACAACCTATTTGATTCCAGTTAAATTACATTCAGTGATGAACAGTGTAGACTCAAAGAGTCAGCTTTAGTCAATTTGAGTCAACCAAACTCTCGCCTACCCTCGCTGACCCAGTACAGGTGGACACCACTGACAGTGGACACCACTGACAGAAAGACGGACAGACAGACAGGCATGTCATAGTGAATCACACACTGAGAAGGAAGAGACTGAGATTTATTGGAACGGAAATGAGGTTGGGTTATATGTACATGAGGAAAGGCATTATCCCCCTGGCACTGTTGACTGTCTGATTCAGTGAGCTACAAAAAAACTGTGTGCGTGTGTGTGCGTGCATTGTGTGTGTGTGTGTGTTCAAGTGGATGAAGGGATGGGAAGAGAGTACTTGCACTCTTGCGACGTCTCCAAAGACTACTTACATGCTAGCAACAAGAAGAGCGTGATTGGAAAAGCAGGCCCTCAAAACAGAGATCACAATAGCTTGAGAGGAACGTGTTGGTTTGAAAGTGAAGCATCAATGGAAAATTGTACAGTTGTGCTACTGTTGAATAAGAGGAGGAGTGAAGATAGGGTGGGGAGGGGTGAGGAGAAGAGACGAAAGGAAGAGAGAATGAGACAGTGTAGTTAATAATGAATGGCCCTCATTATTCACCAGAAGTTAGTCAAGCAGGACGCTCTCCTCTCGTTTCCTTAGATTTCCTACTCATTAAAGACTAGTTCCACCCTTAAGCATATATACACACACACACTTTAAACACACACGCTTAAACACACACGCACACAGTTAATTTACAGAGGTCATTAAAATATCTGAGAGAGGAGAGAAATCTGTCATACGCTACCGACCATATAACTCCTCTCTTCTTTCTACCTAGTTTCCTGATGTTACATAGAAAGGGATAGATATGGGGATTCGTGGCGCAGTCGGTTAGGATGCTGGGTAAGGAATAAGAATGTCTCAGGTTCGAACCCCGGCTGTGCCAACATGATGTTGTGTCATTGAGCAAGGCATTTCACCCTACTTGCCTCAGGGGGAATGTCCATATACTTGCTGTGAGTCACGCTAGATAAGAGCGTTTGCAAATGACTAAATATGCAATGTAAATGGAAAAAGTTTATATGTTAGATCACATAAAACCAATCATGGATTTTCTCCCTTGGCATTTGTATCGACTTTTGCTCTGTTTGCGTTAATTTCACAGTCGCAGAGCGCAAGGCACTGCAGCGGGTGGTGAAAACTGCCCAACGCATCACTGGGACTACTCTTCCGTCCATTGAGGACATCCAGAGGAAGCGCTGTTTGCGTAGAGCTCACAGCATCCGAAGAGATTCCTCACACCCCGCCCATAAACTGTTTGCTCTCCTGCCCTCCGGCAGGTGCCTCAGGAGTCTCCGGTCTAAAACCAGCAGACTGAGGAACAGCTTCTTCCCCAGAACTGTGACACTCCTGAACTCCACTAGACCCCCGCCCCCCTATATAACCCCCGCCCCCCCCATAGAACCCCCGCCACCCTATATTTGCACATTTCTGTTTGTTCATTTTGCACCACCTGCATAAGTGAGTTGTGCTGAATCTGTCCATTGCACATCTGTTACTGCACCACCTGGTAATTTTGTTCATTTTGCACATCTGTTCATTTTGTTCATTTTACACATCTGCTCATTGCATCATTTGCACTAACTGTACATACATGCAACCCTGTAATTTCTGTTTAATACTGTAGCATATTGTACTATACAGCTGCACATTTGTCTAAAATCACTTGAATCTGTACATACCCTGTATATTCTGATTATACTGTTCATACTATGTACTGTATATTCTGAGTATACCCATACTTATTATATTCTGTTAGATTAACTGTTTTGCACTTCTGGTTGGATGCTAACTGTATTTCGTTACCCTGTACTTGTACCTGTGTAATGACAATAAAGTTGAATCTAATCTAATCTAATTTGCTGTGGACAGGGAGCAGAGATTGAGTTTTGCGCGTTTGTGTTCATGCGTGTTTATGTGCATTTGTGTGTGTGTGCCATGTATTATTGGGCACATTTGCAAAAGCGATAGACAGGAAGAGAGCGGAACATACCAAGAATGCGCACTGCGATAAAAATTTTTTTTATTCCAAGCGGCCAAATCGAAAATCTGTGAAAAAGTGTGAGTATTTGCGCAGGTGTGTCAGTTCCGGAGTCTACTGCCATGAGACACAACAACGTGTCGGATTCCAATCCTTTGCATAAGTGGTCCTAGGTCAAAACTAAGCCAGCATCTGAAATGGTGCAATTACCAACCATAATCACTGTGCCGTGGAAAGATTTCTGGTCCAAGATGGACGCTCTCGGAGGACTGGTATTTCATCTCGAAGGAGATGTTCTTCCTCCACCCTAATAAAACTCAAGAAAGACAAATCTAAGCCTTAATGTAAGACAAATATGCACTGTTCCTGCCTGTAATATATCTGTATGTGTGATTCTAACTCTTAGCCTCTGCAAAATATTGTCTTCATCATCAGCTGTGCCAAGACTGGGTGAATAAAATGAAAGAATGTTTTTTCATCCTGTAACATTGCTCCATCCTTAAATGATGTATATGCACAAGCAGTAATGGTTCAGGGAGGTGACAGCGATCATGAACAGGACATCAGGTGATACGGTACATTTGCAAAATAAAACCCTTTCCTGTGCCTTTAACACTTGTTTTGACTAAACAAGGACGCTGAGTGGCGTTTTTGTCACCTCAGTCAAATGTATTTGCCATGTATAGTTTTCCCTCAACCCCCTTCACTTGTTAGTGAAAAACCACATAAACACACACACACAAACACACACACACAACCCCTCCGCCCCCCTGTTTTCAACTGTCTAGTTAGCTCTTAAGGTCAATGGGGACATAGAATCAGGTGGAACTTGAGGGATCAGACACACATACAACAACACACACAAACACACATGCAGACACACGTCACGATTAGAGATAAACGCAGTCTCTAGCCAGACGTGACCGAACACTTCACGCATGAGTCATTTCCTATTGGAGTGGAGTATTTATGCATATCATTTATTCATATTTTCATCTGTGTTTCTCCGTGTTGGGGTGACAGTCCCTCTTTTGCTGACAGAGGTGATGTTGATTTGGGTTTGCATTCAGGCGTGGGTGTGTTTCCTCCGAGGAAACAACTTGCGTCTTCTTTTTAAGTTGACTTAACGAAAGAGGACCCAGCGGCCCTCGGCTAACCCGCGCCTCGCTACTTGCCAGTCCTGCCTGATGAGCTGGTCCAGGATCTGCTCTGTCCCCCTCGCGATGCTGATCTGACCCCAGACCAGGGCTGTGTGTTCTACTAGAAGAAGAAGAATGAAATTACACCTTATTAGTTGCCTAGTGAGGAAATTTCACAGGCGCACACATATTCAATGCATTGGCCAGGAGTTGAACCCCCACCAGGAATGAAACCCAGGCCTTCTGCACATGGTAGGCAAGAATCCTACCACTGAACCACTGGTGCTGCCCAAGGGGGTCTTCGACATGACGTTGGAGATCAGCAGACAAACATCCAGAGACCAAGAGATATCGCACACCGCAGGAGCTTAAGGATGACATCACCCCTATGGTAATATCGCCACAGTGACAGAGGATGGTTATGACAGCTCATGACATAGGCCCCACTGCTGATGTGATATGCTCTGATACGACTGCACAATTGTCTGTTCACAGCAGGGTCAGTGAGATGGGTTGTTTTCCCGAGCTCCAACTTTGCTGGTGTCCATCCTTTATGTCAGGATGGTAGCCATGGGAACAGCACAACTAGGAGCTTATGACTCTTTTATACTCGTTGTTTCACACACGCACGCATACATGCGCACCCACAGCAGCGCAAACACACACACATACCTGCTGCGGCTTGTTTGAACAACCAAAATGAGAATACCACCTTAAAATAGCCAACACTGCACTTTCCAACTCTGGCCCCACAAAAGTGTTCAGACAGTGTGTGTGATTAGGGCTCTGCTGCACTGTGCAAGAGGCATGTGCGTTAGATTATTTTGGTGGCAGGGTTGTCTGCGTGTGCTTGTTTCCCAGCAAGCTGAATGCCAGGCAGGCCGGCAGGTGTAGCAGGCAGGTACAGCAGAGAAGGAGGTCGTGTGAGTCAAGTCGACAGGGCTCTGACGAACAGGAAGTGACAGCCTGTCAGACGCGGGACCCTGTTTACCATAACGCCAACGCCAACTCCGGGGCGCCTCCAACCCCGCTGATGAATCACACGGCTCGCCTCTCCCTCCCTCCTCTCCACCTGCCGCCTTGCCGCGTTTCGGTCCTCGGCTACAACACAACCAAGGACGGGAACACGGTCATGTGACCAGCCTCTCTTCTTTGTTTGTGGTTTCTTCCTGGGAGGCCAGCATGGATTGTTTTTGTCTGAGCGGAGGATATTTAAGGACGGGACACGTGGCGGTTAGCTTTGGAATCCCACCCGGTTAGCCTCAGCGAGCAGAGAGGCCGCTGGCACTCTTATCATGCTGTGTTTTAATCTGGATGACAACACAATACCCCCCCACCCCCTCCCCTTCCCCTCCCTTACCCCCTCCCCATCACCTCCCCCGAGTAGCAGTAGGAGGCGTTGATACCTTTTGTTCACCTTTTCTTTTTTTCCTTGCCTCCAGTGCCTCACTCCGTTTTCGCCCCCCCCCCTCCCCCGTGCTGCAGCTCCGGCGTAACCTCCGGCCAGTCGATTGAATCCGGGAAGGGCAGAGGTAATTACAGTGAAATGTAAGGTGTTTTCTGCTAATCCGCGAAAACGCTCTCGTGGGGGCAATCGCATGTGTGCGTCTGCTTTCAGCATGTGCGATGGTGTTAAATGCTAATAAGTTTGAGTGCGTGTGTGTTTGTGTGTCCGGGGTTTCACCGTGGCAGAAAAGACAACTATCCAAAGCATTTGACGTGCGTGTTCCTCCGTTAGAGCTGGCGGCAGAAGTGTGTGTGTGACATGGCCGTGTCCAGGGTCTCTGCAGAGCAGTTTTTCATGGCCAGGGTGCTGTCAAGCAGGACGGTAGCAAGGTCTTCAGCATGGGCACCTTTCACCCAGAGGTCCGACCTCAAACATGGATGGTTAGCACCAGAGAAGCACAGGAGTGTAACCCACCTCCTGAACGCTGACCTGCACGTTCTCCAACCACATACACGGAATATAAAACACTCCATACAAACGCTGAGTCAAGCTGGAACATATTTCATTTACATTTAGCAGACACTCTTATCCTGAGCGACTTACAGCAAGTACAGGGATATTCCCCCTGAGGCAAGTAGGGTGAAATGTATTGCTCAAGGACACAACGTCATATTGGCACAGCCAGGGTTCAAACTGGGCACTTTCTCCGTAACCGCTCAGCCACATGACTGATTGACTTTAGTGTTACGTTGTCCGTGGCTGGGATATGCACAGTGACAATGACCCGAGGGGCCAAAGTTATGGAGCTATATTTGTGCCAGAATCCTGAGCGAGCAAAGATAGATTCTGAGCACACAAGGAGAGATTTTGAGCACAGAAAAACATATTTTGCAAGCACATCAATTATATTTCAAAAAGAAATTACACTTGAGCAAACAAAAACATATTCTGTGTGCACAAACAGGCCGCTGCGCTCGCTCGCTCCCCCCGTCCTGCTCGCTCAACATCTCTCGCTCGCTCAGCTTGGCACACACGTTACAAATGTGCCACAAAACCAACCAATCAGAGACCTGGCAGAAGTACGTCCTGATTGGCTGTTTGCTCTCCAATGGGATCGCTGGTTACTGTAACCCGGAAAAAACAAAGGAGATCGCATCAGATGGGCTCGGACTGGATGAAGAGGACGTGTTTTAAAACAATTTTCGGTCAGTATTTATTATTATTATGATTATTGTCTGATGTTACAGAACTACCGTGTTAGTTTTTGTACTATAGTGTTGTAACTTTAGGGTCGCGTTGTCTGGGCTTACGTTATATCCTCTAATTTTGAGACATTAGCTGTTGTGTGACTGACGAAGACTTTTCCTTTCTGTCCTGGGCACCCTTAGATAATGTCAGGTGAACAACAACAACAACCACATGTAAGTTTGTGTTGCCTTTGTTATAAACACAGTGCGTCATAAAACATTTGTAAAGTTATGTTTTCACGTTAGTTTTAACCATTATAACTTTGAAAATCCTTGGCAACAGTTCAATAATAGTAGTTTTAATTTCTATATTGAGTAAAAACAGAAACATTTTTATGGAACAGTTTATTTTGATAAACAAAATACACACAGCAGTGCAATATTTTTATAATAGTCTTGACATACTTTTTTTGGTCTTTCTGGGTCCTATAGGAACTTCAAGACCCAGACATTGACTGGGAGAGTGTCGTACTGCAAGGGGACTCTAATGGAGCATTTGTGGTTCCTGAAATCGCATGCCCACTGGATGACGAAGCCCTGGAGGAACTTCAGAGAACTACTGATCCTCTGGGACATTCTCAGTCACATGGTCGTGACTTGTACACACACTTTTTGCACAAGGTGTCTGACATTAGAACATGAATAGACACATTATCGGTTACAGGAACCTTGTTTTACAGACATTCTGAAGCTTTTACAACAAAACAACAAAAAAAATTCCTGTATGAGGTATTGAATTTTTTTTACTACTGAATGAACAAAACTTAACTCTTGTCTGTTTTCAGATCGAACAGCCATTGGCATATTAATAACTTCTTGTTTTGAATAAAGCTCGAGCTGTTAAACTCTGTGGAATCCACCACCATATCGCACTGCTTCACTCAGGATTCTTCTAAACTCAGTGTAAGTGCTAAGATGCTGTACTGGAAAAGTCACAGTCTGAGTGCATGCACTCACTATTGGGTAACAAACCGAGTGGTCTCCGAGCCTTTCCCTGCATTCATGGTCAAAGTTGCATGTTATTTTGAAATGACTCTTTTCATCAGGGAGGATGGGGATGTGGGATTGCCCGGTCATCCACTGGAGCACATGTGGCACTGCAAGAGGTTCTGTGTCACCAGCTGCACTGTCTGTCTCCCCATCTGTGATTAATATATTTTTCAAATAACATGAATTTAAGGAACAGTTTAAACTGAGTTTTAAAACAAAATCCAAGAACATGTGCTTGGTACATTAAATGATGCTATGTGTATACTATACAGTACATAATACCTGGCATTTCAAGCTCTTCTAAGAAATCTCGGAGGAAGTTGATAATCTTCCTCTCAGCTCTTTCCTTAGATGTGCCCTTTTCACTGTAATGTGGCTGGCAGTTCATCATCATGAAGTCAGCATCAGGCTATAAAGAGAGCGAATGCAGATTTGGCTAAATATCTTTAAATGTACAAACTCAGGCTATTAATGGCATACAAAATGGAGATTGCAATACAGAACAAAAAATTATGCACGCAAGAACAAAATAAGTAGCAGTTAAAATATTTACTTTGGTGATCTTCCCAGGATCTCTATGGTGAGTCAAGAACTCCAAATAATCCAAATTTAGCGGTTGCTGGTTTATGGCAGACTGCAGTTTCGTAAGAAGTCCCTCCATCAACTGCTGTCTCAACAAGTCCTGTTGGACAGAAAGAGCCCAGATTAGCAAGGAAGAGGGACTCAATCATATATGTCTCCGAATAAAAAATACATGATTATGCAGTCATGTAGATATGCAGAGGTGAGCAAAGTAAAAAGTATAAATGTGACATGCACTCCCCAGCCAAGTGAGGTGAGCTAATTAGTGAAATCACCTGTTGTAAGTGCTAGTTTTGCTAGTTGGCAAAGTTACAATGGTTAAAACTAACGTGAAAACATAACTTTACAAATGTTTTATGACACACTGTGTTTATAACAAAGGCAACACAAACTTACATGTGGTTGTTGTTGTTCACCTGACATTATCTAAGGGTGCCCAGGACAGAAAGGAAAAGTCTTCGTCAGTCACACAACAGCTAATGTCTCAAAATTAGAGGATATAACGTAAGCCCAGACAACGTGACCCTAACGTTACAACACTATAGTACAAAAACTAACAAGGTAGTTCTGTAACATCAGACAATAATCATAATAATAATAAATACTGACCGAAAATTGTTTTAAAACACGTCCTCTTCATCCAGTCCGAGCCCATCTGATGCGATCTCCTTTGTTTTTTCCGGGTTACAGTAACCAGCGATCCCATTGGAGAGCAAACAGCCAATCAGGACGTACTTCTGCCAGGTCTCTGATTGGTTGGTTTTGTGGCACATTTGTAACGTGTGTGCCAAGCTGAGCGAGCGAGAGATGTTGAGCGAGCAGGACGGGGGGAGCGAGCGAGCGCAGCGGCCTGTTTGTGCACACAGAATATGTTTTTGTTTGCTCAAGTGTAATTTCTTTTTGAAATATAATTGATGTGCTTGCAAAATATGTTTTTCTGTGCTCAAAATCTCTCCTTGTGTGCTCAGAATCCATCTTTGCTCGCTCAGGATTCTGGCACAAATATAGCTCCATACAAAGTGACTGAGACATGCCAAGTGTAAGTGAAAGATCCAAGCCATCCTGACACTAAGGATAGATGGCGGGTTGTCCAGGTGTGGAAAACACTCACACACACACACAAATAAAACAGGAGCAGCAATAGAAGATTTCATGTTTTCCTGCTTTCTCCTCATGAATATTTGATTCGGGTCACCGACAAAACTTGCATAAAAAGCAAAGCTGCAAAACCATCAAACAAGAGCAGCCGTTTCACCTGGGGTGGTGCATGGAGGGGAAGTTTGTGTGTGTGTTTGTGTGTATTCGGGTCAATGCGAATCCAGAGGAAACGAATGGCGTTGTTTCCCCTGAGGCAGGGCTCCACTTACCCTCTCCTAAAATAAACACCCAGTTAAAGAAGGGAGGGTGTGGCAGGAGCGGGAAGGAACGGGGTAAAGATGGAGAGGAGAAAGGGAGGAAGAAGAAAGTGCAGAGATGAGAGTAAAAAAAGGAGGAGAGGGAGGTAGGGAGGGAGGGAGGGAGGGAGGAAAATGGAGGAAGAGAGGCTGATGTGGGTGGGAACTAACAGCAGGGAACGGAGAGGGGCTGATGAGGAGGGAGTGTCAGGGAAGTGGAAGAAGATGGAGAGATATATTGAGAGATATTGTTATTGTTAGCCCCCTCATCCAAATAATGCAAACTACTGCTCTGCGTTTGGCCCCCGGTGGACTCAAAGCAATGATGTGTGTAGACAATCGGTCCAGCTAACAATTGCTAAGGCGTCAAATCGATACTCCTTCCCAGTCACGAAGGATGTCTGTGTTTGGGCTAGTCACACAACATAATTAGGAGAGGTGAGCTGAAACAATACGTGTGTGTGTGTGTGTTTGACTAGCACAACTCTAATAAGATCCTGAGGGAGAACAAACCACATCTATAGCACTGAGACAGAGAGAGATAGAGAGAATGGTAGAGAGAGAGAGAGGGAGGGGGAGGGAGAGAGAGAGATAGAGAGGGAGAGAGGGAGCGAGAGGTAGAAAGAGACAGAGATTGAGGGAGAGACAGAGGGAGATAGAGACAGAGAGGGATAGAGAGAGAGTGTAGAAGAGGGTGAGGAGAGGACAGAAATAGGAGATGAGGGGAAAGTGAGAGAGAAGAAGAGAGGAAACAAAGGACAAAGGGATTAGGGTATGGAGAAAGAGACAGATGGAGGCGAGGAATAGGACACATTGAGAGGAGGAAGGAAATCCGCATCAGAAATACTTTATTGATCCCCAAGGGGAAAATATTTTTCTACAGCGGCTCACTATCACGCCAATGCACACAGGAATTAATTAATTCATTTTCTACCGCTTATTATTAGCATTGCCGCTCATTTCCATTAGGGGACACGAGTTTCCCAGTTCATTTTGGACCTTAGGAGGGGTACACCCTAGACTGGGGCCAGCTAGTCAGCACACAGGAATACACGTCAGGAAATGAGAGGACAAAGAGAGAGAAAGGAGGAAGGGAAGAGGATAGAAAGATGAGGAAGAGAGGGCAAGGAGAGAGCAATAGGGGAGGAGGAAAAGGAGAGGACCAAGACAGGGTGGACAGGAGAAGGAAAATAGAGTGGGATGCAAGATGAGCCATGTAGTAGACCTCCTCTCAGTAGATGGCAGTGCTGTTCCACCAAAACGTGTGTTTGACCGTGTGTGTGTGTTTGCGTGTGTCTGTGTGCATGCATGTGTGAGTGTATTGTCATTGGAGTATGAATCCATAACAGAGAACATGTAATGGTGGAGAAGGGAGATTTGCAGAAGATATGTCGATGGAAGAACCAGAGAGCGATGGAGGGAGAGGTGGAGGTGAAAGGAGAAGAATTGGAGAAATGGACAGGGTTGAGGAGAAAGGGTCAGCAGGATAGAAGAGACGAGTGGGTGATATGGAGTAGAGAGGAGAAGGTGGGAGCAGGGAGAAAGGGAACAGGGGTTTTGGGAAGACAAGATATGGAGTTAGGAACGCAATTGCAATTGAGCGAAAGAGGAATTTCATGAAAAATTCAGCAAGATCTGGAAATATGAACTATAAATAAGTACTCTGAAGACCAAGACTCAAATGGACGGGAGAAGAAAGGGAGGAGAGAGCGGGGAGGAAAAGAAAGGGAGAGAGAAAAGGTAGGGAAGGGAGGGAGAGAGACAGGGAGAGAATGTGAAATGGAGAAAGCGAGAGAGGGAGGGGTAGTGGGAGAAAGAGTAAACAAACAAAGAGAGATGAGAGGGGAAACCTCACCCACATACTCTGATCAAACATGAGGGTCAGAGAGTTGGATTATCCATGTTCAGGCGGGAGCTTCCTGCACAGAAGAACGAGAGAATATGAGAGGAGAACAGACAGGAACGTGGCTGAGCAGTTAGGGAATATAGCTAGTAATCAAAAGGTTTGCTGGTTCGATTCCAGGTCTAGCCAAATAACAATGTGTCACTTAACCCTACTTGCCTCGGGGGGAATGTCCCTGTATATAATGTAGGTTGCTCTGAATAAGAATGATGGAGAAGGGAGGTTTGCTCTGAATAAGAGCAACTGCTAAATGACGTAATGTAAGTATAGAACCCAGTGGATTACCAGAGAGGGAACAAAAAAAAGGCTGAGAAAAGACAAGTAATGCTAGATTGGAGATTATTTATACAAACCAGATTTTAAATTATCTGTTGAACGGTTAGGGCATGACTAGCAGAAGCACTGACTAACTAGCTGACAAAATGGCTGATTACAGTATTTGACTGTCTGAAAGACTGACTGATTGCTCCACTGATTAGCTGACTGATTACAGAAGCTAACTGACCGGCTAACTAGAAGACTGACCAGCTAGCGAATAGTTGACTGACAAACTATCTGACTGACTGATTTATAGACTGACTGACTGACTGGTTTACTGAATAGCTGACTGACTGATAAACAGACTTACTGATTTGCTGACTGACTAGCAGACCGATTGGTGGACAGACTGACTGGTGGTCTGACTGACTAGCGAATAATGTACTTGCCCATGTCCATCTAGATCTTAGAAGATGTTAGGAGGCAAGTGGCGCAGTTGGTTAGGGAGTTGGACTAGTAATCAGAAGGTAACTGGTTCGAACTCTGGCTGTGTCAATCTCGCCTATGGTTCTAAATAAGGTAGAGACATTTCTGATGAATTTCTTAATGTCTATGTTCATCTCTGTGCTTGTAACGCTGCTGCTTGTTCAAAGTTTTACCGCTCCGTGGTGAAACCTGACACCACACTGTCAGGCTACGTCTGGGCTCATTTGCATACTGAAACAGCGATATGAGAGGGAAGCTGTGTGTCCCTTTTTCGGCTTACTTTTTCTGCGACTGCAGATCGTTTTCTCAACTTGTAATATGTTAATTTTGTGAGCGTATTAAAATGTGATTTCTCAACTTCTAAAATTTTTATTTGAGGGGGCAAGACATTTATTTGAGGGGGCGCTGCCCCCTCTTGCCCCTGCGTAGAGCCGGCCCTGACTTTAGGTGAAAGCATATTTCTTTATTTAATCTCTCTTTGCCTGTGTTGGATCAAAGTGGCCAACCTGTGCCCAGGGATGGTAGACCAGCATTCCACTCTGCTATGGTATTGTGTGCCTTGCTCAAGGACACAACATCATGTTAGCACAGCCAGGATTTGAACCATCTTCTGATTACCAGCCTGACCACTCAGCCATCTGTTTCCCTCTCTAAGGATGATCTTAGCCGAGCCTAAGAACAGGGTCAGCGAGACCTTCCATGTCTTCCCTATCACTGCAACCCATGTCCCCCCCAATATGACTGCTGGTCAGGTCACCAAGGAGGGAGACGACAGACAGGGTGTGTCACTGTGGATCAGACCAGGCGGGGGTTTGTGCCTGGTTGCGCTTAACTGAGGAGACTTTACCACTTATGAACATATGAACTCTGTCTGTCTATTGGTCACTGTATGTCCATCGGTCTCTAACCTGATGGACATACAGGTCTCTCTCTTGTAAGTCGCTTTGGATAAAAGCATCTGCTAAATGAATAAATGTAACCCTCTACATTTCACGTTTAGTCATTAGCAGACACACCAAGGACACAAAAGAAACATGTTTGCACGGTTGAGATTTAAGCCCGCAACTTTCTGATTACAAACCCAATTCCATCACCACCCAGGTACTTGACTCCCATGTGTGTGAGAACAAAAAAAAGGCCTAATGTTGTTCTCCTTCCTGCCCCTCACACCAGCTTGAATAGGCAGGTAAGGAGCTGGTGCATCGGAGTCCATTTTAGGCAGGTTCCCCAAAAAGGAAACCCATGAGCATCACATCCACAGGACTGCATGTTACTACAGTAGAGTGGTGTTCATCTGCAGGTGATCCAGACATGGCCAGACTTGGGGCTTCTACTTCACACACATGCAGAGCACGCGTTAAGTGCACACACTCGCGTGCACGTGTTATAATCAAATGATCTTGGTTTCTCTGTCCTCTGGGTTTCTTTCCCTTCTCTCCCTCTCCTCCTCCCTCTCTCTTTCTCTCTTTCTCCCATCTCAGGATCTCTGATTATCCAGGGTTTTGATGAACTAGGTCTGCATTTAAAAGGAGCGAGGAAGAGAAGGACAACGAGGGAGAGTGAGAGGGTGAATACTGATCAACGGCTAAGAAAACCTATTCTTTATCTGAGAGAAACACACGCACTCATTCAATACACACACGCACACTTTCTTACGATAACAAAGACTTAAAAAGTACCATGGGCAGCCTTAGATGGAAAGTCAAACACACACAGTCAAGAGCACACACACACAGACACACACACATAACAAAAGACTGCAGGGCTGGAAGACAAACAATAAGGGAGCGAAAGAGAGCGAGCGGGGAGGGAGAGAGCGAGAAAGAGCGACAAGATAAGACCACCGAAACCAAAAAAGCACTAAAATGCATGAAAGTAAAGTCATTAATCTTGAGATGGCCCCTCTCCTCTACTTTAAATTGCCAGCTATTAATAGGCCTTCTCCTCTGCAGCACCAGCGATGGTTTTGAAGTCTGCTATTGGTTCGGAGGGGGTCAAAGGTCAAATGATTTAGCTCCACTCTGAGAGAGCGTCTCTTGTGGCTTAATTAGACGGGAGGAACAACACCAGGAGCTGCAGTAGGACAACATTTTATAGTTCAACAAGCCATAAACAGGTCGGTGCTTTTTTATTAGCGTGGCGTGTGTGGTGTTTGTGCGCGTGTAGGAGACGGAGAGGCAAACAGACTAAGACACAGACTAACACCAATATACTGATGGAAGTCACGTTGCGCAGTCGGGTCAGTGTCGGGTTAGTAATCAGAAGGTGTCTTGTTTGAACCCTGGCTGTGCCAACATGATGTTGTGTCATTGGGAAAGGCACTTCACCCTACTTGCCTCAGGGGAATGTCACTGTACTTGCTGTAATTTGCTCTGGATAAGAGCGTCTGCTAAAAGACTAAATGTAAATGTAACATCCATGTTTCTCCCAGGAGAAAAAAATTGAAGAAACCTTGGGAGGAGCAATTCAGTGAGGGATCGCATCCTCCAGAGACAGTTGGTGAAAGAGAGGAGCAGAACACTGGCAAAACGTAATTATACAGCAAATAAGTATTAATTGGTCGTTGAAACATCCATGCTCAACTTGGGTCTAAGGCAGCACAAATTAAGTTCAGGCAACCACAGGACTGTGGTCCATGATTGGTGCAGCATCACAGGCAGGGGGGATGAGGAAAGGGACAGAAAACTTGCTCGCTCCATCAGGGAGACCGACGTCCATCTGGCAGCCAAATCCAGGATTGGTATACCGTCTCAGATCAATGTCCTCTGGCACCAGGTCCAACACTGACCAATGACCACGCATTTGCTGAGAGCTCAGACTCCCCCACACAAAAGGGAGGTATAGAGGGGAGGACAGAGAGAAAGGAGAGTAAATATTAAACCATCCATCTTAAACCATCCATTTGAAGTTGTAAGGGCCAAGAAAATTATCCCACTAGGTTAAGTAATTATTCATTTACTGTTGTTTACTCTGGTCCACGCTGAACTCTCGTTGTTAATGAATGAGGAGCGGGAAAACTCCCTGAAGAACAGGTGATGGTCTAGAATATTCTGTGTGGGTCCAAGCTGGGCTCAAGGGTTGAGCTGTCAGAAAAACTGCAGAGCGGTGAATGGAATATAGACGGAGGAAGAGGGATGGTGAGAGCAACAAACAAGGAGGGATGGAGTAGGGTTCACGTCAACATTTAAAGTATGTTCAATTGAGGGAGGGAAGGAAGGCTGGATGGAGGGAGAGATGTCACTAAGGGTTTGAGGGGGCGAGAGAGCGTGGTTTCCTGTCAACTGCATTTAGTCTGATGCAGACCTTTCTTCATGCCACTGTGTGTATGTGTCTGTCTGTGTGTGTGTGTCCCAATGCCTGCCCTCTGGCCACAGATTCATTAAACATTTCATTAACGTCAAACACCATTAGCATCATCAGGCTAAACTAAGCTCCGACACACACTCGAAGAAGGATGAGAAAAACAGGCAAGTATAACAACGAATATTCAGCAGACCACGCACACAGACACGTACCCATGCTTATACACAAACACATACTCTGAGCTGTGACGTAAAAAGCCCTTGTGTCCCAGAGCACAACCCAAACTTTGCCCTAGACTTCGTGTGTTCAAGTGTGTTATGTGTTTATGCCATGATGTGTGTGTTTGTGTTTGATTGTGTGTGTGTGTGACACGCTGGACCTGTTGTGTATCAGACTCAGACAGGTTCAGTGCTCAGCGACTGGGATCAGGCATGGAACGTGAGAAGAGACAAAAAGAGAGAGAGAAAGAGAGAGGCAGCGCCCAGGCAGCAGAGGTTAAGTACACTCACAGATATCTCCTTTAACTCTGACAGTGATTCATATCTCAGCAGACAGAGGGGGAGGGAGAGGGTGGGGAGAAAGGAGAGGCTAGAGAGAGCGGGTGAGATAGGGAGAGGTAGGGAGAGAGAGAGTGATGCAAGAGAGGTGGAAACGAGGGAGAAGGAGGGGGAGTAGACACGACCGAGGGAAAGAGAGGGATGGAGAAGATGACGTGGGAATAAATAAGAAGGAAAGAAAAAAGACTGCTTTAAATAGAACGGTAGACAAGTTAACACAAACTCATTCTGTGATCAAAATATATCTCTGCACAGGTTTACCTGTATCTAACTCCTACACACATTCACACATTCAATATCCTTTTCCCTCTGTCTGATAAAAGGAGGTTATGTGAAGTATCTATGATTGCCTGGTAGACATAACAACTTTGTTAGTGACCCATATATTAAAATGATTTTCCAAAAATGGTTTTACAGTGCACATCCCTTCCAAGCATGCGTGGCTTTTACAATATCAGAATCATCCACATGTGGATTAAAGCTTGCTTTTCCAATTATCATCTGAAAAAGGCAAAGCACATTTTAAATCTGTCCTGACAGCTGAAAGACTGGATCTGTTTAATGGGACCGATCTCCAAGGATGAAGCACGAGTTGACAATTTGACAATCTCTCTGATATGCCACACGTGGTGGTTGATATGTCTGGATGGCATAATTAAGATCTGCTGTATCTAAACTGCTGAGGATGCAGGAAACTAATGGGAATAAAAAAAGAGACTAAATGTAAATGTGAAGTGTCCACTGCAGCCGCAACAAGCGTTAGCGTGTTGCTAGCTTTAGCATGTAGCCAGGGTTGGGCATGTAGCCACCATTGGGCATGTGGGAGTCAGATGGCTCAGCGGGTTAAGACGTTGGCCTCATGTGCGGAAGGTTGTACTGTAAGTCTTCAGAGTTAGAACTATTTGTTGAGTCTAAGTCTTTTGAACTATTTGTTGAGTCTAAGTCTTTAGCACTATTTGTTGGTCCCCATATGGTGACTTGCAAGTGTTGTTGTTGTATCTCTTGCTTTATGTTCTCAATCGTTGTGTTATGCATTTATAGTTCTTCTCTTGGCACTTACTGGTTCTCATGATGTATGATTCACGATTTTAAAAACCACTGTGTTCGGGGTCTATCACGTTGCTATGCTCAATGACTGATGCTCTTTGTAAAAGCTCTCTCTTGTAAGTCGCTTTGGATAAAAACATCTGCTAAATGAATAAATGTAAAGTCTGAATCCTGGCTGTGGCTATGTGATGTTGTGTCCTTGGGCAAGACACTTCACCCTACTTGTCTCAGGGAGAATGTCCCTGTACTTACTGTAAGTCACTTTGGATAAAAGCATCTGCTAAATGAGTATTTATTCATTATTTATGTAGCCAGCGTTAGCATGTAGCCAGCGTTAGCATTGTATCTCTGTCAGCTCATCATAGTTGGAAGTAATTTCCATCGCTTTCATCATAAACATTAAGAAGCTGGATAAAGGACTAGAGATAGAGCGATGAAGAGACCAGGCCAGAAGGATATAACAGACCCTTACCTTATTTACAATTGGTATTTATAACTACACTATGAGACTTCTACGTGGCTTGATGGGAGAATTCTGTGTGTCACGCCACCTATCTATAAATGGGGGTTGTTATAGCTGTGAACACTGCTAATCAAAGAGAGAGCGAGCGAGGGAGTTAATCCTTGCGTGTATCCCTATGCATGTATACGTGTGTGTATGTGTGTTAATGAGTCATTCACAGCTGATGAGAAGACAGGCGTAATGGCAGAGCGCGCTGAGGTGAAGCCATAATTACCCGGTATTCTCTGAGGCGCCCACGGAAACCCACCTTCGCACAATGCCGATGCGACAAGATTTTGCACACAAACTCTCCGTTTCCGCCTCGCACACACCCATTAAAGAAAAAGAGTGAGAGAGAGAAAGAGGGAGAGAACCTAGAGTGTGTGACAGGCATAAGAATGAGTTTTTTTTTTCTAAACTTTCACCAGCACCACCCCAACTCTCAGAGCAGATAAGCTTCACCCATTGACTTTCTGGCCACGCACAAAGCATATTCATAATCTTGAAGTTTCCTCCCGGAATGCTGCGTTCTCTATGGGCCTGTACTTCCTGAGCTGGTTGCCGTCCCTCAATCATTAACACGCACATTCATCCCTGAGACAAGTGTCTGGAGACCCCCTCAGACCCCTCCCCCAGGGCCCTGGCACACCACGCATGCTCTCTCAATTACTGCACAAGCATCAGGGGAGCAAACACACTTTTGAAAACAATTATTTATGTATTTAAGTATTTCTGAGCGTAACTGAGAGAGGTGAAAGTGAAAATAGCTCTCCCTCCCAACACCAAACTAAAAGTCTTTCTGACTTCAAAGAGAGACTACCAGTCACTCTGACCTCAAAGTAGAGAAGAGAGACTACCGCCCACTCTGACCTCACAGTAGAGGAGAGAGACTACTACCTACTCTGACTTCACAGTAAAGAGAGACTTCCCTCCACTTTGACCTTACAGTAAAGAGAGACTACCCCACTCTGACCTCACAGTAAATAGAGACTACCACCCACCCTGACCTCACAGTAAAGAGAGACTAAAACCCACTCTGACCTCACAATAAAGAAAGACTACCACTCAATCTGACCTCACAGTAGAGGAGAGAGACTACCATCCACTCTGACCTCACAGTAGAGGAGAGAGACTACCACCCACTCTGACCTCACGTTAGAGGAGAAAGACTACCACTCACTCTGACCTCAGGTTAGAGGAGAAATACTACCACTCACTCTGACCTCACAGAAGAGAAGAGAAACTACGACCCACTCTGACCTCACAATAAAGGAGAGACTTCCCTCCACACTGACCTCACAGTAAAGTGAGACTAGCCCCCTACTCTGACCTCACAGTAAAGAGAGACTACCACCCACTCTGAACTCACATTAAAGGGAGACTTCACCCCCATTCTTACCTCACAGTAAAGAGAGATTATCACCCACTCAAACCACACATTGAAGAGAGACTACCACCCACTCTAACCTCACAGTAAAGGAGAGAATTCCCCCCATTCTGACCTCACAGTAATGAGTGACTACCACCCATTCTGACCTCAGAGTAAAGAAGAGAGACTTCCTCCCACTCTGACCATACAGTAGAGAAGAGAGACTACCACCCACTCTGACCTCACAGTAAAGAGAGACTTCCCCCCACTCTGACCTCACAGTAAAGAGAGACTAAAACCCGCTCTGACCTCACAGTAAAGAAAGACTACCACTCAATCTGACCTCACAGTAAAGAGAGACTACCACCCACTCTGACCTCACAGTAAAGAGAGACTTCCCCCCACTCTGACCTCATTGTAAAGAGAGACTACTACCCACCCTGACCTCACAATAAAGAGAGACTACCACCCACTCTGACCTCACAGTAAAGGAGAGACTACCACCTGCTCAGACCACACAGTAAAGGGGGACTACCACCCACTCTACCAGACTCATGCTAGTCCTAATGCTTGACTGTGGGGTGTGGAGAGACTCTCCGCCTTATGAAAGAAGAAGTTAACATTAGAGGGGACAGTGACAATTCACATTCACAGGTCAAACCCAAGACAGGCAATTAGTAGCAGAGAAATTAGGAGGAGGAAGAGAATAAATAGACCTTAGAGAAAGAGAGAGCAAGGCTTGAGTTAGAGCAGTGGTTCCCAAACTGGGGGGTTAGGGTTATTGCAGGGGGGGCGCGGCAAGGTTTAGAAACAAGGGATTTGTATGTTTGTGTCAGTCATGGGCGTCGTTAGCCCCTAAAATGTTCTTTAGCCCCCCTAAATAATTATCGGGATTATTATTATCGGGCCGCCGAAGAAATACGATAATTAATAACAATATTCTATTTCGAAAAATAACCGGATGCTCTCGGTTAAATGTCGATAACTTGAGCGTCAAACATGTAACCCACAAGTTCGAAAAACGAGTAAAAAACTGACGTCTTTGAGAATCGCTGGCTAGCTCACTCGCACCCCCCCCCCCCCCCCCCCCCCCCCCCCCCCCGTCGACAGAAAATGCCAGGGGCTAAGCCCCCCTTCTCTTTCAATCCTAGCAACGTCCCTGGTGTCAGTGTGGGGGGGCTCGAAAATATTATAATCTTCAGAAAGGGGGGCCCTGCAGAAAAAGTTTGGGACCCACTGAGTTAGAGGAAGGGTTGAGCGAGAGGGAGATAGAAGAAGTTATGAGTTGAGTCCCTAATTGGTGCACAGCAGACAGACTGATGTAATGTGTGTCTCTAAGCGTGTGTGTGTATGCACTTTTTGTGTGAGTGTGTGTGTGGCATGTATGTGTGCAGGATGTGATCCTGTCATTTCGTCATTGGGCTAATTAAGACTGAGAACCAAGTTCATTAGTGGAGATGAGGACCGCCCCTCCAGAGAGGATGTCAAACCTCAACTCGGGTCGGGCGAGGAAGATCAACCGCTGCCCCGCTGTCGAGGCAAACTAAATGACGAACATCCATCCATCCATTTTCTTCCGCTTATCCGGGGCCGGGTCGCGGGGGCAGCAGTCTGAGCAGGGAAGCCCAGACTTCCCTCACCGCACACACCTCCTCCAGCTCCTCCGGGGGGATCCCGAGGCGTTCCCAGTCCAGCCAAGAGACATAGTCCCTCCAGCGTGTCCTAGGTCTTCCCCAGGGCCGCCTCCCGGTGGGACATGCCTGGAACACCTCCCGAGGGAGGCGTCCAGGAGGCATCCGAAACAGATGCCCGAGCCACCTCATCTGGCTCCTCTCGACGTGGCGGAGCAGCGGTTCTACTCCGAGCTCCTCCCGTGTGACCGAGCCCCTCACCCTATCTCTAAGGGAGCGCCCGGCCACCCTGCGGAGGAAATTCATTTTGACCGCTTGTATCCACGATCTTGTCCTTTCGGTCATTACCCAAAGCTCATGACTATAGGTGAGAGTAGGAATGTAGATTGACCGGTAAATCGAGAGCTTTGCCTTCCGGCTCAGCTCCTTCTTCACCACGACAGTCCGGTACAGAGACTGCATCACTGCAGATGCTGCACCGATCCGCCTGTCAACCTCACGTTCCGTCCTTCCGTCACTCGTGAACAAGACCCCGAGATACTTGAACTCCTCCACTTGAGGCAAAGACTCCCCACCCACCCAGAGGGGGCAAGCCACCTTTTTCCGGTTGAGTACCATGGCCTCGGATTTGGAGGTGCTGATCCTCATCCCAGCCGCTTCACAATCGGCATCAAACCACTCCAGAGCATGCTGGAGGCCCCCACTCGAGGAAGCAAACAGGACAACATCATCCGCAAACAGCAGAGATGAGATCCTGTGCTCCCCGAACCGGAAACCCTCCGCCCCCTGGGCGCGCCTAGAAATTCTGTCCATATAAACAATGAACAGAACCGGTGACAAAGGGCAACCCTGGCGGAGTCCAGCATGTATCCGGAACAGGTCTGACTTATTGCCGGCAATGCGAACACAGCTCCTACTTCGGTCGTACAGGGAACAGACGGCCCCTAACAAAGGGCCCCGAAACCCGTACTCCCGAAGTATCCCCCACAGAACACCACGAGGGACACAGTCGAATGCCTTCTCCAGATCCACAAAACACATGTGGACTGGTTGGGCAAACTCCCATGAACCCTCAAGCACCCGGGAGAGGGTGTAGAGCTGGTCCAGTGTTCCGCGGCCAGGACAAAAACCACACTGCTCCTCCTGAATACGAGGTTCGACTATCGGCCGGATTCTCCTCTCCAGTACCCTGGCGTAGACCTTACCGGGGAGGCTGAGGAGTGTGATTCCTCTGTAATTGGAACACATCCTCCGGTCCCCCTTCTTAAATAGGGGAACCCGATCGGGGGGGCTGTTCTTCCCAATCACCCTTTTCCAGGTTTTTCCTTTCCCACGTGGGCGTTGAAGTCCCCCAGTAGAACAACAGAGTCCCCAGTCGGTGCACTGTTCAGTACGCCTCCCAGAGACTCCAAGAAGGCCGGGTACTCTGCACTGCTGTTCGGCCTGTAGGCTGCCAAAATTGTGAGAGACCTGTCCCCGGCTTTTAGGCACAGGGACGCAACCCTCTCGTTCACCGGTGTAAACTCCAACGCGTGGCGACTGAGCTGTGGGGCTATAAGCAAGCCCACACCAGCCCGCCGCCGGGGAATGCCAGAGAAATGGAGAGTCCAGCCTCTCTCAAGGATAATGGTTCCAGAGCCCAAGCTGTGCGTGGAGGCGAGGCCGACAATATCTAGCTGGTAACGCTTGACCTCCCGCACAAGCTCAGGCTCCTTCCCCGCCAGCGTGGTGACATTCCATGGGAACATCCACTGTTTGCCACCTTTCAACATTTACATTTAGTCATTTAGCAGACGCTCTTATCCAGAGCAACATCAAGTACAGGGACAATCCCCCCAAGGCAAGTAGGGTGAAGTGCCTTGCCCAAGGACACAACACCATGTTGGCACGCCTGAATTCGAACCAGGGACCTTCTGACTCCTAGCTCAACTCCCTTCCTTTTCTAGAGAGTGCACCCCTATTGCATCGCATCCAAAACATCGCGGGATTCCAAAAAACTGGAAGGGCGTGCTCGATTTGAACTGCAGTACCTGTTTCAGCCAGCGTAGGCTACCTTGACTGTGAATCGATAGTGTGCCAGCTTCAGCAGCAACATTTTGTGCCATGTGGTCACTTTAAGCCAGTTGGAGGAAGGGGAGAGTAGGGGGTGGGGTAGGGTTAGTCCTCCTTGGACTCTTGGGAGAGATAACAAGCCCATAGCGCCAGAAAAGACTGGTTAAGCACCCTCATACGTAGCTGACTCCCGTTGTGCAAAAGCTTCATTAAGCCTTCAAACCAATACGCACACACACACACACAAGCACACAGGCACAGACGCACACACACGCAGAGAGAGAGACAGAGAGACAGAAACACACGGCAGGTGTCCTGTGTAGAGAGGCCATTTCTTTGTCATATTTCCAGCTTAATGTCCAATTAGACAGGAAACTAGACAGGAGATCAAAAACACCTCCGCCATTGGAGAAACTAAATATTGCTGTGTGTGCTGCCGGTTATTCGTCCTCACACAGGAGGCCCAATCACACACACGCACGCATACCAATTCTGTATGGGCAGTAGTGGAATCAGCAGGGCGAATGGGAGTCTTTTCCTGTCTCTGCCGAGTTTTTTCTTTGATTTAATAGAGAGCGTGAGACGAGGCGAGGCGTCGAGGTGTGGAACTCTGCCTCTCAGTAATACTCCATTATAGAAAACAGGTGTTATTGTAATAGACCGCTGCCAGGCATGCGGAGACAGCTGGGAGACGAAGACATGTGATTTTTTTATTAATCTTGTTTAAAATGGAGGAGAGCGAGAAAAAGAGAGAGCGCAAAAGAGAGAGTGGAGGAAGGGAGCTAAACAGTGAAGAGAGTGGAAATGAGACAGAGGGGCAGGGGAGAGCGTAAAAGAGAGGGAGAGAAACAGATAGAATGGAAAAAAGATGGAAAATTGAAGTAAAAAAAGATGGAGAGAGGAGAATGTCAGCATGAGGGGGAGTGGCGTTTGAATAAACAAACACTTCTCCTAATCTTGTAACGCTGTCTCAAAGCCCAGAGGCAGGAGAAGGTGCAGATCCAGCTCTTCATGATGATGTAACAGAGGCGCTTGCTGCTTCAGTGTGGTGAAAGGGGCAGCAAAAAAAGGGGCACGCAAAAGCAACCCCTCCAGGTTTTAGCTCATCGATTCCTAGTCCAGATTAGACAATGAAAGATTTGTAGGCTGGGGGGGTGGAGGCCAGACAAGCGAACTTTATCGGAGGGTTGTTGGAATGTTAACATTTGCTCTCTGCAACTTTGGAGTGAAACGGTGTGTGTGTGTGCTTGTGGTGTGTCTGTGTGATGTGTATGCTGTACGTGTGCATGTTTGTGGAGATGGTGTGTTTGTGAGTGGATGTGAGTGTAAATATTTTTGTATGCTTACGTGTGTACAGCATGTTCCGGCATGTGCGTAAGTACTCCAGCCCATCGCCATAGAACTCCAGCCTATCGTGCCTGAACGACTATCGCCCTGTAGCACTCACACCCATTGTAATGAAGTGCTTCAAGCGACTGGTCCTGGCCCAACCTTCCACCCACACTTGACCCTCACCAGTTTGCCTACCGCAGTAATAGGAGCACAGGCGATGCAGTTTCCTCAACACTGCACTCTGTGCTCACACACCTGGACAATAACACCTACGCTCGTATGTTGTTTGTAGACTTCAGCTCTGCTTTCAACACTGTCACTGCTCAGCCCGTTCCTCTATTCCCTCTTCACCCATGACTGCAAGCCAATGCATGGATCCAACTCCATCATTAAGTTTGCTGATGACACCACGGTGATTGGCCTCATCACCAACAACGATGAGACAGCCTACAGGGAGGAAGTACAGCACCTGGCCATGTGGTGTGGTGACAATAACCTCCTTAACGCCACAAAGACCAAGGAGCTTATCGTGGACTTCAGGAAGAAGAGGGGAGACATGCACGACCCCATTCAAATCAATGGGATGGCCGTTGAGCATGTCTCCAGCTATAAATTCCTGGGGATCCACATCTCGGATGACCTGTCCTGGATTACAAACACCTCCGGCGTGATCAAGAAATCCCACCAGCGTCTCTTTTTCTTGAGAACACTGAGGAAACACCACCTGTCCTCAGCTGTCATGGTGAACTTCTACCGCTGTGTGATCGAGTGCATTCTGACAAACTGTGTTACAGTGTGGTACGGGAACTGCACAGTCGCAGAGCGCAAGGCACTGCAGCGGGTGGTGAAAACCGCCCAACGCATTACTGGGACTATTCTTCCATCCATTGAGGACATCCAGAGGAAGCGCTGTCTGCGCAGAGCCAACAGCATCCGAAAAGATTGCTCACACCCCGCCCACAAACTGTTTGCCCTCCTGCCCTCCGGCAGGTGTCTCAGGAGTCTCAGGTCCAAGACCAGCAGACTGAGGAACAGCTTCTTCCCCAGAACTGTGACACTCCTGAAGTTGCACATCTGCACATTGCATCATTTGCACTAACTGTACATACATGCAACTCTGTAAATTATGTTAATACTGTACCTACTATACAGCTGTACATTTGTCTCCAATCACTTTAATCACTTTAATCTCTTCATACCCTGTATATTCTGATTCTACTGTTCATATTGTGTATATTCTGATTATACTGTTCATATTGTGTATATTCTGAGTATACTATTATTATATTCTGTTGTAATAACTGTTTTGCACTTCTGGTTGGATGCTAACTGTATTTCGTTACCCTGTACTTATACCTGTGTAATGACATTAAAGTTGAATCTAATCTAATCTAATCAAATGACACTGCAAAACATTTGCTCCGCTGCGTCGCTCTTATGGCGACGCAGTGTTTACATTTAGTAATTTGTATTATTTTTGTTACGCACACATGTGCGTGTGTAGCTTATGAAAACTTTACTGACAGTATCAACTTCGCTCAGTAATGAAAGGGTGGTATCCACTGTGGATGAGGACGCTCTGTCTGTCTGCCTGTCTGTACCAAGATGGTAGTTATGTCAATACTGTCATTATAGCAGCATAGCACCACAGCAGGAAAATACACACACATCCACACATGCAAACACCCACACGTATGCAAGTATGCACTAACACACAGACATACACGCACACACACAAACGCGCACACACACACACACACAAGGTCAAATGCTGATTGACTTCACAGCTGATTGGTATCACTTAATGCGTTGGCGTAATTGAATATGAATATATGATTTAGCATATTAGGTCATTATTATTAATTGCAGGGTGCGTTCAGGTATAAACAACATATCTGCAGGGTTGTCGTAGGCAGCTTGTTGAACAGTTTAACCTTGTATTGACAAACACCAGCCTAAAATATGTGTGCACCGTATTTATCTAGCTCTCTCTTTCTCTCTCTCGCGCTCTATATTTCATTACACACAGATGTACACACAGACACACACATGCCTATATCACATTTACAACCTGCAGGCACCGTCAGAGTGACGTATGCTACTGCATCGATCTTCTAACTACCAACAATTAGCTGTATTGATATGTTGGTTGGTGTTATTGGCTGCTACATATGTAAGCATATGTATGTCTGTGTCTGGAACAGGTGGTCAATCATCGTTACTGCTCATGTGGACAGCGTTAGCCCAATCCGCGCATGTTATTAGCGCCGAGGCTGGTAATCTAGTTATTTTAACCGAGTTAGCAAGCCCCATGACCTTCATCTACTCCTCAGTGAGAGAGAGAGAGAGAGAGAGAGAGAGAGAGAGGGGAGGGGAGGGGAGAAAGAAACGGAGAGAGAGGCAGAGAGAGACAGAGAAATAGATAGACAAACAGGGAGAGAGATCAAAAGACAGAGAAGAAGAAACTGAGAATGGGAGGGAAGACAGAAGGAGAGATAGGCGAGAGGGAGATGAAGGCAGAAAGTGAGAGAGAGGTGATGCTGAATGGCGGTAGAGAGATCCACAAGCGCAAATTGGATTCTTAGAGGTCTCTCACATCAAACTGCTGCTATCAGGTCTGACAGGATCTGCATCGATCCATGTCGACTCACACCGTCCCGTCTGCGCCACAACACCACCATCTGGATTTAGATATACCTGGATTAGATAGATGAATGGATTAAATATACCTGGATTTACCTTAGTTTATACCTGGGTTAGATCTTGACCTGGATTACACATGGAACTGGATTAGATTTATATACCTGGATTAGACATGGATCTGGGTTATATTTAAACCAGGGTTATGTGTAGGTTTAGGTTTGATCTGGACCTGGATTGGACATGGTGCTGTGTTAGAGTTAGACCTAGGTTAGACGTAATCCTGGGTTAGATTCAGACTGTTTCTTTACTGGGATCTGGATTAGGTTAAAATTAAATGTGAGTGTGACCAGCAGAGGGTTGCTTGAGTGTCTGGTGGCCTGTTCTGCTGCGGAGAGCTTTAGACAGCAGACGGTAAAGGAAGACATCCCCTTATACTAACTCACACACACACACTCTCTCACACACACGCACACAAAAAAACATTATTCCCAGTGAAAGTATCTTTTCACAGAAGATAAAAGGAAATATGGTAATGTTCTCATTGTCAGGGCATAGGAGGATACTGTGCGGTTCACAGCACAACAGAAAAAAGAACCTGCCATTGTGTGTGTGTGTGTTTGGGTGGCGCAGTCCTCACTCACGCTGACATGCTGGAGAAGAGGAACACAGAGAAGAGGAGGAGCGAGAGAGCAGGAGGAGGTGAAGAACAGGGGGACTGACTGTGAATGCAAACGCTCCCCATTACCTCAGCATCCTCTCATCGCGTCCAGTCCCATCTCTCTTTTTTTCCCCTTAAGACCCTATCTCTCCCTTACTTGTCTTTCCCTTTGTGACAATATGATCTGGTCTAGCGTACGGACGGCGTGTCACATTCCAGAGCATGTGTGTCTCTTCACACATTGCTCAGTTTAATGACAGCCAGGGAGTTTTATCAAGCATATTCATTTATATGTATTCATTTAGCAGACGCTTTTATCCAAAGCGACTTCCAAGAGAGAGCTTTACAGAAGAGCATAGATCACTGATTGTAACAACGATTCAACATTCAACGCATGCACGCATTGTGAGAAACCAAACAAAAGAGCCAAAAGAGCATTCAGTTAAACGAGTTTAAATTAAATAGCATGAATTTCAAACGTGCAGTGTATCTGTAGGAAAGCAAGCAACAATTATATACCTCATAGCATCTAAAGGAGTTACAAATCAGTTACAACTGACCAACATGAGCACAAGTCCCTCAGTAAGAGTCATTGTGATCTTGGAGGAAACTAATCGGTCCTGTAAACCAATTCTAAGTACCATTGTACTGCCACATCATTTGCTCCTCTTTCTGTCTGTGTGCTTTTGTGTGCACAGGTGTGTTTGTGTACAGGTGCATGAGCATATGTCACTATGGTCTCGCACTTGTGCGCATGGACGTGTGCTTGTACAATCGTGCATGCACAGGTGTAGGTGTGTAGGTTGGCGTGTAGGTTGAACAAGTGTGTTCTCTACCCTGAGGGGAGAGCCGCTCTCCCAGGCCAGAAGAAAGGGAGGAAATGTGCTTGGCGCTGCAGTAAACCAGGGGGGCGGGTGGGGACTGGGGGGGACCGGGGGGCGGGAGGGATGGAAAAAAAGGAGCGAAAGTTGCTGAGGCGCACAAAAGAAAGAGGAGGAGATGGGGCCTTGGTGTGCCTTCCCTTAATTAGAGCTGCTGCCGGCTCTCTCCCCATCACCGCAGCTCACACAGAGGAGAAGGACTACCCCCCCTTCCCCACACCCCCCTTCCTCTCTCCGTCCCTGTCATTTCTCCGCCCTCCACCGCCCCCCCGTTTTCTTCTCCCCCTTTCTTGTTCCATTCCTGTATCCCCCCTCATTCCTCTGTTGCTCGCGTCGTCCCCTCTGCCGCTCTCTCCGCTCGCCCCTTTGCCATCTCTTGTACGCGTCTCTCCTCCGCGTGAGACCACACCTGGAGCTGGCTGGGAGGGCAGGGCTAGCCGGAGGAAGAGGAGCACACGCACACACCCACACACACACGCAGATGTATGGATGTAGATACAGAGGGTAATGAACGTACCCCTAAAACAAGCATGCGTGCGTACGATCACGAGAATATAAATATGAAGAATATGTTTGTGTCTGTGTACGTGGTGCATATGTGTGTGTACACATCTGCCTAATGTGCGTGCGTGTGTTTCCTCTTAGAGATGTTCTAACCGAGTGGAAGAGTCCTGTGATGCAGCAATGTGGCGCCATACCGAGAGCCCATCCAGCAAGGAGGAGCCAACACAGACGTCCTTGTTAGCCTTCCCCAGCTTGCGTGGCGCAGTCGTTTAGGGTTTCAGGCCAGTAATCAGAAGGTACCAGGTTCGAAACCCAGCTGAACCCTGGCTGTGCCAACATGACGTTGTGTCCTTGTGTGCTAGGCACTTCACCCACCTTGTTTCAGGGGGAATGCCCCTGTACTTCCTTTAAGTCGCTCTGGATAAGAGCGTCTGCTAAATGACTAAATGTAAATGTATGTGTGTGTGCGTTACGTGATTATTTGTGCATGTGCAAGCGTTTTTATGTCACGTGTTTATATGTGTGTGTGTCTGTACCACGTGGGTGTTTCTACAAGGGTCAGCATTCCTGGGGAATGCCAGCGTTTAGCAGTATGGGGGGTAACTTTGTCAGAGCGTCTCCAGAACTTTAAGTGCTCGGCTGTGGTTCCCCTGACGACATGCCTGTTCCATTACGCATTCTGGAACGCGCTCACTACCGCCGAAACCTTGATGCTCTTGGGAGGGGATACACTACATCATCAGAGGTGAGTGAGAGAGACAAGGAGGCTTTGCTCGTTAAATCTGCCCAATATGAGAAATAAAGATAGAGAGGAAGGGGTAGAAGGGGAGAAGAGAGAGAAAGGGAAGGAAAGAGAGAGCGTGTGTGAGAGCGGGGGGAGGAGGGGTAGAGGAGGACAAGGATAGGTAGGGGGGAAAGAAGAGTGAGGTAGAGAAAGAGAGATATAAAGAGAAGGGGAGGGGTAGAAGAGGAGAGGAGGTAGGGAGGGGAAAGCGACCAAGGGAGTGGAGAGTGCGAAAGAAAGGAGAAAGACAGGAAGTGAGAGAGCACAAGGTAGAGGGAGATAAAAGGACAAAGAGAGGTCGAAATGTAGAACGAGAGAGCGAGAGAGAAAAGAAGGAAGGTTGACCACTAAACACCTGAACACTGCACGGTACTCTGTAGTTTAGGAGAGGATCCTTTAAACCTGGCCAGGAAACAGCTGTTTGTCATCAGACTGCAGAACACATACACGCACACACTCGCACGTACACACACGCACAAACACACACACACATGCACACATGCACACATGCCCTCTGAACACACCTGTGGTATTATCTGCAGACAGTTGACAGGGGGATAGGGAGACTGACAAACAGAGAGATTGACAAACAGGGGGGTGGGGAGACAGGCAGACAGGCAAATAGGCAGACATGAAAACAGCCAGACTGGGAGGCAAGCACTGGGAGACAGGAAGACAGGCAGACAGGTAGACAGGGAGACAAGCAGACTGAGAGACTGAGAGACAGAGAGACAGGCTGCTGTGCCAGTCAACGAAGCGGGAAGCCTGGAAGCAGCGGTCCAGAGCTGCTGTGAGATTGATGTGAGCAGAGCAGAGCACAGATATGGAATGATAGCTGGGGAAAGCCATTAGGCTGTTCATGTCTCATATTGGACATTGATTCATACGATTACACATGAGGGAGTGGGTTTGACGGGGGGGGGGGGGGGGAGCGTTGACTTTTCCATCGCTCAGACCTCATGGGATCGGACGTGGGGGGTAAGGGATGTTGGTGGTGGTGGGGGCGGAGGTAAGAGTTGAAGTGGGGGGTTGGGGTGGTTAGGAGGCTGGGGAGGCTGAACACACCGTCATCCTGGAGATGAACGTTTACCTGGTTGTCCGTTTAATTAACACTCCTCAGGGGTCACACAAAGTCTCCCCCCCCCCTTCCTGGTTTCCGTCCTGGCCTCACCTTTCTGCCAGCGTGTGTTTGGGTGAGTGTCTGTTGGCAGGGACGGTCACACCGTTACCGCTAATCGCTGCCCTGGGACTCTCCGGTCAATAAAAGTTCTCAATCAATCAATAAGTGTCTAACTGGAGAGAGGGGGGGGGGGCAGGGGGAGAGATACAGAGAGGGAGACAGAGAAAGAGAGAGAGAGACCAGGGGAGACCCGTATATTGTCCCTGGTATGGAGACAGCCAAGGACAGTGTGGTTGATAGCAGTAGGTGTAGCAGGTGACGAGGACGCTCCTCATCTGGACTTCTTCCACATGGCCGCACCTCACCCGTTACACAGGAGGAGAGGAATGGTGGCAAAGAGAGCTGAACAGAGGCAAGGAGAGAGGAGGAAGGGCGAGGAGTGTTGAGAACAGACTGAAAGAGGGGAAAGGAGGAGAGGGGAGAGGAGAGGAGAAGAAAGGGTAGGAGAGGAGAAGAAAGGGTAGGAGAGGAGGATTAGGGAGAGGAGAGGAGGGTCAGGGCGAGAAGAAGAGAGGAGGGTTGAGGAGAGGAGAGGAGAAGATAGGAAGGAGGAGGGGGAGAGAAAGCAGGGAAGGCTGTTCAGAGCAAGGTCAGCAAGGGATCAGTGCAGTATCAGAGGCTAACTTCCCCCTGGAGGCAGAGAGGGGCAGGGGGTCCCAGACTCCTATTGATACAGGAGACTCTCCCTCTAGTTACCATGATTAGCCATCAGAAGCCCTCTCTCTGTCTTTCCCTCCATACCTTTCTTTCTCCTTTTCTACCTCTGTCTCTCTCTCTGTCTATATATATAAATAAATAAATACACATTTAGCAGACACTATTATCCAAAGCGACTTACAGTAAGTACAGGGACATTCTCCTTGAGGCAAGTAGGGTGAAGTGCCTTACCCAAGGACACAACATCACATAGCCACAGCAGAATTCAAACCCTGTGGGGCGTCAGATGGCTCAACGGGTTAAGGCGTTGGTCTCATCATCGGAAGGTTGTGAGATCGAGCCCCGGCTGTGGCTATTAGACGTTGTGTCCGTGGGCAAGGCACCCTACTTACCTCAGGGAGACTGTACTTACTGTAAGTTGTTTTGGATAAAAGTGTCTGCTAAATGAATAAATGTAAACTCACAACGTTCCGCTCATGAGGCCAACGCCTTAACCTGCCATCTGACTATGTGTGTGTATTTATAAACAGTATATATATAGCTGTCTCTCTCTCCTACTCTGATAACAAGGAAGGCCCTTTCTCTGTTAATAAACTGAGTGCTAGGTGTTCAATACTTGGCATGTTAAATGGTTTAAGTATACTGTTGGATAATCTCTGCCACCTTCGCACCTGTCACTGTGTGCATGTGTAGCTGTGACGCCTGTACTAGCTGAGCCCTTTAATTGAGGGTTGTGAGTATAGTGCAATGGCTATTACTGTAAACCCTCCCCTGCCCACTTTTCTGTCTAGATGAGACCTGCTCTTTTGGCAGATCAGAACTGCTGGGACTGGGAGTAATATAAAAGAGAGAGAGAGAATGAGAGAATGAGAGAGAGAGAGAGAGAGAGAGAGAGATGCTGCGTTGGAGTGCCTCGGCTGTGTGAATTTCCGATTTCGTAGGCAGCAATTGACTCTCTCCCACAATTACACCGAGCTGCACTTTAAAGCACTCAGCCTGTTCTGAGTGCCTACAACGTTCCATGACATGCCGCCCATCCCTGGAGAGCCCCTGCGGAGGGCCTTGCGGAGGAAAAACCTGTCCAATAGCAGAACTGGATCGTGACCCTGAGACCACTAAGCCTCGTGGCTGGCGTTGTTGCACTACACCTAACCAGGGTACATGGCTGAGCATGTGCCAATCGGGTACAATCGGGTGTACATTTAGTGATTAAGAGGCCTTCACGGGTGCAATTTACATTTAGTCATTTAGCAGACGCTCTTATCCAAAGTAACTTACAGCAAATACAGGGACATTCCCCCTGTTGCAAGTAGGGTGAAGTGCCTTGCCCAAGGACACAACATCATGTTGACACAACCGGGGTTCGAATCAGGGGGAATTAACCTCCTCACCTGACTCCCTGGTAAGCAGACACATATACGCATTCAGTACATCTGTATATGTGGAACACTGCTTTGGCCATGGATGGCAAATTGGGTTTGACTCTTCCGCAAGCTTGACCTTGACCTTTAACCTGACGCGTTAACCTCAGGTAACTGTCAGCTATCCTTCTGGATGTTGTGGCTTCGTCCAGTCCTGTGCTTATTCAGACAGATCTAAGACTCCTCTGACTCTCATAAAACATGAACGACCGCTCTATAAATATTTATTGATCATCAGTGGATGAGATGAGCGTCCAATTAAAGCTCTAATAAAACATTAATTGACCAATCACACACCTTTTATCCCCTCCCCTGAATCCCATCCTATCAGCAGGATGCTGTTCCTGGATCATGCAGCGGACATGTGCATGTGTGTGTGTGTATGTATGTGCGCGTAGGAGAGGGTGTGTAGCTGTGGGAGGTTGTGGTGTGCATATGTACAGTATGTGCCTGTCTGTGTGTATGTGTGTGTACAAGAGAGTGTGTAGTTACGTATGTGAGTGTGCGGCGTGCATATGTTTGTGCCTGTGTGTGTGTATGCGGCGTTGGGGTGAGTGGATTTCTGTCACTTGCTGCACCTGGGTCCCCCTGCAGAGCCGTCCCTCGAAGCCCAGTCGGCCTGTCTCTCCAGCACACCAGGATCCAGCAGTAGACCGCCCACCTGCCTGCCCTCCTTCCTAATCCCATCAGCTCTGCCTGCCAACACACTCACACACACGCAAGCTTACACATTCACAGGAGGTCAGGTGACTCAGCGGGTTAAGGCGTTGGTCTCATGATTGGAAGGTTGTGAGTTCGATTCCCGGCTGTGGCTATATGATGTTGTGTCCTTGGGCAAGGCACTTCACCCTACTTGCCTCAGGGAGAAGGTCCCTGTACTTACTGTAAGTCGCTTTGGATAAAACCATCTGCTAAATTAGTAGTTCACGCGCGTGAACAAATACGAGCACGTACCCGCAAACCCATATACACACCTTCGCTCAAACGCACATGCGCCAACCTAGCACCAGAAGGGAGGAAAACGGTTACACAGGGAGGTCCTAGACAGTACACACACCCAGTCGGGAGTCATGTGGCACAGTCAGTTAGGGTGTCGGGCGAATAATTACAAGGTACCTGGTTTGAACCCCGGCTGTGTCCACCTAATGTTGTGTCCTTGGGCAAGGCACTTCACCCTACTTCACCCTCAGGGGGAATGTCCCTGTACTTGCTTTAAGTTGCTCTGGATAAGAGCCCATAAGACTAAATGTGAACAGGTTGCAGTGCAGAGTGCTTGTACATGGAAAGGCAAGGTTCCAAAAAGAAAAGTCAACTACTGTAGAGCTGATTCCGTATTTCCTGTTTGTCTACGCAGGTCTAATTTAGACATATTAGCCGGGCCTCTGGGACCAGTCATATTGCAGAGTGACCCCAGAGAGACCCACTGTGCACACAGTTAATATTCTCCCAGTCATTAAGTATGTTATTGCACTCCCAAACTCTCGCTCACGCCCCTCTCCTCTCCAATAAGCTTTCCATGAAAAAACTGTCCAGTCCGCATAGCTGGAGACTATTTCTTTTTAAGAAGAATCCCTTGTCTGGTAAAGAGTTTCAGCGCGAGGGAGTTGCGCGTAAAAGAGCGAGAGAGCATGCGGTCTCTCACCCACACACTCTCTCTAGCTCTCTCTCACGCGCACTCTTTATAACACACACACGCATGTGTGAGTGTGTGAGTGTGTGATGTTTCTCTTATTCCCTCCTTTAATTAGCGGCTTCTGCTGCTGTGGCTCCCTGTGGTATTATTGAAATGGTCTTGGTTGGCCGGGCAGGGCCAGATTAGAATTCGATTAGCATTAGCGGTGGCTAGCTGCCCCTGTCCTCCTCCCTTCCATGCTCCTGTAGGGGACAATGGAGGGGAGGGGGGGGGTGGTTGGAGGATGGAGTAATTGACCTCCTCAGTTGGAAAAGTTCCTCCTCCTCTCTCCTCTCCTTTTCCAAACAGCCAAGGCAGCACTTTCTGACTAGGCTACAGAAATAAGGCCATGATTTTACCACGCAAACTAAGAGAGAAGAAAGTGCTCTCCTCTCTCTCTCTCGCACGCGCTCTCTCTCCGACTCTTCTCTCTCCTAATTCTCATGTCTCCACACTTGTCTCGGTGTCTCTCTCTGTTTCATCTTTCCTTCCTGTATCTTTCCTGTCTCTCTCTCTCAGGCCAGGAAGGTGTGCTGTGTGTCCCCTCAACGCTGGTAAACAAAGTGGAGATTAGTGAAACTGCAGTGCTGCATGTTTCGGGAAATCGTTTCAACAGAGGTAAGGAGCAGATATAGGGTTGGGGAGGGCCGGGGCGCATCTATTCTCTTGACCAATTTGACCCATCGGGACTGAGAACGGTGGTCGGTGGTGGGCCAGCTGCCCAGGCTGGTGAGAAAGAGCAGAGTAAGTCAGCTGGCTGACTAGCGTTCTACCAGACACCGTGTCTGTGCACTGTGCATTGCTAAACCTGGTTAACTGGGACAGCTGGTTACCTGGGAGATCTGGTACACTGCTAGAGCAGGTTAACTGGGATAGCTCGTCCGTGACTATGCCTGCTACACTGCGGAACTAGAATAACTGGGACATCTGGATGCTAAATCAGGTTCAGCGGGAGTTCTGGTACAGAGGCACAGCAGTCTAGCTGTGGACTGGAAGGTGTTTACTGATACCAGTATTATCTTCTAGCCTGTCCATGTTCATCGTTCCAGCTCTCCCCCCTACCCACCCCCCACCCCTCCCCCCCTATCTGAGCAGGGACAGGATGCCAGGCAGTTGTGTGTGTGTGCGTGTATGTGTGTGTGTGGGGGGGTGGGTGTTGGCAGAGGGGCTGAAGTCTTATCTGTGTCGATAAGTGTTCTCTCTGCTCCCCTGAACCCTCTCCTGGCCGGCTAGCAGACAACGTCATTCTCCGTCAGAGCCTTACGCAACACCAACACATCCAGCAGATCAGACTCCTCACACGCTCGCATGCTGATCAACAAGCCCGGCAATAACGCTGCGTATTGCAGCACACGGCCTTAGGAGCTGGTGTGTGTGTGTCTATCTCGGTCTCTCTCGCTCTCTTTCTCTCTCCATTTCTCTCTCTAACTCTCTCTCTTTCTCTGTGTCTCTCCCCAAGATCAAGAAAACAGACATTAATAGTCAACATCCTCCCCTCGCTCCTTTGCTCGCTCTCTTCCTCCCTCTCTTCTCCGCTCCTTCAAAACGACCATTAGCTACAGTCTGTGGTTTTGCTGGGACGAATTAATAATGCAGTAACTCTTATCTGAATTCTATTTCAGGATGCAGCAAAAATCTCCCCCAAATCGTTGTGAAACGGTGACGGAGAAGCGAGAGCGCCCGTCCCACAGTCTCTGTATCTCTGCCCCCGTGGGAGTGGTGAGAGATATGCTACTGCGACAACAACCTCACACTGTCTCTGCTAATATTTGTTAACAGTGCTATAATTCTAGCACCAGGCTACTGATATGACAAGTACGCTACGTGTGTGTGTGTACATGTATGTGCTTCTGGATTCGTCTGTGTGCGCACATGTATGTGTGTGTACGTGCGTGCATGTATGTGTTTACTATATGTACATGTGTTAGTGTGTGTGTGTGTCTGAGTGCAGCCACTGTAAGCTTTGTCACACATCTGGGTGATATTTCAATCTTCCACTTTAAGTCCCCAGCCGTAAGCCACATTAATTCTATCAGCCTTCCATGCTCTGTTTTAGGCTGCGTGGGGAGATGGTGATTATCATGCAGCGGTGACTGCCGACATCTTTTTCCTCTTCTCACATCTTCATCAAGGCAGCGTGGGGGTGGGGGGTGGGGGTGGGGGTGGGGGGGAGGCGTGTGGGGGGAAGCATCGCACACCTTAACTGTCGCTTAACAAACTCCCGCCATGCCCATTTTGGTGATCTCCTTGGGTAGAAAGGCGAGGCCTGCGTTGTTGTTGTCAAGCTCTGCAAAGCCAACCGTAGGCCAGTGTTTTTGTTTTGTAATGTGTGGGTGCGGTTAGTGTGGGGTTTGATAGTGTTTTGGTGGGGTTTGGCAATTTGTGGTAGTGTTTAGCGATGGTTGGAAGATTGTTTCAGTGCATGGTCGTAACGGGAGTATCTGGTAGTGTTTGGTGGTGAATGGTAGCGGTTAGTAATTCGGTGTAGACTAGGGGTGGGCAATTCCGGTCCTCGAAGGCAGCTGTCCTGAAGGTTTTAGACGTTTCCCTGATCTAGCACACCTGATTCAAATGAACGGGTTGATATCAAGCTCTGTGGAAGCCTCATAATGACCCTTTACTGGAATTGCCCACCCTGGTGTAGACCCTCATTCGTCCAGGAGTGTTCCATTGTACAAAAGCTTTCAGAGGTAATCATTTAGACAGAGTAGCATAAATATCTGAGTTGTCAGACCATTTTCTCTGATTGAGAATGGCTCCTGGATTGGGGTCGAAACGCCTTGATTTTGAAATCAGTGTCCAGATGACGACATCTGAAACCTTTTCTGCAGTGGTTAGTAATGTGTTGTCAGGTAATGTGTGGTAGTGTGTGGGGATGTTTGGTGGTGGTTGGTAGTGTGTGTTGGGGTTTGGCAGTATGTGGTAACGTAGCAGCGTTTAGTGGTGGTTGGTAGTGTGTGACAGCATGGCTGCGAGTGTGGTTGTGTCTACTGGTTATTTGCAGTGTGTGGTACAGTTTGTTAAACCCTGTCAAATGGTGCTGAACGAAGAAACCACTTTTCTGTTGCGCTAGGAGATTTCCTAAAAGGCAGATTTGTCAGAATATAGGCTCATTCTGACTTCAATGACTAACACACGCACACACACTTCTTTCAAATCAGCAGTCTTCTGCCGGTATACACCCCCTCTTCTTGTCAGATTCAGTGAACAGACGATGGCGTGTGGGAAGCAGAAAAGTTGCCTATTAGGCTGGTCAGAGATCTGCGCCTGGGTGTGTGTGTTTAAGTGTGAGTGTCAAAGTGGGTGTGAGTGTGTACTTGACTGCATGTCTCTGGGTGAGCGTGTGTGTGTCAGAGTCTGTGTGAATGTGAGAATTGTGTGCAAGATTTGTGTGAGACTGCATGTTTCTGAGTGTACGAGTTTGTGTGTTTGGTGTTGTGTGTATCTAAGTGTGTGTGCCTGACTGTCTTTCAGTGTGTGTGACAGAGTTGTGTGTGCTTGACTATGTGTCTGAGTGTATGAGTGTGTGTGAGTTGTGTGTGCCTGACTGCGTCTCTGAGTGTGTGTGTTTGAGTTGTGTGCGCCTGACTGTGTGTCACTGAGTGTGTGTGTTTGAGTTGTGTGTGCCTGACTGCGTGTGTGTGTGTGTGTGAGAATTGTATGTGCGTGACTGTGTGTCGTCTCATTCTCTGTAGGTCTGACTCGTGCGTAACTACACGGCTGAAAGATTCGAAGGTAAGAGTCAAATGACAAAAGAAAAATTGAAACTTTAAGTCCTGGTCTGCAAACCTGTCTTCTTCATCCTCCTTCCTTCATCCCTCCATTTCTCAATCCTTCCCTCCAACCTCCAGGGCCGAAGCAATGCTGTGCCACAGGGAGAGCGCAAAATAATTGATTCACCACAGATTCACAAACACTGTTGACATCCATCGAATCCCAAGTCAAGTCAAAATGTGTCTGAAAATATCTATGCATGTTGTCACTAATGTTGAGTCTTCCATTGATGTGGCCGTAACGTCTGAACACCCATTTGGCGTTCTGATCTAAAGGATGGGTTTAATGCTTAATATCAAATTGATGTGCGGCACAAGTCGAGAAGGCTTGTTCATCCACGTTCTTCATTGTAAATTCAACCCTCAGGGAGGACAGTATCTGGTCTACACACATACATGAGCATAGAGACAAAGACACAGACACACAGGCGCACACACATTAACTGATGTTCAAGCCCTGTGGGATCACTCTCCTAACTCATGTTTTTTCTTGCTGCATGAATACTGGTTTATTTATGGGTGTGTAAATGTGTTGTGTTAGTCCGGGACAGGGAGTGGTCACACACACAGACACACAGAGGTCTTGAATTACGGTGATGTGTCAAGTCAGGGACTGTTCTATACCTCAGACCAACTTCAATATAGATGAAGCTGATAAAATGAATCAAAAATCAGCTGGCCTTGTTTCTGAGATGGGGTGTGTGTGTATGCATGTGTGTGGTTTTATGCAAAAGAGCGCAACGCTCGCGGCCGCTCTGAGCCACTTAATATTTCAGTGTGTATTACTTTGTAACTTCTCGTCTTCACTTGGCAACGACGGATTAGACCTTTTTTCTTTCCTCTCTCTCTCCCCCTCTCTCGCCATCACGTTGTCTCTCTCTACCTGCCTCTCCTTCTCCCCTTCTGTCTCTGTCTCTCTCTCACCCCCTCTCTCTACCTATCTCTCCCTCTTCCCTCTTCTTTCTACCTGTCTTTCCTTCAGCCCTTCTCTCTTTGATTGTCTCTCTCTCTACCCTCATCTCTCTACCTGTCTCTCCCTCTCCCCTCCTCTCTCTGCCTGTCTCCCCCTCTCTATCTGCGTCCCTCCCTTCTCTTTTCTCTGTGGCGATAGAGGGTACTAGGGTAGGACCATAGAAGAAAACGCAAATCTGATGTTTCACACGTGAAAAAGGCCTGTTCGGTGGGGTTGAAGTTTTTTTTTGTCTGTGTTTGGACTAAGTTCAGTCCAAATCTGACTAGTTGCTACTTCCGACCCAAGTTGAGAATTTGATTTTGACGTTTCAACAACCGGTTAACTCTTTACTACTGTGTGACTATGTGTTGACACTGTTTTGCACCTTTCTTTCACCAACCGTCTCTGGAGGAGGGGATCCCTCACTGAATTGCTCCTCATAAGGGAGGTTCAATTTTTCTCAATTTCTCAATTCTCAAAGTTTTGCCTTGATTTCCTTGAGGGTTTAGGTTTGTTGAGGGGCAGTTCTATACGCGTATGTGAAGCCATCTGTAACATTGCTTGTTAAAAGTATAAAACGTTGATTTGATTTATTGCGGGTTCAGCCTATGGCGGGTTTTCCGCGCCTGTAGAGGCCTGAGGTTTGAGGCAATGAGCGCTTCCCCATGTACATCCATTCCTCCAGTTAGTTAAGTTAAACCTATTCTCATGTATGTAAAAAAAAGTGAAATCAATCACGCGAGTGTCTTGACCGAACTTGCGTTACTAATCACAAGTTGCATAATTAGAAAGTGTTTATTAATACATCTGCAAAGTATCAGTGTGTATCACGTATCCATCAACTTGGCGAACATTAATTAAAGACGCAAGTGTTACCAGCAAGCGTCTTTGTATGTGATGTGGAGGATTAGCACTCATCAAAGCACATTGACTCAATTCAGATGAGAAACTCAGGCACCCTCCTTGACGGAGATGAAGAGAATGGTAATATGGTTGAATTAACGTAATTGTTAAGCCTTCAGATTCATTCTGTGATTCATCCCTCTTGGTCTATTTCTCTCATTCCCTCTCTCTCACTCTTTCTCTCTCTCTTCCCTTCTCTTCTAGTTCACTACTCTTTAACCTTGCTCTCTGTCTGTATTCCTACACAGTGGTGGACCTTCAGGGCCAGCAAGGCCTTCTCTGCTGGCCTAAACATCATCAGTTCAGTCAAGACACTCACGTGATTGATTTGATTATAAATTGATGATTTATTGATAAACTTTGGCGGAGTGGAATGTCTAAAAGGGGAGCGCTCCCTACTGCCTCGAAGCGATACATACGTGCATACGTATATGACAAGAGGCATGTAGCAATAGAGATATATATAATCCCCCTGATAGACAGACAGACATACATACATATAGACAGATAGACAGACAACAGGGGGAGAAAGGGGATGGTGGTGGGCGGCAGCAACACTGATCATTAGACAGTCGGGTGTTTGAATATCTGCGTGGCCTTTAAGGGCCGTCTTCCCGGACGAGGCCCAATGGGCTTGCACTACCTGAGTCAGGTGGTGTTCATGAGTGATGACGTGTACTGCTAGTGCATGTGAAGGAATGAGTGATGACGTGTACTGAGGTGTGTGAATAGGTGTTCATGTATACTGAGGTGTGTGAATGAATGATGTGTATACTAAGGTGTGTGAATGAATGATGTGTATACTGAAGTGTGTAAATGAATGATGTGTATACTGAGGTGTGTAAATGAATGATGATATATACTAGCGTGTGAATGAGTGATGACGGGGGCAGCCCGAGTGTCATACTTGAACTGGCTCCGCCCATTAAATCATTAGTCATGAAGGACACAAGTCATGTTGGCACAGCCGACGTTCAAACAAGGGAGCTTCTGATTACTAGCCCAACTCCCTCACCGCTCAGCCACCTGACTCCCTAACAATAAATAATATAATAATGTAATAGTTATAATAATAATTTATTTTGAATATATTTTCCTACAAATATATATTACTTTATTCCTCATAGTTATTATACTCTTCATTTCATTTAATTGCTTTCCTCTTGGTTGCACATTCTGTTTCCAGCCTCAGGTTGAGATTTTGAGGGCTGTCTTTTATGCTAGAGATTTCATCCAATCAAATTCAGGTATCGTGTTGCCATGTTCTAAAATATGCTCGCAAGCCTTTAGAATCAACAATGTGGGCACCTTTAGCTTAAAGTGAATGAAAATGAAACTCTGAACTCTTTCAAGCTGATTTCAAGCTGTAGGCCTGCTAGCTGGCCAACGTCTTTGATCAGATGAGTGGCGGGGCTATGTAGAGCTACATTTACATTTATTCATTTAGCAGACGCTTTTATCCAAAGCGACTTACAAGAGAGAGCATTACAAAAGAGCTTCAGTTACCGAGCATAACAACTTGATATACCCCAACATAGCAGGCATCTAGGTTACAAAACATACATCATGAGAACCAATAAGTGCCAAGGGAAGAACTATAGGAGCATTCACCTGAACATTATACAAATTTTAAGATGAGCCTCCGCCAGGCTGTAGTCCACCAGTGGTACAAGTCCTAACACAACAATAGGAAGTTTCTGAACTATAGCAACAACAAGTGATATTTCTGAGTGCCATACTAATTCTAGTGTTTCTAAGTGCCATTAAATTCTCAGAATAAGTGGGTTTTGAGCCTTTTCTTGAAGGTGAGGAGACAGTCTGTGTTTCTGATGGGGGTGGGGAGTTGATTCCACCATTGAGAAGCCAGACAGTGGAAGAGTTTGTGCTGGACTCAGGCGCTCTTGAGAGGGGGGACCACTAGGCGGTTGTCAGAAGAGGACCGTAGGTGGCGGGCAGGGGTGTAAGGCTGGAGGAGACAGTTGATATAGCTCGGGGCAGTCCCATTCACTGCTCGGAAGGTCAGCACCAGGGTCTTGAATTTGATACGGGCCATGATGGGAAGCCAGTGAAGGGCGATGAGTGGGGTGACATGGCATCGTCTGGGTAGATTGAAAACCAGGCGAGCTAGCAAACTAAACAAACAAGCTAATTCAAGGTACCGTATTTTTCGGACTATAAAGTCTTTAATTTTCTCAAAATACGACAGTGCGCCTTATAATCCGAAGCGCTTTATATATGGATTAACTCTGGTTTTACATTTTACATTTCATTTAGCAGACGCTTTTATCCAAAGCGACTTGGTTTTGCTTACTGACCCCAGCATTACGGCTACCGTAGCCAGGTGCGTCGCGGATTAATACATACTGTGCTTCGCCATAATATTACAGTGTGTATATAAGGATCCCAAAGTGGCACCTGTCAAAAAACACGCTTACGACGCGGATTTATCTGACTGTTTTTTTTTCCCCGCTTAATGCGCCTTATAGTCCGGTGCATTTTATATATGAAAAAAGATTGAAAATAGACCATTCATTGACAGTGTGTTTATAATCCAGTGTGCCCTATAGTGCAAAAAATACGGCATTATAAACAGTTTTTTCACCCCACAGTGGCAGAAGGAGGAGAATTAGTCAATTTGCTTAAAGATATAGTTAAAACGTCATTCTCAAGATTAATTTTTAAAGAAAAGCTAGACATCGTAAGGAGAGGTTGGCCAGTTATATTGTTTCTGTCTGAATGTATAGCGTCACTCACTGAAGGCCCAGGTGTGAAATGCAAGGCCTGCCATCGCCTACACATATTACTCTCCGAGTTTTGATGTCTATCAACGACATTTAATTCAATTCAGCTCCAAGTAGACTCCTTCTTCCTCTTACGGGGATGCGTCGCATCGTCATGGAAACAAACTTTCTGAAAGGCGGTTAGCGTGTTGCGTGTGCTTGGCGAGGACAGCTGTAGAAAGCATGTGTGGGCAGGACAGTTGATGAAGATTGTGTCCGACAGTGTGGATAACTGCGTGACAGGAAATGTTAACATTGTGGCAAGTCCTTTCAGTTTTTTTTCCATGATAGCAGATTGCACCAAGTCCAATTAGGCCCTTTTCCCTAAGAGTTGGTTAACATTTTTGTCCCCGCGTTAACTCAATGATATCATGTAAACAAGTCTCTCATGTTCCAGCGAGCAAGGGCGTAGGATTGATTTTGACATTGGGGGGGACTGATTTGCCGGCAAAACCTGTTATCTTCTATCTCGCGCTTTCAAAAAGTTCCAAGTGTATACTTTTTATACCCTGCGGTATAGGCTATTCTTTGGGGGGGGGGGGGGGGGGGAGTGGGGGCAACACATACAACATACACATACACATATTGTTCATGGTTCATGTCCATACCGCTCTGTCAGTTGGAAAGACCCACACTCGCCGCACGCGACACGCACACCCCTGTCCTTCACAGACACACTCTCTCTCACGTCAGAGAACAATTTTCTGCCTCAGCGTGTGTTTTCACTGAACACAGTTGTGATGTGTGCGGTACATGTATGTTCTCCAAGGCAGAAGGGAATCCTAGATCAGGCTTCAAACCACCGATGGCACGTTGCACTGGTTTGCGCTGTTGTCTCACAACAACTAGATGCTGTAACTGTTACACAACTGACAATTTAAAAATCATTTCATTTATGTATCCAAGGACAAAGTATCCAGAGCGACTTACAGCAAGTAAGGACATTCCCCCCCGAGGCAAGTAGGGTGAAGTGCCTTGCCCAAGGACACAACGTCCTGTTGGCACAGCCAGGGTCTAAACCGGGTTCAAACCTTCGGATTATTTGCCCAACACCCTTACAGACCGCGCCACATGACTCCCACACGACAAAGATAACCTGATCTGATGAAGCCTGTGATGCGAGTCATGAGAAATTCCACTGAAACGAACCCCCCCCTCGCTGCGCTCCTTCAATATTAAGTTGATGGGTCACCTTAATTCGATGGAGCGGATGAGGTGGGGGGGGATGGGGACTGATCCCAGACCAGTTCCCATCAGGAGCCATTGCTCTCTACTGCAAATTAAATAGTTATTAGATGGGCTGGGCTGAGTCTGGTTGGGCTCCAATTCAGGAGTCATGGCGCAGTCGGTTAGGGTGTTGGTCTAGTAATCAGAAGGTCCCTGGTTCAAACCCCGGCTTTGTCAACTCGACGTTGTGGCCTTGGGCAAAGCACTTCACCCTTCTTGCCTGTCCCTGTACTTGCTGTAAGTTGCTATGGATAAGACTCACTTGTTCCGAGAGTTCAATGGTATTTAGGAATGACGGCTGGACCTATTAATAGCCTCCCCCTGGGTCATAAGGATTCTTACTGGGGAATCTGTTGCCTTGTTCGCTTCCTACAGGTACACTATTGCCCATCCGAGATGCATGCCTTATATTTGTAAACTTGTTCAGCTGAATGCTCTTATGGCTCTTCCCTTGGCACCTACTGGTTTGTCACAATGTATGTTTCATAATCTATAAACCCTCTATGTTCAGTAACCAATGATCTTTTGTAAAGCTCTCTCTTGGAAGTCGCTTTGGATAAAAACGTCTGCTAAATTAATATATGTAAATGTAAGAGTGTTTGCTCAACGACTTAATGTAAAATTTTACTGCAGTACTTTTTTCTGACCAATAGATGGTGTCTGGCTCCGCTTGCTCTGCTGGTTGAGGTGAGGGAGGATGTTGTTGGTGCTGCATTCCGATCCTGTCTGAGAAGAAGCAGCAGCCTGGGGAGCCTGGATCGACAGGAGGTAGAATGATGCCGAAGCCTTTGAGAATGACCTGACAGAAAGGACTGACGCGTGGGAAGGTGTTAACGTGAGGTGTTACACCGCCACTGAACTCTCAGTCAGTCACTTTGCGGAGATGCCCCCGTAGGGGGGATGACCGTAAAACTCAGGCCTAATTCTTTTTTACCTTAGTATATCAGAGAAGCGGAGAAAGAAAAGAGAGAGGGCGAGTGAAAGACTGAGCAAGGGAGCTAGAGGGAAGACAAGGAAGAGAAAGCATGTGAAGGAGGAAAGGCTGAGGAAAAATGTGCTGTGATGGAAAAGAAAAGGGGAGCTGGAATGAGGGAGTGAAAGAAGGATAGAGAGGGAGAGAAGTAGCCAAGGAAGAAAATTTGAGTGAGAGAGAAAGAGAGAAAGGGGACAGGAGAGGAAGTACAATCTTCTCTGTGTGCTGAGCACATCTTGAGCTTCAGGGGATTGGCAGGGGCCTTGCACACCTAATGAAACGAACGCTTCTCCCCGTCAGACTTTTGGCCGGGTTATATTTCACATGGTTTTAACATTTTGAATGACACTTCTTGCCCCAAGCCGTGTCCTAAAAACACAAAGCCCAGTGTGTATTTACTGTATATTAGCGAAGGTGTGGTTATTTGTTTGTGTATGTTGTGTGTGTCCTGTCGCAGTTCTTTACAACCTGGTTTACAACCTGGTTTTCTCCAACTGGGTCATCTTATGGACTGCTTCACCCTCAACCTCCCAAAGCTTCAGCCTGTGCTAGCGATGTGTGTGTTTGTTCTGTGTGTGCATGTGCTATAATCCTGTGTCTGTTAGTGCCTGTGTGTGTGTGTACTCCAAGCTGTGGTAGTGGTGACTCTATTTATATGCTGTATCGTCCCATTCCGAAAGATTTATTTACCCCATTTCCCGCAAGGAGGGTGAGTGTCGTTCTTTTCTGCCTATCCTCTCATCTTAAGCGGAGAGCGGGGGCAGAGCCGGGCGACACTTTTAAAGAACGTCCCAGACATCCACGGCCGAAGTCTTCGTTGAAATCGAATCGGCCAAATTCAGTTTGAGGTTTCAGCGCTGTCACTCAGGAAGGGAGACAGGGAATTTCATGCACGCACACGCACCCCTGCTGCGATACCGGTACACTTCCTGGATTGTTCCCCCATCAACAGGGACGCCATCCTTTTCTTTCCTCTCAGGACAAAATGAACACTGCCGTGTGTGTTTGTGCGTGCCCCTGTGTTGTTCCTTTGTGTTGTCGGGTGTGACCTCACATTTACATTTTGGCATTTAGTAGATGCTCTTATCCAGAGCGACTTATAACAAGTACAGGGACATTCCCCCAAAAGGCAAGTAAAGTGAAGTGCCTTGCCCAAGGATACATGACTGCAAGAAACCCAATCTAGCTTTCAAATTCTGGTAAAAAAAACTACAACCCAGAAGTTTGAATCATTGAGGTGAAGTGGACAAGGAGGTGTGGAACGTCAGAGACCCGGAGCAGGTGCGCCTGCTGGTCCTCCTCTCTCTGAGCCTGGCCAGACTATAATGGGCTCCTGGCACGGTCCTCCTCTCTTCCTGTCCTCATGTACTTCGCTCCTGCTGAATAATGCCAAGTCTTTGCCAAGCCAGCTGCAGTAATGTCTGCATAATGCCAATCTGATACCCACCTAATCTGATGTCACTCGGGCCATTAGCCGGAAATACATTTATTCCAGGGTTCTTTGGATGACATCATTTACTGTGAGGTTGTGGGCCTAACTTGGGGACATTTTCGAGTTTTGTCAATTCGGTCTGGAACTTACATTGACAATTAGTCATTTAGCAGACGCTCATATCGGGAGCGATTTACGGCAAGTACAGGGCCATTACCCCTGAGGCAGGCCTTGCCGAAGGACACAACTTCATGTTGATACAGCGGGGGTTGGAACCAGGTACCTCCTGATTACTAGCCCAACTCCCCAACCGACTGCGCCACATGATTTGTGACATTGGGTGATTGGCCCATTACAGAGGGGAAAAGTAAACAAAGAAGATGAATTTCAGGTGAAACTAAGGTGAATACTACAGATATTTTAAGACACCAAGGTAGACGCCTCCCAGAAGGCAGGGGTTAAGCAGCACAGAGTAGCATAAATATCTGAGTTCTCAGACCATTTTCTCTGACTTCTGGATGGGTGTAAAAATGGCTTGATTAAAAAGAAATTGTCCAGATGACTATCTCGGAAACCTTTTTTACAACTAGGAGAGACAGCAGAACCACATCAGAATAAATAAATATTCATTTAGCAGACGCTTTTATCCAAAGCGACTTACAGCAAGTACAGGGACAATCCCCCTGAGGCAAGGGGCGTCAGATAGCTCAACGGTTAAGGCGTTGGCCTCATGATCGGAAGGTTGTGAGTTCAAGCCCCGGCTGTGGTTATATGACGTTGTGTTCTTGGGCAAGGCACTTCACCCTACTTGCCTCAAGGAGGATGTCCCTGTACTTACTGTAATTCGCTTTGGATAAAAGCATCTGCTAAATGAATATTTATTTATTTATTTATGTGACGTGCCTTGCCCAAGGACACAACATCACGTAGCCACAGCCGGGAATTGAACTCAAAAACTTCCAATCAAGAGGCCAACGCCTCAACCGCTGAGCCACCTGACTCCCAGTCAGTCCCAATAGCAGAACTGCAAGGCCAATAGCAGAGGATTCTGGAAGCAGATATCAATAAAACTTAATAACACTTATGGAACCCGGAGACAGATGGTGAGGTGGAGATCCCAAGTGAAGAAAGTTCAAGCTCTAGTGGTCTGGACTGACCCTTGACCCCCTAAAGGGTGCAGACCTTGAGGAGTTAACACTCTGCTGTCCTTCTTGGTCTCTGAGGCTGGTCTGATTGGTTCAGCGGGCTGGAGTCAAGCCCTGCATCTCACACACTCAAACACGCGCACACAGCAACACGTGCACAAACACACACGGCCTCACTCACACAAGCACGCAAGGCAACAGAGAACACACATGTGCACACACATACATGCACACCCCACATTTCTTTCAGTTTTTCAGTCTGAATCAGAACCTGAGGACATCGATGCCGGTCAATACATTTCCCTCCATCAACCCTGTTTCAGTACAGTTTTCTTTACGAACACTTTGCCCGGAGTCACCGAACATTTCCAGCCTCCTGTTTGTGGAGCACTTCTGAGTATGATCCGGATCGTTCTTCAATTTCGACGACCCATAATCCGAAGCAGAGCATCACCAAATGGTATCACTTCATCCAATCAGCAGTCTGGCTGATAGAGGCCGTTTATCATACTGCATGGAGAGCTCCTCAGAGCAGTTTGAAGTGCTGCTCATGTGGTTTCGAGGAGGTCTCAAAGCAGGCAGGGAGAGAAGACCAACTCTGTCCTTTCATGTTCCACTCATCTGTGTCTCTCGCTGTCTGTCTGCCTCTCACTCACTCATTATTCCTGAACGCGCTAGACGCAAACCCACAGGGTGTTAATCTTTCGCGCTCCCTCTCCCCTCTCTCACCCACCTCCCCTCTCCTCGCTCTCTCTATTGTGTTCTCTCTTCCTCTCTCGCTCCCTCCCCTTGTAACTTCAGTAACCGTCACCAGCTAGTTCCCAGGAATAGCAATTAGAAGCTCTCTCCCTCTCTTTCGCTCTCCCTCTTTCTCCCTCCCTCCCTCACTCTCTCTCTCTCTCTCTCTCCAATCGGCTGCACTGGTCTCTCAGCTGTTTACAATTACTCCCCTGAGCTCCTTCGATTTTCTCATTTGGAGCCAGCGATCCAGGCTGAGGCAGCAGGCTCAAAGCACCAAAGAGAGCCTCAGCAGGCTCTCGTGATTTCACGCGAGCCTGCTGGGAGAATTATGGTTAAACATTAGCCAATCGCTGTCGATCATCCATGTGATTGTATGCACACAGCCCAATTGGGCTCAGGCTGCGCTGCGGCATTTGCGGTTTTGGGTTTCCCGTCTGTGTATGTGTGTGTGGGACAGGGAGAGGACAGGTCGGATGAGAAAACATCTGAGATGAGTTCCAATGAGGAGAGGCGAGCGACAGACTTTGTGCAACAACCTTTCTGGGTAACAAGCTGCCTAAGCCTGCGTTAAAGCTGGTGAGTCGTGTGGTGCAGTCGGTTAGGGTGTCGGGTTGGTAATCAAAAGGTCCCTGGTTGGAACCCCAGCTGTGTCAACATGATGCTGGCACTTCACCCTACTTGCCTCAAAGGGAATGTCCCTGTAAGTTGCTCTGGATAAGAGTGTCTGCTAAATGACTAAATGTAAAGCTCTCATGCTTCACATGACAAGCTAACTTGCTGAACCCTGCATACAAGATCATACATACAAGGTCTGACTGTTAACACTGTGGGAATTTCCGATTATTGCTCGAGTTGGTGTTTACAGATTAGCGGGAGTTTATTGGCTGCTCCGTTGTTTACGATTAATGTCATTAAAGCAGTTAGCACCGTCTTTCGACACTCCGCCTCTGACTCCCGTCTTTACGCACCACAATACGCACATTTAAAAAACCGTGCGTACGCACACCTGTAGGCAATGTTCACTTTATAAATCACAGCTTAACCACAACTGTGCGTACATAAAGTATCATTGCACACCGCCCTGAACAAGCCAATTTTTAACCATAAATGGTCAATGCAAAGTACCTCATTAATGCTAACCTAGTATCATTCTCATGAACCTGGCATGTGATTCTTCTTCATGGTGAATCAAGGCATACAAAAACAACAAATTAGTGCGACAGCACGCCAAGTGGCAGAACTGGAAACAATTGCCGTAGTAAATTCCGTGTTTGTGTATCTTGCATGGCGATTAAAAACGAATTCTGATTCTGAAGTGTAATGAGTGTAGGGATTGCAGGGAGCTTAACAACTGTTTTTCCAGTTTTTTACATATGATGATATATGCACAGTATTAAATAAATATTTAGTTATACACGCTGTTCTTTCTACGGTTATCTAAACGTATATATGCAATGTTATCCTGTATTCCATGCAATCGACCTCTCCCCACACATATTGGACCATCTAATGGTCTAATCTAAACCCTGAATTTTGATTTAAAAATTTATTTGGATTGTACGAGATGCTAAAGGAACAATTATCACGCAGTTCAAGCTCAAATAACACTGATGTATAATATTCATTATAATCATAAATTGAGTCAAAAAAAGTGTGTGAGGACAACAAAATACATAAATATTAGATAAATATTACGAGTAATCGCTTCTCCGACTTTTACTTTTTTCAGTATGACTACAGTACGGTCATCTGTGTCTCCAATTCCCACTTTCTCCAAAAAGTACGTAGGTTTACGGGAGGGTCATAGTTTGCGTGGAGGACCGCACATTCTACCGTCAAGTTTGTTTTTTATAAATCACTGACTTTGCGTGAAAACTGGCGTACGCACATTTTCAGCCCCGTTTTGTGCGTACGCAAGCTTTATAAATGAGACCCCTGGACTGTACAGTATTTGCAAATATAGAACAAACAGTGCACAAAAGACAACGTAAACTCCATGGAGTGAAATGGATTAAACTAGCAATGAAAGTAAAATGGATGCAACAAAATAGACAAGCACACACACAGACAGATACGCGCGCACGCAGGTCACCTCAGCTCAGGTGAAGGCAGACCCAGCCTGTCCACCACCATCTGGTCTCACTGGAGACACTCTGTCACAACGGTGGAACACAGCCTTCCTCCTCCTCTTTCTCATCCCTCATCCCTTGGCTCCTAACGTGGAGCCCAGGACGTCACCAGAGGCTCTTGTGTGTTTGTACGGGCGTGTCTGTGTGCGATCAGGTGTGCTTGCGCGCGTGTGCCCATGTTTGTTGCGAAGGCGATGCAACCTAGCTGATGTCTGGTCATATCCCTAAGTCATTTCACCTGTCCTCTCTTCTCTCTCCTCCCCGACTCTCCCTCTCTCTAGTCTACACGCATAACCAAGGCTTCATTGAAGATTTGAGCAACTGCACTACTGTGTACATACTCACCCCCCTCCCCACCCCCCCTAGTATATATATATATATATACATTCTCACCCATATACTTTCTACTTTTTCTACTTTTCTACTCTTTATAGTTATTATAGACTCTTATTAATGTGTCACTGTATGATACCCTGTTGCGAACTGCAATTTCCCCACTGTGGGACAAATAAAGGATTGTCTTATCTTAGCTATGTAGTCAATTCCATGTTTGTGTAACTTGTGCGACTGATTTCATTAACCTGAGCCCCTATTCTACCCTCACTCAGTTTAAACAGTGCCAGAGAACTATTTATGCACACTGAGTGCAGAAATTAATTAACTTTAATTAGCCATTATGGGTTTTTATTGAGGGGAAACTGAAATCAGTGTCGTTTCTCTGCCACGGAACAGAAATAACAAAAATAAGAGAATGTGAGAGGGGTGATGAGAGACAGAGAGGGACAGCTGGGGATGTTGAAAGCAACTTTGTGTTTGTGAATGTTCCAATGTCAAAATAGCAGCATTGTAGAAACAGGTGAACTAGGTTCAAAAAATGTAAACAATAGAGAGAAAGAGAATGATTACACAGCCGCACATCCACACGATAACACAAATGACAAATTCTTGCTGTTCCGAACATCAGTTTACATTCCAACACCTCCGTGGTATTGGACGCAGACCAGGCAAGCACGACAGCCTTCCAGTCAGCAGAGTGAATCGATCAGATTCGATCAGCTCGTCGTACACCTCGGCGTCCGTGAGGCTGTGTTGCCAATCCCCCCACCCTGGGATTCCAGGAAGACATAAACGCATTCACATTCAGTCTTGCTCTTGCTCGCTCTTGCTCGCTCTTGCTCGCTCTTGCTCGCTCTTGCTCGCTCTTGCTCGCTCTTGCTCGCTCTTGCTCGCTCTTGCTCGCTCTTGCTCGCTCTTGCTCGCTCTTGCTCGCTCTTGCTCGCTCTTGCTCGCTCTTGCTCGCTCTTGCTCGCTCTTGCTCGCTCTTGCTCTTATCCAGAGCAATTTACAGCAAGTACAGAGACATTCCCACCTGAGGCAAGTAGGATGCAGTGCCTTGCCCAAGAACGCAACATCATGTTGGCACAGCCAGGGGTCTGAACCGGGTACCTTCTGATTACAGACTCCCTAACTGCTCAACTCTCTGTCTTCTTCTTCACTTCTGAGGTGTTCTGGGTTCCGTCCAAACTCTAATTTCTTGTTTCCCAGCCAAGAAGGGACAGCTGGTATGGAACTTGTGTCTGTTTTCTGGAAAATCTTCTCCCCCATGACTTCACTTCCTGTTTCATCTAGCAGAAGTTAACTGACGACTCCCAACATTCCAATGATATGCTGGCAGGAGTACTGATTTACATTTAGAAGACGCTCTTATCCAGAGCAATTTACAGCGAGTACAGGGACATTCCCCTTGAGCCAAGTAGGGTGAAGTGCCTGTCATGTTGGCACAGCCATGGTTTAAACCAGCTTTCGAACTGGGTACCCTCTGATTACTAGCCACCCACCCTAACCGACTGCGCCACGACTCCACTTGTATGTGTTACAGTGTTGTTGTGTGTGTGTGGAGGGAGGGTTCGTGTGTAACAGGTCGGCGGTGGGCACGCATTGTTCAGTATGTGGCTGGGTGACTGAGAGAGTGTGATTGATCTGGAGCATGTGGAGTTGATGGACCTGTGGTCAGCAGTGGTCTTTGCACACGGCAACAAGGACCTCCTGCATCTGCAGGTTCCAGATAACACTGAGGAGGACAGGAATATTAGAGCACAGTACAGTAACAGTAGAGTAGAGTAAATAACAATACAGTAGAATTGTATTGTGTAATAGTATAATAATAATAATAACAACAACAAGAACAGGATAAACATTCAACAGTATAACAACAACGTCGTTATTAGACACAGATTTTGTACAATATTACGAAAACAGTTCAGTAGAGAACTGTATACTCTCTTTACAGCCAAGCAACAGTCACTGCTCTGAGAGAAATGTGTTCGGTACTACGCTCCTGTTAATGTACTTGTCCAGACAGTGTCATCTCACTACATTACACAGCCCCATTATAGGTATCCCTTTCAATTAAAGACCCAGTAGACATGACTTGCAGCAGACTGCTCTCTCTCCCTGACTGCTCTCTTCTCTCCTTTCCTTTCCTCTCCTGCCATAACCAGGGCTGGAGTTTGCTGTCCCATCTCTCCTTGGCTCTCACTCCTTGTCTTTCTCTCTCCGCTCTCGTTGTCAGCCACACCATTAACCAGAGGGTCACTTTTCCAGCTGGTTAACCCGGCTGGAGTTTCATCAGGTGAATGACTAGGAAATGACTGCGTGCGTATGCGTGTCTCTGAGTGTGTGAGGGTGTCTGTGTGTGTGCGTGCGTCACTACAAGTCTGCACCTCACTGTCTGTCTCTGCTTCCACCTGTGAGTAGGCGCCCCTCTATGCCGCCTCTGGGGAGAGAGAGGGTGTGTGTGTGTGGGTATGTGTGTGACGGCTCAATTTGTCACGTTAACACTGATCTTGTCCTCCTGTGTGATGTCTTAATGACCTTCGACTTTGACCAGTGGGTGAGGTGGCATTTAGCTCTCTTCTCTTTCTTCCCCTCTTCTCTCCTCCTTTCTTCTCTCTTCTCCTCCACTCGTCTCTCTGTAGCCATGTGAGCTGCTTTAATATTAACATCGTTCATATCCGCTTACATCAGAGATTTAACCAGTAGCATATTTTAGATAATTTACATTGTACCAAGACATCTCGCTCTCATTGTTTCACATCTCACCTTCTCTGCTTTCCAGCGCTCTCTCTTTGCCACCCGCCACCTACGAATCTCTCTCTCTCTTCCTGACCCTCCCTCAGGCCATGTTTGTTTCCCCCCAGCCCTGGCTAAGAGGAGCAGGACAGACGGATGGTTAAGGTCGCTCCCTCCCCTGACTTGACAGCTTCCTGCCTCCTGATTGACAGATTATGTTAAGAAGCAGGGAGAGCCTATGACGGACAGCTCTGGGCTCCTCCCCCTCCCGGGAGCTGGCCCCTGCCATGCAATCAGATGGAACACGGAACACTCCGAGAGGCTCTGGAACTTTCCAGAGCCACATCACCCTTGTTCTCCCTCCTGCCCCCTCTTCTCTCTCTGTTTCTATCTTCCCAACCAAGAACAATGAGACAGAACATGTTTTTTTTTCCTTCTTTCTTTCTTTTTTTAATCTATCTTTTATTATTCTTCCTTGCGCTCTGCAGAGTCCCTCGGTGAGTGTGCTCTGCAAGCGGGGGCCGGGCAAAGTAAGTCCTTATAGGCACCCGCCTGGACGCGGGGGACGAGCTGCAGAGATACTCACAGATGACGGAGCAACATCTCTGCTGCGGCGTGGTCACATCCTGCATCTGTTTCCAGCTTCTCCCCCCAGCCCGTGTTTGAGATCATCTCCCGTGACCTACTTGGAGAGAAAGTCGAACTCACGCTGCGATGCATGTTTAAAAATAACTTGGTACTCTGAAACGCCCATGCACACACACACACACACCCGTATACACACATACACGCTTGTCCGCGTTGCTGCCATCACTCTTCAGCAGCAGTGACCGCGTAAACCTCCTGACAGCTGAGATGTACCTACACTGCTACCGTGTGTGTGGATACGGTCACAGGGCTGTCTCGAGGCTGCATGTGTCAGAGCTTGAGCAGGTGCGTTAGCGTTGCAGTGCGACGACAGGTGACCGAGCCTATACAGAGCAACCTGAGTCAGATTAGAGCTGGGATGAATCAAAATGCGTTCGCTCAACTCATGAGAATGAAGGGCTCGATGCTCGATGGTGTTCTCATTTGCTCATGTGATCTCATTCCCCCATCTTCTCATTCCTCCCCCCCTTATTCTCTCCATCCCCTCATCCCTGTTTTTCTGACCCCATTATCTTCTGGAGCGTCTCAGAAAACAACAATCAGAAAGAAGCAACAAAGAGTGATTTGCTGTTATATAATCTCGCTTCCTATGCTCCTTGTCTGAACCACCTCTCATCCCATCTGTGGAACCCCAAATCCCCATGTGTATTTGCTCTCCCGAAGTACAGAGGAGATTCTGACCACAGCAAGTCTTACTGCTACTCTAGCACTTGGTTCTCTGAAGCCCCCTCAGACTCAGCAGAGCCTTTGCCCTCCCTGCCTTTCCCACTCCTTGCCCCTACTGTCTCTGTCCCTGCCCTTCCCACATTTCCTCCCTTGACCTCTATCGGTCCTCTCCTCTCTCGCTCTTGTCCTTATTTGCATCTTCAAATGAGCTAACATTAGAAATGGAGGGAGGAGGGGTAAGAGGGGAGGGAGAGAGAGAGGGAGGGAGGTGTGGAGGAAAATAATGGGCGGAGGAAAATAAAAAAGTAGGAACAAGGAGGAGGAGAAGTGTAGGTCATCAGCAAAGTGGGGCAGGTTCGGATGCTAGTTCACCACAGCATCGCTAGCTTAGTCCTTGTTGGAAGGCACGAAGGACATTAGCTTACCATAGGGAATTGCAACGTCAGCGCACCTCAGGGGCGGGCTAAACTGCCTTTGGTTTGGCGCATCAGTTTGGCGTCTTTTCTTTGACATACCGTGTACATACTTCCCATCTGTAGTATTTATTCAAACATATTTTTTTAAATATTCCTGTTGTCTTTATGTATTGTTGTATTCAATGCATAGTTTTATTCTATATATCTTTCTTTTATACTTCAGATTGATTATTTTGATTTGAATGATTAGTTTATCGAACTCGCCTACTTAAAAATATAAATAAATCAGTATATGTTGGTTTGCTCCATCCTGCCACAGTAAATTCTGTGTAAGTGCAATTTACATGGCGAATAAAACCAGTTCTGATTCTGATTCTTGACAAAATGCAAATGTTCAATCGAGCCATTTGAAATGTGCATGTTGTCCACTCTCCTGCTTACAAACACATACACGCACACACACGCACACCTGAAGCTAATATGCGACACCAACCGCATAATCACCCAGGCCCAACTGCGAAGTGCTGGCAGTTTAGGTAATTGAGTGAACACCATACAGAACCCTAACCATTAGCATCTCATTCTCTGTTGTTGGCCATTATGCTCTGATGAGTAAAACTGTCTCAATCACTGAGGTGTTATTGGTTATTGATGTGTGTGTGTGTTGTGTGTGTCTGCAAGATGCACACATGAACCACACGGACACAAATAACAATATTATGGCACGGTTACGCTCTAAAAACCACAGAGGTAATAATATTGTTATTTGTGTAGCGTGGGCATGGGCTATAAGCGGGAGCGAGCACTAGTTTTAGCATGTTGTCTCGTTAGGACAGATGCGCCACCGGTAAGCTGCTGTTTCCATTCATTGAGCTGCGGTTTAAGTTAGTTAAGTTAGTTGTTTATTTGTGCTGTCGCGCTGTATATGCACAATTTATATGCTTGATAACTTACTTTGGTTGTGTTGATAAACATTGTCTGCGATCTGGGGCCCGTTCTTCGTATGTCACTAACTCAGTCAGCTGGATTTGATTGTTGATAATTTGGCATGATCTTGAATCGTTTGGTTCTTCGAAGCTCATCCTAGACTTGTTGTAATAGCAACAGGTGCGTAAACTCAAACCTGCTCGTGAGCAGGCTTATTTCATGTAAACAGGATTAGAATGAGGCTTTAGAAGCAGAGGAGATACGGAAGGTCTGTGTTTACGCGAGCAACCTCTTGCGGAAGGTGGGAGAATCATTTGCAGTTCAGTCTTTTAAGACAACACGTGAACGCGCAATTATCTCAGATAACTAAATCCAGTTGTGGATGTGTGAACAGGTGTGTTCGAAGAACCGGATCATGGTAGGATGAAATCATCTTGGATGTGTCATTTGATCTCGGATGTATTAAGCGACGTACGAAGAACGGGCCCCTGAAGTCTAATGTTGCCGGTTTTATAGTATCCGTGGTTACTGTTTTGAATTGTAGCGCTTTCACTGTCACATAAGTATACTTCCTGTTTGCGGTGCCGGTTGGGTGACGTAGTTGCTTGTAATTGGCTGTCTTCCTGCTTGCAATGCAGGCTGGGTAAGGTAGTCAATCGCTTTAGACTTATAATAAATTACTATGCTCGGTTTTACTATTTAAAACTACCCTCACTGGTTTGCATTTAGGCCAGCACTTTGGGCTATCAGTTTAATGTTTAATATTAGTGATGCAATGCGTTTTGTTTGGTCTCTCAATTAATACACTCATTATATTAGGCTATACTTTTTATGATACTGATTATTGTAGTTTCTGGATGTATATTTATATGAATTCATACAGTATATTTATATTTGTGTGTTTTATATGGATATATTTATATTTGCCTAGTCAGAGTTTATGATCTACAATATTATGAATATGTGGCTGTCAATATTGTTGTTTATAATAGCCTTTCTATTCTATAGGTTTATAACCTGCTTTTTGTGGCTGTTATCTGTGAACCAAACAACTCAAATCAATCAAAGTAAATAAAGAACACAAAGAGTTATAACAACGTGTCCTCTCCTGACGCCCCGTTCGGTGGGGAGAATCTTAAAGAACCGAAAAGTTATAAACCGAGGCCCACTGCACTGGACTGAGTGCAGCGAAGCAGCCACGGACTGCCTCATCAAGGAGGCTCAATCCCTTCTGTGACAAACCACCAAGTTTACCACTAATCAAACTGCCAGTTGCCTGTATGCACTGGTAGTGACGGCTCTCCAGTCAACAAAAAAGGGAGTAAAGATGGCAGACTTGGAAAAGCTTAAAAGTGTGCGATCAAGAGCACAGATTTCCTCCTCTGCGTAGCTAGTTTCCTGACTGGCCTTCTTCACCTCGAGGAACTTATTCTCACACTCAGTTGTCTTTGCATCGACTTGGTCTGCAGATGCGATGACGTCTTCATCCGTTGAATCCCTCAGGGCTTCGGCATACTCATGTCCCGCATCTGTGACTTTCGAAAAGTCTGTTCTGAACAACTTCCATTCCCTGAGAATTTCAGTCGATTCCAAGAGTTTTGGTGAGAATGTGAGCCCTTTTGGTGAATTAATTCTTCAAGCAGGCCAGAACAGCTGATTCGGTCATCACTCAGGCAAAGGAAGTTAACCCTCCGAGGTCAATCAAGTACCGCAGGCTGAGGAATTTCTGGTGACATAAGGGACTATTATCACTGGAAGACTGAGTGGGAGGACCTACAAGAATTGGGTAACCCACATGGTGCAGAATGCATAAAAAGGTTCCACTTATTGAATAGTCTCCATGAAAGGGTGAAGAAGGACCTCGTCCTAACAAGCTGCAAAGCTGCCGATGATATGTTCAAGCTGCTGGACAGCAAATATGGGAACAAAGCAAAGATAGTCCTATTGATCACCAATGAGGTCTCTTCCCCCTGTTAAGGGAAACATTCCCAGAAGAACCATTGAATTGATCCAGGCGGTGGAAAGGGCACTGTACAATCTCCAGATTCTTGGTAAAGAACCGTGTTGTTGCTCAATCCATCGAAAGCAAGTTTCCCAGCTCTCTCAAAAGGAGTGGATTATGCACAAAACTGACCCGGAAAACAGGTTCTCCCCACTGGACTACTTTGTTTGCCTCCTGAAATTCTTAAAGATACAGGAGGAGATTCTTGAGGAGTTGGACCTGTTGGAACCAAGCCCTGCAGACAAAGGCCCTGTGACTGTGGAAAAGGCTGCTGCAGACAACCCAGATAAGAGAGGGAGGAAGGCTTTCACTAGGTCTACAGCAGATTACTCCCATGCTGAGTACCGTAAAAGTTGGAGGAAAGAAACTTGGCCTAACCAGCAAACAAGAAGAGTTTCTGTCAGAGCTTACTCAAGAACAAAGAGAGAAATACAAGAACGCAAAACATCCTCAACTGTATGTGCCAAGGCTGGAGACGGACTAGAAAGAACATCCAGTAGTGAAGATGTATTTATTTATTTCAAGGGACAGTGCATATTAATCAACATTTGTATATAAATATGCCAGATTTAGCCACAAGGCTATTTTTCATCTGTAGTCCCTGGACAGATGTTAAAATGTCACCCTAAACATAGTAAAATATAATAAAAGTACAGTTGTTATTACAAAGTTCAAATATTAAAATGCATCACTCTAAAATCAATCAATAGGCAGAAGCTGTTAACAGACAAACATTAAACACTTACACATAACAAAGAAAACAGCAACAAGGCAAACAAGTAACAAAAATCCACCAAAAACAATCAAAAGACAAAAGTTCAGCAGGGGGCAGCAAGAGGGGAATGGGTCAATGCTGACAGGTCTGATTGCCATTGAGCCATTTGTTTTACTGAAATTTAAATGAAGCATATGTGTTGATATTTCTGATGGTGATATTCCAATGTTGAGATGCTCACACAGAAAAGGTGGTTTGACCAAACGGACTTTTCCTGAGGGGGATGATACAGTCCCCTCATGCTGCACCTCTGGTTCTGTTGTGCTCTGAAGACCGGATGTTAATGAACTGTCTGAGTGGAGAAGATGACTAGCCGTGAAGGATTTTATATATGAGACATAGATGAGCATATTGGACCATGTTTTCCCAGGTGAATAGGTTGTGTTTTTTAAGTATTGGACAATGGTGATATGAGTTAGGTTTACGTTCAATAATTTTTATTGTGCGTTTGTACAGAGAGTGGATGGGTTTTAGGGCTGTGGTGTTAGTGTGAGACCAAACAGTTAAACAGTAAGTAATATGAGAGAGAATCATGGAATGCATAAACACTTTTGCTGCTCTTATGGACATTTGGTGTCTGATGTGTTTAAAATTGCTGAGGTTGAATTTGAAGTGATTACATATTTTTTATGTGGGTCTTGAAAGTGAGCCTGGAATCGAGGACAACACCGAGATATTTATATTCAGTCACCACCTGAAGCCGCTCACCTGACACAAAGATGTCAGGATCAATGATGGATCTGCTCTGGGACTTGGTGAAGAACATAGTAAGAGTTTTTGATGTATTTAACTGTAAACATTAATTTTGCAACCAATCAGTGATATGAGCCATGGTCCGATTGAGTTTTTCAGCTACGTGAGTGATGTTTTTTCCATGAATGTAAAGCACAGTGTCATCTGCATACATCTGAATGGATACATCTGGACAAACATCCGGGGGGTCATTAATATACAGAGAAAATAATAATGGACCCAAAATGTAACCTTGTGGCACACCAGTGGAGAGACTGAGAGCAGATGATTGATGAGTTCGGATTCTAACATGCTGTAAGCGGTTAGCTAAATATGCCTGAACCCACTTTGCAGTTTCAACAGAGCAATTGAAGTTTTGTAATTTAGTCAGCAAGATGTTGTGATTAACTGTGTCAAATGCTTTCCTCAGATCCAGGAAGACTGCACCGACAACCCCACCTTCGTTCAGTGTCTGACGGATGTTTTCTGTGAAGAAGCAGGTGGCAGGCTCTAAAGCCAAACTGCATTGGATGTAGAGCAAATGAGGTGGTGTTTAGGTGGTTGATTATCTGTTCAGATACCAATTTCTCAGCAACTTTGGACACTATGGGCAGTATGATTGTTGGTCTGTAATTAGCCAAAGAGTAGGGGTCTCCATTTTTGAATATTGGGATAACAATGGCAGATTTCCACAGGCTTGGAAACTGACCTTGTGAGATGGAGAGATCTTTGCATTAGGCTGTGTGAGTGATATACGGAGCTCTTTAAGCATCACAGAATCCATACTAAATATATCTTTGGATGTAGATGATCTTAGTAAGTTAATAGTCCGCAGCACATCATGTTCAGAGACATTCATTAAACTGAAAACAGGTGCACTTGAGTCCACACAGTATGTATTTAAGGTTATAGATGGAAAACACTTGGCAATGTTAGCTCTCGGATCCCAGTATTTTTTTTATCTGATCCCATATTACTTTAAATTTCCATTTGCTTTTTCAATTAAGTCAGCCTTTGCTTTCCTCAGAAGACGTACCACTTTATTCCGTAACATGGTGAAATGGCCCCTGTTAATTCAAATTCAGATTCAGAATACTTTATTTATCCCGAGGGAAACTCCTTCGTATCAACGGCACACAGCCTCGCAAAGCACACAAGGGTAAGGGTGTGAGGCAAAAGATTAGAAAGTGTACACAGGGATAGGGGGGTGGGGGCAATAACAATAAGTAAAAACGGTAGGTGAGGTGAGGTGACTCCACACAGGGAGTGGGGGGGGGGGGGGGGGGGGGGGGGGGGCAGAGGCTTGGATAAATGATTATGTACAGACTATCCGATTACAATTATACAAGTATTTGTCTTGTAGAATATACAGTATTATATCAGGATGTACAGGATTTACAGTTTTTTGCAGCATATACAGGATATACAGGATTTACAGGTTTTTAGCAGAATATACCTAGTTATATTACAGTTGTACCAGAATATTGCCAAATATGCATTGTTATGTTACAGAAAGTTGTGTCAGACTATTGCCTAATGTCCATTATTATATCACCGGATGTTATGCTATGTCACAGAATATGCAGTTGGCTTACATAACTAATGGTGAGAGGAATTGTAAAGTTTGATGGCCACAGGTAGGAATGACTTCCTGTGGCGCTCCGTGGTGCATTTCGGGAGGATGAGTCTTCCGCTGAAAGTACGCCTTTGTCCGACCAGCACATTCTGGAGTGGGTGGTAGGTACTGTCCAGGATGGCGTGTAGTTTGGTCAGCATCCTCCTCTCCGACACCACCGCCAGAGAGTCCAACTCCACCCCCACAATGTCCGGATCAGTTTGTTGAACCTGTTGGCATCCGCTGCCCTCAACCTGCTGCCCCAGCAGGCAACAGCATAGAGGATAGCACTGGCCCACACAGACTCATAAAACATCCTCAGCATTGTCCGGCAGACGTCGAAGGACCTCAGCCTCCTCAGAAAGTAGAGGCGACTTTGGCCCTTCTTGTAGACGGCTTGAGTGTTCTTTGCCCAGTCCAGTTTGTTGTCCAAGTGAACACCAAGGTACTTGTACTCCTCAACGGTGTCCACACTGACCGCCTGAATGGAAACAGGGGTCACTGTTGTCCCGGTCCTTCTCAGGTCGATGACCAGCTCCTTGCACTTAGCCGCATTAAGCTGCAGATGATTCCGCTCACACCATGCGACAAAGTTCCCCACCACAGTCCTGTACTCGGCCTCCTCCCCATCACTGATACAGCCCACCACAGCAGAGTCATCAGAGAACTTCTGAAGGTGGCAGGACTCTGTGTGGTAGCTGAAATCCGTGGTATAGATGGTGAAGAGGAAGGGGGAAAGGACGGTTCCCTGGGGGGCCCCAGTGTTGCTGACTACACTGTCCGACACACAGTGCTGTAAGCGCAAATGTTGTGGTCTGCCAGTCAGGTAGTCTAAAATCCAGGACACCAGGGAGTAATCCACCTGCATCGCTGCCAGCTTCTCACCCAGCAGAGTTGGCCAGATGGTGTTGAAAGCAATGGAGAAATCTAGGAACAGGATCCTCACAGTGCTTGCCGGCTTGTCTAGATGAGTATAGCAGCGGTCGAGCAGGAAGAGGATGGCGTCTTCTAATAGTGTCTTCTAATTTATATTTATTCAGTTAGCAGACGCTTTTATCCAAAGCGACTTACAGTAAGTACAGGGACATTCTCCCTGAGGCAAGTAGGGTGAAGTGCCTTGCCCAAGGACACAAAGTCATATAGTCACAGCGGGGGTTCGATCTCACAACCTTCCATTCATGAGGACAACGCCTTAAACCGTTGAGCCATCTGACTCCCCATAATAGAAGGTTTTATAGGCAAGTTTCAGAGCGCTGTCTCTCTTTTTCATTAGTTTAAGATGTCTTCTTTCATCCATGGAACATTGTTTTTACGCCGCTTGTGCAAAATTGTTTATGTGAAATTTTGAATAGTCTTTCTAAGAGTTTTAAGTAGAATTTCACTGTCTTTTTCGCAGTTTGAAGTGTTTAAATTTTTTTCCCAGTGTATCTCTTGAACTGCAGCTACAAAATGTTGATATTTACTTTTGGGAATGCCCACAGATTCTTCTCTGTTAAATGTTCTGAAACGTTTTTTGCTGAGTTTTCTATTCAGAAGGATCAGGTTGTGGTCAGATAAGCCTGAGAGCATATTAAATGACTTGACTATTCTCTCTGGTCTATTACAAAAAATTACATAAATTTGTGTTCTGGTTGGGTTAGTTATCCGTGTAGGCCCATCTACAATTTGTTCAAGATCAAACTTGTCTGTGATTTGTTTTAGTTTCTGCCTTGATGATTTGTCCTCCCAGTTGATGTTAGGTTCCCCCATAATGATGATTTCCTTATCTGATTTATTGCATTATTTTAACAAGTTCTCGAACTTGTCATAGAAACTAATGTCAGTAGATGGAGGCCTGTAAATGACTATAAGTATAAAGGACATTTGTGGTGATAGGGAAATATTGAGGCCTAAGCATTCCAACTGCCCAACAATTAGTCCATTGGATTCCGGCCGGGCCCAGCCCGAAAAGGCGACGTGGGACCACCTTCCCGTAGGCCCACCACCCGCAGGAAGGACCGTAAGGGGCCGGTGCTGTGTGATTTGAGCGGTGGTCAGGGGCAGGCGCCCGGACGACCAGAGCCGCGCACACAGTCTCTAGCGCTGGGGACATGGAATGTCACCACGCTGGCGGGGAAGGAGCCCGAGCTTGTGCGGGAGGTCGAGCGTTACAGGCTAGATATAGTCGACCTCGCCTCCACGCACAGCTTGGGCTCTGGAACCATTATCCTTGAGAGAGGCTGGACTCTTCATTTCTCTGGCGTTCCCCGTGGGGAGAGGCGGCGGGCTGGCGTGGGTTTGCTTATAGCCCCACAGCTCAGTCGCCACGTGTTGGAGTTTACTCCGGTGAACGAGAGGGTTGCGTCCCTGCGCCTTAAAGCCAGGGACAGGTCTCTCACTGTTGTGGCGGCCTACGGGCCGAACAGCAGTGCAGAGTACCCGGCCTTCTTGGAGTCTTTGGGAGGCGTACTGAACAGTGCGCCGACTGGGGACTCCGTTGTTCTACTGGGGGACTTCAACGCCCACGTGGGAAATGACAGTGACACCTGGAGAAGGGTGATTGGGATGAACGGCCCCCCTGATCGGAACCCGAGTGGTGTTCTGTTTTTGGACTTCTGTGCTAGTCACGGTATGTCCATAACTAACACCATGTTCAAGCACAAGAGTGTCCATCAGTGCACGTGGCACCAGGACACTCTAGGCCGAAGGTCGATGATCGACTTTGTTGTCGTGTCTTCTGACCTGCGGCCGTGTGTCTTGGACACTCGGGTGAAGAGAGGGGCGGAGCTGTCAACCGATCACCACCTGGTTGTGAGTCAGATCCGCTGGCGGGGGGGGAAGTTAGACAGACTTGGCAGGCCCAAACGTATCGTGAGGGTCTGCTGGGAATGTCTGGCAGACCCGTCTGTCAGAGGGATCTTCAACTCACACCTCCGGGAGAGCTTCTCACAGATCCCGGGGGAGGCTGGGGACATCGAGTCTGAATGGACCATGTTCTCGACCTCCATTGTCAATGCGGCAGTCCGGAGTTGTGGTCGCAAGGTCTCTGGTGCTGGTCGCGGCGGCAATCCCAGAACCCGGTGGTGGACACCGGAAGTAAGGGATGCCGTCAAACTGAAGAAGGAGTCCTATCCAGCCGTTCTGGCTTGTGGGACTCCCGAAACAGTTGACCGGTACCGGCAGGCCAAGCGTGCCGCGGCTCGGGTAGTCGCAGAGGCAAAAACTCGGGTCTGGGAGGAGTTCGGGGAGGCCATGGAGAAGGACTATAGGTCGGCCCCAAGGAAATTCTGGCAAACCGTTCGGCGCCTCAGGAGGGGGAAGCAGTGCTTCACCAACACTGTTTACGGTGCGGGTGGGGAGCTGTTGACGTCGACTGGGGATGTTGTCGGACGGTGGAAGGAATACTTTGAGGATCTCCTCAATCCTGCCGTCACGTCTTCCGAGGAGGAAGCAGAGACTGGGGACTTCGGGGCGGACCCGCCTATCACCCGGGCTGAAGTCACTGAGGTAGTCGATGGGCTCCTTGGTGGCAGGGCTCCGGGGGTGGACGAGATCCGTCCTGAGTACCTGAAGTCTCTGGATGTTGTGGGACTGTCCTGGTTGACACGCCTCTGCAGCATCGCGTGGCGGTCTGGAACAGTGCCTATGGATTGGCAGACCGGGGTGGTGGTTCCCCTATTTAAGAAGGGGGACCGGAGGATGTGTTCCAATTACAGAGGAATCACACTCCTCAGCCTCCCCGGTAAGGTCTACGCCAGGGTACTGGAGAGGAGAATCCGGCCAATAGTCGAACCTCGGATCCAGGAGGAGCAGTGTGGTTTTCGTCCTGGCCGCGGAACACTGGACCAGCTCTACACCCTCTACCGGGTGCTCGAGGGTTCATGGGAGTTTGCCCAACCAGTCTACATGTGTTTTGTGGATCTGGAGAAGGCATTCGACTGTGTCCCTCGTGGTGTCCTGTGGGGGGTACTTCGGGAGTACGGGGTCCGGGGCCCTTTGTTAGGGGCCGTCCGTTCCCTGTACAACCGAAGTAGGAGCTGTGTTCGCATTGCCGGCAATAGGTCAGACCTGTTCCGGGTGCATGCTGGACTCCGCCAGGGTTGCCCTTTGTCACCGGTTCTGTTCATTGTTTATATGGACAGAATTTCTAGGCGCGCCCAGGGGGCGGAGGGTTTCCGGTTCGGGGAGCACAGGATCTCATCTCTGCTGTTTGCGGATGATGTTGTCCTGTTTGCTTCCTCGAGCCGGGGCCTCCAGCATGCTCTGGAGCGGTTTGATGCCGAGTGTGAAGCGGCTGGGATGAGGATCAGCACCTCCAAATCCGAGGCCATGGTACTTGACCGGAAAAAGGTGGCTTGCCCCCTCTGGGTGGGTGGGGAGCCTTTGCCTCAAGTGGAGGAGTTCAAGTATCTCGGGGTCTTGTTCACGAGTGACGGAAGGACGGAACGTGAGATTGACAGGCGGATCGGTGCAGCGTCTGCAGTGATGCAGTCTCTGTACCGGACTGTCGTGGTGAAGAAGGAGCTGAGCCGCAAGGCAAAGCTCTCGATTTACCGGTCAATCTACATTCCTACTCTCACCTATGGTCATGAGCTTTGGGTCATGACCGAAAGGACAAGATCGCGAATACAAGCGGTCGAAATGAGTTTCCTCCGCAGGGTGGCTGGGCGCTCCCTTAGAGATAGCGTGAGGAGCTCGGTCACACGGGAGGAGCTCGGAGTAGAACCGCTACTCCTCCACGTCGAGAGGAGCCAGTTGAGGTGGCTCGGGCATCTGTTTAGGATGCCTCCTGGACGCCTCCCCCGGGAGGTGTTCCAGGCATGTCCCACCGGGAGGCGGCCCCGGGGAAGACCTAGGACACGCTGGAGGGACTATGTCTCTCGGCTGGCCTGGGAACGCCTCGGGATCCCCCCGGAGGAGCTGGAGGAGGTGTGTGCGGTGAGGGAAGTCTGGGCTTCCCTGCTCAGACTGCTGCCCCCGCGACCCGGCCCCGGATAAGCGGAAGATAATGGATGGATGGATGGATGGATGGATTTATTGCATTATTTTAACAAGTTCTCGAACTTGTCATAGAAACTAATGTCAGTAGATGGAGGCCTGTAAATGACTATAAGTATAAAGGACATTTGTGGTGATAGGGAAATATTGAGGCCTAAGCATTCCAACTGCCCAACAATTAGTCCATTGGATTTGTTGGCAATGAAGTGAACTTTTAACATAGGCCATCACCCCCCCACCCTTTTTGGAATATTCTCTATCTCTCCTATACAAATTGTAACCAGTGATATTTAGAGCTGCAGATGGAGATTTTTGGTTGAGCCACGTCTCTGACAGGCACAGGAAGTCAAGATTAGAGTCAATTAATAAATGTTGTATTTGCTCGCTCTTAGATAATACACTTCGGATGTTGAGATGACCACCAAGGATTCCGGTTGGTTTAGCGTCATGATCCCACACAATACGCGAATGATTGACAGTCTGAAAGACCTCCCACTTTCGATTTTTCTGTATTCCTGGATTAAGCCGTTTCCTGTTTACATTTTTGGGTACACGAGGAATGGATACGTTTCTAGAGTGGCCAAAGATCTGGCCAAAGGTTCTGCCAAGCCGACATACAGTTCCTGCCCCGTGGTACCGCAGAATTCGCCAGATAGACCAGCAACAATCTTAGCGGTCAAGCTTGCACCGTGGACCGGCAGTTAGCAGAGGACATGCCACGCCACGCAATCTCCTATCCCGGAAAGGGAACCCCGAGCGTGCCGGTCCCCGCCATCCAACACTACGCCAGCACCAGCACGAGTCACTCCAGTGGCATCCGCGGCATCACAAAACGAAGACGACGGATACGAAAGCTTAGATTCATCGTAGTAACACCGTAGAGCATCATGCAATGGACATACCTTTAGGTAAGTTCTAAGGCGCTCATCTGAAGTAACGCCCGTTCTGTTGATGGTCTCCAGTGGGATGACGCGGTCTGGCGTACCAGGCCCGGGACATGGGTGAATGTCTCCGGATAAAATCAAGGAGATCGTGAGGGGTATTAGTCCATTGTTGTTTCAGTAGCTTTAGTATTTCTCCTGATGTGTTTGTGGAGTGACAGCTTTACCCGAGAGACAGCCAGAAGGTGTTTTCCAAAGCCAATGTTTGGCCTAGCACTGTTTGTTTGTTAATGAAATCCAAAGTTTTGAAAAACATATAATTTTAGAGATGTTGTGGCTGTTGTTGTTTTACATCATGGTATCCCAAATCAAAATCCACTGATAGAGGTCTGAGACTGGTGACTAAGATGTACAAAAGGAGAGCAGTAGCTGCTCCCGTGCCTCCTGCGGCCATTTTTCTTTCCGCCCATCCACCCACGTTTGATCGATTTGATGATGCTGATGCAAGTGACGACAAACTCGGGCCACCTTATTGGCACCCTAATCAACCAATCTGACACCAATTATATAACAAATGAAGCAGCTGATCGCCTTGGACTATGCGGTGACAACATCAGGCTTCTTGTCCATGGAGTCAGGGGATGAATAAAACTGTCTTGACCAAAAGATATTCCCTCCGGCTGAAGGTCAAAACATCCAAGGGAAAGGTGGCGGAGCATCGAATTCTCTGCTATGGCCTGGAAAACATTGCAGAGTTGACCCCGTCAGTCACGGCAGAGCAACTACAGAGATGTAGAGAGTCCCCGATGTACCCAGAGACGAACTGACCCACAAAGATTGACCTCCTCATCAGTCATCGGGGTCAACCAAGCCAACCAGCCAACCAAGATTGTGGGAGACCTCGTCCTCTGGGACGGCCCGCTGGGAAAGACCGTCTCAAGAGGAGGAAGGAAGTACAGTCTTCGCTACTCGCCTAAAAACGTACTTTGAGAAGCACTGCCACATTAAAGTCAAGCATTGGATTCACTTTGTGGACAGCCAAACAATTCTGGCAGCCATCCAAAAGGACAGCTACGGCTACCAAACCTTTTTCGCTAATCGAATTGGCGAGGTTCAGAAAGCTGGACAAGGGGAAGATTTGAGGTGGATTGAAGGCAAACTAAACATTGTTGACATACTTACCAGAGGTGCAACTCCTGAGGAGCTCAACGAAGGGTCAGAGTGGCAGCAAGGCCCTGTGTTCCTGATGTTGCCCGAGACTGACTGGCCTATGAAGATGGCCAGCGAGATTACACCCTCTGCTGCTGAAGATGTCGGAAAGCTTCAGCGGAAAGCCTTCTCAGCAGTGGTCACCAGGGCCCAGTCAAAAGAAAGAACTAGCCCCAACCTGCCTGACATCCAGGCAGAGGTCAAGCATGAAGGAGCCAATTGTGTACTGACATCATCAGCTGTGCGGTCAGTGGCATCTGTGGCAGATGGACCGAGAAAACCCTGGGCAGTTGGACTGGTGCGCCTTGTGGAGCCTCAACGCTTCAGTTCTCTGTCTAAGCTGTGTTGTTCCATAGCCTGGACTCGACGGTGCTGCAGAAACCTGGCTGAGGAGATGCCTGACACCAGACTCACCACAGTGGGAGGCAAGATGCCAGACATAAAACTCGCCAAAGTGGGAGGTAAACCGGTTTATCCTGTCTACTGAGGAAAGGGAGCAAGCCTTTCAAGACTTGGTCCTCGCAGCTCAAGATGGTAGTCAGTTCCTGGACTCGACATTGAACCGCTTGGTGGTGTACAAGGATGAGAACACAGGAATCCTCCTCTGTGGAGGACAAATCCAGTCCTGGAGTGATGATGGGTCAGTTGTTCCTCTAATCCCGATTCAATCCCAGTTTGCAACCCTGCTGGCAAGAGAAGCCCATGAAGAGAATGATGAAGGAGTTGCTGCCACACTTTTGCGCACCAGGAGAAGAGCATGGATTGTGCAAGGTCGGAGAACGAAAAAGTTGTGAACGACTGCATTACATGCCGCAAACTGCGACATGCAATCATCTGTGCCAGCAGATGATGAGTGATCTGCCGCCAGAACGCTCTCAGCGTGCTAACCCATTTGAGTATACCACACTGGATCTCTTTGGTCCCTTTGAAATTAAGGATGCTGTCAAGAATAATGAGGGCTCTCACTAGACTTGGAGGGAGGACAAGCTCACTCACCTGAGGCGAACTCCAAACCCTCTTCTACCAGACGGCTAACCTCACCAATGAAAGGCCAATCGACGCCAGGGCACAAGAACAAGAAGACTCCATAGAGTATCTGACCCCCAACACTCTGCTCCTTGGGAGGACTAGACAAGGAGGAGATACAGGAGGAATTGACTTGTGCACCCATCCTTGGCGCCATCTCAGAGCCATCCAGATTGGTGTGGATATGTTCTGGAAGTGGAGTGAACCTGCTGGACCTAACCTATTTGTTCGGCCAAAGTGGCACCAGTCCCAAAGGAATGTAGAGATCGGTGACATTGTTTGGGTCGCTGACCAAAACGCACTGCGAGGGCAATTCCGGCTTGGACGGATCCAGGCCATTTACCCTGACAAAAAAGGACTTGTGAGAGACGCAGATGTGAAGATGTGTGCAGGCCTCCCTGCCTTCCCGAAAGTTGAGCGAGTGAAGAGGAACCCTCAGCAGCTGAGGGCAGTCATCCTACGGAGAGACGTGAGGAGACTAGTAGTCCTCATTCCTGTGGAAGAAGAGTAGCTCCTGGACCTCGTCGGCCATCTGTTCTGTGGGCGCTGCCTTAAGACCCTCTGATTCCGAAGGCATTAGGAAGTTACTGCCTTTCCTTCTCTCCTTCTCTCTCTCTCACTGGTTGGCACGTGACTATGCTGCCATCAGCACCACTTGCACCATTCACAAAGAATGAAGAGTACCCATATGACCAAGCTTGACAGAACCCTACACATCTGTCAGGTATCCGAACAGTGACAATGGCGTCTTATTCTTAGTGGCAGAAAGAAAAAAAGGTAATAATGGTGTAATGTGATGTCGTGTCTGTGACCGTCTTGAATCACATGATCAGTCGGTCAAGTGGGAGGTGTTGCGTAAGATGTTGCGGTAAGCTGCTGTTTCTATTCATTGAGCTGCGGTTTAAGTTAGTTGTTTGTTTTGTGCTGTCGCAATGTATATGCGCGTATGATATGCTTGATAACTTACTTTGGTTGTGTTGATAAACGTTGTCTGCGATCTGAAGTCTAACGTTGCCGGTTTTATAGTATCCGTGGTTAATGTTTTGAATTGTAGCGCTTTCACTGTCACATAAGTATACTTCCTGGTGCCGGTTGGGTGACGTAGTTGCTTGTAATTGGCTGTCTTCCTGCTCGCAATGCAGGCTGGGTAAGGTAGTCAATCACTTTACACTTATAATGAATTACTATGCTCAGTTTTACTATTTAAAACTACACTCACTGGTTTACATTTAGGCCAGCACTTTGAGCTATCAGTTTAATGTGTATTATAAGTGATGCAATGCGTTGTGTTTGGTTGTTCAATTAATACACTAATTATATTAGGCTATACTTTTTATGATGCTGATTATTGTAGTTTCTGGATGTATATTTATATGAATTCATACAGTATATATTTATATTTGCCTAGTCAGAGTTTATGATCTACAGTATTATGAATATGTGGCTGTCAATATTGTTGTTTATCAAAGCCTTTCTATTAAATAGGTTTATAACCTGCTATTTGTGGCTGTTATCTGTGAACAAAATAACTCAAATCAATCAAAGTAAATAAAGAACACAAAGAGTTACGTGTCCTCTCCTGACGCCCAAATCTTAAAGAACCGAACAGACACACTCACTCACACACACACACACTCTCACACACACGCGTGCAAACGCACACCAGATGGCAGAGTGACCCTGAGGAATCGAAAGTATATGACAGTTTAGTTGATGTCCTCGACACAGTTGTCACTTTAGGTTGGCAGTAGTCACACTGAGCAAAACTCTGAAAGGACATAGGACATCTCCAGCGCTGGGTTCAAATCACATTTATTTATCACACTGAGAAGCTTTTCCAGAAATCTCTCTTGCTTGAGCACATTTTTTCCAAGCATAATCCACCATTTTCGAAATAGCTAACACGCAGCCCAAAACTGGAAAACACGTTCAAAACAAAAGCACTCATTACTATTGTCAAAACATTCAACAACAAAAAAATTACCATCCACAATCGGGCTACTCTGTCTTGATAAATACCAACTGCACATATAAACACCCATATGTGTTTCACCTTTATGTAAATACCAGTACGTTAACATCAAAAATGTCTGGGAAACCACAAATGAAGTGTTTTGCTCTGAGTATGTAAAATCATTTGAACGCAATAACACCTTCGCATTGAGATCTGTCTACATGAGGGCAATCAGTCTGTTGTTGTGGTGCTCAGCTCTGAGTGTTTCCTCTGGGTAATTCACCATTGATTGTCTTAGCGCCTTGCTAAGTGGTTTTTCTCACGCAAATATAGAGATGTGAAAAGTTGGAGAGACAGAGAGAGAAGAAGGAATGAGAGGACTGAGAGAGGACAAATGGACAGGGGGGAGAATGGACAGATATAGAGGATAAAGATAGAGAGAGGGAGAAGTCGGGACAGAAAGAGGGAGGGAGACAGAGAGGGAGGGGAGACAAGTGAAATATTCTAGGAAAGAATAAAAGAGAGGGCTGGCAAACAGAGAGGTGGGAGAGAGAAAATGGAGTGGAGGAACAGAGAGATACAGAGGTTCTCCGGGGATAATGTGGTAATGAGGGAAGAGTGTGAAAGACTGCGGCGCTTCACACTCGAGATCTATTAAATGCACAGAGTCATGTAGCGCAGTCGGTTAGGGAGTCAGGCTACTAATCAGAAGGTACCCGGTTTGAACCCTGGCTGTATCATCATGATGTTGTGTGCCTTGGGCAAGGCACTTCACCCTACTTGCCTCAGGGGGAATGTTCCTGTACTTACTGCAAGCTGCTCTGGATAAGAGCGTCTGCTAAATGACTAAATGGAAATGTGTTAAACTCAAAGAATGCAGTTTCTCAATTGCCCGTTCTTCAGTGTGTACATGTTCATGTGAGCGTGCACATCTGTGTGTGTGTGTGTGTGTGTGTATTGCATCCCCCTAAGAAAAAAAGAGTTAAGACTTGATGGGTCGTATGCTCTGTATGTCTGACCTGGTAGCTGTTCCCAACACCCAGTGTTCTCTTTAAGAGGTTCAAACCAGGGACCTTCTGATAACTAGCCTGACATCCTAACTGTCTGAGCCACACGTCTCCCTATAGTCAGTAGCATAGTTACTGCTAGCATGCTAACAATCAGCATGGTAACAGGCAGTGTTGGGCAGTAACGTCACTACAAGTAGCGGCGTTACTAGTTTAACTACATTTCTCAGTAGCGTGGTGGTAGCGTCGCTGTTTTCTGAATCAAATAGCTTTTAAGTAGCTTAGCTCTTTTATTAACCAAGTAGTGCGGTAGCGTCCACATAAGCAAAATTTTTACAAACATATCTGAAGCTCAGCGCAGCTGAGCTTTTTGCTGCGGTCTGAAATAAAAGGAGGAGTCAGTGACGCTACCGCCATACAAGGCCATGTAGGTGGAGCCGACAGAAGCACTTCTGTATGACGGTGACATCACGGACCAATCCTTGGGCTGGCTACGTCTCTGATGCAGGGGAATACAGACAAGCTAGCTTGCTTGAGTAAGTTATGTTACTTGGTGGAAAGATGGCAGAGGGTGAGGAGGACTTTGAGTTAGTTGCACATTGTCTTTAATGGCATAGTTCAAAATAAACATAATAGAGCAGTTTAGAGCAGATTTTTGTGTTCTGGTTTTGGAGCAGTAAGAGCACAGTTTAATAATTGTTTAATAAACAATTGAATGTATCATTTTTGCCTGCTTATTTGTCTTATTGACAGTTTTATTGATCACTGAGATAGCTTTGTCTTGGGTTGAAGTTGTTCCAATAAAAAGTTGTTCCATAAAAAAATAGCTTCGATGTAGTTAACCTACTTTTGCCATGTTGCTGTAGCTTAGCTTGCTACATTTCTCAGGGGGGTAGCTTCGGTGTAGCGAAGCTACATTTCATGCAGAGTAACTGGTAGCTTAGCTCACTACACTTTCCAAGTAGCTTGCCCAACACTGGTAACAGGTACCTTGCTACTTTCCTGCCAACGGCTAACATGCAGACTATTTCCACACTGACTCTCAACACCTTGATTGTTACCGCGCTGGCTGTTAGCATGCTGCTAATAGGCCGTCTTGCTACCTTTCTGATTGTGCCATCAGAGACGCCACTAGTCGGAGTTGAGACGTAGGAGTGGATGGTTGGATGACTTCCCCGCCCCTCCCAACCCACCCCCCAGCACAACCACTTCCACATCCGTTCAGATGCACTTCCCCTCTCTTTCAATCAGGAGAAGCGTGTCCATCAGTAGCAGGTAGCAGGCCGGGCTGACGAGAAGGGCTTTGACAGGAAGGCTGAGAGGAGTCATCTCTTTTTGCATGCAGGATAATGAGCAGGAAATGTCAATTCCACGCTACGCTCCCCTGAACTTCGGCACGGCCTCAACGCTATGAATTATGGGCAGTATCGACTGTGCATAATGAATGACGCACAGCTTACATTAGAGCCAAGCGTCGCACACACACGCAGACATGTACGGGAGACACGCAAGGCAGAGCAACACCGAGACGGAGACCTGCTCCCAGAAGTGGAAGGATGGCTGAGAGGCAGTGGATGACGGAGACACACACTGAGAAAAAGAGAGATGAAACAAGTCATGGAAAGAGCAAGCAAGAAAGGGAGAGATTCATTATTATGCACCAAACTACCAAAGCAATGTCCTTGTATGTGTTAACGTACGAATGTAAATGTGTTATAATGTTGATAGGTTCAATGGTATTTGGCTTTCGCAACAATGCTCACTCATTCATGCCAGTAAAGCCTTATTGAATTGAAGAGAGAGAGAATGAGAGAGACATAGAGACAGAGAGAGTGAGAGAGGGTGAGGAGGGGTGGAGAGAGATAGAGGAACAGAAAGAATTAGCAATAGATCTGTGGCATTGGCAGATGGTGACATTAAAATAATCACCCGGCCGCATTTAGAGGGGAAAATAAGTTCTAAAAGAAATTATTTATGACAAAAAACACAACAGACGTCGATGTTAAAAGGTTTCATTAGGTTCCTCGCCGAGCCCAGACGGTGTATATTAAAACCACTTTCCTGAAGACACACTAAACACGCCAGAAGGCTCCAAACGTCCTCCCTCTTTCTGCTCCACTGCTTCAACTTGAACGAGACATTCTGAAAAGAATTACCATTAGGCTAACTAAGGGCAATGGCACGTATGCACATGTTTGTGTGTGTGTGTGTGTGTGGGGGGGGGGGTTGGGGGTGGAGGAAGGGTGGGGCGGGGGCAGAATTTTTTTGTAGAGTTGGTGCGACGCCTTTTAGCTTTACTTTTCAGGACACCGAATGGATAAGGGAACGGAAAATTACAGAGGGGGACAAACAGAGAGAGAGAGAGAGAGAGAGAGAGAGCTGCTATAAGTAACAGTCTCTATTTTTCTGTATTAGACCCAGGTTATTTCCCTTGGGGTTGAGTGCTGCGTTTTTGCCCTTCGGTCCACACCAAAGATAACTGACAAATCAGGCTTTATTGACACACACACACACATGCAGACACGCACACATACATGCACACAATTAGACAAGAAAGAAAGACAGATGGAACTCAGGAACGAAAAAGAGAGAGGCAGCGGCTGTCTGTTCGGGCAGTAGCACTTCACGTTGAAGTCTGTTTTCAAAAAAAGGTCCTTACTGAGCTCATCTGTGGCCCATGCATAGTCCTGTGGTGGCAGATTGCTCTTTTGTGGAGAACATTCATCACTGTCAAAACACACAAGATGCTATGGTGCTGCCACAAACCCAACTGCTGTCATTGGTTATCTGGAAAGAACAGTTTTCAAAGAGCGAAGACTGTGCCACTGTAAACACCTTCACTAGCACTGTTTCTCAGGGGGAAAAGAGCTTGCTAGATACACTTGAGAAATGTACTTTTTTTTGCTAAATGCTAACCAAGAGAATGGACTGAAAGACATTTGTTAGCTCGATGCTAACCTAGAGAATGGACTGAAATACATTTGTTAGCTGGATGCTAACCTAGAGAATGGACTGAAAGACATTTGTTAGCTTGATGCTAACCTAGAGAATGGACTGAAATACATTTGTTAGCTGGATGCTAAACCTGCAAAAGGACTGAAAGACTTGATAGATTAAAACTAAACTTTAGGTCTGACAGGCACGTGTTAGCTAGACGCTTCCTGTGACAGGACCTGTGACAGGTTAGGTGTCTGGGCATGTATCCTGATGCTAACCCTGGCCTCCGGCACTGGAATCAGTCACCCATCTGTTAAGCTAATATCCACATTAGGTTTTTAAACAGGTGGATTAAATGTCTTTAAACAGATACACACTAAAACCAACTTTACCAACCAACCAACCAACGTATGTGCATATGTTTTGTAAGTGCATTTGTGGGTTTCTGTGTCTTTGTGTTATGTGTGTGTCTTTGTGTGTGTATCCCAGTGTGTGTCTATCCAGTGGGATAGTGTTTGGCTGCCCTGTTGTGTCAGTAGATAATAGATGCCCTGGCCGTGAACTGGCATGCTCTGACCCTGGCACCTCTGCACTACCCTGACCAACTGGGAAGGACTACTGATTGGGTGTGACTGGGTGTGCATGTGTGTGTGTGTGAGAAAGATAGAGTGTGTGTGAGAGAGAGAGAGAGAGAGTGTGTGTGATAGAAAGATAGAGTGTGTGTGAGAGTATTTATGTGTGTGAGAGAGAGAGAATGTGTGTGAGAAAGAGAGTGTGTGTGTGTGATTGTCTGTCTTATTTGTGTGTCTGTCAGTGCCCTTGCTTCCACTCTCCACCCCCTTCCCCTCACACACACACGCCCAAGCACACATGCACACACGCGCACACGGTTGTTGGCGCTGATGTGATGTGACAGGGCTGTAATTCTAGCCGTGCTGACTCCCCATGCTCCAGCCTCTCATCCCCTCCCCTGACCCTACATCACAGAGAGCTTCACAGCTAGCGCGGCCAAGATAGCCCAGCCACTGCCGCAAGCACGCCATGCTTGCCTGTGTGTGTGTGTGTGTGGAAAGGGAAGGGAAACAGGAACACAGTCAAGCATCGTGTCGGGGGAGACAAGCTCTGCACTGAGCATGGCGGTATGTGTGGCTATGCTATGCCCCGGCCGAACACACCCACGTGTATGACCTCGCCCCCCCCCCCCCCCCACCCTCCCTCCCTCCCTTGTCTCATCCCCCCCCCCGTCCCCCCGTCCCCATCAACATGACTGCTGAAAGGGGGACATGCCAGTGGGGACAGACGGGTGACAAAACAGATCTCGATGAATACCCATCCAGCCGTCTTCCACGGGAACATGAGCAGATCTGCGTTCAGCCTTGGGTTAGCGGTTGCCATGACGTCGGACTGGAGCGGCTAATCAGACGTGTCCTCATGTTCTATCAGGTACTATCATGCTGTATCAGGTTTTCTCGTATTCTATTAGATTCGGTCCGATTCTAGTAGGTTTCAACTGGTTTATCAGGTTTTCTTCTCCTTTTTTCAGATTTTATCGGGAACTCTCAGGTTCTCCCATCTCAGAACCTCAGAACCTACTGGGAGAAACCCCTGGGGTTCTTTGATAATCCATCAGATTCTGAGGTTGCCTGGTAAATGACCAAGCCCTCAGTGTCCATAATGTGAATGCATGTGTGTGTGTGTTGATGTTTGGCAGACTCCCTTTGTTAAGGCCAAGGTGAGTAGTCTGCGTGTTGCTAAATAATGACTCTGTCAAAGCTGCATGCCCTGCAGGGCCTCCTATCTCCACGCACACACACACACACGCGCACACACACACACACCTCCTGTCTGTGCTCTGGCCATGGCTGGCTGCTCTTTAAATGTCAGATGACTTCACACACTCCTGGAACAACATTTGTTAAGCACAGCACCTATTGAACGCATGCATAACTCACTGATAATAGTAACTAAAATCATAACACTGAGACTAATGGTAGACGTGCTGACAGCGTAGCAATAATTGATCATGACGGGGAGATTGCTTTGTTAAAAACAAACTATTGTTGGGGGATATTTTAGTAATCTAATACATTTTAGCTACGTTTTAAAGTATCCTTCACAAGTTTTCCGTAAATTTTACAATCCTTTACTTAATGTTGATTATATTTACTAGATGCTTATATCTCCAGATACAAGTAGGGTTAGTGCCTTGCCCAATGATACAACTTCATATTGCCAGAGCCAGGGTTTGAACCAGATACTTTCTGATTACTAGCCTGATTCTCTTACCGCTCAGCCACATGACTCCCTTCACCATACTTAACAACCCTGACATGTCCCACAGGAATTCCAAAATATTACATCCATGTTAATATTACCACGTTGAAAAGTAGTGTTGCCTGTCTCCAAATCTCGTTGTACAATCGTATAATGACAATAAAGGGAATTCTATTCTATTCTATGAATTACATTCTATTTTAGTCAAAAGAGAGCGGTTGTGGGAAACAAAAGAACTTCGAATTCCCAAGGATTTTGTTGTTTTTCCTGTTGTGTCAGCTCGCTCCAGCCCTCATCTTCACGCCTCTTGTTCTCTTCTCTCCCCACCATCCAGGGTTCTTGCAGTCTTTTCTGCTCTATTTGTTGGAAAGTAGGGGAGAGAGTTGTGTTGCATGCCGATTAGACGGCGAGAAGTTCCCGCCGAACATTCTGCTGATGTGTGCTAAACTGCCACATACACCCACTCGCACAAACGCTCGCACGCACACACGCGCGCGCGATCATTAACCTCTCAATACAACCCCCTAATATTGAGTGGTCTTTCGGCAGCTTAACTATCAATAGAGAGGTCAGGTTCTCACAGCAGACATGGGCAGACAGTCATACCAAGACACACCAACACACACACACACATTATTTCACACACTTTTTCTCATGTTTTTATTCCCAACACATTTTAGCCCTGTCTCCCTCACACACACACACACATGTGCACACTTCCAATACGATAAGGGCCCCCCTCCTATCCCCCACAGTGCAGCTCTCTATGAATTCATCCTAGATCTATGGAGGCCACCATTTGCAATGACATTCCTACAGTATGTCTCCATTTCCATGGATGAGCTAAGTGGTGAATACGCAACTGATCGGTGATCATACCGACATCCGTATAGCTCCACCTCCAGACAGGCTGCCTTCGGCCGTGGTCAGAGCAGGGGAATGCACCGGTTAGCTTACCACAAGACCGCCTTTTGGCTTCCCTCATTCGTGCTCGAACCAGTTCCTACATCCATCTACATTTACTTTTAGTCATTTAGGAGACGTTCTTATCCATAGTGACTTACAGCCAGTACAGAGACATTCCCCCTGAGGCATGTAGGGTGAAGTGCCTTGCCCAAGGACACAATGTCACAGTGTCATGTTGGCACGGCCCAGGGAACCTTCTGATTACTAGCCTGACTCCCTAACCGCTCAGCCACCTGACTCACCTGACCATGCTAGCTTACACTACCCGCACACTAGTTTATATTCCCTGTGCTAAATAGACAGGACAAAACATGTTATGATCTACTTCATAAGATGCCAACACGCATGTTTGTGTGTGTACGAATATCTCTTTGTATGTGTGTGTGCACATGTACATACGCACTGTCTGTCTTTGACTGCGAAATCAACCAGATCAAGTTTTTCCCTTTCGAACCTTGCGAGTCAGCATAGGTTACCTTGACAACAGGAAGATTGAACATGCTGTCTTTCAACTCTCCCTTTGCAGGAGGAAAACAGATCTCCGCGCGCGTCATCCCAAATCAAACAGGGGGTGAGGAGCCGGGGGGGCTGCGACAACCCTCCCTTTCTCTTTCGTCTTCGAGCTGTCTTTTTTTACTTTTCCCCTCCCACTCCAGTTCCATCTCGGATCAGAGTCTGTGATGGCCGGAGCACTTCAACATCACTCACTGAAAGTGTGGGCACATAGCAGGTGTATGTGTGTGTATGTGTGTGTGTGAGAGAGATGGATATGTGCACATACATGTAAAGAGCTGTGTGTCTGCTCTTGAATCGGATTGGTAGAAAAGAAAGGAACGCCCAAGCCTGTTTGGGTGATACAGGAGAAATCAGACAGCGGAGCTCTACTGATCCCTTCTACCACCAGCTGCCCTTTGGATCTTGTACTCTTGCCCCACCCACCCACCCTCCCTCCTTTTTGACCCCACCCCTTTACTTTCTCACTCATCTCTTCTGCCTCCACCCCCCCAAGAAGGAGTTATTCTCCCCCCCTCCCTCTCCATCTTCCGTTCCTCCTCCGACTTACTCTCCTTCCTCCTCCTCCCATTCTAATTCCTCCCCCTACTCCCCCTGTTCCTCGGCTCCCTCCCCCTTCTCCGCCCTAGAGTCCAGCAGAGGTTTCAAGGTCGCGGAGGAGCTCCCGAACCAGTCATCTTACACTAGCAGGTCCCCAACCTTTTCTTGAGCCACGGACTGGCCTGTAGGTGCTCTACACATAACCTGCGTAAAAATTCTGTGTCCGTGTGTTTGAGTGTGCGAATGGGTGGCATGGAAGCATCTGCGCGCCATCCTTTCTTTTTTACGCGGAGTCTATTAAACGGGCCAGCTGGGACAGCCGCCACACCATTGCCGCCGCTCTCCTCTTCCCTCATCCCTCCGCCCTTGTCCCTCCACCCTCATCCCTCCACCATTGTCCCTGCACCCTCATCCCTCCGCCCTCGTCCCTCCGCCCTCATCCCTCCGCTCTCATCCCTTTGTGAGCTGAAGCAGAGAAGCGGCGGAAATCAAGGGCTTTTAGAGCACATTTTCACTTACGAGCGGTGAATCACAAAGATTGTGTGGATTGTCGTGTTCTGCCCCACGGAACGCACCAGCGAACTCGGGCACAGGATTGCACACATATATCTTTCCTGTGTTCCACCCAGAGTTGAATCCATGTCTTTGGTCTTATGTTCTTCAATATGTGTGTACAGTATATCCTTGTGTATGTGTGTTTTAGACATACGTGACATACACTAAAACACATATACATCTGTTGTTTTAACCCCTCACCCTGTTTTGCAATCACGGTGGCGACAGCGTGTGGCAAACGCTTAGTGTCTAGAGTCCTCGGGGATTGTGGGTGTTGGCTGGATGTGCCCGTGTGTGTGTGTCCGCGTGTGTGTTTTCAACAGTACAATACAACTTGCCTCAGGGTGGAATACGTTGCTTTATGAGTCACTGTAATGCATTTCGGTCTGATATCATAAAAAACACACACCCTGACACACACACCTGGAGTTTTTATCTTCCAATATGCTATCTATCACTCTTTCACACACACACACATCTATTGTACACACAGCAGGTGCTCCTGTCTTCCAATATGCTAGTAAAAGGTGTGCATCAATCACCGTTTTACACGAACACACAAACGCACACACACTGGCAGACACACCCACACACCTGGCATTCTCTTCTCACAATATGTTAAACATGTTTGTACATACACGTGCGCACACAGACCCACAACAGGCTTGAAACACTAACATTCTGGTGAGGATTTTTTAAAGTGTGTTCTGGTGTCTTCCTTACGTTCTTTTCGCGTTCTCTTCTATTCTGCTTCCCATCATCAAGTTCAAGTTTTCTTTTATTGGTTTTATTAGTTTTGCAGCATAACTCAACAGATGAAGACAGTACAATAAGCAAACCCAAAGCAACAAAATACAAAGTATGAAAGATTTAAAAAATATATAAATGGGGAGAGGGGATTGTCACAAATTACCCCTCGCAAAAGTACAAGACAACCACATACAGTACAGAAATGTAAATAAAGTGCATCCGCCTCTCTGCGCATTCATCTCTTTTTTCCCCCTCTTCCCTTCATCTTTGCACCACTCCCTCCACCGACGACATCCCCCCCCCCACACACACACACACCATACAGTAGCCACGCTGCCCCTGTGACCGCGTGAAAAAAGTTGGCTGGAGTTTGAAAGGAGCGAGTGGACCCATCGGAGCGTGGTCACTCCTGTATTGTGTTCCCTGGACCAGACGAAGCCCCGGGGCTAAAAAGATGAGCACGTTGCTGCAGACAGCTGTGGAGTAAACAGAGAAACAACCCGAAAGCTGCAAGCCCTCCTCTGCTCTTAGCCTTGCCCACTTTCCTTCTTCTCTTCCCCCTCTCCCACTGGAACGCAACGTTTGGACGGGGGCGGCATGGGCGTCGTTAGCCCTAAAATGTTCTTCAGCCCCCCTAAATAATTATCGGGATTATTATCGGGCCGCCAAAGAAATGCGATAATTAATAACAATATTCAAAAAATTACAGGATGCTCTCGGTTAAATGTCGGTCACTTGAGCGTCAAAAATGTAACCCACAAGTTCTAAAAACGAGTACGTGTCTTTGGGAATCGCTGGCTAGCTCGCATCGGACTACAGTGCGACTACCCCCCCCCCTTTCCGTCGACAGAAAATGCCAGGGGCTAAGCCCCCCCTTTCTTTCAAACCTAGAAACGTCCCTGGGGGGCGGGGGTGGGGGGGTTGTTACATTTACATTTATTCATTTAGCAGACTCTTTTATCCAAAGCGACTTAAAATCGGTCACTGAGCATAGCAACGTGATAGACCCCGAACACAGTGGGCTTTTAGAGAGTGGGCATGACAACCAATAAGCCGTTAGCTTTTGTATTTGTGCTACTAATTCAACTTAAGTACCCACGTGGCTAATCTTTGCTGTGTTTCACCCAAAATTTGATGTTTGGCAGAAAGAAAATAGACAGCAGTTGAATTTGATTAGATAACGATGAAATTCTAACTACACTCCCCCGAAAAAACTATTTGTGTTGTATCGGAAAAGAATAAAAGAGAACCATGCCTGGAAAACTGGGACAGTTTGCCTGTGTGTTTTTTTTCTCTCTTCAGCGTATGAAGAGTCAAATGAACCTTGAGTTACTGATGCTAAACTGTAACAACATCAGCGGTCGCAAACCTGCTGGACATGCTAGTTGATGCTAGTTCGCGTAAGCATGTTCAATGGTGGAGTTTCTGCCGTGCCATAGTGACACTGTATGTTTTCTGTATCGAACGTGTAGAAACAATGATGGAACGCACGTCCTGTCCATGCCTCTCTGTGACTGGTCAAATTTCTCCGAAAAACAATCAAATTCACGGCACCGCTCCTGCAACACTCAGTGCACTTTAACACCTTCATTCCTCTTCTGTCTTCTTCTCCTCTTCCCTGTCCTCCTTTGTGATAAGATGCTAGCTGACAGAGCCACTGATTTCCTGTCCTCGCTGCCATCTGCACTGCGCACACACACACGCATGCGCGCGTACGGCCACATATGCATACACACACTTTCAAATATGTGCACACAAACATGCACCACTCCAAACCTTTCCTTGCATCCAACAAACACACACCCCGACGCACACAGACTCAGAAATGGGGCAAGAGGCAGAGAGTGGCAGCTGCATGACCTGGTGTGAGGGTCTGTGTCCAGCTGGACAGATGGAGGCTGTTCCACCATGCATTCCTCCACAGTGGGAACCAGCATATGACCTCCCCCAGCTCCCTCTCTCTCTCTCTCTCTCTCTCTCTCTCTCCCCACTCACAACCCTCTCTCTCTCTCTTCGGTCCTCCTTATTTTATTCGGTTTCCCTGCCCCCTCACCAAAATATTGCGCCTGAACACAGGCACGCGGACGGGCCTTCACGTACCCCTCCTCCTGCCCCTGTGTGGATAGGAGATGATTATGCGTGACCTCTCCAAATACCAGCAAAATGCCAACAAGGGAATCCGAGAGGTCACTGCATGAGCTACTGGACACAAAATTAGACCTACACACATGGAGCACCCACATACCCATTGAACGCACACATGGAGGAGACGTACATGGAGCACACACACACTAAGCAAACACATGTGAATCACAGGTGCAGGTTTGCTGACTCGCTCATGCGTTAACAGCACACACGCTGCCTGGTTAGCGAAGGCAAGGCTCATCTTAAATGGCTCATGTTACGATTGGTTGTCGTAACCACACACACGCGCACCCACAAACTCAGCATACACACACGCAGGTATACACACAAAACACACACACTCCCCTGGGTAGAGTAAGATGAATTAAACATGTCTTGTCCCTCTGCCCTCTCCTTTCATGTTCTTTTTTCCCCATTCCCCTGTTTTCATCCCTCTGCTCTGCTGTAGTCAGTGGTGCAGTTGATTAGAGCGTCGGGAGGGAGTCAAGCTAGTAATCAGAAAATCCCTGGTTCGAACCCCAGCTCTGTTAACATGATGTTGTGTCCTTGGGAAAGGTACTTTACACTATTTGTCTCTGGGGTAATGTCCCTGTACTTGCTGTGAGTCACTCTGCATAAGAGCATCTGCTAAATTACTACATGTAAAGTGCGGCTGGCGCATGACTTCTCACATGCTACTTGGCCTCGTTGCTCTGCCCACGTTTATGGTGTATGTATGGTGTGTATCGCACACACACCCAGTCAGATTATGCAACAGCCCACAATGACACACTCACACACTTGCATGCATTCATGCAGGCTCTCACAATTAAAAGTCGCTTAAAACACACATGCTAATGTGGCATGTGTACATACGTGTAAATGTGAGAGCCTGTGTGAGTGCTAACCATAGTTAATAATCTATGCGCTCAAATAGACAAATAGACAGAAATCACATGGTTTATCTTTCTCTGTCTCTCTGTGTCTCTCTGACTATCTGTGACTCACTGTCTGTGTCTCACTCTGTCTCTTTGTCTCTCTCTGTCTCTCTCTTCATTTCACATTGTCTCTCTCGGTCTCTGTCTCTCTAACACCATCCCTTCCGCCTCTGTTCATGCCTTGAAGCTTTCCAAACTCCTAAATTTGGTTCCCCGTTTTGCTGGAGCGTATGCGTGGTGGGTTGCGCATGTATGAGCGTGCAGTCATGCGTTTGTGTTTTGTTGTTTGCGTCACAAGTGGTTGCTGAATATCAAGCAGTGAAACAATTTGTTTCGTTGAGAAGACGCACTGGACAAGCCTTACAGGAAGGTAGATCGGCAGGAGCACGGATGGAAAGATCTGATTCCCCCTGAGGCAACTAGAGTGAAGTGCAACATCATGATGACACAGCCGGGGTTCGATCCAGGGACCTGCTGATAACTAGCCCAACAACCTGACTGCACCACATGACTCCCTCCATCCTCCCTCCATCTAGTAGCTTTATATATTCTGAAGAAAGAGCCTGACTTTATAGACCAGCAAGTGATCATTCCTGGTCCTCTGGTGCCACTTTCCTGAAGGTTTTAGATGTTTCCCTCTGTTGCACTCTCGATTTTTTGGTTCCGTTGATTTCGGCAACCGTGAAACACAACACGTTCGTAAATGACAAATGTGTAATTGGTTAGATTCTACTGTTCTGCCAAGACGCAGATCGCCACGCCAGAAGAGTGTTCAACTGATGACCAACTCTTGCTGTTTTATGGCTTTGAACATCTGATAAATTGAGTTCTTGCATGACAGTTCTTGCTATGTCCAGACTCTTGCTGTCACTTGCGACCATCCTTGACCAGTAAAGGAAGTGTTCTGTGCACACTGCATTTGACCTGGTCTATGCGGGATATAGAGTCAAGTGGCTGAGAGGTTAGGGAATCAGGCTAGTAATAAGCAGGTTGTGAGTTTGAATCCTGGCTGTGCCAACTTGACATTGTGTCCTTGGGCAAGGCACTTCACCCTACTTGCCTCAGGGGGAATTTTCCTGTAAATCGCTCTGGATAAGAGTGTCTACTAAATAACTCAATGTGAATATGAGAACGCGTTGGAAGCCATGTGTTTCACATGTGAACCACTGTTGTAGAACCAGAACACGAATGAACAGTTCCAGAGACCCAAACTAAAGGACATGACATTAAGCTTAAATACCTGAGGTTGTTTCCAAGAGAATTAGGCTATGGTGGATTGAGCAGAAGTGTGAGTTGAAGGACAAAGTGATAAAAATAGGCTGAAACATAATTATCCATGCCCAATCCATGGTACGATTACCTGTTTACATTATGCAAATGTGTCACTTCAAAAGCACCTTTTCTAGTAAAAATTGTGCAAAAATAGAGCAAAAATAGATTGGCCTAGGATGACACTCTCTACCTCGCAAACCATACATGTCAGGTGTATGACATTGCCTATGATGCATAGAACATGTGACCTGCAAGCATGCACACACATACACCTGCTTAACCCTATGTGTCCTTGATGGTAGTCTATTGTGTCCCACTTTTCCAGACTGGCAGCAAAAGATCATACATGTTTTCATAGCAGAAGTAGGGAGTCAGGTGGCTGAACAGTCAGGAAGTCGGGCTAGTAATCAGAACGTCCCTGGTTCAAACCCTGTTTGTGTAAGACAGGACTTGCGGCTATCTCTCTCCCCGTCTATCTGTTGGATTTTACTCTCTCATACGCAATAACAGGCACAGAACACACACAGCCCCACACACTCAGTCCCTCATACAAACATCGACACAGTGGCCTTGCACCGAAGACACGAGGGTCATGTTCTGACCATGTCACCCAGAGGATCAAATTAGGGCCATCTATCTTCCTGATACGAGACACACTGACCCCAGTTAAGCGTGGATAAAACAGACTCCAATATATAGGTTCAACATTCAAACCACTGCACTGCAGCACGACAACCTTGTTAGCTCTCCAGAAACGTACACACGCATGCACAGGGACGCACGCACATTCACACATCCACTCACACACGTGTATGCTCTCTCATACACAAAAACGCAGCAACACACACACACACTCACAGACACGCACTCACACAAAAGGGTGGAGAGAGGGATGAGAAGATGAGATTGCAGGCAAGGAGAAGACAGGGTTGGCAGACAGGAAGAGAGGAGGGACCAGAGAAGAGAAAGAGGAGGAAGAAGGAGAGAGGGAGTAGGCTGAAGAAAACCAGAGTCAGGGTGGAGAGCGAGACAGAAAAATAGGATACACGTTCCATTGTTCTTTTTTTCTCGTCCTAGCATATTGCTGGGATGTCTTGTGTGTATTGTGGAGTGTGTTGTGCGTGTGTGTGCGTTGGGTTCCCCATTCTGATGGCCTAGAATGGTAATGCATTTTGTCTCTCTAGCACGGCTGATCTCATTGTGTCAAACTCTGGGCTTTGACTAATCACTCTCAAACAAGAGGCCTCCGCCACACTCAGCACTGGACTATTTTAATCTCCCAATTCCCTTCATTCCCCCCCCCCCCCCCCCCCCCCCACACACACACACACACACACCTTCTGTCTGACTGGTTTGCCTGTCTTTCCTTCTGCCAGCCTGCTTGCCTGCCTGCCTACCTACCTGCCTGTCTGCCTGCCTGTCAACCTGTCTACATCACTGGGTCTGCCTGTTAACATATGAGTGTTTGTAATATAATTGAAGGATGTATAATGTATGTGTTTTAAAGGAACATTGACTTGAGATAAGCTCTGCTCTTCGTTATTAAGGAACATCCTGATGTTGGTATAGTTAGGACAAGAAGGTGTTCATCTGGAGACATAAATCTGGGTGGTGATTTAAGATATGACCTAGAAGGGAAGTTCTTGAAAGGGTAATTTGTAGACTTACAGTAAGGTGCTACTGAAATGGCAGTAGGCACCTTTTACTGGGGAAACCTTTTGTAGTTTCCAATCCATGGCGGAGAAGAGTGAGTTTGTGGAATTTTAGGACTTCCTGCTGGAGAGAAATGCAGCTTGAGCGTTCCAATCACCTGGGGGGTAGGAGCTTTGGGACAGAAGGTTCTGAGGCTGTGTTCTTTCTTCTGTGGGAAGGTGACAGAAGTTTCTATTGGTTGATTCATAATTTATTTATTATTTTATATATGACATAAGCCAAGGAGCAATAGAGATATAATCCCCCCAATAAACAAACAGACACAGACAGAAATACAGACAACAGGGGGAGAAAGGGGATGGTGGAGGGCGGCAGCAGCACTGATCATTAAACAGTCGGGGTGAGTGTTTGAATATCCGCGCGGCCTTTAAAGGCCGTCTTCCCAGACTAGGCTTGCACTAGCTGAGTCAGGTGTGTTCATGAGCAATTACGTGCGCTACCTGAGTGCCTGTGCTGCTGGCGCGGGAGATGTGGCAATGAGTGATGACGTGCGCTGAGGTGTGTGAACGAGGAGGGGGGGCAGGAAAAACGTCAGGATTACTAATATGGTCACATTACCTGATTGTCCACAGAGGATACAAAATTAAAATAAAAAACACCTAATGGGTATCTGTTTAGTTTTTTTGCGTACATGTGCATGATCCAGCTCCTTGACATGGGGTCGATTACTGTGATGATATTTCATTCAGCCAAACAAACTGCCTGCCCTCCCATCGCAGGTATGCTGAGAAGAGAAGACTTTGCTTCTGGAAAAGTCTAATCCTCACAGCCACAGCTGCCTTAACCCTTGTACTCTCTTTGGGGGCCTGAATGACCCGACACACACACACACACCCACAATGAGACATTTAGATTATATGTGCTTGTTTGAACTCAGTGAGCAGCATGGCTGCACATTTCAGTGCCCAACAGAGTACAGGGTAAAAATGTAATTAACCTGCTTTAATTCAGGGTTGAAAGTGTGGTCTTTTTTACCCTTAGGACAGGGGGGAGGGCAGAAAACGGAGCACACAAGAGTTTGACAAAGGGTCTGGCTGAACTGGCTAGAGCACTTGCTGTTGTTTGTCATAGTGTGTTGCTACTGTGTGCTGTTCTTGTCTGACAAGTACAGTACGGTGGAAAGGAATTTCCCCACGGAGACAAGGAAGTCAAAAGTCGAAAATGTGTGTGTACCCTCGTGTCGGGTGTGTGGCGCACACAGTCGCACAGTGGGAGGGACCGCCACAGCGCAGTACCCAACAGAATCCCAGCATCCTTCTCTCACAGGGCCTCGAGTCAGAAGGCTGAGACTGTTGTTTAGGATTGCATCATCGTTTTACAGAACAGAAGAGTCCCGAGTGTTAGCATTGCCTGACTGCCTCCAAGCCGGTTTCCCGCCTCCCTGCTCACCTTCCTGTCTACCTTTTACCTTACCTGCCTGCCTTTCTTCCTGCCTGCTTCCATGCTCAAGCTCCCTCCGTTTTTCTCTCCACCCCTGCTTGCCTCCCTCCCACTCTGCCTGCCTGCTCGCTCTACCCAGCCTTACCGCACAGAGCGGCCTGCGGGGGGCAGTTTGCGACACGTGTAACCAGACGCTGAGGAGGAATGGAGTAAAGGAGAGCACAAGTCTACAGCGGAGCAGCTGGGTGTGTGTTTACACGCAACAAAGGAGCCTGTTTAGGGGGGAAAGCGGAGCTGTTTGCAAACTAGCAGAAAAGCAGCAACTGTGTCTCTGAGGCTGGGATCGGCAGAGCGAGCGATAAAAACCGCCTTTCGGCGGAGAGCGAGAGGGAGAGAGACCCAGAGGCAGCAAAGATGAGGTTGAAAGAAAGCGGGGGAAGGGGGGTAATAGATTCAAACTAAAATTGTATGCGCACAAGAAAGGAGACAAAGGTCTAAAAATATACTCATGAGGAGACCAGGAGAGATGTGCTTATGGCAACCCCAAATCTGATCTGGCCCACATCTCTCTGGTACCTAGTTTATTACATCAGTTCACAAAGTATCAGATTTCACACAATCATAGTACATCAATCAGGATAAATGTCTTTGAAGAATGTTCTCGTGGAAACCTCTTTTATGGCCTGTTTGTTTTGGGCCTGGTTTCCTCAACACAACCCCAGTCCTGCAGATGGTCAACCAAATGGTAACCTCCACTTCAAAGCACGTCTCTCTCTGCAAGACAAACTCAAAAGCACACACAAGCTACAATCGTATCAATTCTATGAAAGTTGTATCAGCAAATATGGGATTACTAAAAATGACTCTAACAGGGGGGGACGAGAGAGTGAAAGAAAGGGAGGTTCGTGCAGGCAGACGAGCGAGGAGCTGCCCCTGTGTTAGTCGTTGTTGGCGGTGAAAGGGACAGGCTCCGCAGGGGTGTCAGCCAAAACGCAACTCAAGTACGCACGAGAACAGCTTCCAAAAAGTCTAAGGAATACCTCCACCTTTCAGGGAGCAACAGTTCCCTGTGTGCATGTGAGTCAGGTGGCTAAGCGGTAAGGGAGTCGGTCTAGTAATCAGGAAGTTGCAGTTCGAATTCCGTCCATGACGTTGTGTCCATGGGTAAGGCACTTCACTCTACTTGCCTCAGGGGAGAATGTCCCTGTACTTGCTGTAAGTCGCTCTTAATAAGAGCATCTGCTGAATGCCTACATGTAAATGTGATGAGGACAGTTTGAAAGGGTCATCGGTACGCTGGCAGTACATGTCAGGACAGAAACAACAGCATCCCCGATCAGATCCCACAGATCCTGATTTTGAAGATCTGAGGGAACGTACACTCACACACACATTTCTGATGGGAATTGCTGTTAAATATAAGTACAGTGTGTATATGTCCACCACCCCCACACCCCCACACACCCCCCCCCCCCCCCCCCCCACACACACACACACATTTCACTATACAGAGACTTGAGTAGGGTGCTTAGCATAGTTGAAAGGCAGCAGTATCACAACAGAGAAAAGAGGGCTGCTCTGCATCAAAGGATCATTCACAGTGAAGTGGCAGGCTGGAAGACGCAGCGCCAAACTCACACGCGCACACACATGATCACACACATACACACACACACAATCACACACGTGCGCACACACACGCATACACACACATGATCATACACATATATACGCACGCATGCACACACATGCACACATACACACACATGATCACACACACGTGCACACATATGCACACATACACACACACACCATCACACTCACACATTCACATGCACACACACATGCGCATACACGCACGCAAATGCACACACACACCATAAAACGAGAGGCTGGGACCGCAATTCTGCCACCACTACTAATTAGCCATTCAGACATGTCAATCAGCTCCTCTTTTAACTCAAGAGCAGATCACGGACACACACACACACACCTGCGAGACACGCATGCTGATGAGCACACACAAACTTACACTACTACTGAAATGCACAGTGGCACCCCCAGTCAAACAGACAATATGTAAACAGATTTTAGACTACTGCATGCACAAACTCTGTAAACCCTGTAAATGTATAGTATAAGATATACCCATACAGGTGGATATGATAAACATAAATCTAAGAAGTAAAACAAGTTCAGACCGTCTAAAGAATATGATAAAATGTAAAATGTAAAATAATACAGTGTAATATGACTATTGATGGACTGGTAAATAGGAGCCACAAAAATAAAAAGTGTTAAAGACCGTTGGAGTGGTTAGCACTTGATGATGCCAGCTGCAGATGGAACGAAAGTGTTCTTGTGGCGTGAGGTTTTGGGTCCTGCTGGACTGCCTCCTGCCATAGGGGGTGAGCTGGAACAGAGAATGTCCAGGGACGGAGGGGTCATACTTAATCTTCCTCGCTCGCCTCAGGGTCCTAGAGGTGGACAGGTTCTCGGGGGATGGGAGGTTGCAGCCGATCACCCTCTCTGGAGAGCAAATGACACGCTGCGACCTGCTCCTGTTCTTGGCAGTGGCCGCAGCGTACCAGATGGTGATGGAGGAGGTGAGGATGGACTCAACGATGGCCGTGTAGAAGTGCACCATTGTTGTCTTTGGCAGGTTGACCTTCTTCAGCTGCTGCGGAAAGTACATCCCCTGTTCTTGGTGAGACATTCTCCCCACTTGAGGTCCTGGGAGAGGGTGGTGCCCAGGAAGCGAAAGGACTCCACAGTGTTGATCTTGGAGATGATTATCACAACTATCTCCACTATTCCACTTCCACTGCTCAAGGTTGTTCTGGCAACGCCAGGTTAACCGGTTGTCAACTTCCCACACTCATTCCCACCTGAGATGAGCCCAATCAGGCTGGTGTTATCTGCAAACTTCAGGAGCTTGATGGATAGTTGACTGGAGCTGCAGCTGTGCAGAGGGGAAAGGACGCAGGCCTGAGGGGTACCGGTGCTGATGGATCGAGAGTCAGAGACGTTTAATCCCAGCTTGACCCACTGCTTCCTGTCAGACAGGAAGTCTGATAGCCCATGGAACACATCAGGCTGACCATGAGCCCATTTTTATTTCTGGCGCAGTCAAACAGGTTTATGACACCAGGGTCGGTATGAGGTCAGCAGCAGACAGTTAAGCACACATCTGTGTTTGTGTTTGTACAGGTTCGCATGCGTCGGCATAATGTGTGTGCTGGTTTTTCAAATTTGTATGTGCTGTGCATGTGCGCAGGATATGCGAGCGCATGTGTGTACTGTACTGTAAGTTTGTGTCTGAGTCGGTGCCTGCGTGTGTGTCTGCATGCTTGCGTCTGTCTGTCGGTGATGGAGGCAGTTCAAGCTCAGGCTTATGCATCTGTTTCAGCTCATTAAAACACAGGAGGCAAATTCCTCCACAATCCCCGCTGCCACCCCCCCACCACCCCCCCCCCCCACCCCCCCGCTGCCACCCCGCCGCCATCCTACACCCTGCCCCCTCCCCTCCAGCCCCTCTCCCTCACCAAATGAAATGGCTGAAAACAAGCATAGAGGACGGTGAGAGCGAATCAAGGAGTGGACACAGGCGCTGGCAACACAGGCAATCACCTGAGGCACTTCAAAACTTTACTCTCTTTAATTATCTTGCTTTTTTTCATCCCTTTCCTCGATCTCTCCATCGCTCTCGCTCTCTCTCCATAGCAGAGAGTATCCATCTGTGGTCTGGCATAATTTAGCCAGCTACAGAAGAGGGGATGACTCACACCTCATGACCACAATACATTTAGACTATCATCTCGACACTTTTCCTACAGAGTGTTTTAATATCCTTGTGATTTCTCTATCGTTACAGATTATTGCCCTATCTCTCCTTCCTATTACTTCTCATCCATCCCCAGACTTGATATCAATCCGTAACCGCTCTCCTATTTCTCCCTTTTTCTCTCCCTCTCTGTCTCTCTCCATCCTTCTCTCGCTTTCTAGCTCCCTCTCTCTCTTTCTCTCTCCCACTCTCTATTTCTCTTTCTTTCCCTCTCTTTCTCTCTTTCTCCCTCCCTCTCTCTATTTCTCTCTTTCTTCATCTACCGCTCTCTTTCTCTCCCCCCCCTCTCTCCCTCTCTTTCTCTCGCTCTTTTCCTCCCTCTCTTTATCTTTCACTCTCTGGAATCCTTAGCAGCAGCAGACTCCTCTGTGTTCCTCTCATGACTGTGCGGGGATGGCAGATTGCCGATCGCTGCGCTGCCACGGAGGAGCAGCAGAGCTTCTCTCCAAACACGGACGTCATCCGCTCACATCTCTCAAGGCTTTAGATCCACTGTAGTCACGGATGGTTCGGAGAGGGGAAGCCATTGTTTTAAACATATAAACACATAAGTATCAATGTGAATCAGCCACTCCAGGCCTGCCAGGGAGGTTCCTGTCCTCATGTGCACGCTGGGGTCAGTGATTTGTCTACGGATGCGGCTGGGTGCATGACTAAGCATAGCTGGGTCTTAATGTAAAGGGGTGGGCCATTTTAGGTAAAAGGGATGGAGTCTAGATCATCACTCGTCACCACCCCCCTTCCCCCACCCCCACCCTGCCACCCACACACAAACTCCAGAATGCGTGTTCATGACATCAGCAGTCTGCCTGTGCACAGCTGCCTGTGACATCAGAGGTTTGTCTGTGTGGCTTTGAGGCACAGGGATGCTGTCTCTGTGCAGAAGCCGCGATGAAGGCATCACACTGGGAAATAATCAGACTGGATAGTTGCATATTTTTTCTATCATGTTGCTATGCTCAGTGACCGATGCTCTTTGTAAAAGCTCTCTCTTTTAAGTCGCTCTGGATAAAAGCGTCTGCTAAATGAATACATGTAAATGTAAAATGTAACTGCTTCTCTTGCACTTCTGATTGGATGCTACACTTCCATGCGTAATGGCAATAAAGTTAAATCTAATCTAATCCTCTCTGCACTCATGGTTCTGAATAAAGATCTGTCCGTGGTGCTGAAAACAGAACTATCCCAGGAGAGTGTGCGTATGTTTGTGAACGTATGCGTATGTGTCAGCAAATGAGTGCTGACAGTGATGTCAGGGCACTGGTAATAGGCTTTGTCCTGTATAAGTAAAGTTACAGCCATCTGTGGACAACAGATTTCTGAATAAACCCTAAACTGACAGAAGCTGCTTAGAATGCAAATCTGAACAGGTGTCAAGGTCAGAATCCAACGGACACGCACTCGCAAAGGCACAAACAGACACAAGCACCCACCCACACATGCACGCGCACGCGCACACACACACAAACACACAGGTATGCACCCACATACAACCACAGCAAGTCTTTTGTGGGAAACTAAGCACCTTCAATGCCAAGGACACCTCCAATTCTCACTTGCAGCTCTTTCCTTTCAGTCCAAACTCACAAAAGCAGTTTGATGGAGCGGTGTGTGTGGTAGACTCTACAACGCATTCAGGCAGTGATGGAATGACATCCCCCCAGGGTACATCATTTCAGTAATAGTAATAATAATACTAGATTCAATGACAGGACACAGAGGACCCTGGTCTGCCCTGGCAACAGAGTCTCATTCTCACTCTGGCTCTGCGTTCCATGTTCTAATTGTGTGATCTGCATTCTGGTTGTGTGTTCTGTAGTCTGGTTGTGTTCCGTGTTATGGTTGGCTGAAGCCCCCCTAAAATGTTCTTCAGCCCCCCTAAATAATTATCAGGATTATTATTGGGCCGCCGAAGAAATACGATAATTAATAACAATATTTCAAAACATTACCGGATGCTCTCGGTTAAATGTCGGTCACTTGAGCGTCAAAAATGGAACCCACAAGTTAGAAAAACGAGTAAGTGTCTTTGGGAATCGCTGGCTAGCTCGCATCGGACTACAGTGCAACTACACCCCCCCCCCCCCCCCCCCGTCGACAGAAAATGTCAGGGGCTAAGCCCCCCCTTTCTTTCAATCCTAGAAACGTCCCTGCTTCAGTCCAACAGTTGCTAAAATATAGCTGGAACAAATGTAAATATCCCACCTGAAGTTGCTGTGACTCTTCTTTTTTTGTTGTTGGTATGTGTTTATTGTTTGCGCCATCCTACCACACTAGATTATGTGTTTGTGCAATTTACATGGTGAATAAAACCAATTCCGATTTTGTACCATGCGAACACGTGAGTGTACACTCTGCTGAAGGTTTGACATTTCACTGAAAAGTGGCCTGCACTAGTTTTAAGCAAGTTATTCTCCACATTAAGACAGCAGTTTCCTGTTGACACTTTCTGCTTCCTGTTTACACTTTCTGTTTTGTGTGTTCACTAGCAGGGATTACAGATTTGTGGATGAGCTCAGACACCAAAGCAAAGAAGTGATGTCACCACTGGGAGGGACACGTGAGCTGGGCTTCATCTCAGACGACAGACGACACTGGGTCTCTCTTTCTTCCTCTCTACCTTTTTTCCTCTCTCGCTCTGTCTCTCTCTCTCTCTTTTGCTGTTTGTGTAAACTGAATCTTTAATGGCCCTCATTTCTCTCCATCTCTAACTCTTCTTTCATTTATTTTTACTCGCTCCTCTATCTCTCCCTCCCTTTCTCTCTCTCCCTCCATCTCCCTCCCTTTATCTCTCTCTCCCTCCCGCTCTCTCTCTCTCTCAGGCCATATTCATCTCCTCTCCCTATGCTTTGCTCTCTTCTGGCATCTTCCTTCATCTTTTCCCACTATACGCCTGTGCTTCCTCCCTCCACATTCCTCCTCCTTTTCTCCTTTCTCCCTTTCTCCTTCCCCCTCTTCTCTGTCTCCCTTCTCCTCTTTCTCCTCATCTCCATCTTCCCTCTCTCCTCACCCCTATTCTCTCCCTCCTCTTCTTTTCTATCCTCACCCCTCTCCTCTCCCTCCACCTCCTCCTCATCTCTATCCTCCCTCTCTCCTTACCCCTCTTCTCTCCCTCTTCCTCCTTCCTTACCCCCCCTCTCTCCATTCTCCCTCTCTCCCTCTTCCCCCTCCCAGGATCCAGGATGTTGTCTGGTTGGGGGGGGGGGCAGGGGGGGTATGATGCACATCCCAAAAGACGAAACGTAGCCACAGAACAGCAAAGATAGAGAGATGAAAGGAGAGAGAGGTGAAGTGAAGGAAAACAGAGCCGGCCAGGCAGCCTTGAACAGAATGCACTCAGCATGTTTTTCCTTGTTCCCCCCCCCCATCTTCATTTCATTTCAGGATTTTATTATTTGATTCCGCTGCTCTGTTTAGCGGTTGTTTTAAGACAGACTCGCCTGGGGGAGAGTGCAGATGGTGAGATGCTGATTTCGTTTTCATCCCTAATGATTCGAGATAATTAATTAGAAAATACAATTTAGAAATTGGAAAAACCAGAGGCTTCGGAGGAGGTCTTTGGTCTGTTTGTGGGTTTTGCTGTGTCTCGCCCACTCAAATGTAGCTGGATGCGAAGAGACAGGGATATTTTAGGCTGTGAACACACACACACTGACACTGACATGCACACAGGCACACACGCACAGGGCACACTGTCCGGCTTGAATATATGCAGACATCCTCTACCAACACCACTCAACCTGTGAGACTCAGAGGTTGAGACGTACATGATAGATGGTGGGGGCACAACACACACACTCACACACACACGCATACACACACACTGTGACCTCCAGCTACAGGAGAGGGTACATCCAGTGTAGAGGGACTGTCAACACTAACATGAATCTGTTTCCCTTCCATATCCTCCCCTCTCCCATCCTCACCTCTAGCCCAGCTCCCTCTACCTCCCCCCTCTTTCTTTCTCTGTCTCCCTCTCCCTCCCCTCTCTCTCTCTCTCACTATCTCTCTCTGTCTCCCTCTCTCTCTCTTTCACTCTCTTCTCTTCCCCCGGGGGAATTCAGTACAAGTGTTTTTGATTTTCAGCCAGGGATCACTGTGCGACTCATCACACACTGGGCATCACACACACACGGTCATGTGTTCTCCTACCAAACAGAAGAAATGAAGGATCCATCGGGAAAAATAAAGATAGAGATGGTCAAACACAAAGAAGATGCAGATTTGAGTTGCCCAAATGGAGACTAGCTGCTAGTGTATCTTTACTGTCATAAAGAAAATGCTCTGATGACAGCAGAGCTGTACTAAATTCACAGGCTTGATCAGACAGTGATTCAGCTCTTAGAAGATTGCTTCCTGAGGGAGGCAGAGTCAGAGTCAGGTGGCTGAGCGGTAAGGGAGTCGAGCTGGTAATCAGAGGGTTCCTGGTTCAAACCTCGGCTGTGCCAACATGGCTTTGTGTCATTGGTCAAGGCACTTCACCTTACTTGCATCAGTCCCTGTACTTGCTCTGGATAAGAGTGCCTGCTAAATGCAATTGTAGAAGTTGAGTGGCAGAATGATTGTTGTCTTTTAATCACTGAATGCTTCATTCCACAAGACGGGCCCTGGCCATTGTTTTACAAAATATAATTAATGCCTTAATGCAAATATTCACTCAGGCATGCACACTTGTGAATACACACATAAATCCAAAACTCACACATACACGTGTGTTCACACACATTCACACACGCAGGGTCAAGGTTGACTGAGCCTGTTGACTGATCACGAATGGATTTCTTGTGGTCAAAGGTCGTTAGAGGTTAAGCATTCATCGATCTCATCGACTCGCTTGTGTCTATATGGGGGTTTGTGCGAACATGCCTGGCATGTCTCGATCTTTCTATCGAAAAACGAAGGCGGGGCAACAAGTAATTACAATTGACGCGTGTCTCCGCAGGTTTTAAAGGAGCCTTTCTTTAAACGCCCTGTCTCTCTCGCTTACTTTCCGCTTACTCTCTTTCTTTATCATCACTGACTTACAGCCCCACGAGTCACATGACCTCAGACAGGGCGTGTTCTCTTGCTCTGCACGTCAGGAAATAGGGTCGTGTGGGGCAATCGGTTAGGGTGTTGGGCTAATAATCATAAGGTACCAGGTTTGAACCCTGGCTAACCCTGGCTCTGTCAACATGATGTTGTGTCCTTGGGCAAGACACTTCACCCTACTCGCCTCAGGGAGAATGTCCCTGTAATTGCTATGAGTCGCTTTGGATAAATGCTAAATTAGTGTTTATTGTTTATTATAAATTTTTTATGACTACATGTAAACGCTAGTTTTTTTAATTTACTCTTCCTAACGCAGACACATGCACACACACATGCACTAGCTTGTTCACTGAAACATATTCTTGTGCACAGAAACACACACGTGCCTAAAAAACACACCAGAAGGCAAGCCTACGCACTCATACGAACGATGATAGGAATGTTATCCTAAAATTAAAGTAGACAATCGTTGGAACTAAAAGCATTCTTAAGTGCCGTTTGGAATGCCAAATTTGCAAGTAGTTGATCACAGCAGAAGCGCACATGTGCACACATGCAGGCACACACACATAATAAATAAATAAATAATAAATACTCATTCAGCAGACGCTTGTATCCAAAGCGACTTACAGTAAGTACAGGGACATTCTTCCTGAGGCAAGTAAGGTGAAGTGCCTTGCCCAAAGACAAAACAATACATAACCACAGCCGGAGTTCGAACTCATAACTTCCCTCTCATGAGGCCAACGCCTTAACCCGCTGAGCCATCTGACGCTGCATAATCCATAAACAAATTTGAAATATGAATCTCATATTTCATAGTTCCATGCAAAATAATGAGAACTGTATCATTCTATATTTACATTTATATGTATTCATTTAGCAGACGCTTTTATCAAAAGCGACTTACAAGAGAGAGCTTTTACAAAGAGCATCAGTCATTGAGCATAGCAACGTGATAGACCCCGAACACAGTGTTTTTTTTAGATATGTATATATATATATCCCCCCCCCCCCCCTCCTTCCCACGTACCTAGTCTGAATAAAGCATTGTGAGAGACACAGAACCGAAAACCCAAATTTGGCATTGTTTTCCTGTTGCCCTAAAAGGTCCTGAAACTTCAATTTTCTCCTGGCTTATTCATGAATGTCTCTGGTCTGGCTGTTCCCCTCTGATAGCTTATTCATAAGCCATTTGGGCGACTGCCTTTGAGACACAGATTTGCGCGCGTACGATGATTTCCTGCATGGATTACCTTCAATCCGCTATTATGAAACCCCAGGCTCACCTCAGAGCCCAAAACCGCTACTCCCGCCCCCCTCCCCCCCCCAACACTTCTCATCCACCCCCCATCCCTACACCCTCTCATCTCATCTCCTCTCCCCTTCCCACTCCTGTCAGGCGCACACACACTCGCATTCACACACACACGTGCACCTCTGTCTGCCAGGCTACAGGCGTGTCTTCGCTTTCGGGGGTCGGCGTGTTTTAGTGTGGACGGGACTCGGACGGGAAGGGGTGTGGCTCGGGAAGAAGAGAGGGAGGGGTTGGGGGTCAGGCACGGCCCTGGTCTGAAGTGCCCAGGTGTGTGCGTGCGCGCGTGTACGCGTACCCACGTGCATGTGATGTGTGTGTGATTGTGTGTGCGTGAAAGTGAGTGATGGCTGGAGGTCTGTTCCAGGAGTTCCAGTGATTAGCCCAGACCTCCAGTGTCTCGTCTGACAGCTTCTGTTAATGAAGCATGAAGACAGGCCGCCAAGCCTGACAGAACCTGGCCTGCTGTGACACACGTACACACACGCATTCACACACACACATTTACCCCTCTCACAATGAGACATCTCTTATAGGGTCGGGGAGGGGGGGGGGGGGGTGACTGACTAGAGTTCATCCCCAGAATCACATCTTTCTCTCTCTCACACAAACTGATCTTTCACTTTGCCTGTTAGCACTGTTCCTACACTACATTTTCATGTATTCATTTAGCAGATGCTTTTATCCAAAGCGACTTCCAAAAGAGAGATTTACAAAAGAGCATCGGTCAATGATCATAACAACAAGAGAGCCCCAAACATTGTGGGTTGTCAGATTATGAAGCATACATTGTGGGAAACCAAACAATAGCCAAAGGAAAGAGTCACAAGAGCATCGAGTTAAACAAGTTACAATTTAAAAAATTATCATTTGCTAAGACAAATTTCTTGATGTGTCTGTTTTCTTGTTGTACTGTGTTTTCTCTAAACTCTAAACACACATCTTAATACTTGCACAGTTTTAGCCAAACCCTTTATTTTTTTAACCAAAATCAATTAGTGTAGTTAAACCATCATATCTGTCGTATAAGACTAACTTTGTATTCAAAATACACACAAAGCCCTCAAATAAAATCAACCTTCTGAATACCCTTTACACACTGCTGAGAGGAATTGAAAACATAATTAAAAAGAGTACAATTATAAATCATAAAAATCCCAAACATTGCAATTTGTCTTTTTTACAGGATGGTTATTATTAAGTGAGAAAAAAAAAAGAGCATCCCATAGTAGGCCATCCAGAAAATCCAGAAGACGTGTTGTGTTATATGGGCCAAGAGTAGCATGGCGGTAAAGGACTCCATGGTTGCTGATGTCTGCACAGAGTGTAACATTACCCCCAAGATGGCCAGGCCCATCCACGAGGGCCCATTAACCAATCATGTTGCGCCCTCTTCGTCTGCGCTTTGTAAGGTTCCATCCTGCCTCATTCACATATCAACTAATGCAAGGTGTAACTGGCATTGAGCTGGAGTATTGTCTGTATGAGTAATCTGTTCCTAGATTACATTAGATTTCAATACAGATAATCCAGTATTGTTACAGTAAGACAAGGAAACTATTACAACATGTATCCTACACAGTCCATTACAAATTAAGGAATACAAGTAAACACATACCTGGGCATATAGAAAACAAAGCTCTTTCATTCTCTCAGAGTTCCTCTCAAATGGAATCTGGTACAAGTTTCATGCGCATATGGTTGCGCTGAAGGATAACATCAGTGGTTGAGATGCTGACACTCAATATGAATGTGTCTTTGTCTTCCATTATTCTTGACGAGATTTCTCTGAGGCGTATGAGGTTATTTCCCAAAACCATGTTCAGGATGGCATTTGACTAGGGCATCAGTGAACATACTTCTACCAGCAACAACTGGTTGTCTTTTTCAACTCGTATCTCTCTTATCTTATCTTAATTATTCAAACAAAGAACAGTGTTTGACATTGTCACAAATTGACAGTATACTGTAAATAATCACCTTCATGTCATTTTCTTGTATTTTTTTCTTTAATACTATGTTGATCTCTCTCTCCCTCCCTCTCAACAGGTCCAGGTGGAGGGGCAGGACTGATCCCCTCTGGGGCGAGGCTCCAGACGCACCTGCCCTGCATCTGCAATCAGGCTCTCTATTTCTACTTCCTCAGACTCGCACTCCCCAAATCCTCACTCTCTCTAACCTTGCCCCAGAAGTGGATCTCCTCGCCCTCGAGCCCGTGTGACATTGTGTTTAGCAGCCAGTGAGTTTTGTGCAGTCCTGGTTTTTTGGTTGTACTTTTCCCATTGCGGTTCTTTTGTGTTTTTTGCCTCGGACATTCAGTTTTCTGTTTTCCCCGGAAAGGGTGTTTTTGTGTTGAACAATAAATCCACCTTGTGCAAACCTCTGCATCTGGGTCTGCAGCTCTCTCCCGCATGTAACAGAATCGACTCACCAGAATGGACCCAGCAGAGGCAGAAAAATTTAAGCGAGTGATCTCCAGCCAGGCGACCCTGGTGAACAAACACGACTCCGCTCTGCAACACGTCATGGAGCACCTGCAGCAGCTCACTTCCAGCATGGCGCAGCTGGGGAACCAACTGATGGTGGTTACCGAGCAGCTAACCTCAGCGGCGACCCCGCCTCCCATGCCACCCAGCCCTGCTCCGCTGCCCCGAGAGCCTGTCATTCCCACACCTGCCAGGTACTCAGAAGATTTAGGAACTGTTCCTAGTTTTTACACCAGTGTAACTTAGTGTTTAGTCAGCAACCAAGCACTCCAACGAGACCATCCTGTCTTTTTCCTGTGTGGTAGGGGCAGTCCGATGGCAGGTCGAGCAGGAAGTGCTTGTGTGTGTGCGTGCTTGTGTATGTGGGTCTTTGATAGATTTAGGGGTCACTAAAGGAAGTGAATGGCTACTATTCATCCCTGCTTTACAGTAGGCTGGGCAGGGAGCCCATACGCATCACCCATGTAGGTAGACACTCACACACACACACACACACACTCAGACACACACTCGTAGATAGATTTAGGGGGCCATAAATGGGGCAGCCCGGACTTGCAATCTGTTAAATGACCTGACCATCAAGGCAATGCTGCAGTCTGGACCTGCCAGAGAAGAGCGAACTGGAAGACTAAGAGGCACACAAACAGAGGAAGAGTGAAGAATGAGAGGGAGGAATAAAGAGACAGAGAGAGAGGGGAGAGAGAGAGTAATGGCAGAGCGAGGGAGGAGGGAAGAGATGGAGAGAGGGAGGGACAGAGAGCAGGGGACAGAGAGAGTAATGACAGACCAAGGGAGGAAGAAAGAGATGGAGAGAATGAGGGACAAAGAGAGGGAGAGAGAGAAAAAGAGAGGGACGAATGGAAAGACAGAGAGAGAGCAATGAGAGACCGAAGGAGGAAAAAAAGAGATGGAGAGAGGGACAGGGAGAGAGGAGAGTAATGAGAGAGAAGGTGGGGGAGATTAGCAGAGGAGAGACCGAGGGAGGAAGAGACAAAGCGATAGGGAAATAGAGAGAGGAGGAAGGGGAGGTTTGGAGAGACAGAAAGTGGTGGATGGTGAACAGAGAAAGAGGGAAAGTCATATTCTTCAGTATGTTTCTGTTTATGTACTGTAATTTGCTGTGCATCCTGTCAGAAGAAGAACTGTGTGACCATTTAGAATCTTTAAATGCTGTGTTGATGTAATGTGATGTTTAATGTAAAACCCTTCCCCTTTGTTACAAATAATTAATCCTTGGTATCCAGATGATTGTGCAAAACTAACAAAACCATTTCTGAACATTGTTTTGTTAGTTATTTAAGTCAAGAGCTTCCAGTGACATTTTAAATATACCCACTCAAGAGACCCTTTCACACCTACATGCCAATCTCAGCATGGGCTCATCTTCAGATAAGGGGAAACCAAACCCCTTTTACCTTACAAGTATAAAAGCCCAAACCTAGAATTCTTCACCCTCTTTCGGATAAATCAAGATGCCTTGATTTGTCCTCCAGGGGGTGGAAATTGCAGTTCACACTAATAGTACTACTAGTGCAGTTCTACACTAAGGAACGCAACCTTTGATTTATCTGTCATACTAAGCAAACGTCCAGGAACCAACCAAAAAACCCACAATGGAGAGTCCGTGCCTTTCTTGAACAACTACCACAAGGAAGATCAACTCTACCCTTTCTTCAACGGTCAAAGTAACTGTGACTAGCTAATTTTTTACTGGTGAACATTGGCATAGTGTGGTGAAATGTACTTTGATTTAAGATTAGCCTTCCTGTCGTTAGCATAATTTAGCATCACTGTCCTTTGTCTCCTAGGCCAATTCTTCCCCTCTCCTCTGTCTTTTCCTGTCTGTCATATTCGCTATAAAATCACTGTATCGTTATCCAACTAACCTACATAAATTCTGGTATTTATTTGTTCATCATCATTACATTTGCTTTAAATAAACCTTTGTGTATAAAATTCTCCGTCACTAATTCTAAGGGAACAAACGACTCCAGACTATGAGACTGATTATAATAGGCATTATATGTTTATTCACCCATTAGGTTTTCCTCAAACCCCTTTCCAAATATTGAGGTGGTGCCCTGTTTATTAGATATTCTACAAGATATGAGATACATCCATTCCTTTCGTAGCACATTTATAAAGACAATTTATAGCCCCCGCTACAAACACGTTATTGACCCTGAATAGATGATGAGCTTGGTGTATGATGAGGTACACTTCAAATGCAACACATTTTAAAGACACACCAAACTAAAAATATGTATCTTTATTGCAGTAAATGACTGCAGTTAAAACAAGAACATGTTGTACCAAGTACAGATGAGCTTTGAAAATGGAAAGAAACAGAATGGGATTCAACACAATGAAACAGACTCACAGGCAGGCAGAGAGAAAGGCAGACAGGCAGATTGACAGGCAGGCAGACAGGTCAAAACACAGTCAGACAGGCCTGCAGACAGGCAGGTAGGTTAGACGGACAGATCAACAGACAGGCAGGCAGACCTCCAGGTGGAGCAGGTACAGGTACTAGCTGTAGACGGCATGTCCTGTTGCAAACAGCCTGGACAGGCCACTGTCAGTATAAGTAGAGCTTGTGTGTGTGTGTGTGTGTTTGAAAGGAGATTGTGGAGAGCTCTGTCACATCCAGTCCATGCCACGGTGAGGTCACACATCACGACTCTTCCAGCTCCCTACAGCTTAATGTGTCGCTTGAAATTACATCATACATGCACACACACACACACGCACAGCATGTCACAGCATCATCATAATATCCTGCTTAGATCTGCATCTCTAAAGATGATGTGCCACTGAGCAACAAACTAAATTTAGATTAAAATGTTCACTTTCTTTCTGGAAACTTCTCAAAGACTTGCACATCGTCACCTCGTCCCTCGGGGCTGGGTTTCATCTATCCTTCCCCTTACCTCCCTCCTTTCCCTTACCTTCCTCTCTACCCCTTACCTCCCTCTTTCCCCCTTACCTTCCTCTCTCCCCCTTACCTCCCTCTTTCCCCCTTACCTCCCTCTCTCCCCCTTACCTCCCTCTTTCCCCCTTACCTCCCTCTCTCCCCCTTACCTCCCTCTTTCCCCCTTACCTTCTTCTCTCCCCCTTACCTCCCTCTTTCCCCCTTACCTTCTTCTCTCCCCCTTACCTCCCTCTTTCCCCCTTACCTCCCTCTCTCCCCCTTACCTCCCTATTTCCCCCTTACCTCCCTATTTCCCCCAAACCCCCTCTCTCACCCCTACCTCCCTCTCTCCCCTTAATCTCACCACAGCCACAGCTAGGTTCTCCACCCTGCGTCCAGATGGCTCAGTCTCTCTCCCCTCTACCTACCAACCGTAACTTTAATTTACCCTTGACCTTTCAACCTAAACTCAATCTCTCCCCTCAAGTTTACAGACTAATTTTAGTCTTTCCCTCGACCATTTAACCTAACCCCCGTTTTACCCTAGACCTTTTAATCTAAACCTGTCTCTCCGCCTCTCAGTTTTACCTCACCTCTCACCATCGACCGCTCAACCTAAGATCACTATTTACATGTATTCATTTAGCAGCCTTTTTTTATCCAAAGCGACTTCCAAGAGAGAGCTTTACAAAAGAGGATCGGTCACTGATCATAACAGCATGATAGACCTAAACAGTCAGATTATGAAACGTACATTGTGACCTTTCACTTGACACTTGACACCTTGCACCATCCGCCAAAGCCTCCGCTCCAAAGAGTTCTACAACCCTGCTTCTATCGTTGTGTTGTGGCCACAGTGGCATCCATTTCCTGTTCCTTGGCGTGAGCCAAGCTGCCACGTAGAGGCCGCCTCTCCCCTTGCGTCTGGAATGGGGTCGGTTGTCTCCTCGCCGGACTCTATCAGCGAGGCTTTGATCTTGCTCCCGCTCCCACTGGCTGCTAAATGTTTCAGGGGTGATTTGAGATGCAATTTTCTCTCATATTGTTGCCCCATCAGCTGCTGAATTCTTGAGCAACACTGGGAATGTTTGTGTGTCTGTGTGTGGAAGAGAAGGCAAGAAAGAAAGGGAGAGAGACAGAGAGAGAGAAAGAGAGAAAGGTGATAGAAACAATTCTAAAAGAGAGAGAGTAAGAGACAGAGAGACATTTAACAAGAGAGTAGAAAACAGAGAACATTTCTTTTTGAGTGACTTCAAAGGATCAAGACCATGTAGTTGTTCAATGGAGATGATCGTTGTCCTTTCCGCTCCCGGAAAGATGAAAGCAGTGTAATTTGACCAAATTGGCCATTTTGTTTCAAGACGTTCCATCTTCTTGTGCACACATTTCCCAAATATCACTCGGCACACTCACAGAGCCGAACACAAAGTCAGCGTTTCACACAGTGCAACATAGACATGCACAGGAAAACATATAATTTAGCTGGAGGTACTGTATGAGAAGTAGGACATTTTCCAGGGAGCCAGGTGGCTGAGCGGTTAGGGAATCGGGCTACAAATCGGAATGTTGCCGGTTTGATTTCTTGCTGTGCTAGATGATGTGTCCTTGGGCTGTTTTTTTCTCTCGTTTAACAGACACTGTTATCCAGAGCGACTTACAACAAGCACAGGGACAGTCCCCCTTAGGTAAGTAGGGTGAAGTGCCTTGCTCAAAGACACAGCATTATGCTGGTCAGCCAGGATTCGAACCAGGAACCTTCTGATTACTAGCCCAGCACCCTCACTACTCAGCCACCTGACTCCTGATACTGCAGTTTTGCTTTGTGCTCTCACAGTGTGTGTTGGTTTTTGTGTGTGACTGCGTGTGTGTGTGTGTGCCTGTGTGTGTGACCTAACCGCAGAGAGAAGAGTAATGTAAACTAGGGAACAGATCATTGAATACAGTTAAAGGAACAGAAGCTATCGTCGGGATGCCTGTAAAAAGATGGGAGCTTTGGACAATGGCTTCTTTCGTCACCACTGAAATAAACAAGCACACACACGAATGATGGCACACACGTACATACAGACACACACATATATACGCACACAGACACACACACATACGCGAGCGCACATGCAGAAACAAACCAAAGGCAGAAAGCTAATGTAGTTCTGTTTAACATTTTCCCGAAAAGGACACACCTGAAGTAGGAATAATAATGATAATCCAAACTCACACACACACACACACACACACAGACAGACAGACAAACAGACAAACAGACAAACAGACAAACACACGTGCATGCACTGCACATACCCAGACATGGACACTGTCTGATCTCATATACACTGTTTGACCATGGGGCCCCGTGACTGGCCAACGTTGTTTGAGTGTCGAAGGCTGTGACTCCTTAATCAGACATGACTGTAGAGAGAAAAACAACCCTCCCGTCTGTAGGAGGAGATTAGATGAAAGGATGAAGTGGGATGGCTGGTCATCAAGAGAGAAAGTGTGAAAGGTGACAAGAGGTGGGGAGGGAGGTGAAAGGTTAATTACGTCTTTACTTGAAGTGTCATTGTATGGGGAGTGGTTTTTGAGGTTTGTCTGAAAGCAGGATGTTGTGTGAAAGTCAGTTTCTCTCGTCTGCAAGCGCTCTCGTCTACCTCCAGCATCACCTCAACAGGATTTTTTTGTTTGTTGTTGTTTTGTTGCCTTAACCCGTTAAAGGGTAGAGTCGCACATACATTCGCATTTAATCATGTGCAATAGTTTGAATGCGTGGGTCCCAAAGGTCTCTCCGTGAATTGCCACCTTAACGTGGTGGAGGGGTTTGAGTGCTTGGATGATCCTAGGAGCTATGTTGTCGGGGGCTTTATGCCCCTGGTAGGGTCTCCCAAGGCAAACAGGTCCTAGGTGACTAGCCAGACTAAGAGCGGTTCAAAAAACCCATATGATGACAAAACAAACGAAGTCAGTTACGTCGCCCGGATCGGCGAAACCGGGGCGTGCTGGAGCCAGGCCCAAAGTGGGAGCTCGCAGGCGAGCGCCTGGTGGCCGGGTCTTTTCCCATGGGACCCGGCCGGGCCCAGCCCGAAAAGGCGACGTGGGACCACCTTCTCGCAGGCCCACCACCCGCAGGAAGGACCGTAAGGGGCCGGTGCTGTGTGATTTGGGCGGTGGTCAGGGGCAGGCGCCCGGACGACCAGGGCCGCGCACGCAGTCTCTAGCGCTGGGGACATGGAATGTCACCACGCTGACGGGGAAGGAGCCCGAGCTTGTGCGGGAGGTCGAGCGTTACCGGCTAGATATAGTCTGGGAGGAGTTCGGGGAGGCCATGGAGAAGGACTATAGGTTGGCCCCAAGGAAATTCTGGCAAACCGTTCGGCGCCTCAGGAGGGGGAAGCAGTGCTTCACCAACACTGTTTACGGTGCGGGTGGGGAGCTGTTGACGTCGACTGGGGATGTTGTCGGACGGTGGAAGGAATACTTTGAGGATCTCCTCAATCCTGCCGTCACGTCTTCCGAGGAGGAAGCAGAGACTGGGGACTTCAGGGCGGACCCGCCTATCACCCGGGCTGAAGTCACTGAGGTAGTCGATGGGCTCCTTGGTGGCAGGGCCCCGGGGGTGGACGAGATCTGTCCTGAGTACCTGAAGTCTCTGGATGTTGTGGGACTGTCCTGGTTGACACGCCTCTGCAGCATCGCCTGGCGGTCTGGAACAGTGCCTATGGATTGGCAGACCGGGGTGGTGGTTCCCCTATTTAAGAAGGGGGACCGGAGGATGTGTTCCAATTACAGAGGAATCACACGCCTCAGCCTCCCCGGTAAGGTCTACGCCAGGGTACTGGAGAGGAGAATCCGGCCGATAGTCGAACCTCGGATCCAGGAGGAGCAGTGTGGTTTTCGTCCTGGCCGCGGAACACTGGACCAGCTCTACACCCTCTACCGGGTGCTCGAGGGTTCATGGGAGTTTGCCCAACCAGTCTACATGTGTTGTGTGGATCTGGAGAAGGCATTCGACTGTGTCCCTCGTGGTGTCCTGTGGGGGGTACTTCGGGAGTACGGGGTCCGGGGCCCTTTGTTAGGGGCCGTCCGTTCCCTGTACGACCGAAGTAGGAGCTGTGTTTGCATTGCCGGCAAAATGTCAGACCTGTTCCGGGTGCATGCTGGACTCCGCCAGGGTTGCCCTTTGTCACCGGTTCTGTTCATTGTTTATATGGACAGAATTTCTAGGCGCGCCCAGGGGGTGGAGGGTTTCCGGTTCGGGGAGCACGGGATCTCATCTCTGCTGTTTGCGGATGATGTTGTCCTGTTTGCTTCCTCGAGCCGGGCCTCCAGCATGCTCTGGAGCGGTTTGATGCCGAGTGTGAAGCGGCTGGGATGAGGATCAGCACCTCCAAATCCGAGGCCATGGTACTCGACCGGAAAAAGGTGGCTTGCCCCCTCTGGGTGGGTGGGGAGCCTTTGCCTCAAGTGGAGGAGTTCAAGTATCTCGGGGTCTTGTTCATGAGTGACGGAAGGACGGAAGGTGAGATTGACAGGCGGATCGGTGCAGCGTCTGCAGTGATGCAGTCTCTGTACCGGACTGTCGTGGTGAAGAAGGAGCTGAGCCGCAAGGCGAAACTCTCGATTTACCGGTAAATCTACATTCCTACTCTCACCTATGGTCATGATCTTTGGGTCATGACCGAAAGGACAAGATCGCGGATACAAGCGGTCTAAATGAGTTTCCTCCACAGGGTGGCTGGGCGCTCCCTTAGAGATAGGGTGAGGAGCTCGGTCACACGGGAGGAGCTCAGAGTAGAACCGCTACTCCTCCACGTCGAGAGGAGCCAGTTGAGGTGGCTCGGGCATCTGTTTAGGATGCCTCCTGGACGCCTCCCCCGGGAGGTGTTCCAGGCATGTCCCACCGGGAGGCGGCCCCGGGGAAGACCTTGGACACGCTGGAGGGACTATGTCTTAGGGTATTTTACCCTTTCAAAGTTATTTTCAGAGCTAATTTAACACTTTCTATGAGGCTAATGTGGCCAATCTTAGTCACTGCAGGTCAAATCCCCCTCTTCCTCTCACCCTCTCTGTCATACTCTCCCTCTCCCCCTTTGTCCCTGTCTGTGTTTCGTTTATTTTCCATCAGTTTCCCACTCTTTTAAATCCGTCTCGCTGTCCATTAATTGGACTGATCATTTATCATCTTACATGTAAAGAGTCTTAGCGCTCTGGATCATTTAGTTATGTCTGTTTCCTCCTCCTCTGTCCCCGAGGCAGCTCTGTTTTGCCTGTGCATTAGCCTGGCAGCTCAACACACACACAGCACACACAGACCGCACACGACGCAAAACCTTGCCACCCTAAACAACCCAAATCTTAAGCCATTCTCAAGTAAAACTTTCGAAAGGTCAATCATAGTGTTTCGGCCAAAAATGACCTTTGCAAGATAAGGAAAAAAAAACCTGCAGTCCTACTTTTACATTGAATTTGTTTTAACTGAATTAAATATGGATAAGGATTGTGCTTGCTCCAGAAGAGTGTCTAATGCATTTATGTGTGTGCTTGTCTGAGTGAGTTTGTGTGGGCGTGTGGGTGAAGGTGGGTGTATGGTTAAGTGACAGTGTCTGGCGTAACCTGTGTGTTCCTAGGTGTGTGTGTGTGTGTTGCATGCCTGTGCGCGTGCGTGTGCCAGAGACTACACAAGTAGATGTTCCATGATAAACAGAAAGCGCTTGTCATCCTTCAAAGGTCAGCATGGTCCAGCCTATTACAGAACACAGCTATCTCCATCGGATCACAGCCATGAACTATGAGCTGGGCGGGCCAGGGAGACAGAGGCCTGACGTGCAGGACAAAAGAGAAGATTCTGGACTCAGACTCAGCCCTGCGGAGGGAGGAGATCAGCGTGTCTGGTGACATCTCCTTTATGCTCTCCACACCTCTCCGTTCTTCTGACGCGTAGGGACATTGTGCGGAAGGAGGGAGAGAGAGAGATAGAGAGAGAGACAGGGAGAGAGACGAGAGACAGGGAAAGAGAGGGAGCAAGTGAGAGAGAGAGGAAGAGAGAGGGAACGAGAGGGAGCGAGATATAGCAGACGCAACAGAGTTGACAGTTCGGTGGAAATCTTTGACAAGGCACAGGGTTTCCTTCTCTGAGTGTGTGTGTGTGTGGGTGGGTATGTGTCAGTGACTGTGGATTTTTTTTTATGTATGTGTTGTGTTGTGTGTTTTTGGTGGGAGTGTATGTATGTGTGTTTTTTGTGTGATGCACGTCTGTCTTTGTCTATGGCGTGTGTGTGCAGGTCCATGATGTCTGCATGTGTGTGTGTATGTGCATGTGGGCTGGTGAGTGTGCAAAGAAAAGCCACCCTTCCAGTACGAGCAGTGGGGGTAGAGGACTAAAGAGCCAACACTTAATTTACAGCAAAAATGCCCCAAGCCAATCAGGCGATTAGTTGTTGGCGTGTGGTGAATTATGGGCCAGTAACAGCAGACCTTAAATCACCGTGGTGACTGCTAGAACATCACGCCCACTTCTGAATACACTCCCATGTATTTAGACTAGTCTGCCTGTGGAACTGTGAGGCATTGTGTGTGTGTGTATCTCACACAATAATGTTTTGACACCACAGAGAAGCACATGGACAGATATTGGTAGGTGGAGACAGGTAGAGACAAACAGAGTACACACACGTAGAAACGCACACACGCACGGTAAGCACGCTGAAAAGGAGTAAAATAAGGCTTATAATCATTAACGTTGTCAGCTCAAGTAGAGTTTGATGGATTGCTTTGATGGATTCCTCACCTCATCTGCTGTCTCCTACACACACACATATTCTGTGTCGCTCTCACACAAACACACACATCTGCACACGCACACACAGACACAACACACTCTGGGTGCACACAGATACACGCATTCCTACCCCCCACACAATTTCTTAGACCTGACAGATGATGTGGAGATGACGGGACAAGGAGTGAGAGAGGGATAGAGAAAGAAATCGAGATAATGCGCGTTACTATCTCAATTTCCTGCCCTCTGCCCCAGTGAGATTGATTTTGTCGTAGAAGAATAGTGACAGGTAGATGAAGCTCTCAACTTCTCTCTTTCCCTCCCTCTCTGTGTCTATGTCTCTCTGTCTCTCTTTTTGTCGGTTCCTATCTCTCTCTCTCTCTCTTGCGATTCTGTCTTTGTCTCTTACATTTTCGTTCACACACACACGTGCACACACACACATACACATTACAGTAATCTTTAATATGACGTGTGTTAGTACTCCAGGTGCATTCATTTAACCCTTCAACTCCCCACCACCCCCAAGACTGCTGACATCACAGATGCTCTTCCACCCCACGCCTCATCACATGGAGGTGTGAAATATTTTCCCTCATTACCTCTCTGTGTCTCACTCTCTCAGTCATTTAGCTCTTATCCAGAGCAACTTACAAGTACAGGGACATTCCCCCTGGGGAAGGTAGGGTGAAGTGCCTTGCCCAGGGACACAACGTCATTTTGCACGCTGGGAATCGACCAGCATTATTCTGATTACCATCCCGATTCCCTAACCGTTCAGACACCTGACTCCCCACTCTCCTTCACTCTCTCTCTCTTTCTCTCACTCATTTTCACCCATGCACTGTCTCCATCACACACACACACACAGTGCTAAGGGTGACAGGCACAGTGACAGCAGCAGTAGCTAGACGATGTACAGTATATTTGTGCTGAAGTGCTGGGTGCTCTCATTGTGACTTCTGATATGTTTGGATTGTCTTCTCATACCCCAGCCACACCTGAAATCATTCCCTCACACCTATCCCTCTCCATCCCTCACAACAACTCTTGTAACACACCATAGCACTGTAAAAACATGTAGCACAGGGGTAAGCATTCCTTGTCCTTGAAAGCCAAAGTCCTGAAGGTTTTAGATGTTTCCCTGGTCCAGCACACTTGAATCTAATGAATGGGTCATTATGAGGCTTCCACAGAGCTTAATAGTGATCCATTCTTCAGAATTAGGTGTGCTAGAGCAGAGAAACATCCAACCTTCAGGACTATGGCCTAAGGCTCTCGAGGACCAAGGTTGCCTACTCCTGATGTAGCACAACACTCAGTCCCACAACACACTGTAATATGTTATGTTATGTTATGTTACGCTATGTTTGGGGTTTATCACATTGCTATGCTCAGTGACAGATAATCTTTTGTAAAGCTCTCTCTTGTAAGTTGCTTTGGATAAATGTCTACTAAATGAATAAATGTTAATGTAACGCCACAGTCAAACACAACGCCGTGAATACTACACCACATAACACAACACGCTAACCATGTAACACAACGTCATGCACCATAATCTGTCCTCTTCAGTCATCTCTCTCTCCCTCACTATCTTGCTGTTCCTTTATCCCTCCTGTCCTCACTCTCTCTTCCCCTATATATCTCTCTCGTACTCCTCATCCCTCTATTGCTCTCTTTCTCTCCATCTCTCTCTCACCTGTCCTCTCTCTCATCCCCATCTCCCTTTCTCTCTCCATCTCTCTCTCACCGGTCCTCTCTCTCTTCCTCTAACTCCCTCTCTCTCTTTCTCTCTTTCCTGTCCTCTCTCTCTTCCCCATCTCTCTCTCCTTCTGTCTTTAGCTCTCTCTTTCCTGTCTTCTCTCTTCCCCATCTCTCTCTCTCCTATCCACTTCCTCTTCCCCTATCTCCCTCACGCTGTTGCTCTTTCTCTCTCCTCTATCGCTCTCTCCTGTCCTCTTTCTACCTCCTTTTCTCGTTCTCCGGGGGTAATCGCTCAGAAAGAAAATTAAAAGTGACTTTCAGAAACGTATTGAAATGAAGTGACAGTTTCACAGAGAGAATATACGAGCCAATGTTTTATTTCTGGGTCTGAACAAGAGGATGGATCAAGCATTGGGTGAAGAGGTCTATCATCTGTCTATCAACCATCCCTCCATCCCCAGTCCTCTTTCTCTCCAGTCCATTCCAGGCAATCACTCCATCCATCATTTCTATACCTCTCTGATGCTACGTCTTCTCTTTGTCACTGTGTGTGTGAGTGTGTGTGTGAGTGTGTGTGTGTGTGTTTAATGATAGATATTTTCTATTGCGAAGAAAACTAGCAAAGAGCCTAGGCCCAAGTGCATTTCTGTATAAACAAACGCTTCATGCAAATTGCTTTCTGGCTCGTTTTTGCATCAATTGAAGAAGGCTTTTCACTGCATTATCCTTATTAGGCTATGGAAGAAAGTTCCATTATATTGCTGAATACAAAACAGGCTCTTACCAACAGGTATTTCATTTAGAAAACAACTTTATTTAGCAATAGACTCTAAGTGAGTTTTAAAAGCTTTTCGTTCCAGCTTGAAAGATGTTTAGTAACATTAAATAATGTAGCTTTAGGAAACTCTCTCCATAATTAAATGCACAGCCATAGACACACACAAATAGCATTATGCGTATACAAATGTAGACATATTTACATGTAATAGCTATACCCATGCTAAAATAATCATCATTCAAAGTTTAGAATGGAGTTTTGGGGACTGGGTCAAGGTACACACAGGCATGTGCTCACACACACATACACACACATTCTCCTGATCCTTGCCAAACCCTCTTCAAAGGCAGTGGCAGTGTCAGAAGTGATCGAGGCAATGCTCACAAGCAGCTGCTCACACACCCTTAAAACCTCTCCCTAATCCCTCTCCCTCTCGCTTTCACACACACATATACACACACAAGCACACAAACACACTCGTGCGCGCATGGATACACACACGGACACAAAAACACACACAAACACTTATACTTTTTTTTATTGCTGCCCCTCCCTCCTTTGAGCTGTCTGTCTTATCATGCATCACAGCCTTTGATATGCTAATGAGGCCCAGTCTACAAAGCCTGGTTTGTCAGATGAAATAGCAGCCATTACTGGCCTTAAAACGGAGGAGACAGTGGAGGGAGAGGAGAGGGAGGGAGGAAGACGGGAAGAGAGGCAAAAGGAGGAAAGGATAGAGAGTTGGAGTGAACTCGACCTTAGACAGACTTCGGCGGGGTTGTTCTCACCCCTATCAAAGGTGAGGGGAGAGACATGAGCTTGTTAGGCCAGATGTGGTGTGTGGGTACGTCTGTGTTAATGTTTGTCAGACAGGGTGTAACTCAAGATTTCGTACTGGTGTACCAGTGGCTTTTTTGTCAGAAACAATAGAAAAAAATTGTTCAGCGGTAGTCATCTAGACATTGTTTTCAAAATGGAGACCTTTCGACATCCATTCAAGAGTAATTTTCAATGTATTGATTCTGAAAACAGTGTCCAGATGACTGAGAGGCACCTGGCTGAAGACCTGCACTGTGAGACAGGACCTGCGCCGTCAGGCAGGAAGTGACGCAATAAATTTCAAAATAAAATTTCTGAATTTCAAAATAAAAGCACAAATACATATAAAAGCGCAAATGCATTTCCGGTTTAAGGTGTCAAAAGGGGTTTTGAGGTGTTGTGTGCAAAAGTGGCATGTGCAGTGATATGCTGGATGGGGGTGTTGGAGTTTGTGGCTATGTCATTCTGAGTCCTTGGCCCTATTGAAGAGTGCAATGGCCGAAGGGTAGAAACTGTTCTTATGGCGAGAGGTTTTGGTCCTGGTGGACCGCAGCCTCCTGCCAGATGGGAGCAGCTGAAGCAGAGGGTGTCCTGGGTGGGAGGAGTCTCCCGCAATCTTCTTCACTCGCCTCAGGGACCTCGAGGTGTGCAGGTCCTCGAGAGATGGTAGGTTGCAGGTCCACTCTGCTGCATGTCTGCAATTGTGAAGAATGCGGACTTCAATTGAGTCCTATGGAAAAGAAAAAACATATGTCTGTACCATACCTGCTGCACCAACAGTATCTGACAAATAGATACTGTGAACAAGCTTACCCCTTTCCTTGGTGTGTCCACATTGGCAGGTCTGACCTCAGCCTGCTTCTCTTCTTCCTGAAAATATATATAGATAAGCAAAATGATCAGTTGTAATATACAAAACACAAGCTCCAAAAAGAAAAGATCCCATCAGTGTCCTCCTCTAATATGACCATTTAGACATTAAGTGGGGGCACATTTATCATAGTGATCAAACCACTCTTTGGAGAGTGTGATCTGCACACCTTTTAACATAGTGCTCAAACTGGGACTAGACGTCCGTTGATTAACTGGTGTTACGCAAATGTGTATCTACAGGATTAAGGGGACAGACAGGAATCAACATTTACATCTGGAGGTCAGAGGGCACTTCTAAATGTGTAATTCCTTCCTCAGTATCAAAAAATCAAGTACTGATGGTGCAGAAGCTATTTGTATTTGCATAGTTTATATACTGTTGTATACAACAGAGGTAGAAAAATAAAAAAGTAAAGATGAGCCACATTTTGATTACACTTGTGCACTTAAACAGGTCAGTAATCATACCACTAATTAGCTAGTCGACCTCTGGCAAAACATGGTGTGTAGTGGTATGTCACGTTTTCAACTTTGTGACGATACCCAGCTAATGCAAGGAGAGTTTACAAAAATGTATACCGTATTATAACGTTAACATACAACCAAATGCGAACAGTTACTTTATGTTATGCACTATACATTTAATAATCCCTGATATTTTACGGTGTTGATGCTAACCACCATCGGTGAAAGTAAACTTTGATGTTATCGAACTTAGCTTCATAACAACTACCCAAGCCAACATGTAACATTCGGTAATTTTCATCATTAATGACTTCTATAACGTTATTATTTTATGGCACTTATATTGTCAAGAAATCATGCATTTACTTTCTGTGGATACAAATCAGCAACTCGGAAGAGATGTTGATGCGCTGGTCTGTGTCGAGTGAAAAGACCGGTGAAATTCAGATTTAAATGTCCTCACTTCACCACGCCCCCCGACAAAAAATTAATAATGCGTCACTTCCTGCCTGACGTTGCAGCCTGCAACGGCAGCTGCCTCACAGTGTAGGTCTGCAGCCAGGTACTCCTGGGATGACTACATCTGAAGCCTTTTCTACAATGGAACATTCCTGGATGAATGAGGGTCTAACGTTAAATAAATTAAAATAATATTAAAATGAATAATATTAAAAGGTCTGTCTTGTTCAAATCTTTCCATCCATCATCAACTACTTCATCCATCCAACCATCCACCCATCAACATCCATTAATTTAGCATGAGTCACTGATCACCAACAGAGCTAGGAAGTTAATTTAAGCAGAAACTTTTTCTCCTCCTTGTCTTTCGATTGGCCTGAACTTTCATTGAATGAGACAAATGAACTCGGAGAGAAGTAAACAATGGAGGTTTTCCATTCTTAAAGGGACGAGGCCTCCGCTCTGTAATTAATCAACAAGCCCTGCTGCTGAGGCAGGCTATCTGCCTGCTTTTCTCTTTGCTGCAGCCTAACGACAGAGGGAGGGTGAGACCTACAGAGAGAGAGATAGACAGGATGTGGGGGGGGGGAGGGGGGAGGATGGAGAGGGGAGGGGGGCACAAGGAGAGGGTGAGTGGCAGCAGGGGAAAGAGGGGAGGGCGAAGAGGGAAGGAGAATGAGGAGAGAAAAAGGGAAGAAAGAAAGAGAGCAAAAAAGAGGGAGAGAGAACAAAAGAGACGTAGTGAGAAGTGTTGAGGCGAAGACCGGATATGAGACTCAAATTACCACTCTCCATTGCTCTCTCCCTCTAACTCCCTCTATCGCTCGATTTCCCTCTGCTGTGAATCTCAACACTTTGCTGCATTCCTTACATGCTGCACATGCTAAACATCAACACCATGGAAGAGGGGAAATAGACTTGAAGAAAATAGGGAACAGGACAAAGCTAGGCAGGACAGAAGAGGACAGACCATAGCTGGTCAGGATAGGAAAGAAATGCAGGATACACATCCAGAAATGTCCTCATGTTGTTCTAACCTCTGCATCCACCCTCTAAGCCAGTGGTTCCCAAACTGGGGGGAGGTATTGCAGGGGGGGCGCGGCAAGGTTTAGAAACAAGGGATTTGTATGTTTGTGTCAGTGTGGGGGGGCTCGAAAATATTCTAATCTTCAGAAAGGGGGGCCCTGCAGAAAAAGTTTGGGACCCACTGCTCTAAGCCTTGCCAGGTTTACCCTATCTTTCTCTCTCGCCCGCTGTCTGCTCCAGCTTCAGGCTCCGGTGATCCAGTTCCCAGTTTTCATCCCACTGGGATGTCAAGTCTTCACACCTGATCCAACTTCTCAATTTAGGTACTTTATTTAGTACCGTATATGGTCATTGTTCAGTGTTTGTGTAACATTCATGGCAAATAAAACAAATTCAAATTCTGATGTAATCGTTTGCTATTTATTCATCACTAGATCGTTGTTTGTGTCATGATATTTTTCGGGCCCCCTGAAGTAACATAACTATGGCTTGTCTAGGTGGCACAGTCGTTAATGCTTTTACCCCAAGGTCAGAAGGTTCTGGGTTTGAATCCAGCTTGAGGCCCAGTGCACAAGTGTTTTTTTTTTTTTTTTTCCCTGTGTTCAGCTGGGGATCCTCAGCTTAGAACCTCTGCATACAAAATCACAGAGAACAGATGTTCTCCTGCCTCTGTCTCCGGCCAAGACATCGATGAGTGTTGTGAATGAAGGCTGCCCACTGTTCTTGATTATCCTGGGAGAAGGTAGTGTTTGGCAGTGTTTGACTTTCAAGCATTCTAATCTTACATTTAGCATATGCTCTTATCCAGAGTGACTAACAGCAAGTACAGGCATATCCCCCCCCCCCCCCCCCCCCCGAGGCAAGTAGGATGAAGTGTCTTGCCCAAGGACACAACATAATTTTGGCATGGCCAGGATTCAAACAGGAGCCTTCTGATTACCAGCCCGATGCCCTAACCACTCAGCCACCTGATGCCTGTTCGCTGCCAATGTTCTCGTGCATGTGTGGAGCTTGCCGACGGGCGCCTTTGCGTAGCTTGTCTGCCTGGCGGGCACAAACAGGTTTAATCACCTCATTGATCCAACAGATTGTTATTGATCAGAGTAGAACAGGGTAGTTGAATCGTGGACGTTCCTTCCCTCGTCCACCCCGTTCTATATTCCTCTCACTCCTATGACTCTTTCTACCAAAATCAAACTGGCAGATGAAACCAATGTTGTAGTAATACTAAAGGATGGAACAACATCATGACGTAATGAAATCACCCTCAACCATAACAACACTAATACCATCCCATACCCTCCCTCTGTAAATTCTGTAAAAATACTGTAACATCTTGTACAATACAGCTGTACATTTGTCGCCACCTAATCACTTTAATCTGTACATACTCTGTGTATTCTGTACATACTGTGTATATTCTGAGTATACTGTTATATTCTGTTGTAATAACTGTTTAGCACATCTGAGAATCGAACTGGCAACCTTTTGGCCATTAAATCCATCAAACTAACACAATCCACATCCTATCAGCTATCCTGCAAGGTTCCCCGAGGGCTTATTTTACCTTCAAATTACACATTAAGTTTCTAAATTGTTCTGTTTATGTACATTTTTATCTTAGTTTGCTGTCTTTTTATCTAATTTTATTTATAAACTGTGGCGTCTTCATTTAGTTGTACAATGAAAAAGATATTCATTAATTCTGTCCAGTCAGTGATCCTTTTCATTATGGAAAGATTCCTCCATGTTGGTTGTTTGGACAAGCTATGTCCTTGTACAGGCTTACTCTACCTCTGAAAACATTCTCTGTTAGTGTGCAAGAAGACGAGGGATAATTGAATTATTTGCAGGAGAGGAAATGTATAATGCGTCAAACTGTCTGATGTGTTTATCAAAGAAATGAGTCCGTCACTGGGCAAAGGAGGATTGTTCAGAAATGGCGCATTGTATTTCTGTAATTCTGGAAGCCACGCCGGGTTAACCCCCGTTGAAAACACGTGTGCACACATACACGCCAACGCACCCACCCGCTCCGAAAACGTGTTCATGCTACATCCTCGCACGCAGGTAGCTACAGTACGTAGGGAGGTCTTGAAAGCGTGTTTTCTGGTCGGGCAGCTGGTGGAACCTGATAAGGACCAGAGAGAGACTGAGAGGCTGAAGAGGCAAGCATGTCTACCCAGGCTCGGTGACTCAGCGCCGGGGTGGCGTGCAGAGAGATAGGCCCTCCACACACACACCCTCCTACCCCACACCTCCCCTCCGTAGAGAGAAACGGCAGGAGAGGGAGCGAGGTGGGGGCGCAAGGGAGAAGGGAGAGTGGGAATGGCGAAGGGGGGGGGGGGGTGGTTGGAGAGATAGGAGAAAGAGGTGAGCGAAAGAGCATGAGATTACTGAGCCACTGCACCCAATTTACAAGGACCACGAGGGAGCTTAACGAGAAGAACCGAGAGGAAAAAGGATGGAGGGATGAGGGGGAGGTGGAGGGGAGCGGGGGGGGCTGTGGAGGATGAAACGTACCGAGCGGCTCAGATGACGTCAGATGACCATTTCGGGAGGGGGGAAAGGAAAAGTTAACCTGACGCAAGCAAACTCTTTCGCCACGCAGGTGCGCGTGCACGAATACGCTCGCCGTGCATTCCCACACCCGTGTACTCGCACTCACGCACATGCCATCTCAGGAATCCTTCCTACATGCATGTTCTCACATGTTAATAAATGCACAATCACACGCTCGCAAATGAAAACGTCGATGGCTTCTAATCATCGGCACACCCACTCTCACACAGACTGTCACGCTCACACACGTTAGCACACACACAACTCTTTGAGAAAGGCAGCAATCAATTCAAATCTGGACTATAGACCAGAGTAATGATTATAGAGAGCGGGCCTGTGTGGTGTGATTGTGTGTGCGTCAGCGAGAGTCTGTGTGTATGTGCGCACACGTGTGTTTACCGCGTACGGCACGTGTGTGATGGCGCGTGTGTGCTGATCCGAGAGTATGTGCGCGTGTGTGTTTGAGAGCGATCGAGTTAAAAGCACAGGATGACTGATATGGATCAGCTTCAAATTCTCATTCATTGTTGTCACCATCTCTGACATTTGGCCTGAGTTAGTATTGATCTTGGCCTATTCCAGTCCCCCTCTGTCTTTCTCTCTTTCTCTCTCTCTCTCTCTTGCTCGCTCTCTCTTTTTTCTTCTTGCTCTCTCTCCCCTGCTCTCTCTTTTTCCCTTTCTCTCTCACTCGCAATGTCTTTCCCTCTATCTCTCCCCCTCGCTCTCTCCCTCTATCTCTCTTCCTCACCCTCTCTCTCCCTCTGTCCCTCCCTCCCTCTCTCTCCCTCTCTCTTTAACTCTCCTCCTGTTTCTCACTCAGTCTCTCAGGCTCTGGCTCTGGTTCTGTCTCTCCCTTCCTCTCTCTTTCTTCTCACTTTCCTTTTCTCACACGCACACACAAACACACACACACGTTGACACATTGTGGATCCATCCATTACAAACAATGAAGGAGAGTGGATAGCTGCAGAGTCCATTTCGGCGAAACCACATTAATTCATGTTGTGTGTGGGAATAGCCACACCATATTGTCACTGATGGAGCAGCATAAACCCTGCCCACGCCATGGGCCGTCAATGCTAACTACAGCTCCTGACTGATAGACCTTTTAGCCAATCCCAGTCCAGATACTGTGGTGCTTGTTCAGTGTTAACCAATTAAAGCGCATGGCCTTGTTCCTGGCTATTCTGATTATGCAGCATGTGGAGACTGTTGATATTCATTAAGCTGAAGATAGTACAGTACGTGTGTGTGTGTATATGTGTGTAGGTGCGTGTGCGTGCATATCTGCGTGTGTGTGCATTTTAGCCCGAGGCACAGCTCATCCAATCACATCACATCACCGTTCCTGCCATTCTGCCAACCCTAGTCCTCAACAGGACCATTGTCTGTACGGCTAGCCAAAGGCACACACATTAACTCGTACACAAACGATACACACACACACACACACACACAAATGAGCATGTATGCTTCCACGATTGTCTTTGCGACCAACTTGGGACACACTACAGAAAATGAGAGCGGTGCCAATTCCTGTTATAGCTGCCGCTTTTGCAATAGGAACTTTCCCTGCAACCTTATTGCACACACCTAACCCTACTGAGCAATACTCTTTAAGCAGTACAGTATTCGTCTAACCCACAGTACTCATCTATACGCTTTAAGCAGTGCAATATTCGCCTAACCCTACAGGACTCATCTGTACGCTTTAAGCAGTGCAATATTCACCTAATCCTACAGTATTCATCTATATGCTTTAAGCAGTGCAATATTCACCTAACCCTACTCATCTATACTCTTTAAGCAGTACAGTATTCACCAAACCCTACTCAGCTATACTCTTTAAGCAGTACAGTATTCACCAAACCCTACAGTACTCATCTATACTCTTTAAGCAGTACAGTATTCACCTAACCCTACAGTACTCATCTATATTCTTTAAGCAGTACAGTATTCACCTAACCCTACAGTACTCATCTATACGCTTTAAGCAGTACAGTATTCACCTAACCCTACAGTACTCATCTATACTCTTTAAGCAGTACAGTATTCACCTAACCCTACAGTACTCATCTATACGCTTTAAGCAGTACAGTATTCACCTAACCCTACAGTACTCATCTATACTCTTTAAGCAGTACAGTATTCACCTAACCCTACAGTACTCATCTATACGCTTTAAGCAGTACAGTATTCACCTAACCCTACAGTACTCATCTATACGCTTTAAGCAGTACAGCGCTCACCTAGTCCTACCAATACGTTAGTTCCTGAAGCCCTGCAGTACTTGCAGAAGCCCTACTCATTCACCGACGCACACGCACAGATTCACCCATTTATCCGTATCACAGTCACTCTGCCTCTTTCCTGGCTGACAGCACGCGCGTGTTCACGTGCTTATGGATGTGCGTCTGGAGCTGGGGGGGGGTGGGCCTTACGATCGGCTTCAAGCCTTTCGCTCTGCCCTCACTCCGCCCACAGGCAGAAGAAAAACAACACTTCTCTGTTTTCCTCTCTTCGCCCCCCACTTCTCCCTCCCTTTCTCTCTCATGTCTCCAGGGCGGTTGTGTTATCTGCGTGTGTTAAGTGTTTAGGAACAGAAGTGAGAGGTCAGAGAGTGGGGCTCCACAGGAGGTGCTGCCGGAGGAACACACTCGCTCACGCAGAAACACACACATACACACACGTGTTGATGAAACTGGCATCTGGCATCCTGTTCAGGTCCATCATCACACACACCACAACACCCACACGACAGCACACATACAACAAACACACGCTCACAAACACCCCAACGCACACACATTTGACTACACAACATGCCCAGACATACAATACTCAGGCTCCTACTTTACAAATATAAATGTTTAGACCCATGGCTCATTGACTTCCATATTGACTAACGCGTGATTCATTAGTGACGTAAGCACTTCAGTGTCAGCTTTTAAACTTTCACGGACATGTTAAGCAAAATGTCACACATAGCCCTACTAAAGACATGAACACACAAAACCGCTATTACTGTAAGACATGAACATCCCACAAACACATAAACTCATAACCCCGATCAACACATAAATACTTACAAGTACAGTAAGTACAGGAACATTTGAACACATCAACATATGTGAACCCTGCGAAAACATCATTGTCATATTAGACTTGTTATGACATCTGTATTAAACCCACTAGCCTGTCTCTCTCTCACCCTCTCCTTCTCCCTCTCTCTCTCTCTCTCTGTTTCTCTCTCCCTCTCTCTCTCTCTCTCTGACTCTCTCTGTCTCTCTCACCCTGCTCTGTTAATCTGCCTGTGTCTTTGAGCCAGTAACAGTCTGACAAACGCTCTCACTCATATTTAACTGCCTTGTATAAAATTATATTGCCCGATCACTGGAGCACCTAAAGATGACATCCCTAGGTTTGCAGCACTTAAATCCACCAGGTTAAAATACCCGGATACGACTGAAAACAGGATGCAATAGAACAGAGTAGAACAATAGAATGTCATATTATAGAAGAGAATAGAATGGAAAGGATGAGAATACAGCTAATAATACAATAATATAATTATTTCTCAGTATCTCTGTCTCCAAATCGCTTTCTCTCTCACTCATTCTCTCTCCGTATTGTTTTCTCTGTCTCTGTTTGGTTCTTGTATCCTTTCTCTTACAGCTTCCACAGTCATTAACCTTCCTTCATTCTCTATCTCCATCTACTAGAACATTAGTTACCAGGCTTCTTTCCGCTTCCGTCTTCTGATTATTGATCAGTGTCTTTGCACGCCCAGCCTTTGTCTCTTATCATGTCTGCCTATTTGGAGCAAAGATATGGTGGGATTGAGACAAAGAGAGATGGAGTGATGAAGAGAAGGCGGGATTGAGACGATGAGAGGGGACACGGAGAGGTGGAGTTAGGACGAGATGTCAAGAAGGAGGAATGGAGAGAAGGAGAGAGCGAAGGAAGAAAAGATGGAGAGAAGTGTGGAAGCAGAGTTGGAAGAGATGGTGACGAAAGGGAAGAAGAGAAGTGGAGATGTTCAGGTGGAGGGATTAAAGGATTAACAGATGAAGAGATGAAGAAAATAAGGGGGTCAGATGGGCTCATCATCAGAAAGTTGTGAGTTTGATTCCCGTCTGTGGCTGCATAACGTTGTGTCCTTGGGCAAGGCACTTCATCCTACAGTTGGGCTCATCATCCGAAGGTTGTGAGTTTGATTCCCGTCTGTGGCTGCATAACGTTGTGTCCTTGGGCAAGGCACTTCATCCTACTTTCTTCAGGGAGACTGTCCCTGTACTTGCTCTAAGTCGTTTTGGGATAAACGTGTTTTGAATAAAAGCTAAAGAAGAAGCAAAATGAATACATTTAAATGTAGGGCCGGTGCTTTGAACCAATTTTGGAGGTTCCAGTTCAGATGGTTGAGTAGTGGTACTGTGCAGCACACACACACAGTCAAAAATATGTCTGCATGTGCTACAGCATATCTCCCCAATGGTGGAATCAACTCCCCACCTCCATCAGAAACACAGACTGTCTCCTCACCTTCAAGAAAAGGCCCAAAACTCACTTATTCAGAGAATTTAATAGCACATAAAAATATTAAGGCACTTAGAAATATCATCTGTTATTGTTGATCAATGCTCTTTTGTAAAGCTCTCTCTTGTAAGTTGCTTTGGATAAAAGCGTCTGCATCTGCAAATGGAAGGAAAATGACGAGTAGGGAGTCATGTGGCGCAGTTGGTTAGGGTGTCAGGCTGGTAATCAGAAGGATCCCGGTTGGAACCCGGCTGTGTCAACAATACGTTGTGTCCTTGGGCAAGATACTTCACTCTACTTGCCTCAGGGGGAATGTAATGTCCCTGGACTCCCTGGACCCTGTAAGTTGCCCTGGATAAGAGGTTTTGCTAAATGGCTAAACGTAAATGTAATGAAGAGTGAGATTGGGTGATGGAGCAGGGGACTTGAATAAATGGATATAAGCAGAAATCTCCTCAGCCAATCCAACGAAGGTGACCCGATCACATCAACGTCTTAATCACAATCTAGCACTCAAAACTGTGCCATCAGCATGTGCATGTCACTTTCATGGGAGCATGTGAGTATGTGTGTGCATATGTGTGCCTGTGTATATGTGTATGGGGAAGTGTGTATAGGTGCACATTTGTGTGTGGGTGGTAGTTGTGCAGGGAGTCATTTAAGCGCGCCGTAAACTGTGGAATGATGGAGGGTGTGTGTCTACAGAGACAGTGCTAATGTGAACGAGGCCTGAGGTGGCTTACAGCATTACAGCTCCTGAGTCAATAGGTTATATATCATTATAATGGTGAATGTGCGTGTGCGGGTCTGTTTGCGTGCATCAATGGGATTGTGCATGGGTGCAGGTGTTTGAGTATGTGTGCGTGCGTGTGGCATGTGCAGACCACAAATAGCTATGTGGTCAGGTCCACCACACTGTCACCACCCCCAGCTGATCTCTGGGTCCATCACATTGTCGCTACCCCATTCACAACCTCGAGGTCTCTCTTCCCTTTCTCATCGTCCCTGCTTCCTATTTTCCTTCCCTTCTCCCATCCCATCCTCTCCTCTCCTCTCCCTCTTCTTTCTCCTCTCGCCTTCTGCTCATCTTCCTATTTCTCGTCTCCCTCTCCTCCCCTCTCCTCTTTTCCTTCCCTCCCCTCTCCTCTCATCCAATCCACTCCTCTCCTTTTCTCTTGTCCTCCCTCTTTTCCCCTCGATTCTTCTCCCCTCTCCTCTCCTCCTCTCCTCCTCTCCTCTCCTCTACTCCTCCCCTCCCCTTTCCTCCTTCTCCCCTCTTTTCTCCTTCCCTCTCCTCCCCTCCCCTCTCTTCTCCCTAACCTCGCTTCCCTCTCCGCATCCTCTGGCTGGGTGACCTAGTTTCCAGCAGACTCAGACATCTGGGCTTCTGCTCACGTGCCAGAGATGGCATGACACCCCTGCAGGGCTGAGGGGAAGAATGGAGGAACTTAGAGAATGAGGGAAGGAGGTAAGCGAAGGAAAGGAGGGAGGACTGGAAGAGAAGAGAGAGGGACAGTGGGGGGGGGGCAGCGAAGGCACACGCTAGAGCCGGGGATAGGGAGTTGAGAGGGGGGGGGCAATGGATGGAAAGACAAAGAAGAGAAGGAATGAGGTGGATGAGATTGAAAGGTGGTGCTCACAATGGGACAGGAGAGGGGGGTGGGGAGGAGAGGAGGGAGCATGAAGACATGGGGAATGGGGAATGAATGAGAGAGGGACCCACATGTACGCACTCGCCCATCACACTCAAGCATCACACACACTGGCAAGCAGGCAGCTGCTGTGTTCTACTCATTAGCTATCTGAGTTAGCTTGGCTTAGTGGGTCACAGCTCGACATCAGACAAAAGTCTCTGTGTAATCTATGTGTTAACCAGCGATCACGCCTTGTCCTTTGTGAACCGGCACGCGCGCACACGTAGCAAGACAAACACGCTGACACACAGACACACAGACAAATACAGAGACACAGACGCGTCAATGTTGTGCCTGCAAACACACCCTCACTCTCCATCGCTCTCTCTTCCCGTCTCTCTCTTCGTCTCTCTTGTCTCTTTCTTTCTCTCCATCTGTTTGATTCCTCCCCTCATCTGAGGGATCTTGGAGGCAAAGCCGTGTAGTACATCCCAAAACCCTTGTCTGAGGAGCAGCAGTCTGTTTGTCAACTCTGTGAAACGCTCTCCAACAGGAGACAATGGTGGTTGCTCAGAATGCAGCCTCCTTTGGCAACCTCTGCTTTATTTAGGCAGGCAGATTAAGAGGGAAATGGAATCCTGCGATGCCGGTGTTATTTAACTGGCAAAAAGAGGGATTATCTCCTCTGCATTAAAACAGAAACATTCTTACTTTCACTTACCCTCCCTCTCCGCCCTTCTCTCCCCTTCACTTCTTCTTCCTGTCCCTTCCTTTTGCACACTCACTTTATTTCTCTCCTCTCCTCTGTGTGTCCTTCCATCTCCCTGTCACTGGAGTGCTCTGGTTTTACGTTACTTTCAACCACAGTGGACCTCCTCCGCTTTCCCCTTCCGTCCCTTTTTCTCTCGCTCTCTCCATCCCTCGTCAGCAGGGGAACAAAGAACGTTAGGACGCGGTCATGGGGAGAGAAGTGGGTTGACGTGAGACAACGTGAGACCAGAGAGAGACCAGGAGAGAGACCAGGAGAGAGACCAGGAGAGAGACCAGGGGAGTACCAGGAGAGAGACCAGGGGAGAGACCAGGAGAGAGACATGGGGAGTACCAGGAGAGAGATCAGGAGAGAGACCAGGGGAGAGACCAGGGGAGAGACCAGGAGAGAGACCAGGGGAGTACCAAAAGAGAGACCAGGGGAGAAACCAGGAGAGAGACCAGGGGGGAGAGTAGAACGGCAGCATCTAAGGGTTTGGGACAGGGGATAGGTGAGAGTGAGAAAGGCAGAGTGATTTAGAGGAAAGAGGGAAATGTAGAGAAAGAAAGTGAGAGCGTGAGAGAGACGTTGTGGAAAGAGAGACACATAGAGAGAGATTTAGGAGACATCCACAAGGTTATGTAAGGCAGACCAGTGGAGCAGAACTGCAGTATGATGGATAAAGTGATTTTCCTCTTCATCGTGCAATCCTCTATTCGCTTGTGTGTGTGTGTGTGTGTCTGCTGACGGAAGGTGCCCTTCACACAAACATCCACGTGTGTTTGCGTGTGCATGCATGGTGAGTGTGTGTGTATGTATGTGTATCAGGTGGATATGAGCCACCACCATCTGCTCAGCTATCCGTTGATTACCATCTAATGCTCCATTACCTGTCAATCACTGAGTTAACACCTGCCAGCTCGCTCCTACAGTGAAACTATCTACTAATACAACACAGGGTTTGTGAGGAAGAAGAATCTGCACGGTGCGTGCGTGTGTGAGCGCACGCCCATGTGTGTTTTGGGGGGTTGGTGGGGGTAGGGGGGTGTGCGTCTGACATAAAGCAGTATGTCAGACTTACACCCAAATGCGAGCCGTACACGGTCCGAAAGAGTGTGAAAAACAGAGAGGGGTAAAGTAACAGAGACGAGGAAGAACGGGAGATGAGAGGGCGAGGCCGAGGGACGCCATTCGTCTCAGTCCTCCGTCTCCTCCCCTGTTAAACCAGAAGCAGATCAGCATCCCTTTGTTTCCGTGTAAATGGTGCAGACTCCTCCACAAATTATATTTGGTGCTCCTGAAATATACATGTCTGAGTCACGATGTCGGAGTCATGAATCACACATCTGAAACACTGGAATAGGGGGAGGAGGGATGGAAGAGAGAGAGAAAGAGAGGGAAAGAATGAGAGAGAGAGAGAGAAAGAATGAGAGAGCGAGGGGGGGATAATGGGGGAACGTTGGATATTCCGACTCCCATGTTTTCACATTTCTTTCATTTCTGTTTGATCGTTGACAAAATGAGAGAGCGAGAGAGAGAGAGAGAGAGAGAGAGAGAGATGGAGGATAGAGATAGGCCTGTGAAATGTGAAGGGATCTTGAGTGTGGCATCCTTTGTCATTTCCTCAGAAAGAGAAAAAGACTGGGAGACAGAGAGAGAGAGACATGAGTCAAGGCAGGGGAGCTTGGGTCAACAGTCTGAAGGTTGATTGGCTAAGACACACACACGTGTTTGTCATGCATCTCATTGGACATTTACCCTGGTCAGATAGATTCATAGGTTCATGGTGTGGGTGTGTTATGGTCTAAGTTCTTTAGTGCTCATCGATGACCTGCTCACTGTAGCGTCACAACCTTCTATATTATCCTGATAAAAGCAGGAGCGCTTGTTCCATGGCAGGTTGCTATTTACCAGCGGATTTACCAGGCGCACACCAGGAGGAAAAGTTCACAGCTGGAGACTGATGTTCCCATCAGGGCCGTGAAAGACAGATAAGTTACCTTTTATGGGGATGGTAGAAATGCAGTTGCCTGAAAATGTTTGCGTGTAGTGGAGTGTAGTGCTTGGTTGACACAAAAACCTGCACCCTCTTGGCCTTCGATGGCACATGGTTTGACACACGGGCTCTAATCAAACAAATATGTAGGAAAAAGAAAATAAAGCAGATTTATGCCTATGTGTAGCTACACTCGTTCTTGAAAAAGGCCACAAATAAAACTTTTATTTCCTCCTCATTCTCCTCCAACGACAAACAACCATCATGGTAAACCTTGACACCGTGAAAACTGAAACATAAAGTCTAAATGAGGCCAATGCAGTACAAAATAATAATAGTATAATAGATTATAATAATAGTCATATATACAAATAATACACAGACAAACAAAGGTATATTTACCGTGTTCGCCTCTAGAACATAGTGTAGTCTGTTGTCTTTCTTGACCATACGACCGCCATATATCCGTACTCTGTTTTACTCTGTACACGTGGTTTTTCCTCTACACAGAAATCACTGAACAATTCTAAATAAAATAGGCCTCACATTGAAAATCTTTCTTTCTCTTTACTCTCGCATTTTAACACTAATTCATTAATCTAACACAAATATATTGTGAAGTTATTACCGGTATTATTTATTTACTTTATAAAAGAATGTAATTTAATTATGAAACACTGTCTCAAACAGTTACACTATGTGTAATGTATTTACTTGATATGTATGTGTGCAGAACGTATGCCAATGCATAGGGGCAAAATAATAAAAAAAAATACAATTTCAGAATGGTCAGAGTAGAGCTAGAGTTTGTGTGGCATGGGGTTTGGCCCTCACAATATGATGGTATGTTTTTAGTGATGACGTGTGTGTTCCCGCAAGATTGAAGTTCTGTTCTCAGGGCCCTAATGAGCCGGGTGTTCGGGTCCCATCAACCAGGAAATGATGACCGCATTATGACTGTGATCAAGCGGCGGGAACTAAATTTAAGAGATCATAATAGCTCTGGAGAACATCTGTTTCTCTGTCCCTTTCCCTCTCTTTGTCTATTCATCTCTCTGGCTCTCTCCCCTTCCCCCCCCCCCCCACACACACACCCTCTCTCTCTCTGGCATTCAATTTCTCTCTCCTTCCATGTATTTCTCTCTCCGCCCATCTACTCTGCATCTCTCTCTCTCATCTGTTTGTACACAGTCTTCTCTGACATTCCTTTCCTACATACTTTCTCCATACATCATCCCCCTCATCATCTCTCGATTTCCCCTTTCTTCTCTCCCTCTAATTTTCCTGCACCTCTATTCACCGCTAATGAGTCTTTCCTGCCGCTGTAACTGACGAGGAGCCGCTCCATATGTTCTGAGACGGAACCTTGTTCTCCGGAGGGATTCGTTCTAAAGCCTTGGCTCAATCCCGTAGGCCAAATCAGAGCCTCTCATGGCTGGGGAGAACAGAGACATGTAGAGTTGTATGAACGAGATCCAGCAATGGAGGCACCACATTAATGTGTCTGAAACGGTTCAACTAACCTCAGCGTAATTTTTTTTGTATTCGGTGGCACATGTCCAAATTGAACCTTGCGAGACAACTAAATTTTTTTGACAAACCATGTGGTGATTCTTCTGGCCAAGTTGTTTGCTTGTGCCCAAACCACAGGGGTTTGGAAAATCAGCGATCTTTAAGGAAGTAATGGGAGCTATGAGCGCGGTTGATTTTTGCTTGTGATGGACAGTGACAGACAGATGGTTCCTCCAATAACCTACCGAGAATTCTTTTGAAATTGTGTTTGCCCTTTTATAAAAAGTTTGCACTGACAACTTCCCAGATGGATATGCATAACAAACCATCTGGCAATTGAGGTTAGGAAGTAGTGTTCGAGTGAAAAACGCAGAAAGGGACAGAACGAGAGACACAGAGAGAAACAAAGACAGAGGGAGAAAGACAGAGAGAAAAAGAAACAGAAAGAGAGAGAAACAGAGTAAAGGACAGAGAGAGACACAGAGAGAAACAACGACGAAGAGAGAAAGAAAGAAAGTCCCAGAGCGACACAGAAAATGAGACAGAGAAACAGGGAGAGAGAGAGCTGTTCACAGCTACAGAGATGAGGAGATAAATATGTTAGTATAGCTGAGGTAGAGGTCAGAACAGGAGGACAGGAGCGGTCAGCGTCCCTCTCGTCCTCCTGTCTCCCTCCTATCAGTCCTGTCAAGCCAGTCCCTCCTGTTCAGCCTGCCACACAGTTCTACCCCTGGAGAATACAGCACTACATGCACACAACCCTTATTCTGTTTCCTTCCTTCCTTTCTCCCTATCTCATCACTCCCTATTCCCTCTCTCTATCTCTCTTTGGTGTTACAGAGTCATTGGGTTGTACGTCTGTGCAAGAATCATTCTGCATGAATGCAAGTGTTGGAGTACTGATGGGAGTGAGAGAGAGGGAAGCAGTGAGAGAGGCAGGGAGAGAGGGAGGCAGGGAGAGAGGGTGAGAGGGAGGCAGAGCGAGGGAAGCATTGAGAGAGGGAAGTGGGGAGGCAGGGAGATGGGGAGGGAGGCAGTGAAGCAGGGAGGGAGGTAGGGAGGCAGGGAGAGAGGGACGCAGGGTGAAAGGATGAGAGGGAGGCAGAGAGAGAGGGAGGCAGGGTGAGAGGGAGGCAGTGAAAGAGGGATGCGGGGAGGCAGGGAGATGAGGAGGGAGGCATGGAGAAAGGGAGGCAGGGTAGGAGGAAGTGAACAAATTTGCGTGATCAAATAAATTGTGATAGGCTAGTGGCCTAGGACCAGTCAGGATGGGATGGGATTATGGTTGGAATGATGGCATAATCATCGATCACTCATTACCAGCTCACACTCACACACTTACACACAACCATGTATACCCACACATGGATTAATTTAATGTACTTCACTCTAAAGCGGTGTATTATCATTCTTCCTGGATCAAGGTGTGTGGAGGATATCACCCTCAGTCTGCATGTACCCGAATACTGCACCTCCCTACCTCCTCTCCTCTGTTTCTGTCTTTATTCCTCTCTCTCACTTGCTCTTTCTCACCATGTGTCTCTCAATCTATTCACTGCATATCTTGCTCTCCCTCTTTATAATTTCCCTCTAACTTTCTCTTTGCCTCTTCCCCATGTTCAGATAACCCTCTTGATTCAGAATGAGTCATGTAGGCACATCTATTTAGGAGCAAAGGCAATGCAGCATGCTGAAACACACAGGCACATCCTGCAGGGGTCCTTGGCTTTCGAAATAGCGTACTGTACTCTGACACGCACACACAAACACACACACAAACAAACACACACCTAGTGGAGAGACCAAAACCAAACATGACAGAGAAGAAAGGGTCACGGGATGGGATGCTGACAGCGCACGCATGCACACAAGTACACAAACACACTGCAGATCCACCAAGGAGAGCTTCTCCTATTAGCTCTCTCTTCGCCCCCACCCCCCACCCCTCCACACATGCATCAAAAAGTACTTTAAAGTATCATCCCTGCAAGCGAGTCCAGAGTTTGTGTGATGCTCTGTTAAGTTGATTGAATTATGTAAGTGCATGGCTAAGCATTATGATCTGGGTTAACAATACTTCTACCCTGATGTCAGCAGTTTAGGGTGTGTGTGTTTGTGTGTGAGAGAATCTGTGTGTGTGAGTAATGCATGTGTGTATGAGTACTGTGTGAGTGTATGTGCATGCATGCGTGTGAGTGTGTGTTTACTCTATGTATGTGCCCAGTAGAAAGGATGGGGTGGATAGTTATAGGTGACATGGTAACTTTGCTAGTGAGGCGTCTGTGTGAATGGCTGCCCCAGATAGCCAGATAAGTCTTCTTCCATAGCTGTAAATCTCTTCTGTTGGAGTCAGCAGGGATAATACACACAGTCGCCCTACATCCACATCCAGTCACACTGTACACACAAACACACACATGCAAGAATGCACAGCACACACACACACCCACACACACACACACACCCACACACACACAGACTTTATATCCTTTTCCCATTCCACTCTCCTTCTCTATTTAATTTTCGATCTGAGGCCACTGTGGGACAACAGGTACTTAATAGATTCACTGTGAAAAAGCAATCACTTTTTTAACAGTCATCTTTTTCTAAATATAGATCCTGCTTAGGCTAACTGGAAAGCATGGGCGGTTGGGGGTGACTATTATAGTTATTTCATTTCAAGACAGACTGTACACGAGGCATTCCTGCAGAATAAATTTGATTCTTGACCCTTAACCTTATCTGATGAGCAATAAAGTCACCACAGCAATTAACCTACGTTAGCGATTAGCTTGAATGAGTATGTTCTAATTTGCCAGTATTAGCGTTAAGCGCCAATCTGGCGGTCTGGGACATGTTAGGACCCAATCTACTCAAACTGATATAATCCGATTATGACGCTAATTATACTATAACTGGCTAACATCAAGCTAACTCAAAGTACCGTTGCCTGTGTGGAGTCACTGGCTTTAATCACAGATGTCCACGGATGCCTTGTTTAGTTTGATTGTTGTTGTCAATTCAGAAAACAAAGCAACTAGCGGGAGATAAATTAGTGGGCATGAATGAGAAAAAAGGGGATTATGGTCACAGCAAGGTAAGTAATAAAGCGTATTGACATTTTTCCATAAATCTCCCAGTGGCACTCAACATCTGACTGTGTATGTGAGATATCTAATCTAGAATTCCTTTACAAGACAGTAGCAACTGAGAACTGCTTGCAATTCCATCAGACATGATGTGGTTGGTTAAATTCCTCTCTGTGCACAGCCCTCTGGTTGGCTTTCTCGCAAGCTCATCAATTTACCCTCTGAACTCGACCAATCAGCACAGACAGCTCGTAATTCATGGCATTCTGTTTTTCATGCAGTTTATAGGTTACATTTGATCTGAACACACATTTTGAAGATAAGAAAAAAGCTGTGTCCCTTATAAACATGTTGTGTAAGTTCATGCGGCCTCAGCACGGTTCCAGTGGAATGTCAATAGAAAACATTTTGGAGGATCCAGCTAACTTCAGCCTATTCTGTTCCAGCCACCCTGATCCAACTAATTGCCTTCAGATTAACCTAGTATTATAGCCAAGTGTGTTACCTTTTGCTGCTAAACAGTAGCATTCCCCTTCATATCCTTCTGGCGGCAACAAAATGCACACAGGAACCCTGCTGTGTACCAAGCATACACAAACAGTGCACACAACCCACACAATCACATACCGTAACACACAAACACTCCCAGATGCCCGCTCCATGTTGTGCTGTCACGGCGTGTTTAGGTTGTTATGCCTACAGGTCTGTCATCCCTGCGTTCTCTGTTGCTGCTGCAGGCTCATTTTTCAGCTTTCTTTCTCTTTGGCACCCCTATGTCTCAGTGTAGCAGGGTGTGTATGTGCCTGGAGACTGGCTAAAACCATGTAATGGTAGCAGGCTCCTAAAAACAGGATGACAGCTGTGTGTGTGTGTCCAGGTCTAAGGGGGGCCCAGGTGTGATGTTGAGCATGAAAGTAAACCGGGCTGGAGGTTTACCGGGCTAGCTCTGAAGACCGCTGTGCCCTCTGCAGCACCGGGGAGACAGGAGAGCAGGGAGACAAATGTAACCCTGTTGAAATACATTCATGAGCAGGAAGGACGTAAGGACTATCTACGGAGTAGGGATTGTACCGAGAGATGTGTGACTTGCATTTCATGGTGGATATTATTATTACAACTTCTGCTTCTGTTTTGTGATACAGCATGTGAGAGGCTACACCAGGGCCGGCTCTACGCAGGGGCAAGAGGGGGCAGCGCCCCCTCAAATAAATGTCTTGCCCCCTCAAATCAAAATTTTAGAAGTTGAGAAATCACATTTTAATACGCTCACAAAATTAACATATTACAAGTTGAGAAAACGATCTGCAGTCGCAGAAAAAGTCAGCCGAATAAGGGACACACAGCTTCCCTCTCATATCGCTGTTTCAGTATGCAAATGAGCCCAGACGTAGCCTGACAGTGTGGTGTCTCACCACAGAGCGGTAAAACTTTGAACAAGCAGCAGCGTTACAAGCACAGAGATGAACATAGACATTAAGAAATTCATCAGATGTCTTCAACATGTTGAGACATTTTTTTATGAAAATCCCATAGGAATGCAGTTTATTTGCATTTAGCAGACGCTCTTATCCAGAGCGACTTACAACAAGTACTGGACTGGAGGCAAGTAGGGTGAAGCACTTTGCCCATGTTTAACACAACCAGGTTGTTTAACACAACACCATCTCCACGGGGTGCTGCTGGGATACCAGCTCACTGCTCATCCCCCACGATGACAGGCCAATACTGGATTAAACCTTCTACATGGGCCCTCCTTCCCAGGCACTGCATACCTGCATATGACATGTCGGCCATAGTGCTTTCCTTGGCCATACCTGCTTGCCAATGCCTAACCCTGTCTGATCTTGGAAGCTAAGCAGCTAAGGCATTGGCCTCATGAACGGAAGGTTGTGAGATCGAGCCCCCGCTGTATATGACGTTGTGTCCTTGGGCAAGGCACTTCACCCTACTTGGCCCAGGGAGAAAGCCCCAGGGAGAATGTCCTTGAATAAATGTAAATGTATATAAGTAGTATACATTACACACAGCGGCCTCGCTCGTGCTCACACATCAATAACGCTCACTCGCTGCCTCAAAACATAGCTGGGATGCAGACACAGACACACGTGCTCCGCTCAGTTACAAAAAACGTTGAAGGCAGGTAAGTTGTAAGATAAGTTCTTACATCGTCCTGCCAACGTTTAGACTCATAACATTGTTGGTTTGCTCCAGTCTATGTCTAAAAGAAGCCAAGTCCTTATCTCTGAGCCCACAAACTGACGCACACACAAATACTGGAATCTTGGTGTAAAGAGTGAAATCAATTGTCCTCTGACATCATCAAACCATTACCGTGACCTTAATACACAACGGTGCAGCACAGCAACCAATCACAGTGAGCCTCTCAGTAATAACTTGGAAGACAGGCGCTCAATAAAATGAAGAAACGGATTACTGGATGTACAATGAGCTAATGATCATGGTAGAGTATTTTTTTCAAAAGAGCATCATTTTTCCATAGATGATTCCAATTCCAATGACGCAGAGGTCTACACAATCATGCACATACATTGTCATGCACACACACACAACTCAGGATCAGGGTGAAGCCTCCATTATTATTATTTCTAATAACCAACAACAAGCAATTTACACCCAGATCCATTTTCGGATGATGACGCCCAAGAGAGAGAGAGAGAGAGGGTGAAGCAGGGAATTTCACCTTTTCATATTTACTCAACTGGACATTTCCTCCCACAGAAAATGGGCCACAATAATTATGAGTTGAGTCTGTGAGCAGTGAAAAAGGTTTAAAGATTTCCACCGAGCGACTACAGCCAGGACACTGCTACCAAGAGCAAAATCCATCAGAAATACCAACAGACACGCATGAGCAAAACACCCCCACCCCCACAGACTGACGCACACACACAAACACACAACTACACACCATAGAGAGGAATTGCTCATGAACAAACCATGCCAATGGTCTCCAGAAATGTGACCTATTCCCTTGATATAGGTTCTGGAGCTAGGGCTGGGGATATGGTAGAGTCTGGGGCTGGGTATATGGCCGTGGCTGGGGTTGGGGTTAGGGCTCAGGCTGGGCACTGAGAATGGAGGGAAGGCTGTTGCGTTGCTTTTACTGCTATTCGCAATAATCAGATGGAATTACACAAGGTGTCAATCATGATTCTGCCCTCCCATAAACTGTGTGGTGACCTTTCTCTGGGGCTTGCATCAGGATCAGCTGAGCTGTGGTTGGAGATGTGTGTGTGTGTTTATGCATGTGTGCACATGGGTGTTTTTGATCTTTTCATGGTCTACTTGTCACTGTGTATGTGTGAGTGTGTGTGGCCAGTCTTTGTCAGCAATAACACATTCACATAAGTTCAAGGGGGCGCAAACAAGTTGTTATTAGAAAAATTAACCTATATAAATGTTGGTTGGTTTTTACATCTTTCAGACATTGCATGGATTTCCGTTGCCTCACGTCACATTATGTACACATTCAGATTCTTGGTTTTAAGATTTTTTAGAGAGGAGCCAGGTTAAACTCATGTCATGTGGCGCAGTCGGTTAGGGTGTTGGGTTGGTAATCAGAAGGTCCCTGGTTCTAACCCCAGCTGTGTCAACATTGTGTCTTTAGGCAAGGCACTTCACCCTACTTGCCTCAGGGAATGTCCCTGTCCTTGCTGTAAGTCTCTCTGGATAAGATCATCTGCTACGTGACTAAATGTGAATGTAAACTACCAAAGGGCGGACGAGAATGTTTTATGTCTGCACGTAGTCGTTTCTCTTTGATAATGTTCTGATACAAAAAGGTCATGATGACACACAAAGCAGTTAGCGTTACGAACCCGTTGGTAGAAACGACCATCCTATGTAAAATCCCGGCTTTAAAACACAGGAAAACGTGAAGACTCGTTCAGATCCGGTGCCTCCCGAGTGGGTCCTCTCCAGCTTCTTGCCACCCACCTTGCATGTGCAGAGATTATTTGGGTTGGTCCACTGGTTGGCAGCTTTGGTCTTCTCCCTTCTCAGTCCTTTCCAAAAGGTCTGGTCTCATTTATAAACTTTGCTTACACACAAAACGGGCTGAAATCTTCTCATGCAAATGTCAGGATTTTGATGGGAGAATGTGCGGTCCTCCATGCAAACTCTGACCTATCCATAGACTAACGCAAATTTTGTAGACAGTGTGAATTGGCGACAAAGATGACTGTACTGTAGTCAGCCTGCAGAAAGTAAATGTGGGAAGAATGATTATTCGTAATATTTATATATTTTGTTTTCCTCATACACTTTTTTTTCAGAAAATGTAATCATAATCATGACGATTAAATCTGACAGTGTTATTTGTGTTTGTACTAAGTGATGATTTAATTTTAAATAAAAATTCTGCGCTCTCTGTCTCACCATCAGATTTGCCACTATGGGAGTGTAGGAGGAGAAGATGCCCAACTGCATGGAACACTGGATAACATCACATATTCTAGCTTTAGATAACTGCAGAACACAGTGTATAACTAAATGTATTTCTTTAATACTGTGCATATGCATATGCATAACATTGTGTGTCAAAAACTGGAAATACAGTCGTTAAGCTCCCGCGTAATCGCTACACTTCGTCCTTGTTACCAAGTTTTCTAAAGTTCTGCCACTGTGTGCGTGTTGCACTGGCACAGTTGACGGCAGCAACAATATGCTGACACTCGCATATTGTTTTAGTTTTTTTTGTGATTCCACCTCTGTGGCCACGAAATAATAATGGGTATTGGGCCTCCACCTCACCTACAATACCTTCAATTTCTGTGTCTGAGAACTTTCACTTTTATGTTTTTTTGTTCGCCATGATTCAGCGTGAAGAACAATCGCATGCCAAGGTCATGAGATTCTATATTAGCATTCATGACGTGCTTTGCATTGACCAGTTATCATAAAAAATTGTTCAGTGCGCGGTACTATGCTAATTCACGTACGCACCCTTGTGGGTAATCTATGATTTATAAATGGAACTTTGCTTAGAGGTAAATATGAATTGTTTGGTGCGTACGCCCTTTTAGTCTTTTGGGTGTACGTACACTTTTAGAAATAATCCTGCATGCAGTTTTATAAATGAGACCCCTGAATATTCAAACCTGAACGAACTCCGGAGGCCTGTTGAAGGTAAAGCCCGTCATTTTCCTGAGCAGGGATGGGGAGTTGAAGAGGGGATGTGTGTGTGTGTATATAGGTATTTGTGTGTGACTGAGAGGTGTAATACATGTCACTGGGTCATGTACCCTAGCACTTGCACATGCCTGCATCATATTGTCAGACCTTACAATTGCCCATGTGTGATTCACCCGCATCAGGCACGCAGCAAACGCACTATGTGCAGCTATGCTGACTATGATTACACTCTGTAGAGCAAATGTGTGTGTGAATGTGAATGTGTGGGACTGAGCTGCGATGTGTGTGAGTGTGTGTTAATGTGAATGTGTGTGACTGAGCAGTGGCGTGTATGTGACAGAGCTGTGGTGTGTGTGTTGTAGAGGAATTTTTAGTTTGATGTTATTTCAGGACCCTCTTTCCCATGGAAAAACTTGACATGAAAGGACATTTATGTTTCAATTCCTAAAATCATGTGTGAATAGTTTGACATTAATTGACTGATGGATGTGTGTAAATGACCATATGTTGTCAGATTATGTTAGGCTCTGAAAATTTACACAATAAACAATCCTTTGAATGACTTGTAGCGATACGTGTCCTCCTTAGTGACTGGTCACAGAATGTTCGGTTAATTACTGTAAAGTACTGCAAAATAAATAAATTGCTTCAAAGATGCCATGCTGATTATTTCAGCACACAATATCAGAATTTCCACCAGTGTGTATGTGTGAATGTGTTACTTGAGTGGTAATGAATGTGTGTGACTGAGCGGTGGTGTGTGATCCAGCCATGGTGAGTATGTGTTGTGTGACACCATCAGCGAGCTCCTCCCTGGGTGTCTGCTCTCCTGCAGGCTGAAGAGTCCCTGCTGCTGCTGCCCTCCCTGGTGGCCACCTCAGGAGCCTGGAGGGGTTGGGGGTGTATTGAGACTGGGAATGACATCAGAACTACCCATACACACATACATACACACCTGTACACGCACACACAATCATATAACACAATCATATCCACACACATGCACACGAATGCACACACACAAGGTATACGTATGTGTACTCATATGTGAGGGGTCATGTGGTGCAGTCGGTTAGGGCGTCGGGTAATTAAAAGGTACCCGGTGTGAATTCTGGCTCTGGCAACATGACCTTGTGTCCCTGGGAAAGGCACTTCAAAGGCACTTTGTCCCTGGAATGTCCCTGTAATTGCTGTAAGTCGCTAAATGTAAATGTAAAATGTATATGTAGTATATTCCATTCTTTGCGTGTATCAACTTGATGTCTACAAGTGTAAGAAGGGGTTTGATGTACTGTAGGTGGCAAACATCTCACAGATCATTTTTATCCACTCACAACGTATAAGATCTCCCCCTCCACCACCACCTCTCCCTCTCTCCATCTCCGACCAGCAGAGTCTAACCCCAGCTTACCTGACGAGAACATGAGCCACTCTTACCTGGAGCCTTACCCCCCTCCCCCCTCCCCCCACCCCATGTTTACCCTTACGTCTCCTCCTTCCTTATACCCCCCCTACCCTTTCCTCCTTATGTGAAACGAGTAAGACAATACCAACAACAACCCATGAATGCCCCCCCTTCCAGGTAGAAAACCTTTTTAGCAGGGGGGGTGGGGGAGGAGGTCTAGAGGGAGAGGGAAGCCTGACAGACAGCAGACCTTGTGAATGGTGAGTTTTATTCTACTCTAAAGAAAGCGCCGGGGCCACTGTACAGAGAAGTGTGAAATCCACACCCAAAAATATTGTTTTTTGCTCTTGATCATTTTATAAGTCTTCATGATGATGACATTGGAATATGAATTTACAAGCGATGTACACAGGTGTTCTAATATTCAAAATAGTTCCTTAAAAGTCTTTGAGGAATTATTATCATTTAAAAAAAGCACTATTCTTACAGCAAACAGAAAACAAAGAGGTCGTATCTTTGGAGGGATAGCAGACTCAAAGAAGAGGTTTTTTTTTTTCTCTTTTTTTTCGGTTAAAGTCCTGACTATACTGTAAGTGAAGGAGAAAAAGGATGAAAGCAGAGCTGGTGATTCATTATTCTCACCTGCCATTGGAGGAAGAGCAAGGATGTCCCGCCCCAAACCCTTGACTTGCCACCCCATTGGTCGAGCATGTCTGATCATGACTTGTCAGCCAATGGGGTTACTCCGGGGTCAAGCCTTCACCTTCTTCCCAAAACAGCAGCAGCATTGTGTTCAACAAAGAAATTTTTTCTCCAATATGTATGGTATATACTCACACCTGGTTACAAAGCATCAGTGATCATAACATCATAACATAAATGAAACAGAAAAAGAAAAACTGAAAACAGTAAAAGAGTTACATCTGGGGTGGCATGCCATCACCTCAATATTATAATTTAAATGTAATTAAAATACATTTTTGCCATTGAAAAGAGCAGGGTTGTTTGTCACAAGAGTGTGAATGCAAAACAGCATCCATTGAAATGACAAGTTCTGGAAAAATGGAGAACAAGAACAAATCGTTGGAGATCCTAAAACGGGAGTGTTCTGGAGCTTTGATATTTTACATGTGCATATTGCTGACTTGTCAGCTCACTCAAGCAGCATGTGGAAGGTTAATATGATAAATATGCTCATTAGATGCACAAAAAAAACAAAAAGGAAAGGATGAACATTGTTATCGGTCAACATTGGGTAAGCTGAACGGTAATGAAGGAAGAAAGGAATTGGCAGGCGCACTGCCGAAGAAAGAGGATATGACCATGTATGTATACTGTATGTCTATACTGTATGTGTGTGTATACTGTATGTGTGTGTGTGTTTGTCGGGGAGAGAGACAGCTGTGAGGAGAGCAGCTGACGCTGTCGTCTGCTAATCAGAAGAGAGTACATTTGAGGTCCATGGGAGCTTTCAACACATTCCGTGACCCATTCTCTGCATGTATAAATAATGTCTCCCACTTTGTACGGGACGCTCAGTTTGGTACGGAAGCTACAAGCAACATGCTCGATCTGGAGTCACTCGACTGAGCTCAGATTACTCCCCCCCCTCCCCCAGCCCTCCCTTCCGTCATCCTACTCCTCTTCCTCTTCGTCACTCCCCGCTCTCCATTCCTTTCTCTCTCTGTTCATTGTGTTTCAGAACCGATGGCAGACACAGCACTGGAAGACTTTGGACTGGTAAACAAGAGTCATACCGCAGACCGCTTGGCACGCGTATGCGTCGAGTGGTTGAGTTGCTATGGTAAAAACGAGGAAAAAAGCGAGGGGAAAAAAATACGTAAAAACACGTTTGAACTCCCAAAGCACAAAACCATCCTGAGGTATTTAATTTGATACAATTTGGCTTTGCAGGGTCCAATCAATCAAATGTTACATGAGTTTCTTCATGTTCTTTATACAGTGTAGTAGCAATATGAGTGTGTGTGTATGTTGATGACCGAGTTCATTTGTGTGTGTGTGTGTGTGTGTGCTCGTGGGTTTAGATGTGTGCAAGGAACCACCCCCACCCTGGTGGAGGACCGGGCGGCTGTTGTTGTGTGTGTCGCGGAAACAATCACAGAAGAAAACAGAATGCTCTGGTCAATACTTCAAGCTTACCCAAGGGTTCACATGCATACACAACTCCACACAGAAATGACTAATGAGGACAGCAGTATCGCATGGGAACCCGCCCCACACCCCTTCCCCCCCCACCCACCCACCCCCCATGTGTTAAACAAGTTATTTCCCTTCTAGACTCAGAGAGACAGAGAGGGTCACCAGCACGACGACTGACACACAAAGTTCAATTACCCAAAAACAAAACAAAGGACAAAAACAAAATATCAAGTTGGTCATACTCTGGTGTACAACAGATCGTCTGTAGAATAGTACCCTGTTTCTGCAGGAGAAATAGACAAAAAAAATCCCTCTGGGTGCGCGTTGGCCGCTGTCGCCCCACGCTCACTCTCCGGGTTGCGGCGTAGAGAACTCTTGCTCGGAGAGGAACTCACTCGCTAAGCACAAGGTCAAGTTCCCATTTCACTGGTCTCCATCCAACTCAGCCAGCAAAACGTAGTCCCCTTAAAATGTAAAATATGGTGTGTTCTTTTCTCCGACACCCAAAAATTAACACATGCAAAATAATCTACTCCTGACGGTATTTCAAAAGTTATGCTTTTTCAAAGCAAAGGTGGGAGAGAGGTTTCAACTAATGGTTATTGTGCTACCAAATAAGCAAACACTAAAATCCTAAATAGGGGGATTCGAATGCCAGAATCCCTAAAAATCTTATAGTCAATAGAATAAAAAGCAAGATTTGCTATATTTTTATATGTGCAGTGCCACAAATGAAATCCCATCGCTCGCCTCAGGTTCCATCTTTGTCTGTAAACTATGATGAGAAAGCCAGCTCCTGCAATCCTCTCAGCTATCTGTCCTGACCTATCTCAGTCCAGACCAAACCCAGCCTCATCCTACCTAACCTCGTCTTATCAAGTGTACAAGTCTTCTCTGTCCATACCCATTACTACACATTAATGTATTTATTTTGCAGACGCTTTTATCCAAGTGATATTCAAGGGGAGGAGTTGAACCTGCGACCTCTTGGTCTGCTGTCAAAAAGCGGAACAACTGAGCTGTATCCACCCACCTATCTAACTTCCTATCTATATAGTTGAACTTTCCCAAAGTACCTAGCACCTAGTCTTTAATATATTTAGTACCAAAATGCTAGAGTACCTAGTCTGTAATATATTTAGTACCAAAATGCCAAAATTACCAAGAAAGTCATGTTCAGCCTTGAACTTGTGAACTTTGCCTGAGCAGAGATGGTGTTATTTAGGCCCATCAAGCTCTATTGAACCTTACTGAGAAACCAACATCCTTTCCTTCTTCCCAGTGCCAGGCAACTGGGTGGGAATCTTTGTCGGGGTAATTAGATGTGCTCAAGGTCCGCTCTGCGACAAACCAACCCCTGCCCCTACCTTCCCCACCCAGGTTATCTATTTGCCTGGCCTCTACCTCAAACAGCTCCATCTGGACAGGCCATCAGCCTTGTTCCCCCCTCCCCCCCCCCTCCCCCCCCCCCCTCCCCCCCCCCCCATCGCTTGTCAGGCCCCCAGTCCAGCCACAACAGCACTTGGCTAGCAAGCAGCAGGAGGCAGAGGAGAGGAATTTGAGACAAGGAGGAGTGGGAGGAAGGGGATGTGGGTTGGGGGATTGTGGTGTGGTGGTGGGAGGCGGGGAAAAAGCCCCTGGGAAGTCCACTCTTTCAGCCCCCCGCCTCCCCTTCTCTCCCATCCTCACCTTCCCCTCTCCCCCACGGATGCTCCCTGTCCGGACCCCTTTCCTCCCACTCCCTCTGTGGGCTTGGGATGTTGAATTGCACCTTGACCTTCCTCTCTCCTTCCCTCTGTCTATCTCCCTTGCCCGTCGAAGGGAGACAGGTTGTCGGCAACCCTCCCTCCCCCACCCCTTGAACCCGTGCAGCAGAGCTTAGTGCGGACACCTGATCCATCCATGGTAGCGAACAGACGAACAGTGAGAACCATAAATAGAACAGCAGTTACAGCAGTACCCAAGTACTTAGTTAGGATTACGATGTCGAGAAGAAGAGTGTGGCTATGGCATCCTAAGTGGATAGATAGTTGAAACTATGATACAAACCCAGAACCATGATTAAACGTCTGATTCGAGACTGGGGATTTTCTTATACACCCGTCTATTGCTGAACTGGGCGGAGTTGAGGACGCGAGGGGCCGAGTATGCACTAGTCTTATTGGCGGCGTAAGGCATCGCATGCTCAGTTATGTACATGTCATTGGCTATTCGCCCGTCCCGCGAACAGTAGGAGGAGGCGGTGGACTTGACGGACGAGCGCAGATTGTTCTCGTTGCGCATTTTGAGCGGGGCGGAGGCGAGTTGTTTGTAGATGTCAGAGGAACTGCGCCCGTGGACCAGTCTGGTGTCGTCCCTGAGGGAGGAGCTAAGGAAGGGATTGTCGGATCCATGGTCTGGGTACAGGGACTTGCTCCTCTTACTCTCCTCCAGGTTGTGGTTGAACTTGGAGCCGAACAGTCTGTCCGAGTAGGGGCGGACATTGAAGAGGTTGGCGTAGGGCGAGTCATCCAGGAAGCGGTCCTTCTCCTTCAGGCTGACGCTGCGGGCCGGGCGCCCCAGGTCCATCTCCTTCGGCTTCTCCAGCATGATGTTGTCGAAGGAGTGCTGGCGGCTCAACCGGAGGCGGTTCCTCTTCTGGACGTGTGGCCCGTCGGTCTGGGGCCAGTACAGGCCGAACATCTCATCTTGGTGCATACTAGGATTGAGGAGGGCGTCCTGGAGGAGCTGGTCCTCGCTTATGTCATAGAGATTGGCGGTGTGGAGGCAGGCTTCGCAGCGGTTGTAGGGAGAGCGGGCAGCGGCAGAAGTAGAGGCAGTGGAAGCGGTGGGGGTGTAGTGCGCCCCGGGGGGGTAGCTGGAGGGTACCTTTGACAGGCAGGAGCGGCAGTGCGTTTGCTTGTAGCGATCGTTGGACTCATGCGGGGACAGGGACAGGTTCTTCTCCTTTAGGCTGTAGTGCTTGGCGTAGGCCGAGTCGGGGAGGAGATCCGAGTCTGTGTGGTGGAGGGGGCTGGAGTTGAGGTGGATGATGGGCTGGTCGCACTTCCTGTAGTTGTCGTTATGGTCGGAGTAGATCTCGGGGTAGTCCAGGTCGTCTGCTGCCAGCCCACAGCTCTCGCGGTAGTGAATGGGGTCAGAATGGAGGCTGAGTTCCCTGTCTGAGTCGATGGTGTAGATCTTCTCTCCTCTCCCCGCCTGGCCTACTGCGCTGCCCTGCTTAGTCTTTAAATAGGACAGCTCCACCTCGCTGCAGTCTCTGGGGTATTTCGATGTCAAGGATCTTTTTTTTAAGTTGTCCTTGGGCTTCAGGTGCTTGTTGTTATCTGGGTCCTTGTAGGAGGTCGCTCGGCTGGAGCAGTCGGAGATGTCGGAGTGGGCGGCGTCTTCGGGCAGGTAGCGTTGCGTCTTCATGGACATGCGTGGGTCGGGGGACAGCATGTCGGGCACCGTGGCGGGGCCCTGCCTCAGCGTGTCCACAGACTTCTTCCAGAGCGCCCGAGAGGGCTTGGCGTTGGTCTGGGCGGCGTCGGCACTCACCGCCACCTCTACGGTGTTGGGGTTGGCGTCGTTGAGGGTGAGGGGGTGCTGTCCACCCTGGAAGATGTAGTTGTTCAGGTGGTCTTTGTGGCGGTTGGCCAGGTAGGTCTGAAGGTCACCCGTGTCCCCGTAGATTACCTCTTTAGGGGCATAGCTGCGGTTGTCGGCGTAGATAAAGTTCCCTTTCTCCGCCATCATGTCCATGATCATGGGCCCAGCCGAGTGCATGAACTCGGCTGCTCGTTTGGGCGAGTTGATGCGCGAGGTATTCAAGTTGGTCATCTGCTTGGCGGACTTGATGAGCTTCAGCATGTTGGCTTGAGGGCTGAAGTCCAGGTCGGACTTCTTCTTCATGTCAATGTGAACGCCGTGGATGCAGCTCCAGATACCCTGCAGACAGAAGGAAGGAAGGAGAAAGAAAGACGGAAGGAATGGGAGAAAGAGACAGTAATGGGTGAAAGAGACCAACTTGCAGCGTTGCTTTATTTTAACTATTAGTCTGTCATTTATCCAGCAGATCTCAACAGATTGTTTTCAGTATAATGCATTATAATCTCTATAAGCTACAATGGAGGGTCTAGAAAGGTGAAAGCAATGTAAGAGGAGGAAAAGAAAGACATGAACATCAGCAAAGAACTTTAGAGTCACATGTTCTGTTTCTGCACATCTAGGTGAAGCAAGACATTCAGATGACATTAAGGAGATATTTCGGTCTTGTGTTTGGTTGGTATTTCAGCTAAAACCAGGTTCTGGTAGGAGGGCTGTAAAATGGCACGCGTTTCATGCATCCGTGCTCCCTTTCGCATTTCGCCTCTTTCTTGTGACCCAGATGTATTGAGTGTGCCCCACCCCTATCCTAACCTACATTCAAATTACTGCATTCACGCCCTAGTACAGACCTATTCCTGCTCATAGGATGTATTCACTCCCTTGCTTTTCAAATCACCTTTCATACTGCCCCTACCCCATCACAATGCCCTTACACCTCATTCCTCTTCTACATTTACATTGACATTTATTCATTTAGCAGACGCTTTTATCCAAAGCAACTTACAGTAAGTACAGGGACTCCTGAGACAAGTAGGGTGAAGTGCCTTGCCCAAGGACACAATGTCATATAGCCACAGCCGGGGCTTGATCTCACAACTTTCCAATCATGAAGCCAATGCCTTAACCCGCTGAGCCATCTGACCCCCCTTCTTCTACCCCCATATGCTACCTTTAAGCGCTCATACCACTCCTCGCCCCCTCACAATGCCTCTACCCTCTATACCTCTTCAACCCCCCACATGCTGACTTATACCACCCCCATTCCCCTCATACCACCCCCACCCCCCTCATAATTCCCCTACCCTCCAACCTCTTCTACCCGCCTCATGCACCCACTCCACCCACTCTCTACCTAAACAACCAAACACCTTCTCCCCTCCCACATCCGTATCACCCAATTACCCCCCCGACCATACGGACGCCGTCTTACCCTGCTGATGGAGAACAGAAGGCCAGGTGTCCCTGTGCAGACCCCGGTGAAGCAGTATCTCAGCCTCCAGTAAAACAGGTGTTCTGACACAAAGGTGATGAGCGACAGGCCCATGGCGGTTGCCAGCATGTAGAAGACACCCGCCATGTTGTCTACATCCAGTTGGGAGGACATGACCTCATTCTTCTCATTGTGGCAGATGCCCGTCAGCCATTGGGCCTCCAGCTCCTCCATCTCTCCTGGAAAGCAGGAATGGGGGAAGGGAGAAAGGGATGAGCGGGAAGGCGAGCAGACGCAGAACGACGGAGGGACAGAGGAAGAAGGTGATGGAATGTGGTGGGGAAGAAGTGGGTAGGTCGGGAGGATGGAGGTAAGAGAGAAGGGAGGGTGGTACTTCTCACTCTCATCAGTCTTTTTTCTGTCTTTCGTTCACTTTCTCTCTATCACTCCAACTTTCTCTTTTACTCCCTCTCCATCTTTCTCTTTTTCACTCCATTTCTCCTACTCTCACTCCTTCTCTCCAACTCTTTCACTCCATCTTTCTCCAACTCTGTGACATTTAAAGGCTCGTTTATCTGCTCTAATCAACTGTGTGTCAGTCAGGGCCGGGTGGGCAGGCTGGCACCGGCACAAGGGCAGGCAACACTGTGTTTACGATGCCTGCGGGATCTGGCTGAACATGAGTACGCTCACTCTCCAATCATACAAACATACAGAGAAACACATACCAGCCTGTCCACTCAACAGAACATCCAGAACAACCGTTCCTATTCGAAGGTGTAGGAGTCCCAGGTGGTGGGTTGCTTTGACAACTTACTGTTTGTTTCAGTGACTGAGTTGTCCTTTGATGGATATTACTCATCAGATTTTTTTACAAAATGACAACGTCTCATTTCAATAGATTGTAAATGGCTCCATTATTTCGCTTCACCTCCCTCTCTCTCTCTCGTCTCCATCTTGCTTTTATTTTCCTTGCGTTCGTATGTTATCCTCCCACAGTCTGTCGGCGAAGCCAACAGAAAGCTACAGTATGTGCTATAAATAAAAGGTCTGCCTGCCCCAGTCTGCCATTTGCCAAGGCTTGTCTTGCATCTGTTTGTCTGCTAGGCTGGGTTGAGGGGGACTCTGGAGGAACAAGGCTAAAGGCTAGATCCATGATAAGCCCAAGCACCAACATCAGCGTGTTGGTCGGCCAATGTTGGACCTGGTGCCAGTGGACATCGATCTGTGACGGTCTTACAATCCTGGAACTGGTCGTCAGGTGGACATAGGTCTCCCTGAAGGAGCAAGCGTGTTCTCGGTCCCTTTCCTCATCCCGTGTTCTCACATCTCACATTCTCCTCTATCTCTCTTTTCTCACCATGACTGTCACTCTTTCTTCCCTCTGTTACTTTCTACCGCTTTCTCTTTTCCTTTTCCTTCTTTCTTTCCTTCCTCTCTACCCCCCGCCCCCCTCCCTCCCTGTCTTAGGCATATTGTTTATGTAGGAACATCAGAGAGCTTCTATAATAAGGGGATGTAGTGCCTGTGTCGGCTTTGACTTGGATACAGGCTCTCATACATAGATAGGGCCAGAGAGGGGAATACATTAGAATAACTTACACACTCCACACCATGTTTAGAACTGCCTCAGCATCCAGAATAACATCAAAGAGTTATTTATACTCCAATGCCTTGCCTTTGTGCTGGAGCCAACACAACAAAGATACAGAGAGAGAAAGCGAGAGAGAATTTGGGAGAGAGAAAGTGAGAGATTTTGGGGGAGAGAGAGTATTTGGGAGAGAGAATGTGGGAGCGAGAGAAATAGAGTAGGGTTATCTCAAGAGAGACAGAATGTGGGAGAGTGGGATGGACAGAAAGTGAGAGAGAATGTGGGAGACAAGGATTGAGACAGAGAAAGAAAAACCAAATTGCGTGTCTCTCACCGTCTCCAATGATGGCCAGTATAGCGAGATCGACCTGCCGCTTCCAGTAGGAGCCCTTCTGCAGGGCAATTCCGTAGCCCGTGGTGGCGAAGATGTAGCCGCTGCCGATGGTGACCAGTTTACAGCCCTCGTCCCGACCCGCTGCATAGTTCAGCACCGCAGCATCATAGATGAACGCATCCAGTTTGCTATGGAGAGAGAGAAGAGGAGGATGAAGAGAGGATGGGAGAGAAAGGAGGGAGGAGAGGTTGGTAGAGAGAGCAGGAAAGACAGGGCGGTAGAGAAAGAGAGAGGTTTGGGAAGCAGACATCACTGACATTATTGATAGAAAGGACAGTCGTACTTAGCTGAGGCATCTCACACAGGTCAAGGACAGAAGAACAGACGGATGGAGCACTTGCACATACAGCATGTGATGGAGGTGGTTCGCTGATCCACAGCAGCATGAGGGGTGACCTGAAGACCTGTGTTAGCTTTCTGCGCCAATGCACACGCTTTAGCTCAGGGCGCTAACACATTCTCGCAGCAGCAAGGAGTTGAAGCTGGGCTACCGGTCGGTTTCACTCCAACACGCGCAGACAGACACGCTCACACACATAATTACAAAGGGAGTGCAGCTAAATGAGGCTAGTCTCATGGCATTTACAGAGTAACTGAAGCTGTCACTAACCCCTGCTCTGTCTCTCTGTACACACACACACACACACACAGCCCTGTAATAACACTCTGACTGCCTGGCATTTACTGAATGTCAGGTCTGACTCTCACAGCAGCCTAGAGCCCATACTTTAGCTGTGTAATTGGGTTAACACTGGCCCGGGCTCTGTGGGCCTGTGTGGCCATGACGGCATAGGTTTATGTGTGTGTTTGCGTGCTTGTCTGCATGTCAGAATTCGTTTGCATGTGTGCGGGCGTGTGCATGGGTGCATGTGTGTGTGTTTGCGTCAGACAGACAGTGTGAAGGCTTAGTTGCGATTCAATCAGCATTGATCTGTCTCACCTTCATTAAGGCAAATAAACGCACCAACAAGCACTTCTCCGAGACTACAAATCCCAATATCCTTCTCTTCAGGTAGCCTCTCTGGCCTCTCTTCCTATTCTGAATCAGTAAACATGCTCAAAAGAACAGCATAACAGCGGATGAAAGCTGGCTCAGAGCACCTTAAGCCTGTTGGTATTACATGTGATCAATAGTAATCTAGCTGTTGAGTCCTAAAACAGCAGAATCTGTCCAGCAACATTATTCATGTGAGCAGGATCAGTGTCAATGTGTGCATGTGTGCGAGATTGTCGAAACCCACTCCTCTATCTCTGAAGGCTCGGTCTACGCTGTGATTGGATTCTATTCCCTCACTGTAACCAATCAAAAGCACACCTTTCCCAAGTCATCTCCCCGCCAACCTTTCCTCCTTCCGCTCTGTCCCCTCTCTCGTTTCCTTTTCCCCGCCTCCGGCATGTCCCTTACTCCCTCCCTCCCTTCTCACACCCCTCTGCTTCTCCCTCCCTCCTCCCCTCCCTCTATTTTCTCTATCCTGGCTGCCCCCAACCCCTTCCTCCACCCCTCTCTCCTCCCGGCCCCCTTCTTTTCCCCAGTTACCTCGTCCTCATCTATACGTGCCCCCCTGTGGCTGTGGGATGGAAAGATAACCTTACTCTCCTCTCTTCTATCCTTGTCTCCACCCCCCTCTCCCTTCCTTCCTCCAGCATGTCCTCTCCTGTCCTCTACGTGATAATGTGTGTGTGCATTTGGGTCCTGTCTGTCTGTCTGTATCCCCTATAGCCATGGTTCCATGTCTAGTGCTCAATTGAGACAGGGTTAAAAATAACCCTGTCACTCCCAGTTAGAAACACCATTTATCCCGTGTCACTGGGTCATCAATGACACACGTACACACAGACACACACACCCACACCAATAAAAACAAGCATAACCAAACACACCCACACAGGCATTCACAGCCAAAAGTCTGGCCGTATAGATCTCAAGTTCCCAGGTGAACATTGCGTGTGTCTTCACACAAACAGAGACCAACGCAACACTTGCGTATGTAGAGCGAATGTACAAACACACACAGATGTCCAGACCAAAACCCAGAGATGAGATGAGACACCCAGACTCCCAGGCTCCAGGGGGGCTTGTTTGCCACCATGCTGCCCCAGGCTCCCTACCCCGTCTTCAGGCTGACCAGCGCATCCTGCACCCCCGTCTGGTGGTACTTGATCATGTACTGGTGCATGTCGGGGTAGTTCTTCCGGATGTTCCTCTCCGTGCTCCCGTTGGGCACGGTTCCAAAGCGGAACGGCGGGGAGTATGCGTATGGGTTCTGGAACTGCGGAGGGGGGGCGAGATCAGAAACAAAAACAACAAAAGAACGGATTGAGGAGAGGGAAGAAGAGAGAGGGAGGGAGGGACAAGGAGAAGAGTGAGAGTGGAGAAATTGAGGTGTGAAGAAGATGCCATTAGACATGGTTCAGGATCCAGAGGGGTTTCCTTGCCGTGGGGGTACGACAGAGGGCGAACTCCAGGCCCTATCACAGAGCTAGACCAAGTTCTGATCAGAGCAGGAAAAAGGAGAGCCTCTGTACCCTGAACATGAGTGATGACATCTAGTTCCTGTTTCAGTGTTGGATCGAGCACCCTGACTAGCCCCATCCTATAGCCCTGTCTGAAATCCTGGCTGCAAATACCAACATTAACACATAAACCTGGACACACACTGGAGTGCAAACACACACAGACTGAAACAGGCGAAAGAAGCAGAGTTTGAGTACATTGGTTGGTTACAGTGTATTTCCTCTTACGTTTGTGCACGTGCGTTTAAGCTGTTGCAGTATGTGTCCCTCCATAACTCCACCCTTTCAATCCTCCATCCCCCCTCCCATCTTCCAAAGAGCTCACCAGTTACGTGCCCTCTGCACCACTAACCAACATACCAAGAGTCACATATATTGTCCGGGTGTGTTGATATCACTTCTGCTTTCAGTCTTTTCTATCTGATCATCTGTTTAATGTATATAAACATTGTTCAATACCTTGTTGGAGGGGGTATATGTATGTATCTACTTTGTGAGCGAGTGTGTGTGTATTATCAGGTCAGGCAGAGGGGATGCAGTGATGTCGGGCCAGTAACAGAACGTGCGTCAGAATCGCAAGGGATGGCCCCAAGGAAATGCAAGCTTCTCGCTTCCTCCCTCCCTCTCCTCACAGCCCAATTACGATCCCTTCCCCTCTCTCTTTCCACCTCTCTTCCCTCAGTTTCTCCCCTCCCTGCCCTGCTCTGCCCCCTTACTCACCCCCCGCCCCTGCCCCTACATCCCTCTCAGCAGTCACCGTGGGTCTCCAGCTGCAGCAGAGGCAGGCAACGGCCAAGTCGGATAGACCGAGTCACGTCTGCCACCACCCTTGCGCCTCCTCTTACCCCTCTGCTTCCCCACCCTCTCTTTCTCTCTCTCTCTCTCTCTCGCTCTTTCTCTCTGCCTCAACCTTCCACTAATGCACACTGCATCCTTGCTTCCTAGTGCCTCACCATCCTCTCCATACCCCTGGTCATTATGCAAGGGCTATCATTATATAAGACTGGTCTACTTTCCAGCATTAGAATAGAACCCTCGTTGGACGACTCCCTTCCCGTCCACTCAGCCAGTTGGTCTGTCAGTCTGTTCTTGTCGCTCGACCAGTCTGTGCGGCAGTATCGGTTAAACAGCTCCTCCCCTTCTCCTGCCAGTGTTGCTAGTCTGTTGCTCTCTCTCTCTCTCCTCCTGTCTATCCACTCTCTTAACCTTGGTTTATACTCCCTCCCTCTGTGCATCTCTTTCTCTCTCCCTTTCTCACTCACTACCTCTAACCCTGCCAAAATCCGAACCCTAGTTCACACACTGGTAAGTTCTCCAGTGTTTGTATTTGTGTGTGCGTGTGCCTCAGAACAGTGTGTGCTGTGTATACGGGATAGTATATGGGCATAAACACGGGACCCTACCAAACCCCAGGTGCAGCCAAACCCCAAAAAGAGGGAAATGGTTCTGCTGCAAGAATCACCCAGAAACACAGCAGCTCAGATAGGTGTGGGGACCATGGTGGAGGCTTTGATAGTAAACATCAGCTGTTATAAGGTTCCTGGCGGCTTTAGATGTCAACGCAGCGGTTTAGAACAACTGCGTGCGTTTGCATGTAATGTGTGTGGCCATATGTGCATGCATGCATACATGTGTGTGTGTGTTTGCGTATGTGTGTGGACATATGTGCGTGTGTGTACGTCACCTCTCTGACCCTGTGTCTAAAAGGAGACTGTGATCTTAACACTCATTCTTCATCCTGGTCCAGTGCTCTGCAGCGGCTGTTTGGGCCAGTACTCTGGACAGCGCCAGAACCCTCAGCCTTGCTCCTCTGCCCTGGCCGGGCTGGGCCAGGCCGGGCCCCAGCAGATCCACGCTCAGAACCTTGAGAATCACCGGGACTTCCGGTTCCCCACTGAACTGGATCCACGTTCAGAGCCTCAGAACAGAACTAGTGCAACACCATCCAGCAGTTCTTTTTACGGGGGTTGGGGTCGATTTGAATTCAATTCATAGTCACGCAGAATCACACAAAGCTTGAAGTGAATTGAGATTGGATTAGTGTATTGAAAGCTATGCCTCTTTGCTAGGCAAGAGGATGTTTTTCAATATGGGATCTGAATTCAGGTCTAGCAGTGGGTGAGATAAGAATTAGAATGTGAATTCAAATGGAGCCTAGCCCCAATCCTCACCATAATCATGATTTATGACAGATAGAAGTCATACAGTCTGGGTGCCTTGAAAGGTGCATTTATGGATGTCCTTGGCCATTTATCCGGCCAATGTGAGGTCTGCATTATAGATACACAGTAAATATATTAAAACATATGTAAAACAGCTACATAGCGCAGTGTGTGTTGTCCCCTTCTCAGCACCCAGACCGTACGTGGTGAGATTTAAACAAGGTGTATGCACACAAACAGGACAGCCAAGAGAGAAGACAAATGGGTTAAAATTTGAAATGGGGAAAAAATTGACAAGAACAGAGAGTTAACTGAACAGAGATAGCAAACAGATGCAAATGTATCTGTCTAGCCTCTCTAACACTACAAGCTAGCGGTATGGTGTCGACCGGCGCTTCGCAGAAAAACCCGTAAACCTCGGAAACACTCCGACAGGGAATCCTGCGACACGAAATCGTGCCTCCGGTTTCCCGTGATACTTTACGGCCTGGAAACAGGGTTTCCAAACATTCAAGGAGGGCAGGAGGACAGCATACGAACATGCTATACTGACATGACATGAAACACACATGGGGTTGAGCGTAACCCTCTGGGATAAAGCTGAGCCTCAAACTGAGCTATCTTCTTCTTCCTGCCTGTCTGAGAATCCCCCCCTAGAGAAGAAGTCTCTGGGGTGACTGTGTGAGTGGGACAGCCCCACCTCAGACACCATCCCCAAAGCCAACACAAAGGCTCCGTAGAGTAAGGTCAGGAATTCAACACAAGCACCCAGAGAAGATCTCTACTGATCGGCCTCCTGGACAAGAAAAAGCACCATTAGAGTAACCATGGGGACTGTCTCCGGCTGGATGAGGGACAGAAAGAGTCATTGATCATTTTGGTGAGCAATAATAGTAACAAACAGGTCAACAGCCCAGCGTTGCTACTGTACCTTGTTGTCGGATAGCCCGGTAACCTGGTCGACAAACTCCTCCTGGATCATGAAGGCGGCTAGGTTGGCCGTGTAGGAGGCCAGGAAGATGACGGCGAAGAAGGCCCACACCGACACAATGAACTTACTGGTGGTGCCCTTGGGGTTCTGGACTGGGACGGAGTTGTTGAATACCAGACCCCACAGCAGCCACACAGCCTTCCCCATGGTGAACGAGGGCCCATGGGGGTCTGAGGAGAGGGGGACACGATAGAGGAGGTGATGGTGAGAGGTGGAGGAGATGGGCGAAGAGGGACAGAGGAGAGTGTTATTGCGCCATCGAAGCCGAAGCACCGGGTCTTTAAACGTCTCGCAAACTCCGCAGTCATGTGATCGTGGACCGGTTATGACCTAACTCTCATTCGGAGTCGGGGTGGTTAGAGGGAGACTTTTACTGATACTCTGCCTTGAGAAAGTGTGTACGTGAGTGCGTGTGTGTGTATGGGTGTGTGTTTAAACTCACCTCGACCCTGTGCCAGGTTTCTGTTGAACCCTAAGGGGCTGATATATTCAAACATGAATACAGCCATAGCAGTCACCAGGAGCAGCATCACAAACATCATCACCCACACCGAAGCACTAAATGGCTCTGAAACACAGATACACACACAAACACACACACAGATATAAACACACACACATAAATACACAGAGATAAATATTGTTGACAGACATGAAGAGAGTCCCGTAATCAGTGAATAAATCACGCAGACACGCACGCTTACGCAAACACACGCATGCCGATGAGCACATGTTGACACGCCCTCTGGCAACACACACACCCACATACACACACCCCCGCGAGATTGAGCCATGGTGTCAGCACTCCTGTCCTCCTCTGCTCTCTGCGAAGCAACTCACGATATAGCTTTAATGTATGTGAAAGCACTTCTGGCACAGAGCCATCCCGTGAGTGTGTGTGTATATGCGTGCACACGTGTGTACGTACGTTGTTGGCAGGGGGCCATGCTGGGCTTTTGCTGATACGTCCTGATAATTATAGATCTCATGATAATAGCCACATGCCAAATATTGCATGCGTATGTGGGTGTGTTTGTGTGTTCGTGCGAGTGGGCGAGTGAGTGAGTGAGTTAGCGCCTGCTGCACTTTCACAACTCTCCTTTGGCCTCTTGGTAATGAGAGTCTGGCCTGTGCCCATTTATGTGCCTGGTCATTCTTAGTGACATTATAATGTGGCTATATACTACTGTAGGTTAGAAGAGAGGGGCATAAGGTATGTGAGTGTGTGTGTGTGTCAGTGTGTCTGTGAATGTGTGTGTGTGTGTGTGTGAAAGGACTCAGGGCCAGTACTCAATCCAATGTCGGCAGTCTAACAGGTGTTTGTTATGCTTGTACACTACTAACACACTTACGCACATGCCTACAAACACAAACACGCACACCCGCAGGATTCAAGCCTTTAGTTACCGAGGAAGGCTGATGGAGACACAGTCCCGTTGCTACGGGAGACCATGACGCTGATTCCAGTTTCCACGAACGGGACGGAGAAATCGATGACCTCAGAACGCTCCTCATTGATCGTCAGAGATCCGACGGCCATGACAGCTTTCTTATAGACCACCTAGAGAGATGGAGGGAGGAGGAAGGGAAGGCGCGGAAGACAGGGGGGACAGAGAGAGGATAAGGGATGGAGACAGAGAGAGGGGGGAGATACAGGAGGAAGAGGTGGAAGTGAAGAGGACACAGATAGAAAGAAGAGAAATGAAGGACAGAGAGAGGAAGGAGAGAGTGGAAAGATGAAGGGAGAGCGAGAAAGAGAGAGAGACAGAGGGAAGATGAGGAAGAGAGAACCAGACAGAGAACCAGACAGAGAGAACAGAGGGAGACAAAGACCAAAGAAAGGCAACGATTAAAAACCAGTTTCATCCCATCCAATCTGTCCAGCATCAGCAGACTTATAAAGATTATGAGCAAATGTAATTATCTCACATCAGAGAGGTTAAATAGAGAGCAGATGCTCAAGTTCTAGAGGCAGTGCTCAGCGGTGACAGCTTTTGACTAAAAAATCTTTAAAAATCAAAAGGTTGCTGCTTCAAATCCCCCTCCGTATGTCCCACTCTGCTAAATAAAGCCTTCCGGGTTACATTTAGTCATTTGGCAGACGCCCTTATCCAGAGCAACTTACAGCAAGTACAGGGACATTCCCCCAAGGCAAGTAGGGTGATGTGTCTTGCATAAGGACACAGCGTCATGTTGGCATAGCCAGGGTTTGAACCAGGTGCCTTTTGATTACTAGCCCTACACCCACACCACTCAGCCACCTGACTTCCTACAGGTTATGCCGCTGCTCACCTCTCCCACCATCCCGTTCCACACATTGTTGATCTTTTTCCCGTGTTTACCGTTGGTCACCAGGTAAAGATCGTAGGTGAACTTGACATACTTGGCTATCTTCTTCAGGATATCAATGCAGAATCCCTTACAGCACTTCTTGATGTATGTCCCGCCCGCCTCCGTAGTGTTGCTGGGAAAGACAGAAGCAGATACACGTCTCATTGGCTGACATTTCGAGGCTGGGTCTTGGTGCTGGCCAAGGCTTGACATGCAGGTGAATGGTGAGGGCAAGGAATGGTCGCAGGAAGGGACACAGGCTTTGGGGGGGGGGGGGGGTATAGTGTGATCTTATTGACCTTCTGTAGGCTCAGCAAGACTATACTAGCTGCAGACATCCAGTACACACGTGCTACTGAATATTGCCCTGTGTTTGAGGACAAAGATAGGTGAGAGGAAGGGAGGGAGGGAAACAGAGAAGGGAGAGGGAGTAGGAGACAAAGGAAGGCACAAGGGAGAGGTAGAGAAGGAGAGGAAGCGGTAGAGAGGATGAAGAGGAGGGCACAGAGAGAGCTGAGGGAAAGAGGGAGAGACAGAGATCGAGAGGAGGAAATAGGGAGAGGTCCAGGGGGAGGTATAGAAGAGGGAGGGAGGGAGAGGGGAAAAGAGAGGAAGTGCACCCTTTCCATAAACTCTTCCCTGAGACTCTTGCACCCTGTAGATAAGGGGGCAGGGGAGGAGTGAAGGCGAGGGGAGAGGGGGGAATGGCCTTGTCCTACAAAATACAAGGACCATTACCACTGAGGCTGTCCATGCCTCAATAGCACCTTACCGTACCGATGAACACGCACGGGACCCTCTCCCTCTCTACCTCCCTACCTCGTACTCCCTTCCTTTGTCTCAATACTCTCTCTCTCTCTCGCTCTTTTCTTCTCTTCCGAGAATATTATTGTTACGCATATGTAATCATCCTACCATCTGGGTCCATGATGCTGAGAGGAAAGGACATCATCCAGACAGGAAACACACACTCAAACGCACACACAGGTTGCCCACTTTCGTTCGACCACCTGGGACCGTCATTTAACTTTTAGATCGAAGCTAATGAGAAGCACGTCCTTGTACCTTATGCACATCCACTCCTCAAGTCAGTCTGTTCCATATGAATAAGGAAGGAAGGAAGGAAGAGGAAGGAGGGAGGGAAGGCATGGATGGAATCGTTTTGAAAATTAGAAAGGAAATTGAGTGAGAGAGGGGGAAGAGAATGATCGAGGGAGAAAGGGAAAGATAGAGCAAGAAAAAGATGAAGCGGCAATGCTATCCGCATACTAAAAGAGAGATCCTTGTTGAGCTGGCTCAGCAAAACCCACTCCCGGATCAATCAGAGCTCCACTGTAGCTGGCTGTGACATCCACAATGAATTCCCTCGGAGACCAAAGGCTTTTTATCACACACACAGACACACTCACACACATTCACACACACACTCACACAGGTAGTAGAATCTATGTCTATCAATGTCCCACAACAATAATTGTCATGACCAGCGCAGAGAAAGACCACCACTTAATAACCCCAATAATAATCCATAATTCCATTGATAGCACCAGTCATAACTTCAGTCACATCACCATTCATGACCCCTGTCAAAGCACCAGTTATTGTACCAATAATAACACCTGTCATAACCCAGGCAACGAATCACATTGATAGTACACAAGCCTTGTAAGAACTATGAAGGAGTATCCATGTGCAGACATCAATCCACGTTTCTCCTACTCCACATCCACAACCCTCGCTGGTCCAGCTCTCCAGAGAACTCTGTGTACACCATGTTCTAGAACAGCCCAAGCTCCAAAGTTCTAGAACAGCCTGCTCCCATTTACAATAGCCTGGCCTGAACAATTCTGTATTCTGTATAGGCCTGCCTGTATGTGTGTGAGGGGTAGGGCCTGGGGGGTCAGAGAGAGAGAGAAAGAGAGAGTAGGGGGGGCTCTGCTCTTCTCCTCTCTGCAGTCCAAACTGCATGAGTGACTCTTTAACGCCACATGCATGGATACATCCCCCCCCCTTTCTCCAGATCCCCTCTGTCTCTCCATGCATTCATCTTCATCCCTCCATCTCCATCCCTCCATCTCCATCCCTCCGTCTCCATCCCTCCGTCTCTCCACCCCCCATCTCCAAATGGGCACCATGGATGCTCGAACGAGCATCACGCTGTCAGAAGAATGCGTCCAAACGCACCGGCCTGTGGGGCTAGTGGACATGTGGCAACAACGAGAGTATGCAAGTGTGTGTGTGTCTCCAGCGCTCCTGTCCCTCCATCTCTATTCCTCATTGCAGCCCTCCTCTGGGAGCGTCCATTGTCCGCCCTACTTCGCAGCACGCTCAGAGCCTGTTAAAAGTCCCCTGTGCACATCATCCTGGGATGCTGTTTCAGCTAGCTATTAATCAACTGTGAGAGAGTCTCTGTGTGTGTTCATGTTTGAGCAAGAGGAGCTATTATTAAAGCTTACTATTAATGAACTCAACTCAATTTTGAATGGGACTCCAACCACCCAGAGATTTAGCGACTTTCGACTAGAGACCACTTTGCGTGTATGTGCATGTGTGAGAGAGAGAGAGTCTGGCATGTAGAGCATGTCTGTGTCCACAGCTAAAAGACGCGTAGGCTACAGGTGTAGCATTGCTCAGAGAAAGGAGAGCGGTGTGCATGTGCAGGTGTTTGTGTGTGTTGGAGAGGTGGGAACTTAAGTGCTGACGGAAGACGTGTTGCTGAGGAGACTGAACAGGATGTTGCACACCTGTAGCTGGGAGGTTGAGAGTGTGCTTTAGAGGCCTAGCAGTGCATTTGCACCTGGTGAATGAGATAAAGGGACATAACTGGAGGAGGAAGAGGGATTAGAGGAGGGGGGAGCAAGATATAGAGACAGAAAGGAGGACAAGAGAAAAGAGATGAAGATAGCGGGGGGTCTGCCATTTTCTACATTCTACATTGGGGCATTGGGGGGGTAGGGGGGGTTCTGCATAGGGCACCATTTCCATATCAGATTCAAAAACGAACTTTTTCATACTATCTACTGTATACTGACTTGACTTTGATCATTTGTCAAATAAATCTTTACATGTGCATGCACATTATTGTTGCAATTTTTACTAATTCTTCCTTTTTCTACTCAATTCCTTCCTTCAGAATACTGTTTGATACTGATAAAGTCTTTAAAAACAACTTCAAGGTGCACTGAGGACTCAATACTTGATGAATATGTTAACAAACTGACTGAGAAACAAACACACACAGTTAGAGACAAAGACAGAGAGACAGTAAGACAGAGTGAGACAGAGAGAGACACACCCACAAAGAGAGAGAGAAAGAGACAGACACACAAACACAGAGATATAGAGAGAGACAGTAAGACAGAGACGAGATAGAATGAGAGACAGCGAGACACAGACACAAAGAGAGCGAGAGACAGAGAGAGGAACTCCTTGATCTGATGTTTCCCACAGGGGCCCCTCGGAGGACCAGAGGAGGCAGATGGGGAGACAAACAGGGGGACAGGACGTACTCTTTGATGTGCTTCCTGCAGGGGACAGAGTTTCTCATGCAGGTTCCAGTTAGCCTCTCCACGTCCTCCACGATGACAAAAGGCTTCTCCTCCAGAGTCACGATGCTCAAGTGGTTGTCGTCCATTTCCGCATCGCCAAACGAGTTGAAGCGCGGCCACACCGGGTACTTGACCGTCAAGGTGCGGTTCTCCCAGCGCCCCATCTGAGGATAGGAAGGTCACAGGAGGTTACACACGTTCACCGAGGGAGAACTCGCAAAACGAATGTGGACGCTCAACCAAACATGCTCCTGGACACAAAGACCCAAACTGGACACACAGAATCAGGGCACTCAAACACACAGCCTGTACATACAGATACAAACTGGACACACACAATCAGGGCACTCATACACACAGCCTGGACATACAGATACAAACTGGACACACACAATCAGGGCACTCATACACACAGCCTAGACATACAGATACAAACTGGATACATTCACAGAATCCAACACAGAGAAACACAAAAAATATTTGAGGTCTGTATGTGGCCTGAGCAAGCATCTGCAAACAAATACACACATCAAAACGCCTGTCACACACATACATACACACACACGCATCCCATTCTGTGTACTGTACCAGCAGAAAGACTGACAGCAAAGATAGCTACGTGAGTTACTCAATAATTCAATGAGGTGTCAACATGATGATGTCACTGTTTCCCCCTATGGAATCTTTCTGGTTAAATGTGTGTTTGTGCAGATGTGTGTTTGTGTTGTGTGTCTGTTTGTACAGTATGCTTATGCATGTGTATTGTATGTGCGTATATAGTATGCACGTGTGTGTAGACCGTATCCATGAGTTTGTGTGTACAGTGTGTGTGTGTGTGTGTACATACAGTATGAATGTGTGTGTGTAGAGTATCCATGAGTGTGTGTGTACAGTATCCATGAGTGTGTGTGTACAGTATGCATGTATGTGTGTGTACAGTATCCATGAGTGTGTGTGTTAAGTGTCTGTGTACAGTCTCAATGAGTGTGTATGTATAGTGTGTGCGTATAGTGTGTGTGTGTGTACAGTATCCATGCATGTGTTGGTGTGTGCACAGTGTGTGTGTGTGCACAGCGTACTGAACGAATTCCTATCCCATCAATACTTAATGTTACACCAGTCAGAAAATGGCGATTCCTCATTCTGGCTTTTCCTCCATTCCCCCTCATTCCTGCTGCATTTCTCTTCATTCACATGCCTTCTCTCTCTCTCTCTCCTTTCCACAGGAGAATGCGGCAAACTTCTCCCCAAGTTCCCCAAGTGGTGACCTTACTGCAACCAGCTGAATTATTATTTCTTTGAGCAATTGCACTACTGTGAACACACCTCTGCACCCCCCCTCCCCTCCCCAGTATACTATAACCATTCTTACCCATATACTCTAAACTTTTTATACTTCTATGCTCTTTATAGTTTTTATATACCCCTATCCATGTATAGCTATTGCCTATGTATTTTTTTCTTTAAGTCCCTTTGTTCTTTGCGCCATCCTGCCATGTTTGTGAACTTGCATGGCAAATTAAAAAAAATATTTGCGTGCACTGTCTGCGTTGTACATGTACTGGGTGTGTGCACTTGGGTATGTAGAGTCAGAGCGTGTGTGTATGAGAGTGTGTGTGAGTATGACAGCATGTGTGTGTGTGCATAAGAGAGAGTGTGTGTTACGAGAGCTTTGGTGTGTGTGTATGAGAGTTTGTGTGTGTGTGTGTGTGTGTATGCGTAAGTCAGTCCTGCCATTTCCTCAGTGGCAAAAAGCCTTGTTGTTGTGCGTCCTGACGACCTCATTAAGTAACTATAATGAAAAAGAGGGGAAACACATCACAATGCTTCATTTGAAGTCTAATCGTATTGCCTGCTTAATAGATGACACGTCTAGATTGACTGTGCGTGAGTCTGTGTGCGCGTGAGTGCGTTCGTGGGACGGGATCGGAGTTCCTCTATGCACTCTGTAGAAGTGCGAGAAAGTGGCTTGTGTGTGTATGTAAGGCGTGTGCGTTATTGTTCTTATCTTTTATTGTATTTCCTTTTATACTTCAGATTTATTTATTTTATTGTTTGTTTGAGATCCGTTGTTTGCGCCATCCTGCTACATTAGAGTCCGTGTTTGAGCAAATTTACAGGACAAAGAAAACCAATTCTGAATTCTGAATTCTGATTCTAGTTAGCTGTTCATGGTGGACAGTGAACAGCATGATCCAAGTCCATCCAACTCTTATTTGCACTCAGCATAAAACATTGTGACTTCCTCTGCACTACGTTGCCCATTCTCATTCATATTTTTATATATATTTTCTATTTTCAACTTTTTGCTTTAAGGCTTCTTTTTTCCTACCTATACTTAGCAGCTTACTGAGAATGTGTGTGTCTGTGTGTGTGTGTGTGTGTGTGTGTGTAAGGCACGTTCAACTAGCAGCGATCTGGCCCTGGAGTCACAAGGACACACTGTTCCGAGTCCTATTCCTGTTACTCTACACAGGACCTGCCAACACATACATACACACACATACACACACACACATACACATCACACAGCAGCACCGATTGACTGGCTAACTCATTAGCACCCAGATAGAGGAGAATGTGAAATTAGCATTTTAATTGTTTGCTCCAAGTGAGTTTCCACGGTCATGGGGCAGAGACATCTCAACCTGTTTTCACCATCATCGCTGTCAGCCCTCTCACACACCTGGAACGTGTGTGTGTGTGTGCCACCTTCCGTTCTTGAGGGAGATTAAACATTGTCCCTCTATCTAAAGCCGGCTGTTTCTCATTCCCCCCCGTCCCGATGTGTGTCGTTGTGTGTGTGTGTTGAGGGTGGGGGAGTGGGGAGTGGGGGAGGGAAGGGAGAGAAGGGGGCGGGGTACTAGAAGAGACAGGGGGCGAGGGGGTAAGAGGGGGGGGGGGGGGGTTGAGGGGAGCGAGGGGGGTGCTGGAGGATAAAGCAGAGGATAGGCCAATAGGAGGAGGGGGTTTGGTCATGCATCAGACAGCACTCACACTGCTGTACACGCACACTCTCACACACACACACACACACACCAAACACACACTGTCGACATATGGACATACACCATACACACATGCACACTTGCACCGTAAAACCTCCTCACACACAGCCTCATCTCTAACTGATCTGGTCACATAAATCAATGTGCTTGCCGGCGGACTTTGCAGAGAGATATATGGGAGGCCATATATGGAGGATGTTAAAGACAGGAGGAAATAAGGAGAGGAGAGGGGGAGGAGGAGGACAGCAGGAAGTAGCTGACTTCAGCAGCCTGTCCAGTTTCCTGTCCTCCTCTTCCTACTCCTATCTTCCTCACACACACACCCTCTCTCTAGACTCTCTTTCTTTCTCCCTCTCCTTCTGTCAGCCTACTCTCTCTAAGCTCTTCAGTAATTAAAAAGAAGTGGCCATAAACGAATGCAAAGAGAAATCTCCCTATCGACCGAGCTCAGACCCAAGCGCTGACTATATTTGCCCTGGCTTACAGCACACACACGCGCACACACACTGATAAACACAACACACACACACCTACAGATACACACACCACACACGCACCACAGGTACACACTACACATACCCACAGATACACACACCACAGATATACACACCACAGATACACATCCCACACACATAGATACACACCACACACACACACACCACAGATACACACACCACACACACAGACACACACCCACAGACACACACACCACACACACCACAGATACACACCCCACACACAAGGATACACACCACATAAACCCACAGGTACACACACCATACACACACATATACACACAACACAGATACACAACACAGATACACAACACCCACCCACAGATACACACACCACACACACACCAAAGATACATACCCCACACACATTGATACACACCACACACACCCACAGATACACATTCCACACACCCAGATACACACACCACAGATACACAACACACACACATGTACACACCACACACACCCACAGATACACACCACCCACCACACGTACACACCCGCATAGAGACCACTCCACACCACACACATCAACCTGACACCAGCACGCAGCCACAACCCCGCAAGCACACTCATGCACACACTCCACAAACACACTGCACTTACACCGACACACAGCTTAAACAAGAAATCCATGGCTGGACCTGCATCCACCCTGTTAAAATTGTCATAGGCAATAATAACAGACTAACAACAAGAACATGAATCACATTTTGAACCGAGGCGTGGTCATCTTCGAAACACTTCTCGCGTCTTGGCAGGTGTTTGCGGGTCTTTCTGTGCGGCGCAAAAGTGTCGATATGCAAAACTCACATGACCCCTGCCTGCACACGCCTTGATATGTATCTACTAACAGTTAGATGTAGTGTTCACGTAGTTCCGTATTCGAGGTAAAGAGAGTGTGCGCATCGCTAGTTTGACGTATACGTGTGTGTGTGAACACCTGTGACCACTGTAAATCTCCGTAGGGTTCCAACGTTTGACATCATTGCGCTGGTGTGTGTAGGCACTATGCTTTGCGTTTTGACCGGTGACACGTGTTATGGGTCACATGCATGTGTTTGTTGGTTAGGGAGCCTTTGTGAGTGTCTGTGCTTGTGTTTGTTAGAGTGTGCGTGTGTAGCAGTTTGTGTGTGTGTGTAACAGTGTGTTTGCGCGGGTTTGTGTATGAGCTAGTGTGAATGTCTGTTTGTGACTGTGTTTGTTAGAGTGTGTGCGTGCAGTAGTGTGTTTCTGGACGTGCACGTAGCAGTGTATGTGTGTGTGTTTGTGTGTGAGCCTGTGTGGATGTCTGTTTGCTATTATGTTTGTTAAGAGTGTGCGAGTGGAGCTGTGTGTGTGTGAGTGTGTGTGTGTGTGTCTGTGAGTGAGCAGGGCAGTGGGAGGTTACAGAGATAGGCCAGTCGGATTAGTGTGGCGGCTCATATATCCCATTACCCTCGCTGACAATCCTATCGCATCATCAGACGCCACCGAGAGAGGACCGTGCACTCTGAATGGCCCACCTCTCTCTGTCTCCCCTTCCTCTCTCTCCCCCCCTCTCTCTCTCTATCGCTCTATCGCTCTGTCTCTCTGTCTCTGTCCCCATCCTTGTCTCTCTTTGAGTCGCTCTACCGCTCTCTGTCTCTGGCTCTCTCTTCCTCTAAAACCCGCCACTGTCTTTCATCTGCCATTTGACTCCCTTCTCCCTTCCTATCTATCCCCTCTCCCTTGCTCTTCTTCCTCCCACTCTTTCCTCCCTCAACTACCTCTTTTCTCTCTTTCTTTCTCCCTTCCACTCCCTCCCTCCGTCTCTCTTCTCCCTCTCTTTTGTCCCTCCCTTTGTCTTGTCCCTCCCTCTCTATCACCTCTCCTCGCTCTCTCAGCAGGTTCAGCTGACCCCTATAGATGGGCTCTGCCCTGAGACTAAATCACCCAACAGAAGCAATCTAACACCTCCACCTTTATAGTCACTCAATGAAGGAAATCAAGAGAAATGAAGAGAATGAGCAGCAAAACAAAAGGAGAGGAAATGTGGATGTGTAGGGAGTCAGGTGGCTCAGCGGTTAAGGCGTTGGCCTCATGATGGCGTTGGCACCGGTGGTTCAGTGGTAGGATTATTGCCCAACATGTGTAGAAGGCCTGGGTTTCATTCACAGTGAGAGTTCGAATTCATGCATTTAATATGTGTGTGCCTATAACATTTCCCAACTAGGGGACTAATAAGGGATAATTTCTTCTTCATGATCGAAAGGTTGTGAGTTTGATTCCCGGCTGTTCCTATGTGATGTTGTGTCCTTGGGCAAGGGGAGAATGTCCCTGTACTTGCTGTAAGTTGCTTTGGATAAAAGCGTCTGCTAAATTAATACATATTAATATATGTGTGTAGGTGGGGGAAAAGCACACAGAGGGGACCATTTGAGTTTTCCTGCGTTTGAGTTTTCCGTCCTTGACTTTTCCTCCATCCAACCAAACATTCCTCCTTGTGTTACAAGTGTATGTGTGTGTGGTGTGTGCATGTACACTACCTGCCAAAAGTTTGGACATATTGTTCCATTCATTTGAATGGGACGTTGTGTCCAAGCTTTTGACTGGTAGTGTATGTAGCTGTACCGACAGTGTGTGAAAGGAGGAGCAAGTGTGTTGGCGGACAGAATGTGTGTGCGAGCGGGTGGGCACATCTTGCACCCAGACATCTTGTTTGGTTGAAAAGCTCTTTGGAGTGAAGCTGAAGTAATGCAGGGAACAGCGATGGCTGAGTTCTAAACACTGTTCTCTCTGCTGAGAGAGACACTGCTGGGAATACATGCATGACTGGCACCCAATCACACCTGTGTGTGCGCGTGTGTGAACCGGGCTTCCATGTGTGTGTGTTCATATTGTGTTCCCCCGAGCAGGGAGCCCATGGTTGCAGAGATAATTAGAGAGAACTGGGGTTAGAAGTGTTAGTGTTAGTGCTGGACCTGTCTGTCTGTTGGACTGTCTGTCTGCTGGACCTGTCTGTTTGCTGGACTGTCTGTATGTTGGATCTGTCTGTCTGTTGGACTAAACTGCAGACAGGTAGGGAGATGACTGTCACCATCTATAGGCAGTCAGAAGAACCTAGGGTTGACTTGGCAGGAGGTCAGGAGTTCAAAAGTTGGACTCGAAAGTTGTATCCCAACTCATTAAGCTGTCACATGGGGGCATTGGAAAGAAGCCTCCATCTCTATTTCAGGTGTGAAATATTCATCTAAAGCTAGGTTTATGCTCCCGCGTCAAATCTTACGCGTGGGGCGTGGCGTGGTTGTTGAGCATTCGAAGTTCTGCATCGAGGGTCCACGTTACTCTGCAATTCACCGCCATGCCACCAGGGGGGTGTGGCTGTGTGGTTTTTGCTCATTATTGAAGAGCAAATGCTTATATTGCAAATGATGTGGAAGGTTTGCGGAGGTTCTGTACGATCAATAAACCGGTCGAGGCTGGAAACGGGTGAATTTGCAACACTGGTTCACCCACTGAGGGACCTGGATGAATACACTTTCGATACTTTTGAATGTCAGCGGGCCGATTTAACGAGCTTCTTCGCCGTATACAGCCTGGCGAGTGGAGAAAAGTGGTGGCCGATGATTCTAACTTCACGATGGTGTCCCCGAGGCACACTCAATGAGTGATAATAAACTGTGAACTATGCATGGTGTGTAAACTGTGTTGTGCTGTGTGTGTTGAAAATAAATATCAAAACAACAGTTTGAAAACAAACTTATCTTCAACAAACAACGTCTGCGTTGTCTGCGGAGCAATGCGGGCGATGCGTCGCAGGAGCTTAAACTATGCTTTAGAGTCACTAGAATGTTCCACGAATCCTTATGGTCAATGCCGGGATGTTCCTGTTCAGGATGGTTCGGTTTTACCGTAACAATTTCTCCTCCTCAACCCCCCCCCCCCCCCCCCCCCATGCAGTGTGCCCCCTCCGCCCCTTGCAGTGAGTCACGCCCCCACCCCCCCCACTCCATATCACCCCCCTCTTCATCCCTTCTTCGACCGTCCAGGTGTGTCGAACATCAGAGGCGCAGGTAAAGCCCTGACCAGCTCAGCTAAGACTCTGGACTCCACTGGTAATACTGCAGGTAGGCCGAAGAACCACACGTTCCTAAGCATGTGTTTGCGTGTGTGTGTGTACGTGTGCAAAATACTTTAGAGTTTACCACATGAAAGGCAGAGATCTGAGCACCTATAGTCAGAGCGGAGAGCGCCCGAGTGAGGTGGGCCTCCCTCGCACCCCTGACATTGCCCTCCTCTACCTCCCCCCTCCCCTCTCTCCTCCGCGTATCTGTATGTTTGTGCGCTGGAAGTACTGGGCTGTAAACCAGTCAGCACGCACCTGCTTGTGTCTCCCTGGCAAACCGCTCCTTCAGTCTCTCCATACCTCCCTTCCCCATCTCTCTCCAGACACTCATGACCACACACACATGCATACACAAATGCACACGCACGTGTCCACATACACGTCTACAAACATGCACACAGACACAAACATCCTCATTAATTCAACGTGGTTGCGCGCACACACACAAAGTCCCACACACAGCCACACAAACACACATATTGCCCTTTCACACCCCCAATAACAGAGGGCTCAAGTTTTGATTAACTGGGTTCAGAAGAGCTCAAAGCTTCCAAGCTTCAGAACCACAGGCCACAGCAGAGATCAACATCTCTCTGCTCTTCGCAGAGAGAGGGAGCTAAAAAGTAAACACAGGACATGGAAGGAAAAAGAAAAGTTAGAAGAACGACCTTGTACCTGTAAAAAAGGACGGCCTCCATACTCTACAACAGGGGTGGGTTATTCCGGTCCTCAAGGGCCGCTGTCCTGAAGGTTTTAGATGTTTCCCTGGTCCAGCACACCTGATTCTAATAAACGGGTTGTTATCAAGCTCTGTGGAAGCCTGATGCTGCCCATTCATTAGAACCAGGTGTGTTAGATGAGGGAAACATCTAAAACTGTCAGGACAGCGGCCCTCAAAGACCAGGATTTCCCACCCCTGCTCTACAACAAAGGTGGCCAACCATGGACTTTATCGTGCCCGCCTATTGTTATTGTTATTGTCATTATTGTTATATTACCCTGCAACTCTGTGGGCTGTACTTTACCCTGCTGCTGTTGTGAACTGCAATTTCCACCCTCTGGAGGACAAATAAAGGTTTATCTAATCTAATCTAAGAGCCACAGTCCTGAAAGTTTTAGATGTTTCCCTGCTCAAGCAGACCTGATTCTAATGACTGGTTCGTTATCAAGCTCTGTGGAAGCCTCATAATTAGAATCAGGTGTGCTGGAGCAGGGAAACATCTAAAATCTTCAGGACTGTGGCTCTTGAGGGGTTGGCCACCCCTGCTCTACAAGCTGTGTCTATGTCTACTAGAACAACCCCAACGCCAATTGGTACAGTGCCGCACAGAAACAATACATAACAGACATTATTTGCGTTTTATTTATTGTCCGATTCGGAACAATGTTTCATGTTTCATTTACTCTTATCTTATCTTATTTGGAGCTCCAACTCCAAATATAGCTGCACCACCTCGGTCGCCATTGTTTACTGTTGTGTACTGTGACCGGAAGAAAAAGCAAGGATTCGGCTTTAACCCCTGAAAACACACAGCCACACATAAACAATGGCGACAGAGGTGGAGCAGCTGTATTTGGAGTTGGAGCTCGTCAATATTGAGGCGTCAGATAGCTCAACGGTTAAGGCGTTGGCCTCATTATCGGAAGGTTGTGAGATTGAGCCCCGGCTGTGGCTATATGACGTTGTGTCCTTGGGCAAGTCACTTCACCCTACTTGCCTCAGGGAGAATGTCCCTTTCGCTTTGGATAAAAGTGTCTGCTAAATGAATAAATGTAAATTGAAGAGGAAATGCTTGTATTGCAAATGTTGAAGTGCAGGCAACAGAGAAGACGTTTGTGGAGGTGGTCTGTGCGACCACTAAACCAGTCGAGGCCGGGGACGGTAATAACTTAAAAAATGGGGGTGTAGGAAAAAGCAACTGCCGGAAATTACGTTCTGAGCGGACCAATCACAGCGCTTGCGAGCCGTGGCAACGCAACGTGTTGTTAGGATTCCACTGTAGGGGGGTCTGCGTAGGCTGCGGAGCTATGCGGTCAACGTGACACGGGAGTATAAACAAGGCTTCAACAACCGCGTCACGTCGATGGCGTAGGTACAGATGCAGAAGCATATACTAGGCTTAAGAGGGGCATTGTAGATCCAAGCGTCATTTGCATCCCATTATAACAGCAGGATACACTGTAGCATGTCCCAAACTGTTAGCTCACCGCAAACGCACCCTGCAATGAAATCAGTCCTCGACTGACGTCGACTGACAGGACTCTCTCTTGCGTACGCCGGGTTGGATGTATGAATGAACATGTGGATGTGTGTTTATGGGTACATTTGTGCATGCGTGCACCCTTACCTTTTCCCACTCTCTCTCCTTGTTGAGGACAATGACCACCAGCTTGGGGTGCTCCTGGTACCCGTCCTCAGTGAAGGACAGGTCCCTGCCATCCCATGTCACATTCATCATGTACCTGGGAGGGGAAAGGGGAGGGAGGTGGAGTGAGGGAGAGAAAGAGGGACAGGTTAGTATTGGGGAGAAAGGGGAAGGAGAGGGATGAGGGAGAGGCAGGCAGGAAGATATAGGAGACCAGCAATGAAAGTAGGGAGGAAGAGAGATGAGGAAGAGAAGGGAGGCAGGCAAAGAAAGGGATGAGGGAGGGAAGATATGGAGGGAGAGAAGGGTCAGAATGGAAGGAGAAAAAGGAAGATAAGAGTTGAGAACTGTCAGTGACATACTGCAGTGAACCACGTTGCACTACAATGAAAGATTAGCAAAGCATTGACAGGCAAAACAGTTAAGTTCAGAGGACGACAGTAAATTAATTTTTTAATTTCCAGCTATAAATAGCTGTATCCCAGAGTTAGTGCGTAAAAGCTGAAATATAATGTATGAAGATCGTAATACGTCCAGAATAGCAGACAAAGACTAATGATTTCAATTCACACACACACACACATACACACACACACACACTTACACACAAATTACATTGATGACCTGCCCACATGACATGTCACATTATCCATGATGGAAGACATTGGGAAGATATTATTAGGACCACATCCTCTACATATTTATCATTTCTATACTTCCTCTTGCTCTTGCTCGTCTTTTCTTTTCCCTGTGTCTGTCTCGGTCTCTTTTCTCTCTGTGTCTCTGTTTCTCTCTGACTGTCTCTTTCTCTCTCTCTCTCTCTCTCTCCCTCTATCTCTCTCCCTGTCTGTCTGTCTGTCTCTCCGTCTCACTCTCTGTCTCTCTCTCTCTCCCTCTATCTCTCTCCCTGTCTGTCTGTCTGTCTGTCTGTCTCTGTCTCTCCCCCTCTATTTCTCTCCCTGTCTCTCTGTTTCTCTCTCTGTCTCTCTCTGTCAGATGTCTGAGGAGAGGCCTGTCCTGACAGGTCAACAGAAGGTTCAAAATTATGGACAAACTGATGTGAAATGTGTGTGTGTCTGAGTCTGACAGGAACACACACACACAGGAACACACACAATACGGCTAAGTCTAACTCTGCAACATGACTTCAGAGAGCTGTACAGAGTCGACTGAGCTGCCGGGCCATTATCGGATTGAAACACATTTGATTGGCTTGTGCAACCAGGTGTGCTGTGTAAAAGGCTCACTGATTGGACAATAGATCCAAGTATCAACCTTAGATCGATCCGGTTCAACCGCCGACACTCACACACACAGACACAAACCCACGCTGGATACAGTGGTGAATCCAATTATATGAGACGGCAGGAAAGTCAAGCAGTGATGGAATCAATAAGGCCCCCTGCGTGCCTCTTTGCAAGATGGCGCTCCATTCTCCTCTGAGGGGCCACTTATCCAAAGGGTGTAAGAATAGCGGGCTGCACGAGCACGCGCACATTGACACGCACATACATGCATGCGCCCGCCTGGTGCAAGGCTTCGCTCTTTGCTAGGCTCTTCTATTTTGTGGGTTGGATTTCCAGTCGCCTCTCCTGCTGATGTAAGGCTGTACTCCTCACACACACACACCAACACCTTTGCTACATCGGCATAGAGAGTCCATTAAAACAATGTTGCGGGGTGGGGGTTGCGGAGCAGAGGAAGAAAGAAAGAGAGAGAAAGGAAGAAAAGAAGAAAGCAAGTGATAGAGTGATAGGGGTACGGAAGATGTGGGAGGAGGTACGCGGCTTGGACAGAGAGTCGGACGGATGACTCGGTGGTGCTTTTTTCGTGTCTTTTTAGGGAAAGAGGTTGTGGATGGGTGGGGGCTCTTTACCGCAGTGAACCAACCCTATCCCTATGCCGTACATATACACACTGCAGCAACGGCCAGCGAGCGAGAGGAACCCACATGCATTCCCACACACAGATACACTCAAAAACATACTCAGTCCATCGCAGCAGGTCAACCTATGGCCATTGATTCCCCCTCCCCCGTTCTCCTGCAGAAAAATGAGAACACAGATTCTCGCCAGTTCGTAGCAATGGAGCGTTGGAATAAGAGAGAAGCAGCAGCTCAGAACCCAGTAAAGGTAGCACAGTACAGCAGGGAAAGATGTCTGTGGGTGTGTGCCTGTTTGTGAGTGTTTCAAACGGGGGTGTTTCTGCACAAATGTGTGCACCTGTACGTTGTTTGTGAGTGCATGTCTGTTCTATATGTTTGGTCATTGTGGATTTTTATGTATGTATATACGTGTGTGTATGTATAAGCTTGTGTGTTGTGTGTGTGTGTGTGCAAGCGTGTGTCTAGTGGTTTAGCAGGTTGTGAATCTTCTCCTGGAAACAAAGTGCTGTCTGAGTTGTGATGGGTCCATAATGACAAGATCAATGAGTGACATGGGAGTGCATTATTTAAGTGGGGTTTGTGGGTGGTTTGAGGGGGAATCAGGGGCGGGGGATGTAGAGTGAGGGACGGGGAGGGGAGTGAGGGGCGTGGAGAGGTGCGGGACTGAGGGAGACAGGAGGTGGAGAGAGCCATCGGTGAGGATGTCACGTTTTTCCTGTTATTTGACTGTGGAAAGTGACGCAAATCACATACGGTACTGAGGACACACACACATGGTCACACACACGCCCTGTGTGCTGTGTGTGGTGGCCTCAGGTGTGAGCGAAACGTAAGTGCCTTCTGAATGGTGACTGTGTGGTGAAGTAGATGGAAGTTTAGCCTGTCCCCATTCTACATTTACATTTATTCATTTAGCAGACACTTTTATCCAAAGCGACTTACAAGAGAGAGCTTTTACAAAGAGCATCAGTCATTGAGCATAGCAACGTGATAGACCCCGAACACAGTGTTTTTTTTTTTATGTGAATCATACATCATGAGAACCAATAAGTGCCAAGAGAAGAACTATAAATGCATAACACAACGATTGTGAACATAAAGCAAGAGATACAACAACAACACTGGCAAGTCACCATATGGGGACCAACAAATAGTTCTAAACAACATTAGATTATGTGAAGTGCCATACTATTCCTAAGTGCCATTAAATTCTCTAAATAAGTGAGTTTCAAGCCTTCTTTTGAAGGTGAGAATGCAGTCTGTGTTTCTGATGGAGGTGGGGAGTTGATTCCACCATTGGGGAGCCAGGCAGTGGATGTGTTTGTGTTGCGCTCGGGCGCTCTTGAGGGGGGGTACCACTAGACGGTTGTCAGCAGATGACCGTAGGTGGGGGTATAGGGCTGGAGGAGAGAGTTGATATAGGTCGGGGCAGTCCCATTTACAGCCCGGAAGGTCAGCACCAGGGTCTTGAATCTGATGCGGGCCATGATGGGAAGCCAGTGGAGGGCGATGAGGAGTGGGGTGACATGACAGCGTCTGGGTAGGTTGAAAACCAGACCCCTCTCCAGAGTTTAGTAAGGCATGTGAATGTGTGTGTGTGTGTGTATTTGTGTGTGAATGAGAGAAAGAGGGATGAAGAGAAAGAGGTAGAGAGGGAAAACGGGCAGGGGACAGCTCAGCTGATGAAGGATAGTTCAGGGTGAGGGGTAGGGAGATGGAGGTTGGGATGGAGCGGAGGGAGGAAAGCACGAGGTACACACACTGGGAGTTGGCAGAATGAACACAACCTGTCCTTACCGCTCTCCTCTCCCCCTCTCCTCTCTCCTACCTCAGCCTCTATCTCCTCTCTTCTCCCCCAAGCTCTTCTCTCTGCTCTCTCCCTGCCCCTCTCCTCTGTTCCCATTCTCGCTGTTCATTCCCTCTCTTCTCTCCTCTTATATATCCTGTCAAAGACCGTCACTCCTCTCTCCACCTCTCAACGTCCTTTAACAAGTAGGACACAACACCCTTAGTTTGGGAGGGGAGCAGGGGGGTTGGGGAGAGAAGAGTGGGGGTTCAGAGGGGGAGGAGGGGGGAGCAGAAAGGAACCAAAAGGGAGGGGAGTGGACAGAGGAGAAAAAAGAGAGAGAGGGATAGGGAGAGAGTGAGAGAGAAAGAGAGGAAAAGAGTGGAAATGGAGAGGGAAGGACAGTGGGAGGGGGTTCCTGTGTGCGGTTAAGCCAAACAATAAGATGTGTAAATAACAGGGACTAAAGGATGTGCTTGATCTAAGTCAGTTAAACCCACAAAGGACTACATGTGACCCTGTCAAGTCAGCCCCCTTGATTTATGTCTCCCCTCTCCATCCCTCTCTTACACACATCCTCCTGTCAACCTTTCTGACAAACACTTGTCTTATCTGACAGCTGTTTGACAAACACACAAGTGCGCAAGCACGCAATCACACGTTTTATTCATGCCGCTGTGTTCTGTATTCCAAAGCTGTGTGTATGTTCTGCTTTATTAGAATAATCTCACAAATGCGTCTCCATTTCCACGCCATGACATTTTGGATGGTGTGCGTGGACAGGGAGATACGATACAATGTACAAAGTCTAGCTCTTGAGGGAGGAGCTTAGAGAGACAGAGAGAGATAGAGATAGAGAGGGAGAAGGAGAGAGAGAGAGAGGGAGGGAAGTGGAGGGACAGAAAAAGCGAGAGGAGAGAAAGAGAGGAGGAATGAGAGACAGACAGAGATAGAGAGAGAGATGGGGAGAAGGAGAAAAAAGAAAGAGCGACAGAGAGAGAGAGGGAGGAAGAAGGAGACACAGAAAGACAGAGACACAGAGAGAGAGAGGGTGTGATGGAGAGGAGGAGAGAGTGAGAGAAATATGTAGAGGGAGAATGGGTCGAAGGGAGTACAAAAGAGGGTGAGAAAGAGAGGGTGCAAAAGAGAGAGAGAGAGAGAGAGGGAGAGGGAGAGAGAGGGAGCAGTGGGGCAGATCGGGTAACAGCAGAGGAGCATAGAGACCTCCAGTCCTCACCAGTGAGACTCAACTGCCTCCAGTCATCTCTCCCATGAGCTCCAAATCCACAGCTTTGGCTACATGACTGCAACACCAGCCCCTACAGAGCCACTAGATCCCTCTTCAACCACACACGCTGGGCTTGTGTGTTTGTATTTTCAAGTGTGTGTGAATGTGTCAGTTTGTGTGCATGCTTGTGTGTGCCTGTCGTGTGGTGGCTGTAGGTCTGTGAGTTTCCCTATGTGCGTGCCATGTGCGTGTCTCTGTGTGTGGGTGTGCGTGTCTGTCTGTGTTGGTTCCTGCAAGTGAGCGTGTGTGTGTGCCTGTCTCTTGTGTGCACATGTGTGTCTGTCTGGTGTGTACGTGTGTTTGTCTCTGTGTGCACATGTGTGTCTGTCTCTGTGCACATGTGTGCACGCGCATGAACCAGTGGATGAGTGCTTGAAGACAGAGGCAGAGTGCATTTTGGGAGATCCAGGCTGAGAACAAAGTGTCAGACTAAAGCATTGTGACAGAGGACATATGACACACCTCCACCCCTATCCTGGAGGGCAGAGAGAGAGAGAGAGAGAGGGAGAGAGCGAGAGAGGGAGGCAGAGAGAAAGAGAGAGACAGAGAGGGAGGGAGGGAGGGAGAAAAAAGAGGGAAAGAGAGAAAGCAAGAGAGAAAGAGGAGAGCGAGAGAGAGAGAAGAACAAGATGAGAGGAGAAAATTATATAAAAGAAAGGGAAAGACAGAGAGTGAGAAAAAGAGAGACGGAAGGACTGTGGAGGGAGGGAGGGAAGAAAACAGATATGAAGAGGGATGAATAATGGTGGCTAGGGTTAGGGATTGGTACTTCCTGGAACAGACGATGACATCACAGAACTGTTGGCTATGAATCCCTGCCCTGTGTGTGTGTGTGTGTGTGTGTTTGAGTGTGTTTGAGTGTGTGTGTGTCTGTGTGTGCCTGGGTACATGTGTGTTGTTTTGTGACACAATAATTCTACTCGACCCTGTGTGTGTGTGTGTTTAGAAGTGATTTTAATGTTGTGGATTTATGAGACCGGGTTTGACCCCGTCCCTGTAACACCACACGTTGCTCGGGCCACACAGAACCACATTTCTGTATGTGTGTGGCTTAATAGTTCTGCTCCTTATTTTTCTTGTGTTCCTTCATTTACCACTCCCAGTGTGGGTATTGTGTGTGTGTGTGTGCGTGTGTGCTATGAAGTTCTATGTTACACACAACACATAGATGACGGCTAGCCCTGGGCAAAGGTAGAACTGAATGGAATAAATGTGTGTCTGTGTGGGTGCTATTGTGTGTGTGAACGCACCAAACAGGTGTGGTGCCACCAGTCTGGGCTGACAGGTAATTTCAGTTTCTTGCCCTGAAATACGAGGGCTAAATTCTGTAAGGGCTCATAACAAAACACACACCCACTCAATCACCCACACACACAATGCATCTACACCCAAAACTACACACACATACACACATGCAGTATAATCCCACTTCCACTCATACACACACACACACACACACACATACTGATATATGGGGTGTGAACTCTGCTAAGGCGGGCTATTCAGCATGGTAAGAGGAGCAGAGTAAATCTGTCATTCTGGAACATTCAGTTACAGTAGGACAGCCCTCCTGAGTCCTCGAACCGGTTTCACAGGGGGCAGACACTGCTGCTGTACTGAGACAAAACTACATTTAGATTCCCTTCCACCATTTTGTTCAACTGGCTGTGTTTTCCACCACGCCAGCATCGAACATCCGAATGACACAAATGTAGGAGTACAATAGGTCTTTATTATAGTTTGGGTTAAGACTAGTACAGTAGGTCTGTATTATAGTCTGGGTTAAGACTAGTACAGTAGGTCTGTATTTTTTGTCTGGGTTAAAACTATTATAGTAGGTATGTGTAATAGTCAGGGTTAGGACTAGTACAGTAGGTCTGTATTATAGTTTGGGTTAGGACTTGTACAGTAGGTCTGTATTATAGTCTGGGTTAGGACTAGTACAGTAGGTCTGTATTATAGTCTGGGTTAGGACAGATTACAGTAGGTTTGTATTCGTCTTTATGTCGTTTCAAGTATTGGCCATGTCTCTCTATTGGCTGAGTTCTCTCACCCGCAAGAGAGCCATCTGTGTCCACGCTACACCTGGGTAACCCCCTCAGGCAGCAAGGCAGCATGAGAAAGAGGTCAGCTGGCCTGCCATATCGGGTCTGTGTCCCTCCCCCACCGGAAACAAGCCCTGCCTCCAAACCTACAAGCAGAGCTCTTTTACGCTCTGGCAGGATGATGGTTCCTTTTGGTTGGAGACCTTGTAAGAGAGGAGGAGCTGGGGGCTTCTTAGTGGGTTGGACCAGGTTCTGGATGTTTGTCATGGTCGTATCTCTTCTTCTGTCTTCCTTAGCCTCTATGTTTGTGACATCTAGAATTTATCTAGTTTCAACTTGATTTTATAGGTCTCTCCCGTGCTTTTATTTATTCTTGTTATTTTTATTCCTCGGTTCACCTTCTGGTGACAACCCCTCCAATCTTTTCTCATTTCTCTCCCTCCCCCCATCCCTCTTTCTTTCTCACCCCCCCCCATCCCATCTCAATATTTATATCTCCCTATCTCTCTCCGAACTCTTCCCCAATCTCTCTCTTTCCTGAGACAAGACTGTCCAGGACTGCAAACACTCCTGCTGCATGCTGGGATACGACTGAAGGCAGGATGAAAGCGAGAGAGACAGAGAGAGAGCGAGTGCAGAGGAGGAGAAGAGAAGTGGTGAGGAACAACAGGAGCCAGGTTCTCAGCAAAGACCTGTTCGGGTTTGGAGAACACTCGTTTCGATGCGCCTTGCCCCCTTCTTCCCCGATTTTCTCTTCTCCCCCATCCTCCACCCCCATCCCCCACCTACCCTTCCTCGATCATTGCTTTTCTCAGCTCCCCGTCTCATCCAGAACATTCCGTTTCCTCCCACGTCTTTGCTGTCTCCTGGCGCCCTGCTTCGTTCTGTCCTTCACTAAGTCAGCCCGCCGACCGCTTATCTGGGGTATAGATGGAACCTTCCCTCCCACATACCCCACCCACCTCCCCCACTCCCCCTCCCAGCCTCTCACTTGTGCAGGGCGCTGGGCGGCAGCTTGGACGTCTTCTCCATGGGGCCGTAGCAGGACGTCTTGGCCTCAGGGATGTCGCCGTACTCGTCCAGCATGGCGGCGGCAGCCGAGGTGATGATCCCCAGGCCGTCACGGACACGCGCCTCCAGCGGGTAGTCCCAATCGTCATAGGAGATGGCGATCATGCCGCAGGGAAACTCCTCGGGCAGGATCTCGGGGTTCCCTGTGGTCAGGCTGGGCACGATCCAGATGTAGCCGAAGCCGGTGAGGCCCAGGGAGCGTGCCTCCTCCAGGATGTAGAGCGCCTCGTCCTTGGAGCAGTAGAGCAGCACCACGGGGGACTGAACCTTCTTCAGCATGATCTGGCTCCTGCTGTCCTCCTCCACCGCATCCAGGGTGATGATGTTCTGAAGGTCCCACCCCACGAAGCTGGACAGGGTCAGGGGGAAGATAGGGTCAGGGGGGAGAGGATAGGGGTCAGGGGGACACAGGATTGAGGGGGAGATAGGGTTAGCGGGAGATAGGGTCAGGGGGAGAGGATTGAGGTCAGGGGGGAGAAAATAGGGGTCAGGGGGGAGAGGATGGGGTCAGGAGGGAAAGGATAGGGGTCAGAGGGAGAGGAAAGGTGAGTGGAGAGAGAGGATGGGGGTCAGGGGGGAGAGAATAGGGGTCAGGGGGAGAAGATAGGGGTCAGGGGGGAGATATTGTTGGGGGGAGAGGATAGGGGTCAGGGGGGAGACAGGGTCAGGGGGAGAGGATAGCGGTTGGAGGTAGAGAGCAGAACTTTTGGTATGCATCATGGACTTACCATGAACAGAATAAAGAGAAGAGAAAAGGAGGAACAACATTCAAACTTGTTCTAACAGGTCATTTTGTACGACTCTGCTCACCGCATGGATAGGAACAGGAAAATAACTTCAGGATTTTGGTGGAGCAGTTACAGAATGAAGTCTGACTCAATGTAAGTATGACAATATTCAAATTACTGTATGAAACCAAATCACTCATCATTGTGCATTTGTAAAGTCGACCAAGCACACATTCTAAACTTTAAACTTTGACCTGCAGAAACTTTGCACTGCAGAACACTCGCAAATAGAAACAGGATGATTGTTTATCTTCCTGTCTAAAAATCAAGAAATATTGAATAATGGTATTTTCGGTCACCTGTTGTCAACAGTGGTCTTGAGGATGTTGATGAACTCCTGATACCCTGGGAACTTGGAGGTGACAATGGAGAAGATGTGCCAGTCGTACTCCTCCATGATGTTGAGCATCAACAGCGCCTCCTGCTGGATGGAGGCCCCAAACTGGAAGAAGGTCGACTTGACATCCTGAAGAGAGGAGAGTGTGGTTAGGTCATTGCTCGACCATCAAACTACACGCACACACACGTAAAGTTTGCTTTTCTATCCCAGTAAGGCACGACTACTCACTCCCATCGTGTGAGTAATCAACTTTGTGTTCATCTCAAACCACAAATCCCAATCCCCTTAAACCATAACCACAAACCCCTAACCCTAAACCACTGGAGAAAAAAACATTTATGTCATGGGCCTCGTATATGTGCAACGCTACTTTAAGAGGTTAAGGAACTTTAAATGGAGGCTGAATCTCTTGATTAAACCAGATCTGGTTCAAGTTTCCATGGACATGACTTTAGCCTTCACCTTCAGAACATGCAGAGAGGTGTCTGTCTGGTGGACTAACCTTACAACTTTCCCTCCAGTCTTAACACCTGTCTTTGTGTGTGTGTGTGTGTGTGTGTGCATGTCTGTGCTTATGTGAACCCCTCAGGTTTTCACAGCGGAAAGTGAGAGGAGCTGTCTCTCCTGTGTATACCAACTCCCTTCCTACATCACACGCACACACACAATGCCTGGAGCAGACAAGGAGTACAAGCTGTCACTGGGGGCGTTTGGGAAAAAGCACAGAAAATGGCGAGAGGGATGAAGGGATGGATGGAGCAGGCCTCTCCTTCCTCCACTCTCCCTCGCTCTAAACACCCTCCTCCTTGTGTCGTGATGGTGCAGTGGGTTAGGGCGTTGGGCTAGTAATCAGAAGGTCCCTGGTTCAAACCCTGGCAGTGTCAACATGACACTGTGTCTCTGGGCAAGGCACTTCACCCTACATGCCTCAGGGGGAATGTCCCTGTATTTACTGTAAGTGGCTCTGGATAAGAGCATCTGCTGACTAAATGTAAATGTCACCAAAGCAATTAAAAAGGCATTTTCATCCACTGTGCTATAAACACTACCTTAGATAAAAACAATAGTGAAACACAGCGAAACAAGATTCCAAAACCAAAGAGGAAGATGCGGTGAAACAATTATCTCTGTGCTATTGGATAACGACGTAGCACAGAGCTCTGAAATATGAGCGATTCCGCCGTCCGCCATAAGGTCCTCCAGCAGTCACACGGCTGTCAGAAATGGAAAGCCAGAAATGCCAAGGACTGAAGAAAAGCAAGACAGAGAGACTCACCAACTAGCGGGGTTATCTGATTCGACAACGGGGATTCCAGGAAGCAGTGTTAGGTAGCTCCAGAGAGCGCCAGAGCAGCTGATGGCAGGAAGGGGGGGTGGGGGGGGTGGATCGTGTTCATATCTATATCCATGCACCGTATGTAATTTAGATACAGTATACATGACCTAGCATTGGCTGCTAACACTGTGCGTGCACCCTTACTAATCTGTACATCCACGGCAATGCACAAGGCTGTGTGTGTGACAGAGAGAGAGGAGAGGGAAGGAGAGAGAGGAAAGGAGAGGGGGAAGGTCAAGAGTGAAGGAGGGGAGAGGGAGGGAGGGAAGGAGTGAGAGAGGAAAGGAAGGAGAGAGGGAGGGGGACATAGAGGGAAGGAGAGAGAGAGAAAAGGAGAGAGAGAGAAGAGGAGAGAGGGAAGGAAAGAGAAGGAATGAGAGAAAAAGAGAGGGAAGGAGAGGGAAGGAGAGGGAAGGAGAGGGAAGGAGAGGGAAGGAGAGGGAAGGAGAGGGAAGAAGAGATAGGGAGGGGAGAGGGAGAGAGAGAGGAGAGAGAGGAATGGAGAGAGAAAGGGAGGGGGGAGAAGGAGAGAGAGGGAAGGTGAGAGAGAGGGGGAAGGACAGTGAGGGTGAACAGAGAGATAGAAGTAGGGAGAGAGGAAGAGAGTGGGATGGAAAGAGCGCTGGACAGAAAAAAGTAGGGAGAGAGAGGGAGAGTATGTACAGCGAGAGATAGAGGAGATGAGGGGGAGGGAGGGAGAGAGAGAGGGAGAGATCATTGCAAGACACTGGTCTCTAATGGGGCAAAATCTCAGGTTGGTGGGAATGGAAGGAGGTCAAGCTACAGGATGTGTCAATTCCACTTTCCATCACCGTGGCGACCAATCCTACCCATGTTTTACTCTCACACGAGAGTGCAGGGGAAGAGAGCCTAACAAAGATTGCACACGTGCGGGCATGTGTGTGTGTGTGTGAATGTGCGTGAGTTTTGCATGCAAAACGATGATGTTTCCTATGCAGTCAGCGCAGTATGTTGGCCCATGACATTTCAGTGAGTGTCAAAGAAAGACTAATGGAGATAGCAGAAAGAGGAGTCTCTCCTCAATGCCTGTCATGGATGGGTGCTGGTATTCTAAGAGAGACCATGATAAGCACATTATGTTACATCATCGATTAAAGTGTCTGGGAATCTGCTTAGCTATACAGGGATAATGATACCATGTAGAGAGAAAGAGGAAAGAGATAGAGAGAGAGAGAGAGAGAGAGAGAGAACAACTGAGGGTGATATGGCAATAATTTAACAGTCAGCTGTGAAGTGTTCAGGCTTGACAAGAGCCTCAGAACACAATCTAGTAATACCCCTCAGCACTGTGTGTGTGAGCAGGAGAGTGTGTATGTGTGTGTGTAAGAGAGAGACAGCGTGTGTGTGTGTGACAGGTATCCTAAACACAAAGCCCAGTAAACCTTCTACGCATGGCTGAAAACATTTTGCAAGCACACACACACACACACAAATTGAATCTGAGCCATACTGATATTGATCTTCATAGGATGAATAAACAGCCTTCGCAATCATCTCAGCCATCATCTAAGCTTTCATCCATTTTTATGGGGCGACAGCATTGTACTTAAATCCTCATATACTCATCCAAACGTGACTCATTCCCTGCTGTCTGCCATGGCACACTCTCTGCATCTCTCTGAGGCAGTGTCCAGTGATTCTGTTGTTGGTTGTAGGCAAGACATGATATCACTAACTGTGTTCACCCCCCCACCCCACAAAACACACACACACTCACCCTGTGTTTGTGCATGTTCACAACTCTGTCTGCATATCTCTCTCTTCCTCTTTCTCCTCCCACTCCGTTTTCTTTTCTCCCGCCCTTTTTTGTTCTTTTTTTTTTACCTGTCTCTCTCGTCTCCCCCTCTCTATTTTTCCTCTACCTAGCTCTCTCCTCCACTGCCATGTCTACAGGTGTCTGATTGATGGGGGGTGACAGAGATCAGGGGTTGCAGGGGGTGGGTGGAATAGGAGGAAAAACTGGGACCAGGAGAATCAGCAGATTACCAACGATGCCAACGAGTTGCTGTTGTACAGTTGCCGACTCCGGGCCTCTTACTTCTCATGCGTGTGATTGGCCCTGATTGGCCTGGATTTAGCCCCCCTATGCTGCAGCCAATCAGGTCTGCTCATCGCTGCCCTGTCAAGCGTCTGACACATTAGGGCTTTTACTCTTACCTGTCAGCTGGAGGATTAGAGGAACACACACGCAGACACACACGCCCACACACTAACAGACACACACACGCACCAGGTGTGTGTTTATTGCGTTCGTGTGTTTGTGTGTGGGGGGGTCCAGCGTGCCCAGTCCTGGGTGTGTGTGGGTAATGAAAAATATAGGGAGAGTGGTTATAAATAGCATGTGTTTCAACTCCCCTGCCGCAGACAATGGACTGTTTGTCTGCTCCAGCCTTGCCGAGCCAGCAAGAGGCGCGTGGTTTCACAATCTCCGATAGCCATATCTCAGATATATCTAGCAAAAAACTTGACCGTTTTGCCAACCTGCTGTCTAATTCCACCCTTGCGTTTTCCACCTCTCCCGTATCGCACGCATCCTTTTTCCTCCAAGATTTTCACTCTTCTCTGCAGCCCCTTACGTCATTCACTTCTGTTTTTGAGCAGATTCTACTCGGCTCTAAACTGTGCACCTACCGTTTTACTCTGATCTACTCAGTTCTATTGGGATCCATTCTGTGCTACAGTGCTCTGATCGCTTTATAGCCTCGCGGCCCAAACATTTCCCCACCAGTCACAGGTCTAATATCTTCTCATCTCCAGTCAGCCGGTCTTCCCATATAATATCTCTTATAACGCTTTCCCAGGAGAGAGGAGAGCTGATATGAGCGAGCTTGTCCCAGGTGAACCGCCACAGAGATGGAAAATCTTACATGTCCGCCTCCAAAGACGCAAAACAAGACGTGACCCATTTTTCATGTGACAAGAGGTCACTTTTTTTTTTTTGCAAACTAGGAATGTGTGTGTGTGTAATAGTGTATAGGTACTGACAGCTTTTGATCGGTTCATGTCATAGGTGAATTCACTCAGAGAATGTCTGAGGGCTTTGAGATGTAATCCGCTGCTAAGAACACACACTCGCACACACATAAACACACACTTACACCCATGTACTCCCTAAGCTGTCTATCATCAGGTCTATCATTAAGCAACTGATCTGGGATGTTCCAGGGTTAAGCTCATCAACAGCTCATTACCCAGGGAAACAGCTTGAACCTGGAGACCACTTTGATCGCTCACCCCCTGGTGGAGCCGATGAGAGGCAGAGGGGAGGAGCTGGGGGCTGTGGGGAGAGGGCTGGGAGTGGCTCGCTGTTAGACAGGCAAACCTACTTTTTTTTTATTTTGTTGAAAAAGGAGGCTGAGAGCTTGGCAAGGCTCAGGGAGGGGTTGAGGGACAGTTGGTGGGGGGGGGGGGACAAGGACAGATTTGTGGCTCTTCCCTTTGGCACTTGTTTGGTTTCCCACAATGTCTGCCTGATAATCTGACTACCCACAATGTTTGGGGCTATCTCGTTGTTATGACCATTGACCGATGCTCTTTTGTAAAGCTCTCTTTTGGAAGTCGCTTTGGATAAAATGCTAAATTAATACATTTAAAATTTAAAATAAGAGAGGCTGGGGGGGAGATTAAGGGAGGGACTCAAGAAGGCTAAGGAAGGGTGGAGTGGGGGGTGGGGCTGGGTAGGGCCGAGAGCTGAGAAAAGGTTGGGACGGCTCAGCCAGGCCAAATAGAATGCTCAGTTCTGGTGATCTGCAGAGAAGGTCTGATTCCCACCACCCAAAGGATAACGTGTAAATTGGGATGCTGTCGTTTTGGGATGAATCAAATGCCTCCTGAGACTCCAGCCAGCGTTAGTTGGTCTGTCCTGCCAAACGAAGGGGGACCGTGGCACAGCCAAGGACTCCAGGTCAGCTCCTCTCTGTGAAATCAGATATTAAATGGTGTCCGCGTCCCTGGAGGGAAGCTAAAAAGAGTAGTAGCTAAAAAGCTGTCTCCCGATGACGTACGTGTTGTGGTGATCTGAGGCACGGCCACGAGTTCTTTCTCTGACCCGATCCAAAGACATTATCCTCCCATTTAAGGCCTGGTTATGGCTTTATTTGTTTTTGAATATGTATTTGAGAATGTTTCCACGCAGTACAGCAGGGGTTTCGAACTGAGATCGCTACCCCCTGCCTGCTGGGGGTGAAGTACAGAAAAAGAGACAGCTGGAATTAAGTCAGATGGAAGCCAAGATTAGAGAGGATATGTTAAGACACACCAGCAGCCGAGCAGGCTAGCTGGATTACCAGCAGGCTAGCTCGATTACCTTTCCCAATAAGAGTCAATCCTGTAGATCGTAAACTTTGCACACAAACAAAAAAAACACATGAAAAAACACTGTGCACGCTATAAAGCATACATGAAAAAACGAATGCACGAATGCAGGTCCACACCCATACACATAACAGCTTCTATCAGGAAGGACAGTGTGCGAGGTCATAGAAGGGGAAAGCGTCATTGTTTTGCTATAAATAGCAGATAGGAGACATGCACATACTCAGTCAAGTAAGTCCAATGTATCCTATCCTATCCTAAGTAGACACAAAACTACACATACCTATTGGGTGTATCTTGTGCTTGTATGTGTGTGCGCGTGTGTATGCGTGTGTGCGTTTGTGTATGTGCATGTTTCCAGTTGTTTCTGTCAAGACTTTTTAACAAGCTGTAAACCCCCCACAGGAGCAGACTAACAAAACGTTCTCTCTCTTTCTCTCTCTCTCTCTATCGTTACTCGCTCTAAAGCCCTCTTCATTCTTCTTTTCATCCTCTGAACATCTCTTTTCAATTCTGTCCGTTTTCACTTCAACTCTCTCCCTCTCTCCCTCTTCCAACGCTTTCTTTCCTCTATCTCGCCCTTACACTTCTGCACTGATAACTTTAATGTGTTATGTCTCTCCTGTCCCTCAGAGACCAACAGTGCACACAAAGACAGGCAGCAGGTGATGGTGTGTGTGATGAGAGAGTGACTGGGGTGTGTGCCATAAGGTAGAAAGCTGAGGTAGCCAGAGACGAAGTGCACACACATTGGCGCACAAACACATACACACATACACAACTTCTTAATGTATGGGCATGTGTATCTATGTGCACGTGAAAGAGAGAGAATGACTCACTCTGACAAGTGGTATTACAAACCACTCTCTCTCATTGGAGGACTGACCGTCCAACATCTTTTCTGATTGGATCAGAGCTCTGATCACCAGCCTAGCCCCTTGAATCGTTTTCATTGGTGCTTGAGCTGAGCATACATACGTGACCAGGAAGCAAAGCAAACCAAACCAGAGAACGGTCTGAAACAAACCTCAACCCTGACTCAGTACAATAGAGACACACCACATCAATACTGTATCCCCCTGCTCTTAAGACTAGCTCCAACCCTTCATGTTAATGATTAATTATACTGCAACCAGCTGCACTTGCACTTTATCCCTTGGAAGACAGAGATGGTCAAGGAAGGAGAGAGGAGAGAGAACTGAGTGAGAGAGGGAATAAACAAGGTAGGGATTTGTTGAAATGATAAGGGAGTGGGGAAGACAGATGTAGGGGAAAGGAAGAGAGGGAGAGAGAAAGAGAGGGAAAGAGAGAAATTGGGCCTTTTCTTGCACCCAATGCAATTGACTTTGAACAGCAACGCATGTATCATTCCTATTTTGCAACTGACGCACAGCATTTTTTTCACAACATCACAGTGCAAAAATCTAGCGAACACATTTACTATTTATGTTTATTTATCCAGGCTAGTTGCAGTATAAAAAGGGGTTGCCAACTGTGGCAATTTCCTCCCACGCCTGTTTAACCAAAGATAATTTGGGTGGATTTCTCTTCTTCTCTTCTATCACCATGATAATAGCACCCAACCATGGAACAAGCTCTCCTGCTTTTAAAGGGACTGTGAGCTGATGCGCTGATTGGTTTATTGCATGTTACGCCCAAACCATATCTATGACTAACCTCAGATCAACCCACTTTAGCTTCGCACCGGGCGCAAGAGTAATTTATCCCGCCGATATAATAGCAACAGCGCCCGAGTCTCGCCCACAAAGCTACTTGCGCTTTGCACTTGACGCTTGCATTTCAGATCTTGTAAATAGGGCCCATTGAGTGTTATAAAGACCAGCTCTACTTACAGCAATATTATTCTGCAATTGTATTCTAATCAAATCACTTCCAACACATACTCTCATAATTAATGATCATCCGCGATAGAGAGAACGTGAGACATGGAGAAATAAAGGAAGAGCAAGTGAGTGAACAAGGGAGAGAGTCATTTTTTTCAGCTTGTAATGAAATATTAGATAGAAGCTTCTTCACAAAGGGAACATAAGGAATAGATGAATAAAACACAGACTCCACACGTCAACTCCTCTGCACATCATCTCTGTCCTTCCCCACCTCTCCCTCTTGCCCTCTCTCTCGCTCTCTCTGGCTGAAAGACTACAGCCCTTGGAAGACAAAGATCGGCAAGGAGGGAGAGAGGAGAGAGAACTGAGGGAGAGAGGGAATGACTAAGGCAGGGATTTGTTCAAATGATAAGAAGATATTCTAACTTGTCCTCCCTCCTCGCTCTACCCTCTCTCTCTCTGTCTTGCTCCCCTCTATTGCTCCCTCCCCTCACTGTCTCTTTCTCTCTCCACACCCTCTCCTCCCCTCAATCTCTCCCTCTCCTCCCCCATGGTGGTGCCACACCTCTCTACTGTTAAGTCGGTGTAGACCCACATTCGTCCAAGAGTGTTCCACTGTAGAAAAGGTTTCAGAGGAGACTGTTTTCAAAATCAAGACGTTTCAACTCCCATCCAGAAGTAATTCTCAATAAGAGAAAATGGTCTGAGAAGTCTCTACAGTTTTCCTAACCTGACCGTTGAACTCTCTATCAAGCTGCCCCGGGGCCAACTGGCATGGCACATGCCATGCCCTGCCCTCTCAGTCCCTATTTACACTTGATTGGCTGCCAGGATGTCCTGCAGACAAAATGGCTGTATTTAATGTCCATCCTGCAATGTATGTCAACAAAAACACACATTATGCACACATGCACGTACACAGTCCTAAGGGAATCCCCCACCTATGGCCATATCGCAGATGGGTCACTTATGTTTCTGGGCTTGAGGAAAAACAAGAGATTTACACTTACTCATTTAGCAGACGTTCTTATACAGTGCGACTTACAGCAAGTACAGGGACATTCCCCCTGAGCCAAGTAGGTTAAAGTGCCTTGCCCAAGGACACAACGTCATGTTAGCACAGCTGGGGTGTGAACCAGAGACCTTCTGAATACCAACCCGATACACTAACCGACTGTCCACATGGCTCCCTCACCTCTCACCACATATGAGCTGTCATTACCATAACAAATAGACGGTACAGCTATACATTAGCATCACTAGTAAACTCGAAGTTCAACATCAGGGTTGAGACAGCATGAAGCGTAAAACCCTAATTCCACAAGAAGCTTTCTGAAGCCCGAAGAAGCATACTAAAGGCTTGACATACACAGCATTATGAAGCGTTATGAAGCATGGTGAACGCTGGTGGTCTTTACAGAGATTTGTGAAGCATTACGAAGACTTGTGAACGCTGGAGATCTTTATGGAGCATTATGAAGCATTATGAAGCCTTGTGAACCCTGGAGATCTTAACAGAGAGTTATGAAGCATTGTGAAGCCTCGTGAACATTGGAGATCTTTACAGAGCATTATCAAGCTTTGCGAACACTGGAGATCTTTACGGAACATTATGAAGCATTATGATTCTTTGTGAACATTAGAGATCTTTACGGAGCATTATGAAGCTGAACGAGGAGCTCCAGAGCTTTATGTAAGCCAGGATGGTAACCACGTCTGACTTGTGTTGTGAGCTGTGAGAACCATCTGTGGATCAAACCTCACATGCCGAAGAGAGGGAGACTCAAATGGGTCACATACACGCACGGACCCTTGCGCACACAAACACTTGTGTACCATAATATAAGCATGATGAGGCATTCAAGCGAACACACACAGACGCAAACAAAAATACATGCACATTTGCATTCCAAACAACAAAAATACATTTTCAGACACATTGCACATGAACACGCACCCACCAACCCATAGCATAAGTGCCGTTTGGAGACCAACATCTTTTCAAGTAAAGGCTGAGCATGTCATGCAAAAACATACATAGGTGTATACACTGCCCTAGTATGCAAAAGTATGACTGAATATAAAGTAGTCTGAACACACAGAACACAAAGACATACTAAACTAGATTATAGTTCACCAAATAAACTAAATATTTGAGGATGACTAAGTGACATAACTGACTGAGGAAAGTAGAGTGAAGGGGACAGAAGAAAAGGAGGATGGAGGAGCAGAGAGGAAAAAGAGAGGAGAGCAAACAGTCACATTTGTTGACCTACTTTCAGGATTTCAAAGTTTGAAATCCTCCTTTAAAGAGGACTGGGGATAGAAAACTAAAATACACAGAATCATACACACACTCCAATACAGACACACTCTCATACACACACAAACCCACCAGGCACACACATACCACTACAACACACATACACAGTTCAGGACTTGTGACTTCAGATGTGATTCATTAATAATGAAGGGACGGTTCCTTTTATTTAACTCTGTGTAGCTCTCTAGATCAGTCATTTAGAGTGGTGTGAGTTTACACCCACACACACACAGGCACCACACCTCTACTTTGTTCTTTTCAAGGTTTGGGAGTCTCTTTTTGGCAGCGTCTATTTTAGTCCACAGGCGCAGTCTCTTTCGCTCTCCTCTGGATCTCTCCATACCTCTATCTGATCAATTGTCTCTCCCTTCCTGGCTCATCCTTCTCTCTCTCGCTCACTCCATCTGTCTCTCTCTCCCTCCCTTTATTTCATCTGAGTTAGCACTGAAATGCTTGAAGCTGCTGATAAGGACTGTGATTGGCCATATAGGAGATAAGAATGTGATTGGTTTAGGGGCTTCACACAGTGTGAGAGGTATTTTATTTTGCTATCACACCCACGGACCGCAATGTTGACATAAAATCGCACACACAGACACAAACACACACGTGTGTACGCTCATGTCCACGTAGGTAGGCTCATGGCTACATAGGTGTGTGAGCGATCTGGAGGGAGTCAAGTGGCTGAACGGTGAGGTAATCGGGCTAGTTATCAGAGGGTTGCAGGTTCGAATCCTGGCTGTGCCGACATTACTTTGTGTCATTGGGCAAGGCACTTCACCCTACTTGCCTCAGGGAATGTCCCTGTACTTGCTGTAAGTTGCTCTGGATAAGAGCATCTGCTAAATGACTAAATGTAAATCGTCTCATTTCCTCTCCCTCCCTATCTCCCTTATGCTCTGACCTACCTTCAGTGAGCACCTCACACAACACCCATGTAAGATGCTTAACAACGCAGGGAGGCTACATTTACATTTAATCATTTGGCCGACACACTTAACCAGAACGACTTACAGCAAGTACAGGGACATTGCCTCCTGAGGTAAGTCAAATAAAGTGTCTTGCCCATGGACATAACGTCATGTTGGTATAGCTAGGGTTCGAACCGGGTAGTTCCTGATTACTAGCCCGACTGCCTAACCACTCAGCCATATGACCCCTCAAGGCAGGAGGGGTATGAGGCAGGAGGGGTGTGTGTCTGCAGGGAAGTGCGCTTGCATTGGTGTGAGTCCCCTGGATATCCCAGAGGGAAAAACACAATGTGCACATAACGAACTGCAAACAACAACTCTAACGAGGGCCACATTTACCGGACAATGCTGAACTATTCTCACACACAGTTCATGATTTGTGACCCTTTTGTCCAATGTGCCAACCGCTGTCTTCCCACAATGCCTTGCCTGCACACCAACCTCCCCTGACAACGTTCTGTCACATCCGATACAACCATTCCAATACCGATGGAAACATTGTCAGCTGTGTGTGTGTGCTTGTGTGTGTGTGTGTGAGAAAAGGAAGTTTGTGTAGATGGAAATAGACATCCAGCAAGAATCCTGCAGTCAGAAAGAGCAAATTAAGAGATGTAATGGGCTAGGCTAGAAAACGTACATACTGCATGTGTTAGGCTTTGGTTTGAGATTAATTTTGAGACTTTGCCCTGTGCAATGGTGTCAAGGTGCCACAGGTGTAGAGGACAGTGACAGTGTGTGAATCCTGGGGAGAGAGACATGGGTAGCAGGTACTTGAGAACAGCAGGGTCAACTATGCAGCGCCAGTCAACTATATTTCCCCAACCTATCGTTATTCATTTCCCTTGCTTCATGTTTCTTTCTCGATCTTTCCCTCGCACTCTCTCTTTTCCTTCTTTATCACTCAATATCTATCTCCCTTTCTCTCTCTCTCTCTCTCTCTCTCTTTCTCTCTCTCTCTCCCTCTCTCTCCCTCCCTCTCTTGCTCATCAACTTTTGTTATTTTCCTCCTTTGTCTCTCTACTGCTCATACTCATCAGCTCTTTTTCCCCCCTCCCCTCCCTCCTATCTTCCTTTCTTTCCCTCTGACTCTCGTCCTCCCTCGTCCTCCTTCTCTTTTCTTTTTTCTCTGTCTCTCACCCTCCCTCCTCTCTTCAGTACTGTAGGAGAGTAGAGGACAGTTTAGTTAGTTAGACACTTTAGTTCCCAGTAACAGCTTCAGTACAGACATAATGAAAACTGGCAGAATACATTACACATTCCGCACCCTCCCTCTCCCTCCCTGTCTCACCCCCTCCTTCTTTTCACCATCAATAGTTTTTTTTTAGACTCCCAACACCCCACCCCCCCCCCACCCCTCCCCAACTTTTCCCTTTCCATCGCGAGGTGCGGCTAATGCTGGAACGTACAGCAATTAATCTTATCAAGTGAATAATAATAACCATACATAATACTTTTTATGAATGTTCTTCTCTTACAAACAAATCCCTGCTTCCACAGGGACACACTTCCATGCTCTGTATGTGTCATTCAATTTTTTTTACTCATCCTTTGGCATCAACGTTCAGTCTTGATGGCCTTCTTTTTTTCCATCGTATTTCTATGTACAGTACAGCGTGCTGTGTGTGTGTGGCCACTGTGGGTTGTGTGTGCAGCTGGTCTGTTCTACCAGGATGGCTCTATTTTACGCTGGACCAATGTATCTAGGAAAAGTGCATCAGATGAAAGGTGATCGGTGTGTCTCATTTCCATTTATTCTTTTAGCAAAACCTTTTATCCGAAGTGACTTCCAAGAAGTAAACTCAAGAGTTTACCTATTGGAAAGCAAGAAATAATAATATGCATCACAGCGAGTACAAGAATTTCTAATCGGTTAGAACTGGGCATCGCCAACAAGTCCCTCATCTCAACATCTAACAACTGCACGTCTGCCAGCAGCAGCTCAGACCGCAATGCATCACCCTGATGTCGGTCAACCGTCAGCGAATAACTCAACGCTCCGCAACACCATCTCTCCCTCCCTCCCCCCCGCCTTATTTTTCTCCCTCCCTCCCTCCTCCCACTTCCTTCTTTCCCTACCTCCCACCTTATTTTACTCCTTCCCTCCCACCTTATTTTTCCTGATCCCTTCCTTCCTCCCTCCCTCCCTTCCACCTTATTTTCTTCCCTGCCACCTTATTTTCCTCCCTCCCTCCCTCCCTCCCTCCCTTCCTCCCTCTGCCCCCTTCCCTCCCTCCCTCCCACCTTATTTTACTCCTTCCCTCCCACCTTATTTTTCCCGATCCCTTCCTCCCTCCCTCCCTCCCTTCCACCTTATTTTCTTCCCTTCCACCTTATTTTCCTCCCTCCCTTCCTCCCTCTGCCCTCTTCCCTCCCTCCGTCCCACCTTATTTTCCTCCCTCAATTCAACCCTCTCTGGTTTCCCATCCCTTCCTCATCCCCGCTCTCTGTCTCTGTGTCTCATCCTTCCCTCTCTCCAGCTCTCACTTCCTCATTCTGCCCCTAGATCCTGCTCTCAGAAAGTCTCTAAACCCCCCCCCCCCCCCCCCCCCCCGCCATCCCCACACCCCCTTCGTCCCGTGTGGTGTTGTTGTGCAGGTAAATCTGGTCACTGTATTGTTGATTGTGTAGGAGACTTGATCTCTTTATCGGTGAGGCGTGGATCCCATTATAATATCACCTTTCATCACTCTTCTCTTCCGGTGGATGAGAGAAGCTTCCCCTATAAACTGCTTTCTCACTCTTTCTCTTTCTCTCTCATTCTATCTTTCTATCTCTCCCTCAACTGTTTCTCTATCTCCCTTTCGCCTATCTCGGTTTCTCCATAACCGCTTTCTTTTTCACCGTTCCCCTACCCCATCTCTAATTTTTCCCCGCCTATTTCTTTCACTCGCTTTCCCCCCCAACCCTCGCTATCCATCTCCCTTCCATTGTCTGTATGTCCATATTTCCTTCCCTCTTGCACCTCCTTTCTCCCCCTCCCAACCTCCCTCCCTCTTTCCCCCTCTCCCTCCACCCCCACTCCCTCCCTCCATCCCGCCCTCTCTTCCACTGTTACTGGCTCAAGAACTGCTGAGGCAGCGCTCGATCCAATTTCACAACCACCATTCAGGCCCACAACCAATGGCCTGAAGACACAGATACAGAGAGGAAAAAAGAAATGGAGAGAGAAGACAGACAGATAGAGAGAGAGAGAGAGGGAGAGAGAGAGAGATAGAGAGAGAGAGAGAGAGAGAGAGAGAGAGAGAGAGAGAGAGAGAGAGAGAGAGAGAGAAGAAAGAAACTCCCGCTGTCAAAACTCAAGTACCACAAATCGATGGAAGGGATGGAATGGAGGCTGTAAAACAGCACAGGCATAGCAAACTACAACACGGCATCACAGTGTTTGATAACACACACACACTTGGAACCATATATGGTTTCAAAATCAGTGCTGCTAGGATGCCTATAAGTCCTAGCATGACTGTTAGCAGCAAAACATTCCCAAAAGAACCTCTGAGGTTCAAAGGGGGTATATTGACCCTTTGCACGTGTCGTCAAGCTCGTCAGAGGAACGCCCACTCTGCCATGACGGACGGCAATAGGGTATACAAAGGTATAGAAAGTCTCCCCTGTTAAGCTAAATTTAATTGATTTTACCTTTTAAAATGGTGATACCATGTTGTGCGGTTGTTAAGCTGTAAATTTAGGTCAGTTTTGCGCTCCCTGCAATGCTTCGTTCACTCACTCTTGCCGTCCAGCATGGCGCACCCACGTGATCATGTGACGTAGGTGCAAAGGGTCAATAGGGGGTATTATTGGTCTTTAAAATAACAATAACGAATCTGTGAACACATCACACACAGGCACACACACAAATTACCGCTCCCACCACACGCATCCCGCGCTGTGCGTAGGGAACAAAGTGCTTAAGGGGGCAGCAAAGTGGCACCAAAATAATCAACATTACAAAAGTAAATTTTACTTTTATCCCCTTTAAGCCAATTCACCTTTATCAGCCTACTTTTAAGATGTTTTACATTGACACAGACATACATGCATGTGTGGGGTACTTGGAATGTTCCTACGTGTCGGTGCGCATGCATGCACGTACGTGCATGTGTGTTTATGTGCCTTTTTCACTCTGGGGTTTCCAGAGAACTACAACCATTTCCATTCTACCCGCAAACCCTTCTCTCTCTCTCTGACAACAGCTGACCATATTCCAGTCTTGGCACATAGAAGCAGGAATCCTGAAACAGCTTTACAATTCGCAGCAGGACAATAAAACACACACACACATCTAAATCAGCCTAGGAAAAACCTGCCATAACTGTAATTGCATGTCATGACCATCCTAATATCTTATGGACGGACCTAATAATGCTATTTCTCCCTCTCCGTTTTCTCTATCCCGCTCTCTGTTTTTTTCTCTGTCTCCCTCTTCAATCCTGGAGAGATCCTGATCCTCCGTTCATGTTCTCCCTCTCAAACCATTGCTCCTTTTTCCCTCCCTCTCCTTCCTCTGTCTCCCCCTTCCTTCCTTGCTACTTCCCTCCCTTCCTTCTGCACTCCCTAACTCCCTCCCCCTCCCTTCCTCCGGCTCCCTCCTCCCCTCCCCCCCTCCTTTCCTTCCTTCCTTCCTTCGTCCCTCCATCCCCCCACCCCCCTCTCCTCCCCCTTTCCTTTCTATCCTCATTGTGCACGTGTAATCTGTGAGACTACCCGGCACCCACTTGAACTTTTAATCTTTTTGAAAACAATAGACACAACACAATGGTGAGGGAGAGGCTGGCACACCAGATCTCTGCTCTGCTCTCCCACTGTGCTTGTTCACACCACACTGGGCAAACGCATAAGCAGAGGGCTTGGTTCATTTCAACACACATGTAGTGGATATCGCACTCTCCCTCTCTCTCCCTCTCTCTCCCTCTCTCTCTCCCTCTCTCTCTCCCTTCCTCTTCCTCTCTTTCTCTTCCTCTCTCTCCCTCCCTCTCTCTCTTCCTATCTACCTGTCTCTCCCTCCCTTTCTCTCTCCCTCCCTCTCTCTCAACTTGACCTAAGGGGTCGTTTGTAATCGATAGAGGTCCAGCAGCCTATCAACATAATTAGTGCTGTCAGCAGTCAGTCAGAGCAAGCCTTTTGCCAAGCAGGGTAACGGATCTGCATCAAACACACAAACAAGTACACACACGCATGTTGGACCGGCAAACCTTTGTCACGGCCCACAGACCTTCTAGACCACAAATGCAGCACTTAATGTGATAATCCCACAAATGTAATATGTTTCCCTGTTATGTAATAGCAGTTGCCTTTCACACAAATAGTATGTAATTTCACTCAAAGGTAATCATTGTTTTGTTTGCTGAGTTTTATTACATTTGCAGGATGTAAAGGCAATCTGCTGCTTTGAGTAAATGTAATAACCGCCCACAAATGTAGTCGATTTTAGAAATTGCATGGGAAAGTTGAAAACAGTTTCAATAAAGATTTACAATCGATGATTGTGACCCTAAACAAACATTTCAGTACATACACACCTGCTTACAATTAAACTATGTGTAAGTAGGTGAAGGAATGCAAGGTATTGATTTTCAGTGCCGCCGCAAGCCATTTTGTTGCATATTGGCAAAATATATATGCATATATTTAATTATGGCGATTTGGTTTTCATTAGGTATTTGTGATTAATTTGGTGCCCTCCTCAGCACTTTAGGGGAGTCAGGTGGCTGAGCGGTGAGGGTATCGGGCTGGGAATCAGAAGGTCCCCGGTTTGAACCCTGGCAGTGCCAGCATGATGTTGTGTCCTTAGGCAAGGCACCCTACTTGACTGGGGGGAATGTTCTTGCCGTAAGTCGCTCTGGATAAGAGTGTCTGCTAAATGTAAATGTATGTAAGACTTTGGTGCCCCCCTCAGCACTTGGTGCCCAACACATGATGCACGTGGCGGGAGCAACAGAACTATTTTATTCATTCTGGGGACTACACCGAGTTTATGATTTTTCCGTATTTCATTCCTGTTTGGCGTCAGAAAACTTCTTCACCTGTTTTGCAATCTCAACGTTTGAATATACTACTATTGACAGTAGATGTGTGATAAAGATAACCCAATGTGGTTAGTGACAAGTGTAGCATCCCCAAATCTTAAGGACGGTCACTCTCCAACTGATGCTTCATGCAAAGCTTTATTACTTTGGGGATGCTACATGAGAGCTTGACCATCATCATTCCTGACAGTGTTCTGCACTTCAACAACGGGCCTACCACAAAAGATGGGGAGTCATGTGGCTCAGCCTCATGTTTGGAAGGTTGTGAGTTCGATTCCCGGCTGTAGTTATGTGATGTTGTGTCACTTCACTTCACCCTACTTGCATCAGGGGGATTGTCCCTTTACTTGCTGTAAGTCGCTTTGGATAAAAGCGTCTGCTAAATGAGCATTTATTTATTTATCCTCCGCAGTGCATTGGTGATGATGGACCACCATTTCAGATCAGAAGGCTGCATTTCCATGGATTTTGTCGATGTAGAGCAGAACTTCAAAAAGGATTCGGCATCATACGGGCAGAACTTCTTTGGATCCAATGCAATGGTCAGACAATTGTTGGATAATTATGCTAATAAGTGGACATTTGTAAAGAATCTAATTTGCTAACTCAAAGTTAATATGAATGCTTAGGGCAGTGGGTCCCAAACTTTTTCTGCAGGGCCCCCCTTTCTGAAGATTAGAATATTTTCGAGCCCCCCCACACTGACACAAACATGCAAATCCCTTGTTTCTAAACCTTGCCGCGCCCCCCAGTTTGGGAACCACTGGCTTAGGGTATTACAGCAAACACAGTTACATGCTAGTGTTACAGTTAATTTACCCTGATTTGTGATATAGTTGTGCATAAGCGGTTTGGTTGATTAGATTAGATTAGATTCAACTTTAATGTCATTACACAGGTACAAGTACAGGGTAACGAAATACAGTTAGCATCCAACCAGAAGTGCAAAACAGTTATTACAACAGAATATAATAAATATACAGTAAGTATACTCAGAATATACACAGTATGAACAGTATAATCTGAATATACAGGGTATGTACAGATTAAAGTGATTTAAGACAAATGTACAGCTGTATTGTACAAGATGCTACAGTATTAAACAGAAATTAAAGTTGCATGTATGTACAGTTAGTGCAAATGATGCAATGAGCAGATGTGCAAAATTAACAGATAGTGCAGTAACAGATGTGCAGATGTGCAAAATGAACAAATAACAACCGAATGACAACCGAATGATGCAGATGGTGCAAAATGAACAAACAGAAACGATAGTGCAAATATAGGGTGGCGGGGGTTGATGGGGGGACAGGGGTTATATAGGGGGGCGGGGTCTAGTGGAGTTCAGGAGTGTCACAGTTCTGTGGATGAAGCTGTTCCTCAGTCTGCTGGTTTTAGGCCGGAGACTCCTGAGGTGCCTGCCAGAGGGCAGGAGGGCAAACAGTTTGTGGGCGGGGTGTGAGGAATCTTTTCGGATGCTGTTAGCTCTACGCAGACAGCGCTTCCCCTGGATGTCCTCAATGAACGGCAGAATAGTCCCAGTGATGCGTTGGGCGGTTTTCACCACCCGCTGCAGTGCCTTGCGCTCTACGACTGTGCAGTTCCCGTACCACACTGTAACACAATTTGTTAGGATGCACTCGATCGCACAGCGGTAGAAGTTCACCATGACAGCTGAGGACAGGTGGTGTTTCCTCAGTGTTCTCAAGAAAAAGAGACGCTGGTGAGCCTCCTTGATCAGGCCGTAGGTGTTTGTAATCCAGGACAGGTCATCTGAATGTGGATCCCCAGGAATTTATAGCTGGAGACACGCTCAACGGCCATCCCGTTGATTTGAATGGGGTCGGGCGTGTTTCCCCTCTTCTTCCTGAAGTCCACGATAAGCTCCTTGGTCTTTGTGGCGTTAAGGAGCAGGTTATTGTCACCACACTACATGGCCAGGTGCTGTACTTCCTCTCTGTAGGCTGTCTCATCGTTGTTGGTGATGAGGCCAATCACCGTGGTGTCATCAGCAAACTTAATGATGGAGTTGGATCCATACATCGGCTTGCAGTCATGGGTGAAGAGAGAGTAGAGGAACGGGCTGAGCACACATCCCTGTGGTACACCTGTGTTGAGTGTGATGGTGGAGAAGCAGGAGTGGGCTGACCTAACATGCTGTGGTCGGTTGGTCAGAAAGTCCATAATCCAGTGGCAGAGGGAGGTATTGATGCCCAGCTCTCCAAGTTTGGTGATCAGCTTGGAGGGGATGGCAGTGTTGAAAGCAGAGATGAAGTCTACAAACAACATACACGCGTAAGTGTTATTATTGTCTAGGTGTGTGAGCACAGAGTGCAGCGCTGAGGAATTACATACATCTTTTATATTTTAATAATATCATAATTGATACATTACTGACTCATGGTAACTGATTTATTGGTCTATTTATGGTTACATGTGCCAGTGTTATTGCTAGCTACAGTTATGCCAAGAAATATTTGGACAGGGAATTGACGGGCAGACTTCAAGGTTTAATTAAGGGGTTGAACAAAAATATATGATTAAAGGTGTAGGAATTGTAGCTATTTTTATACAAATGCTCCTCATTTCAGGGGCTCGAAACTAATTGGAAAAGTAAACATAACCCCAAGTAAAATGTTACTTTTCCATATTTGGGGGGAAATTATTTGCAGGCAATGACTGCCTGAAGTCTGGAACCCATGGACATCACCAAACGCTGGTTTTCCTCCTTTACGATGCTTTGCCAGGCCTTTACTGGAGCTGTCTTCAGTTGTTGCTTGTTTGTGGGTCTTTCTGCCTTAAGTTTTGTCTTGAGAAAGTGAAATACATGCTCGATTGGGTTGAAATCTGGTGATTGACTCGGCCACTGCAGAATATTCAACTTTTTTGCTTAAAAAAACTATTGGGTTTCTTTTGCAGTGTGTTTGGATCATTGTTGTGATGTGTTGGTGGTAGTGGACCCAAAAATGCAGCAGAACTTGTAAGGTTGAGTCCAAGGGGTCAGTAGAGGCAATTAAGAATAAGCCGGGGTTTATTAGAAAAACAAAAACACTTTGGCCACTAGGCTGGGAAAAATCTAAGCGCCCATAACATACGGGGTAAACAAACAAAAAGCTATACAGAAGGTTGAAGCACTAGTAGCTGAAGTTAGTCCCAAACAAAAGGCACGATACAGGAGAGTATGATACATGCTATGATCTGACAATGGGCACGCTGGAGGCCAGCCTCTAAATACTGCTCAGGATGATGATTGGGTTCAGGTGTGTGCAGTCAGCTCCCCTGCCAACCACACCCATGCCTGCAGAGAGAGCACAGAGAACAAGGCCCAACCCCCAGCCTATACACACCACAATTGTCCATATGTACTGTGAAGAGCCATCCAATCAACTTTGCTGCATTTGGCTGAATCCTAGCAGAAAGTATATCCCCTTACACTTCAGAATTGAAGTGACCCAATACCTTTGGAAGCCATGCATGCCCATGCCATCACACTGCCTCCACCATGTTTTACAGAAGATGTGGTGTGCTTTGGAAAATTAGCTGTTCCAGTTCTTCTCCAAACTTTCTTCATCCCATCATTCTGGTACAGGTTTATCTTAGTCTCATCTGTCCAAAGAATAATGTTCCAGGCCTGGGCTGGCTTAAAGTAAATTCTGGCCTTTCTATTTTTTAGGCTGATTAATGGTTTGCACCTTGTGGTGAATCGGTGTTAAATGCATTAAAGTACCGGTAATAAAGCTTTGCATGAAGTTAAAGAGTGACCAAGATTTGGGGAGGCTACAAAAAGCATCAGTTAATGTTGCCTTATTCACAAACTACATTTAGGCAGCAAAAACAATACATTTGAACGATTTTCAACAATTATTATGGGTCCTATTAATTATGACTCAACTGGTAATTACGTAAGGCTACAACTAAAAGTGATACTGTATGTTTCACGTATTCGGAAACAATGTTTCAGGGTCTTGCTAACGAGCCTTTCTTTTGTCCAACAGAAATGTTATGTCATATTCACTGTCAGCTTTGAAAGCTTTGCAAAATTATTGTCCGTATGGATTGCTAAAGTCAGCTTTCTGTCACTATCAAGTGATTATTATTATTAGATTAAATTAGCAATATATTTGTGCAAAGTTCTACAAATGATTTTAAGATTGTCTTTTTGTTGTTGATGTTGTTTTGTTTGTGGGACTATGCTTGTGTGTGTGTATGTCTGTGTGTGTATATGAGCATGACCATAGCAGGCAGAGAGGAAGCTTAGAATAATCACAGTGTTCTTCTTGCAATGCCCCCTGAGATAGCAGGCAGAGGGTATTTCAGGAAGTCTTTGAGAAGCAGACTCACTGGGGAGAGCATGCAGAGTGTGGGCGCACATAGTTCTGTGTGTGTACGTCAGTGTGTGGGTGGGTGGGGTGGGGGGGTGTACTGTATGAGAAGCAGCCCCATTACACATTCAAATTAGAGTATTCATGATGATAACCTTATCAACATGCTCCATGTTTACGGCAATGTTTGTAACTTTATTTGCACACCCTGAAAGCTACACCAATGAAAACAGATGTGCTGTTATAAAGATACATCAGTCAACAGCTCGCTCTCTCTCTCTCTGTCCGTCTGTTTCCCTCTCCTCTGCCTCTCTTCACACTCGTTTTAATAGCATCACTCCCGACAATTCTCAGCCCGACTCTTCCTTTTCTCTTTCTATTTCACTCCCTGTTTACCCTTTTTTCCTCTGCTTTCCTTCCTCTCTCTCCCTCTTCCTCTCGCTCTCTGTCTCTCCTGTCTTCTTTCCGTCTGAACTGAATTCTCTCTGTTCCTTTCTCCCTGAGGTAGATCATCATTCCAGTAAAACTCCAGGGCTAATGAGTTCCTCCTCCTCCATCCTCCTCTTTCTCCTCCCTCCATCATCTTTTTTCCCATTTTCCCAGAGAAGGTTGTTTTATTCTGCGCAGCAAACAAAACAAGCTCAAGGTTAGGGAGTTGCTCTGTGAGGTAGACGCTCTACCCCACGGCCAAAGATACGCTTGTGACGCGATCGTGATGCAGTGCTCCGCTCGCAGTTTGGGGTCTAGAGTGGAAGAAACCGACACAGATCCAAGCTAATTGAGGCCCGGTGGAAAAAACAAGCAGCTATTACCAGAAAAACATTGTGTTAACTAGCGTTAATAGTTCGTACCAGCCTTACACACATACACTGGCCATCCTAATGAGAACACTGAAGATCCTCAAAATCGTTTCTTATCTCATCGTTATTCGCCATGTAAGTTGCACTAACTGACTGTGAGAGGGGAGCCAGACGTGACATCATGGCTGTGACTGTTTTGGTGTGACTGAGTGACAGAACAGTTCATTAGCAAGGCCATGACTGGGTCTGACTTTCATGACCGGCTCTTTCTCTCTCGCTCACACATACACACGCAAACACACACGCACACGTAGACACAAACCATATCACATGTGTGAGTCATGTGGCGCTTTCGATTAGGGTGTTGAGGTAGTAATCAGAAGGTCCCTGGTTCAAACCCTGGCTGTGTCAACATTATGTTGTGTCCTTGGGCAAGGCACTTCACTCTACTTGCCTCGGGGGAATGTCCCTGTACTTGCTGTAAGTCACATTGGATAGGAGATTCTAGTAAATGACTAAATGTAAATCGTGTGACAGCGAGAATGACGGTGCATTTCCTTGTTGATGCAAAGTTTGGTTCGTTTGTTGTTTGAGAGAGCCGAGGAGAGGTGAGGTTTAATGTATTGATGTCTTGGTTGATGAATTGATGAGGTAAAAGCTGGGGGGCTGGAGAAGGGGGGGCCACCAGTGAGAGGAATACGAAACAGAATTAAGGGGGCACCAGGGGGAAGGAGGGATGGACTGATGAATAGAGAAACAGATAAGCAATAGAAGGGGGCAGCGGTGGAAGTTTGAAAAAACAGGGTTGAAAACAAGCAACAGAAGTGAGAGGGACACAGCGAGAGGGCGAGAGAAAGAAATAGAGAAAGAAAGACGGAAAGAGAAATAAATTAAGAGACAGAGTAATTTGTATCTCTGGTCCCTCATCATCATTCACGCTCTAATGACGAAGAATCAATTCCAGTCTTCACATCCTTGATCACCCCCCGACTTCGCTCGCCACCTCCACCCCACCCCACCCCACACCCCCCTCCCCACTCCCTTCATGTCCTTCCCCTCTCCTGGGTTTGGTTTATTTAAATTTCGCCCCTACTCACCATCAGCGCACGGTGCTTTTATTTGACTTTGCTTCACAAGCGTGTTTTGGAGCTGCAGAGACACTCAGAGAACGGTGTTCTACCTGAACACAGTTCTTTCACAGATATACAGGCTGGTGTTGGTGTCCCGATACAACGCAGTAAAGCTTCTCTCCCTTCTCTAGCTTTATCTTTCTATCCCTCTTTTTCCTTACACTGGCTCCCTATTCCCCATCTTAGCAAAGACCCCTGAAGTGGAACGTACAGTCATATGAAAAAGTTTGGGAACCCCTCTTAATCTTTTGGATTTTTGTTCATAATTAACTGGGATTTCAAAGAAGCAAATTCCTTTTCATAAATGACAAACTTTAGGGAAACAGGAGTATTTCAGCAGTGTCGTTTTGTTTATTAGAATAACAGAAAATATGCAATAGGCATCATAACAAAATTTGACGGTGCATACATTTGGGCACCCCAACAAAAGAAATTACATCAGTACTTAGTTGAGCCTCCTTTTGCAAAAATAACAGCCTCTAAACGCCTCCTGTAGCCTGTGATGAGTGTCTGGATTCTGGATGGAGGTATTTTTGACCATTCTTCGATACAAAAGCGCTCCAGTTCAGTTAAGTTTGATGGCTGTCGAGCATGGACAGCCCGCTTCAAATCATCCCATAGATTTTCGATGATGTTCAAGTCAGGGGACTGTGACAGCCATTTGAGAACATTGTACATTTCCCCCTGCATGAATGCTTTTGTAGAATTTGAACAGTGTTTAGGGTCATTGTCTTGTTGGAATATCCAACCCCTGCGTAACTTCAACTTTGTGACTGACGCTTGAACATTATCCTGAAGAATCTGTTGATACTGGGTTGAATTCATGCGACCTTCGACTTTAACAAGGGCCCCAGTCCCTGAAGTAGCCACAGAGCATGATGGAACCTCCCCCAAATTTGACAGTAGGTAGCAGGTGTTTTTCTTGGAATGCAGTGTTCTTCTTTCGCCATGCAAAGCGCTTTTTGTTATGACCAAACAACTCAATTTTTGTCTCATCAGTCCAAAGCACTTTCTTCCAATATGAATCTGGCTTGTCTAAATGAGCTTTAGCATACTCCATGCGACTGTACCTGTGGCGTGGGCGCAGAAAGGGCTTCCTTCTCATCACCCGGCCATACAGATGTGCTTTGTGCAAATTGCGCTGAATTGTTGAACGATGTACAGATACACCATCTGCAGCCTGTTGTTGCAGGTCTTTGGAGGTGATCTGTGGGTTGTCTGCAACCATTCTCACAATCCGCCGCTCCTGTACTTTTCTTGGTCTTCCAGACCTGGGTTTAACTGCAACTGTGCCTGTGTCCTTCCATTTCCTGACAACATTTCTTACAGTTGAAACCTTTTGGAAAGCTTCTTGTAGCCTTCCTCTAAACCATGAAAACGAACAATCTTTGTTTTCAGATCTGTGGAGAGCTGTTTTGATGATCCCATTCTGTCTCACTTCAGCAGAGAGTCAAAGAGAAGTGCAACTTGTATTTGGGCACCTTAAATACCTTTTCCCATGATTGAACACACCTTTCTATGAGGTTCAAGGCTTAACGAGATAATCCAACCAATTAGATTTTTCAAGTCATCAGTTTTACATGCTGTTACATGCATTAAAATCAGCAAAATCATAAGGGTACCCATATTTTTGCACAGCCAGTTTTTCACAATCTATTTAATTTCATACAACTAAAAACTGCTTCGCTAAAAATCCTTGTTTGGAAAACACCCCAGTACTTAGATCTTCCTGGTTAATGAAAGACATACCACTTTTATCTTTTTTTGCGTGAAAGCAGAGTCAATTATAATGCCGGCTGAGAGGGGTTCCCAAACTTTTTCATATGATTGTATCTACACACCGCCCTCCATCTCCCTTGCTTCTCACAACACACTCACAGAATTCTCACGGGTCATACATACGTGAGCTGGCATGCCAATACACACGCACAAACACACACCCTTTCCTACTCCTTTACACATCACTCCGTACTGCATACAAACGGTGTACAGTTATGTTTTACTGTTAGTTTCTACGTAGTCTCCCCTCCCTTCCTCCCAAGGCCCCTCCCTGGACACCTCCCTTTATCTATCCTTCTATCCCTTCATCCTTTCATTCCTCCCTTCCACCATCCTTCCCTCCCTCCATCCCTCCCTCCACCCCGTTCCTCGCTCCGTCTCTTCATACTTCCATCCATCCATCCCTCCCTCCACCTCCTTCCTCGCTCCATTCCTTCATACTCCCATCTCTCCCTCCATCTCTTGTATGCCTACTATATGGGGGAGAGATCCTAAGTGTTTCTGGTTGAAGGGAGCCGTATCTGGCTGGTTGGATCTGACCGCTAATGGGCTGGCTTGGTGACCAAATCTTGTTTCATGCTCGTTAGCCGCAACAGGCTAATTGGGTTGAGGCCGGAGGGCCCTGGGCTGCTGGAGGGGGCTGGTGGGGATGGGGTGAGGAGGGTGGATGGCTCTCATTACCACTCCCTCGAGACCACCGAGGGTGAGATTCTCCAACTTGATGCCCTCTGACTTTTTTTCTAACTGGGCCAAGACCGAGGGAGGGAGAGAAAGTTCTCTCCATGCCAGCCTCTCCTGCTCTGAGGCAGTCTCACAGAGAGGAGTTGAGGGAACTTGCGATCCAAACCTCAGAGCCTGGTACCAGCATGATACAGATACACAGTCGCATGACGTCTCTCTTTTAACCCCTCCAGCCTACTCTCTCTCTCGCTCTACCACTCTTTCTGAATCCCCCTCCCTCCACCCCGCCATCCTTCTTAGTCACAAGCTTCCACATAACAGAATGAGGGGCAGAGTGTAAAACAACTTTCAAGTTATTTTCATCAGAACTAACCATGAATCTGGGTTGGATTCAGCCCTGCTCCTGTCCAGCCGAGCACCCAAACCATTTTACATTTACATTAAGTCATTTAGCAGACACTCTTATCCAGAGCAACTCACAGCACGTACATGGACATTCCCCCTGAGGCAAGTAGGGTGAAGTGCCTTGCCCAAGGAAACAACATAATTTGGCACAGCCGGGAATCAAAGCTAACTCCCTAGTTGACTGACTCCTATACTCTCCCAAACCAGTGAGAATGCTGAATTATTTGTATATGTTTTTATTATTATTATATTATATTACAATTATATTTTATATTGTGTTATTGTTAGTATTATTAGTATTCCTCCGTAAGGTGAAAGGGGGCACTATAGGCCAGGCCCCAATTTATATGTTTTTGCCCTTTTTAAAAGTGATGCTATTTGTATGCCTTTTGTCCTAGAATCCTGAAATTAATTCCAAATACATTATTTGTCACGATGAACAAAAAAGTGTCAACAACCTATAGTGGCAAGCCCTTTGATTTTACTGATGAAACAGAACAATATTATTAACTACCACACCCAATTTGGTCCACTTAATACCAATTTGTCCTATACCCTTTGAATCACATATCAATTTTATAAAGGGTTGCAATATTGAGGACGAATCCACTATTGCTGCTTACAGCTATATTTATTATTTTTATTTTATATTAATAGGCTCTATTATGAACACCATTCTCCCTCCATGGAAGCTCATGTATTGACCAAATGGCAAGTTGTACAATGGTGCTAAGTGATGTCAGAACAAGAACCAGAACAATAGGCTTATAGTTTTTGATTAGCACACACACATGGAGAAACACAGAGAGAGTGAGAGAAACACACACACCTTCTCCAGAGACCCACACCAGGATCTCAGAGCCCTACACTGCTGAATAATTACTTACAAGGCTCACACATTCCAAAACCTCCAGAACACACACACATACACCCATAGCGGATTACATCCTTGCCCTCGGCCGACAGCAAACATGGTCACGGTTAAACAGCCAACAGGAAACAATGCATGATGGGAGAATTATGTAGCTGAAGAATCTTGTGAGGCTTGTGTTAGTGAGGTGTTAGTGATGTGTTAGTGTGTTGGTAGTGTGTTAATGGTGTAATAGTTGTGTATTAGAAGTGTGTTAATGGTGTGTTAGAGGTGTGTTAGTGTGCTAGTGATTTGTTAATGGTGTGTTAGTAATGTGTTAATATTGTATTAGTGGTGTGTTAGCTGAGTGTTAGTGGAGTGTTAGTCATGTGTGTTACTGTTTTGTCAAAGGTGTGTTAGTGCTATGTTAGTGTTGTGTCAGTGTTGTTGTTCCAAAATGGGGTTTTCGGTGCAAATCTATTTGAATTGTTGTGTCAGTGTTGTTGTTCCAAAATACTAATGTCAAAAATGTCAGCAAAGGTAAACACAAAGACCAACACACACGCAAACAAAATGCAGGATTATAAAAACCTTTTAGTCTCTCACTCAACCTCAAAGTTCACTTCACCTAAACATATAAATATGACAAACACACAACAAACACAACTCACACACGTGTGAAGTATGCACAGACACACACACTCGCAAGTTCTGTACACACAAACGCTCATACGAACATACACTCACACATACACAGTTTCACATGCGCTTCACACACAGACACACACACATCCTACACCCCCCTTCGCACACACACACACTCATACAAACGCAGGCTTATTGACAGCATTCCACACACAGACAAACACAAATCCTACACCCCCCCTCACACACACATACACAGGCTTATCAACATCACATCTCTGTTCGCTTCTGTACTGCAGCCTCCTGGCGTATGGTAGCTCTGAGATCACTTTCATTAAGGGCTGGCAAAAACAGCATGAAACGCCTGAAATAAACACAATATCCCTTTGTTTCTAGATAAGCATCTCACACACACACACATTTATACACTACACGTACACACACACACACTGATGCTTTTGGGGTATTCGGTGCAAATCTATTTGAATTGTTATAGAGACAAAGCCAGGCTTAGCCATGGGGGTGTACGAGGGGCGTGTGTGTGTGTATGACTCACACACCACCACACGTCAACACACCGATACACTTTTAAAACCCTGTCACACTCCATCCCTGCCAGATAGCCTCTCTGAGCAGCACAGTATGACCAGCACAGCCTGCTATCCAACCTAGCAGAATCCACCTCCTCATTCAAACCAAATCTTATTTTAGGGGGGAGACCCCCCTGCTAAATGACTGAAACATGATTGAATGTAAACGTAGATCCACTGGATCCGATCAGTTCATTAGATCCCCCTGATTAGGTCTACGCCGGCCCAGCGGAGGGACAGCTGTCACAGACAGAGGCGCGGGTTTTTGCAGCGCTTGCCTCCACTTTCTGGCACGGACATATGTGGGTTGCCGCGGGCTGCAGCTGTCACAGTGCTGTGCACTTCTCATCAGCTCGGATGCCAGCGGACGGGACATGGGGGATTGGCCAATGAGAGAGGGAGGTGGGGGGGGGGGCGGGGCAGGCACGTGGGGGAGTGGTGGGGAGGGGGAGTGGGGTGTGGAGCGGATGTTGCACCCTGTCCAACATCTGTAAACAGACAGTGACACCAAAACATGCACACAAATGCACACACACACGGAATTGACCCCATGAAATATTTTGGGGATGTGCGCATGCCACAACAGCGCGAGAAGGAGACAGAGAAAATGGTGGGGGGGGGGGGATGGATGAGAAGCAAGACTGAGCAGAAGGGGGGAGTGGGGGATGGAATTTGGGATGATAGGAAGAGGGGATGACTGTGTGACTGGGGAGATGAGTTGGAGGAGGAAGCGTGGGGAGAGGGGGATGAAAGGAGAAGGGGAGACCGGGGAGCAGGGAGATGAGGGGAGAAGGACAGAGAGAGATGAAAGGAAAGGAATGGAGGGAGAGAGTGGGGAGAGAGAAGAGAGGAGAAGGAGAGAGGGAGGGAGGGAGTAGGGAGAAAGAGGAGAGGTAGGGGGAGAGAGAGGACAGGGAGGGAGAGCGGAATGAAGGGAGGGGAGCGAGTGAAAGGAGAGGGAGGGGAAGAGACAGAGGAGAGGAGAGGGAGGGGGAGAGAGGTTAGTTGGATAAGTGGGCCAGTGCTGCAGCGTGACACATCAGCATTCCAAACGCGTCAGAGAGCAGCGCAGAAACGCAGAGGCTCCAAGCGCTCGCTCACACGCGCACATGCACACACATGCGCTTGCACACACGCTCACCCAAGACATATGCCTTTTCACCGCCTATATATTACGTGCTTAACACAGCTAATCTAACCTAGCACCAACACTGCAGCATTCTCACAAGCCACCTCTTACACGTCTGAGTGGTTAGGCTAGTAATCAGAATTTACTCAAATACTGGTTTGAATACCGACTGTGGCAACATGACGTTGTATCTTTGGACAAGGCACTTCACCCTACTTGCCTCAGGGAGAATGTCCCTGTACTTGCTGTAAGTTGCTCTGGATAAGAGTGTCTGCTAAATGACTCAATGTACAGTGGGTACAGAAAGTATTACGACCCTTTAATGTCTTTGTTTCGTTGCAGCCATTTGCAAAAAATCTCAAAAGTTCAATTTATTTCTCATTAATGTACACTCAGCACTCCATTTTTAAGAGAAAAAAAAACTGAAATGTATAAATCTTTGCAAATGTATTAAAAAAAAATATCACAAGGTCATAAGTATTCAGAACCTTCATTGTGAAACTCATATTTAACTCACATGCTGTCCATTTCTTATGATCCTTCTTGAGATGTTATCCTTGTTGGTAGTCCTTCATTGGCGTGAAACTGTGTTTAATTAAACTCATTGGACTTGATTAGGAAAAGCACACACCTGTCTATACCTTACAAATGAGAATCATGAGGTCGAAGGAATTGCCCAAAGAGCTCAGAGACAGAATTGTGGCAAGGCACAGATCTGTTCAAGGATGCACAATAATTTCTGCAACACTCAAGGTTCCTAAGAGCACAGTGGCCTCCATAATCCTTAAATGGAAGAAGTTTGGGATGACAGCGGTTCTAAGCAGTATATGGGGAGGATACCAGGCACTGCTCACCTGCTATGGGGGTGTTTTTCAGCTGCAGGGACAGGACGACTGGTTGCAATTGAAGGAAAGATGAATGCGGCCAGGTACAGAGATATCCTGGAAGAAAACCTCTTCCAGAGTGCTCAGGACTTCAGACTGGGCCAAAGGTTCACCTTCCAACAAGACAATGACCCCAAGCACACAGCTAAAATAACAAAGGAGTGGATTTGGAACTCTGTGAGCATTCTTGACTGGCCCAGCCAGAGCCTTGCTCTAAAGGAGGCATTTCTAGAGAGACCTGAAAATGGCTGTCCAGCAACGTTCACCATCCAACCTGACGGAAATGGAGAGGATCTGCAAGGAAGAATGGCGATTCCCGACGATCCCCAAGTCCAGGTGTACTTGTAGCATCGTTCCCAAGAAGAAATTAAGCATTATCATTAATTAAGACTCATGGCTGTACTAGCTCAACGGGTGCTTCTACTCAATACTGAGCAAAGGGTCTGAATACTTATTACCATGTGATATTTAAGTTTTTCAGTTTTAATAAATGTTAAATTTCAACATTTCAGTTTTGTCAAGATGGGATGCTGAGTAATGAGAAATAAAAGTAACTTTTTTGATTTTTGCAAATGGCTGCAATGAAACAAAGAGCGAAAAATATAAAGTACCCACTGTAAATGTAAAGTAAACGTAGTCTAAAGGTTACAACAGGGTATAGTTACACAGGATCAACAGCACAGTTCAGCACAGCATGGCTTGGTCTTGGACCAGGCAGGGGAGTAGGTTAACTAGAACAAGGAAACCAGCAACAAGCTAGGTGTGAGTAGTTTGCAGAGAAGGCGAACCCTGCACTGCAAATCTGAATCTCCAGAACAGTCTGGAACAGAACCTCAGCCCAGAGCAGCGCACATTATAGCTTATACATTCACAACCTGTCAGTTCGTCAGCATTTGATTTCCTCAAGGCTTGAACTAAGTGTAGAGTCAACCCAATCCATACCAAAATCACTGCGTTGCCTGCAGGAATTAACAAATGTATTTGATAAAAAAATGTAAAGAAAATAATTGTGGGCCACAACCTCAATCAAACACATCCCATACATGGAATGAATGTGTGGACTGGTACCTTTGCAGCAGCATCTCACCACAAAACAGACGGCTCACTGCACAGGGTAGAGATGTGTCATACACAGCCTCTAGTGGTGAAGAACTGGAACAGCGGTTCACACCGGCAGCAGCAACACGCCTCACACCTTTAAACACACCTCGTGGGCTGCCGCTTCCCTCCTCCATGTTCAAACAGAGGCTTTCCCCTACCTCTTTCTCTCTCTCCTTCTCTCTTTCTTCTCTATTTCTCCCTCTTATCTCTTTCTTCTGTCTTCCATATTTCATTCTCTCTCGCTCTCTCTGTCTTCCCTCTTTCTTTCTCTCTTTTTACAACTCCAAGCCAATCTCACCATTATTACTTAAAAAAAACACTTGCCCACACACACACACACAATCAGACACATGTTAGTACAGACTCACACTACACACATTACACACACACACTCCAATCGAAGTCCAGACTGTCAGACTCGTACCTGGAGGTGTCAACTAAATACGAGTTTCATCAACAGCAAGGCTTCTGGCTGAACAGATTGGAGTTTATCATCAAGACCTTTATGAACTACCACAGACATGAAGAGAGAGTGAAATAGATGGCGAGAGAGAGAGAGAGGGGTCTAGACAAAGAGCAAAGAAAGGGGTAAAGACGAAGGGGTGCAGCACAAAAAAGACAGCAGAGCTAAGCTTGGAAACCTACATTTGCACGCAAACCCATTTATTTCCCCTGCATCTCTCCCCTCTCTACTCCCATCCCCCTCTGCTATCCATCATACCCCTACCCCCACCTGCTACCACGCCGCCCTCCCCACCGTCTCCCACGCCCCCACATCCTCTACAGTGGGGGGGGGGAGCAGATGGCGGCTCAGGTGAAGTCAGGTGAGGGGGGTGAACAGGGAGGGAGGTAGGATGCAGGGATTGGAAAGCAGAGGGGTGTGGGGGTTGGGGGGATGCCGAGCCACCGACGCATTGTGGTGTGGTGGCATCGCGCACGTGCACGCAGTTGGCTTACTCACCTGCGCTCGTGCCATACTGCACCGTAGAAGCTTCGTGCGCCGAGTGGGAGACGGGTTGGTCAAGGACACGTGCGCGTCAATAAGTAGCTATCGATCATGGCTGTATTGATTCATGCAGCCCACACGCAGAGGGGAGTACACTGATGAACTGATGATGTACAGGATACGCTGACATTTATTCATCTCTTCTGCATGCCGTTCTGAACCCCAGAGAATACATGTGCATATCATCAAGGCAAAAACACACACGTACGGAAAACCACTCACAGTAAAATGCTATCTCCCCCTTCCCTAAATCCCATCTGAACCATGAATCAACCATAACCCAACCCTAATGCCAGAGCCTCAGTGTTAGTAATGTGTTAACTCTCCAGCTAAGGCTGGTAAGCTGGTTATCATCTGAAGGCCTATTATTTCACCCCAGCACACCACCGACAGGTCTCTCTCTTTACCAGTCTCTCTGTCCTTCTACCCTGTCCTTCCAAGACCACCAATCCCTCTACAGTAGTGTTTCCCAAACCTGGTCCTCAGGAAACACTGTCCTTTATGTTTTAGATGTTGCTCCAACACACATGATTCAAGTGAAAGGGTTCAGCTCTGCAGAGGCCTACTTATGACCATAGAACAACTGTATATTTTTGCCAAGACTTCATCTCCATATTTATTTGCTAATCTATATATATATATATATATATATATATATATATATATACTGTATAAATATAAAGGATTGTTGTTGTTGTTTCTCACCTGTTACATTGCAGTAACCTGCACATAACTGCTAATTTAACCAATCGGCATTTAACTAATCTGGACATGGCTTATCTCAAATATCTGTATAAAACTGCTTCTCTTGCACATCTGATTGGATGCTACACTGTATTTCGCTTCCTTGTATTTATACACGCGCGGTGAAAATAAAGTTGAATCCAATCTAATCTAATTAATTAGAATCAGGCGTGTTGGAGCAGGGAAACATCTAGAACGTGCAGGGCAGATGTTCCCTAAGGACCAGGGTTGGGAACCACTGTTCTACAAGACCACCCATCTCTCGACACCAACCAACCAAAGAGACTGGACCTGCAGAATTGAAGGCAGTACAGTCCAAGTGGTTATAAGATGGCTGAGTCTCTAGCAGCACGTTGACACAGCATTGGTACTGCACATCACCATAATCAAATGTACAGTTCCATCCATTATATTACCCATCCTACGGCAAGCCAGGAGTTAAAAACTAATTTGGTAAAAGAGACAAAAGGCGTCGGAGCCAGAGGAGAAATCAATACGGCTAATGTGATTTAATAAGCAGGTCTTTTATCTCCGGTGACGGCCGTGGTCTCTGATAGATATCAAATGCTGCTACGGCAATTTCATTTGGACGGGGTTCAGCGCAAGAGAAGGGAGGAGCCATGCCGGGGCCATGAACTGAACGTTTCTGAACATCCGGGTGCGTTGAGTGTTTTCCTAGCTTATGTCGAGGAGAGCTGTAATTCAAAAGCTGTGCAAATACAAAGATAGACAACTGGTGGCTCACCTCATGCATGGAGGCTGTGTAAAATACACACTCACACGCAAGCGCATCTTCACTGACACAGACGGGGGACCCTGGAGGGAAATTAAATGAGAATGATGATGAACGAGACAGTTTTATGGCCAAAGGTTGGGAGGATTGATGTTCTTAGAGTGTGTTAAACTGTCATGCCTTTAACACAGAGTAATGAAATCTCTCCATTGTCCCATTTAGGAGAGGGAAATCAGAGCCATGTGTGGGTGGGGTGCGTTGGGGACACTCTTGCGGGCTTCACTGTGTGTGTTTTACCTCTATGTGTGAGACGAGTCCCAGTCGTCTGAATAAGGAGTGAGCATATGCATCTGTACGCGTGTGCCTATGTGTGTCGGCGTGTTTGTGCACGTGTATGTGTTTCAGATAGCTCAGGAGCTCTGCCTGCAGTGAATTATTCAACAAAGAGAAATTGCTAAAATAGCAAGTCAGCAAAAAGATTACAGCTTCTGTCTGCCAAGAGTGTAGGGAATGAAAGAGTGTGATGATGACAGAGAGAGAGGGAGACCGAAAGAGAGAGAGAAGCTGAAACAGTGGTATGGCTGAATAGTTGAAAAGAAATAGCAAAGAAGAGACCAAACAAAGTGAGACAAAGTGAGAAAGAGAGAGCGAGGCGGAGATACACGTCCAGCTGTAGAGGTAATGTCGGAGAGAGAGGAACAGATGGGATTCGTAACTTCCCTCAGCTGTTTTTACCATAAATCAGCAGACTGACAAATTATCAACCTTACTTCACTGTACTACGTACCACATTACCATAACTCCCATACAACATTACCTTAACTACCTCACAGTATTGTATATACCTCACCACAATATTTCTATTAGTACCTCACATTACAACATACCGCACCTCATTACCATAAATACTTCACCACAACATTACTGTAAGTACCTCACTGTACTACGTACCTCACCACATTACCATAAGTCCCTCACCACAACATTAACATAACAACCTCACAACACTACCATAACTACCTCAAATTGTAATGGAGTCCAGTCATAATGCCAGTGTCAACAAACCATGTTCCATTGTCTACTCGAAAAGGAGCTTCATCTGGAATGCTATGTAAGTGTATTCTGACCCAGAGCTTCACAGTTCAGTCACCTTAGACACAGCAGAGAAGATGGCGGTCTTCAAACCTTGGATGACAAAAGAGGGAGGGAGGGAGAATGAGAGGAACAAAAAGAGGGACGAAGAGAGAGTGGGGAGCGAGGAACGGAGAAAGAAAGAGGTACAAGAATAAGCTACAGGGGTTGACACTATCTTTAATTGATGGTAGCGAGGGTGGAAATGTTGAGGCTGTAAACCAGTAGAATGGGGGGAAGGGAGAGAGAACAATGAAAGAGAGAAAGATGGGTTTCTGCTTGAGTGTGTGGTGTGTACATGTGTGATGTATACTAGCATCGCGCTAGCTTCAGCAGGATAGTCATTCAATGTAGAGGAGCAGCACAAACACGACTTGTGTAGGATCCCTGTTAACCGAGAGTCGCACCACCAGCTCTCTCACATACACTCCCTCCTTTCTCTCTTTCTATCTCATAGCACCAATAGAGCGATCGAGAGGGATGAGGTGCGCAGAACATTGGAGATGTATTCATTCAGTCTTCTTCCTCAATCCCCACGCTCAGCATGAGATGACACAATACTGCTTCTGTCTAATAGGTGCACACCAGATGAGAATGCAGGTCTGCAACCAATAACCTTCCAAATCCCCATCTGAGGTGCCGTGTGAGCGGGCTTTTCCCAGTCCCTTGTTCCAAGCATGCCAGGCAAACTAAATTGAGCGCAGATCAAAGTGGTTTGTTAAACATTTTGTGTCCTTTGTGAGGATGAGAGGATGATAGAGGAGGGGGGGAAGAGGAGGGGTGGGAGAAGAGTGGGTAGATTTTGCAGAGAGGGAACCTGTACTGGAGCCTTTCGACTAGACTGATTGAGACAGATTAGAGAACAAAACAATATCCCTCCTGTCTGATTAATAGAACATGTCTTCCACTCTCCCTGTAACTCTCCCCTGCTTCAACCCCCCCTCCGCCTTCATCTCAGTCTCTACCGCTCTCGCTCCCCCTCCCCCACTCTTCCTCCCGCTCTCCCTGCCATCTCCATTTTTCCCTCCCTCTTCCTCTCTCTTTCTCACTTCCTTTCTCCCTCCCTTCGCTTGCGATTTATTCTATTGGTATTACTATTGTTTTTATTATTTCTACGGCATTAAAATTGCTTTGCTCACTGCCTCCTGATCGCACAGGGATGCTGGTGGGGTCTGTGGAGCACATTTGGCTGAGAATCAATCGCTAAACTGGTTAAACATCCTTTAAATTTAAACTCTTTTAATACTTAAAACATGTATTAAACAGAACAATTACACCAACAGAAACATCGCTGGCACACAATCATGAGACCGATAAAATTAAAATGTGCTACATCTGGTCTGAGCATTATCCATGCCTTTGACAGCTTGTAACCAACAAGAAACCCCCAAATTAACTCTTCCCAGTGGATGCGATCACACTCTAGTCTCTCTCGAATACAAAAAGTCATAAAACCCCAAGAGACGACCATCCCAAATGGTCAAATGTCCTAGTAGGGTAATTCACTGTACAAAGGAATCGGGTGGCTGAGCGGTTAGGGAGTTGGGCTGGTAATCAAAAAGTTCCCGGTTTGAACCCTGGCTGTGCCAACATGACACTTCATCCTTTTTACCTCGGGGGAATGTCTGGGAATTGCTGTAAATTCCTCTGGATGACAGCAAAAGCTAAATGACTAAATCGAAATGTAATGTAGCCCCCACTCCATGTGCCTTGCTCTTCTACAGACACATTCTAGTCCAACAATCAGTATTTCAAACAGGGTTTTTATTCTACAAGCTACAGTCGTCTCTTCCCCCTCGCTCTCCCCACCCCCACCAACATCTTACCAGTATCATGGATACCTTCCTCCATTTTTACCTTTCTCTTTTACTCCCTCTCTCCACAGTCTTTCTCTATTGCACCTCTATACCTCTCCTTCTCTCGCTCTCTCTACTTCCCCACTGGTCTCTCTCTCTTCTGTTTCCCTGCTTGGCCCGCGTGGGTTCAGCACTGTGCTCACCTCAGGCTCCCGTTAAACGGGCTAATTGGCATGTTGTCTGGGCAGCAGGGACAGAGCATATGGAGCCCGGCGAAGCACCCCTCCATCACCCTCCCTCTCCTCCGCCTATCCTTCTAATTTAGACCTCACTGCGTCGCTTCCTCATCCTCTCTCCTTCCATGGCTTCCTATCTTTCTTTTTCTAACTTTGGCATTCCTCTCCCACTTTTGCCCCATACACCCATCTTTCCATTCCATTCCTGTCTTCTTGCTTTCTGTCTATCTTCATCTCTCCCTTTCCGGTCACAGTGTCTTCAGTTGTATTATCCAAATTCTTCACGCTCCAAGTTCTCACACAACAACACTGTCTTTCACGCTGAGTCGCACAAACGCACACGGGCACGCACACAGACTCACACACGAGCACACGCATGGACAGTCACAGTGTGGGCCTTGGCTGTCTGAACGTTGATCTTGAACCCATGCTGACATCACCACCGGTGCTATTCCCCAGTCAGTCTTCACACAAACTCAATCTTAGAGCTAGCACTGCTAACACACGGCTAGCACTGCTAAACTTACACGGCACACGCTAGGCTAAAGGTTAAGCCTGTGTAACTTTGAACACTACTAAATGCTAACACACAGTTATCACTGCTAAATTTAAAGTGCACACACATTATAAACACCATGAACTACTGACACTCATGTTTAAAATATCCTCCCCCCCAAAAAAGTTGTACTGACTACACCTTTAGTAAGTAAAAATAGAGAAGTATGGGTTCTGACATCTACATTTAGTCATTTAGCAGATGCACTTATCCAGAGTGACTTACAGCAAGTACAGGGACATTCCCCCCAAGGCAAGTGAGGTGACGTGCCTTGCCCAGGCACACAACGTCATTTGACACGGCCGGGAACTGAACCGGCAACATTCTGATTACCAGTCTGATTCCCTAACCACTCAGCCATCTGACTCCCTTAAGTAACATATACTGACATATACTTAAGTAAAAAGTTGGTATTACTAGTACTATCAATTTTAGTTGTCATGCTGGTAACTGGAAATGGGGTTGCCACTTTTGGCACTATGAAATCGCCAACGGGGCAAAATCTGGGCTGCCGCTGCAGTGCATGGTTTTGTGTGAATATCAACCTAGGGCCCTACTTACACAAACTGAAACGCAAGTGTCAGACGCGAAGCACAAGTAGCTTTGTGGGTGAGACTCGGGTGCTGTTGTTATTATACCAGCAAGATAAATGACTCTTGCACCCGGTGCAAAGCTAAATTGAGTTGGTTTGAAGTGGGTGAGTTAGTAATAGGTGTGGTTTGGGTGCTTGTTCCATGGTGAGTTGTTATTATCATGGTGGATTTGCCGGACGCATTTTAAGAACGCTTCACAGCCAAGGAAACCGAAGTCCTTGTTAGAGCCGTTAAAAAAAGTAACAGTAAGAGGATGGGAGACATCCATCCAAATGATCTTTGGTTAAACAGGCGTGGGAGGAAATTGCCACAATTGTTTCCACTGTTGGTAACCCCCTTTATACTTCCTGAATAACATGAGCAAACGTGTACGCTAGATTTATGCATTGTGGAGTTGTGGAAAATGCATTAATCCAGCGTACACATTAACTCAAGTTATAGGTAAGGTTTATAACATATCAAATACCACAATTATTTCCCTCATTTGGTAATAAATGTCCTTATAATTATATTTGCAAGAATGGGAAATGCTGCGTCTGTGTAGATGAGAGAAGCAAAGAGCATGCGCGTTGTGCACAAGCTACACTATGGCCAAATCTGAGCCCTTAAAATGCCACTGACTTTTAACCACCCTTTTCCTGGTCAGTGGTGGAATGGTTTTCTTAAACTGCAAAATAGCACCAGGGAACATTTGTGGTGGAACAGACCTCCTTTTCGCCAAACGGCCCCCTGGAGCGCAAGTTAATTCCCTAATTTACAGACATGTGTCTGTGGACGAAAAAACATGCTGTGTGTCAGGGGCAAAATAGGAATGATACATGTGTCTGGGTGTAAAGTGAATTGTGCTGGGTGCAAGATAGGGCCCCTACAGTGTATTGTTTTGAGCCATTTGTCATATTGACAGCTATTTGGTGAATGGGCTCATTGACTTAACGTGTGAGTGAGGAGTCAAGTCTCAGCGATAATTTTTACGTTTTGTGTTGTTTCGGCTGCTGTTCTATCAGGTGGGTAGATAAACATAGTAGTCAGTTAACGGAAAAAGGGAGGTCACGCACGTGGACAAATACATTTCACATAAATTACATTTATTAAAATTAAATTCTTAACTTATTTTTATATTTATTTTTATTCAATTATCCTTCTCTTACCATGTTCCATATATGTTCTATGTTTGCTCTTTCCTGCCGTAGTAAATTCTGTGTGTGTGTGTGTGTCTTGCATGGCAATTAAAGACAAATTCTGATTCTGATTCCCACTAATACAAGACAGTTGGCAATTAAAACCCTAACCTCACATAATACAGTACAAAACAAGTAAGAGTTTTGACGCTGGCATTTTCGCTGGCATTAACGTCAGCCATTCTTGTTTTCTTCTGCCCTTATTGGGGCAGTCAAGCTGCTGCCTGTCTCATTGCTAATGCCACCAGATTAAACGTAAGGTATAATGGTTTGAAAACGGAAGGAGTGAAAGTAAAAAAAAGTTGGTGATTAAAGTACCGATACCAGATAGGCTAACTTTAGCACGGTAACAAAGTATTTGTACTTCATTACTTCCCATCTCTGGCAGTTCAAGTCCTGAAACACAGCCTAATGTTCAGCTTCTGAAGACATCAAACATACAGAGCAATCCTCTGAATCCTCTCTTTTTAACACTTATTATTCCAGCCTTGTATTTGACGTGGTGTTGCGGACACCTTGTCTCGTCGTCTCATCTCAGATCGGTGGATTTCCCTTCCCTTGTCCCCAGGGCTAAAAGTGTGTCAACCCCTCCGATCTGGGCTCTCAGGCAGCACCTTGACCACCCTACCCCACCTGAGCCTCTCAGACTTTGCTCGTTATCAGAGGGATGTTGATTTAGCATTATCTGCTTGTGATGCGCGCGTGGCAGGAGTGCTGACTACAAAGCCTTTCCAGTCCGGCAGCTGCCAATAGATGACACGGCCGCCCTCGGTGGATTCTGACTGAATACATTACTCCCTGGGGCTCTACGCTGATCACTCTTCTCACTGACAAATCACAAGCGTGTGTGTGTGCGTGTGTACTTTCCCTTCATGACATTGATCTTGGGGTCTAGGGGCTCAGCGGTGTGACTGGACAGTGTCGTCAAGGCAATTAGCCTCTGATTTAACACATACACACACACTCACACACACACACATTCTCACACACACACATGCATACACTTTAAAAGTATCTTGTGCTTTAATCTCGCTTGTGTTCAGACTGAACATCAAAATCAAAACCTGTTTATCACTCTACACAACTCCCACCCACTTCCTCTATAGATTCTAATCCACATCTTCTGATCCTGGATCACATCAGCATCGGACGCTGCCGCTCCTTGGAAGCAGAGGGAGATATGGAGGATGAGAGCAGCTGCAGCCAACCTGACAGGGCAGGAGATAAAGGGCGGTTTCCTACTCATTTCTCACTGTGCTGCTGTTGAACTAGCGGGCTGACACACTGCGACCCAAAGCTCGCACACAAATGCACACGTGCAGACACGAACACACGTGTCAAGGATGCCAGGATGGCTCAGGCTGGTAATCAGAAGGTTGCAAGTTTGAATCCAGGTCGTACCAACATGACGTTGTGTCCTTGGGTAAGGTACTTCACCCTACTTACCTCAGGGGGATGTCCCTGTACTTGCTGTAAATCGCTCTGGATAAGAGCATCTGCTAAATGACTATATGTAAATGTAATGTAAAATGCATAATGTAACACACCCACTTTCACAAGCACACGCATGTACCTACGCATACGCTAAACATGAGCGAGCACACTTACGCGCAGGTTGACATGTGCAAAGGTGCGGACGCACATAAAGTCACGCACGCCCTGGTGCTCACACACGCATCCAGATATAGGTGTGTATACACACACAGATACATGCCAACAAACACCCAGTCCTCAACAACTGCGACACTCTTAACCACTTCTAATGACTTCCTGTCTCTTCAGTCTGTTCCCAACATCCAACCCATCTCATTCTCTCCCTCCCTCTCTCTTTTCTTTCCCTTTGTTTGCCCTTCTGTTTGAATGATCGCTCGCTCATCAGTATTTGTCACTGATCCTTTCGCTCAATGTACTGCTTCTCCTATTTGTAAAGTTAGATATTTGCTTGAGTGTGTTTACCTTTGCATACACGTGTATCTCTGTGTGTGTGGCGGGGGGGGTACTTTAGTACCGAGGGTACTTTTTGTGTATTAATAGGTAATTACCTTTTGATACCAAGGTGGTAAATACAGAGATAATTCAAAGTATTTACCCATTAAATACATGCTAACATGTTGTTTATTACTGGGTAATTTTTACTGGTAATAATTGGGTAAAGAGAGAAAACAAAACGTAGTTAATACCTGGAAACGTACAAATATAACCATTTTAATACTACTGGTTGTAAGTTGATAACTACAGGAGATATATGTGTCATGAAATAGCTGAGAAATCCAGATGTGCAGGAATGAAAGAGAAAGTACATTGGAGTCATGTGGCTGAGCGGTTAGGAAATTGGGCTAGTAATCAGGAGGTCCCCGGTTCAAACCCACTGCAGTGCCAACATGACCTTGAGTACCGAGGGTAGGGCAAGGCACTTCACCCTACTTTCCTCAGGGGGAAGGCCCCTGTACTTGTTGTAAGTAGCTCTGGATAAGAGCATTTGCTAAATTACTCAATGTAGATTGGAAACCTGATGAAGTGTCCACAGTGGACGGATGTGTAATACCGTTTGACTCACTGACTGAACTTCATGTTCTGGGTTAGGATTACACTACAGGCTAGTACTGACCTGACTGACTGTCTCCACTTTTGTACTGAATTGTACAGAACAGCACCTTTTATCTTCACACAACTCTCTTTCTTTCTCTCTCTTTCTCTCTCTCGCTCGCTCTCTCTCTCTCTCTCTCTCTGACTCTCAGACTTTCTCTCTCTCTGACTATCTCTCTGACATACTTTGTCATCCATAGGACTCTGGGCCTGCTCGCGAGGCCTGAATGACAGAACAAACCGCCCAGTAACCGGGGGAAACGGGGTGACGTCACGCCCACCCCCTCTCTCAGGATTAGTCATAGACAGCAGCAGCACCCTAAATCCTTGCACGCATTCACACTCTCGCACACACCCTTCCGCAGGAGATTAGGAATCCCAGTGTACATCAGCAAGGTTTTTGTTGTTGCATTCTCATTCAAACACACACGTACACACACACACAATGCTTCTCTTTCCTCACACATTTTGTGGGCTTCTCGGTCCTTACAGTAATTGTATTTGGAGAGAGGCGAGTCAGCAGAAGCAGTCTAAGCTGGCATACAGGGTTACATGGAAGCTGCTGCCATACTGGCAGAGAGTCAGGCCTCCATTGCAGCCTGGCACACACACATACATACACAAACACACACACACACATGCACATACACAAAGAAAACTATATTTTATTTCCCAATCGTCCTCTTATCTCTCTCCCTCTCTTTCACATTCTTCCATTTTTCATCTCTTTCCTGTGCTAGTTATTCTTTTTTGTCTTGGTCTTTCCTTTTCTCTCTCTCTCATTCTCCTGCATCCTTCCCTCTCTTAAATACTCGCCACTCCCTCGAACCCCTCTCCTCCTCCTACTTCATCCTGTTATCTCTCCAAGGGAAGTAAAGATTCACTTCTTAATAGGAACAGTCATAATTACTCTTAAAGGAGCCAGGGAGGCTCAGCCACTTCTGGTGAAATTGAGAAAGGGAAGTGTGTGTGTGAACGTATGATCATGTACAAGGGTGTGTTCTGTTCACATTGAGATGGTAGTGTGTAATACAGTGCTCACTTTTCTGGGGCGGGCTGGGGTGGGGTTACATTGGGGGGAAACCTTGTGTTCTTATCCCAAAGTCTGTTGGATAGTTCTTTAGCAGCACACAACGGCCCTTAAAAACATGGAGAGTTGTCTCTGAAGACCTCCTCTCCTTCCGTAGCCCCCCCCCTCCAAATTTTTGGTCGACTCCCCCTCTCTGCTTCACCCAAAGAAGCAGTAAACCTGCTTGTGCTACTGGAACATGCCATGGTATGAATCATGAAAGCAATGGTTTAAAAAGGACTGTTGTGACACGACTATGTCTTTCAACGTCTCTCTTCCTCGTCATCATTTTATCCCTCACACCGTTCTCCCTCCGTCCCTCATCGTTCCTTGTTAGTCCTTCGCACTGTATTGTCATTTTGTCTTCACCCTCCCTCTCCCGCTTTGAATGTCCCTCTCTTTCCCTCTTGCTCACTCACTCTCTCTCACGCTCTCCCTCCCTCCTTCTTTCCTCCATCTCTTTAGCCCTATCTCCATCTTCCTCTTTCTCTCTCTTTCCTTCATCCCTTTCTAGTTCTCCCTCCCTCCTCTCATTTTCACTCTCTCCCCCTCCTCCTCTCCCTTAGGGAGCTCTATGTTTTATTTAATGGAGCAGTTACAGGCAGAGAGAGAGGGAGGAATCTCAAACAGATATCCTCCTTTCATCATCTCAAAGTGGGTCAATGACAGAGAAGAAGGGATGGGGGACGGATAAGAGCGAACAGAGGAAGAGGAGGATAGAAGTCAAAGAAAGAGTGTAAGACAGCAGAGGTGAACAGTTGACGAGGAAGAAAGACAGCAAGGGAGAGCAAGATAAGAATAGACTAGCGGTGAGAGAGGGATAAGGATAAGACACGTGAATTCTCAGAATCAACTGTTGGCGACCTCCATTGCGACCCACTGAACAACAATTAATGGCAACTTTCACGCACACTGATAAGCAGGAGGGGTTAATGAACATCTCAAACACACGCAAGCACACCTGGAGATGAATGAGTTATCCAACTGTGTCTTGTGTAGGTACGCATGTGCGAGTGCTTGTGTGCATATGTGTGTGTCTAAGAGAATGACAGCTCAGTGATGGCAGAGGACAGCTTCATGTCCTCCTAATGGGGCTATTACCCCAGAGTTTGTGAACCCTTGAGTGTTAAGCCATGCTTCTAAAACACACACAGACACACACATGCATACGCAACCCCACCTCAACCCCCCACCACAAACATACTACATTTAGTCATTTAGCAGATGCTCTTACACAGAGACTAGCAGCAAGTACAGGAACATTCCCCCTGAGGCAAGTAGTGTGAAGTGCCTTGCCCCAGGACACAGCCAGAGTACGAACCGGGGACCTTCTGATTACTAGCCCGACACCCTAACCGACTGAGCCACGACGAGCTAACACTAACCCTAACAGCCTCCCATACATCTATGCTCCTAAAAAAGAGACAAGGTTGAATATGGCGATCAGACACACTGCATGTTTAGTCCATCTCTCCCTCTGCTCTCCCGCTCTCTTCATCCATTCGTATTTTCTTTTCTGCTGTCTCCTTCCACCATCCCACCCCTCTCTTTTCCTTGAACTGTCCCGTTACCTTTTAACCTCACATTCTCCCTCTCTCTATCCATAATTTGAAAGGAAAGTGACCTTTTAAAAATGATTATTCCCCCTCCCTCCCAAAATATGCACGGTAACATGCATACGCACACACACACATTCTCTAACACACCACCCCGTCACTGTCTGATAATAACCTAGAAAATGTCCTTTCCTGTGGTTATAAATTCAGGACACACACAACACTGGCACATCACACAGATGATAACCAAAAAGATGTCCAAGACCAAATGAGCTCTTTAAAAATAAAGCATTATTACCATAGCTCTATCTGCGTGTATGTTTATGTGTGTGTGTCCTAAAATCATGGCAACTGGATAGGAAATGCAATTAAAGTTGTCCTTGGAAACAGTTTAATATGTGTGACCGACACAGCCTTCATCAACTCCACATCACTAGGCTACGCTGTCAGCCTTGATTATACACGTTGTGTGTGTGTGTGTCTGTCTGTCCGACTGTTTGTGCATGTACATAAGCTGTAAGCAATCATAAAAGGTAGATCACTGTCTATCAAATTTAGGTGGTGCCGACAAGAGAAACACACCTGTACACACAACAAAACACACACGTTCAGGAAGCCAAGGCTAGTGATTGGATTAGAAAGCTAAAGGTTGTCTTATCGTGGTAAGCAGCAATGTGCCTGTGTGTGTGTGTGCGTGGTGTGTGTGTGTGCATTCCAAGCATGGACAAACACATCTAAAGGAATCTAACAGGATTGTATGGACCTGTAAACATTTGTGTCTACAGTTATAGTGGAACAATGCAACACAGTTATGTCTTATGAACGGCGATCAAATCAGAACAGACATGAAGATTGAAGAGGTTTGCTTCGTGGTGCACAAACCATTTCACAACTGGAGCCTAATCTGTGCTCATAACCCAGAGACAGAGGACAGGTGTTTGAGAGAGTGAGAGACAGACTGGGAAAGAGAGACAGAGACAGAATGAGAAAGAGAGACAGAGACAGAAAGATAAACTGAATGAGAGGTAAAGTGAGAAAGCGAATAAAAGAGAGAAGAAGGGAAAGGAAACAAATGAGAGTGCGAGACAAAAGAGAGGCGAAGGAAGGTGGGCCGTTGGCCATTAAGTTTTAATTGAGGGCCCTAATTATGGTTAACACTGTTATCACAGTATTACATCATCTCCAGAGGTTCAGCACTCTGCACTGCAGCAACAGAGCAAAAGAGAGCGGGAGAGAGAGAGATTGCGGGAGAAACAGCCAGAGAAAGAGAGAGAGAACGGAATTTAATTCTACTGAGCACACATCAGGTCCATCAGTCAGAGATATTGAGAGACACGCGGCCTACTCTTACTCTCCAGGCACCCTCATTGTTTCGTGAGACATCCCATTTTACTTTCATTTGATAAGCCTTCACAATATATTCGTCTGTCTCTGTCTGTGTCCCCCACCCTGGGTGTGTATCTGTCACTGACAGACAGGAAGCCACGCACGCATGCTCGCAAAATACACACACGTTGGCGCAGACATGCACACCCACGAGTGCACAAAAGCATAGGGCACAGGAAGACAGGCAAGTAGACAGGCAGAGACGTCACACAGGCATGTGTTGGAGGAGCCTGTTTTAAAAGCTTGTGATGGACCCCTGGAGGTGAGATACATGTTTCGCCACGGGGGAAGGAACATCTGACAGCGCCAACGAGGTGTTAGCACTCCTCTCTCTCTCACACACAAGCACACTTGTCACACACACACACTTTTTTCACACACATGCTCACCCTCAATTTGAAGGCTCTCGGAATAACAATTCCGACTGTGTACACACATAGACATAGACAGAGAGAGGGACAGGCAGGCAGAAAGAAAGAAAGATGAGAGGATAAAAGGAGATATAAGAGAGGGTTGGTACAGGAGCTGGAAAACAAATAAAACCCAGATAGAAAAAAAGGGGTTAGTTGCATGAATTTAGTTTAAGACTTGTCTTATAGACTGTCTAAAGTTGTCAGGGTAGACAAGTCTAGAAAAGCTTGTCCGTTGCAGAAATAGCAAGACTGACAATGTGAGGTGGAAAAGTTAGCCACCTCTCCCTCTGGCTATCTGTTAGTACGTCATTATCTTTATTTATTTCAAATGTATTACTAAATTAATTCCTTTTGTAATAATTAGAAATAAATAAATAAATAATGTACTCACGTGTTACATGTAACAAGTGTGTAGAGAACAAAATAATTCCCTTTATGATGACTAGCCATCTCCATACCTACATGATACATCAAACTAGCGTTTAGGTTAAATTAAAGATCTTAAAAATGCAAATGCTATTTACTAATCAGAATCACAAATACTTTATTAATCCCCGAGGGGAAACTCTTTGGTAGGACAGTGCCTAGTGCCGAGGCAACCAGACAAAGTAAATGTATCAACGCCAACTAAAGATTCCAAAGCATAACATGAGGAGAGGAGAAAATAAAAAGCAACCTCTATTTCTGGGCCTACAAAAAAACACCTCAGCACATAAGCACATACAGCATCCAATACAGCACTACAACAACAAAGCAGGCGAAGGCGTTGGATGGGGGCTGGGTAGTTATCAGTGTAAGTGAAACCTTTGTGTGTAGGACTGTTTTGGTGCCTTTGCTCAGTCAAAATCAGTCAGATTCTCAGTTCACAGTCCATAATAAGACATATTTTTCAATATTGTATTCCTCCAACTGATATCGGTTTCCAGCAGTTTTCTCTGGAGTCTTCTCTTTCTTTTTTTTGCCAAGTATCATATTTTACCCATAATGAAAAGTGCAACAGGTAAATCGAACTTAAAGTTACATTTGCAACTGAGACTGGGTTTTAAGCCACTGACCCCAGAGCCATGGATGGAGAGAGGAGAAAAAAGGGGAGTGACGTGTCATGCAGCACATATGTATGAGCGGCGTTATGTCTGCAGGGTGTGGTGAGGGGGAATGACATTACCACAGGAGCGGTGGAGGGGTGGGGGGTACGGGGTGGGATCCCATTAGTCCTGTTTATCTCCCACCCTCAGGCAAACTCCCTTTGTCCTTTGTACAACACCAGCGGAACAATCCTAGCCTTTGTCTTCGCGTGCTATCAATATTCAATGAGGAAGAGCAATGTTGAAGAGACGGTTAAAAAAACAACACACGCGCCAAACGCACTCAATTTGGCTGCTGACCATCGACAGTGGGCGGGGAGCGTGTGCGTGTTTGTTTCAAGGATAATCCTGTGAATCACTTTCCTTGCCGAAAGTCAGGAAACCCAACGTCACATACTAACAGTATGTCCGGACAGCCAATCATCTTAAGCTCCTCTGTATCACTCATTCACCTATCTCTTCTGCTCTCTACTTGTAACTTGTTTAACTGAATGCTCTTGTGGCCCTTCCCTTTGGCACTTGTTTGATTTCCCATAATGTATGCTTCATAATCTGACTACCTGCAATGTTTGGGGTATCTCGTTGTTATGACCATTGACTGATGCTCTTTTGCAAAGCTCTCTCTTGGAAGTCAATTTTGATAAAAGTGTCTGCTAAATGAATAATTATCAATGTAAATGTAACAACCTATGCCTATATGTCGCCATCTAACAATCAAACAGTGACACCAAGGTAGAGGAGCCAGAGTGGACACGGCTCAGTTTAAGGACACCTTGCTGAAACTGTTGTTTTAAAATGTTTATTTTCTACCCTTCTTGACCTGCCATTCCCTCTTCTCTACCTTCTCCTTCTCTCGTCTTCTCCCCTGTATTTTCATCTCCTCTCCTTTAACTCACTCTCTCTCCTCCACCCATCTCTTGTACCCTGACACCGACGGCCAGTAAAAACTCTCCGATTTGGTCACTGAGGAAGGTGAACATGTTTACAGGCACAGCAGTTGTTTGCAAGATGGAGTCAGGTCACCAGACCAATGAAGAGAACAATGTTATCTCCTTTGCTGTCAAGGTTTCGATGTTCTGCAGTGTTTCGCTCCCCCTCATATGCGCTCACACTCACGCCATGCGGCTACGCACGAATCTTCAGTGTGAACTCGTCCATAGAAATCAGTCTGTGTATGTTTCTTTTGAAAGTCAAGAGAAATAGAGTTCCACAGTCGAGGCCATTCCACAGTCATTCTCTGAGAAAAATAATCATTTAAAAAGAAATAAAAGCAAATTCGTCATGGAGTGGTTTGCCGGAATGACGATTCAAAAGAGTTTTCTGACCATCGGTGCACTTTGAAAACTGTTGCGTTGTGTGATTTTTAACTTCACCAGCGTGTTACCAAGGCAACAGGAGGGTAAGGAGGTTTTACTTATAGAAGACATCAATCTCACTCACATCCTGCTGTTTAGGTACTGTACTGACCCAGTACAGTTGTTGACACAGCTGGGGCTCGAACCAGGGACCTTCTGGTTATGAACCCAACACCTGACCGCCTGCGCCACATGACTCCCATGTTGCATGCTTGACTGTGTGTCTGTTGGTCTGCCTGTCTGTGGGGTTCTCTGTAGCCTTGTCTCCAAGCAGTATGGTCTACACCGGTGCTAGAATTCTTGATGCCTGTGTTTGATTCCCAGCCAACGTATTGAACATAAGTGAGCCTGCAATTTTACCACCATGGGACTAATATAGGATTATCTTTCGTTATTTCTGTCTCCCTGTCACCCTGTCTTGTCTCCTAGTCTACCTGGAGTCAGGTGGACAGCAGATGGGCGTGAGCAGGCAGATACAACCCATTTTGCTCGGCCCTCTGGGAAGACTGACCTCACTTCCGCCAGTCCCCTGAGCTCCCACACTCTGCAGCCCCATTTGTCAACGATGACCCTGAAACACTCCTCCGCCTTCCCCAATCCATCTTCCCCTCCTTCGTCTCCTCCTCCTCTCCTATTTATACCAGCCAGTCCCACCCGCCTGTCTGTCAAAGAGCCCCAAAAAAGCCCCACAGGCTGGCTTCACAGCCAGAGGGAAGTGGAACAGCAAACTAGTTTACTCTCTCTTACTCTCTCTAGTAGGCTAGAACAGGTCCTGCTGACGGGGTAAGCTGGCAGGGTGTGTGTACACGTATAGCCCGCATGCGTGTGTGTGAGCAAGTGACCGGCAGAAATGGCTCACACCAGACCTGACAGTCAAGAACGGACACGAAGAACGTCACAAGACTTTTAGTCTTTTCGGACTCCTGACCCGGCGTAGAAGGTGAATGGCGAGCCCGCCGAGTCCACGCCACGATCCTCCTTTTTTCCAGAGAGTTTCACAGTCACCTTGACAACCGGGAGGGGGGGGGGCGATGCACAGTGTTAATGCTAGTATTGCAGAGCAGGACGCTACAGTAATCACAGCAGAATATGCCTGGGGGGGGGGGGGGGGGGTGCGTAATAATATAGGGCACACCCTGTCTATTCACTGACTGAATCATATCAGCCATAAGCAGGTAGTACGAACTTAATTAACGCAGCACTTACATGACTGCCCTATTTCCAGGGTCCCTCTCTCATCTTCACTCTTCCTGCGCCCCAACACCTCCATCTCTTGTTTTAATTTTCCCTCTCTTTCTCCCTCTCTCTTTCTCCCTCTCTCTTTCTCCCTCTCTCTTTCTCCCTCTTTCTTTCTCCCTCTCTCTTTCTCCCTATCTCTTTCTCCCTCTCTTTCTCCCTCTCTCCCTATGTCTTTGTCCCTCTTTTTCTGCCTATCTTTCTCTCTTTTTGCCCAAAGATTCTACAACCACCATCCCCACTGGCCTCATTAGCATGCAGTAACACTCAATATATCAAACGCTGCACACACTTGCCCACCACACTGCAACCTAAAACACGTACTGGTATATTACTCATAACACACTAAAACCACTGCTATCATATACAGCAGCGCATTAAACAGTTACAATAGGGAAGCTCTCTTTCCTGACAGCAAGCTCTCTCTGCAGAAGACCTCAAACAGAGAGTCTGGAAGCCGCAAGCAGAGATCCTCTGGTTGGACAGGCCTGGAGCATTCTGCGGCAGACGGCAGGTCTTGAGGTGGAGGGCTCTGTCTGTTCTGCAGCATTCATCAGAAAGCGGATGCCATACCCCTTCACAAGCTGTGTCCTCCTATAAAATCCTATAACAAGATTTTATATTTAGTCATTGAGCAAACGCTCTTAACCAGAGCGACTTATACCAAGTACAGGGACATTCTCCCTGAGGAAAGTGCCTTGCCCAGGGACTCAAGGTCATGTTGCCACAGCAGGGGTTCAAACCAGGGATCTTCTGATTACTAGCCCAACGCTCTAACCGACTGCGCCACATGACCATTCAGCATTTCAGCAGTGTGCGAAATGTGCACAATTCCGTTTTCTGAAACCCGTTGTTCTTTGAACACCGCCCAGGGATACTCCTTCAATACCGGCCCCCATCCCTCTCTCCTTCCTCCCCCTCCCTCCATCCATCCTCCCATCCAAAACCATTAACATTGGCTGTGGGGGTGCTCATTCATAATACACACAGTGTCTGATGCTAGGGAGAGGCACAAAGGAAGAATATTTAATTCATGTCTTCTCCTCCGATCTCCATTCCCTGTCTTTTTGCACAGCTCACTTCTCCCGAAAAGGCAGTCATGCAGAGTGCTAAGCTAGGGTACGCTAGCGCTAAGGGAAAGACTAGTCTATTCTAATGGATTTGTGTTGCTCCGCTAGGGAAGAGCTACGCCATGGGATTCCCGAAGCCCAATTCTAATGTAATTGTGCTCACTGCAGAGCCACTGCAGACTAATGTGCGTGTGCTTCATGTGCTGCGCGATAATAGGACGTTCTAAAAGGCAAGAGGTCTGTTTTCATTTTGAAATGCCATTAAAAGACGCAGAGGGAGTTAGGTAAAGAGAAGAGCAAAATGTGTGGCACCAGGGGTGCATTAAGTTCAGGAAAGGAATGGCAGTGATGGAGACTGTGTGTGTGTGTTTGTGTGTACATGTGTGTGTGTGTCATAGCATTGTCAAAGGAAGTATGAGTGCACTGCCAATACTCTCAGGTCAGACATACTCTGGAAAGGACCAGAGAGTCCTGATTTCTGGGCTAACTACCACCCCAATTACCCAACCTTACGCTCAAGAACTTCCAACTAACACCAGCCATTAGAGGTCATAACCTAGACCTCCATTACCTGGGCATAAGAACAGGCTTTGATACAAACAGGACCTTTTCCACCTGCCCTCGTTATTACGCAACAGGTCTTGTGAACATTTCCTAGCTGTTTAGAAAGCTGCCGTGATTACAACGGGGGTCAACAAGGCAGCCAAGCCGGCAGCTATTCGTCAGCATCATTAGGCCGTCCAGGGCCTCATCTCTCCCCGCTCTCCACGCTACTTAACCCAGGTTGCGAGGCTGGCCAGGACTGGCGGCTGGGAACAGGCCCTCCCATTACAGCTGGACTCTCCCAGGTCACACCAGACACACGCACATGCCAAGACAGAAGTCGCGGGGGACTGTTGTGTGTGGGTGTCGTGGGGAAGTGGGGGGGCTGAAGAGGACAGGAGGAAATGGAATGGAATAGTAAACAAATATGCACACACGTATGCAGTCTTTGTTTGTTCTCTCATTGGAGCACAGCCCCCCCCCACACACACACATACACACACGGGCCACCCTTCCTGGTTTGCATTTGTTTACAGGGTTTGACAGCAGTCAAACAGATCCTAATTACATTTACTGGTTATCGAGCCTCCTAGTCACTCGCACACACACACACACATGCTAACAGATTAGACAGACAACTGTTTATCCTTGCAATGACAAACGTCCACCAACACATACTACACACATACACTACTATTTTACATTAGTAGTGTACATAAACTACCAGTCTCTACACTAGTGCTGTAATGTAACAGCTCACCATCTGACTCCCACAAACCCTGTTCTGCTGCTAAGTTGAGAGGTGAGTCACACTGACAGCACACACAGTCTCTCACACACACACACTAAAACACTCGCTCACATTCTTTCCCACCACACACAGCGCAAGAGTTCTGCACATGCTCTCCAATCCCTGCTGTATCATACCAGTCTATAGGAGAGAGAGGGAGAAAGAGAGATAGAAAGGGAGAGCAATAGAGGGAGGAGAGAGTGAGAGAGACAGAGAGAGGTAAGGAGAAAGAGAAAGAGGGATAGAAAGGGAGAGAGAAAGTGAGAGAAGAGAGAGGGAGAAAGAGAGAGAGAGGGAGCGAGGTGAGCACAGCAGCGTCTCTTATTGGTCTAAACATAACCCTGAGGTTAGGGACTGTGAAAATGCTACACATCGCCAAACAAGCTCAGACTACAATGCACAATTACTGTGCTTTCCTTCCGCTGCATACACAGAGGTGAACACGCGCACACACGCACGCACACACCACAAACTCTGCCAAGCTACCGCTTAACACGGCATGAAAGTGAGAGAAGGAAGGGCTGCAGGGACAAAAGGAGAGAGAAAAAGATGAGCAGAGATTTAAAAAGAGAAAGTGATAAGGTAAAGAGGGAGAGATAGAAGGAGGGAGATAGAGAGAAGAAGGAGAGAGAGAAGAGGGAGGGAGGACGAAAGTGGGCCTATTCCCCAAAACAGCTTAAAAATTTATTCCACCTGAAAGGTCAGAAGCCATTTTTCATCCAAAAGATCTTTCTATCTAGCAAAGATAATAACACACAACCAAACTTCCGCCACGCACACACAACAATATCCCATGGAAAGAGAGACAAAACAATGTGATCCAACCATGCTACCAAAAATGCAACAAGCACCAACTGAAGAACAGAAATGGAGCACCTTCACTCAACAAGATGTTTGATGAAATAGCACAACCACGCTGTCATTTAAGCATTAGACATTACACACGTAAGCACCCATACTTTACACACACACACACACCAGCGCCACACAAAGCAACAGCCTTGTAGTTCTGTCAGAGAAGATGCTCTCATTAAATGAGATTATGGTTCCAGTCAAACCAAAACAAGCATCTCAAGTGGATAATTGGACATTCTTAAAAATGAAATAATAAAAACACCCTCCCCCCCTGAATGCTAGTCAGTTCTAACAGTTGTTAGATTGTAGCAGGGTGTGTTAGTGTACGTGCGTGTGTGTAACGATGAAGCCTGTTGGGAGACAACAACTATGGATGAATAACATCCCTGGATCAGCTTGTAAACACACAGGAACAGAGAAACAGACACACATGAAAGCGTACATCCACACATACACACGTCAAACAGGGCATTGTGTCAATAAAAATTATCAGAACTTACACCTTGTTTGCTGAAGATGGAGCCCCCGCTTCTGGATCAATATTTACACAAACACGTTCACTAACTAAGGGCCTGCGTGTGTCACCGGATCTGCTAAAGAGAAACACTGAGTGAATGTGGAGAGGTGCGTGTGTGTACGTATGTGTGGGTCCAGGTGTAAATTTGCGTCTGTGTGTGTGTGTGTGTTTGTCTGACATGAAGGGAGTAAATGTAATTATTAAAGATAGATACTACCTTGTTGATGGATTACTGTGAAATATTTCTCTTTTTTTCTTTCCTTCGCTTTCTTTATTGTCTGTCTCTCTCTCTCTCTTTATACGTATCTCTATCTTCACGGTCTTTTCTCCGGTCTCTGTCTCTCTTACTAAGAGTCTTAGGGGATGAATAACTCATTTTGAGGATAGGTTCAGATAGATGCGTTTTCCTACTTTTGTTACTTTGTTCTAGTGTCTGTGGTTTGGGTTAATGTGGTTTTGATGTTGGGTTTCATTTTTTCGTTATTATTTTTGTATTTGGTTTGCTCTTTGTGGCATGTTAATACGGTATGGAGCATAGTGTAATCAACCAACTCGTAGGGGAATAATTAAGGCATTTTGCAACTCTCTTTATTTCATTCTCTGTCTCTTTGTGTCTTTCTTTGTTCCTCTAATTTTCTTCATCCTTCCTTCTCTCTCATGCCCTCCAGTCCCCACATAGTTTTGTCCGCATTCACCTGCTGGTTTGGGTTTGTACAGGTGTGGGGGATTCGCTAGCAAAACCCGATTTCTTCTCTCGCACTTTCAAAATAAAAGTTCCTAATATACACCCCCAGTTCCTACACCAACTGTCTCTGTCTGATATACAAGGAACCAAACAAACAAGTGGAACACCTCACCGTAAATAACTTCAATGAGGGATAGCCAGTGTTTTGCTATGAACAACAAAGAGCTGTGGTAATTGGGGACTGGAGATTGCAAGAGAGTCTGTATCGATAGCAGTTTCCCACAGGAGGAATATGAGGTTGAATAACCCACTCCTGGCTTTTATGGGTATAATTACACAGCCAGGAAGAATGGGGGGAAAACAGTCGATATCAGCTGTCGTTGACATCCTGTTTGGTAAGGAAGCACCATGCAAGAAGTTGCGGAGAAGCCGCTAAGTGATTAATAAGATATTGTTGGTTGCTCCATAATTCAATAAAAGTATGAAGACGTATGGATAGGTTGAACGTAGAAAGTATATTTAAGTATATTTACCTAATTAACCATCCGAGTGAAAAACGGGTAGTCGGCACTCTGTCTCTTTCCCTGTCTCTGTCTCTCTCTGCCTGCGTGTCTCTCCATGTCTCCATTTTTTGAGGCAGTATCTAAACTCTCTCTGTTGCTCTCTTCTTGTAGTCAAAGTCTTTGTCAAAACGCTCTTGCAGTTCTGATAAGTCTCTCCTCGGGACCAAAAAGTTATCAATTAAGAGGAGAAGAAAACCAACCCGCAAATACACATGTACACTCTTTCTCTCTCACACACACACAAATACACAACATTTTTAAACATGCAGCAGATTACTTTAACCTACGTGCAGTCCACAAGGGAGCGGAGGGAGAGGAGCTTATTTAGACTGAAAAAGAGTCTCTGAGGAATGTGGAGGAACCAGAAGAGAAACCAGGGGAGGCACAGAGAGCAGAACCAGGGGGAGGCAGTGCTCAAGCGTTTCCTAGAGAAGAGATCCAAAGGGAAACTAGTCTAGCTGCAATCCCTCTGTGTAGGCTGTGTGTGACAGGGGTTTTACAGGAACTTACTGATACAGGGCCTACATACGTTCTTTAAAAACCTCTCCGACCAATCTCTTGTCTGCTGCTCTGTTGCCCAGGGATTACCCACGCTCTTCCTTTCTCCCACTCTTCACCCCCGATCTCTCGTTCCTCTCACACACCATCTCCTTACCCCCCCCCCCCCGCCCGGCTCGCCCCCACAACCCCCCACCCTCCCTCCTGTTATTCCTTCCACTAACATGCAGTGAGCTGAAGAGGATACTGATAGACCATGGTGCTTGACCATGGTGATGGTGCTTAGGACATCCAAATGGCTAGCAGTTGCACTATACGTATTTCTTTCTCACTTCCAGCTAATTTCCCCCTCAGCAAACCTCAGACCACTAGAACAGTGGTGTGGTTTGATGCAATGTTGTTAAACAATAATAGCTCTGCTGTTTGGTTGTGATAGTTAGTCAAATGAGCTTGAATGGTCACAGAATTTAAGGAGTTGATTGTATTGATGATGAGAGCTGGAGGAAGCTCCACTTCGCAAAAAAACGATCATGGGGATAAAAAAAATATATAGAATTGAGGATTGAGGATAATTATTTTCACCTTGGATCTCCCTCTCTTTCCTGCCTACCCTCCCCAAAACTACACACACACACACACATTGGACTGACACACATATACCAGAGTCAAATACATAACCTTGGAAGCACACCAAATAGCTGCTTATCCATTCACCCATCCCTCCCTCATTCCCTCCCTCTTTTCTTCTCTTCCTCCTCCCTGCGGTCTCTCACCTTGTCGGCCATGATCATGGAGGAGCCTCCGTGGATTCCCAGGATGGGGATCAATGTTTGGGAGGAAATAAAATCCAAAATCTGGGCGATGGCCTCCTGGTCGGTCCCGTCCCCAAACACCACCCCGTGGATCTTGGTCCCTGACATCAGGTCGCACATGTGTGTGATGATGCTCTTGGGGTCGGTCTCGTTGACCAGGAGCGTCACCACGTTGACGTCGATAGGGTCCTCTTTGCTCCACAGAGCCCGAATGTCCCGGTCAGAGATGTAGCGCGTGCGGCCCAAGATGACGGCGATGTTGAGCACGGGCACCTTCTCGGCCGCGCCAGCTCGGGCGGCGCCCACCGCCACCACTAACGCTGCCAGGAGAGCCAGAAAAGCCGGGAGCCACACCCCCCTGCTGACAGACATACTGAGCCTCTTCATCCCCTGGAGATTAAAGGAAGAAAAGAGAGAGAAGGAGGAAGGGAGGGAGGGAGGGATGAGAGAAAAGAGAGAGGGAGGGAGAGAAAGAGAATATAAATAGAGAAAGAGAGAGGGGTACAGAGAGAAAAGGAGAAAGAAAGAGTGGGACAGAGACAGACAGGTAGAGGAAGGATGAAAGGAAAGGGTGGACACACAGAGAACGAAGCAGATGTTAGTGTCAGGGAGAAACGACGAGAAACAGGCCGTCCCTGGAGATGACCTCAAATGAAACTCGGCCTCTGCTCCCCTACTCGCTCAGACCAGAGAGGTGCTGCTCTCTCAGGGTAACTGGTACACATCACAACATAACTGCTCTCACTGAAGATATCCTTCATCACCATCAACACTGCACACACAACGGCCAGACCAACCACTATCTACCTTTAGTCATTTAGTAGACGCTCTTATCCAGAGCAACTTGTGGTAAATACAGAGACATTCATTCTGAGACAAGTACGGTGAAGTGCCTTGCCCAAGGACACAACTTCATGTTGGTACCTTCTGATTACTAGCCCAACTCCCTAACCGCTCAGCCACATTACTCCCTATCACAAAAGACAAGTACCTTCACTCCCAATTCATTCCAAAATGCGAGGACGGGCACTTGTGTGTTTATGAGTGTGCATTGGGGGAGAGCTGTGTTACGGGGAGCTGGTCGGTTCATGGTTTCGTAAAGATGAGCGCTGCGGAGGTCTGATGTTGAGAGCTGAGAGCGAGTGAGCGGTCGCTGAGGAAGATTGAACACGACAGTGGATGCCGCAGCAACCGGAGCAGAAGAGCCCGGTGACATCACCACGGACACTCCACCGGGACCTTGCACACTCACTTACTCGCTTGGACGGACAGCACTACGACAGAACAGGACACGGTGTGTGTGTGTGCACGTGTATGAGTGAGGCTGGCCAGAGGCCAGTGGACATATATGTAGGTCTGAGGAGCAGGTGTGTTGAACAACAGAGGGTGAATGAGGCAGGAGGCAGAGTGTACACGGAGTTAACAGTATTGCCGAAGTATGGGGCCAACTTCACAATGGTCACACACCAACCCAAATGTACCACTGAACGTAGGCTGCGGAAAGAAATCACTGACCGCAGCGAATGAGAAGAGGGACATTTTGAAGAAGATAGGTCTGCACAAGGACAGAAGGACAGAACGAAAGGATGAAGAGGCCCAACGATGATTGACAGGAAGAGGACATGTTTGATGTAATTTAAAATTAGTTAGTTTGTGCTGGTCACGGTTAACTAGCAACATGCTGATGGTCTCCCTTAGTCGAAGCTGTGGTGACACGCTGTTGGCCCTGTTGGGGGGGGGGGTTTCGAAATTTGACAGGATCATTTGTCGTCATACAAAAGCTACGATTAGTTGGCAAGACGATAGTAAATTATGTTTGGCAGGCACTGTTCACACACCCACAGACCCATAGAGAAACCTCTCTTGTACGCCGCAAACACAGCAATACAGGACTGAAAGAAACTAGGTTTCAGACCTATCAATTATGCATCTCCTTCATGGCTAAATGACTATTAATATGATTGCTTTTACCAGCGTACCCATATTCTTTTAGAGGCCCTATGTGCATTAAGATTGAATGAGTCACCAACTCCTCATGACTAATGAACAGCAAGGCACAGTCACTGATCCGATGCTGATAAACATACTTATCCTGCTGCGTCTCCTAGTGTGTGTTGACAAACATATGATTAACCATGATTAGGTCTCTGTTAGACCAAAGGCCTGCATGCCAACCTCCTCCAACCGAAGCTCTGCACCTCACCTTTGCCCTCTAACTTCTAGATCTCTCCGTCCTTTTCTCACTGTCTCACTCCACCTTCATCCATTCCTTCCTCCATCCATCTCCCCTGCCACCATCCCTTTTTTGTTTCCATCCCTCTACCCTCTCACTCTCCATCTATCCCTCCACCTCTACCTCCATCCCTCCCTCCTCCCTCCCTCTTGCCCCAGGTAGAGGAGCAGCAGAGGGGCAGACCAGGCCGACCTTCGTACCAACGGACCAGCCTCGTCTGTTTAGCATGACCAGAGGTGGGTTTGAGAGGACAACACCGTGGATGTTAAAATCCCACTGAAGGTTCATATGTAACACACCTTTTCAATGAAACTCAATGGACAAGAACATGTGCTTGTGCGTGTTTTAAATGGCGAGAGGTATTGATACATAGATAGATCGATAGATAGAGGGAAACAGGGAGAGGTAATTAGAATAAACGTAGATGAACATAGACCACATGTCTTCCTACCCTGCCCCTGAGTCAAGCTCACATGTGGCTGATGCTTTTTGTAAAGTTTATAGACCCATTTCAATAGGGTTCGCTTTTATTCAAACGGCACAAGGGTCAACCAGAAACCTGACATTTGCATATCGCTTGTGATACAACGATAATAATCAAAAAGGACCTTTAATTGCTTCTATAAATAATTGTCTTATCCTTCCTTGGACCTCGACCTCGGCTGTTTAGCGGTGTAAAAATTATATATCAAATCTAAAGCATAAATGGTTCTCAGAGTGATACAGAGCGCAGTCAGATGCGAGAACACGTGACCACATTCGGAGCACGGAGGGGGGGGGGGGGGGGGTGAGCGAGAGGAGAGATGTAAATTAATTTGGATTTCTCATTAACTCGGACGAAAGGACCACAATACATCCGCGACCCCTACCGGCCGTGTTCGAGCTCGCGCCCTTTTCGTTCGGTAGAGATATAATTCCAGTCTAGTTGAAGATAAAGACGTCCCTCCGCTCCTACCTCTCCACGTTAAGTTCAAGCTTGCGCGTGGAAAGGTGACTTGGTTACTCATGACTTGGTGACATGGTTACATATTCTGAAGGTTTACGTAGGCCGTATGTTACCTTACTGAACTCCCGTGGCATTTTTTACTGCATGCGCCTCGTCGGCGGGGAGGGTTGAAAGTTGGGAGAAACAAAAGCCGCAGTGAAGACTTAGTCAAAGCAACGGGTTCGTTTACAACTCGCGGACTTATACCGAACGCGTTCTTACTTGGTCACCGCCGTCCAAAATTGTTCAGACCTCACTCGTCGCCTGTAACACACCAACTGCCCCAGATCGAACCGAAAATTCCCATTCTGCAGCGACAAGCACCGGTGCGGTTATTAAGAGCTGTCTGCGTGTACGAATATGACACAGGTGCCGTGCAAGGGGGCCTAAACTCGATCCGGTGGAACAATAAACGAATCAGTTCAATTTATTCAATAGGATTCGTTTCACATTCATAATATTTTTTACAAAATTAGTGGTGGGTGCCAGCGTTTGTTTTGGGGCCGCTCGGTTCTAACCAAGGATGTTCAGCACGTTTTTTCACGATGCGTCTGTATGCCATGCAATTTTTGTTGTTGATAGAATGTATCAAACATGGCCAAGTAATACTGCGCAGGTGATATTCTAATGTTGTAGTCTGTGTTCGTGCAACAGCACAAACCAACCCATGTGTTAATCTGGCCGTCCCTCCCGCGTTGCATGGTGCAGCACTTTGGTGAGGACAAGGCTCTGCGTAAAAAGGCATTTCGCTCGCACGCCACGGAAAGAAAATGGGACTGTTTTATTTCATAAAAGTGTTAAATGAAAAAGGCAGATATCTACTACTTACAGCATCTCCCATCCACATAGCTCCAAAATAGTGGTATGAAATGACATTGCAACAGCCCCTCTGGAAAACCAGTCTTGTATAAATAACTGGAGAAATTATTCCCACTGTTAAATAGAAAAAAAATCCCCTTGTAACTTCAACTCGCTGAGCAGTGAATCACTGTAATCCAATTGTCTTCATTGTGTCGGATTTTCCGTAGCAATCCAGGGCCCTTGCATCGTCGTGTGTCCCAATATCCTATCCTGTTCCAGCCGACCGCAGGCGTACAGTCCTGGACGCACACCGTGGGACCCACTCGAACACTTGTGTGTATGTGTGAGAACAGAGCGAGAAAGATAGTGTGTGTGTGTATGTGTGTGTTTGAGAGAGAGAGAGTGTGTGTGTGTGTGTGTGTGTGAGAGAGAGAGAGAGAGAGAGAGAGAGAGAGAGAGAGAGAGAGAGATCACGCGCGCTCGCGCGCTTCTGCAGAGGGGCGGCTGGATGGATGGACGGACGGTCCCTCTCTCCCGCTCGCTTGCTTGCTGGTTGTCCCTCTGCTCTGCGCTAAAGCTTCCTGAAGTGAGGGGCACAGTCACACTGGCGTTCACGCAACAATCGTTAAGGTGAACACGAGAACTAAACGCCCGCTTCCCAGGGTGAACGTCTCTAGCTTAAACTGAAACGGAGATACAGATTCACACTGCATGCGGTGGAGCACTTTACTGCAGAGAGATGAGAAGGCTAGAGAGGGCTACGCTAGAGTCTCAGACAGCCGCGTTAAGTTGATTTGAACGGTTGCCTTATCCCTTTTGACGCCGGTCAATCATCAAGTGGTAATGAAAATGTCAGGCCAAATGCCAAAAGCCACTTCCATCTATACTGCTCCGGTACCGAAAAGAAGTCACCGGCGATGTGATTGCAGATGGTTAAACAGATAAACAGACTTCTGTCTTTTTTTTAAGGTAGCCTAATTTTAGAAGTAGCCTACTTATGTTTGCGATCTTTCGTTTCCTCTTTGTTGCTGTCGTGTTAGAGCTGGGGTACCTCTTAGTGACGTACTTATACGCCTATCATTTAAAATTCCATATGCCAAACCTCTCTCGCGCCCTACTTTTTCTGCACACCCCCTTGGAGCACCTGTCATACGCGCAAACAACCACCGCTATCAGACCTGCCCATCCTCAGTATAACAGCAGTTAGCGAAAAGAACGAGACGCATTCTAAACTATACAATTTCTTGTGAAATTGTGAGGATGCGCTTGCGGTTACCTGTTTAACGACTTAAACCATTCAGTGTCTTTACATTGGTTTTAGACAGCTTCTTGAAGTGGTCCCTTTATATGGTGATTATTATAAAAATCTTCTGTGTTTGAGATTTTATTATCAAATAAATATTAAAAGAGTCCCCCCACCCCCACAACGTGACGCTGCAAACTAGCGTTTTCCTAATGTGAGACGAATGTTGTCTAGGAAACAAATGTAACTTTTCTGAATTTACTGTGTAAGTGTTACATAACTGCACATCTTGTATCCCATTTGCTATACAGTGACACCTCGCTAGTAAATCTGCTAGAGTTAGCTAGTCTGCTTAAGTAGGTAGTACTGTAATCCCTCCCCACTTAATAACAATAATTGTTCATTTAGCAGACGCTTTTATCCAAAGTGACAGGGACAATCCTCCTGAGCCAAAAAGGGTGGTACCTTGCCCAAGGACACAACGTCACATAGCCACAGCCGGATCACGAGGCCAACGCCTTAACCCGCTGACCCACCTGACCCCCTTCCACGCTTTGCGGTTCAAGTTTCGCGGCCTCAGTGCATCGCAGATGGATATAAAAATTCTACCACCAGCCGTATTGCAGAAAGCAGCGTTGTTTCATCGTGATGCAGGAGAAACGGAGATTGACAAGGGGATGTAAAATGTTAAGGTTTTATAATGAAATAGATTTAAGTAAAATCTATATATTGAGTATAAATATACATATTTGAAACATTCTGGTACCCACACACACATACCGAAATTCCTAGGGCGAAAATCCTACGCAGATCTTCACCTATTGCGGGGGTTCCGGTCCCCATTAACCGCGATAAATGAGGGATCACTGTATTTCAGTCTGCGGCCAAGAAGACGTAGTCTTTTCGATTTTTTTCTTCGTGAAAATATTTGAAACATTGAAAGGTCTGGTTGGCTAGTCTTGGTGTTAAATAGTGTCAATAACTGTATATCTACTGCAGTGGTGGGCCATCAGGGCCTTCAAGGCCTTCTCTGCTGGCCTAAAAAAATATCTGAATCATGTTCATTATATTTTGAACATGCATATTCATTAGATAATTCCAAACAGCAGCAGGGAGTCAGATGGCTCAGCAGTTAAGGCATTGGGCTAGTGATCAGAAGGTTGTGATTTCAATTCCTGGCTGTGACTGCATGACGTTGTGTCCTTGGGCAATGCATTTCACCCTACTTGCCTCAGGGGGAATGTCCCTGTACTTGCTTTAAGTTGCATTGCATAAAAGCGTCTGCTAAATGTAAATAATCTGTCTGTTATTGTGTTCAGGGACGTTTCTAGGATTGAAAGAGAACGGGGGCTTAGCCCCTGGCATTTTCTGTCGACAGGGGGGGGGGGGGGGGTCGTTTTTCGAACTTGTGGCGGCAGAATTGTACATTGAGAATGCATTGTAAGTTAGCATTGAAGCTAGTGTGTTAGCTAGCGAATGTTATCGCGGGGCTATCATTTTATTTACGCCCAGGGCTAACGACGCCACTGATTGTGTTTCGGATGGCGATGCTGCTTCCAGACATGTACTTTCATATTGGAGCATTTAACCAATCACATTTCAGCTGTCCTTTGTTACCAGGCAGGGTCAAAGTCAAAGCGAAATCAATGTTGAATGGACATAGCCCGTTCAGTTTACACCACTCGGACCAATTATCTCGTGAGACTGCGACCTCAGGGCCTTCTAGTTGGACCTACATAGAACGCAAAACGTACGTGTCCTGTGATTGGATAAGCTCTCCCGGGAGTCTGACGATGTCATTTTATGCAGAAAGGCTAGGAGATGCCAGCAGATCATGAGTGACCTTCCACCTGGGCGAATAACACCAGCCAATTTGTTCGAGAACAGTGGACTGATTTGGACCTTACGAAGTGAAGGATGAGGTGAAGAAGAAAGTGAAGCTCAAAGTTTGGAGAATTGTCTTCTGCTGCATGGCATTAAGAGCTATACACACATACCTCGTCAGTGACCAGTCAGCTGAAGGCTTCCTGTTGGCCTACCAACGATTCAAAGCACTGAGAGGGCATCCAAGGAAACTGTGGTCGGATGCTGGAAATAACTTTGTTGGAGCCAGACCTGCCCTCAATGAGCTGTACATGTATCTGACATGTACCAGCCCAAATTCACTTCTGCTTGGAAGAGCCGGATCTAGTGGAGATCCAGGTATCTTTGACGTTGAAGGCTATTCTTACCAGAGACTGAGAGCCATCCAAACAGAAGTTGACCGGTTTCAGAGGAAGTGGAGCCAGTTAGCAGGACCAAACCTGTTTGTCAGGACCAAGTGGCACACAGCACATAGGAATGTGGCAGTCGGAGATGTCAGAACAGAATAAAAAAACAGAGTGACTAAATCCTTCTCATCACAGTACTGGTGTGACCTCCTTGGGTTGAAGAACCAGGAAGTCACGTGGGAGGTGTTGTGTCAACTCATGGAAGCCTTATGTTTCCTCCCCGCCAGCAGGGGGCAAACAGAGGTTCCCAGGAAATACCAACAGGAAGTTCTCTGTGGGACCTCATTTAAGTGCGCACAAGAAGAGTAGAATGGGCCTCAAAATGTTTGAAATGGTTGTGAACACATGGTGACTCTCATGGGATACAAAAGAACACAGAAACCACACCTCCTGATCAACCGTAAGACGTAACTCGTTATCATCTGTCCTGTTCCATCCTGATGTAAACCACCTTTAATAAAATTAAATAGTGAAACTTTCGAATTGTCCCTAAGGTCCTTTAGTGGTTCTCAACCTCTTTTAGGCCAGTGCCCCCCTCTCCATTTTCCAGGCCCCCCGACGACGCCCCCCCCCCCCCCCAACAACTTTTTCTTCTAACAATATACACAATTATTATAAATACATTTTAAAACAACTGTTTGAAAACAAACTTATGTGTTTTATTCTTATGTATTATGTACACAAGTATAATAAAAAAAATCACAGCACTAAAACAATACAACACACAATATACATTGTAGTATGTATAAAATGTAATACAAAAAGAAGTCTTTTACTATTTTTTAGTCTGAGAACGGTGTTTTCAAAAGATGCCACTGGCTTGCTCCATCCTATGTCGGTTGTCAATCCTCGCTTGGTGCGTAACAGCGCGCGGGTTGGCAGGCTGGAGACTGCAGAAAATTACTTAATTTATAGTTATTACTTCTTAAGTATTATGCAGATTTTGCGCTTGTGTTCACTGCATGTTTATGTAGCACATTTGAAAAAAATTATTGGCTGTGTTACCATATTGTTATAAGCTAGTATGCCAGTGCGAGCCACCAATTAAAGCTTGACGAGCCGCATGTGGCTCGCGAGACGCGCAATGAGTATCGCTGATCTAACTTGTATCACTATCAGGTGCATACGATTATGAATCCGAGGCCACAGTTTACAAAACGGTGCGCACAGATTTTTTTTCTTCTCTCTCCTATGTGACCCTAGAGGGGCTCCGTAAAATGAGTAGGTGTCGGTTAGACGAAACTGGCATTAAAAAACTGGCATTAAAAAACAGACACAGACAAACGCCCCCCAACCGCACCTCAACGCCCCCTTTTAAAAAATATTGTTCCCAGCGCCCCCCGACATTCTCTGAACGCCCCCTGGGGGGCGGTACCGCCCCCGTTGAGAAACACTGTTCTAAAGGATCAAGCAGTTTTTCGGGCGGAACTGTGGTCAACCAAGAACACACTGACAAGCAACTATGAACGGTACCCATGGCTAACAGTTTGGTGTATCTGAAATGCAGAGATAAATGGTTCAACAGAACCAAATAAGATTTTTTGAAGAAAGAAAGAAGGATGAGATGAGGATAAATAAAATAAACATTTTATTTGTATTTTTTATAGATTCTTGTCATGTTTATTAGTTATTAAATCATTGGTAGCAAAGTTAAATGTAAAATTAAGAAATTTAGTGTTGCATGATTAACCTATATTAAGGGTGATGTAATGTATATGTGTTCTATTCTCAAGCCCTGGTGTCATACTGATGTTATTATAAGGCGTTTTAATCATTGAAGAACTACGGTCGAAATGCACGGCCTGTTTGGAGATTATCAACTTTAATACGATACGACCATTTCACATCCATTTGTTGGCAGTTCAGAGGCTGCAGCCGGTAACAGTAGCTAGATAGAATCACGTAGAGCTACCCCTAATACAGTACCATCTGCTAACTGGAAAATACTCCTCAAAACCTAAATAAATTTGCTAATTCCAATGGCTGCGGTCATTGTCAGTAACGATGCAAAATGCAATCGGTTTGGTCTAATTTAGGTGACTGCACGAAGAAGCTGACCCCATTAAATTGTCCTATGAGCTGGCAACCTAGTAGAGCTAGCAAACAAGCTGCTCTACTCCATGACGCCAGGTAAGTAGGATAAAAAAAGAAAAGAAATGGTGAGCAGATTAAGACGTGTTGTTATAGGCAAACATATCTTACATTTACAGGTAAATTTGTATATTTATTCAAAGCGACTTATAGCAAGTACAGAGACATTCACCCTGATGCAAGTAGGGTGAAGTGCCTTCCCCAAGGACACAACATGTAGCCACAGCCGGGAATCGACATGAGCCGATCATGAGCCCAAATCCTTAACCTGCTGAGCCACCTGACTCCCTGGTAAATAGCGAAAAGCAGGCTTTTGGTTTAAGTTGTAATGCTGAAGTCTCGCCGGCATCGCTGTGTGGCTGACTAGAACGTCCAATATGCTTGTCGTTGCTAAGGTGTGGTGACGTGTTATTACGCTAGCGGTAGGTTCCCAGATGCTCCAAACTTGTCTTTTTGGCGGGTGGCGTCCGGTATTGTTGGAGGCTGTGTGTGTGTGTGAGAGTGCGTGCGTGCGTGTGTGTGCGTGCGCACAGGTGGCATTGTCAGACCAGTGTATGCCAGTTGGACCATTAAGAGGTAACCATAGGAGTATATGGTCAGAACACATCACAAAATCTCTGGAGACAGACGAGACAACCTCAAAACCTTGTATCCTTATACAATGGAGTTGATTTAGGTTCCCTACTTTAAAAAAAACTCTAACCCTGTTCTTCTGCTAATATGTTTCAGGATGTAGTTTTTATATGGTCTTTTGACATGATAGCAACTTTAGCCATCGTCTTACATTTGACAGATGCATTTATTTAATACATACTTACATAGTGTGAATTGAAAAAACAGCAGAAGATCAATTATAAGTGCATACTTTCGTTCTACAGTATTTTTTTGTAAAAAAAATTTGGGGTCCAGGTCAAGAAAGGGTCAGAATCGTTTTTTATTCGCCATGTAAGTTGTACAAACACAGAATTTATTGTGGCAGGATAGTGCTAACTATAAATATATACAGAACTTACAAATTTTTAAGTAGGGAATTATGATAAACTAACCATTATAGAAAATAACCAAGATGAAGTATTGAAGGAAGATGAAAAGAAGAAAAAAAATAACTATACAGAAATAATTAAAAAAAGAATATAGAATATGAGTTTGTGTAATATATATATATATAGAGAGAGAGAGAGAGAGAGAGAGAGAGAGAGAGAGAGAGAGAGAGAGAGAGAGAGAATATATGAGTGGGTGGTAAGTATGTACACAGTAGTGCAAAAGAGATCAAAGTGGCTTGTTCAGAGTGCAGTAAAATTCACTGGATGGAAGGTAGAGTGTTAATGTAATTGTTTTTTTTAACACCCATACCACCTGTTTTTACTCTGGTCTAGTTTTTTTAAGTATAGCCCGCGATAACATTCGCTAGCTAACACACTAGCTTCAATGCTAACTTACAATGCATTCTCAATGTACAATGCTGCCGCCACAAGTTCGAAAAACGAGTAAAAAACTGACGTCTTTGGGAATCGCTGGCTAGCTCAGGCTAGATTTGTTTTCAGAGGCAAATTCACCGTTTGCGTGTAAAAGATGGGTACAAACGAAGGGAAATGTCTCAGTTTTTAAAAATACCCGTGTACGTGTAAACAGGGGGTTAGACAGGTGATCACAGGTATGTTGAATTAAATTGGTCTGTCCTAATACTGTATGACCGTTCCACTCATTTGGGCTCCCAGACACTGTGTCCTACATTTATATTACATTTAGTCAGGGCCGGCTCTAGGCATAGGCGACATAGGCGGTCGCCTAGAGCACCATCGGCTGGAGGGGCGCTGCACCGTTCATCGATATTTGAGAACAGTCTTTAATTTCGAAAAATTACCGGATGCCCTCGGTTAAATCTGGTTAAGTCTACAAACGAGTAAAAAACTGTCTTTGGGAATCGCTCGCTGTCGTCTCTTGGGCCACCTCTGCACTTACACTGTTGAAAACCTTAATCTCCTCATTTTCAAGAATTGACCAGCAGAGTGAAACAATGGAACTGAACAGCAGATTACTAATTGTTTCAATATTAGTGATGGCTGCTGTTTCAGTTTGTACATCCTCAGAAAATCTAGAATGTTCTTTTTACTACCCGGATATTCCACTACATCATGGAATTATTTAATATTAATTAATATGGTGATTCATACAGAGTCAGATGGCTCAGCGGGTTAAGAAGATTGTGATCAGAAGATTGTGAGTTCGAACTCCGGCTGTGGCTATGTGATGTTGTGTTCTTGGGCAAGGCACTTCACCCAGCTTGCCTCAGGGTGAATGTACCTGTACTTAAAAGATGTAAGTTGCGTTGGATAAAAGTGTCTGCTAAATTAGGTATTATTATTATCATTATATGGTCAATTTCAAGCGTCACATTTCCTGAGGTAGTTTACTTTAGGTTATGCTATAGTTTATGTGTTTGTGTGTTTGACAGAGAGAACAGGGTATTCTAGAATGCCATTTGACCTTTACGTCTTCCCAGAGAAAAATATCGAACCGTATTGGAAGTGACATCCCTAAACACAAACACACACACACACACAAACAATGTGCATTGACTCTGTTTTGTAACAGTATTTGTTCTCTCATGTATCTGGGGAGGGAGATATCCACCATCCCGCTCCTGCCATGATGACTGGTAGACTGCTGCCCCCTAGTGGAGGTTAATTCAAAACTGAGAAGATTCACTTGGTGAGATGATGTGGTCCTTTTGTCTTCTGAGTTCATCAATTAACCGTCCATTGTGTTGTTTAAGAAACTATTGCATTCCTGCTACACTACCAATAATTAATATATAATAAGCAATCTCAGGTCAAATGATGAATTACCATGCCATATGTTCTTATGTTTAATCAATGTTATTGATATTGTTGCTGTATAACCTATGGTGGTCAAATATGAACAAAGGTCACAGTCATATGAGGGTCTACAGTCCTCCCATGGGGACGCTCCCCGGCTGCATTCAGTATTTTATGTATTTTAATTTGTGTAAATAAGTAGGCTGTGAATACCTGCTCAGGATATACAAAAATACTGTCTGTCGAAAATGGTTACTGCACTCCCCATCCAAAGTTAGCAAAAGTATATTATGTATCTTTAGAACTGACACTCGTTTAGTATTTTGGATTAAATTACAAAGTAGGTGTGCAAATTGCTGCTCCATGGGAATATTGCTAGGCCTATTTCACATAATATTTCATGCATCTGTATCTTGACATTTGTGCTGTTGACGTTTGCGTTAAGTTGTCATTGTTAGTAACGCACTTCAACCATATGGTTCGGTAGGGCTGTTCATCTACAATTGACTACTGTTTATCATACTCGCAACTATGGATTAATTTCTGGTAGAAATCGTGTAAACACAGTCAGTTGCTAATTTAGGTTTTAGATTTAATATTCATCATTTGTCTCATTCGCCAGAAACGCCAGTTTGCAGCCCATCGTGGCCTGCATCAGATTCAAGAACCTGGTGCTGAACTTCCGGGCTGTAAACGGGACTGCCCTGAGCTATATCAACTCTCTCCTCTGGCCCTATACCCCTGCCCGCCACCTACGGTCGTCTGCTGACAACCGTCTAGTGGTACCCCCCCTCAAGAGCGCCAGAGCCCAACACAAACACTTCCACTGCCTGGCTCCCCAATGGTGGAATCAACTTCCCACCTCCATCAGAAGCACAGACTGCTTTCTCACCTTCAAAAGAAGGCTTAAAACTCACTTATTTAGATAATTTAAGGCATTTAGGAATAGTATGCCACTTAACATAATCTAATGTTGTTTAGAACTACTTGTTGGTCCCCATATGGTGACTCGCCAGTGTTGTTTTTTCCTTGCTTTATTGTTCACAATCGTGTTATGTTTTTATAGCTCTTCCCTTGGCACTTATTGGTTCTCACGATGTCTGTTTCACAATATAAAAGCCCATTGTGTTCGGGGTCTATCACGTTGCTATGCTCAGTGACCGATGCTCTTTCTAATAGCTCTCTCTTGTAAATCGCTTTGGATAAAAGCGTGTGCTAAATGAATAAATGTAGAGTTAGGTACCTCAAACAGACACCATATTATTCTAACAACACTCCAACTCCATTCAACAACAATACTTCCAAACTCAATCTTTTCAATTAAGTAAAAAACTAACACTCACGTCTTTGTATTGTGGGAGGAAGCCAGATTGCCCAGAGAGAACCCACAGTAACACGGGGAGGACATTTAGATTCCACAGAGAGATCATGGGACGTCGATCTCAAACTCATGATCTCCTTATTGGGAGGATAGAGCGTTAACTGCACTGCCACCGTGGGCAGCCAAGGATATAGCCAAGAAGGGACCTGGACTATCATAGGAAACCAAAGTCTAGTTGGGGACTAGGTCCAACTTTGTCCCACCAGCGACCAGGCCAATGTTGACAGCTCAAATCCCCTACACACCACAGGGAAAATGAGGTGGGCAACACAGAAGAAATTATAATTAGAGAATACAAAGCAACAAATAATAGTTACAATAACAGTAAGGTGTTTTCCAGTCTAGTGTGAATTACTACAGTAGTTAAGCAAACTACAGCGTTTTTGATGTAGCCTAAAAGGTCAAGACAGCATCAGCGTCCCTAGATTGTTATGTTCCAGAGAAGAGAAACTGTATACATGCATAACAATCAGTTTAGGCGAGAAATGTGCAACTATAAAGCAACCAGCTCATTGAAGCTGAAGGAAGGAAGGAAACCTAAAGGAAACCTAAAGCTAAAGAAAACTTATTCTTGACCCTAACCAATCAGGCTTCAAGACCAGCCTCTCGACAGAGACTGCCTACCAAGTCTCCTGGGGTAGAAATATGTCAGGTCCTCGCAAGCTCTCCACTTGTGTCCCACAGTGTTTTTGTTCCTTGGACTGCTCCTATTCTCCCTGTACACTACCTCACTCGGACCAATCATCACCTCCCATGGCTTATCCTATCACTGTTACGCTGACGACACGCAGCTATACCAGTCGTTCCCCCCGACCGATCCAGGGATCTCATCTAGGATTGAGGCCTACCTCTGACATCTCAGCCTGGATGACCAGACACCACCTCCAGCTGAAGCTCGCCAAAACAGAACTTCTCATCATTCCAGCCAAACCATCAATCGCCCACGATCTCGCTTTCACTCTGGGATCTGCATGGTGACCCCTTCATCTTCTGCCAGAAAGCTGGGCGTTACCTTGGATGACAAGCTATTCTTCACAGCACACATTGCCGCAGTCTCCCGGTCATATAGATTCACCCTCTACAACATCTGGAAAGAAGATACCTTTCTGAACATTCTACCCAGCTGCTAGTCCAAGCACTTGTCCTCTCGAAGCTGGACTACCACAATTCACTACTATTCAGGCTTCCAGCAAGCGCAATCCGCCCCTGTTCAGAGGATCCAAAATTTGGCAGCTTGCCTGGTTTACCCTAGGTTCTTACCCAGATACTGTCATGTCATTCCGCTCCTCATCGCCCTCCACTGGCTTCCCATCATGGCATGACCTTCCGAGCTGTAAACAGGACTTCCCTGAATTATATCAACTCTCTCATTCGGCCTTACCACTCTCCTCACCATCAAGAAAAGGCAAGTCAGACACCCACTGTATACCACTGCACCCCTGTTAATAACTTAAACAGTATTATTGCTCGGTAACGTATCACAGTGGTGCCACATGCACCTCATCATGACAAGATGACTGTCAAGATGGTCCCTGATTGTTTGAAAAAAAGCTATTATCAAACCTTTACTTAAAAAACCAAACTTGGATCCTGGATGTCTCTGCAACTACAGGCCAATTTCAAACTTGCCATTTCTCTCAAAAATTCTTGAGAAAGTTGTGGCACATCAGCTCACTGAACATCTTACCGTAAATCAGCTATATGAACCTCTCCAGTCTGGATTCCGTTCTCATCACAGCACTGAAACTGCACTAGCTAAAGTAGTCAATGATCTTCTATTAGCCTCTGATGCAGGCTCTATCTCTGTCCTGATTCTTCTTGACCTAAGTGCAGCATTCGACACTGTCGATCATCAGATTCTCCTGGAACGTATGGAAAATTATGTTGGAATTTCTGGAATTTCACTTCAGTGGTTTAAATCATATCTATCTGATAGATCACAGTTTGTCCACTATGATGGCCACTCATCCAGGAGCTCCCGTGTGAAATATGGAGTGCCACAGGGTTCTGTCTTAGGCCCCTTGCTATTTTCTCTATACATGTTACCTTTAGGAAATATAATTAGAAGTTTTGGTGTACATTTTCACTGCTATGCAGATGACACCCAGTTATACCTCTCCCTTAAGCCTGACGAACTATGGAGCTATATTTGTGCCAGAATCCTGAGCGAGCAAAGATGGATTCTGAGCACACAAGGAGAGATTTTGAGCACAGAAAAACATATTTTGCAAGCACATCAATTATATTTCAAAAAGAAATTACACTTGAGCAAACAAAAACATATTCTGTGTGCACAAACAGGCCGCTGCGCTCGCTCGCTCCCCCCGTCCTGCTCGCTCAACATCTCTCGCTCGCTCAGCTTGGCACACACGTTACAAATGTGCCACAAAACCAACCAATCAGAGACCTGGCAGAAGTACGTCCTGATTGGCTGTTTGCTCTCCAATGGGATCGCTGGTTACTGTAACCCGGAAAAAACAAAGGAGATCGCATCAGATGGGCTCGGACTGGATGAAGAGGACGTGTTTTAAAACAATTTTCGGTCAGTATTTATTATTATTATGATTATTGTCTGATGTTACAGAACTACCTTGTTAGTTTTTGTACTATAGTGTTGTAACGTTAGGGTCGCGTTGTCTGGGCTTACGTTATATCCTCTAATTTTGAGACATTAGCTGTTGTGTGACTGACGAAGACTTTTCCTTTCTGTCCTGGGCACCCTTAGATAATGTCAGGTGAACAACAACAACAACCACATGTAAGTTTGTGTTGCCTTTGTTATAAACACAGTGTGTCATAAAACATTTGTAAAGTTATGTTTTCACGTTAGTTTTAACCATTGTAACTTTGCCAACTAGCAAAACTAGCACTTACAACAGGTGATTTCACTAATTAGCTCACCTCACTTGGCTGGGGAGTGCATGTCACATTTATACTTTTTACTTTGCTCACCTCTGCATATCTACATGACTGCATAATCATGTATTTTTTATTCGGAGACATATATGATTGAGTCCCTCTTCCTTGCTAATCTGGGCTCTTTCTGTCCAACAGGACTTGTTGAGACAGCAGTTGATGGAGGGACTTCTTACGAAACTGCAGTCTGCCATAAACCAGCAACCGCTAAATTTGGATTATTTGGAGTTCTTGACTCACCATAGAGATCCTGGGAAGATCACCAAAGTAAATATTTTAACTGCTACTTATTTTGTTCTTGCGTGCATAATTTTTTGTTCTGTATTGCAATCTCCATTTTGTATGCCATTAATAGCCTGAGTTTGTACATTTAAAGATATTTAGCCAAATCTGCATTCGCTCTCTTTATAGCCTGATGCTGACTTCATGATGATGAACTGCCAGCCACATTACAGTGAAAAGGGCACATCTAAGGAAAGAGCTGAGAGGAAGATTATCAACTTCCTCCAAGATTTCTTAGAAGAGCTTGAAATGCCAGGTATTATGTACTGTATAGTATACACATAGCATCATTTAATGTACCAAGCACATGTTCTTGGATTTTGTTTTAAAACTCAGTTTAAACTGTTCCTTAAATTCATGTTATTTGAAAAATATATTAATCACAGATGGGGAGACAGACAGTGCAGCTGGTGACACAGAACCTCTTGCAGTGCCACATGTGCTCCAGTGGATGACCGGGCAATCCCACATCCCCATCCTCCCTGATGAAAAAAGTCATTTCAAAATAACATGCAACTTTGACCATGAATGCAGGGAAAGGCTCGGAGACCACTCGGTTTGTTACCCAATAGTGAGTGCATGCACTCAGACTGTGACTTTTCCAGTACAGCATCTTAGCACTTACACTGAGTTTAGAAGAATCCTGAGTGAAGCAGTGCGATATGGTGGTGGATTCCACAGAGTTTAACAGCTCGAGCTTTATTCAAAACAAGAAGTTATTAATATGCCAATGGCTGTTCGATCTGAAAACAGACAAGAGTTAAGTTTTGTTCATTCAGTAGTAAAAAAAATTCAATACCTCATACAGGATTATTTTTGTTGTTTTGTTGTAAAAGCTTCAGAATGTCTGTAAAACAAGGTTCCTGTAACCGATAATGTGTCTATTCATGTTCTAATGTCAGACACCTTGTGCAAAAAGTGTGTGTACAAGTCACGACCATGTGACTGAGAATGTCCCAGAGGATCAGTAGTTCTCTGAAGTTCCTCCAGGGCTTCGTCATCCAGTGGGCATGCGATTTCAGGAACCACAAATGCTCCATTAGAGTCCCCTTGCAGTACGACACTCTCCCAGTCAATGTCTGGGTCTTGAAGTTCCTATAGGACCCAGAAAGACCAAAAAAAGTATGTCAAGACTATTATAAAAATATTGCACTGCTGTGTGTATTTTGTTTATCAAAATAAACTGTTCCATAAAAATGTTTCTGTTTTTACTCAATATAGAAATTAAAACTACTATTATTGAACTGTTGCCAAGGATTTTCAAAGTTATAATGGTTAAAACTAACGTGAAAACATAACTTTACAAATGTTTTATGACGCACTGTGTTTATAACAAAGGCAACACAAACTTACATGTGGTTGTTGTTGTTGTTCACCTGACATTATCTAAGGGTGCCCAGGACAGAAAGGAAAAGTCTTCGTCAGTCACACAACAGCTAATGTCTCAAAATTAGAGGATATAACGTAAGCCCAGACAACGCGACCCTAAAGTTACAACACTATAGTACAAAAACTAACACGGTAGTTCTGTAACATCAGACAATAATCATAATAATAATAATAAATACTGACCGAAAATTGTTTTAAAACACGTCCTCTTCATCCAGTCCGAGCCCATCTGATGCGATCTCCTTTGTTTTTTCCGGGTTACAGTAACCAGCGATCCCATTGGAGAGCAAACAGCCAATCAGGACGTACTTCTGCCAGGTCTCTGATTGGTTGGTTTTGTGGCACATTTGTAACGTGTGTGCCAAGCTGAGCGAGCGAGAGATGTTGAGCGAGCAGGACGGGGGGAGCGAGCGAGCGCAGCGGCCTGTTTGTGCACACAGAATATGTTTTTGTTTGCTCAAGTGTAATTTCTTTTTGAAATATAATTGATGTGCTTGCAAAATATGTTTTTCTGTGCTCAAAATCTCTCCTTGTGTGCTCAGAATCTATCTTTGCTCGCTCAGGATTCTGGCACAAATATAGCTCCATAACGAACTGCCTCATGCTTTGGAAAAATGTGTCTCCGGGATAGGAAATTGGATGTCAGCAAATTTTCTACTTCTGAATTCTGATAAAACAGAGGTTCAAATCTTTGGACCAAAGAAGTACAGGAACAATCTATCCGATTTTACCCTAGACTTAAATGGCTTCAAAGTCTCTCAAAGCCAGCTGGTAAAAAATCTAGGTGTCACAATGGATCCTGATCTCTCATTTGAGCATCATATCAAGCAAATTACCAGAACTGCATTCTTCCATCTCCGTAACATAGCTAAAATAAGAAACTTCCTCTCAAAGGATGATGCTGAAAAATTGATACATGCCTTTGTTACATCCCGATTGGATTATTGCAATGTATTATTCTCCGGCCTCCCAAATACCTGTGTACAAAGCTTACAGCGGGTGCAAAATGCCGCTGCTAGGCTACTGAGCAGAACTAGAAAGTATGATCACATAACAGCTACTCTTGTCTCTCTACACTGGCTCCCTATCCAAGCCACGGCTGATTTTAAGGTTCTACTACTAACCTACAAATATTTACATGGATTAGCACCACTGTACCTCTCTGGCCTTCTTGTACCTTATCACCCTGTAAGGACACTAAGATCCAAAGATGCTGACTATTTGGTGATTCCCAAAATTAACAGAAAAACTGCTGGAGGTAGGGCTTTCTCATATAGAGCGCCTCTTCTCTGGAACAAATTACCTGTTTCAGTTAAGGAGGCTGATACCGTCTCGACATTCAAAGTTAGGTTGAAAAAAAAATTATTCAGTCAGTACTACGACTGTTAAAGTGTGTGGTTATGCTGGGTTAGTTAGTGTGAAGTTATTTGATATCTGTTGTACTGTGAAGTTTTTCAATATTTGTTGTAATATGACAGCGATCTCTTGTGGTAGAAATAACTCCGTTTACGGTGGGAGTTATTAGGCTAGTGTAGTTAGCTTAACAAACTTTAAAACTTACTACTGTGAATCCTGCATCATTGTTTACACTACTGTGAATATACCCCCCCCCCCCCCCCCACGTACTATATATACCCATTCCAGTCTGTACCCATGTTGTTTGTACTTCCATGTTACCTTTATCATTTGTACTATTGCATCACTTGTATTATTTGTATCATTTGTATTATTTGTTTATATGTATCATATCTGTAGTGTATTTTACATTGTATTTATTTATATTTTATTAGTATGCCACATATATGTTCTATGTTTGCACATTCCTGCCCGAGTGAATTCTATGTTTGTTAACCCTTGCATAGTGAATAAACCCCCATTCTGATTCTAAAACCGTACAGTTAGAGACGACAGGAGACATGGCTTTCAAAAGATACTATCTTTCAAAAAATAATAATACAAAAAAAAGAAAGAAAAAAAAAAAATATATATATATATATCTTAGAGTTGTCTTTCTTGGAACAGATTTATGTACCAATTGAGGGGGGCTGGTGCTGTCTTGATGTCTAAGGCTATGTCAATAGCCCCTTTTTTAAATTGCTGCATTAGCCCACATTGACCGGTGGGGACCTCATTCTGAATATTGCTATAACTGTTAGCTGTTCCTTGCACTCTCTAACATCTCCTCTACTCCGTCTCACTGTCCTCCCCTCCATACCTCCCTTTGGTATGGGGGGACTAAGCTCTCAGCACTTGCGTGGTCATCGGCCAATGTTGGACCTGGTGCCAGTGGACATCGATCCGAGATGGTCTTCCAACCCCGGATTTGGTCGCCAGTCGGACGTCAGTCTCCCTGATGGACAAGGAGAGAGTTCCCGGTCCTTTTCCTCATCCCCCTGCGTGTGATGCTGCGCCAATCATGGGCCCAAGCCCAGTGACTGCCTAAATTGATGTTGTGCAACCTAAGACCCACGTTGAGCATTGAGTATTGATGTTTCAGCAACTTGTTAACTCTCTCTAGAGTTATGACTGTTTTAGCCTGTGTTCTGCTCTTCACTTTCTCCAACCGTCCCTGAAGGAGGGGATCCCTCACTGAATTGCTCCTTCCAAGGTTTCTTCCATTTTTTCTTCCTAGCGAGTTTTTCTGGGAGTTTTTCCTTGTCTTCCTTGAGGGTTTAGGTTGGTTGAGGGGCAGTTCTATGGGCATATGTGAAGCCCTCTGTGACATTGCTTGTAAAAAGGGCTATACAAATAAATGTTGATTTGATTTGATTTGTTGATTTGATCAATGGCGCCAGGTGAGCAACTTCATTGAAATCAACGGCCGCCATTTTTCTATCCGGTATCCAGTTTATATTATAGGTCAATGCCTGCTTCTCTCCAACTCCCCTCGGAGAGAGCGCGGTGCCTTCGAAACTCGAACTACGTTTAGTCTTTCCGTTCGTTGTAAAATGTCCATATTAAAATCAGTAGGAGAGTAAACAGATGTGTTTCATGTTATTATATTCAATTTCAACGACACAGAACAACTAGAAAAAAAACTACTTAACGCACAGCAGTACGTGAAGGCGCATTTGATCATATTGTCAAGTGTTTCTAATTTCTGCCTTCTCCACACGCCTACACTAAAATATTGAAATGTTTTTATTTAGAATTGTTTTAATGCATGAAGCTAGAGAGAGAACACTATGAGGCAATGATGGTTTTGGTAATAGTACCGGCAATAATTAAAATCTACTTTCACCCCTGCTATACAGTGACCTACTACATACATAGATAGCCCTCCACATACTATCTATACTCCTCCACACAACTGCAGAATCTTCTTCTTTGAGGTTTACAGTATTTGGCCTCTCAAAGTGGCATTACTGCCACCTTCAGGTTTTCTCACTCAATGTCAATTGAGCGGCGGTTATGTAAAAACAAAAAAACAATTTCTTCCCTTGTTTCCACATTCTAAACGTTTACATTTATTCATTTAGCCGACACTCTTAAGCAAAGCGACCTCCAAGAGAGAGCCTTACAAAAGAGCAATTGGTCACTGATCATAGCAACGTGATAGTCCCCAAACATAGCGGGTTTATAGATTATGAAACATACATTGTGAGTGACAACAAGTGCAAAAGGGAAGAGCTGTTGAAATTATAAGGCAAGCATCACCGACGGGCAATAGTGTACGTGTAGGAAGCAAACAACAAAGCAACAACCACAATGCTCCTGACTGCGAGTACCAAATATCTTTTGCAGGTTAGGACAGCAACAGGTCTCCCAGTAGGAATCCTTATGACCCTGGGGGAAAGACTATTATTAGGTCCAACAGTTATTCTTAAGTACTGTTAAACTCCTGGAACGAGTGCCTTTCCTTGAAGGTGAGGAGACAGTCAGTGTTTCTGATGGAGTTGGGGAGGGGCGGGACCATAAGACTGTTGTCAGGGGAGGACCGTAGGTGGCAGGCAGGGGTGTAAGGCCGGAGGTGAGCCTTGATATAATTCGGGGCAGTATTGTAAATTGGGGCAGCAGGAAGACCGGCTGGTAGTGAACTACAGTAGTCCAGCTTTGAGGGGACAAGAGCTTATTCATTTAGCAGATGCTTTCATCCAAAGCGACCTCCAAAAGAGGGTTTCACAAAAGAGCATCGGTCACTGATAATAACAACGAGAGAGCCCCAAACATTGTGGGTAGTCAGATTATGAAGCATACATTGTGGGAAGCCAAACAAGTGCCAAAAGGAAGAACTATTCAGTTACAACTACATAACATGAACTTCAAACATGCAATAGTGTACCTGCAGAAAAGCGAGTAATAATAATATACCTCACAGTGATTACAAGAATATCAAATCAGTTACAACTGCTGGCTAATAACAGCAACAAATCCCTCAATAAGAGTCATTATGATACTGTAGGAAACAAAAAAAATCAGGTCCAGCAGTCATTCCTAAGTACCGTTGTACTCCCGGAACACTTTTGTTTTCTACCCACCCTGTTTCCCGTAACGGTATCACTATTGGTTGTCTTTCCTGCATGATCCAGATTTCCTCTAACCTAACATACATTATTTGTACAGTGAGCATGCAAGTAGTGTGCCTCTGCAAGGACTCTCAGTTGGGACAGTTGTTACAAAACCTTGTTTCAGTAACTCTAGTTTGAGGCAAACATGTTTGATCATGTGAATTAAATAAGTTGCTGTCTCGTGAAAAACACCATTTTGTAAATGTTAACATTGGAACCGATGTTTGCATATTGCATTGATTTTCCATTTGAATTTCCCTTAATATTAAAGTGATATGGTGGCACTAAAGTAGCCTATACAAACTAAATTGGTTCAATTAAAATCCAAAATGTTGGCTAGTTCAGTATAATATTGGGACATGGGAGAGCACAGCCATGCAGCACAGAAAACCATGATGGACACTAAAATGTAAGAACAACACAGTAACAACACAGTAAAAAGACACAGACTAACCTGAAAACCAAAATGATTTGTATCATTTGTATCATTTGTAATATTTGTATTCCTTGTCTATATGTATCATATCTGCAGTGTATTGTTATATTGTATTCATTTTTAACTTTTTTTTTCATTTTATTAGTAGGCCACATTTGTGTTCTATGTTTGCTCATTCCTGCCAAAGTGAATTCTATGTTTCTTTATCTTGCATAGCGAATAAACCCCCATTCTGATTCTGATTCTGATTGCTTTTGTCAATAAAGTCTTGTCTGAAATAATATTCAGATAATCAGAATTCTGAAGCATTCAACAAGTATACACGTACAAGTTTAGGAACATAATATTTTAAACATAATGAACAGCAACAGGCTCTTTGACCAAGGTAATATTATCAAGAAGATTCAGTATACTATACTTATCTTATTTTTTATTTTTTACTCGTACTTGCCATATTTTTTATGCTCCCCTCTGTCAGCTATTGGCCACTTTTTACTTGTATTTTATCTTATTATAATGCTTCATTTTAATAATGCTTCATTTAGCAGACGCTTCTAAGTACAGGGACAATTTCCCCGAGACAAGTAGGGTGAAGTGCCTTGCCCAAGGACACAACATCACATAGCCACAGCCGGGGTTCGAACTCACAACCTTCCGATCTACACACAATACCACATTATGACAATGTGAATTATTTGTTGACATTTTTTTATTTATAAAAAATTGAAAACTAAGAAATCACATTTACATTAGTATTCACAGCTTTTCAAAATTGAGCTCAGATGCATCTTTTTTCCACTGATCATTCTTGAGATGTTTCTACCACCTGCGTCCACCTGCGGTAAATTCAATTGATTAGACATGATTTGGAAAGGCACAAACCTGTCTATATAAGGTCCCACAGTTGATTGTGTTTGTCAGAGCACAGACACCATGCATGAAGTCAAAGGAATAGTCCTAGAGCTGATCGGGGGAGAAGGGCCTTAGTCAGGGAGGTGACCAAGAATCCGATGGTCACTCTGTCAGAGCTCCAGCATTCCTCTGTGGAGAGAGAAGAGTCTTCCAAAAGGACAACCGTCTCTGCAGCAATCCACCAATCAGGCCTAGACAAAAGCCACTCCTTAGTAAAAGGAACATGGCAGCCCGTCTGGAATTTGCCAAAAGGCACCTGAATTACTCTCAGACCATGAGAAACAAAATTCTCTGGTCTGGTAAGACAAAGATTGAACTCTTTGGTGTGAATGCCAGGCGTCGTGTTTGGAGGCACCGCTCATCACCAGTCCAGTACCATCCCTACAGTGAAGCATGGTGGTGGCAGCATCAATCTATGGGCATGTTTTTCAGCAGCAGGAACTGGCAGAGTAGTCAGGATAGAAGGAAAAATGAATGCAGCATGTCTTTTAGCAGCAGGAACTTGCAGACTAGTCAGAATAGAAGGGAAAATGAATGCAGCAATATACAGAGATATCATGGATGAAAACCTGCTCCAGAGCTCTGTTGACCTCAGACTGGGGTTCATTTTTCAGCAGGACAACAACCTGAAGCACACAGCCAAGCTCTCAAAGGATTGGCTTCAGAACCACTTTTGTGAAGGCCTTGGAGTGGGCCAGACTTGAATACGATTGAATATCTCTGGAGAGACCTGAAAATGGCTGTGCACAGACCTCTCCCATCTAACCTGATGGAGCTGAAGAATTAGTGCAAAGATAGGTGTGCTAAACTTGTGGCATCATATTCAAAAAGATTTCAGGCTGTAAATGCTGCCAAAGGTGTATCAACAAAGTATTAAGCAAAGTCTTAATACTATATTAATGTAAATATGTATGTACATTTATGTATATTATGTAACATATTTATGTAAATGTTATTTATTAGTCTTCTGTTTTCAATAAATTCAACACATTTCCATGACCGTGACAGGACTAGGTTGACACAACTCTCTCTTTACATGGCTCTGGTTCCAACCACAAAATCAATTTGCAATTCTGGCAGGATCTTTACAGTTGGCTAAATATTGGTACCGAAATTCCTTCACATTATGTATTTCATGCTTTTGGTAGATGGTTTCTCCCCATCATTGATGTAAAAAAAAAATAGGGCTACAACAAGTCAAGTAGATAACATCATATACATACAAGTGAGCAACAGTAAACCCTCTTTAACTTGTTTTAAAAATGAATAGAAAACGTATCCATCATCCTTAAAGCAGCGGTCCCCAATTTTTTGGGCGCCACAGACTGGTTTAACGTTAATTTTTTGCGCTACAGACCGTATATCTATCATTCTACTCGTTCTTTGTGAAAATGATGAATATGCATATTTATGTTCCCTACTTTTCGTATTTTAAAGAAAAAGAAAAAACACAAAATAAAATAAACTGGGGGCGTAGACAATGTGCAACGTTTTTGATGTACACCAATCAGGATTCTCATGACTGTACTTTGGGAGGAGCCTTTCGAAGGCTACCAATCGCATATCGTATTTATTCTAACAAGGTGGGGGCCTAGAGGAACACTTTTCAATTTCATTGCAAGTCTTCCCACATGCGTGCACAGAACCGAAATGGCGGAGACTACAGACAGGATGGAGGTAAGTCCAGTCATTACGTGTGTACAAGTATTTTGTAAGCTTAATATTAACCCTTTAGACTGCTATAGAATAAAACGTCCGCGTTTAAAAAAGATGTCTTTGTTTAATTTTCATTTTTTTCTAATCATTTGGCGCAAGTCCTGAAATGTAGGTCGTTAAAGCAACACGCACTAAGAAAATTGTAGCCTGCGATTGTAGCTAAAGCATCCATTTTAGTCCGGTTATATCAACACCTCAACGCTCCCTCATTCGGCTTTACCTCGGGTTATTCGATGGGCTGGCTAATGCCAATGTGTAATGTTGCGTCACAAAATGCAGTACGTTTACCGATTTACACATGTACACCATGGTTGGACAGGTATGCATCTTTCCCTAGCTGAGTTGCCTCCAGCTAGCCACTACCTGACGAGCGTAGACCGCATGGAAACTGTCCAATCATACTCCATTCGTGGGTTAATGCACACTGCTTGGCTAGTACTATGTGTACGTTTTAGCAGTACAACGCTGAGTCAGAGCCATGCTGCTACGTTGTACTAAAAGTTAATACCAACATTCATTTAAATTATTTTCAGCACCCCTATCAAACTAGCCACCGAGGCTTTTGAGTTTACCGTAAAGCTAAGTTGCTAACCATGAAATGCATTGAATGGCATCGCGGAACCAAGACTCAAGTTAGCTTGGTTGGTTAGCTTGGTTGGTTAGCTAGCGGCGAGGTCTCTTTATTTTACTGTAAATTGACCTTAGTGAAATATGTACTTTGCGGCTGGCGCATCTTCAACCATAACAAAGTTTGGTAGTTAATTTTTAGTCAAACTCAGGTTTGACTATTTCAAAGCAAGCTTTCAAATACATGAGTAGGCCTTACTCCACACTGTTGGTTGCTATCACCATGTGCTTTTGTTCTTTGTGATGCTGACATTTTTGTAGATTTGAATGAGTCATTTCGACAGGGTTACATTAGTCACTTGTTGGCATGTCTTTCAGATTTATTAAAATGCTTCATTATTTTGTACGACATTTCTCCATACCCTTCAACTCTGGCGTCTTTTAATGAATATTGCAGTCGTGTGTTAATGTTAGAGTTTGTTGTGGTTGTAACTGTAGTGTCTTACGATGAGATTTCTCAGGGGGAGAGCTCGGTCAAGCCTGCAGCAGAAGACATGACATCGAAGGACTACTACTTTGACTCTTATGCTCACTTTGGTATCCACGAGGTAGGTTACACTAACATCTGCCTTGGCTTACGTGTGTGCGCATTTCCTTTTAACCATATGACTCTCTCCCATCTTGTACAAAGGAAATGCTGAAGGATGAGGTACGCACGCTGACCTACCGGAACTCAATGTTTCACAACAAGCACCTGTTCAAGGACAAGGTGGTGTTGGATGTGGGCAGTGGGACAGGCATCCTTTGCATGTTTGCAGCTAAAGCTGGGGCCAAGAAGGTCATAGGGGTAAGATGTGACAGCTTTAACACTTCCAGATGTTCACTAATACTTGAGTGACATTCTCTTACCAGTTCTCACACTTTCCTTTTGATTGGCTCTAGATTGAGTGCAGCAGCATCTCTGACTATGCTGTGAAGATCGTCAAAGCCAACAAGCTGGACCACAGTAAGTTACTTCATTCAATCTTTCCCAACCCTAGTCATCAGGGAATTCATTAGAATCAAGTGTGTTGGAGCAGGGTAACATGCAAGACTGGTGTTCACTGAGAACCAGGATTGGGAAACACTGTTCTGATGATTTGATCCCTTTAGTCAGCCAGATTATTCAAAAGTAGCTGTAACCTAAACCCTCAGTTGAAAACACTCCACAGTTGTAGAAAACTGACAACACGATAAACGACACCCATCCATCCTCTAGTTGTGACGATCATCAAGGGGAAAGTGGAGGAGGTGGACCTACCAGTGGAAGGGGTGGACATCATCATATCGGAGTGGATGGGCTACTGCCTCTTCTACGAGTCCATGCTCAACACAGTCATCTATGCCAGAGACAAGTGGCTGGTACGTTTGTGTCCTCAAGCCCAATGCATCTGTCGCCTCTTGTTCAGTTATGTTTTCTTGGGAGTGTAAATCCAAGTCTTGGTTTTGTGTACTTTTGTTCTGCCTCAAGGGAATTTCCCCATCACCTGGTTATATGTGGGATCCCACACAGTTGTCACGAAGTGTCAGAGCTCTGAAATGGATGTATAACCTGTTATTCTCATGTCTTAACCCCTCTGCACTTGGTCACAGAAACCTGATGGCCTGATCTTCCCGGACAGGGCCACCTTGTACGTCACAGCCATTGAGGACAGGCAGTACAAAGACTACAAAATTCACTGTGAGTTAAGAACTCTTCTTGTGCTGCAGTTGCCATTTGAGGCATCCTCTAATGACTCTGTATTCCTTGGCTTAGGGTGGGAGAACGTGTATGGCTTTGACATGTCTTGCATCAAAGAGGTGGCCATCAAGGAGCCCCTGGTAGATGTGGTGGACCCCAAACAGCTGGTCAGCAGTGCCTGCCTCATCAAGGTGGGTGGACTTGTACAGCTGGGTTGGACTATAAACTGATGGGGCTGGTATCATATTACGGAAGGGTGTCTTTGAAAATAGGTGTAATTGTCGTTTCACTCATTTTAATGGTCTGCCCTCTAGAACAACATCTCATTTCACTTGATAATTCAATGTGATGTGGCTCGTTTCTACAGGAAGTGGATATCTACACGGTGAAGATTGACGACCTGTCCTTCACTTCACCCTTTTGCTTGCAAGTGAAAAGGAACGACTACATTCATGCATTGGTGACCTACTTCAACATTGAATTCACTCGCTGCCATAAGAGGACAGGCTTCTCCACCAGTAAGGACTGGACTCAAAATGAATTTGTGCCTGTAACATTTTGTATTCTTCATTTTGTGGTAAATCATAGCCTAAACCATTGGTCTATAGAGTACAGTTTTCCAAAACCTTTTTGGGGTGCTGGTGTTTCCAGAGTGGTTTAACACCTTGTCTGCTCCCCAGGCCCAGAGTCTCCCTACACGCATTGGAAGCAAACTGTGTTTTATCTGGATGATTACCTGACTGTGAAGACAGGAGAAGAGATTTTTGGCACTATCAACATGAAGCCTAATGTCAAGAACAATGTAAGTTCCCCCTCCCCCAGGTGTCTGCTGTCTACATTTTACAGTGTTGTTGCTGCCTTTGGAGTTTCATGCTACTTTGTTATAAATATATTTATTTGGTTTCTCTTTCAGAGAGACCTGGATTTCACTGTTGATATCGACTTCAAGGGTCAACTTTGTGAGGTGTCCAAGACCTCAGAGTATAGAATGCGTTAGATTCCACCCCCTCCTTTGTGTAAGAAAGGGGGCAGGGGAGTGCTGAAGGTAGATCGAGGGGTCAGAGTGTGTTGATATTCATTCACCTCCAAATTGCTCAGAGTAGTCCCAAGCAACACTTTTAAAGATTCAGATTTTGTGATGTTTGCTGTTCAGATCTTTCAGCGTTTTTATAGACTTCAGCGATCCTCAAACCTTTGGGGACAAAGTGGAATGATGTGACGATTTATTGTGCAATAGTCTCGTTTATTTTACAGGTTTGTGCTGAGATATTTGCGTTAAGCATCTCCAACTTTGCTTACAACCATGGCCTGTGGTAATAATTGATAAACACACACCCTGACCCTTCTACCTACCTGTACATAGTGTTACTGTTCAGACACTTTGACCTCTTGTACAGTCAAGGATCTTGTTGACAAAAGTCCCAGTCCCTCTCTTCCCCCCCCCCCCTTTTTGTCTTTCTTAAGAATCGCCTCCTGTGGCTGTCCTTACCTTGCCAGTCAATGAGATTGTCTGCTGTGTGGACCAAGGGCAGCCATAGGTGTAACTCCGAATTCCATGAGGCGTTGGGGTAATTTCCCAGCACGCTTAAGCAGTTTTAATGATATAACCAATGAGGAAGCTGCCTGGAAACCTGACTTGACTATCCCTGTAGATTCCATGTCTCTGATTTAAACGTGATCTTGGACAGCCTGACGGGTATACAATGGAAATCTCAAATGCTTATTAAAGCATGGGACTTATTCAACTATGGATGTGTTGTATCTTTGTCTATGGTTTTGATAGTAACTGGTCTTTATGACTTATTCACTAGTGTTCCAATTCAGAGCCCTCCCCATGGAAAAGTAAGCATATCGTTTTTAATAAGATGAGCTGAGCCCAGTGCTGGATTGGAGTAAGAGGAAGGTGGTAGGTTTGTTCAACCATGTGTCTAGTTGTCCTTGGTGAGTTTTCTGGGACTGGATCAAATTAGCTTCCTTCATATGTCTGGATTCCTTGTTCATGATGAGGCCAAGCACCCGTCTCTAAGCCAAGTGCAGCACTTAACCTTGAAGCAATTGTCAGATGCTGATTTAAGGGTCAGGAGTGTTTGCACGGATGATATTGGTCACTGGGAGTCTGCAGGGTGGAGTTGGGTCAGACTGGACTCTTGTTATAGGTTATTTTTGTTGCTGCTTTTTTAATAAAATTATTAAACGCAATTGTATTTGTCACTCCTTAATGTGTTGGATGAATGTTAAATGTTAGTATGCAGTGCCTGTGATGCAATTGCTGAAGATGTCATACACACACACACACGAATGGTATACTTGAACAAGAGATATATTACACACAGATTCCTGGAATTATAGATGTGTAGTGTTGAGTCTGGAGCTGCTATGTGGTTTTTGTACCCATTTCTCATACTACAGTGTAAAATATGTAATCTTGGAAAAAAAGTCAGCGTCCAACTCTAAAGATGTACGCATTTAATGCATTGTTTATTTTGAACAAATTGCTGTTGGGTGTTAATGCAGCTGATTAAAGCTCTGCTCAAAGCAGTCCCTCATAGCCTCCTCGATCTCAGTAGTCTACAGCTCGATCTATGCTTCCGCGATTCGTCGCCCGCATTGCCCATCGCGCACGTCCCAAAAATCCTAAGGCCTATTTATGCTTCTGCGATTTGTCGCGCGCACTGCTCCGCCGACCATCGCCGACCCTCCCGCATTGCCCATCGCGCGCCTCCAAAAAATCCTAACTGCGCGTAGCGTTGTCGGCGTCGCAAGCGCTGTGATTGGTCCGCTCAAAACGTCATTTCCGGCAGCTGCTTTTTCCGGTCTTATTCCGGTCTTTCGTTTTACCGCGCCATTTTTTAAGTTCTTCTGTACGAACGATGGACCAAGTCGAAGAGCGATTGTGCGAGGAGGTCCGAAAATATCACCATTTGTATAATTCATCGCTGAAAGAGTACAAAGACACTCAAATGAGTGTCGAAAGTGCATTTCTTCATCCAGGTCCCTCAGTGGGTGAACCAGTGTGGTAAATTCACCCGCTCCCAGCCTCGACCGGTTTAGTGGTCGTACAGACCACCTCCGCAAACGTCTTCTCTTTGGCTTTTGCAATTCAAGTATTGACTCATCAATATCTATGAGCTCCCACTCCAAAAACAGCTGCACAGTCGTCATTGCTTTCTGTTGTTTATTGTTGGTGCCATAGACTTTATAAAGGAAATGACCGGAAGAAAGAGCACGGATTGAAACCACATAGCCACACCCCCTGGTGGCATGGCGGTGAATTGCAGAGTAAACGCGGACCCTCGACGCAAAACTTCGAATGCTCAACCACCGCGCCGCGCCCCACGCGCAACGTTTGACGCCGAAGCATAAATAGGCCTAACTCCGCGTAGCGTTGTCGGCGTCGCTAGCGCTGTGATTGGTCCGCTCAGAACGTGACGTAGTTTTGGAAATAGTTGAGATACGTGTGTTGTATCGTTGGAGTGCACTTTTTGCCGGAATTTGACTTTTTATATTACATTTATACATACTTCAATGCATATTGTTGTTGTAATGTTTTAGTGCTGTGTTTTTTTTTAAAATACTTTTTGTATTACATAATACATAAGAATAAAACACAATTTTGTTTTCAAGCAGTTGTTTTGATATTTATTTTCAACACACACAGCACAACACAGTTAACACCACCATGCATAGTTCACAGTTTATTATCACTCATTGAGTGTGCTTCGGGACACCATCGTGAAGTTCGAATCATTGGCCACCACTTTTCTCCACTCGCCAGGCTGTATACGACGAATAAGCTCGTCAAATCGGCCCGCTGACATTCGAAAGTATCGAAAGTGCATTTGTTCGTCCAGGTCCCTCAGTGGGTGAACCAGTGTTGCAAATTCACCCGTTTCCAGCCTCGAACGATCGTACAGAACCTCCGCAAACGTCTTCTCTGTCGCCTGCGCTTGCACTCATTTGCAAAGTAAGCATTTGCTCTTCAATAATGAGCAAGGATTCGGCTATAACCCTTGAAACCACACAGCCACCCCCCCCCCCCCCTGGTGGCATGGCGGTGAATTGCAGAGTAACGCGGACCCTCGATGCAAAACTTCGAATGCAGAACAACCGCGCCACGCCCCACGCGTAAGGTTTGACGCGGGAGCATACACCTAGCTTAAGCCGTCTTTCGCGGTCGATGCATACCATTGATTTCTACGAGCAGCCAGCGACCGAAGAGTGCGCAGGGAGCGTCTGCAAGTTCACTTCCAAGAGTGATGTGCAAACAAAAATCAATAACTCCACTGTTACAAAATATGGAGACTCCAAAATTACTCCACACAACAACAGTATCCTCCTGATCATACTACAACAGCTGTTTTGAATAAAATTTGTTTTGCTTAATTTTCATGATAATTGTATTTATTTATTTATCAATCGCTCCACTGTTATGCATTATTATCACCCCAAAACCACTCCACATGGTAACAGTCTCCTCCTCATCATACTACAACAGCTGTTGTGAAGAAAATAGGTTTTGCATAATTTTCAAGATTATAATTTTGAAATATTAATCAATAGCTCCACTGCTATGCAATATTATCACTCCAAAATCACTCCACATATCAACAGTCTCTTCCTGGTCATACTACAACTGCTGTTTTGAATAAAATGGGTTGTGCTTAATTTTCAGGAATTTCTTACTCAAAACTGGTTTTGCTTAATGGTCATGAATGTGTTTGGAAATATCAATCAATAGCTCAACTGTTATGCATCAGTATCACTCCAAAATCACTCCACACATCAACTGTGTCCTCCGGGTCATACTACCACTGCTGTTTTAAAGAAAATTGGTTGTGCTTAGTTTGCATAAAAATTTCAAGCAAAACAGGTTTAGCTTAATTGTCATGAATGTGTTTGAAATATTAAACAATAGCTCCACTGTTATACAATATTATCACTCAAAAATCACTCCACACATCAACAGTGTCCCTATTGTCATACTACAACTGCTGTTTTGGATCAAGTTGATTGTGCTTAATTCTAAGGAATTATTCCATCAAAACATTTTTTTCTTTATTTACATGAATGTGTTTGCCACTGTTGTGCAATATTTTCAATCCAAAATCACTACACACACCAACTGTTTCCTCGTGGTCATAGTACAACTGTTTTCTTGTGAAAAAATTTGGTTTGGCAAAATGTTCATGATTATACTTTTGAAATATGAATCAATAGCTCCACGGTTATGCTTTATTATCACTCCAAAATCACTCCACATATCAGCAGTCTGCTCCTGGTCACACTACTACTGCTGTTTTGGAGAAAATAGTTTTTGCTTAATTTTCAGGAATTCTTGAAGCAAAATAAGATTTGATTGACTGTCATGAATGTGTTTGCATATATCCATCAATAGCTCCACTGTTATGCATCAGAATCACTCCAAAATCACTCCACATATCAGCAGTCTGCTCCTGGTCATACTACTACTGCTGTTTATGAGAAAATAGGTTTTGCTTAATGTTCATGAATGAATTTTGAAATATTAATCAATAGCTCCACTTTTATGCAATATTATCACTCCAAAATCACTCCACACATCAACAGTCCCCTCCTGGGCATACTACTACTGCTGTTTTGGAGAAAATTGGATTTGCTTAATTTTCAGTATTTTTTTTAAGCAAAACAGGTTTTGCTTCAGATTGTCATGAATGTGTTTGCAAATAACAATCAATAGCTCCACTGTTATGCATCATAATCACTCAAAAATCACTCCACATATCAGCAGTCTGCTCCTGGTCATACTAATACTGCTGTTTTGGAGAACATTTGGTTTTACTTAATTTTCAGGAATTCTTGAAGCAAAACATTATTTGATTAATTGTCATGAATGTGTTTGCATATATCAATCAATAGCTCCACTGTTATGCATCAGAATCACTCCAAAATCACTCCACACATCAACAGGTGCCCTATTGTCATCCTACTACTGCTCTTTAGGAGAAAATGGGTTGTGCTTAATTTTCATGATAATTCTTTTTGTATTTATATATATTTCAATAACACCACTGTTAAGCATTATAATCACTCCAAAATTACTCCACATATCAGCAGTCTGCTCCTGGTCCTACTACTACTGCTGTTTTGGATAAAGTATCTTTTGCTGAATTTTCATAAATTTTCTAAGCTAAAATCCTTTGGCCTAATGGTCAGAAATGTGTTTGCAAACACCCATCAATAGCTCCACTATTATGCATTACAATCAATCAAAAATCACTCCACAAGTCAACGGTCTCCCTATTGTCATGCTACTAGTGCTGTTTTGTGCTTATTTTTCTTTAATTTGTGACGGTAAACAGGTTTGGCCTAATGGTCAGGAATGTGTTTTCCATCAGCCATCAATAGCTCCACTATGATGCATTATAATCAATGCAATATAACTCCACACATCAACTGTTTCCCTTCTGGCCATACTACAACAGCTTGAAGAGTCTGACGGCAGCAGGAAGGAAGGACCTGAGGAATCTCTACTTCACACACCGAGAGTGAATCAGCCTATTGCTGAAGATTGGCTTCAGAGAGGACAGTATGTCCTGCAGGGTGTGTGATTCATGGTCAAGCATAGCTTTGCCAGGACTCGTCTGTCATCCACCACCTGCACCGAGTCCAGAGGGCAGCCCAGGACTGAGCTGGACATCTTGATTACCTTGTCCAGCTTGTTTCTTTAACTCTCAGTGATGCTACTGCTCCAGCAGACAACGTAGATGATGGCTGAGGCCACCACTGAGTCATAGACAGACTTTAGGGCTGCCCCCTGCACTCCGAAAGACCTCCGTCTCCTCAGGAGGTTGAGTCTGCTCTGACCTTTCCTGTACAGAGCATTAGTGTGGTGAGTCCAGTCCAGTTTGTGGTTCAGGTGAACACCCAGGTACTTATAGGACTCCACTCCTTCAATGTACATTCCCTGGATCTTCACCAGTGGGGGGGAAGGTCGGTGTCTGCAGAAATCCACCATCATCTCCTTTGTCTTGATGAGGAGGTGGTCCCTGGTTCTCACAAACTGGTGTGTATTTGTGAGAAATTCCAGGTACTCCTAAACAGCTGTTGCAGCATGACAACAGTATGACACTGAAAATGCAAGTATGTAAAAGAAATCCATGAAAATTCCACTAAACATGTTTTCTCCTAAACAGCAGTTGTAGTATGACCAGAAGGGAGACTGTTGATGTGTGGAGTTATTATTAGATTAGATTAGATGAACCTTTATTTGTCCTCCAGGAGGTGGAAATTGCAGTTCACAACAGCAGCAGGGTAAAGTACAGCACACAGAGTTGCAGGGTAATATACATAATGACAATAACATAACAATAGCAATAACAATGGCAATAGCAATAGGCGGGCACGATAAGGTCAGATATCTAAAAAAATATAAGAAAATAAGTAATTAAGTAGTCTGGTTAAGTAGTCCAGTATCAAGTATGGCTTGATAATATTGCATAACAGTAGAGCTATTGATTTATATCTACATATTTTGGATGTTATTGTTTAATATTTTACTCCCCAAAAATATGAAAATTAAGCCAAGCCTATTTCCTCAATAAAAGCTGTCGTAGTATGACATAGAGCAGACTGTTGATATGTGGAGTGATTTTGGAGTGATTATAATGCATAATAGTAGAGCTATTGATTGATATACGCAAACACATTCATGACAATTAACAAAATACTATTTTGCTTTGTAAATTCATGAAAATTAAGCAAAACATATTTTCTTCAAAACAGCTGTTGTAGTATGACCAGGAGGAGACTGTTGATGACTTTATATTGTATTCATTTTTCATTTTATTAGTAGGCCACATTTATGTTCTATGTTTGCTCATTCCTGCCAAAGTGAATTCTATGTTTGTTTATCTTGCATAGCGAATAAACCCCCATTCTGATTCTGATTCTGATGTGTGGAGGTATTTTGGAGTGATAATAATGCATAACAGTGGAGCTATTGATTCATATTTCAAAATTATAAGCATGAAAATGTTGCCAAACCAAATTTTTTCACAACAAAAAACTGTTGTATTATGACCAGGAGGACGTGTGGATTGATTTTGGAGTGATTATGATGCATAACAGTGGAGCTATTGATTGATATTTCCAAACACATTCATGACAATTAAGCAAAACCTCTTTTGTTTAAGAATTCCTGAAAATTAAGCACAACCAATTTTCTCCAAAACAACAGTAGTAGTATGACCAGGAGGGGACTGTTGATGTGTGGATTGATTTTGGAGTGATAATATTGCATAACAGTGGAGCTATTGATTTATATTTCCAAACACATTCATGACAATTAAGCAAAACCTGTTTATCTTTAAAAAATCAAGAAAATTAAGTACAACCAATTTTCTCAAAAACAGCAGTTGTAGTATGACAATAGGGATACTGTTGATATGTGGAGTGATTTTGGAGTGATAATAATGCATAACAGTGGAGCTATTGATGAATATTTCAAAATTATAATCATGAACATTTCACCAAACCTATGTTTTTCACAAAAATGCAGTTGTAGTAGGACCAGGAGGACACAGTTGATGTGTGGATTGATTTTGTAGTGATTATGATGCATAACAGTGGAGCTATTGATTGATATTTCCAAACACATTCATGACAATTGAGCAAAACCTCTTTCGTTAAAAAATTCCTGAAAATTAAGCACAACCAATTATCTCCAAAACAGCAGTAGTAGTATGACCAGGAGGGGACTGTTGATGTGTGGAGTGATTTTGGAGTGATAACATTGCATAACAGTGGAGCTCTTGATTAAAATATTTCCAAACACATTCATGAGTTAAGCAAAACCTCTTTCGTTTAGAAATTCCTGAAAATTAGGCACAACCAATTTTCTCCAAAACAGCATTAGTAGTATGACCAGGAGGGGACTGTTGATGTGTGGAGTTATTTTGGAGTGATAATATTGCATAACAGTGGAGCTATTGATTAATATTTCAAAACTCTTTTATGAAAATTAAGCAAAACCTGTTTTATCCAAAACAGCAGTAGTAGTATGACCAGGAGCAGACTGTTGATATGTGGAGTGATTTTGAAATGATTATAATGCATAATAGTATTGCTATTGATTGATATATGCAAACACATTCATGACAATTAACCAAATACTAGTTTGCTTCAAAAATTCCTGAAAATTAAGCTAAACCAATTTTCTCCAAAACAGCAGTAGTAGTATGACCAGGAGCAGACTGCTGATATGTGGAGGGATTTTTGAATAATTATAATGCATAATAGTAGAGCTATTGATTGATATATGCAAACACATTCATGACAATTAAACAAATATTGTTTTGCTTAAAAAAATCATGAAAATTAAGCAAAAACTATTTTCTTCTAAACAGCTGTTGTAGTATGACCAGGAGGAGACTGTTGATGTGTGGAGATATTTTGGAGTGATAATAATGCATAACAGTGGAGCTATTGATAAATAAATAAATGAAATGTTCATGAATATTAAGCACAACCAATTTTCTTCAAAACAGCAGTTGTAGTATGACCACAAGGACACAGTTGGTGTGTGGAGTGATTTTGGAGTGATAATATTGCATAAAAGTGGAGCTATTTATTAATATTTCCAAACACATTAATGACAATTAAGCAAAACCTGTTTATCTTTAAAAAATCATGAAAATTAAGCACAACCAACTTTCTCCAAAACAGCAGTTGTAGTATGACAATAGGGATACTGTTGATATGTGGAGTGATTTTGGAGGTATAATATTGCATAACAGTGGAGCTATTGATTAATATTTCCAAACACATTCATGAAAATGAAGCTTAACCTGTTTTGATTAAATAATTCATTAAAATTAAGCAAAACAGCAGTTGTAGTATGACCAGTAAGAGACAGTTGATGTGTGGAGTGATTTTGGTGTCTACATACAGTGTAACAATGGAGTTATTGATTTTTGTTTGTAGCCTCTCTCTTGGAAGACAACTTTGCAGACAAAACGTTTGCGTTACAAAACGTTTTTTTTTCTTTCTTGTAGCCCTTAGTATATGCTCATATGATGTGAAAGAGGCATAATTTGTGTTTGAACAACGTTTCGTCTCTTACTTATTGATCGCGGAAGTCCAAATCTGTGAATATCTTTCTAACTTTACCTCGTTCCTCAGTGGGTGAACCAGTGTTGCAAATTCATTAGAACCTCCGCAAACGTCTACTCTGTCGCCTGCGCTTCCACATAATTTGCAAAATAAGCATTTGCTCTTCAATAATGAGCAAAGATTCGGCTATAACCCTTGAAACCACACAGCCCCACCCCCCTGGTGGCATGGCGGTGAATTGCAGAGTAACGCTGACCCTCGACGCAAAACTTCGGATTTTTTGGAGGTGCGCGGAGGGGCAATGCGGGAGGGTCCGCGTTGTCTGCGGAGCAATGCGGGCGACGCATCGCGGAAGCATAAAGACCCCTTTACTTTCACCCTTGCTGTTTAGTAGGTAAATACCACATTGTTTTGCCCACATTCTTTATTATACAAATATTTTATTTTCTACAAGAAACAAAAACGTCAAGTTTGAGATTAAAAACCCCATCTATATTTAAATATATTTTTACATGACAATTCTAAAACAGTAGTAGCCAATGCTAGGTGGGTCCGTGTACCTTGCGAGTTAGTTCTGTGGTAGTATAGTGTTACCACTGATTTGTTGTGGATAAATGCAACAGTAGCTCTGTTTAACATTTAACAGACGATGTACAATTAAAAATGTGAGAAAACAATCCCATCCATTTGAACACCTAGGCCTTTTTGTGTTTAGTTCGAAAGGATGCTGTCTAGGAAATGAGGCAGTGAGTCTGCGCGAGATAACGAATGCATTGGCCAGCCCCGCTGTTTGTGCTGTCACGAGCCCTGTCCAAGGCGACTAAGTCAGTCAAAGAATTGACGTACATTATTCACGACCTCGTCTTCATTTTCGGCCGGATATACATTATTGGAATATAGCAATTGTGGGAATGGGATTGTTTGTTCTTTCATCCTAGTCAATCGGTGATGTATTCCAAAATTTTATATAGCTAGCCAGCTAGCTAGCTAGCTGCTTAGCTAGCTTGCCGATCGTGCGTGACTCAGATCAGATCGAGTAGCATATTTTGACATTCTGTTTCCTTGATAGTGGAATATATCCTGATGTATTAGCTGTTAGGTAGCCAAAGACTGTGCACTGTCTTTAATAGTAACATACGCAGTGCATCCTGTGTGTAGGGTGGGCATACAGCTTTGAATGAAGTAAGTAGCACAAGCATCGGCTTGCAAACGGGGATACCCTTTACCTCGAATAACCAGTTAGCAAGACTAGCTATCCGATCCATAGCCATCGTAATTCAAGATAGGATATCTGGCTAATCTGGCTAATGTGCTAGTAAATTGAGGGCTTTAATTAGCTATCCTGTGTTATAGCAAGTCTGCACGTTTCCCATTACCGTAAACTGAAGAAGAAAACTCAGAAGTTGGATATCGGACAAGCGGATCTAAAAGAAGAAGATAGCTGCTGTAAACCCTGCACCAACGGCTTCGTTGACTGGTCAATTGATATTACGGAAAAGGCCTGAGCGAGCCAAGCAAAAATGCCGGCTGTGTCGAAGGGAGATGGAATGCGCGGATTAGCGGTGTTCATTTCGGACATAAGGAATTGTAAGTGCCCTTTCACCGCTGTTTAAATACATTTGCACTGAAATAGTCAGGCCAGCGAAGACGGCATTTGTATGATTTTGAGTTATCCAGGTCAGGTGAAACGTATGTTCTCATTAGTGTCTGGTTCAATACATAATATAGATGGTGCTAGCGAGTGCTAAGGATGTCTGGAAAATGCTTCGGCCAGGGTGAGGAGTTTTTTATTTTGTTGCTTGCAAGAGGTCATACTGTACTGATCACAGCTGCACTGCATCCTTTTTGCGTTAATTTATTTATTCTTTTGGAATGAACGTTACACTCTAAATAACGTGATGTAATATCGGGCTACTATAAGGCCCCATTTTAGAACCGCGTTTCTATTTTTACTGACTTTAGTTAATCCATCAGATGTTGTTGATGCTTTACACGCCACCTGCATCCGAAGCAACGAATAGCTATGTTTATATCGTGGGGGGTGGAAAGATCGATCTTTTCAAGAAGATCGAAAAAACACGGTTATTGGTAAACCTTAATTAACATTGCTGTTAGCTGAAAACGTTTTAACAGTAGCTTCCACAAACGTTGTACGTTGAGATACAGTTTAACAGTATGGCTACCAGTTAACTGTTAATGGATGATTATTAGAGAAGAGCATAGATAGCTAGATATCAGCATACAGAGATTCTATAAAATATGACATTCTATACAAATAGACCTTATTGGGATTTTACTGATTATTATTGCAATGCCAATAAAACGCACAAAGCATTGTATTTTTGAGTAAAGAATGAATCTTTGGTGACTGGGATTTTATATTTATTTATATCTTAGATGTTCTGATCTGCGTTGCATTCAGACACTATTATCATAATTAAGGTATAATACCAGACAATGTGATTTGAAAATTAGTAGGTCAATTTCAGTTTGTGGATTGTTTGTGACCTTGAATTTCGTTATATATGTCTGTTGTGACCTGCAAAATGGTTTAAAATAGCCAACAACTTTATCCAGCTTTGTTAACAATTATTTTGCTGTTGCCATGACACATTATGCACTACTATCACATTTTCTGCTCGATGTGTTAGTCCTTGCACGCTACCTTCTTGTGTGTTTCTAGATTACAGTCTAGGAAATGAGGGATCTAAATGAAAATACCAGGGCCTGTCTGTAAAACTGGCCAGGGACTCAAATGTATATAAGCGAAGAGGACAAAATGTGTTTTTAGAGACTATGTCTGCATTATCTACCTTATCTGTCTCCATTATCTGTTCTCCCTGCCCCCCTCACCCCCACGTCCTCTGCTGTAACTGTCTCTTTGCAAGCACAGCCTTCACATGCTTTTGTTTAGCATTCCTTCAACATGAACCTCCAAGAAAGGTGTGGTTTCTCTCAAGCCCATAGATGTTTGTGGAGAATTTCACTTCCAGATTATAGCGTGCCCTCTATTTATGGTACAATGTTCAAACATTCTATTCTAACAACTGCTGTTAAATACCAACAGCAAATACAGAAGAACAACCCTCCATGCTATGCCTTTGGTCAATATGCAAAATGCATGATTCAGCGTATCTGAACGTACACTTGTGTTGGACATATTAAATATGGCCAAGGCCAGTTAATTTTAAGATATCTTAAGTAAGAAGCGTCTTGCATTTGGTGTTCCAAAAAGAATGTCTTCAATGGCTACCCCACTTTATTTCACCAGGCAAGAGCAAGGAGGCTGAGATAAAGCGGATCAACAAGGAGCTGGCCAACATCCGCTCCAAGTTCAAGGGGGACAAGGCCCTAGATGGCTACAGCAAGAAGAAGTATGTTTGCAAGCTGCTTTTTATCTTCCTTCTGGGCCATGACATCGACTTTGGACACATGGAGGCTGTCAACCTGCTCAGCTCCAACAAGTACACCGAGAAACAGATCGTAAGTGTGCTGCGTATGCCAACAGGTCACGAACAGAAAGTGTGCTTGGCGTGTACGATGGAAAAGCATCTGTGTGCTAAGCACCATTTGCATGTTTGTGGTCTCTACCAGTCTAGTTTGTCTTCTTTGACAGTCATTTGTGGTTCTAGGACAGGGTTGGGCAATCCTGGTCCATGAGGGCCCCTGTCCTGAAGGTTTTAGACGGTTCCCCACTCCAGCACACCTGCTTCTAATTAATGGTCATTATCAGGCTTCCACAGAGCTCGAGAACAACCCATTCATTTAAATCAGGTGTCCCAGAGCAGGCAAACATCTAAAACATTTAGGACTATGCTCCCTGAGGACTAGGATTGCCCACTCCTGTTCTAGGCTAAAGCAGGATCAGTGAGTGCATCTCCCTTAGTTTGTTGTGCTTACTGCTCGTCTAGGTCATTGACAGGCCATGACTGTGAACACACCAGAACTTCAATACTGCGCTCGCCTACATGGTCCAAATGTTGACAGTTAAATCGGAGATCAATGAACTGTGTGTCATTCAGAGAGCAAGTTAATATTTCTTTAACAATTACATGGCTGTAGGATAGGCATACTATCAAAAGACTCCAATATCTTTTTGGTTGTACAGTAATCCCTCGTTTTTCAAGGGGGTTACGTCCAAAAAAGCACCCGTGATAAGTGAAATCTGTGAAGTAGAAACCGTATATTATTATACTGTACAATTAAATGTAAATTAAAGATTCATGCATTCCGTAATGCCGACCTACAGCTGCACAGCTTTTATCCTCCTTTAGCATGTCCGGAAGTTTAACTTTTTCTGCGACTGTTAACATCTTCCTCCAACCGCAGGTGCCTTTGTCGGTGCAGAACGTTTTGTTTACATTAGTGGTTAAGATAATTTGCTTGTACAAGAGACATTTATGTGTATTTTATTTGGCTATCTGCTTTGCACGTGTACAGTGCATACAGTATTACAGTAAACCGCAACGTTATTTACGCACAGGTAGAGAAGAAGCAGAGAGACTGTTCAGCCAATCAGAATGCAGAACACAATGCACAATAAAAACAAAAAGGTGAAGTAGCAAAACCGTGAAAAGTGAACCGTGATATAGCGAGGGATTACTGTAATTAGTACAAGGGTTCAATATTTTCATTTAAGGTTCAGAGTGTCCGTTCATAAAGTATTGTAAAGAAGTTTGTTCATTTAAGTATAATCTATGTGGTTAGCAAGGTCCATGGCTCCATTATTTAGTCCAGCTCAACATGGCAGAGAACAATGTTTGATATTCATTTGTTGTGATACACTTATCCAAACAGCACATGCAACACTGCTTGTCCTTGCAGAGACATTAGTAACATTGGTGTTCCCAATTTCAAAAAGTTAGCACCATTTTGGAGCACCTACCGAAAACGTTCATATAGTTTTTTAAGCTCCTTGTCATGTGACAACGGAGCGCAGTGACATTGTGATTGACGGCTAGTCGATCTAGTCGACCTCAAATCTGCCTTCAATTTAAGAATGTAAATATAGTTTAACTACATCATTGGATAGAATGGTAGACTTCACTTATCAGCTCACAGCAAGCTCAAACTGTGCTGTAGGCTAATTAGTAAGTGTTTTGTAAAGAAAGTAAAACAGATGGCACACGTTCGGAGCATATGCAGCCAAAATGGTAGCAATTTCAAACCCTCCCTTTGCTTCTGAACGGTAAATCTGCCAAGTTTTTACTTCATATAGTGTCCAGTACTCAACATAATGGACTCATACACAATTTCTGCCTTTATAGCCGAATTTGCTTGTTTTCTTCCTTCCACCCCACCTGAAATCTTAGCATGGTAGATAATAGAATGTTGTTTAACATTACCAGATGTCTGTTTGACATTTTATGACTAAATTATCCTTAGGGGGTTGACATTTTTCAAGAACGCTGTCATGGCAGCAAAGGCCATCTGAGCAACTTAATTCCTGCTAGTTCGTCTGTCAATAGAACTATTAATGGTTTGCCTTTGACTCAGATTAAAGGCCTTGAAAGTGTATCTTCACTTTACCTTCAGCCTTAAAGACGGTTTGCAAATAACCAAGAGTAGAAAAGAAACGTTGATTCACCTGTTCAGTCATGTAAGGTTAGGGATTATTGTCAACCGACAAAGGGAGGGAATGTGATTTGTGGAAAGGCTTAGACAATCCTCATGGTCCCAAAATTGTGGGGATAAGATCCCACTATGAGGCTCTCAGCCCCTGCTCCCTGTACATCCGCAGACAACCATGTGTTTAGTCCATTCTTGAGTAAATCTCTCCAAATAAAATAGTAGACCTTGATTAGGCTAAACAAAAACACGACCATGTGCTCCCTCCTTCATGTCTCTGAAGGCTCTTTGTTTCCCAACTTCTGTTTGTACTCAAACAGACCACCGGCAGCTTTCAGACGTCACAGATTTGAACCGTTTGAGAGTTACAAGGAATTTGAGTCCTGAAGTTTGCTCAGGCCCAGGAAGGAGCCTTTATAATGCTGTGGGCCACATATAGTAAAATAAGTTTATGTGACGCTCCCATGGAAATTGTGTTTTTGGTCGCATATGCTCTGAAAATGGTGTTGGTACAACCTCACAATATATTTGGTCAGCATTTGGAAGGAGTGCAAATAATCGTTATGGTGCAACCGGTTTTTACATCTTTCCAAAAAGCTTGCTAATATTATAAGTCGAATTTTCCCTTCTCCATATGAGAAAGTCAAGATGTTGCGTGTGAAACAGTTGAAATGTGTGTGAGTCTCACTGCAAACATGTGTCGTTTCAAACCATCTTCATGCTCTAAACCGTACTGCTGTTTTGAGATTGGTTAATTTTAGTCGTCACTACTTGTGACTGGCTGCTGTCTTCATGTGACAGTGAGCAAACTAGCATTCAAAAATATAAATCATATTTAGTTGCTTCACGCTAGTAAACCAGTGTTAAGAATCGGGCTGCTCAGAGATGCTGTGGGATCGAGTTCACTGGCAGGTCGGCACCAAAACATTTAGTGACTGAATGTTAAACCTCTACTATTGTATACAGCAGCAATAACCATGGCAACAGAAGAAGCATTGCTATTGTAAGTTTGGACACATTGTCCTATTCATTTGAAGGAAGGATTTGTCCAAACTTGACTGGTAGGGTATGTCTTGATGGGTAAATGCAGCTTGGCCACATTTGCTCCTCAACATTTACTGCCATTGCAGGTTATTAGTACTTCACTTTTTCCTGTTTTTATTCAGCAGAACATCATAGTATATTTGGTACATTGCCCCACCATCTTTGTTGGTATTAAGCTGTAACCGTTGTATGTACCGTATTTTTCGGACTATAGGGCGCACTTAAAAGCCTTTATTTTTCTCAAAAAACGACACTGCGCTTTATAATCCGAAGCGCTTTATATATGGATTAATTATTTTATTTACTGACCTCTAAGCGATTTTTGTGTGGTACAAGGCGCTCACGGTGCTAAATCAAATTGTTTTTGTACGACTTTGGTAAACTACAAAGCCGCACCGCTTGCAGCATTACGGCTACCGTAGCCAGGAGCGTCGCAGAGTAATACATACGGTGCTTCACCATAACATTATTCGACTGATTTATCTGACTGTTTTTTCCCCGCTTAATGCGCTTTATAGTCCGGTGCGCTTTATATATGAAAAAAGATCGAAAATAGACCATTCATTGACACTGCGCCTTATAATCCAGTGCGCCCTATAGTGCAAAAAATACGGTATACATGCACAAAGTATGCACCAAATGGACACAGGATACATGTAGCAGACATTGAGCATACATCCACATATGTACACAAAGTATATTTCGATTTATAGATGTCTGGAAACTTATGGAAACTGGCAAAGTAGAGATGGATGTTTTACCTTTATTTTATTTTATGAAGTTTATAAAACTTTACAGTACTACTGTAGAGTATTTACTTACAGTATGAATGCAAACAGTGGACTGTTGGCTGTTGTTCATGAATGATTGCTCAAGGCACAGTCAATCCAAAAAAGGCAGAAGTAGCATGTTGGATGAGGAAATGGTGTTCCATGGAAGGGCTAGCTGGTAGCCATGTGACCGGAACCCAGGCGCTGAGATGGCACTACGATCCATCCTGACTACCCGACTCAGCGCCTGGATGAGCTCTGCTCCGCTGATTGTGTTATACGGAAACCTCAATCTCTTCTTGCCTTGTCTCTCCCTCTCTCTCTTCGTCATCCTGTTTCCTTCCACATCAAAATCAACCGTGTCCCCCCCCCCACCTCCACCTTCCTCCTCTCTCCACCACCTCTCTTGCTTGCTCTACCATGGATCCTTTCTGTCCTTTCCCCTCGTCTTCCTGTTTCGGGCCTACATCCTGCCTCCCTCATCTCTTCAAACATGACAAATCTCCACCCTCCCCCACTGAACCCCCCCATGCATTTGTACTGCACCTCTCCTCCCTGCCCCCCACCCTCTTGCTCTACCCTCCACCTCTCCCTCACCCCCAGGGCTACCTCTTCATCTCAGTCCTGGTGAACAGCAACAGCGAACTCATCCGCCTCATCAACAACGCCATCAAGAACGACCTGTCCAGCCGCAACCCCACCTTCATGTGCCTGGCCTTGCACTGCATTGCCAACGTGGGCAGCCGAGAGATGGCCGAGGCCTTCGCTGGGGAGATCCCCCGCATTCTGGTGGCAGGGTGAGTGAGGCCTTAGATGTAGGAGAGAGGGGGACAGAGGGAGGGTGGGTGAGAAGGTGTAGGGGAGAGGGAGGGAGGGAGGGTGGAGGACACAGAGAGGGAGGGATGGGAAGAGGGAGGGTGGGTGGGTGGGTGGTGGAGAGAGGTGGAACGATGAACATTGGGAGAGAAAAGCGGAGGGAGGGGGGGGGGCATTAGTACTGATCATCATTTAAGATTACAAGCGCCAAGCATTTGTGTTGGTTATTGCAATGTTTACATGTCATGGTTTTTCCAGGGACACTATGGACAGCGTGAAGCAGTCAGCTGCCCTTTGTTTGCTGCGCCTTTACAAGACCTCCCCTGACCTGGTACTGATGGGCGAATGGACCTCCAGGGTGGTGCACCTCCTGAATGACCAGCACATGGTGAGGGACTAAACTAAGCTCACCCCAGCCCAGCCTACCCTAGCCCAGCTATCCTCAGTGCTGTGTACTGGGCTTTAATCCACAACCGTAATCTTCGTGCAGCTTCAAAACCATAACGAGGGTTAGCAGCCTTTTGGGGATATTGATTTGGTTAGAATGAACAGTTTTCTGCTTTTAGATGTATTGGAAGCTTAAGTCATATTTGTATTATTTCAACTGTTTCATTTTTCTTTCTGTCCAATTCGTATAGGGTGTGGTGACTGCGGCCATCTCCCTCATCACATGTCTGAGCCAGAAAAATCCAGATGAGTTCAAAACCTGCGTTTCCCTGGCCGTGTCTCGTCTGAGCAGGGTGCGTGCGCGTGCCTGTGTGTGCGTGTGCACCTTTTAAGAGGAATCTTTGGACTGAGGTATAAGTAGGTTCTCCACCTGTTGTAACCCTTTCTCCTCGTCTCCCTGCCTTTCGCTCTGTCTCTAGATTGTGTCTTCAGCCTCCACTGACCTGCAGGACTACACCTACTACTTCGTCCCCGCCCCCTGGCTGTCCTGCAAGCTGCTGCGCCTGCTGCAGTGTTACCCCCCGCCTGAAGATGGCGCTGTGAAAGGCCGTCTGGTGGAGTGTCTGGAAACCATCCTCAACAAAGCCCAGGAGCCCCCCAAGTCCAAGAAGGTGCAGCACTCCAATGCCAAGAACGCCATCTTGTTCGAGGCCATCTCTCTGATCATCCACTACGACAGGTAGGCGGGATCAAGGACAGGTGGAATGGGTCTGTTACAGGTGGGCAGGGTCTATGACCAGTAGGAGGCGTCTGACAGGTATGAGGGGGTCTATGACTGGTGTGGGATCAATGACTGGTAGGAGGGGTCTATGACAGGTGGGCGGGGTCTATGACAGGTAGGGAGTGTCCATGACGGGTAGGAGGTGTTTGAGGGGTAGGAGTGGTCTATGAAGGTGGGCAGTGTCTTTGTCAGGTGGGAGGGGTCTATGACAGGTTGCATGTGAGTTGTGGATAACTTGCAGTTTGCAAACTTGCAAAGTTTAGCTTTCGTTTTGCCGTAGGGTGAATTACTTTTTAATTATAGTAATAATTCCCTAAATCTTGATGCAGTTACAGTCACAATACAGACTCTTGTGTCATCAAGATCCATGATTAGTAGTCCAAGTTATAATTGTTTTACACACATACACGCACACAGACACACACGTGAGGCTGGTTAGTCTGTACTACTAATATACCTTAGTGGTCTGGATGCCCAGGTGAGTAACTCTGTCCTTCAGTCAGGCTAGTGCAGGGATGTCCAATCCTGGTCCTGACAGTTTTAGATGTTTTCCTGCTCAAACACACCTGATTCAAATGAATGGGTCGTTAACCAGCTCTGCAGAAGCCTGTTTATGACTCATTCATTAGAATCAGTTGTCCTAGAGCAGGGAAACATCTAAAACGGTCAGGACAGTGGCCCTCGGCGACCAGGATTGGACACCTGATTGGCTAGTGTAAGTCAATTTACATGTTCATTTAGCACATTATAAACAGTGCTGTAAACATACAGTACAAACAGAGACATTCCCCCTGAGGCAAGTAGAATGAAGTGCCTTGCCCAAGGACACAATGTCATGTAGCCACAGCCGGGAATCAAACCTGCAACCTTTCGATCACAAGCGCAACACCTTAACAGCTGAGCCACCTGACTCTTCTGTTAAGTAGAGGGCTAGGGGGTCGAGTTGGTAATCAGAAGGTCCCTGGTTGGAACCCTGGCTGTGTTAACATGATGATGTGTCCTTGGGCACTTCACGGTTCTTGCCTCAGGGGGAATGTCCCTGTACTTGCTGTAAGTCAATCTGGATAAGAGTGTGCTAAATGACTAAATGTAAGTAGAGTGGATACTAGTGGCATGGTCGCTGCTAAGCCAGACAATGTGCGAATGTCCCCAGTGAGCCCAACCTGCTGGTGCGAGCCTGTAACCAGCTGGGTCAGTTCCTGCAGCATCGTGAGACCAACCTGCGCTACCTAGCCCTGGAGAGTATGTGCACGCTGGCCAGCTCCGAGTTCTCCCACGAGGCAGTCAAGACCCACATTGAAACAGTTATCAATGCTCTCAAGGTGGGCGGGCGGCAGTCTAATGCACATTCGAGACATATTTTATCCATATTCCTGACGTTGAGGTCATTGTCTGTCCTTACCAGGTGAGGAAAGTGGACTGATTGAGTTTGTGTTTTTTGGTTGGTTCCCTTCATCCGGGCAGACTGAGAGGGACGTGAGCGTTCGACAGAGGGCGGCCGATCTGCTGTACGCGATGTGTGACCGCAGCAACGCCAAGCAGATTGTGGCGGAGATGCTCAGCTACCTGGAGACGGCCGACTACTCCATCAGAGAGGAGATGGTGTGTGTGTGTGTGTGTGGAGCGGGGGTTCAATCTATTGCTCAGTGCTGCTTTTTCCTGGTTGTTTGTCTTGACAGAAAACCTGCTGATGACCCAACGTCTGTTTCTCATTCTCCCTCCCTCTCCCCCTTCCTCGCTCCCTCCTCCTAGGTTTTGAAGGTGGCCATCTTGGCTGAGAAGTATGCTGTGGACTACTCCTGGTATGTGGACACCATTCTCAACCTCATTCGTATCGCCGGGGACTACGTAAGCGAGGAGGTGTGGTACCGGGTCATCCAGATAGTCATCAACCGCGACGACGTGCAAGGCTACGCCGCAAAGACGGTTTTTGAGGTACATACCATGTCACAGTGAGAAACATCTATGTGGAAGCTGATAATGACCATTCATTAGAATCAGGTGTAGTTCAACATCTAAAACCTTCAGGACCCTTGAGGACCATGATTGAACACCCCTGGTCTACATCAAAATTTAAAAGGAAGATGGTTAACTCCCCCTTTGAGGAAAATTTGAATTTTCTCAGGCAGGATCATACGTACATCTCATATAACCTCCTGTTATCTGTGGATACAAATACAAATAAATGACTACTGATGTAATGATCATGTGACCTGCCCTCCCCCAGGCCTTGCAAGCCCCGGCTTGCCATGAGAACATGGTGAAGGTGGGGGGATACATCCTGGGGGAGTTTGGAAACCTCATCGCTGGCGACCCGCGCTCCAGGTATTTGGGTGATAGGGCTTGAATGCACCAGCCTGGGCGTTCTATACGAGTAACAACCTTAACGTAATTCTCTTTCTGGCTCCCCCCACACCGCCCTCTCCACTCTCTTCCCTATCCCCTCTCCTCCCTCCCCCAGTCCTCTGGTCCAGTTCAACCTGCTTCATTCCAAGTTCCACCTATGCTCCGTGCCCACACGCGCCTTGCTGCTCTCCGCCTACATCAAGTTCATCAACCTGTTCCCGGAGACCAAGGCCACCATCCAGGAGGTGCTGCGCTCCGACAGCCAGATCCGCAACTCGGACGTTGAGCTACAGCAGCGGGCCGTGGAATACCTCAAACTGTCGTCTATCGCCAGCACCGACGTCCTGGTGAGAACCTCCTCCTCTTCCCCCCCCCGTCTGGTCCCCTTTACTACATTTACATTTAGTCATTTAGCAGACGTTCTTATCTAGAGTGACTTACAGCACATACAGGGACATTCCCCCTGAGGCAAGTAGGGTGAAGTGCCTTGCCCAAGGACACAACGTCATGTTGCCTCAACCGGGAATCCACTAACGATCTTCTGATCACTAGTCCGACGCCCTAACCACTCAGCTCACTGGGCCCACTGTCCTGCATGTTTTCGATGTTTCCCTGCTCCAACACACCTGATTCAAATGAATTGTCATTATCAGGCTTCTGCTGAGTTTCATAATGACTCATTAATTTGAATCAGGTGTGTTGGAGCAGGGAAACATCGATAACATGCAGAACAGTGGGCCCTGAGGACCAGGGTTGAGAACCACTGTTTTAGGCCATGTACACACGTATATATTTAATATTTAAAGTGCTAAATACATGCACATGGTCTCAATACACTTTACAATAAAATCAGGTACAAAAGAAACGTAACAGACAATAAAACAATCTTAAATCAAATCAACAATTAATTATATAGCACTTTTTTATAAGCAATGTCACAAAGGGCAACACATATGCCCATAGGATTGCCCCTCAACCAACCTAAACATGCAAGGAAGACAAGGAAAAACTCCCAGGAAAAACTCAGTAGGGAGAAGAAATTGAAGAAACCTCCCTCAATTCAGTGAGGGATCCCCTCCTCCAGGGACGGTTGGCGAAAGTGAGGAGCAGAACACAGGCTAAACAGTCATATCTCCAGAGAGAGTTAATAAGTTGTTGAAACGTCAATACTCAATGCTCAACTTGGGTGTGAGATAGCACAAAGTCAGTTTAGGCAGCCACTGGGCTTGGGCCCATGATTGGGGCAGCATCACACACAGGGGGATGAGAAAAGGGACCGGGAACTCTGTCCTTGTCCATCAGGGAGACTGACGTCCGACTGGATGAGAAGACGGTGAGAGGGAGGAGAGGAGATGTTAGAGAGCTCAGTCCCCCCCATACCAAGGGGAGGTATGGAGGGGAGGACAGTGGGACGGAGGAAAAGAGATGACGACGCAGTCTTAGACACCAGGATAGCAGCAGCCCCCCACAGTTGTAACATAAATCTGAAAAACAAGGAAAGTTAACCACAGGAAAATTTTAAAACAGTTAAGAATTAGCTTAAACCAAAATGTTGACTAAAAAGGTAAGTTTTAAGACGGCAATTATTAGACACCAAGCCACCCTCAGTTGGAACATAAATCTGAAAAACCTCACAAAATATGTCAAAGGTTTTTTGATATTCCAAACCGTTGGTCCGTTACAGCCTTTTTAATTTGGCAATAACACAACTAAACAGGAAGTTGATCTTATGATTCCTATAAAAATATTTGAAAATTCAACGCCAAACTTGATATGCCACCAACAACACACTACAATATATACAACCCGATTCAATAGCTAAATTCATATCTTTCAAAATGATTTAAATAAAGGAATTCTAATTCATCGCTAAGGCTAATTTAATGCTTTATACAAGTGCCAAGCAAAAACTGATAGTCCAAATCAATCACAAGTTCATATGTAGACTCTTGACGATGTGTTGTATACAAATATGAGAAAAAGTTGAATGTAAGATGAAAAGTAGATTAATGATGTGTATTTGAAATATGACTGCTTGGCTAAAGGCTAAGGCTGTCTTGCAAATCCTCTCTCTGTCATGCCAGACCCAGTGGCTCCAAAAAAACTCACACGCACAAGAGTCTGTTGACACAGTGGGCTGAGTAAGCCCCCACCTTCACCCTGCTATTGGCTGCTGGATGGATCATGACACTGGTAGTTGTCTTGTATCTCAGCAAATCTTTGACATAGTTACACCAAACTTGCAGGGTGCACTTTGCATTACAAGACAATTAAATTATTCTTGTAAAGTGGAAGTATATGGCAGCCCTTGGACCAAAGTTGAGATTTTTGGGCATGGTGTAACATCACAACATTATGAACTACCACACCCAATTTCGTCCATGTGAGACCAATTTGTATTTTGTATAGTCCTGAAATTCATTACAGATTTCTCATTTGTCACAATGAAGAATAAAGTCTCAACAACTCATAATGGCAAGCCCTTAGATTTTTCTGTACAATATATATTTAGGGAAAAAAAAGCACCATCGCTGCTTGCAGCTATTTATTTTATTTTATTGCAAGACAAAACAACAACATACAAAAACCCTCAGAGGGAAAGAGAGCATACAAATCAACAAATACATGAATAAACACAAAAATAAAAAAACAAAGGGGTTTTACTTAACATATACAAGGCAAAAGGCCATGTAAATAATTTTTTTATATAGGAGCAGCACCCAAGGGGAAGTAAGTCAAAACATTAATTTGTGAGCTATATCAGTACTCATCTTCCTGGCAAGTACAGTAGATTTGATCCTTTTTAATGATAAAAAAAACAAAAATTTAAACTAATTCAAGAAACAAACAAAGGAAGGTTTAGAACCCCTCCACTTACTACAATGAATATGATATTGACAAAATGATCATATTTACTAAATCTGATACTGATGAATCTACATCGTCCATGTAAAAGAGGATATGTGGCAAGGTGAGAACAGGGACACCAGGACACCAACAATATTAAGTGACAACCAATTATGAATCTCAGACCAGAAGACCCTGGACACGGGGCAAAAAATGTGCTCCAGAGTCTCAACAGCCACCTTACAGAAAACACAAGGGTCTACATCCAAACTGAACCTGCGTCTAAGAAAATCAGCGACCGGATATATTTTGAGGTGAGTGTCCTTGATTTTGGGAGAAATGGGCCTTTTAATAAATTTGAAATGGTATTTTTCTATAGGCATTGCACCCAGATCGAGAACCTGTACAGACAAACCCCTTCCTTAATTAAAAAATATTTTAGATTTGAAAGTATCAGTAATATATTTGTTATTACATTTGCTGTCAAGCAAGGTAAGATCCTTTATGACTAAAGCTGGTAGAGTTGGTATGGGTCTTATTCTTGCATACAACATTGTACCTTGAATTAGTTGTAATAATGGTACAGGTATTGCGTTGCAGATCTTAATAAATTGTCTAGACGTACAATTTACGTTATATTTATCTAAGAAATCCTTATACTCCAAAAAAGTACCATTGTCATCAATGATATCGTTAACAAACACAACACCCTTTTCATACCAATCAGAATTAAGTAAGGATTTCCTATTGATTACAATGACCCTGTTGTTCCACAAGGTGGATCCATGAGGGGAAAAGTTACGGGTGAATATCATCTTCCAATACTGTAGAATTATTATTATAATAATTATTATAATAGTTTAATGGGAATTCTGGTCAGCTCAAAATCACACTGGAGGAGAAAATCAAGTCCACCTACTTAAAATTCTAGGTATGTGAAACCACATAGATTCTGGTTGGGAAAGACGTTTTCAACGTGTTGCTTTGGAAATACCTTCTGCTTTAGATAAAACAACTCTACCAAGGATGGTGAGCCAGTGACTCAAGGAGTCATCAGGGAGTGTAGTTTGACGGAGTATAGTTTGAATTCATAGAATTCATTAAATAGAAAAAAAATGAAATGCTTAAATAGAAAACTAAATACGAAAACTAAACGTACAGGACAGTAATCAAAATACTCGAATTTAATAAAAAGTATTATGTGAGACGACATTAATATGGTACATTTTAATTGTGCGACAGCGATGACTTAATTACGAGCACCAAGATAAAAAAAATTCTGTTGAGCTCACTATATAGTCCACTACATTTATTAGGGAGTAGGGAATGAGTGAGTGATTTTGGACACAGCACTGGTATCAATTATGCATTAGAATCATACAACATGCAGGAACAGGTGATCCCTGAGGACCAGGGTTGGGAACCACTGACTTAACAGCATCCACATTGAATCAAAGTAGTTGAATCTCTGTTTTAATGTAGGGATGATTGCACTAATAGTGGTAGTATTTTTTAGGCTTCATTTTTTTTTTTGACGTTTTATTTATAAAAAACGCAGTGGAAAGCAAGTTGTTGGAGTGGGTAACCACACTAGTATAATATATACCCTACTATTTTCAAATCCCATGGATCTATACTAAATAAATAAATAAATTCATTTATTTAGCAGATGCTTTTATCCAAAGCAATTTCCAAGAAAGAGCTTTACAAAAGAGCATTGGTCACTGATCATAACAACAACATAGCTCCAAACGTTGCAGGTAGTCAGATTATGAAGCATACTTTGTGGGAAACCAAACAAGGGAGGAGCCACAAGAGCATTCAGTTAAACAAGTTACAATTAAACAACATGAACCTCAAACATGCAAGAGTGTACCTATAGGAAAGCAAGTAACAATAATATACTTCACAGTGAATACTGGAATTTCAAATCTGTTACAACTGGTTCAAATTGGTTACAACTGGATGGACGCACAGTTATACTGCATTACATACTGAGGCATAGTCAAATATGTAATTTATTCTGATGTTCTTTTGTATTGTCTGTGTTGCCTACTTTTATTAATTGTTAACCTTTTCGTTAACTACACACAATTACTCAAGCATTTGAAATTTCTCTGAATAGTCAAATTAATCAGGAATTAATAGATTAATAGAATTAATCAGGAATTTGAGTTTTATTAGTCAATTGTCTGATGAGCTGAATTTAAATCATTCCTCTCTGTCCTCTGTCACACACACACAGGCCACAGTCCTGGAGGAGATGCCACCCTTTCCCGAGAGGGAGTCGTCCATCCTGGCCAAGCTGAAGAAGAAGAAGGGCCCAGGGGCTGTGTCCGAGCTGGAGGAGGGCAGGAGGGAGGGGGGGGAACTCAACGGAGGAGCAGAGAGGGGGGGCGACGCATCAGGCATGGCCACTTCAAATGCTGTGAGTTGGTGTGTTTGTGTGTCTCTCAGGGTGAAAGCTGTCCCCAATCGACTAATCCTCTTTCAGATTAATTCTTCAGATTATCTTTTATGTTTTGATCTACCTACGACAATAGCTCAATGCATGAAATTAACTATTAAATTGTTCATACTTGGTAGCACTGTTGCTCCCAACTTTAAAAAGCAAGGAGCACCCACCAAAAAAAATTATATTTTCTTTTCAACTCTTTAGTAAATTCTGAGCCTAAATTAGCTCCCTGTCATGTGAAAACGGAGCACAGTGACAAGGAGCATTTGGTAACATGTTGCCGTCAATCTAAAATCTGCATCAAAGTTAACATGTATGGTGTGTGTGCTTGATGGTGGGACAGAGCCTTGATTGGTGTGGGAAGAACAAGGGGACTCATTTTCTGCTCTTTCCTTGCTCACATGATAGAAACTACTGCTACAACATGTACTTCTCCTACAAAAAAATAGAACCAGGGCCCATGTATGGCTGCAATACCAACAGTGGCATCCTGTTTGCCTGCGTTAAGGACAACAAAGTATTTCATTTAATATACTAATCAACAACCTTAATCATTTACAATTTCAAGTATTCTCTCTTGAATTTCTGCAGTCCACCCCCTCCCCCTCTGCGGATTTGCTTGGCCTCCGTTCGGCCGCTCCCGTTGGCTCGGCGGCCCCAAGTGCTGGCAGCCTATTGGTGGACGTGTTTTCAGAAGGCGGGCCAGCCGCCGCTTCTTCCAACGTGAATGACGACGGCTTCCTGAGGTGAAAGTTCATCCCATGAGTTATCATTATGGGCTGACTCATTTTTGGCAACTTAAAAACGAAAGTTACATGGGTTTCCAGCCTATATCTGTACTCAAATTGTATAAGTTGATATTCAAGTAATATTGCAACATGCTTGGTGGAACTAGATATTTTAAAGAAAGCTTGAGCATCAGTGTTGGGGTAGGCCTTTCTGAACCACAATGAGGATTGAAACCACAAGACTGGATTTCAGGTGGTACAGAAAGCCATTCTTGCCCATCCGTGAAGGTATTCAGTGTGTGTTTGTTTATTGTCTCTCAAAAACACTAACAAGAAGCATTATTATCACTACAATCGCTGTTTGTAGCGCGCCAATCCTTTTTTGTCTTCACGCTATCGGCTGTTTTTTGTTTTGTTTTCTTGTCTTCTTTGAGTGTGCCTAATCTTTTCTCTTTTCCGGGCTATGTATGTGACTGTCTCTTTTTTTTTCCTCCCTTGCTTTTCTATTTTTCCTTCTCCCTCCCTTCTCTGTGTGTGCGCGTCTGTGTTTGGTTGGCCTGTGCGTGTGTCTTCCGTGCGAATGTGTCTTCTGTTGTGATTGGACATTGGCAGAGATCTGGAACAGCCCACCGAGGCCTCTGACTCCCTTTTGGTCGAGGGTCCTGGTGACTCGGAGTAAGGGCCCAGTAGTTAAATCCCTCAAGATGATATAAGCTGCCAGCATAGTCAGAACACATTACATTGAACATTATTTTTCCAGTGATACTTTTGGAGGCTACATCATCATTTGTTAGCCATGCCACTTTAGCACTCTCATGGCTGTTGGTTGGTTGGACTATTTACCATTAATCCCACAAAACTACCACACTTTAATCTTATAGTTCAAGTCACATTGTGTTGTCATCTTGTACAAACCAAACCAGGCTCATACTAACGACCTCTGCTGGTTTTATTCCTTCTATTTCTTCTCGCCTCTTTCACCTTTCTGCCATGGCTACACTCTCTCCTCCTTTCCTTCATCCACCCCTCTTTCCTCCATCTTCCTCTTCTCCCTCTCTCCATCCTCCTCCCTTCATTTTCCTCCATCTTTCCTCCATCTTATCTACTCCCTCCCTCCATCCTCCCTCCCTCCATCCTTCTCCTCACTCTTCCTTCTCCTGTCTCCTTCGTCCACTTTCCTCTTCTCACCCCACTCTCCTCTCACCCTCCACGCTCCTTTCACCAACCTCCACAATCCCCTCTCACCCCTCCCCCCCTTCCTCCTCTTTTGATCTCTCAGCTCTGCCCCTCCCTCTGCGGCTTCTGAGGACCCTGCCCCTCCCCTGCCTGAGGCAGACGAGCTTCTAAACAAGTAAGGGCTCTCTCGCTCTATCTCTCTCCCTCTGTCTCTCTGAGACCCCACCCCCGGCTGTGCTTTGTTGGGTGTCTATCGCTCCTCAACCAAAGGTATCTAATGCCCCCCACACACAGAGACACTTCGTAGGGGGAAAAAAACAACCAGAGTTGTACCCAGTCCCTGTTCACACAAGCCCTGTTTGCAAGTATGTAGTATTTGGTAGACCCAAGTCACATTGACACCCCGTCCTCCTTCATCTGTATGACTATAAGTCTTCCCCAAATTTTTTCCAACTCAACTTTCTGACTTCCGTCCCTCCTTCCCTTCTGACCAGGTTTGTGTGTAAGAACAATGGTGTGCTCTTCGAGAACCAGCTGCTTCAGATCGGCATCAAGTCGGAGTACCGCCAGAACCTGGGTGAGTTCGGTCCAACGTGTCTGTGTGCCTGACAGAATGAGCCCAGCTTAGTCAAACTAATTTCTAGTTGAAATCAGAATTCGTTGTATTCGCCATGTATGTTGCACAAACACGGAATTCACTGTGGCAGGATGTTGTAAACAATTAACAAATACCGAACTTCAATTTTAACCAAGTAGGCAAGTTCAATAAACTAACAATAAAACAATCTGAAGTATAAAAGGAAGTTAGATAGAAAAATGTATACATAATTATAGAATAGGGATTGAAGAGGACAGTAGTGGATGGAAAGAAGCTGTTCTTATGGTGAGAGGTTTTGGTTTTGGTTCTGAAATTCAGTTCATGCTACTGCTCAACAAAGCCAAGCCAATCGCACAAGCCACTTTTATCTTTCTTCACTACTGTGTACATACCCCCCCCCCCCCCCCCCACACCCTGTAGTATAGATCTATTCACACCCATATACTTTTGTATAGTTTTATATATTCCTATCCCTGTATAGCTATTGCCAAAAAAAATATATATATATTTATTTAAGTTCCATATATATCCATTGTTTGCACCGTCCTGCCACAGTCAATTCCGTGTTTGTGCAACTTCCGTGGCGTATAAAAACTAATTCAGATTCTGCTCAACATAATTCTGTACATCCATAACATGAACAAGGTGTTCCTGCAGTGTTTTTGTGTCTTCTGACAGGACCTGTCTTTTGCAGGGAGGATGTACCTGTTCTATGGCAACAAGACGTCAGTGCAGTTCTCTGCCTTCTGCACCACAGTGACCTGTCCTGGAGATCTCCAAGCTCATATCCTTTACACCTGGCTAACATACTCCGACTACTCACACACACACACACAAACCTGTACGCCACACACTGGAGGCTTATACTTCTGTAAAATAAACAGTAATAAGATAATAAGAAGAATTTTGAAGATAACTTTATTGAGCGACACAGCAAAGTCATGGAAAGAGGGGATGACATGGCTCCCAGGCCAGGCTGAAATCAAACCTGACAACTTGAGTTGTCAAAACAACTCGCCTTGAGTTTGACCATTTTGAAAAATGTAACAAAGAAAATACCAGTTTGATTAATTTTTTAAATAATTGTGAACATGTGAGAAATCCCTGCACGCTGTAGTACACGCATACGCGTACGCGTAGCATACGACCATACTTTTTAGTTGAATGACTTCAAAATCAAGAGTGCAAAAAATTCCAGAATCTGGTTGTATTTTTTTGCATCAAAGCCAGCATGCTATTCAGTCCCTGAATTTTTTGTGTAGACGAAGATGACAACTATAGAATAACAACATGTGAGCTCTGGTTGCCATCTGACAGTATGTCTCTAGTCAGGTCGCTGTCAAAAATAGCCAGAATTTTTTTTCAAGGTGAGTTGTTGGGACAAAGTAGTATACCTCAATTTCATGCATGTTGCCTGGAACAGCTTGTACTTTGTAAGGACAGCTGTAGCACACACTAGAAGTAAAAAGAAAGAGGTTAGGATTTGCGATAGAGTTGTTGTCGCTTCTTAACCACTGCCCACAGCTCAACGTCCAGACCAAACCAGTAGAGCCTCTGGTGGAGGGAGGGGCGCAGGTTCAGCAAGTGATTAACATTGAATGTCTGACCGACTTTGTCGACGCTCCACTGCTCAACATCAAGTTTAGGTGCAGTCACAGAAAACATACTGGTTAAATACCAGCATTGAGTTCATGCAAGAAAATACAGATACAAACACACACAAATATAGCTACCGGCTCTATCATTCTATATACAGTCATGAGCAAAGTTCTTAGCACCCTTTAGGCACAATTTTGTTAGGCGTATTTTTTATTTTGTGTACAATTAGCAATTTTTCTCTTTTTGTGTTCCAGTACACACAAGGGAAATACACATGTATAGTAAAATGTGTAATTGCAATATATATATATATATATTTTTTTATATATACTTCATTTTCTGGAAAATGTTCAGGGGTGCCAACAATTTTGGCCATGACTGTATACAGTACCTACTCCATATTTTGATGTACTATACTGCGCACATGCCAATGTAATTCCTTCTCATGCACACACATTGATGTTGCCGTCCAGTGTTTAAATGTGCAGGCTGTGAGGTCATTGGTTGTCTCTGTGTCCACCTCAGGTATGGTGGAGCCCTGCAGAACGTCACCCTGAAGTTGCCCGTCACCATCAACAAGTTCTTCCAGCCCACTGACATGGCCTCCCACGACTTCTTCCAGCGTTGGAAGCAGCTCAGTCAGTAAGTCAAAAAAATTTGTGCATGCATGCATGTATGTGTGCGCGCATGTGACCTCATTTTGTACTCTCTTTCCAGGCCTCAGCAGGAAGCCCAGAAGATCTTCAAAGCGGGCCAAGGCATAGACACTGAAGTGCTCAAAGCCAAGGTTAAACATGCTCACAGTTTCATTGTCTCTCGAACTCAGTCCCCCCAACCCTAGCTTTCTGTCACGTCTCTGTAATCTGCTGACTCTTGGCTCTCCTGCTTACTCTCTCACTTTTTTATTTTTTAATCTCTCTTTCTCCTTCTCCCTCTCATTTTGCTCCCACTCTTGAACTCTTTCTGTCTTTTCACTTCTTTCAACTCTATTTATCCTTCTCCATCTCTCATCCTCTCTTTCATCTTGCTCTTGTGCGCTTTCTCTTTCTCTCACTTTGTAGCTGCTGGGTCTGGGTTCTCACTCCCCTCTCTCCCCCTCTCTTTCTGTGTAGCTGCTGGATCTGGGTTCTCACTCCCCTCTCTCCCCCTCTTTTTCTGTGTAGCTGCTGGGTCTGGGCACAGCTCTTTTAGAGAACGTGGATCCTAACCCTGAGAACTACGTGTGTGCTGGTGTCATCCAGACCAAGGGTCAGCAAGTGGGCTGCTTGCTGAGACTGGAGCCGAACGCACAGGCCCAGGTAGTAGACACGCACTAGACCACATGCATATACCCACACATTACAACACGCATGGATGTCAAACAAAATGTATGGTGTTATGCTCTCACACCAACAACAAGCATATGAATCATGCCATTTTAAGAATAACACTCGCACCCTATAAAACAAACCAAAGGCTCAGCCCTGTCATTGTATTTTATCGGTAGTTAGCTATACAATATCACCTACCAGAGGCGCGCACACACACACACAGGAAAGGGCACCAAACACAGAAAGAGAAGACACAGAGAGTCCGTCTGTCCTCTGTGCTGCTGTCTCCGCATCACTCACTGCTGTCTGTGTCTCTCTGTGCTGCTGCAAATCAAGCCTGGCGAGCAGGTAATCAACTCACTGTCCCTGATCCCTCCCTCTCTCTGTCTCTGTCCTCTCCCTCCACCCCTATCCCCACTGTCCCTGATCTCACCCTCTGTCGCTCCATTTCCACTCTCCAATTTCACTTTTTCCTGTCCATCTCCTTACCTCTTATGTGATCACATACTAACACATACACAACTTATCAAATACTCACATGTACACAACCTACCTTTTAATATGAATTTTGATAGATGTTTAGCTGTATGGGGTATAGTCTCTATGAGATCTAATCATTACAAAACCGCATTGCATCACAAACTAGCAGTGCTGTTCTTGTTTGTTTTTGGCCGAAAGCCTTTTGCACCAGTGCACAAACAAACACCGACCAGCTCCAACTGGTCGGATGAGTGGGCGCCTTCAGTTTGTGTTTGTTGGTGTTAGTTGGTGTTAGTTGGATGGAGGTTTTTGAGGTTGACATTTTCAGTCAGTAAATTCAGGAATTTAGCAGACGCTTTATCCAAAGCGACTTACAAGAGAGAGCTTGTAAGTCACTATGTTAATGAATGTGTACGCGTGGATTCGGGTGACGCCAGAGCTACTATGCTATGTTATCCATGAGACAATCAGTTACAATGCAGCCTCCGACCACATGGTGGCGGTAATGCGTTACTCAGTTTAACAAGCTCACAGAATAACAGAAGAAGATCGACATTCAGCTAGTTAGTGATGGAGAAGTTTTTAAAGAGGAAAAATAAAGACAAAAGTGGTGCTGGACACCCCCAAAAGACTAAACGTGTGCGAAAATACGATCCCGACTTCATTTCGTATGGATTTGTGAATGTGGGTAGTGAGAGAGCTACCAACCTGTAGCTATACAATAGACTGTAAATCCTCCCAGTGTGTGGAGTGTGGGCTGATGCTATCTAATGAAATTTTGAAGCCCTCGAAGCTACAGCGGCACCTAGTTAATGAAAGCTTAATAAAAATCATTGTGGTGATCACATTTTATCATGTCATTGTATTATTTATTTAACTTGTTAGCATGTTAAATTGTACATGGATTTGATCTATTATTGAATACAAATGAGTGAGATCAATTAATCTCTACAGGGTTAATATTTAATGGGCCCCGGGCCACTCTGCACTGAGAAAATTGGGCCTCAGGGTCAAAAAGGTTAAGAACCCCTGATTTAGCAGACGCTCTTATCCAGAGCGACTTACAGCAAGTACAGGGACATTCCCCCTGAGGCCAGTTTGGTGAAGTGTCTTGCGCAAGGCAATGTTGGTATGGAACCAGCAACCTTTTGATCACTAGCCAAACGCCATAACCACTCAGCCACCCTGACTACCACCAACCAGTCAGGTTTGGTGGAGCTTGTGTGTTTTACAATAAACAGCAACCTTCTAAAAGTATGTCCTTCTGACAAATAGCCCATACTCTCATGCAGAATGTCAGCACAAACAGTTATCTTTGACGTTAATGTTAGCTAGAGCTAACTGTCTATTACTCACTTAGGCCATAGATTCCATATTTTAGGAGGTGGCGCTCTGATGTTCAAACGTAACATTAGCTATTATAAATGACAGCAGGCCTACTTTTATGATATCCTAGAAGGCCATTTCGTACAGTAGGCTATTTGGAACTTCTGCTAAGGAGGCTGCTTCTACCTGTATTTTAGTCTACCTTAGGATGTTTTTTTATGTAGGCTACTGATAAGATTATATGAACTTTATGTGTATTATTATTATTAACGTCTAGGCAGGATGGAGAGATTAGGCTGTTAAATAATCTTTAGGGCAGGGGTGGGCAATCCTGGTCCTCAAGGGCCACTGTCCTGAAGGTTTTATATCTTTCCCTGCTCCAACACACATGATTATAATTATCAGGCTTCCACAGAGCTAGATAACGACCTGTTCATTTGAATCAGGTGTGCTGGAGCAGGGAAACATCTAAAACCTTCAGGACAGTGGCCCTCGACCAAGATTGCCCACCCCTGCTTTAGGTAATTTATCAATGAGCTTTAAAAGAGTAGATAGACCATGACTACTAACATATTGAACAAGCCCTCCACTTCCTCTGTCAAATAAGACAAAAATAAATGAATAAGATGTTTATGAGCAAAATAAGAAGCAGACATGAAAACCAGACACAACCAGTCATTCCACTTTAATGTTGGGGCTACTCAGGCCTTGTGCTTGCAGTTTAAGTCCAACATTGAAAAGGCACATAGCAACGTTTCTTATTTTACATTTACATTTATTCATTTAGCAGACGCTTTTATCCCAAAGATTTTTTTGTTCAGAGCAAAATATCAGTCGTTTATGGTTTTTCGTTCCCTAACTTGGTTCAAAGCTTTGCGTGTCCTATACCCACACAACTTGCGTATCTACACATACAAGACGTATCATGTACTAACACAGTCATATACCTACACATTTACACTTAATGTAGTCTTGTGCACTATTCATTTTGCACCGCAGTCCTGAAGAAATATATATATATATATATATATATATATATATATATATATATATATATATATATACAGTTGAGGTCAGAATTATTAGCCCCCTGGGGCTAGGGGGTGGCTATTTTGAAGAAACTAGAATATAAAACAGGTTTTCAGTTATTTCACCTTTTTTTGTACATAAGTACATACACTACCGTTCAAAAGTTTAGGGTCATATTGAAATGTCCTTATTTTTTAAGGAAAAGCACTGTACTTTTCAATGAAGATAACTTTAAACTAGTCTTAACTTTAAAGAAATACACTCTATACATTGTGGTAAATGACTATTCTAGCTGCAAATGTCTGGTTTTTGGTGCAATATCTACATAGGTGTATAGAGGCCCATTTCCTGCAACTATCACTCCAGTGTTCTAATGGTACAATGTGTTTGCTCATTGGCTCAGAAGGCTAATTGATGATTAGAAAACCCTTGTGCAATCATGTTCACACATCTGAAAACAGTTTAGCTCCTTACAGAAGCTACAAAACTGACCTTCCTTTGAGCAGATTGAGTTTCTGGAGCATCACATTTGTGGGGTCAATTAAACGCTAAAAATGGCCAGAAAAAGAGAACTTTCATCTGAAACTCGACAGTCTATTCTTGTTCTTAGAAATGAAGGCTATTCCATGCGAGAAATTGCTAAGAAATTGAAGATTTCCTACAACGGTGTGTACTACTCCCTTCAGAGGACAGCACAAACAGGCTCTAACCAGAGTAGAAAAAGAAGTGGGAGGCCGCGTTGCACAACTAAACAAGAAGATAAGTACATTAGAGTCTCTAGTTTGAGAAACAGACACCTCACAGGTCCCCAACTGGCATCTTCATTAAATAGTACCCGAAAAACACCAGTGTCAACATCTACAGTGAAGAGGCGGCTGCGGGATTCTGGGCTTCAGGGCAGAGTGGCAAAGAAAAAGCCATATCTGAGACTGGCCAATAAAAGAAAAAGATTAAGATGGGCAAAAGAACACAGACATTGGACAGAGGAAGACTGGAAAAAAGTGTTGTGGACGGATGAATCCAAGTTTGAGGTGTTTGGATCACAAAGAAGAACGTTTGTGAGACGCAGAACAAATGAAAAGATGCTGGATGAATGCCTGACGCCATCTGTTAAGCATGGCGGAGGTAATGTGATGGTCTGGGGTTGCTTTGGTGCTGGTAAGGTGGGAGATTTGTACAGGGTAAAAGGGATTCTGAATAAGGAAGGCTATCACTCCATTTTGCAACGCCATGCCATACCCAGTGGGCAGCGCATGATTGGAGCCAATTTCATCCTACAACAGGACAATGACCCTAAACACACCTCCAAATTGTGCAAGAACTATTTAGAGCAGAAGCAGGCAGCTGGTATTCTATCGGTAATGGAGTGGCCAGTGCAGTCACCAGATCTGAACCCCATTGAGCTGTTGTGGGAGCAGCTTGACCGTATGGTACGCAAGAAGTGCCCATCCAACCAATCCAACTTGTGGGAGCTGCTTCTGGAAGCGTGGGGTGCAATTTCTCCAGATTACCTCAACAAATTAACAGCTAGAATGCCAAAGGTCTGCAATGCTGTAATTGCTGCAAATGGAGGATTATTTGACGAAAGCAAAGTTTTATGTAAAAAAAATCTTATTTCAAATACAAATCATTATTTCTAACCTTGTCAATGTCTTGACTCTATTTTCTATTCATTTCACAACATATGGTAGTGAATAAGTGTGACTTTTCATGGAAAACACAAAATTATTTGGGTGACCCCAAACTTTTGAACGGTAGTGTAACTGCACATGTGTTCATTCATAGTTTTGATGCCGTCAATGAGAATCTACAACGTAAATAGTCATGAAAATACAGAAAACACATTGAATGAGAAGGTGTGTCCAAACTTTTGGCCTGTACTATATATTCAAGCTGTATAGAGGAATGACACAACTCGAAACACACTCAACGTGTCACATACCCACACAACTTTAGATTAGATTCAACTTTAATGTCATTACACAGGTACAAGTACAGGGTAACGAAATACAGTTAGCATCCAACCAGAAGTGCAAAACAGTTATTACAACAGAATATAATAAATATAAGTATACTCAGAATATACACAGTATGAACAGTATAATCAGATACTGATTTTGCCCCAGTTTGTGGGCGGGGTGTGAGGAATCTTTTCGGATGCTGTGAGCTCTACGCAGACAGCGCTTCCTCTGGATGTCCTCAATGGATGGAAGAATAGTCCCAGTGATGCGTTGGGTGGTTTTCACCACCCGCTGCAGTGCCTTGCGCTCTGCGACTGCAGTTCCCGTACCACACTGTAACACAGTTTGTCAGGATGCACTCGATCGCACAGTGGTAGAAGTTCACCATGACAGCTGAGGACAGGTGGTGTTTCCTCAGTGTTCTCAAGAAAAAGAGACGCTGGTGAGCCTTCTTAATCAGGCCGGAGGTGTTTGTAATCCAGGACAGGTCATCCGAGATGTGGATCCCCAGGAATTTATAGCTGGAGACACGCTCAACGGCCATCCCGTTGATTTGAATGGGGTCGTGCGTGTCTCCCCTCTTCTTCCTGAAGTCCACGATAAGCTCCTTGGTCTTTGTGGCGTTAAGGAGCAGGTTCTTGTCACAACACCACATGGCCAGGTGCTGTACTTCCTCTCTGCAGGCTGTCTCATCGTTGTTGGTGATGAGGCCGATCACCGTGGTGTCAACAGCAAACTTGATGATGGAGTTGGATCCATACATTGGCTTGCAGTCATGGGTGAAGAGAGAGTAGAGGAACGGGCTGAACACACATCTCTGTGGTACACCTGTGTTGAGTGTGATGCTGGAGGAGCAGGGGTGGGCTTACTTAACATGCTGTGGTCGGTTGGTCAAAAAGTCCATAATACAGTGGCAGAGGGAGGTGTTGATGCCCAGCTCTCCAACTTCTTAATCAACTCAATGTCAAGGAAATGTATGAAAACTTGCCTCGACTCAACTTACGAATACACAACTTATAAAAAACCTACAAAACATACTATATACAAAGACGATTTATCATATACCTCTCTATACACAACTTATCATATACCTACACAACTTGTCCTATAGCTATACTATGCTCACATGGCCATGTTGTCTTTCTTGGTTTTCTGACCTACTTTGTCCTGTACCAAACACATCTTTCCTGGGTGGGTTATTCTTGGAAAGAGCTGTCTATTCATAAAATCTTTGCCTCTGTCTTTCAGAAAAAAATTCATTTTTATTCCCCATTTTTCACTTCCCCAAATATGTCCTCCTTGCCCACCATTCCAGTCTATTTGGCTTCAGTTTCTCTCACCATATATCCCTCTGTCTGCCTCTAGCCCCTCTACCCGGTTTTCACCCTCTCTCTCCACCCCACTTCCTCTCTATCTTTCTCGCTCTCTCTCATGCATTCTCTCTGTACAGTGTTAGACACCAGGCCAATGATGTCATCGTCATGTGTATAACCACCCTTGTATTGTAATAGATGAATACACATTGGGTAAACATGTGCCTACTGAACCAACTCCCCCATCAGGGCGTGTGTATGTCTGTTTTGCGCGCACATTTGGTTTGCGCGTGTGTATGTCTGCATTCACAAAGAATGATCCCCACGACACACGTTCCTGCCTTTAATACTCTGTACTGTATGTATACTAATCTCCTTTCTCCAATCCCTCTTTCTGTCTTTTCTTTCTTTCTCTCTCTCTCTCTCTCTCACATTCCTCTTAAGATGTACCGACTGACCCTGCGCAGCAGCAAGGACACGGTCTCCAAGCGCCTGTGCGACCTGCTAGCAGAACAGTTCTAGACCTCCGTACCCCCCTCTCCCACCCATCCCTCTGCACCCCCCCCCCCCATGACCCTGGTCTCCTCTCCCTTGAACAAAGAATCTATGAGTAAAATAAATTAACCTACATAAGGGAAAAAGGAGCCGTCACTAGCTGTGGCGGCATTATTATTGTCATTGTTATTGTCACAAAATATGATTCCAATTCTACTTATTACTGTTCATTATTATCATGGGCTCTACAATTCTTGTTTTTATCGGTGTTTTACTGTCATGTGTGGCCGTATGTGCGCGTGTCCCGTTCTGTTCCGTCCTGCCTGTCCAACCCTGAGAGCTCCTGTAATTGTATCAACAGCTGGTTTGCACGTATAGTTGTGTTTGCGTGAGTGTGTACGTAGCATTGGGTGGATTGTTTTGGGTGTCGATTCCGCGAACATTTCAAACTTAGAAGACCCATTCCTCGAAAGATCCTCAGTACGATCCTTGTTTGTAAGGACCGTACACACACACTGCCCCACCCCTGAACAGCTGCCTCTCTCCTACCCTGTGGCCCATCCCCTAACCTGTAGCCCCTCTAACCTGCGGCCCCTTCCTTATCCAGAGGTTGTTGCGTGTACATAGATTAGAGCTCCATAGAGCTCATAATCACTTCAACAGCACCTTCCCAGTCTCAGCCTCATGCTGTATTCCAATTGAAATGGCCAGTGCACTTTAGGTGACTTCAGGAGACTTCTGTAACTCTTGACACACACACACACTCTCCCACCCACACACACCCCCTCACCCACCCAGGTGGTATAAATTCTACTTTATATAGAAATTCCGTTGATGTTTTGTGAAATATATATATGAAGAAATCATGTAATTAATTACCCTTTTTGTGATTTATTTCTATTTTGTTCAGTGGTGTTGACGTGTTTGTACGTATTTCTAACTGTGCATTGTAGCTTCCTTTTTGACATTCCATTCTGTGGCGGTACCTAGTGTCGGAGTGTGGTCAGTGTGATGTGTATGGGCCAGCTTGAATGAGGGGAGGGAAGGGGGGCTGGCCTGGCTTACAGTGTTAATCAGATACAGGTACAGGCCACGGCACTAGCTCTGGTTCTGGCCTGCTTGGTGCTGTCGCAGGTGCACACAGTGAGGCAGAAAGTCACCATGGTAGTGGGATCTTAAGGCTGAGAGAGCAGGTCTTCACGTTGGCACATGAAGAGTGCTGCAGCTATTGGTTGTGTTCTTTCAGTTTGGTTTTGTGTTTGTTGTTGTGCTCAAGAGGAGATACAGGGTTAGGTCAGAAGACTGAGAAGCAGACTACTTGAGAACATGACCTCTGCACCTTCACACAGGCACACGCAAACACATGTCTTGTGGGATATTTATTGGGAGAAATTGATGATCCTCAAACACCAATCAACACGCACACACACACCACAGACCTTCTTTGTGTAGATGCACATTTCAAACAGGTTTGAAACAGTCTGTAATCACCACCCGCCTACTACGCAACACGCAGTCCAGAGAAAGAGGAGCACACAAAGATCAGTGAGGACAACCAACTGTCAATCGCAAATACCAGGACTCTAGGTTTTAGGGTGGGCGTCTTAAGTGTGTGTGCACGAGTGTTAATGTAACCACATACAATAAATGTAAAGTACCCTTGAGATTTATGAAACCTAGTCATACCAGGTTAACTGGTGTCACTTATTCTTTCTCACTGTACAGCCCTAGCTAGTGGGATCTTGACCATTGTAGTGAAAACCCCCCATAATTTGTCACTGTGTGTGTGTGCGCGTGTGTCCGTCTATGCAGTATCCGCTAGCTAATGCAGCCCTGTGTATTGGTGTTAAGCCTGTCAGATACCTGTGTTAGATTAAGATTTATTCTGTACTGAAAAATGTGAAAGTAAAACTATGCCATATACTCAAACCACTGTCTTGTTTTACTTTGTGGTGTGCAGTGAGTGAGTAAGTGACTGAGTGACTGATTGAGTTACATACAAATATCTTTGAAAGTGACACCTCAGGACTGCGTACAGGAATGGTACAAATGTATACACGACCTTTTAACTTAATTAAATCATGCACATTTTCCCTTGGATTGATTTTGAAACTTTCTGTAAATTCTTCAATCTGGGTTTCCCCAGTATAGGTTAGAAAGATATAACTCAATTTTGGGTGGGTGAGTGCAATTGCTTAATATTCACGTGTTTCAAAAGCGTGAGTCAGGGTAATGGCCGCTATTGCGCTAGTACACCATTAAGGACGCAGATCCTGCTAACTACAGTTCCCATCCAATCTCGTCACTGAGTTAGAATAGGAAGATACTTTCTGTGGAAGGAGTAACCTACGTTGACCCCACCAATTGGACAAATAGGTTCTGCAGAACACATGTAAAACTGGTTTAAACATCGCAAGCTTATTGCAGACAACCACGGTGAACAGCATATCTGTATGATGTGGGAAAAGCTTTAAACTCGTGCTTAAAATGTATATACACAAGAGTCAACCAAAAATAATTGCGCTTTAAATGGCAGTTAAGAATCATTTTTCCATCGATTATAAATGCTAAACCCTAATAATCTGCCTTGACAATTGAAGTCTACATTTCCAAGTGTACATTATCGCATTGCATATAAATAGAGCAATGACGCCCACGTCTTCATATGTATGATGTTTACTGCAAAACGACAGACGCATGAAGCATGTGATAAGATTGTCAAGATTTTTTTCCCTACGGATTTTTGTCGCGTGATAGTCTTTCAGCTGCGTGTGTTTGTCTCTAAACGCCTCTTTCAACAATAGTGTCAGGAAAAACGGTGTTCAATCAAAAGGTACGATTCATCACATAAAATGCGAGGTCCTCTGGTGAATTGATGATGGTGAACAAATCCAGCGTGCGCGCGCGCTCTTCAGATTGCAACAAGGGCACCGATTGGTTGAAGATGACATCACACACAACTGCGCTGTAGAAACAGCATGACCTCATCCTTTCCCCCCTAGCTCAGGTATAAGCACACGACATCAAATAATCTAACAGTCGCCGTCAGGACAAGCGAGAGGGAAGGACTATAAACTGGCTCAACGCACTGACTACATTCATTAGCTATTTAGGTTATTTATTCTAAGATCCTTTTTTCGTTTGCTTTGCGCTCTTTTTTGTTTGATTCCAGTGTTTCACTAATTTGACTCGTGAGACATTTGCTGTCGTGCTCTCATTTTTTACAGTAAGTACCAGTCCTGTGTTACGTGCATGAATTTCATGAAGTGTTGTACGTTTTATGATTCAATTTTCTTTTCCAAAATGCATGTTCAGAATGTGTTCAGCCGAAATGAATGCATATACAAAGATCCGCAATGTAGTCTGGCATATGTTTATTTTTGAGAAAAATAAATTTCAATAAGTTATCATCCAAATAATGCTTCAAATGTTGGAAAATGTGATGATGCATATCCTGACAAATATCGATACCTGTCTCTTGCTTTTCTCTCTTTGTTTAAAAACTGTAGCCCTGATTACGTAGTCTAAAGGACCGAGATGGTGTTCTACAAAGAGAGAGACGACGAGCGGCCGTTGCTGTCTCTGATTCTACCACATCTTTACCTAGGTGCAGAAACTGATGTTACACAGGTATAGTTTTATTATTGGAAAAAAAATCACAATGTGTTATTTTTATGTCGATCTTCAGTTCATATGTACTGCTGGAGGTTTATATAAAATAACGAACGCAGTATTCAATGCCTCATAACTCTATAAAGCCATAATATTTTTGTCAAAACGACCCTTATTCACCATTAATGTTGTCATATCCTAGTCCTGAACTTTCTTTCTCTTTTTCCTCCCCTTCTTTGACTCAGGACTGCCTCACTGCTTGTGGGATTTCTTATGTGCTTAGTGTGAGCCGCTGCAGCCCACAGCCCACATTCCTGCCCTGCTCTCATTACCTCCGCATCCCCATTGATGACTCCCTTCGGGACGACCTGCTACCCTGGATCCCAGAGGCCCTGCTCTTTATTGGTGAGAAGTCCGAAAGTATTGTTTCACTAGAACATGGCTGCAGCATCAAAGACAAAGAATGCAGTTGTAGCAGCCAGCAATAGAACCATTCATGCACACTCATGGTCGAGCTAGCAGTGATCGTGTAGTTGCATGATTTTGGAACCGGGATCATCATGCTGCAGTATCATGCAGTAGCTCATGGTCGAAGCTAGCAGTTATCATGCAGTTGCATGTTTTTGGAACCTAATCTCTTCTGTCCCCCACCCCTCTCCCTCCCTCTCTCTCTCCCTCCCTCTCTTTCAGATGGGGCCATGTCTGCTGGTGGCTCTGTGCTGATCCATTGTGCTGCAGGAATCTCCCGTTCACCTGCCCTGGCTGTAGCCTACATAATGTATCATATGGGAATGGACCTTGACCATGCCTATAGGTGTGTAATAGTTCTTACTGCACTTCCAAAAATTCTTAATCAATCCACTTACTGTACAAGCTGTATATACTCATAACATACACTTCATTTGTAGAGCCTCCATAAACATGTTCTTGTGTCCCTCTCTTACCTTCAGGTTTGTGAAAGAGCGCAGGCCCTCAATTTCACCCAACTTCAACTTCCTGGGGCAACTGCAGCACTTCCAAGGCACTCTCACTCAAAAAGCTATGAACGACATCTCTATTATCCAGCCAGTCAAATCTGTGGACGTGTGTTTGCAGTCTTCCAATGAAAATATCAAATACACTTCCACCATCCCTTTGTCAGCCAACAAGAACATGGATTTCCAGAACAAAAGTTGTATTACTAAGGATTTTAGTGAGGTAGTCAATTTTTACAGGGAGAATTCCAATTATTACTCAGAAAAGACAGAGGAGAGATTTTCACATGTAGATGAGTATTTAGTTACAAATTCATCAGAAAATCAACAAGAGCCAGAGCAAACGAGCACATCGCAACTGACTCTGTCACTTTCAAGCAAACTCAGGACTCTCGCACTCAACCAAAACCAAATGGAAAGCCAGGTCCCATGTGAAGCTTTGACGCCAAGCCCAAACAAACAAAACAAATCAATATTCAAGCCCACTCAACAGAAAATTCCATCCAGCTTTGCATCGCTGGCTGAGAAACGCAAGAGTCTCACGCTCTCCTTGTCACCTGTCTCTGCAGTTCAACCAACTCATCACCAGGTGACTCTAAAGTGCGTCATTGAAAACCTTGCCCACCAGACTGGACACATCAGCACCTCTAATACCATCATCAAGCATGACACCGGATTGGCCATTGGCGTGAAGAGACGTAGCAGAAAGGCTTCAGTTGGGGTCAAGTCCTCAGTGCAGTCAGACGAAAAGCTAAGGGAGCCAAGTACTGCTCGCTCAAAAGCAGCCAGCCATTATAGAAGCTCTTCCCAGAACAAAATGAAAGCAGAGAGGGAGGGTCAGGCTTGGGAACAGGACCAGCAGCCTAGCCACTCCTGTTCTCACTCTGTTCTCCACACTCAAAGTGTGGAGAACAGAAAGCCTAACACAGCTCTAAACCAATGGAGTGGCCATAACAAGGGCCAGGCAGAGAGTCAGGGTGGTTCCATTAAGAGTCAGCACACAACCATTGTCCGCCAGCAGGTAGCGCCAGAAAGAAAGATTGTTGCATCTGCCGAGGAGGCTCAGGAAGGCGTGGACGCAGACAAAAGTCTTCTGTCACCTCTGAGCCTCACTGTGAACAAGCTCTTGGGTTGGGGGGAGAGAATGTTGCTCAGGGTGCTGCTGGGCCCCCGTATTAAAGTGGGTCAAGCCACTTTGCCATGCAGATGCTGACAAGGAGGGGAAGGTGAAGGGGGGGGGGGGAGGTATTAGAGGATGCATTGGACAGTATCTTCTGTGTTTTAGAGAACCGCTGATGAATGTGGAATTGATAGAGGATGTAAAAACATGTAATGTGTGTGTAATGTACATGTAATGTGTTGGGAGATTGTATTCTCGTTTGTGTGTGTGTGTGTGTGTGTGTGAGGAACTTAACTGCATGTGTAATTTAAGTCACAGATCTCTGATGAAAAGCTTTTGTCTATTTATGGTTTTACTTATTTTGAAAGCACTATATGTATTATAACTCTGTGAGGTATCTGCATACCTTATCTGCATAAAGGCTTGATACAGATGAAGTGTGCGTTTTATTGTTCCTACTTATTTATATAATTGGTCATTTGATTATGGTATTGTATGGATTGTAATGACATCATGGTGTTCATTAAAGATGACATATTTTACTCTTCAGGCTCTATATTATTATTTACATTATATTTTCAGTTTTAGTTTAAGACTGATAGCAATGATACATACTTCCATATACACAATAAGTATTCTACTATGATGGCTAAATATATTTCCATTGCCACTTCAGACAGGCACAAATACATCCACTACTTACTGTAATTAATAATAGGATTTCTCCTCAAAATGACAAATATATTCTAAGAGTACAGTGTTGTGGTTTTACCTTCTTTAAATTATTTTAACCAAGTGAGTTATTCACAGTGCAAAACGTTTCATTGCTCAGTTTCTGTGTAGAAAAGGACCAGTTTCTCCTATGTCTAGCGTTGTCAGATTTCATCCCAACTCATTTCTCGGGTATCAATTTTTGTTTCTTTTTTTTAACCAAAACCAAAAGAAACAACGGCTGATGTCTTCCATGGATGTATTATATTAACCTGGATACCGGGTCGCCTCGCAGCAGACACGCCGATTATTCCCAGTGGCCACTCGTGGTATTGCAACATAAAATCCCATGGGGCCCAGAAAGCATTTTTCCCATAGACCATAATAGTAAAAGAGAAGCCTGTAAAATGGTTCTCAGGACACCTCCAGCTGTAACCACTATCATTTGCTGATCTTTTTATTCCATATTTTTAAGTAATGGACTATTAAACCATCAAAAAGTTTTCTAAAGGCCAGAAAAGCCGCCCCAAAGTCTCATTTTCTATGGTGACATCACACTGTTCACCCACTGTATCACAAGTCTGTTTTTTTTGTTTTGTTATGTTATGTTCGTTATATTGAAAATAGTTAATGTTCAGTAAAATCAAATTATTACTTTGAAAAGTGTTGAACTATTTAATTATAAAGCCTTGCATATGAACACCAAATTATGTTAAATACACCACACAACGGAATTTTTATTTATTTATTCAGTAACATGTGGCTCAGTATAGGTTATGACATCTCACTACAGGAGAAAACAGTGTTTTAGGGTGGACTATAAAAATATATCAGGCTAGGAATTACACTTAATGTCCAGGAGGTCCTTCCTCCAAACTATATCACGTAGCTGTAAAAGAAACAGAGAAGCTGCATAACGCTAACGAAAGACTTGCCTGTTTGAATGTGCCGATATAGCCTATAAAACAATAAGAACTTAATCTGACAAGAATTCGTAGGCTATATCACATACGGGATCATTGATAGACAAAACAGATTTGACTACCGGCATTTGGTTGATAAATATGACAGCTTGTATTGTGGAGAATCTCTTATTTTTTATTTTAGATTAACCTTAATAAAAATGACTTGTTTTATCCTTACTTAAACTTAAAAAACAAACAAAACGAATTAACCTCGTATATTCAAGAGGCACCTGGCTGCAGTCCACCACCGTGGGGCGGGAGCGTTGCAGGCACCACAGAGAGGCGACGGCACCGCCGTGGGGCGATGAGTTTCCAGAGTTGTTTTTTTTTGTCGGGGGGGCGGGGGGAAGTGAGGACATTTAAACCTAGATTTCAGTGCGTCCACATCTGTTCCGAGTTCCGGTAAATTGCTTATTTTTATCCACAGAAAGTAAATGCATGATTTATTGTCAATATAAGTGCCGTAAAATAATAACGTTATAGAAGTCATTAATGATTTACCGAATATTTATGAATGTTACAAGTCTACTTGGGTAGTTGTTATGAAGCTAAATTTGATAACGTCAAAGTTTACTTTCACCGATGGCGGTTAGCATCAACAAATTATCAGGGATTATTAAATGTATAGTGCATAACGTAAAGTAACTGTTCGCATTTGTTTGTATGTAACGTTATAATAAATTTTTGTAAAATCCTTGCATTAGCTGGGTATCGTCACAAAATTAGATTAGATTAGATTCAATTTTAATGTCATTACACAGGTACAAGTACAGGGTAACGAAATACAGTTAACATCCAACCAGAAGTGCAAAACAGTTATTACAACAGAATATAATAAATATAAGTATACTCAGAATATACACAGTATGAACAGTATAATCAGAATATACAGGGTACAAAATGTGGCAGAGTACATGGCTTATTTTTACTTTTTTATTTTTCTACCTATGTTGTATACTACAGTATATAAACGAAACAAATATGAATAGCTTTTGCATCATCAGTACTTTTATTTTTGGATACTGAGGAAGGAATTTCACGTTTAGAAGGGCCCTCTGACCTCCAGATGTAAATGTTGATTCCTGTCTGTCTCCTAAATCCTGTAGATACTGTGTGCCCCCACCCCCTGCAGATCACAATCTTCTAACAGTGCTTTGACCACTAAAAGGTGTGCCCCCACCCCCTGAAGACCACACTCTTCAAAGGATGGGCCTTCATCCTGCCCAAGAGCAGCTGGTATGTATTCTTAAAGGAAAGATATATAAGACAGACATATGTGCTTCTCATCTTGAAGCTCTACCACCCATGTTCCTATATCATAATTAAGCTTGTTATGATTGTATTTACTTCTCTTCAACAATAATCAGCTCAGATACATATTGGACACCGACAACCCAGCGGGCGAGCTCATTGTCAGAACAGGAAAAAGTTGCCTGACGCTCTGACTTCAGGGGGCTTGGATTGAACCAAGAAATGTAATCAACCGTGAGTTAACATTTGAACCTATGTAATTGTGAGCCTATTATGTTTATATGTAATCGACAACTTTTTGCTTTTGTGTGGTTTGCAGATAGGAAATGCGTGCTTTAAGCTATTGAGCAAAATCCGCAATCACAGGTCATCTCTCATCTAAAGCCCTCTTGCGAGGTGAAGTGTCGCCAGTGTTTAGGCTGATGAAAAGGAAGAGATTACGGTGACCTGCTGTTCATAAACGCCCCTGACCAGTACCTCAGGAAATTGGATACCGTCTACCACTGTGCTCTGCGATTTTTAACTGGCTGTGGAAATCGTGTCCACCATTGTACCCTGTATGCCACTGCAAAATGTCCATCGCTATCTGTACGCAGACTCTCACATTGGTTGTTTTTTGTTTACAAGTGTCTTATTGGGCTGGTCCCTTCATATCTATGTGTTTACATGTCCACAAACAAATGTAGCTATGGTTTGCGTTCTAGGGATGTGTTACAGATGTTGGTACCCAGAACTAGAACTGAGTTAGGGAAAAAGGCCTTTAAATATGCTGCGCCTTCTGCCTGGAACACTGTGCAAAAGCAGCTGAAGCTGCCGGAGCTGGTCACCTTGGGAGAATTCAAAGGAATCCTGAAGGACAGAGAAGATAGTTCTCTTGGTCAATGCAATTGCTTGTAAAGCTATTTTCTGATAACGGCCGGGTTTATTCATTCCTCTGTCCCCAGTTTATTTATTTCATTTTTAACTCATTTCAATCTTCATATAGTCTTGTTGTCCCTGATCTTGTATTGTATTTTACCTGACGTTGAATGTGGTGTATGAGAATTGTGGTTGATTGTTCTTATTGTATCATGGTGCTGCCTTCTTGGCCAGGTCATTCTTGAAAAAGAGATTTGAATCTCAATGAATTTTACCTGGTTAAATAAAGGATATTGATTGATTGATTGGTAGATAACATTAATGAGGTAAAATTGTACATTTGTTTGGGTTCCATCCGTTTCAGGTCAGAAACCGGCATTTTAATTTCCCTATTTATTTAATTTTAACAATGTCTAGATGGACATATTAAAGGAGGGCACTGATGAGATCTTTTCTTTTTGGAGCCTGTGTTATGTATATTACAACTAACCATTTTGCTTATCTATATATATTTTCAGTAAAAATCTGGCTGAGGTCTCAGTCAGACTGGCCTCCCACCCAGGACACCCTCTGCTTCAGCTGCTCCCCTCGCGGTCCACCAGGACCAAAACCGCTCGACATAAGAACAGCTTCTACCCTTCGCCATTGCACTCTTCAATAGGGCCAAGGACTCGGAATGACTTTGCCACAAACACCCCCATCCAGCATCCCACTGCACAAGCCACTTTTGCACTCAAAACCCCTTTTGACACCTTAAAATTACTTACTGCTGTACCACTGTTTTGCAATGCTGTATATATACCCCCCTGACCTTTTTACACCATATTTTTATTGTATTATATTATGTTCTTATCATGTTACATATGTTCTATGTTGCTCTTCCCTGCTAATGTAAATTCTGTGTTTGTTAAACTTGCATAGCCATTAAAACAGATTCTGATTCTGACCATGAGTGGGTTGATTTTAAGAACTGTTCTCTGCCAAAGTGGACTTGCCTGAAATCCTGGGCATGGGGGAAGAGAACCAGGCTAAGGTAGTATGGGAAGGTGTGGAATGACCTTGAAAAGGAAACAATCCTGGAGCCCTTCAAGTTAACATTTCACAACACAGAAGATGTGGAAATTCTGTGCAGAAATAATAGACTGGAAGTCAAACAGCTAAAAGTCAAATCATATTGTGACTTGGTGTGTTTTACATGTTGTCATTGATCATGTAATAATTCGCTTGGATTATAATGTACATATCAGCACAAAAACATAATTGGCATAGATATAGAGCCAAACATGAAAAACAGCAGTGCAATAAGGTTCAATGACAATTTATTATTATTATAACGAAAAGGCAGTAAAGTATTGTTTAGTACACAATAAAATTTATAGGCCTATGACATCTTACGAAATGTAAGCTTATGAATAACAGTAATAACTTTATTGTTATTCCTAACCTCCATTATTTTCAGTTATCAGCATTTTGACCTTCTCTTTTCAAGATCCTCAGCTTTGTAGTAGGCTACAAATACACTATTGAGCCCCGACTCATATCACCCACCGTTTGTTTTTCGTTATGACTAAGTTGTACAATTACGCAGTGCAGTGTATATTAGTCTCGCTTCTATCGCATTTTTTTCGGAAGAAAACAACTCTGGAAACTCATCGCCCCACGGCGGTGCCGTCGCCTCTCTGTGGTGCCTGCAACGCTCCCGCCCCACGGTGGTGGACTGCAGCCAGGTACTCTTGGTATATTCTATAACCATGACTATGAAAACATAATCGGTTTATGTGTCCTATAAATTCATCATTTGATTGTGTAGATTCGTCATTATCGGTCAAACTCTTCCACAAGCACTCATGAGCGCGCAGCGCTTGTCCAGAACGCAATTTGCTCGTTCATATTGCCCCAGAGCGTCAGCCTCCCAACATTCCATTCCCCATACCGCGGAAGTAAACCAGGAAGTCAAAAAACTTTTTCGGCACATGCGCTAGGTGAGCAACTTCATTGAAATCAACGGCCGCCATTTTTCAATACAGTATCCAGTTAATATTATAGGTCCATGATTCGCACATGTTCCCCTACTCACTTCCTCATTCCACTCCACTCCCCAATAAGATGAGCTGTGATTCGCTAAGAGTTCATCCTACATGAATCTTATTGGCTCATGGGTACTCAGCTTAAAACACATTGAAAATAATTTACAAGTTACCAAAAAAATTGATTAAAGAAAATGCAGCTTCCATTCAGTTTACCCACTTATAAAATAAACACTTTATTTATTAAGCAGTAATTACCCATATATTAAATAAATCACCTTGTATTTATTTAACTGTATTTTAGTAGGTCCCTACACTTGAGAGAGGCTGGACTCTTCATTTCTCTGGCGTTCCCCGCGAGGAGAGGCGGCGGGCTGGCGTGGGTTTGATTATAGCTCCACAGCTCAGTCGCCACGTGTTGGAGTTTACACCGGTGAACGAGAGGGTCGCGTCCCTGCGCCTAAAAGCCGGGGACAGGTCTCTCACTGTTGTGGCGGTCTACGGGCCGAACAGCAGTGCAGAGTACCCGGCCTTCTTGGAGTCTCTGGGAGGCGTACTTAACAGTGCGCCGACTGGGGACTCCGTCGTTCTACTGGGGGACTTCAATGCCCACGTGCGAAATGACAGTGACACCTGGAGAAGGGTGATTGGGAAGAACGGCCCCCCTGATCGGAACCCGAGTGGTGTTCTGTTATTGGACTTCTGTGCTAGTCATGGTTTGTCCATAACTAACACCATGTTCAAGCACAAGAGTGTCCATCAGTGCATGTGGCACCAGGACTCTCTAGGCCGGAGGTCGATGATCGACTTTGTTGTCGTGTCTTCTGACCTGCGGCCGTGTGTCTTGGACACTCGGGTGAAGAGAGCTGGCGGGGGGGGGGGGGAGTTAGACAGACTTGGCAGGGCCAAACGTATTGTGAACGTAAATGTATCTCACCTCCGGGAGAGCTTCTCACAGATCCCGGGGGAGGCTGGGGACATTGAGTCTGAATGGACCATGTTCTCAACCTCCATTGTCAATGTGGCAGTCCGGAGTTGTGGTCGCAAGGTCTCTGGTGCTGGTCGTGGCGGGAATCCCAGAACCCGGTGGTGGACACCGGAAATAAGGGATGCCGTCGAACTGAAGAAGGAGTCCTATCGAGCCATTCTGGCTCGTGGGACTCCCGAAACAGTTGACCGGTACCGGCAGGCCAAGCGTGCTGCGGCTCGGGTAGTCACAGAGGCAAAAACTCGGGTCTGGGAGGAGTTCGGGGAGGCCATGGAGAAGGAAATCGGCCCCAAGGAAATTCTTGCAAACCGTTCGGCGCCTCAGAAGGGGCAAGCATTGCTTCACCAACACTGTTTACGGTGTGGGTGGGGAGCTGTTGACCTCGACTGGGGATGTTGTCGGACGGTGGAAGGAATACTTTGAGGATCTCCTCAATCCTGCCGTCACGTCTTCCGAGGAGGAAGCAGAGACTGGGGACTCCGGGTAGGACCCGCCTATCACCCGGGCTGAAGTCACTGAGGTAGTCGATGGGCTCCTTGGTGGTAAGGCTCTGGGGGTGGACGAGATCCGTCCTGAGTACCTAAAGTCTCTGGATGTTGTGGGACTGTCCTGGTTGACACGCCTCTGCAGCATCGCGTGGCGGTCTGGAACAGTGCCTATGGATTGGCAGACCGGGGTGGTGGTTCCCCTATTTAAGAAGGGGGACCGGAGGATGTGTTCCAATTACAGAGGAATCACACTCCTCAGCCTCCCCGGTAAGGTCTACGCCAGGGTACTGGAGAGGAGAATCCGGCCAATAGTCGAACCTCAGATTCAGGAGGAGCAGTGTGGTTTTTGTCCTGGCCGCGGAACACTGGACCAGCTCTACACCCTCTACCGGGTGCTCGAGGGTTCATGGGAGTTTGCCCAACCAGTCTACATGTGTTTTGTGGATCTGGAGAAAGCATTCGACTGTGTCCCTCGTGATGTCCTGTGGGGGGTACTTCGGGAGTACGGGGTCCGGGGCCCTTGGTTAGGGGCCGTCCGTTCCCTCTACAACCAAAGTAGGAGCTGTGTTCGCATTGCCGGCAATAAGTCAGACCTGTTCCGGGTGCATGCTGGACTCCGCCAGGGTTGCCCTTTGTCACCGGTTCTGTTCATTGTTTATATGGACAGAATTTCTAGGCGCGCCCAGGGGGCGGAGGGTTTCCAGTTCGGGGAGCACGGGATCTCATCTCTGCTGTTTGCGGATGATGTTGTCCTGTTTGCTTCCTCGAGCCGAGGCCTCCAGCATGCTCTGGAGCGGTTTGATGCCGAGAAGCAGCTGGGATCCGAGGCCATGGTACTCGACCGGAAAAAGGTGGTTTGCCCCCTCTGGGTGGGTGGGGAGCCTTTGCCTCAAGTGGAGGAGTTCAAGTATCTCGGGGTCTTGTTCACGAGTGACGGAAGGACGGAACGTGAGATTGACAGGCGGATCGGTGCAGCGTCTGCCGTGATGCAGTCTCTGTACTGGACTGTCGTGGTGAAGAAGGAGCTGAGCCGCAAGGCAAAGCTCTCAATTTACCGGTCAATCTACATTCCTACTCTCACCTATGGTCACGAGCTTTGGGTCATGACCGAAAGGACAAGATCGCGGATACAAGCGGTCGAAATGAGTTTCCTCCGCAGGGTGGCCGGGCACTCCCTTAGAGAGAGGGTGAGGAGCTCGGTCACACGGGAGGAGCTCGGAGTAGAACCGCTACTCCTCCACGTCGAGAGAAGCCAGTTGAGGTGGCTCGGGCATCTGTTTCAGATGCCTCCTGGACGCCTCCCTCGGGAGGTGTTCCAGGCATGTCCCACCGGGAGGCGGCCCCGGGGAAGACCTACGACACGATGGAGGGACTATGTCTCTCGGCTGGCCTGGGAACGCCTCGGGATCCCCCCGGAGGAGCTGGAGGAGGTGTGTGCGGTGAGGGAAGTCTGGGCTTCCCTGCTCAGACTGCTGCCCCCGCGACCCGGCCCCGGATAAGCGGAAGATAATGGATGGATGGATGGATCAAATTAGAATATATTAATATATATAAATACATTAAAAACATTTGGTCTATTTAGCATGCACTTACACCTTAATGCTATGAAATGTTGGTTGCAATCAACATTGAGGAAGTCATACTGTTTGTAGTTTTTCCTGCTCGTTGTAGATGTATGACAACACAGGTAGCTTTTTTAGGCAGATTAGAATTAAACGAAGTCCGGTTAAAGAAATCCTATGAGCTGGTTTTAAATATAACTTTGTGAACGGCAACCAGAGTGTGCGACCAGCTAATGTTAAAACCAGTTAAACTGGGACGGAGTCTCTCACACAGATTGATAGTTTTACAAAAAAAAAATTGTACAGAATTGACAGACCAAACTGCAGAGATCGCTATGAACTCATGTCATGAGTTACCATCATGGTCATGGTTACCATCATGTTGCCTATATTTGGTCTACTGGGCAACGCATCTCACTAAAATGTAAAGACTTTTGTGACCCAACTCAAAACTCTTAGCCTACAGATCAATAAGGAAAGGTTTTTCTCTGAAAGTCCGTCCTTCTTAATCTTTTTTGTGTGCAGAATGCACCATGATAAAAAAGCATTCACGTCACCAAAACACATGAATTGTTTGCGACAAAATCATACGACAAAGTCGAACGGCACTGTTTTTTCAGCAACAGCGAGTGAGCTAGCCAGCGATTCCCAAAGACGTCCGTTTTTCTCAAGTTACCGACATTTAAAAAATTATATATTAAAAAATATATATTTAAAAAAAGAAAATATCCGAAATTGATCCGGGGCTATTCACTGGTTTGACACATATGCTAGAGTCTACTAGTTAGCGCTAGTCAGCCATTCCACCGTCCGGAAAATAGTCTACAAGTGGAGGGCTTTCAAAACAACTGCCAACATGCCAAGGTCTGGTCGTCCCAGCAAGTTTACCCGGAGAGCAGGGGCGGATCTAGAAAATTTTACATGGGGGGGCAAAGGGGTGGCAAGAGGTCTTGGCAGGGGGTCATGGGACAACAGTACGTGGGTAGCTGGGGGGGCAAGGCTCTCAAGTGGGGGAGCGGCTGCCCCCCCTTGCCCCCCCGTAGATCCGCCCCTGCCGGAGAGGTCTCCAAAAACACTATAATGTAATTGCGGGACTTACAGCAGGCTCTGGCTACTGTTGATGTAAAACAGTTCAGCAACACTAACTCAGGAGCACAATATATAAAACACTTTAACTTACAAAACAAAAATGAATAGAACAATTTGTGCAGATTCTTTCCTAAATCAATTGCCAAGCTATTTGGTACGCTACCTTATATGATTGCTAACTGGGCTCGCTGGTTTACTGAAGTAGCTTTCATAAGGCAGGATGATTGTTGCCAATATTCGGCACGTTTTCGCTGAAGATATTCAAGCCACTTATCAGCATGACTGGTGTGTAATGTCATTAAGTGGCAACGTAATTTATTTGGCTTCATGTCCACTGCCAAACATTTTAGATACAGTAGACACACCGGTCTTTCCTCGTCTCCCACCATAGTCACAGTGAAGCCAAGCGCTACATACGCTTCATCATATTTCCTTGTCTTAGCTTTCGGGTGACTTTCTTTTGTCTCATTGTCTTTGTCTCCCTCTGCCTTTCTTTTCATCCCTGTTAAAAACTTTTTCATGTTGTTTCTTGTGGGTTGGTTTACAGAAGTTCAGATTGCCTGTTTGCTACACCATTGAGCGAATACTCCCTGTGCACACTCTGACAATGTCAGCACCACTGCCAACTACTGTAGCAAATGTGCAATTACACTTGATTCTAGTACGGCAACCAAAAAAATCCCCAGGGTCACACGGGCCCCCCCGGGCATCGCCCCCAATATTTGAGAAGCACTGATGTAAAAGTAAACACCTCTACAAGAGACTGCACAAGTTTACATTACATGTGTGCAGGAAACCATAGCTATCTAAGAGAAACATCAAGGCTGAAGTTTGCCAAAGAGAATGTTCATAAAGACCTGGGGCCTCATGTACAAAGACTTGCGTGGATTTCTTACTGAAACTTGTTGTACGCCAAAACCCAGAAACTGTCGTACGCACAAATCAATTCAGATGTATTAAAGTGTGCGTAGGCATGGATCCAAGCACGTTTCTTTTGTACATCACAATCAACGTGGAATTGAGCGCACATGCAGAGGTGCCGAACTCCTCCCTTTCCACGCCCCCATTTAAATATGCAAATGAATGAAAATAGTCCCTGGACCGGAGATTTCCCTCTTGGTCCGATCAGATCAGGGCCGGCTCTTGGCATAGGCGACATCTGTTGGAGGGGCGCTGCCAGGCACCCTTAATCATGCCGTTTTGTGTGAAGACATTTTATTTATTTCTGCTTGCTAGCTACACCGTGTTTAATGTGAAATGCGCACTGCATCGGCACTGTTTATGCTTGTGATGAGTTTTCATTAGTTTTCTACACAGTTATCATCTCCTGTATGTCCGGTCTGATTTAAAGTTGAAATCAAAAAGTTTAATCTAATCTAATTTTGTATTTTATTTCAGTTTCATCACAGGGGGGGGGGGGAGCCGGCCCTGGATCAGATAAATCAAAATGAGTAGAGGGAAGAAAAGAGTCAATCAGGGGCTTGATAGAAAGCTTTGCAGCTCTAATTTCAATAAAATAAAAAAACATTTGAATGCGCACTTGCCCAAATGTGCATTTCGCTGGTTTACTCATGAGCCAGTTATTGTTTGCAAGTAAATCCTCGCGTTGCCTAAAAGCTCGCTCACGTCGGATTGCACCATTTGCAAGATCCTCAAACAACGCTAACGCTGCCATTGTTAATACCATTTTCTTCATCACATTGCACATGCTTTTATATTCACCTATATGATTACAAACGCCTGGGTGTGTAAATGGTTCATAACGGTGTCTCTGAGGTGCACATCCCTCTGATGACTGTTTTCACATTATTAACAGTTTCCCAGCATCACCTCAAGTGTCGCCAAAGGAACAATAGCTGTAGAAATGTGCGTACGACAGCAATGAAGTTGGCGTGGGGCACCGCACATTTCCATGGTAATTTCACGTTTGATATATCTGAACGTGAGCGTGGGAAAGGACGTACGCCACGTTTTTGTGCGTACGCAACCTTTGTACATGAGGCCCCAGGACTTCTGGAATAATGTTCTTTGGACAGATGGTCAGCGGAACTGGTCAGCTCACCATCATAGAATCCACTATGAATGCTACTGTGTATCAGAGGGTGGTTGAGGAACATGTGAGACCATCTGTCAAGAAACTAAAGTAGAAGTAGAACTGGACCATGCAACACGGCAATGACCTAAAACATATCAGTAAATAATCCAAGGACTGACTGAAACAGACAGGTATTTTCTGATTTTCCTGATGTTGTAGAGGGTGAATCTACATGACCGAGAGACTGCGGCAATGTGTGCTGTGAGGGAGAGCTTGTCAAGATCCCTTGATTGATTGGGGGAAAGGATAGATATAGTTGCGTGTCGTCGGCCTAGCAGTGATAGGAGAAGCCATGGGAGGAGATGATTGGCCCAAGTGAGTTGGTGTATAGGGAGAATAGAAGCGGACCAAGGACGGCACCCTGCGGGACCCCAGTAGACAGCTGGCGAGGACCAGATGTTTTCCCTCCTCAGGTGACCTGATAGGATCTTCCCGTCAGGTAGGATGAGATCCATTCAAGCACAGTGCCAGTGATGCCCAGTGCACAGTGCCAGTGATGCCCATCTAATGGTAATTGACAGGAGGGCAGTGTCAGTGGAGTGGCCGGTTTTGAAGCCCGACTGGTTAGAGTCCAGAAGTTTGTTATGGGAGAGAAAGCTTGACAGTTGGTTGACTACAGCACGCTCAATTGTTTTAGAAAAGAAGGGTAGCAGTGAGACCGGTCTGGAGGATGGCTGGGTTAAGAGAGGGTTTTTTGAGTAAGGGTTTGACTATGGCCTGTTTGTATGCTGAGGGAAAAGTGCCAGAGGTGAGTGAGGAGTTGAGGACATGGAGAAGGAAGGGTGTAATAGAAGCAGATATGGTTTGGAAAAGAGGGAAGGGGATTGGATCAAGGGCGCAAGAGGTGGGGCGATGAGAGAGAATGAAGTCAGACATGCCTGCCTCAGATAAGGGGGAAAAGGAGGAGAGTCAAGTAGAGGGGTCAGACAAGGTGTGAGAGCGGTTAGGCAGGGAGGGTTCAGGGAATTGACTGCTGATGTCTGCGATTTTATCCCCAAAGAAGCGGGATAAGTCATCTGCTGTCAAGGTAGAAGGAGAAGGAGGGGGAGGAGGATTGAGGAGTGATGAAAAAGTAAAGAACAGTTTGTGGGGGTTAGGAGCGTTGGTCACCTGTTTCAAGAAGTAGTCGGTTTTTGCCTCCGTTATGTGAGTGGAGAAGGTCTTGAGGAGGGTCATGATTGTTGTTGTGAAGTCAAACTAAAGAAGTAATTAATAAACTCATGTCGCAAGCTGGGAAGGAACCTTTCGGCAGTCCGAGTTGCCGCACGGACTATAAAAGAGGCGGCACCCAACAACTACTGAATGAAGTGAAGGAACAAGACGCGACTGGAGCAGCGCTCAGTTAAAAAAATCTATGATCCCGTGCAAACGAGTCTACAAACGCCAGAGAGGCAGCCGGTAAGACACCGAGCCCATCAGGAGAGACTGTGGACAATTAAAGTGAAATGTTTGTGCAGGCGAGAGCTGCTAGTGTTAGCCACGGGGCCGAACCGGCAGTGCCGTGGTTAACCCTATAAATGCCAGTCTGTGATAATGTTTGATTCTCATTCATAGTTAAATGATGTCATGATTGTTTAAGCTAAGAACATGATTGTTACTGAGCTTATAAATTACAGATAAATAAGTTAAAATTATTATGATATTGTATTATTATGGTGACATTATTTAAATATAAGTAAAAATATAGAATGTTTAAAGTCTGTAATATTAAGTTAAGAAAATCCCTGAATACATTGATAATGATGACAGTGGGATAATTTATGTTGCACCTTGTTTAATTTAAGAGGAAAAGGTATTAATTGTTAAAAATGTATATTGTCCAGACATTGTAAAAACAACCTTTTTCTTGTTTATTGTTTCACAAGGTTTTTCACCTAACTAACTAGCTAATTAGCTACCTACTACCCAAACAACCTACCTGAAACCTTGAAATCGGAAAATAAAGGAAGATAAAAAGGAAGAGGAAAAATTGTGGTTATTTGAGTGAAGCCCAGCTACTCTGTGATAGATTCCAACTCCTTCAAGTGGAGACTGCACTAAAAAGGGAAGAACTTGACAGTTGTACTTGTTGAGGTCATGATTATCCTTGGACTTGTGCCACATCCTCTTCGCTGCCCGGAGGGAGGAGCGCTCTTTCCGAACGACCTCTGATAGCCAGGAGCAGGGGGGAGAGGGCCGAGCAGGTTTAGTTGCCATGGGGCAGAGGGTGTCAAGGGACGTGGTTCGCGTTGATAGCAGAGCATCAGTGGCTGCGTTCGTTCGTTGAGAGGTGAACTCATTAATGGGAGCCAGGGATGATGTTACCACAGAGGAGAAGAGAGATGGAGACAGGCTGCGAAGGTTGCGGCGGAAGGTCACAAGTGGCGGTGCAGTGGGAGGGGTTGGAGGGAGTGAGACGAAGAGTTGGATGAGGAAATTATCTGAAATGTGTAGTGGGTTTACTGATGTTAGATCTTCTTCGATCTTTTTTGGTTTCAATTGTTTAGTTATATTACTGCAGTCTCTCAGTATTGTTAAAAAACAGATTAAGGCTAAATCCCAATACTCTGTTTCACCCCTTACCCTTAGTACCCTTACTTTTGCATGTTCACACATTGCTACATTACTGATTTGACCTTCCGGCATTTCTCCAGCTAGCTTTGAAAGGAGTTATGCATCAGAAACCACGTAATCAACATACACACTTGCAAATGGCATCTTAGAAGTTTTGATTGATACTTGTCGCCTCTGGTGACAAAGCAGCCAGATAGCGACGATGCAGGATCACGTAACTGTAACCAAGTGACGTCCCAATTATTAGTCTCAAGATTTCAGCTCTTACCCTTGGTTTTAAGGGGTAACGGTAAGGGCTAAGACTATGGGGTAAAATTAAGGGTAAAGGGTAAAACATTGGGAGTATTGGGATCGGGCCTAAATAGCCATATATATTATTTTTACAAAATACACATGGTTTTCACATGGTATGCTAATGTTCAGAAGCATTCAAGAGTAGGCCTTTCAGACATTTGTGTGCCTGTCATGTCATTGGAACTTGTTTGGCTAAATGCTCTTATGGCTCTTCCCTTTGGCACTTGTTTCTCACAATGTATGTTTCATAATCTATAAATTGCTTTGTATAAAAAGTGTCTGCTAAACAATTAAATGTAAATGTTTAGAATTCAAATGACACAAGCTTGACACAACAAGCAGTATTGCAATTATTTGCCAATTAAAGTCAGGGCAAATTTTGTGAAGCAGTTATTATTTATCAATTTTACATCTTTATAACAACCAACATATCTAAAGATTTTATGGTAATTTGAAAATATTCCTAAATCTGCGTCACAATACTGTACTGAACACGGTCAACCATTAAGGTGTACCCTACATATTGATTGGACGAGCTACCTGTCTACCGATCTACCTGCGCACACTGCCCTCCACTCAGTGCTCGTTACAGTTGTTTGGTAGAGGCTTTGAAGGGAGGAGGTGGGATATTTTGGTTTGAATCATGTTTACAAAAAAGTAGCTAAAATAGCTTGCTTTGTGCAACATACATAGCCTGCCAATTCCTGACTAATTGAACAGATTGGGTTTATGAAGGGTGGGATAGTTTTTTCCGGAATACGTTCATACAAAGTTGGACCGGTGTAACTAATTTTAACTAACATTTATTTGTATAGCCCTTTTTACAAGCAATGTCACAGAGGGCTTCACATATGCCCATAGAACTGCCCCTCAACCAACCTAAACCCTCAAGGAAGACAAGGAAAAACTCCCAAAAAAACTCACTAGGAACAAAAAATTGAAGAAACCTTGGAAGGAGCAATTCAGTGAGGGATCCCCTCCTCCAGGGACGGTTGGAGAAAGTGAAGAGCAGAACACACGCTAAAACAGTTATATCTCTAGAGAGAGTTAATAAGTTGTTGAAACATCCATACTCAATGCTCAACTTGAGTCTTAGGTTGCACAAAGTCAATTTAGGCAGCCACTGGGCTTGGGCCCATGATTGGCGCAGCATCACACGCAGGGGGATGAGGAAAAGGACCGGGAACTCTCTCCTTGTCTATCAGGGAGACTGACGTCCGACTGGCGACCAGATCCGGGGTTGGAAGACCATCTCAGATCGATGTCCACTGGCACCAGGTCCAACATTGGCCAAAGACCATGCATGTGCTGAGAGCTCAGTCCCCCCATACCAAAGGGAGGTATGGAGGGGAGGACTGTGAGACGGAGTAGAGGAGGATTTAGAGAGTGCAAGGAACAGCTAACAGTTATAGCAATATTCAGAATGAGGTCCCCACCGGTCAGTGTGGGCTAATGCAGCAATTAAAAAGACCAAAAAAGGGGCTATCGACACAGCCTTAGACACCAAGACAGCACCAGCCCCCCTCAGTTGAAATAAATCTGTTCCAAGAAAGAAAAAACTCTAAGATATATATATATATATATATATAGTCTTTTTTTTCTTCTTTTTTTTTAAGATAGTATCTTTTGAAAGCCATGTCTCCTGTCGTCTCTAACTGTACGGTTTTAGAATCAGAATGGGGGTTTATTCGCTATGCAAGGGAACATGGAACTCACTTTGGCAGGAATGAGCAAACATATATGTGGCATACTAATAAAATAAAAATAAATACAATGTAAAATACACTACAGATATGATACATATAAACAAATAATACAAATGATACAAATAATACAAGTGATGCAATAGTACAAATGATACAGGTAACATGGAAGTACAAATAACATAGGTACAGACTGGAATGGGTATATATAGTACGTGGGGGGGGGGGGGGGGGTATATTCACAGTAGTGTAAACAGTGATGCAAAATTCACAGTAGTAAGTTTTTAAAGTTTTACTAAGCTAACTACACTAACCTAATAACTCCCACCGTAAATGGTGTTCTAAACTGATGAAACAGTGTCCCACTCAAGCTCGGACGACTGCTTACTGTCTTTCAAGTATTCTCAGCATTCCCGTTTTTCCCACATGCTAGGCTAATTAATACATTAACAGTAACCATGTCAATCGCCAGGTAATCAACAGCTCAGTTTCACCAGTTAAAACAATAGTATCTACATGAATTAAGAAGATCCGGCAGGTTAATGCATCCGCCCCAATAAACCAGCAGGGGGAGTTTTTTTTCTACCACAAGAGATCACTATCATATTACAACAAATATTGAATAACTTCACAGTACAACAGATATTGAATAACTTCACATTAACTAACCCAGCACATCCACACACTTTAACAGTCGTAGTACTGACTGAAATTTTTTTTTTTTTACCTAACTTTGAATGTCGAGACGGTATCAGCCTCCTTAACTGAAACAGGTAATTTGTTCCAGAGAAGAGGCGCTCTATATGAGAAAGCCCTACCTCCAGCAGTTTTTATGTTAATTTTGGGAATCACCAAATAGCCAGCATCTTTGGATCGTAGTGTCCTTACAGGGTGATAAGGTGCAAGAAGGCCTGAGAGGTACAGTGGTGCTAATCCATGTAGAGATTTGTAGGTTAGTAGTAGAACCTTAAAATCAGCCCTGGCTTGGATAGGGAGCCAGTGTAGAGAGATAAGAGTAGCTGTTATGTGATCATACTTTCTAGTTCTGCTCAGTAGCCAGCAGCGGCATTTTGCACCCAATGTAAATTTTGTACGCAGGTATTTCGGAATAATCCAATCGGGATGTAACAAATGCATGTATATTTTTCAGCATCATCCTTTGAGAGGAAGTTTCTTATTTTAGCTATGTTGTGGAGATGGAAGAATGCAGTTCTGGTAATTTGCTTGATATGAGGCTCAAATGAGAGAGACCTAGATTTTTTACCAGCTGGCTTTGAGAGACTTTGATTGATTACCCTAGATTTAAGTCTAGGGTAAAATTTGATAGATTGTTCCTGTACTTCTTTGGTCCAAAGATTTACACCTGTTTTATCAGAATTCAGAAGTAGAAAATTTGCTGACATCCAATTTCCTATCCCGGAGACACGTTTTTCCAGAGCATGATGTAGTTCGTCAGGCTTAAGGGAGAGGTATAACTGGGTGTCATCTGCATAGCAGTGAAAATGTACACCAAAACTTCTAATTATATTTCCTAAAGGTAACATGTATAGAGAAAATAGCAAAGGGCCTAAGACAGAACCCTGTGGTACTCCATATTTCACAAGGGAGCTCCTGGATGAGCGGCCATCATAGTGGACAAACTGTGATCTATCAGATAGATATGATCTAAACCATTGAAGTGAAATTCCAGAAATTCCAACATAATTTTCCATACGTTCCAGGAGAATCTGATGATCGACAGTGTCGAATGCTGCACTTAGGTCTAGAAGAATCAGGACAGAGATAGAGCCTGCATCAGAGGCTAATAGAAAATCATTGACTACATTAGCTAGTGCAGTTTCAGTGCTGTGATGAGAACGGAATCCAGACTGGAGAGGTTCATATAGCTGATTTACGGTAAGATGTTCAGTGAGCTGATGTGCCACAACTTTCTCAAGAATTTTTGAGAGAAATGGCAAGTTTGAAATTGGCCTGTAGTTGCAGAGACATCCAGGATCCAAGTTTGGTTTTTTAAGTAAAGGTTTGATAATAGCTTTGTTCAAACCTTCAGGGACTTGGAAGAGTCTGAACATGAAGAATGCTAACCAACACCGATACCCTTAAGATATATATCCTCTTTAACGTCATGGCCTTGAAAATAGACTTGACTGAATAGAGGAAACGCTGTATCGGACACGCCTACCGGGTCCTACGCGTGAGATTTCGAGAAACCTTGGGCTTAGAAAAAAGTTGCCTTGAGGCGGTGAAAAAAGTAGTCACCGAGGAAAAATGAAGAAATCGCTAAGATCCACTAGTCGCCACCGATAGTCGGGTTATGGTTTTACCTATTGCTTTGAAGGGGAAATTCTGAGATAATAATGAACGTCGAAAGTAAGAGAAAAGCTTTACTGCTGCTTTGACCGTCTATCAACCTTTAGTCATAAAAGTTGGCATCGGTAGTTTAATTTACTCAAGGCGGGTGCGGAAGGCGCTTTTCTTCGGACTGAAGTGATAATTATTGTAACATGTAACCTCTGACAACTTTCCTTATTTATATAGACAATCCATCTATAACAGGAAGCAGTCACAAATCTGCAAACGTTTTTGAGGATTGGATACTTTTGTTTTTGGGGTTAGGCTTTACAGGGCCAAATATTCTGACGCCGTTGTTTAAAACGTTCCCAGACCATTCTTTTTGTGTTAGATTTTAAATATATCGTTGTTTTATAGATGCTGTGTAGCAACCTAATCGATAACAGCCGTTCAAGTTATTTGCACGTCAAGTATATAGATAGGATCTATCTTTTACGCTTTAGTGGTCTACTTTGTAAGCTTTGTTCAACACGTTGTTTTAAAAGCATTTCTATCCAGACCTGTATCCTTAGATTTAGACTACAGTCAGTGTTTTCCCCCCCAAAAGAATTAAAGAGGTAAAACCACAGTTACGCAGCCATGTCTGCAGAAGAGGAAAGATTCAAACTCGTTGTCGTGGGCGGCGGCGGTGTGGGCAAAAGCGCTTTAACCATACAATTTATCCAGGTGAGTTACAAAGTTTCCATAAAATAAATAACCTCTGTGGTGAAATAACCAGGGAACGCAGTATACTTTGTTATTTGACGCATTGAGTCCATGTTTGATAAGGGACACTAATAGGGTATGAATGGTATAGATCCACGTAAAATTTAAGAGCATATTGTGTTAGGGTTGGTAGTAGAACAGGTCGGTGCTACACGCTTCTTTAACTGTATACTTTCAATCTCTCCCATAGTCATACTTTGTGTCAGACTATGACCCTACCATTGAAGACTCCTACACAAAAATCTGTACAGTGGATGGGAAGGAAACACGATTAGACAGTAAGTATTGCTATGTATGCCCCATTTTGTGCTGATCCCTGATACTAAGAAGGACAGTTGAATGGTGCTAGTTGGCAGAGCCAACAAAAAGAGCAGAGTCGGAATGATTCATCTTCCTCTGCTCTGTTATGACTTGTATTTGGCAAATGTTGATGCGTTAAGCCAAGGTGTTGTCCTAAGGGTGAGCTTAAAATGGTGCGTCATCTTAGTTTTTATGTTTGATGAGGAGGGTTGCAGACACAGAAACTAATTTTTATTGCGTGTTTCAGAGTTTTAACAACTAGTTCTGTCTTCATCCAAATGTATTTGGTCATCCATTTCAAACAGAACAATGTTTTGTCTGTGGTGCTGCTCTCTTATCAAATGTCACAGATACTGTATACAGAGCAGGGGCGGATCTAGAACATTTTACATGGGGGGGCAAAGGGGTGGCAAGAGGTCTTGGCAGGGGGTCATGGGACAACAGTAAGTGGGAAGCTGGGGGGGGCAAGGCTCTCAAGTGGGGGGGCGTCTGCCCCCCCTTGCCCCCCCGTAGATCCGCCCCTGATACAGAGATGGAGTCCACACACTATTGGTCATTTCAACCAGTCACTGCCCAGAACTATCCCCCCTAGCTTACTTGACCTATTTAGTAACTGACATGAAAGTGAGGTTGACTTGTGTGTCAAATGATAAACTGGTCCGCCCGCCTGCTGTCCTGTTGACTCACTATGGCAGTGTGTAATTGTGTCACTTAGTATTGTATCCCGTTCAGAGTAACCACGTTGAGTCTGCTTAACCGTCTACGTCTGTGTTAGTCTTGGACACAGCTGGCCAAGAGGAGTTTGGAGCGATGCGGGAGCAGTACATGCGCTCAGGAGAGGGTTTCCTGCTGGTGTTTGCTCTAAATGACAGTGGCAGGTGAGACTGATAAATGTGTGTGTACACAAGTGTTTAATTTTGTTTTAAATATTTAGAAAATGCCTTTATCCAAAGTAATATATACATAGTGCATATGGAAAGTAGAAGGATCAGAACAGCGTAGTTCTAACATTATTTCAGTGGTTAGTCAAGGAACATGACAGCAAAATAAATAGAGAATCACCAGTGGCTGGGTCCACACAAAGACGCTAGCCTTCAATTCAATAACACAGCCAAAACAGATAAGAAAATACACTTATCCACTCTGTGAGTAGATGCTGTGAAGCTCACTGATTGCACATTGCCAGACAGGGCATTATTACAACTCAATTTAACATTCAGTCAGTTATTGTGAGAGGCGCAGTACATTTTTGAATTAAGACTATCATTTCCTTACTCCCTTTTCCCACAGTTATAACGAGATCCATAAATTCCACACCCAGATACTGCGTGTGAAGGACCGTGATGACTTCCCTATGGTCCTGGTAGGTAACAAGGCAGACTTGGACCAGCAGAGAGTGGTACGTCGCCCTTCTCGTTTCTTTTAGGTTTAAGAATCAGTTGGGGTCTTTGGGACACCAGATGCACATTTGTTTAGTATAGTTTAACCAGTTGGTTGGGACCGAATCCTGTGTGGATCTGTAAGAATTACATGGCAGCTACTTGTATACTGCGTGTCTTCCCAATTTATAGTGGGGGTGGTTGGGTGGGACATGATGGGCCGGTTGTTGAAATTGTAAATATGTTGTCCAATAAATTATGTTTGCAAACGCAGTGTTCATAAACAAGGGTTGATTCATTCTGAATCCCCTGCTTCGCTAGCAGTTCTTATTATAGGAGCAGTTTCAGTATGATTTCTCTGTAAAAATCGATTTGATAAAATCCAACACCAAAAACAGACATGTCATCTCGAAAGGCAATTTAAAATAAAATAGAGAACAGGCTGAATAAGTGTACGGTATACTAACGTTACATGACGCATAAACGACGAACTGAGAATGTGCCTGGTATATTAACGTAACATTAAGAGTTATTCAGATAACTATAGCATAAAGAACATGCTAACAAGTTTACCAAACCATCAGTTTCACTCACGTGGTTTAGTGTGAACATAACATGTGAAATGATATCAGTGTTGGGCAAGCTACTTGGAAAGTGTAGTGAGCTAAGCTACCAGTTACTCTACATCAGGGGCCTCATGTACAAAGACTTGCGTGGATTTCCTACTGAAACTTGGCGTACGCCAAAACCCAGAAACTGTCGTACGCACAAATAAATTCAGATGTATCAAAGTGTGCGTAGGCATGGATCCAAGCACGTTTCTTTTGTACATCACACTCAACTTGGAATTGAGCGCACATGCAGAAGTGCCGAACTCCTCCCTGTCCACACCTCCATTTAAATATTCAAATCAATGTAAATAGGCCCTGGACCTGAGATTTCCACCCTCTGGAGGACAAATAAAGGTTTATCTAATTTCTCTCTTGGTCCGATCAGATAAATAAAAATGAGTAGAGGGAATAAATGAGTCAATCGGGCTTGATAGAAAGCTTTGCAGCTTTAATTTCAATAAAATAAAATAGACATTTGAATGCGCACCTGCCCAAATGTGCATTTCGCTGGTTAACATAGACAATTAAACGAATAAACACTTTACGCACCCATAGCCACCCATCGCGCACCGCGCCAGCCTGTTTCCAACCATGCTGTTAGTCAGAATGAATGAGTCATGCGTTGAGCCAGGCCACCTTGCCACTATTTTAGTTAACTGCATTTGCGCATCACATATGATTTGAACATTAATGGAATTAAAATGTTTTCTGTTAACATAAACAAATTAATCCTGTGATGGCGCTTTTATAGCAATGTGTGTGCAGTCAATATCTCCGATAACCTTAGGGAAACCGGCTATCGCTGCTAATTGCGTACTCCAGTAACACTGGCCTTGGTAACCGAAATCGACTTATGAGCCAGTTATTGTTTGCAAGTAAACAGCGCGTTCCCTAAAAACTCGCTCACGTCGGATTGCACCATTTGCAAGGTCCTCAAACAACGCGAACGCTGCCATTGTTAATACCATTTATATTCACCTATATGATTACAAACGCCTGGGTGTGTAAATAGTTCACAACGGTGTCTCTGATAGGCACATCACTTGACTGTTTTCACATTATTAACAGTTTCCCAGCATCACCTCTAAGTGACGCCAAAGGAACAATAGCTGTAGAAACGTGCGTACGACAGCTATGAAGCTGGCACCACACATTTCCACGGTCATTTCACGTTTGATACATCTGAACGTGAGCATGGGAAAGGACGTACGCCACGTTTTTGTGCGTACGCAACCTTTGTACATGAGGCCCCAGGGGTCTCAAACTTGTGACATAAAAGTATATATATATATTATTTTTTTTTGGAACAACTTCATTCCAAGGCCTATTTCAGTGGTCAATAAAACTGTCAATCACCAAAATAAGCAGGCAAAAATGTTATATTCAATTGTTTATTAAACTTATTAAATCACACGTAACTGTGCTCTCACTGCTCCAAAACCAGAACACAAAACCTGCGTTTGCATGGGTATGCTTGGGCACATTTGCAGGACGAACTGCGAGTTAACTCTAAACTCAATAACTTAACTCAAATCACAGTAGTAAAAGAATAATGACCTGCTCAAAACTGCTCCATTATGTTTGGACGACTCCCTCAGGATCAATTCGTCTCCATCCTCCTCACCCTCTGCCATCTTTCCTACCTACCAGTCCATCTCTTGTGCAAACATATAACATTATGTGGCCATGAATACTAAACTGCAAAATAAAAAAGGGACCACTGTTATAAACACTTACCAATTCTCAAGTCTCTCAATGTAAACTAAATCTGGATGAATTCTCGTTTTTTTTGTCCCCATTTGTGCTATCAGCGTCTAGATCTTGTATAGAAATTCTGAAGTCTACTGTTGTTGGTTCAAATATCCATAAGTCATTGGAACAACTTAATTCCAAGGCAAAGCTATTTCAGTGATCAATAAAACTGTCAATCAGACAAATAAGCAGGCAAAATTTTTACATTGAATTGTTTATTAAACAATATGCTGTGCTCTCACGGCTCCAAAACCTGCATTTGCACGGGTATGCTCAATAACTTGGGCACATTTGCAGGACGAACTGCAAGTTAACTCAATAACTTAACTCAAACAGTAGTAAAAGAATAAAGACCTGCTCAAAACGGCTTTATTATGTTTGGACGACTCCCTCGGGATGAATTTGTCTCTGTCCTCCTCACCCTCTGCCATCTTTCCATCAAGTGACGTAACTCACTCAAGCAAGCTAACTTGTCTGTATTCCCCTGCATCAGAGACGTTGTAGCCAGCCCAAGGATTGGTCCATGATGTCACCGTCATATGGAAGTGCTTCTGTTGGCCACTGAGCTTCAGAGATGTTTGTAAAAATTTAGCCTGTGTGGATGCTACTGCACTACTTGGTTAATAAAAGAGCTAAACTACCGAAAAGCTATTTAACTCAGAAAACAGTGACCCTACCACAACGCTACTGAGAAATGTAGTTAAACTAGTAATGCTGCTACTTGTAGCGACACTACTGCCCAACACTGAATGATATAATAATGTGTTAATAATTTCCCACAAAAGTCTCTCCAGGTAATAAATTGCACCCCCGGCCAACTATGGGAAAAAAACGTGATTTATAATCCGAAAAATAGGGTAGATGTGTCTTCTCAACAAATCGATGAAATACAAAATAAGGGATTTATCATTAATCAGTGGGAAGTTTATTGCTGGATTTCAGCTTCCTCAAACAGACATTCATTAACAGTGGATGTTTGACAATTCACAAATCGTATAATGGTTTTCTGACCTGACCTCATCCTTCCAACAGCATCCCAAATTCTCAGCAATTCATTCCAAAATTATTCAATAAGGCCAATGACTCACAATGACATTAACACTTTTATTCTATCTGAGGATGTTCTTTTCATACTTAAAATAAAAAAAGATGTTAGTTTATTGAACTACTTTTTATTACAATCATATGAAAAAGTTTGGGAACCCCTCTCAGCCGGCATTATAATTGACTCTGCTTTCACGCAAAAAAAGATAAAATTGGTATGTCTTTCATTAACCAGGAAGATCTAAGTACTGGGGTGTTTTCCAAACAGATTTTTAGCGAAGCAGTTTTTAGTTGTATGAAATTAAATAAATTGTGAAAAACTGGCTGTGCAAAAATATGGGTACCCTTATGATTTTGCTGATTTGAATGCATGTAACAGCATGTAAAACTGATGACTTGAAAAATCTAATTGGTTGGATTATCTCGTTAAGCCTTGAACCTCATAGAAAGGTGTGTTCAATCATGGGAAAAGGTATTTAAGGTGCCCAAATACAAGTTGCACTTCTCTTTGACGCTCTGCTGAAGTGAGACAGAATGGAATCATCAAAACAGCTCTCCACAGATCTGAAAACAAAGATTGTTCGTTTTCATAGTTTAGGGGAAGGCTACAAGAAGCTTTCCAAAAGGTTTCAACTGTCAATTTCGACTGTAAGAAATGTTGTCAGGAAATGGAAGGACACAGGCACAGTTGCAGTTAAACCCAGGTCTGGAAGACCAAGAAAAGTACAGGAGCGGCATATGCGGCGGATTGTGAGAATGGTTGCAGACAACCCACGGATCACCTCCAAAGACCTGCAACAACATCTGGCTGCAGATGGTGTATCTGTACATCGTTCAACAATTCAGCGCAATTTGCACAAAGCACATCTGTATGGCCGGGTGATGAGAAGGAAGCCCTTTCTGCGCCCACGCCACAAGTACAGTCGCATGGAGTATGCTAAAGCTCATTTAGACAAGCCAGATTCATATTGGAAGAAAGTGCTTTGGACTGATGAGACAAAAATTGAGTTGTTTGGTCATAACAAAAAGCGCTTTGCATGGCGAAAGAAGAACACTGCATTCCAAGAAAAACACCTGCTACCTACTGTCAAATTTGGGGGAGGTTCCATCATGCTGTGGGGCTGTGTGGCTACTTCAGGGACTGAGGCCCTTGTTAAAGTTGAAGGTCGCATGAATTCAACCCAGTATCAATAGATTCTTCAGGATAATGTTCAAGCATCAGTCACAAAGTTGAAGTTACGCAGGGGTTGGATATTCCAACAAGACAATGACCCTAAACACTGTTCAAATTCTACAAAAGCATTCATGCAGAGGGAAATGTACAATGTTCTCAAATGGCCATCACAGTCCCCTGACTTGAACATCATCGAAAATCTATGGGATGATTTGAAGCGGGCTGTCCATGCTCGACGGCCATCAAACTTAACTGAACTGGAGCGCTTTTGTATCGAAGAATGGTCAAAAATACCTCCATCCAGAATCCAGACACTCATCACAGGCTACAGGAGGCGTTTAGAGGCTGTTATTTTTGCAAAAGGAGGCTCAACTAAGTACTGATGTCATTTTTTTTGTTGTGGTGCCCAAATTTATGCACCGTCAAATTTTGTTATGATGCCTATTGCATATTTTCTGTTATTCTAATAAACAAAACGACACTGCTGAAATACTCCTGTTTCCCTAAAGTTTGTCATTTATGAAAAGGAATTTGCTTCTTTGAAATCCCAGTTAATTATGAACAAAAATCCCAAAAATTAAGAGGGGTTCCCAAACTTTTTCATGACTGTATTTAAATTCCGTATATATGTTCATTGTTTGCACCATCCTGCCACAGCAAATTCTGTGTTTGTGCAACTTCCATGGCGAATAAAACTAATTCTGAAATCACTGGTGGGTGATTGTTAATGCTACTAAGTTTCCTCAAGTGACGCGTCTACGCTTACGTTGAACCAGATCTCGAGAGAAGATGCCCAGGGGTTTGCGAGAGAGAACCGGATTCACTATATGGAGGCCTCTGCCAAAAACCGCTACAATGTGGATGAAGCCTTCTTGGAGGTTGTGCGAGCTATAAGGTAAGTGATGAACAACTTGTTATTTTTTTACACTAAAGCAAGATTAGAGGGATGGCTCAGTGCCATGTACACAACATTGTACATGTTGAAATACAACTTTTTATAATCATGCATTTCTTTCTAATCTTTTTTGTATATGTGTCAAACGTTATACTTTTCCATATTTTCACATGGAAACTACTTTACTATCTCTCACCCACACAGGAAATTTCAGGAGACTGAAAGCCCTCCTCTCCCAGCCAACCACACAGGAAAACAGAAGAACAGAGGCTGCCCTTGCACCCTACTTTAAATGCCCCCCAACCCTTTTTTGCAGCATTGTTGCCATAGAGACCAAAACCCATGATTCATCGTTCTTGTATGTTTGAGTCTGTACTGCTTACCTTGGAGAGTGGTGATATGTAAGGGTGAAGATAAGTGGGAAAAGTGTGTGTACATGTTTGCAATGATGTGTGCAATGCTAGGGGGTGAGGTTTTAGTGTTGGGGTATCTTAAAGAAGTGGCAAACATTTGGTAGAGTGTACAATTTTTCAAGTGATTTTGTAAGATTTTCTCTTTTTTTCCTTCTGTGTATGCTATTTTATATTTGCTAATCTGTCATGTATAAAAAGTTTGTAAAAGTACATTACATTTGAGATGTAAGGGTGGATAGTTGATGTATTCTGTATCATTCAAATGATAGTCCTGTAGTGACACTTGAGTTGAGTTGATTTGAAGTACAATGGCACTAACGCCACCAGACCTTTTTCTTTTTTTGAAGGGGAGGGCAGGGCAGGGAGAGAGAACAAAAAAGCAGGTAGGGGTTTGGAAGGAAATGAGATAGGTGACTTATGGTCATTTGAACCAACAACAGTAGACTGTTCAGAATATCTATATAAGATGTAGACGCTGATAGCACAAATGGGGACAAAAAAATGAATTCATCCAGATTTAGTTTTACATTGAGAGACTTGAGAATTGGTAAGTGTTTATAACAGTGGTCCCTTTTTATTTAGCAGTTTAGTATTAATGACCACGTAATGTTATATGTTTGCACAAGAGATGGACTGGTAGGTAGAAGTAGTTTGACACTAAAGTGCTGTTCAAGTTTGTCCAGGTACATTTGTCTATGCATGTAAGCCTTTTTAACTTAACATTTACATTTTGAATGTTGCTTGCAATGTTTTGGACACACACAGCTACCAATTATGCTTCACCGATTCTAATTAATTTAAAGACATGCATATGAAATCTGAAGTCCTTACTAGGTGTTGCCAATGTCCAAATTAATCTTCTAGAACACTCGCGTTCTTGGTACAAAGCAGTCCTTGATTTTAATGGTCTTTAATAAATGTATGTACTTTTTCCTGAAATGTAATCCTCATCAGGCTTTCATGTTAAATATATAAGATGGTTTGGTGATACCTTGCCTTTCATTATGAATCTGTATTTAACTTGCACCCTGTAATCCACCAGTAATGTATTTTGTATTGCAATAAAAACCAAAGACTTTTTGTATTACTACTGTAATGTACGATGAAACGTAATAAATTTTTTTTGGTGGACATGTATTACCAGTACTTGACATTGGGTTGAAGACTAACGGAATTATACACGGCTGTAAACATTCTCAAATCGTTCAAGTTGTTGTAGGAAACTTCCTTACCGATTACCCCACACCCCGAGAGCACTATGTTGCCAAACTGGAATGTTATGTGACGTTGTAGCTGTTGGGTAGGAAGTTGATGGGAAAACAGGTGATTGTGTAGGTTGTTTTTACGAGCCACACACCAAGGAAGAAATTGATCTACTATTCTATACGTAAAGACCAGATTTAGACGAATCTGCAATTTATTAGATGCGGGACTAAATTCAACCAAGTAGGCTAATATATATTTTTTATTTTGGGGTAAAGTCGGACGCACCAGGGTAAGTAGCGGAGATCTCTGTTCACTTCAAATTCATATTGTCAAGGCCTACTGGATCTAGCTACTCAAGCGGGTTTTAACTCTTTCTGTCATTCCAAATGAATTACTGCCATAATAAGGCTCCGTACCTTACTAAATCAAACAGATTATTCTTGCATTTACATGTTAATGAACATTAAAAAATTAAGTTAAAATATTCTGGACACAAGGTGGCGACACGAACAAATTATGTTCACATGAAAAATTTGATGATGAGAAATCAATTTTTGTTGATCATGGTCATGGTGAGTGAATAGTTGTAATTGCTTTTCAGCTTTCAAAATGGTTGCATGGTCAGAAATATGTCTAAGTATGGCTGTGCTTTTTCACGTGGCTTGGGCCAGAATTATCTACAACAACCACAACGATGGTAAGCAGCCTATTTAAACATCTCTCTTATTAATGTTTTTAGTTAAATGTTATACATTGAGGCATTCCATGTAGTCTTTCATCATTATGCCTTGCTGCTAGTAGTTTGTGTTTTATAAGTGTCCGTTTGTCTTGTTTGCAACTTTCTCCTTTTTTAATTATCTATTTAAATGTAATTGACTTTAGTAAACCTGATGGAACTTCAAGGCCATTCCGATTTTAAGAACTACTATGTACACCTCTCTCCTTGACCACTTTCTACGGATGGGGTCAGTGTTCTTAGGAGATAGGTCAGCATTGTCATTTCTGTCACGGTCACTGCTCTACAACAGCTGGGACTTCGAGCTGATTGCAGCAGACAGCCTGGAGAGGGAATGTAAAGAGGAGATATGCACCTACGAGGAAGCAAGGGAGGTGTTTGAAGACACCACACAAACGGTACGATGGAGAGGGGATTCAAGTCTGGCAGCCTATTCTTGTATGTCCTGTCTTTGCCTTTATTCTCACCCTGAAAAACCCTGATTAGTGTAAAGTTTCCGTTCAGAAGGGAGAGAAACAAACAAAAAAGACGATTCTTTAACTGAGCAATGAGTACAATGAGTTTTTGAATTGTTTACACTGTTTGATAAACATGAATATACATTTAACATGCATATCTATTCAACACAAATACAGAACTGTTAATATTCAGGGCAGCACCAGTGGTTCAGTGGTAGGATTCTTGCCTACCATGTGCAGAAGACCTGCAATCAATTCCTGGTGGGGGTTCGATTCCCAGCAAATGCATTGAACATGTGTGCATGTGTGAAATTTCCCCACTGTGGGACTAAAAAGGGATCGTTTTGTCATATGGTGTCATCACTGGAACTTGTAGAAATGTGTACTCTTTCAGAAGACTCATTGATGCCTGAATGGAAAGCTAATATTTTATTTATGATTTTGTTCCTTGTTTTGCAGGATATATTCTGGAGTGCATATGTCAGCAGTCAAGGTCATATTTGATTACCATTGGGAATACTCACAGATATAAGTAACCTGTGTCATTTTACATAGTATATTAATGTAGCTGACAGGAGTATTCAGACATGTTGTGGGAACAATCAGAATACTTGTTATATTTTGGGTATTGAACACAATACCCTATTAGTTACCTTGTTTGTAATTAGTTTGACTAACTTGTTCACTTTCCTATTGTGTAGATTCTACACCAAAAGTGGATGTTTCAGCTCTGGTGGCAGGAATACTGGCCATTGTAGTGTCAGCCATTATTGCCATTGTTTTGGGCATCTACTGTTACAAAGCCAGGAGAAAGAATGTGCAGACTCCAGGCAGGTGAGAGCCCCAAAGTATTTTTGGCAAAATATTTGTTTGATTGGTGCATTTGTTAGGGGGCCATTCCCTGTACGACCAAAGTAGGAGCTGTGTTCGCATTGCCGGCAATAAGTCAGACCTGTTCCGGATGCATGCTGGACTCCGCCAGGGTTGCCCTTTGTCACCGGTTCTGTTCATTGTTTATATGGACAGAATTTCTAGGCGCGCCCAGGGGGCGGAGGGTTTCCGGTTCGGGGAGCACGGGATCTCATCTCTGCTGTTTGCGGATGATGTGGTCCTGTTTGCTTCTTCGAGCTGGGGCCTCCAGCATGCTCTGGAGCGGTTTGCTGCCGAGTGTGAAGTGGCTGGGATGAGGATCAGCACCTCCAAGTCTTGTTCACGAGTGACGGAAGGACGCAACGTGAGATTGACAGGCGGATCGGTGCAGCGTCTGCAGTGATGCAGTCTCTGTACTGGACCGTCGTGGTGAAGAAGGAGCTGAGCCCAAAGGCAAAGCTCTCGATTTACCGGTCAATCTACATTCCTACTCTCACCTATGGTCATGAGCTTTGGGTAATGACCGAAAGGACAAGATTGCGGATACAAGCGGTCGAAATGAGTTTCCTCCGCAGGGTGGCCGGGCGCTCCCTTAGAGATAGGATGAGGAGCTCGGTCACACGGGAGGAGCTCGGAGTAGAACCGCTACTCCTCCACGTCGAGAGGAGCCAGCTGAAGGGTCATTCATCTGTTTCGGATGCCTCCTGGACGCCTCCTTTGGGAGGTGTTCCAGGTATGTCCCACCGGGAGGCGGCCCCGGGGAAGACCTAGGACACGCTGGAGGGACTATGTCTCTCGGCTGGCCTGGGAACGCCTCGGGATCCCCCCGGAGGAGCTGGAGGAGGTGTGTGCGGTGAGGGAAGTCTGGGCCTCCCTGCTCAGACTGCTGCCTCCGCGACCTGGCCCCGGATAAGCGGAGGAAAATGAATGGATGGATGGTGCATTGGTTTACCTGACAAGTCAAGATGCAGGGAAGGTGTAATGCGACAATTCATGTTTTAATTATAATTATTTTTATCTCTTGGTCCAGCACTCCAGTGAGGTTGGCTTTAGATGGTCGTCCGGCCCCAGAGACAGTGCCGCTATCAGGGATCATTGCACCAGGACTGCCATCCTACAATGAAGCTTTGAACCGCAGTGGGCAGCATGATGCCCCCCCTCCACCTTATTCTGGGTATGTTAGAATGACTGAATTAATGAGACAAACAATCCAGTTACAACCCTCTCCACGAATACCGGGTGTTGGTATTTGAGAGACGGCCAGACAGAAACAGGGAGTCGGGTGGCTCAACGGGTTAAAGCATTGGCCTCATGATTGAAGGTTGTGAGTTCGATTCCCAGCTGTGGCTATGTGACGTTGTGTTGTTGGTCAAGGCACTTTACCCTACTTGCCTCAGGGGAATTGTCCCTGTATTTGCTGTAAGTCACTTTGGATAAAAGCGTCTGCTAAAATGAATATTTTGACAAAACGACAAACAGAAAGAGCCTGCATCCGGTTTGGATATTTGACTTTATATTTGTATGGCACCTACACTTATTTTCTCCTCTTTTTTTGCTTCTACACAGGGGGGTGCCATCAGAACCAACCGAGGAAGCTAATGAGTGAAGTAGAAACAATATCCAAACATGTTACATGAGTAAAGTCAGGATGTATTGTTTTATTAAGAGATATGAATAGCCTTGAACCGTTTGAGTTCCCAAGTCAGGTGGGTGTACAATATAGAGCTGGCAGAAACCGTATGAATACTTTCTTGTCTATTATAAAGGGTTATGCCTTCTTAAATATGCTGTTTATTTCTTCTAAATATCAGATTCTTAGAGGTTAGGAATATAAATTGGATATATTTAGACAGACTGAAAGATAGACAACAGGATTTATAACAAATAAATAAACCTGTATATTTTGTGGTTAAGTCAATTGTAATAATGTTTCAATTTTCTTCTTGTTTTAACAGTAATATTTTAGTAATAAAATTGCTAATATTTTAACTGCCACTTTTATATTGATACTTTTTAAATTAAAATATTCGGTTACAAACTTCCAAATTATGTGTTCATGTGCCATTGTCCAAATCTGGATATCATTTTATTCTGCTTTGTTTATTAACCGTATTCCTTTCAATAAATCTTTGGGGTTGTTTTATAGATTATGAAATCGTCTTGTTTTTTAAAAGGCAGGCAGTATTCTGCTAATATTTACATACTTATACAATGTGTGTCCAGATGAAACCTGCAGAAATAAGCCCACAGCATGTAAAACATGTGCATGAAACATGCAGCGAACATTTATTCAGCATCACCCATTCGTCACTGTCTGGAGGCAGCTGCAATATATCGGCGGTCCTATTTGTGGTGTAGAATCCATGCACTTTTTATTCTGATGGTAGACCTGACTACATTTTCATATTCACACCATTGAACAGTCGCTCTAATCTTCGGTGCTCATTGGTCTAACCGAGACACCAAGAATAGGAGTTGTAGTTTGATTGTGTGTGCGCGCGCTAGAGAGAAAGTGAGTGTGTGTGGGTGTGTAGAAAGAGGGAGTGCACAAATGCGTAAGCCTGCGAGCCCAGTCATTCACGCTATCAAAAATGGCGTCTTCTGAACAAAATGACCGAAAATAGCTTTTGTAACGAGGCCTTTATGTAAAAGGACGGGATTAAGATTTCAGATCGCCCGTAAACGACACATTTGCCATCGTCGCCTAACACAAGACCAGCACTATGACACTGCCGTTGTATTTTCCTGGTTATAACTGTAGGCTATAATAATTTGGGCTTTATTGAAAGAAAAAATCGTGCTTTACAGTTTGTAGAATTATATATTCTAAATGACAACGAGAATAAGGTTGTGTTAAATTATGTATGTTTTATCACACAGTCGCACTTGGTTTGAAATGTGAGCATACATTTTGTGCAGCTCAAAGACTGGGGCATGCGCTGGCATCAGTTGAACGCTGGCTATGCCAGAGAAGACAATAGACATTGAAATATATAGGGGGCTGGAGAGAGAGGGAAGGAAGAAACCGGATTTTTGTGGTGGTGGTTGGTGTGACCCCCCCCCCCCCCCGCCCCCACCCCCCCTCTCTTCTCTCTATACACCCTCCTCTCCTCTGTATCCTCCATCCCCCCTCCTCCCCTCCATTCCTCTCCCCCTCCGCTCTGGTCCTAGTCTCGAGGACTTGCTCGTGAAACGGGAGAAATAAACAGACACTGAGCAGAGGGGGGAAAAAAGACAGGGAGTGATAGCGTAGGCTACGATAATTTAAGACATCTCCTCCCTCCCCTTCCCCCTCAAAATATCTCCATCTTCATCCCTCGTCCTTTCTTTAATGGATAGAAATTATCCTGGTACAGGATTCGGTGATTTGGGCGCTGGAACGGGATGGAGTTACGAGAGATCGGCGAAGGCAAGGTAAGCATTTGTACCCCTGCATGTGCACCCATATACACTGGATGCATAAACATGCTTAGCTTGCTGTGTAACAATGCCCATGCCGATAGAGGCATTGCAATTCGTGCTCCCTCTATCGCTCTCACTGCATTCATGTACATGGGTCTGCTCACTCAATTGTTTGGAAGTCTCAGGTACAGCCATTTGTATTGCATTAGTGTCTTGAAAATGCAAGGAATGCGATTGAGAGTTAATGCGTGATACTGAAGGTAGACTGAGACAGAAAAGAGGGGGGAGTAGGGCGAAAAGAGGGGGATGGGTTTGCTTGCTATCCAACGTATTATTAAAATATATATATATATATATATATATATGTGTTTTAAAGCCTGTCGGCTGCAAAGAAATGATTAAACGTCAATTGCTGTTTCATGTTAATAGAGGGAGCCATTCTTACAAATTATTTCATGTATAATATTTACAAAACTATGACGGACGCTAATTCGCTAGCTACCTCCTACAAATCAATTTGGTACATTTGGTAATGTGATGGTTGAAAGCTAGCTACTGTCGTCAGCTGCATGGCTACTGTAAGTAGCTGCTAGTCTAGCTCACTCACTGTTCAGAAATGCAATGGCTCTAGTGCTGCAAAGTCGAGTCCAAGTATGGTGCAGTGGTGGTTTTGTCGCCGTACAACCGTCCTGATGTCTTATCTATATCAAGCCATCACCCTTTGACATAAACTTGAACGACGCTTTTTGTGTTTGGTATACAAAATAGCCGACATGTAATAATAAATAGGATCTGGGCATTATTGTGTATACAATGTGTTCAAAATATGACTGCAACTCAGTAGCTAGCTATCATACTACACTAGTAATTTTGACAGTATCGTTTGACTACTAGCTCTAAGTAGTAATTAATAGACTGGACAGTTGAATTCATAATTATCCAATGTAATTAATTAAATATATTTGTTCCAACGATACCTCAATTAAAAAAGCAAGATGATTTAATATACGATCTACCTGGCAAGGTAGCTACAGTACCTAGATTAAGAATAACATCATGTCCAGTGCGCATTTTCACTCGAACGTTTGCCAGCGAAACCATTATTTCTATGAAAACATTAGCAATGCTAGTGAACCAGCTAGCTAACGTTAGCTAATGCAAAAGCAAAAAAATGATTACTGTATACTGGAGACGCACAATAAGCGAATACCAATTCACTGAGAATATATACCTAAACTAACATGATGTGAATAGTCTTAAACCAAAAAAATCTTTTTGGAAATTGGGAGTTTTCAAATTAGTGTTTAAAGTTATAGCAAACTATTCCAGATCATTTTGCTAATAGAAGGTAGCCTACTGCCATATAGCTTTGCATATTTAGCCAGAGATAGCTTAGCTAGCATAGCACTGTAGCCTAACCATGACGTGACAAGCAAGCTGGTAGTAGAGAGGCTAGTAGGCTACTGTCTGAGTATCGCAAGCGTCTTTTAATGGACAGTGACATCTTTAGAAAACAACCAAAATTGACAAAACTTGTGTTACGTATTGCTAATACCCTGTCGCAATTTTAAATAGTAGTTCATTGTCATGCCCCAGTCTGTCAGTATAAAGGCCTACTCACTACTCAAAGGCGACCCGGCCACGCACATTACGAGTCGCCTTGACAACCAAATCAATTTTGCTAGCTACTTTGTTGCTTGAACTTGAAATTCACGTCCTTGATAAAGCATCGAGGATGCAATGTTTAGCAAGGCACTCCTCATAAAATGTGCACTGATGTCCACATTCAAAGAAAAAACGCACAAATGGTTTACCAGGATTTTATTATATATATAAATTATGCTTCTTCTTCCCCCCACCTAATAGTAATGGAGTGTCCATGATGTGGTGTATTTGCTGTCAGCAAGGCCCTCTCTCACATATATTATTCATATTTATTTCCCTCCCTAACTTATCATTCTTGCACCACATAGACATCTCCTTGTATGTAATTTTCTTACTGTATAGTGTAGCCTACACACGAAACATTGAAATCTTAATTCTTATACAGCCTATAATGGTTTGTCTATCATTCCACTGCCATTAAATCAATTAATACATTTATAATTTTTCGTTTTAATGTGCACCAATGTGTTGTTTACTCATTGAAACATCTCAACCCCAATCAGTGAATACATAAAATGCATAGTATCCACTATGTATATACATTTGCTACATTTTGCATAAGCATGCCTGCCTCAAAGCAAAAGTTCAAAAGAACATGCTGCCACAGTAACATGTTTTCCATTTGTCAATTTTAAATTGGCTACTTACTTTCGTCCAGCCTTTTCCCATCAGCTATGCTCCTCCGTTGTCCCCTGATTGGAGTAGACCCAAACAAGTTGCTAGTTGTTTTATGACTACTACAGCCCAAACTCAAAGGCATCTCCAAGCCCAGAGGCTTAGTGATGTGGTCCAGGTATCTTATTGCACCCCACACCACTGTGCAACACAATATATATATATATATATATATATATATATATATGTGTGTGTATCAAACTGTAAATTAATCTGTAAAAGTATGCCTAAAGAGAAAACTATAAAACTATATTGCCTACGCAACCTTTCTCTCAGATTTATGAACACTGTGCACGTGATCAATACATATCTGTCCAGTACTAATGTCTCACCAAACCAAGAATCCTCACTAACTTCATTTGCTTCACCTGTAAGAGACGATTTTCATGACTTTTCTTGGGCAATTCCAACCCATGGACCAGGTCACTCAGCACAGTACATTTGGAATAACTCATTTGATATCCAAATAGACAGAAATTCCATAACTCTATAGCACAAAAATATAGCTTAAGGTCTTAAATCTAGCAGCATAACCTTGTTTTAAATGAGCAGGACAGTTACAGTTGTTTTTAACTTTTTAACTATTTATTTTAACAAATGTGAGGAGAGTCGTGTGGCTGAGTGGTGAGGGTGTTCTAGTAATCGATGAGGGGCTTGTAATCAGATGGTCCTTGGTTTGAATCCCGCCTGTTCCAACATGATGTTGTGTCCTTGGGCAAGGCACTTCACCCTATTTGCCTTGAGGGGAATGTCCCTGTACTTTTTCAAACCTAACCATAACACCACCATGTTTTACATGTTCTGCATTTCCACATGCTGGCATAAGTTACTCTTCATCTCATGTCTAGCACACATATTTTATGAAATTTACAGGCTAATTAAGGTATTTAATGGGGAACAGATGGCTCTCATGATCGGAAGGTTGTGAGATCGAGCCTCGGCTGTGGCTATATGATGTTGTGTCCTTGGGCAAGGCACTTCACCCTACTTGCCTCAGGGAAAATGTCCCTGTACTTACTGTAAGTCGCTTTGGATAAAAGCATCTGCTAAATGAATAGATGTAAATGGAACAGTAACCTGGCCTTTTCTCCCAAAACGCACTAGTAATTTGCATTGTGAAGGGCATGGTTTAAGATTCTGCCAGTGTTTCTTTCTTCTTATTACACATATGGACCTGTGAAGGGTTAGAGTTTCTGAGTAGTCTTCCTTGGTCATCTGAATGGTTTGAGAAGGCTTTTTTACTGAAAATCAAACCGATAATTTGGGTCTTGCCATTGTCGCATCTTAATTTGAATTACCAGTGCTATGTTTCTCCAGCGGTCGTTGCTCAAATTGTCTGTAAAAGGAAAGCAGAGAAAGAAAGTAGGGTTGGTAATATGCTCATAAGGTGACTCACCGCAGTCTGCTTTTTGATTTAGTAATTATTTTATGTAAAATACAAAAGGCTGGGTGTCGTTGTAATTAAAAAAAAATGTTTGTCAAACGTTATCAAATCCCGCTGTTAAAGTTGTAAAATATCTAACACGTTTCAGAAAGTAAATGTCTGGAATCAAGTACCTGTTCCATTTCCAGTTGTAAATAAACAGTGCTTGATTGTGAGAGTCCATGGAAAGGAAAGATAATTTGACTCCACCCCTCTTCTCTTTCAATTGCTCGTTCTCACTTGAGGACTGAAACTCACTTCACTGCGAGTGTCACAGGATTACTTAGTGGTAGTTTTGGACAGGAGGGCATTTTTATGGAGGAGGAGAAGAGATGGAAAGAGAAAAGTGTCCAAACTGGACAGGAAGAAAAGGTGGGGAACATCTAGTGATAAAATAAGATGCGTGAATAAAAAAAATACGACGAGAGTAACAGAGTTTAAATCCTCATTTGGAAATTCTGTGCTGTACAACATACCTTGTGTGCTTAAGTGGCACTTCTGACCAACAATTCCTTGTGCAGTGGAATTAACTGTATCAACTGAACAACATATATTTCAAGGTAACAAATGCAGAGCTTTCCTAGTAATGCACATCTCTGGTCAGCCTCAAATATTTTGGTATCTTCAAGGTAAAAATGTAGCACCAATCATTCTTTCAGCGATGTATAAAAAGGTTGTGCCACTGTGCTGTACGTCTTGGTACCCAAGAATGTTTATAGTAATACTGTCTAAAACATTTAAAACAATCTTCAGCATTCATGCAGCAGTATGAAAATGCCATTTATTTTCCTTTTATGCAACAGTATGTATTTTCTAAGGGCAGATTCAATATAGTAAAAGTAAAAGAAATTAAGCAGTTTGAGATGCAGGGACAAGCCAGCCACAACTGTGTGTATGAAGTAAGGTGATCACTAAAATATATCATCAGCTGCAGTTCGTTTATACAGTTAATTACCATACCACCCGTATTTTCAACAAATATTTCTCCACCATGTACTGGAAACATTCAAGTATGAGGAAACATGCTGTTTTTACATACACACCAATTACACATGCACCCACGCACACACACACAGTTGTGGCTGGTCTGAAGTCTGAGTCAGACTGGCATATGCTAGCAGTGCTATGGCTAAACTTAGCACAGTGTCTGAAGAGGAGTCACATACGCACTCAGCTCACCACACTTTTATCAATGAAAACACTCTCGGTCTTGTGGTTTTGTTGTCTGGCTATAGCTGTTTGCTAGTGCTGATGGGATGTGAACGACTAGAAAGATTGCATGTAGTTGGATAAGCAATGGGAAGGCGACCAATGTTTGTTATCTCTTTATTCTCAACTAATAGGCATACCCATGGGTGTCAATATATGGTGCATAAAGTATTATTTTAAATCAATAAAAAGATTATCAATTGTTTTATGAATAGACCTTGGAGCTTTAATTAGCAGGCAAGACTAACATTGATTTGTGTGCAGGATGTGTGGGAAAGTTTTGTCACAATACCAACATTTGACTTTGATACCAATACCAAGTGATCCCAATACTCAGTACTGTAGAGCTAACAATACTGATTCAATACTTGGTACATAAAACATCCAATCACAGTCCACAAGCGTTGATTAATTTTTAACAGCTAAAACACACGTTACTCCAGCAACCCAATATTTTTTGCCAGGGCCTAAGTTTCTGTAGGCAATTCTGCTTTGACAAGCTAGCTAGCTCGTAGTCCAACTATGCTAGTTAGATAATAACAAAAAAAACAGAGAGGCACAGCAGACATGTCAATGCTTTTAAAATGTAATCTTAAAAACCTAAATGGATATGATATGAGGATCAATTAGCCAACAGACAACGTAATAAATATGTGACTTGCAGGAAAGGACTATATTGTAGTCACTCTTCATCGCACAGTTTCTGCAAGGAAATGATAAATGGTACTGTTTGTGTATACAGAGAGACAGTTCATCATAATGATCTGGGTGACTAGAAACCAGTGCATTGTGGCTGTTGATTTTTTATTAGCCACTGCCATTCAGTATTTAATTGAAATTGAGGAAGAAAAACTGCAGTTTACGTCAGAGGCCTCAGTTTATTATATATTAATGGTTTGATTAGGAAATTATGTGTTTTCTTAATAATAAAAAACCCCAGTAGGATCACTCCAGCAATATATAATAGAGATAAGGATTTCATTTTGAACCTTATTTTCACACAAGTTGGATAATAATTGTAATATCTTGGAAAGACTTGGGCCGTCAGAACCCAACCATCACTATGCCAATACAAAGCAATTAGTACTGTTGGTACCAATATGTGGCCTGAATACCACACCATGGACACATGGTGTAAACTCACCTAAATATATCTGATGCTTGGAGTAAAAATCTGGATGTAGCTGAACCCCTTCCATACAGGTGCTTTTGAGCCATTTAGCAAATAAACTTTCTTCTTCTCGCTCCCTATTTTATTTCAGCCTGGTGTATGGGAGCTCCAGGTCCTCCCATCCAGACTCAGAGCTTCTCCATCGCCAGGCTTATGGCACACCCCACCCTCTGCAGGGCTATGCAACCAATCACCACCCAGGAAGTTCTGGACAGGGTGGAGCTTGGGGAGCGGCTGGGCGAAGCCTAGGTAAGGTCGACTTCCCAAGGGATTTGCGAAATATATGGGGGCTCCATCTGTTGTAACTTGTCAAAGAAGGTATTGATATTGTCGTTTGATCCCCTATGCTTACCTAGATGTGTACACCAGTGATCATTTATCTTTATTACCCCCCTCCCCCATCACTTGTAGATATAAATTGTTTTTTTTCACGCGGTCACATATATATTTGACTAAATAAGATATAAACAAAGACATTTACCACAAAATAGGTGTTTTTCATGTACCGTATTTTTTGCACTATAGGGCGCACTGGATTATAAGGCGCACTGTCAATTAATGGTCTATTTTCGATCTTTTTTCATATATAAAGCGCACCGGACCATAAGGCGCATTAAGCGGGAAAAAAACAGTCAGATAAATCAGTTGAATAATATTATGGTGAAGCACAGTATGTATTACTCCGCGACGCTCCTGGCTACGGTAGCCGTAATGCTGCAAGCAGTGCGGCTTTGTAGTTTACCAAAGTTGTACTAAAACATTTTGATTTAGCGCTGTGAGCACCTTGTACCACACAAAAATCGCTTAGAGGTCAGTGAACAAAATAATTAATCCATATATAAAGCGCTTCGGATTATAAAGAGCAGTGTCGTTTTTTGAGAAAAATTAAGGCTTTTAAGTGCGCCCTATAGTCCGAAAAATACGGTAGTACTTATTGTCACATTTCATTCATTGCACAATAATGTTTGAAGTACAATCAATCAGTACAGGACTGCCGTAAACTGTGCCTGTGTGAGTGGCAGAGCATTTCTTGAATAATCTGTCCCTACTCATACTGACTGGTGGTTCTGCTGGACTATTCTGCCACTTTCTCCCTCAGGACTGTCAGGACTGTTTGATGCAGGCCTACACCACGCAGGTGCTTCTGGCCCTGACCCGTCTGTCATGAACCTGATTTCTGCGCTGGAGTCCCGGACACCACAGCCACCCCCCTCGGCTTCTTCTCTCCTTTCTCAGTTCCGAACACCCTCCTGGCAAACTGGTGAGTGTGCATGTGTGTTTATTTGGATGTACAGGAGTTTTTTTTTATATGACATTACAGTGCCCAAAAAAATATTGATCTGTTTCATCATAGGAAGGATGAAACATGTAGGTCTTAAACAATTGTTCATTGACATTGCACATTAACAAATATCTGTGAATGTATTGTTATGAATGTATATGAATTTCTGGCCACCTACTGTTTGTCATTCCCTTCCTGTTTTTCCACAGCAATGCACACACCCAACCCGGCCGAACTTTTCATATCTGGTGCCCTTCCTGGATCTGGCTCCTTTCCCTCTTCATCAGCGCTTTCTGCCTATCAGCACCCGGCCTCTTTCTCCGGACGCTCCTTCACCCCATCCCTCTCCCTACAGGACACACCCACTTTCAACCCTACCACCAATGGGCTCTTGTCTCCCCATGACCCCTTGCTGCACATCAAGACATCCTCCCAGTCCAGCTTGGGCTTTGATCGGCTGCTCTCTTCGCAAAGTGTTGCGTACAGAGGGACTCAGGACCCTACAGGGCCCCCACCACAGGCCCCGTCGAACTCCTCCGGTCGTCACCTGCCCCCTCCCCAGTTCAACTTGTTGTCCTCTCCGCTGCAAGACCAATCATCTCAGCTGTACAATGCCTCTGTCTTTTCCTCTGCACCGGTCCCGCCACCACAGCCCCTGCAGGAGAGGGCTGTCCCGCGTCAGGACAGCGTCATCAAGCACTACCAGCGCTCCTCTCCCGCCCAATCCCAGCTCTCCACCTCTGGGCCCCACCCCCTGCAGCACTACCTCAGCTGCGGGGCAACTGGGTACCAACAGATGGCACATCACAGGCATGGAGGAGTGTCTTGCAGTCCTCTGAGTGACCAGAGTCCATCCTCAGATGCCAAATCCTCATCCCGGGCTGAGCAGGTGTACCGTCCCATCATCCAGACCCCCTATACCTCCTCTACCTCCTCCTCGGGATCCAAGGGGGCCAAAAGCTCAAGCTCCAGTAGCGGTTACTCATCCTCAGGATCCGCATCCTCTTCTTCGCGGACCCCTCACACTCCTCCCTCAGCATCCTCTACCTCCTCCACCTCTTCCAGCTCATCCTCAAACTCCAACCCCGCCCCTAGCTCCTCATCTGCCCCTTCCAGACAACAGGCTCCCTCCCAGTCTGCGCCACCGCCTCCACCACCACCACCCCCCCCTCCAGTGTCCTCCACCCCTGTCCAACAGCCCCAACCCAAGCCCTGCCTCTCTGTTTATGGCTCACCTGTTGCTTCCGCCAAGTCCAAACCAGGCGTCCCTGGCCAGACCCCTCCCCAGCAGCAGCAGCCTCAGCCACAGTCCTACTCCCCCAGCCAGCCCCCTTCTTCGCACCTCACCCAGCCCTATGGAGGCTTCAGCTCTCCTCGGGCCCAGGACTTGAGCTCTGGAACGGGAGGCTCTGCGAAGGGTTATGGAGGCTTAGGGCCAGGGGCTCGCTCCTTCTCTGCCGAAGTAGTCTACGGGACGGACTCAGGGTATGGCTCACTGCCTGCCTCCCTTGTTGGAGGTGGCAGTCCCTCCCTAGTTTACGGCAGCCAAGGACACTCCCCAGCGATCCTGGGTTCTGGAGGAGCTGGAGGGTCAGTAGGAAACGGTCATACATCAGGGGTCAGCGGAGGTTCGGCAGGAGGTGGAGGTGCAGGATCGGCAGGTGCGGCCAGCAGTGTAGGAAGTGGGAGTGGAGGCTCCTATCACCTACCTGACTCTAGCCCCTCCCCATCCAACAACTCAATTATTCGACCTGGACTACACTCCCCCGTCCCAGCCCGCCCTGCCCAGTCCCCTGGGGGACCAGGTGGCAGCAAATTCCTCTCCTCTGTCCTTTCTCCTGCTTTCCTGTCTTCGCCACAAGGGTACCCTGACACGCGGGCTCCCCAGCAGCAAAGCTACCATCCAACGCCCCCCAAGCCGAAACCAGATTCGGACATGATGGGAATGGAGCGCTCCCAAGACGAGGACGAAGACGATGATGAAGAATTCCTGATTCAGCACTTGTTACACGCCCAGAGTTCTCCCCATCCCTCCCAGCACCACACGCAGCAGCAGCCTGGACAGCAGCAACCTCCCCAGGCCATGTCCCAGCCCAGAGAATCAGGCAAAGGGATGGCCTACGACATGAACAAAGCCTCTGAAGAGCGCTATCACCTTCAGAGTGTCATCCGCACCAACAGTGCCACCAATAGCACAGTACCTGTAACTGCAGGTGTGGGGGGCAGTGGTGGCGGGCTGGAGAACCACCTGGAGTCGATGAAGAAGCAGCAACAGCAATCAAAAAATGAGCGGGGGCTGTCTGGCGTAGGGTCGGGTCGCGTGGGCGGTGACTCCCTCCAGCACCCCCACACTCACCAGCATGACTCGCTGGGTTCAGTAGTACACTTTGGACGCGGTGACCCCTACTCGCAACACCCACACATGCAACACCCCCATCACAGTGTGCACCAACAGCATGCTCAGCATGGCCAGCACTCCCAACATACTCACCAACACGCCCACGGCCACTCCCACATGGAGCTGAAGAAGCCCCCTGATCCATCAGAATTACCGTACCTGCGCAAGACTCCCGACGGCCCGCAGCAACCACGGCAGTCTCAGTCCTCCCTTTCAATGATGGACTCCTCTCCTGACCAACCCCAGCAGCAGCCTCCCTCCGCGCACATGCTCCAGTCTGTGTTGTCCCATACAACCCGCAACAAGATGGACGCCCAGCAAGCTCCTCCTCAGCAGCAGCAGCACCCGATGAGTCAGCAAGCTCTGCTGGGCTCATCTGGAGGGCCAGGGCCAGGCGGGGTCGACACCCACCCTCAGTCCCAGTCATCTCAGCTGCAGCTCCAACTCCAGTCTCAGGCTTTGGAGGCCCATTATGGCCGGGGACCCCAGCCTAGAGATCAAGCCAGCCAGAACTCAGTCTCACCATTGGACATGCTGGAACGCTCCCTATCACGGGCCAACAGTAGAGACAGTGGAGGGGCTTCAGAAAGAGGTGTGGGAGTTGGGGTTGGGGGAGGGGAAGGGGGCGGTGGCGATAGACACAGACAGCAGCAGCATAGGCTTCCAGCCCATCCCCATCCCCAGCAAGCAGCGTCGGAGCTTCACGACTTCCTCTCGGAGCCCGACATGGGCCTTCCTGCGCCTTCTCACCTGCACCACCTCAACCCACACCACCCCCATCCCCATGCCCACAACCAACAGCAATCCCACCCTCACCACCAGCTCCCACACCCCCATGTCCACCCACACACCCACCAGTTAACGCCCAATTTGGGGGCCCAACAGCAGCAGCAGCCTCAACAAAGGGACCAAGAGGCTCAGCTCTCACAATCCCAGTTGGAGCAGCTCAAAGATCACCAGTTTGACACAGTGAGCCCAGTGGGGAAAGGAGTCCAGAACCAAGCTCAACAGCAGCAGCAGAGGTTTGTGCCTCTCACCTCCATCTGTTTCCCCGATTCTCTCCTCCAGGACGAAGACCGATCTTTCTTCCCAGGCATGGAAGACATGTTCTGCTCCGATGAATACAAGTCAAGCTGTGCAGGTGGTGTTGGAGCAGGCCATGGGGTACAAGAGGGTATCCCTCAAGTACGTGGGCAGGGGCAAGAGGGCCTGGAAGCCATCAAGGCAAGTGGTGGAGGAGGTGGTTATGACATGATGGGTCACCATAGCGACCAAGGGTATGGTCAGTACTGCCACGGACTGTCAGAAGCTGGAAACGAGACCATGCACCTGGATTTGGAAACTCTGAAAACCCACGAGCTACCTTCCACTGTCAACACTGAACAGCTTGGATTGATTCAGTCTCAAACCCCTGGCCTTGGCATGGGCGGTCCAACTGGAGTTCCTGCCGACAGCTCTGTCAACAAAATGATAGTCGGCCAGGGCGGAGGAGCAGCGGGTCTAACTTCTCCAATCTTTTGCTCATCCCGGCCCAAGAAACTTCTGAAGACCAGCTCTTTCCATCTTCTGAAGCAGCGCCGTGAACCGCAGCCCCAGGCCAAGAAGAATTACGCTCAGGAGTACGAGTTTGAGGATGATGAAGACAAGGCCAATGTACCGGCTGACATCCGCCTCAACAGTCGACGTCTCCCTGACCTGCTTCCTGACCTGGTGTCTAGCTGCAGAAAGGGTGCTGTGTCTGGTGTAGACGGCCTCAGCCCATTGATGGGCGACATGGACTTCTGCCACAACGCAGGATACGCCTCCTTAGGCCCCCCTCCACAGCTTCTTTCCCACGACGGTCCCAAGAAAAGAGGCAGGAAGCCAACCAAACCCAAACGTGAAGGTCCACCGCGGCCGAGGGGGCGACCGCGTATCCGGCCTCTCCCAGAGCCCTCATACTGCAGAGGGCTGATGGGAGCAGTGGGCGGTGAAAGTCGAAGGGGGCGAGGGCGGGGCAGGGGTCGCAGCAGGAGAGATGAAGGGATGATGGAGATGCACCGAGACATGAACAAAGTCCCAAACCTTCAGTACCAACAACAACATCAACAACAACATCATCATCAACATCAGCAATTCCACCAACAGCAACACCTTCAGCACCACCCACACCAACACCACCACCAACAACAGCATCACCAGCATCAGCAGCAACAACAACAGCAGCACTCACACATCCAACAGCAACATCTGCACCATCAACAACAACAACCACAGCCCCAGCATCAAGAGCCCATTAGGCCTATAAAGGTAATTGCTTTCCTGAAAATGAAACAATTTGGAAACCCCATGCATTACTTTCTTTGTGTGTGCTCCTGTGGCTTTGTATGTTTTTCACAATACAAATCTCAAAATAAGTAGCTGTCAAACGAGCTTACTGGATGCTATTTGGGTAGTGACTCCAGGAATGCAAAGTATGAAATAAAGATGGGTAAATATTGAAGACAGGGGCTTCATTAACAGATGAGAACCACTGAGTCATGTTTACCTTTCAGTAGAGTAAAGTTTTTCATTTTATATCCGCCTTTACACATCCTTATAAAAGGCGGTATCCATCCCCCATAATTGTTTCCTTCATTGGCGTTGGAACCGGGGGGATGTGTCCCCACCAATATTGGAAAAATGAGCCTGGACCGCTGGGTAAAAAAAGTGTACATTTAGAACTTTTACTTTGAAAGCGTGAAAGAGAAGATACTGGGGTTTGCCAACAAATCTGTCCCCCCTAATGTAAAAGTAATTCCAAGGCCCATGGTTTCTTTACCTTTCTTTCAGATTAAGCTTCCCATCCCGTCGATACTGCCTTCAGATTCCTTGTTGAGGACAGACTCTCTGTCCAGCACTGATCCGGTTTTATCTGACGGTTCTGTGGGCTCTGCGCCGTCCCTTGGCTTGAGTCCTGGACCAACAGCTGGGATTGACATGAACAAAAGCGAGATTAATCGGTCCCAGGAGAAGATCAAGCAGAAAGCCCAAGAGGTAAGATGCAAGCAGTTATAAAGTTGGCATGTTATTAGACTACCATAGGATTCGTTTCTAGATTTTTTTATTTGTATATATGGCTCATTTATACAATTAGTGTCTGCAAGACATTCAATCACAATGATAATAAGGTTTCAGATGGTTTAATTTGACATTGACAACATAAATTTGTTTTGGGTGTTTTTGCTCTCGTTTTATTATTGTTCTCTACATTGACTTCAGAGTCTTTCTAACCTGTCGTAAAATAATGAGTGTATACTTCTCACAGTTTCTGCGGTGGGGATGTGTGGGAATCTTACAAGCAGTCTCTGCTTACAAATACAAAGTTATTTGTCTGGCAAATACAGTTAACGTGATTTTTTACTGACTTTTAATAATATGTGGTCAATGTCAATTTAATGTTAATTGCCCTGCTGACTCTTTAGAAATGGCACTGCATGTGGGTTATCTGTCATCTGGTCATCTTCCATGTCACGCTGTTTTGTGTACTACTGTTGGAGGAAACTCAAGGGTTCATTCTGAGGAAACACACTTTCCTAAAATCATAGCATTTATTGCTCGGAAGATACATTTGTTGACTACGTATAATATTCTTTGCAATCACAATTTTCTTTTAATTGTTAATGATTATCATTATGATTATCATTATTATAAACAATATTTCTTAATTTCACTGGAAATTGAAGACATTAGTGACATCTTGGTGGTTGCTCCCTGACATGTCCTTATTGCTTTGTCTATCATGGAGGTATTGAGTGATGCTCGAGACAGTCTTTTGTCTGAGGTAGATGTTCTGATTTCCATCTGTTTATGTCTCCTAGTTGGTTGCAGCAAAAGTAAGATGGCGGTAGGCAGTTGCCTCAGCAACAGCGAGAATGCGAATGTAGGAAAGTGCCCAGTGAAATTATGTGTGGACTGTGAGTGCAATTTGCACAGGCTAGGGGGCAAAGAGTAGAAGGGAAAAATGTCCCCTCCTCTTTTGTATCTCCACACTCACATCACTGCCTTTATGTTCTCTGATTGAATATGCTAAATGTATTAGGTGAGTTTAAATGACAAATCACTTGCCTTAAATCAAACCACTGCCCATGCACTTAGTACTAAACCATTTGAATACTCAGGGGCTTTAATTTGGCCTTTTGTAAATACAGGAATATTGTTAAAATATAGGTGCATTTAAGTATGGTCTAGTGTCATGTGAACAGGGTAACCCCCTTTTACCTGTTTCAGTTCTAATATAATTCAACTGGGTTTATCTTCAAATGGACAGAGCTTTTTTGGGGTTGTCTACCCAATCCAATTATCATAGCTGTAGTTTACATGAAACAAAAAACGGACCCACCCAAAATGCAGTTTGTGGTACAGCTGTCTTCCTTTGATGTTTCACCACAGATGACATGGGACAGAGACATTGAGGATCAGATCACACCAGAAGCCTGGGTCGCTATGCAGAAACTGTCCAGTTCAGTAAGTTTCCAGAATCCTACAACTCATCACAACCCGGCTCATAGTACCATTTATAATTCATAAGTCATATATTTGCAAGTCATAACTCAGAGGACCCTTCAGTTGTGCAGTAGAAATCCAAGGACTCTGCCTTAATCTCAATTTGGAAAAAAGCTTCTGAAACTAAAATATCTGTAAATTACAATTAACAGTATGAGTTGTCGATGTTTGATTATCTTAATATCAAAATATCAAGATAATGTACTGCACAGAAGATAAAACCTGTAAATGTTTTGTTTTAAGGATGGTCGGAGGAGGGTTTGTGTGTGCATGAAAGATGCCATTAGAGGGCAAAATTTAGACTCAAGCAGTGATTGACAACTAGACCTTTCTGACTGACAAAAGCAGAGAAAGGGCTAAAGGAAAGAGAAGGCTGTTGCCAGGGTAGCAGTTGCCATGGTTACTCAATTACAGTTTGGTTCTCTTGAACTCCCCCTGCTGTTTCTTATTGCAAACTTCCTCAATTTAGTTAGTTAAATGAAGATTGCAAAATCTGTTAGTTGATACTGTGGCTATAATATTATTAGATTATGTCAAGTACTACATGATTTGAGTACAAGCAAATGGTTCTTCAAATTGTATTTTCAATATTCTACGATGTACTCTTATGCTTTCTTATCCTTTTCTCCTCATGCCATAATGCTCCAGGCGGATGACAAGACAGAGTTTAAGCCTGGCTTCATGGCCTCCTTCTTGGACTTTCTCAAGACAGGAAAGAAGCAATCTGGAGGACCAGGGTCAGGCCTGCAGGGCCTGAGTCCAGTGGACGAGGCTGAGTCCACCGATACCATCTCTTTGAAGGGTGGCATCCGTCCGCTGTCCCCGGCTCCTCCGCCACCTCTGGCTCCACCACCAGCATTTGGGGAAGGGGACGGGGGCTTAGCCCTGGGCAACTGCCCCAGTCCCTGCAAGCGCCTGGATGAGGAACTGAAGAGGAACCTGGAGACGCTGCCCTCTTTTTCGTCCGATGAGGAGGACTCGGTCAGCAAGAACCAGGACCTCCAGAAGAGCATCTCTTCAGCCATCTCCGCTCTTTATGACACGCCCCACACCCACGCCGCCCTCGCTGCGGCTCCACCCCTGCGCACCCTTTCCCCGTCCAGTCCACAAGCCCGAACTTTGAGCCCATCCATGCCGGTCACACGGCCGCCTGCCCAGGCTCAGACCTATGTGGGCCACATGGAGGTTGAGGGAACAACGCACGCACGTACGCACACGCAGCTCCTCACCCACGCCGAAACACAGCCTCAGTCCCCAGAGGAGACTCAGCCTGAGGCCATGGAGGAGGAAGAGGAGGAAGAGATAGAGGAGGAGCAGAGGGAAGAGGAGAGCGTGGAAAGGAGACTCGTAGAAGAGGACGATGACGAAGAGAGACACCAAGACTTTGTGATGGTAGATGCTCCTAAAGTGGAAGGTGAACAACACGTTTGTGTTCAAATATAGGTGCCTACAAGTAGTTTTTTTTGTAGGCTTCTTGCTTTGTATTCTAACATTTGATTTGCTCTCCTCTCGCCACAGACTCCCCATCTGGACCTCCCCTTGGCCCAGCACCACCCTCCCCCCCATCCCTGTCCCTTTCCCCGCCTACCTCTTCCTCTCCCTCCCCCCTACCTCCCCCGCCGCTCTCCTTTCCATCCCCTCTCCCCCCGCAGCACCACGAGGAAGAGGAACAGGAACTGCAGGGAGCATTACACCCTCTACAGCTCAACCAGGACCATGCTACCTCCTCCCCAACCCCCTTCAACCCCCCACTGGTCCTCCCCTCGCCATCCTCTTCACCTCTGCCTGCCCTCCCCCCTTCCTCTTCCACCACACCACCTCCATCCTCCTCCCCTCCAGACCAAGACCCAGACATGGACCCAGAGACTGCCCAGCCATCCTCCTCCTCCCCTTCTTCTTGCCCACCATCGCCCCCTACCCCGGAGGACGCACCTACCCCCCATATCACCTCGCTTCATCTTGCTAAGAAGCAGGCAAACGCCGCCATTGCTGGTGAGAGCGAGGAGGAGGACAGCGAGAGTGGGGGGGAGGGCATCTTTCGGGAGAGGGATGAATTTGTGGTCCGGACTGAAGATATCGGTACACTCAAGGTGAGCAGCAGACCACTGGGTTTATTGAGTGAAGCTGGTGCTTCTGGTTATGTTGAGGTGGGTTTCATTTCAAGATTGTTATAGGTGATTAGTTCATTTCTATACATTCACAGTTACCTTGAATTATATTACCTGATAATAAAAATCGGCACAGGTGTAGCAAAATATGGGGTACACAACACAGTGGTTGTACACAACACAGTGGTTAAACACAAAAGCCTTGGAGAAGACCGGACCGGAGAGCATGCCTCCGGGAAAGGTTATCTGCATTGCCATGGTGGTCCTGGAGGGATAGGAACCATCAGTTACACTGGCATTTTTGTCCTTTGCCATGTCCTTCTACATTGTACTCCAGAAGGGCATGAACGGTTATTAGCAGGAAATGACGTCTTAAGACAGGGTGCCCAATCCTGGTTGAATGATAATCAATGGTCATTATCAGGCTTCCACAAAGCTTGTGCTGGAGCAGGGAAACTTTCAGAACAGTGGCCCTCGAGGACCATGATTGGACACCCCTGTCCTAAGAGGTAGTGATGCAACTTATTGATCACCCACTTGATGGCCAGGGTCTCTCGTTCAACGGCCGTATAACACCGTTCCGTATGGGGTCGGTTTCTTGTTGATGAAGTTGACTGGGTGTTTTTCCTTTGACAGGATTGTCTACAATGTTTGCCATGTTAAGTGAGTGATTGTGTGTTTGGGCTGCACAAAGACCACCCACGGTTTGGAGAATTCGCTGTGACAGCAAATTAATTGTGTTGTAGCTGCTGTTCTATTTAAGTCCCACACACGCATACTGACAGATTACTTTGTGTATGTCCAGATGGCCTTGCAGACAGGCCGGGAACCCCCTCCCATCTGGAGGGTCCAGAAGGCCCTACTACAGAAGTTCAGCCCAGAGATCAAAGATGGACAGAGACAGTTTTGTGCCACCAGCAATGTGAGACCATGTTCTGTTTAAGACCACGCTTTTGTTGCTTCTTTTTAAGGCTAGTAATATATTTTGTTGTCCATTGTAGTGGACAAAGAAAATTCAGACACTTTTTATATTCATTTGAAGAGTTCAAGTGTGTTTGTGTGTTAAGTGGCTTTTTTCTTGCCCCTTCTAGTATCTGGGTTACTTTGGTGATGCAAAAATGCGGTACCAGCGCCTGTATGTGAAGTTCTTAGAGAATGTAAATAAAAAGGATTATGTTCGAGTCTGCTCGAGGAAACCCTGGCACAGACCTGGTCTCACTTTGAGGTATGTCAGTCATAATGGCTGTACCCGTACAACCTTGTAAGACCTGCAACAGAGGGCCTTCTATGTGTGTGTGTGTGTATATATATACGTATATATAAATACACATATATATTTCTCTATATATCTATGTATATACTGTATATAGATATATATATATATATATATTTAAAATACCAAAAACATTTTGGGGGGTGGGAGTTCTAAAGATATTGCTTTGAAATATAAATGACTAATTGTGTTTAATTTACTTAGCCAAATCACAGTCAGGCCTGATGTAATGAACCTTCCAGCTAATCAAGTGTTAGCTAAGCCGTGACTCATCTGATTGTCTCTTGACAGGCGCCAGTCACTCCCCAAGCCAACACCTCCTGCTTTCGTTCAGACTCCTCCCAGAGTGGAGAGAGATGACAGAGAAAAGGACAGACAGCGGGAGAGGGAGCAGAAGGAACAGAGAGAGCGAGACCGGGAGCAGAAGGAGAAAGAGAAGGAGCAGAAAGAAAGGGAGCAGAAGGAGAGAGAGAAGGAGCAGAAAGAAAGGGAGCAGAAGGAAAGGGATCTGAAGGAACTGAGAGAAAGAGATAGGGAGGTGAAAGAGAAAAGGCACAAGGAAAGGGAGCAGAAGGAGCAGAGAGAAAAGGAGAAGGAGCGGAAAGAGAAAGAGCAGAATGAGAGGGAGCTGAAAGATAGAGAGCAGAAAGAGAGGCAGCTGAAGGAGAGAGAGAGGGAGCACAAAGAGAAGCAGCTGAAGGAGAGGGAAAGGGAGCAGAAAGACAGAGAGCAGAAAGAGAGGCAGCTGAAGGAGAGAGAGAGGGAACAGAAAGACAGAGAGCAGAAAGAGAGGCAGCTGAAGGAGAGAGAGAGGGAACAGAAAGACAGAGAGCAGAAAGAGAGGCAGCTGAAGGAGAGAGAGAGGGAACAGAAAGAGAGGCAGCTGAAGGAGAGGGAAAGGGAGCAGAAAGAGAAAGAGATCAAAGAAAAAGAAAGAAGGGAAAAGGAGAAAGAGAAGGAAAAGGAGCAGAAGGAGAAAGAGAGAAGGGAAAAGGAATTGAAGGAAAGGGAGAGGATGGAACGGGAGAAGGAAAAAGAGTTGAGGGACAGCGAAAAGAAGGAAAAGGAGAAAGAGAGAGAGATGAAGGAGAGGGAGATGAAGGAGAAAGAGCTACGGGAAAAAGAACAGGAGAGAGAGCTGAAAGACAGAGAAAAGAGGGAAAGGGAGAAAGAGAGGGAGTTAAGGGAGAGAGAATGGAGGGAAAAAGAGAAGGAGAGAGAGCTGAAGGAGAGGGAAAGACGGGAAAGAGATAAAGAGAGGGAGCAGAAGGAGAGAGAGAGAGAACTTAAGGAAAGAGAGCGCCGGGAAAGGGAGAAAGAGAAGGAGAGAGAAAAGGAGAAACGAGAGAGAGAGCAGGAAAAAGAACAGAGGGAAAGGGAGGAGAAAGAGACGAAACATCAGGTAGAGAAGGTAGAGAGGAGATGTAGTGGACTGGAGCTAGGGAGAGAGCAGGAGAAAAGAGGGGGAGAGAAGAAGGTGGATCGTCCGTCTCGGACGAAGCCTATGAAAGTAAAAGCTGAACCCCCGCCCAAGAAGAGGAAGAAATGGTTGAAGGATATACCTTCCTCCTCTGAGTCTGACTCCTCCCCTGACCAACCCAGTGAGGATGAAGGTGACGGACCCAGATATTGTTATGTATGTTTTATGTATTTAAAAGTTAAATAACAATACATTGTGGTGATGAAACTCTCTCTTTCCTGCAGGCTCAGTAAGAGGTGGCATGAATAGCCGGGCCATGAGGGAGATGTTCAGGAGCTACGTGGAGATGCTAGTCAGCACCGCACTGGACCCTGACATGATCCAGGCCCTGGAGGACACACACGGTCAGAGAAAGGAGGGAGAGGGCCAGAGGGGAGGGAGAGAAGGGCAAGGTGGAGACAGAGACAAAGAGAGGGAAAGGGCTACAGTGTGAGAGATACTTGTCGAATAGGGTTTTAATAAACGGATAAGCAGTTTAAGATTAAATGATGTAAATGTGCATAGCACCTTTTTATAATGGTATGTCTGAGATAAGATGTCCCAGTTACCAAAATGACCGGAATTTCCAGACTATAAATTGCTCCGAAGTATAAAAGTTCTTATCTTAAATGACTAAACAACTAAATGACTACATTTTATAACAATAAAATGCAATATTAACAATTCAATATGAACAGTCCTCTTCAAAGGCAATTTAAAATAAAATAGAGAACAGGCTGAATAAGTGTACGGTATACTAACGTTACATGTCACATAAACAACGAACTGAGAACGTGCCTGGTAGATTAACTAACATATTAAGAGTTATTCAGATAACTATAGCATAAAGAACATGCTAACAAATTTACCAAACCATCAGTTTCACTCACGCGGTTTAGTGTGAACAAGCCTCACCAGATGATTTCAATAACGATTTTGAGTGGAGAAACTCATCAGTGAAATCAGATGGTGTAGTGGCAGCTACTGAGAAATTTAGTTAAACTTGTAATGCCGCTACTTGTAGCGACGCTACTGACCAACACTGAATTATATAATAATGTGTTAATAATTTCCCACATAAATCGCTCCAGGTAATAAATCGCACCCCCGGCCAAACTATGAAAAAAAACGAGATTTATAATCCCAAAAATACGGTATTAGCATATTAACTAGCATTAGCAAGCATTAGCACTAGCATAAACAACATGACAAGCTCTCAATCTCACTCTAAATCCATTGAATTCTTCATCCTCTGTGTCGTTCTGTCAGTGTTGGTTAACATAACGAACATGTGAAATGATATATTTTAATATAAGTCGCACATGAGTATAAATCGCAGGACCAGCCAAACCATGAAAAAAGTGAGATTAATGGCGCTTTTCCACCGCATGAAATCAGCTCGCCTCGCCTCGCCCCTACTCGCATTTTTGGCATTTCCACCGCAGTTCCATGGTACCTGGTACTTTTTTTACCTGGCTAGCGGGTACTTTTTTGGTACCTTCTTGCTCTAGGTACCAGGCGATCTTAAGTCGAGCTAAAAGGTGACGTCGGCAGACGGCCGGCCATTGATTGGCCAGAAAGTGTGACGAAGTCACGAGAGCGACTTAAAGCAACAGCGCCACAGCTAATACTTATTACTATCAGATACAGTCCATTACACCAACAGTCTACAAGCTTTTTAAAAGTCAGATAAGTTACAAAAGACTAGTTCGTCAACATGGCTAAGATTATAATGTGGGTTCTGTCCACTTGTGGGTTGCGTTGGTGTTATTTACGTCGCGTATAAAAAGACGTCAGGGCCTACGTCACGCCCCTTTCGCCGACGACCAGGAAGTACTTTTTGAGGTACAATTTGCGGTGGAAAACCACCCCACGGGTTCAGGAGTTTACTACAAACCGAGTATAGTCGGGTAGAGTCGTGCTGCATTTGCGGTGGAAAAGCGCCATTATAGTCCTAAAAATATGGTACATTACAGAATTTGGCCACCGTGTTATTTTAGCCTCCACAAAGTCATGTCCTAAACACTCTGTGAACACTGTGTTCAGGACATAAAAAAATATCTAATGATATTTTCTTTGTAGCATTATTAAAGTTGCCTGAACATACATGCGTTTAGATCCCTAACTGGCACTCTCAAGTAATATTTGAGGATTATATAGGCACTATTTGCACATAATTGAAAAGGGTAACTTTCAGAAGAAATTATCCCTTATTAGTCCCACGATGGGGAAATTTCACAGGGGCACACGTTTGATGCATTGGCCGGTAATCAAACCCCCACCAGGAATAAATCCCAGATTTTCTGCACATGGTAGGCAAGAATCCTATCACTGAACCAACAGTGACATAATAGTTGATGTCAGTCCTGGGAACACAAGGAAGTGACGCAGATATGTTCTCTTGTCTCCCCTTTCTTAGATGAACTGTATCTCCCGCCCATGCGGAAGATTGACAGCCTCCTCAACGAACAGAAAAGGAGACTGTTAAGGAGAGTCAACATGAGCGCTCAACACCAGGTACGCCAGTTTTCTTCATTTTTATACTGGCTTGTTCTAATTACATTAACAATCAAAAGTTTGCCATAAAAATGTATAGAACAGTGTGTCCAAACGTTTAGACCAGGGCCGCTGTCCTGACGGTTTTAGGTGTTTCCCTGCTCCAGCACACCTCCACAGAGCTTGATATTGATGCTTCATTAGAATCAGGTGTGCTAGAGCAGGGCAACATCTAAACCGTCAGGACAGCAGCCCTCGAGAACCAGAATTGGACACCAATTGCATGTGTCCCAAACGGGTCATACTTATTTGATTATTTTTATACTTTGTTCCTTCTACTGCTTCCCTCCAACTGTCCGTGCCTTCCATGTTATGAAATCTTAACAAACAAACCACCATCTATCTTTTTAATTTCCCTGTAGGAGGTCCTCCACATGTATCCAAAAATGACAGCTGATACCTTGGACTCTGGAGCAGTTAAACTGCACCTTGGTGGTGAGGGCTACAACCGCAAAACTCTAAACCGGGTCAAGAGACCCATGCCCAAACAACAGGTATGAAGCACCTCTGCGTAGTCTCACATAATACCTGTTCCACATTGTTCATGTCCTTTTTAAGGTTTTCCCATTTGATGCTAGGGCGTACAATTCCAATAATTAAAGCGTATCAAATTGTAGATGGGACATTTAAGTACTAAGAAGTAAACAACAAAAGCACTGTAGTTTCTGTTGTAACTGTAGCGATCCTTCCCTGTCTTTCTCTCAACACCAGGATCTAAAGCTTTCCACTGAGACGTGTCGAATATACAGCCTTTACCATTCCCTCCACCACTACAAATACCATACCTTCCTGCACTGCAAGAAGGAGGTAAGACTAATGTGGATCTGCAGTGACCTTTAAGCGTTAACACCCCCCGTCCCCCCTTCTACAGTTTTGCATTTCCTGTTTCACTCCTTTTTCACACAACTGTAGTTTTAAAATATATACAGTACAGACCAAAAGTTTGGACACCTTCTCATTCAAAGAGTTTTCTTTATTTTCATGACTATGAAAATTGTAGATTCACACTGAAGGCATAAAAACTATGAATTAACACATGTGGAATTATATTCTTAACAAAAAAGTGCGAAACAACTGAAAATATGTCTTATATTCTAGGTTCTTCAAAGTAGCCACCTTTTGCTTTGATTACTGCTTCACACACTCTTGGCATTCTCTTGATGAGCTTTAAGAGGAAGTCACCAGAAATGGTCTTCCAACAGTCTTGAAGTTCCCCAGAGATGCTTAGCACTTGTTGGCCCTTTTGCCTTCACTCTGCCGTCCAGCTCACCCCAAACCATCTCGATTGGGTTCAGGTCCAGTGACTGTGGAGGCCAGGCGCAGCACCCCATTACTCTCCTTCTTGGTCAAATAGCCCATACGCAGCCTGGAGGTGTGTTTGGGGTCATTGTCCTGTTGAAAAATAAATGATGGTCCAACTAAACGCAAACTGGATGGAATAGCATACCGCTGCAAGATGCTGTGGTAGCCATGCTGGTTCAGTATGCCTTCAATTTTGACAAAATTCACATTTGCATTTACAAGCTAACTAAATTCCAACAGTGTCACCAGCAAAGCACCCCCACACCTCCTCCTCCATGCTTCACAGTGGGAACCAGGCATGAAGAGTCCATTCGTTCACCTTTTCTGCGTGGCACAAAGACACGGTGGTTGGAACCAAATATCTGAAATTTGGACTCATCAGACTGCACAGACTTCCACTGGTCTAATGTCAATTCCTTGTGTTCTTTAGATGAACTTATCCTCCACAGCAGAGGTGACTCTTGGTCTTCCTTTCCTGGGGCGGTCCTCATGTGAGCCAGTTTCTTTGTAGGGCTTGATGGTTTTTGCGACTGCACTTGGGGACACTTTCAAAGTTTTCCCAATTTTTCGGACTGACTGACCTTCATTTCTTAAAGTAAACTCCACTCGTTCTTCTTTACTTAGCTGCTTTTATTCTTGCCATAATATAAATTCTAACAGTCTATTCAGTAGGACTATCAACTGTGTATTGACCTGACTTCTGCACAATACAACTGATGGTCCCAACCCCATTTATAAGGCAAGAATTCTCACTTACTAAACCTGACAGGGCACACCTGTGAAGTGAAAACCATTTCAGGTGACTATCTTTTATTTTAACCAGCGCAGCTTTTATTGTCATTACGGTAATCGGTTTGTGGATGGGAAAACGCACAGACGAATCACATACGAGTTAAGCCATCCCATGTGATTCCACTCAGCCAGTCAAAACTGTGTATTCTAGGCGGTAAACATTGATAAGATGTTTTGCAGTTAGATGAAAGTTTTCGGCGAGACACGAAAAGACGGTAGAAAGAAAAATAAACATAAACCACATAAGAGACACAGACGAGTGAGACAGAGAAAGGGAGAGATGCGGACGAGTGAGACAGAGAAAGGAAGAGATGCGGACGAGTGACAGAGAAAAAGAGACACGGAGGAGCGAGACAGAAAGGGAGACACGGAAGAGTGAGACAGAAAGGGAGAACCACGGAGGAGTGAGACAGAGACAGGGAGAACCACGGGGAGCTACACAGAAAGGGAGAGACACAAGACAGAAAGGGAGAGAAAAATATGAGGAAAATGGCTCTCAAAAAAAGAAAATGGGACAGCGAAAATATGGCCTTTAATCCAGAATGACTCCTTTCAGACTCTTTCTGTTCATACTACTTTTAAATGGGTAAATGTTAGGCTTCTCCAAATTCAATAGATTGATCTCCAAGCAGATGTAGCCCTGGAAGAGCAGTTTGTATGAACTGACCCTTCTACCTTCTGGCTCCAAATGGTCCCTGAGACTTCTTTCCCAGGTCTGAGGAAAGTAGCTCTGTACGTCTTGACCATGTTGGGCTCCACACATAAGGCAGCATCCTCCACAATGAACATAATCAAAACAAAATATAATTCAAGGCTCACCAATGAGCACCTTCACATGTGTATGAGAATGGCCCTGACTCATTTGTCCTGACAGGACAAGCTAGAGCTCAATTCTCCCACTGAGCAAAAAAGTGGGGGTGTTGAATGTAAACGGGGAAGATTGTTGTTAAATAGTTCAATGGTTACGCTATGTTGAGATTTCTTATCTGAATTGGTTCAATTAAGAGTAACACAGTATGCGCATTTTTAGAAATTCAAGCTTAAATAAGTTTTGTATTTTTTTAAGTCATACACTTTATTTTAATGTGCACATTATGCATTTTTTTTTTACTAAGTTCAGTTCTGTGTTAAATGACAATAAATATTGTCAGAAAGTTTGGAATTCTACTGAAATCATTTTATTTACAAGGCAGGTATTGATTAGATGCAGATATTCATAGAAGTACTAGGCCACTTAAATATATCACACTAAGTTAGACATTATGATCTTCCGGACCTATGCTCCATGTCATTTTCTCGAACTGGACCTCTTCCAAAAAAAATGAATACCCCTGCTATAAGGCGTATTTTCAGTTGTTTTACACTTTTTTGTTAAGTACATATTTCCACGTGTTAATTCATAGTTGTGATGCCTTCAGTGTGAATCTACAATGTCATGAAAAGAAAGGAAACTCATTGAATGAGAAGGTGTGTCCAAACTTTTGGTCTGTACTGTATATCCCAGATGTTTTGCAAGAAGCATGTCTTGTAACTAAAACTGAAAATCACATTATGGTCCTAACACATGTTTAATAATATAATGTGATGAACTACCTCTAGTATGGTAGCATAATACCTATGTATACTAAGCACCAATTATCTTCTGTGATCTGACAGACTGACAGTATTGAACAAGCGGCCGAGGACCCCGGCCAGGAGGAGGTAGTTCAGCAATGTATGGCCAACCAGGGCTGGCTGGAGACCCTCTTCAACTCCTTCATAGAACTGCTCACTCTGAGCACCAACACCTGAGCAGGGCACTGAAAAGACTGAAAAGAAGACCTAACAAACTGTATTGGGAGACAAAAAGAGGTTGAAAGTGGAGGACACTGGACTGTACCAAAACAGACAGAAAAAAACGGATGTTTTGAACCCCCTCAGTCCTTGCCCAACGAGGAGACAGTCAGTGTTGTTTGTCTTTTCTGTTTTTGAAGGATGTATTTTAACTTAAATTTGTGCTACAAACTCTTTTTAACACTTAGTTTATTTCCCTATAAGGTATTTCTTGGCTCAATGAAAGACGATGAGCAGAGGAGGCAATGTGAAAATTGTGAATGTGTGAAGGGTTTTGTCCTGACCTGTGAGGAGAGCAGGACTATGGTGGTCAGCTAGCACTACAGGAGAGACTACTCTTGTGACTTACATTCAAACATTTCATGCACACATACACACAATATATGTATTAATAATTATGATTTGCATTATTTATATAAGGACATTTTTAACCTTATCTTCCCCAGATGGGATTTTTTGCAGTTATTGATTTAAATGATAATATTTGATTTGGGTAAACATGAAATGTCCCAACCACAGTCCTTAGCTATAACCCCCTTTGACAACAGAAGGGGAAACAAGTCTGATGAGCAGAGTTGAGTGGGGAGTGGTACGAAATAAACAAGTGTATGATGTTCCATATTTACAGTCTGCTTACATTTGGGAAGTGTATTTAAAGCTAAGCAAACTTCTTTCTGTTGGTTCTTCAAAAGACAATAAGAAAGGATTTTCTGCCGGATGAAAAATAAAGTAACTGTGCACTTTCTGAAAGTGTGTCAGTGTTGGAATTATAAAGCGTAAAAAATATGGGTTTACTGTATGTCTTTTTTATCTGTTGTTAATTATGATAATTATAATTTTTAAACTCTCAGATATTTTTTTTTGTAAATATTGTACAGCTTCTTCAGTGAAATCCCCATTTCCTCTTCTGTACATGAAACTTCCTGTATTTGACAACAGTAATAAAACCGCGAAAAAGTATGAAAATACGTTAATATCTGGTACCATGCAAATTATTTAGCTTTCCCCACACCTTTAAAGAACAATATAGTATTTATTTAGATTGCCTCAGAAGGAAAGTTTTGTATCAGGCTATGATACATTGAGACATTCAAATTGGATAATGACAAAATTCATATAGCCAATTCAAGACGGTTACAAATAGTGTGGCCAGCTTTTCCCCAGTCTGAAATGTGACACACCTCAGAATCAGAATCAGAATGGGGGTTTATTCGCTATGCAAGATTAACAAACATAGAATTCACTGTAGCAGAAATGAACAGTGACATAAAACAGAAATGAGCAAACATAGAACATATATGTGGCATACTAATAAAAAATTGATACAATGTAAAATACACTACAAATATGATACAAATGACAAATAATACAAATGATACAAATAACGTGGAAGTACAAATAACATAGGTACAAAGTGGAATGGGTATATATAGTACAGGGGGGGTGGGGGGGGGGGGGTGTATATACACAGTGTAAACAGTAGTGCAAAAATCACAGTAGTAAGTTTTTAAAGTGTTGTGTGCTAAAGTGGCAGAGTGCAGTGGGATTCTGGTAGGGGGTGTGGGGTGTTAGTGGATGTGTCCTACTGAGTCACTCATCCACCTCAGTATATCAGACCGGTCTACTCACCACTGCCAGATCATTTAGTCATGTTCGGCAGCTTACCTACCATCCTCACCTGCTGCTCCTTTCTCTGTCCTGGTCCTCTATGTGTCTCACCTCAAGTCCATCTGTGTGTTCCTTTTAAGTCAACCTGTTCCCTACCTCCGCTGCTTACTCCTTTTTGTGTTTTTGGAATTAAATCATTGAACCTTCATTTTGTCTCGACTCAGCCTTCAACTTTAAGTAAATACATATTTTTTAAACCTTAACTTACAGAATAATGCTCTTGACAGGGAATCAAACCCAGGCCCCACACATGGTAGGCAAGGATCCCATCACTGAACCACTGGTGCAGCCTGTCAAGAGGTATTTAAATTAGTGGCCCCAGAAGAAAACAAAATAGGAAAGCAATTGGAGTCAAATCCAATATATACAAGAATATTGATAGAGAAAATAAAACTGATAATAAAACAAATAATATCTGCTGTTTTGTATGCAATTGAGTCACATTTCGCAGACATACTGATGAAACACATTAATGCCTTTTTTTCAAGGTAATTTAAGGTAAAACTCCTATCCAAGCCACAAGTTGCAAGTCACAAGTGGTAAGAAAACGTATGTGAACCTTTTGGAGTTTTCTGAATAAATTTGTCATAAAATGTGATCTGACTTTCATCTAAGTCAGTGATACTCATTGCGCGGCTCACGAGCCACATGCGGCTCGTCAAGCTTTAATTGGTGGCTCGCACTGGCATACTATCTTATAACAATATGGTAACACAGCCCCCCCCTCAAAAAAATATATATACGTATATAAATTAAGTAATTTTCTGCGGTCTCGCGTGAATACGGCCGCCAAACCCGCGAGCCTTTATGCACCAAGCGGGGATTGACGAGGGACAGAGGATGGAGCAAGCCAGCTTGAGCTGCGGGCACAATGGGTCGTTTTTTTATGAAAAAAGGGCGAAAACCATCAGTAACACCAAACGAAAATCCGCATGAAGACGACGAAGAGGGGGCAGGACAGACGAATTCTTATTTATTCTTCATGGCATGAATCATATGTGCTTAATATGCAAACATACCGCGCCTGTTTCAGACGAAGCAACTTGGAGCACCATTTCAAAACTGCGCATCCGCCTGGCAGTTAAATAAGAAAGAGTAAATTAGCGCAGCTCACTGCTTCACTTTGTGAACAGCAAAATCTTATCCACATGACAACCTCCACTGCAGAGCGTTGCAAAGGCATCTTTTGAGATGGCTTGGATTTTGGCGCGGGCCAAAACACCGTTCTCAGACTCAGAAATAGTAATAGTTAATAGTGGGGGTGCGAGCCAGCGAGCCAGCCATTCCCAATCTATATGTAGAAATTAACATTTGCTAAAGTGGGTGTGTCTTTTGCAAAAGGGGGTGTGTCTTAAAGGTGGCTCTTCCCTTGATTTTGCTCCGCCAATGTGGCTCTTGTGAAAAAAATTGTGAGTATCACTGATCTAAGTCAAGGGTATTGACAAACATAATGTGTCTAAAATAATAACACCACGTTTTTGACATTTCATGTCTTTATTGAGAACGACCCAAAAAACTGGAGTCAATTACCTCAAAAAAGCTAATTGGAGTCAGGTTTTAGCACACCTGGAGATAATAAGGTTGGAGGTGTGGACTACAGCTACTTTGACTGCTAAAACCCCCTAAAACCTTTTGAGTTTGCTCTGCACAAGAAGAACACGTTTATGTGAGCCATGTTTCGCCCAAAAGAGCTTTCAGAGGATCTACAATCAAGAATTGTTGGTTTACATAAAGCTGGCAAGGGTTACAAAGTTATTTCAAAGACTTTAGAAATTCACCAATCTACAGTTTGGCAAACAACCTACAAATGGAGACACTTTGGGACTGTTGCTACTCTACCAAGAAGTGGGCGCACAGTCAAAATGACACCAAGAGCACAACGAAGACTCATAAATGAGGTAAAGAAACAACCCCGAATTACAGCCAAAGATTTGAAGTCTTCATTGGACTCGCTAACATCTCTGTTCTTGAGTCTACAATACGTAAAACATTGAACAAGCAGGGTATCCACGGCAGGACAACACGAAAGAAGCCACTGCTTACTAAAAAGAACATTGCTTCACTCACGAACATCACAAAGTCAGTTACGTCGCCTAGATCGGCGAAACCGGGGCCCCACTCTGGAGTCAGGCCCAGAGTGGGAGCTCACAGAGGCTGGACTCTCCATTTCTCTGGCGTTCCCCGCAGGGAAAGGCCGCAGGCTGGCGTGGGTTTGATTATAGCCCCACATCTCAGTCGCCACGTGTTGGAGTTTACACCGGTGAACGAGAGGGTCGCGTCCCTGCGTCTAAAAGCCAGAACGAGCCAGAACTGTACGAGCCGAACAGCAGTGCAGAGTACCCAGCCTTCTTGGAGTCCCTGGGAAGCAGTGCACTCTGTCGTTCTACTGGGGGACTTCAACGCCCACGTGAAAAATGACAGTGACACCTGGAGAAGGGTGATTGGGATGAACGGCCCCCCCCGATCGGAACTCGAGTGGTGTTTTGTTATTGGACTTCTGTGCCAGTCACAGTTTGTCCATAACAAACACCATGTTCAAGCCCAAAAGTGTCCATCAGTGTACGTGGCACCAGGACACTCTAGGCCAGAGGTCGATGATCGACTTTGTTGTTGTGTCTTCTGACCTGCGGACGTGTGTCTTGGACACTCGGGTGAAGAGAGGGGCGGAGCTGTCAACTGATCACCACCTGGTTGTGAGTCAGATCCGCTGGCGGGGAGGAAGTTGGACAGACTTGGCAGGCCCAAGCATATCTTGAGGGTCTGCTGGGAACTTCTAGCGGATCCCTCTCTCAGCGGGGTCTTCAACTCGCACCTCCAGGAAAGCTTCTCACAGATCCCGGGGGAGGCTGGGGATATTGAGTCCGAATGGGCCATGTTCTCGGCCTCCATTGTCAATGCGGTGGGTTGAGTTGCGGTCGCAAGGTCTCTGATGCTGGACGCGGCCGCAATCCCAGAACCTAAAGTAAGGGATGCCGTCAAACTGAAGAAAGAGTCCTATAGAGCCTTTTTGGCTTGTGAACCTCCCGAAACAGTTGACCGGTACCGGCAGGCCAAGCGTGCCGCGGCTCGGGTAGTCACAGAGGCAAAAATGTGGGTCTGGGAGGAGATCAGGGAAGGCCATGGAGGAGGACTATCGGTCGGAATTTCCCAAGGAAATTCTGTTCGGCGCCTCAGGAGGGGGAAGCAGTGCTTCACCAACACTGTTTACTGTGCGGGTGCAACCTCGATTGGGGATGCCGTTGGACGGTGGAAGGAATACTTTGAGGATCTCCTCAATCCTGCCGTCACGTCTTCCGAGGAGGAAGCAGAGACTGGGGACTTGAGGGCGGACCCGCCAATCACCCGGGAGGAAGTCACTGAGGTTTGATGGGCTCCTTGGTGGTAAGGCTCCCGGAGTGGACGAGATCCGTCCTGAGTAACTAAAGTCTCTGGATTTTGTAGGACTTTCCTGGTTGACACGCCTCTGCAACATCGCGTGGCGGTCTGGAACAGTGCCTATGGATTGGCAGACTGGGGTGGTGGTCCCTATGTAAGAAGGGGGACTGTTCCAATTACAGAGAAATCGCACTCCTCAGCCCCCCTGGTAAGGTCTACGCCAGGGTACTGGAGAGGAGAATCCGACCAATAGTCGAACCTTGGATTCAGGAGGAGAAGTGTGATTTTCGTCCTGGCCACGAGACACTGGACAAGCTCTACACTCTCTACTGGTTGCTCGAGGGTTCATGGGAGTTTGCCCAACCAGTCCAAATGTGCTTTGGGGATCTGGAGAAGGCATTCGACTGTCCCTTGTGGTGTCCTGTGGGGGGTACTTTGGGAGTATGGGGTCCGGGACTCTTTGTTAGGGGCCGTCTGTTCCCTGTACAACCGAAGTAGGAGCTGTGTTCGCATTGCCAGTAATAAGTCAGACCTGTTCCAGGTGCATGCTGGATTCCGCCAGGGTTGCCCTTTGTCACCGGTTCCGTTCATTGTTTATATGGACAGAATTTCTAGGCGCGCCCAGGGGCGGAGGGTGTCCGATTCGGGGAGCACGGGGTCTCGTCTCTGCTGTTTGCAGATGATGTTGTCCTGCTTGCTTCATCAAACCAGGGCCTCCAGCATGCTCTGGAACTGTTTGCTACCGAGTGTAAAGCGGCTGGGATGAGAATCAGCACCTCCAAATCCAAGGCTAAGTCCAAGTCCAAGTCCAAGTACTTGACCGGAAAAAAGTGGTTTGCCCCCTCTGGGTGGGTGGGGAGCCCTTGCCTGTGGAAGAGTTCAGGTATCTCAGGGTCTTGTTCACGAGTGACAGAAGGACGTGAGATTGACAGGCGGATCGGTGCAGCATCTGCAGTGATGCAGTCTCTGTACCGGACCGTTGTGGTGAAGAAGGAGCTGAGCCACAAGGCAAAGCTCTCGATTTACCGGTCAATCTACATTCCTACTCTCACCTATGGTCATGAGCTTTGGGTAATGACCGAAAGGACAAGATTGCAAATACAAGCGGTCGAAATGAGTTTCCTCTGCAGGGTGGCCGGGCGCTCCCTTAGAGATAGTGTGAGGAGCTTGGAGTAGAACCGCTGCTCCTCCACGTCGAAAGGAGTCAGCTGAGGTGGCTCGGGTATCTGTTTCAGGTAGGGTTGTAGTGGACAATCTGGACTTGTCACAGACCAGACAGAAGAGGACCACAAATGCGTCACGTTACACCAGTTTATTAAAGGGTTGGTGGGAAAAGGAGTGAGTGTGTGTGTGTGTGTCCCTTAGTGCCAGAGTGGCATCTAGTGTTGGGGATGGGAAAACTCCGGGCTCACTCGCCACGAGTCTGGAAGTTCTGGGGGGAACACACACACCACAGCAGAGCAGGTGAAACAAGGCAGCAGTGCAGATCAGGGCTATACAAAACCAGTAATCAAGGACAGAAGGCAGATTGAGTCACCGGAGCAGAAGAGCAGGTCGTAGTGAAGCATGTCCGAGTTCTAAAAAGGAGTCGGAGTAGAGTGCTTGGCAGGCAGGTTCAGATGCAGTCTTTGCAGGTTAAAGGGAGCAGACGGTCTGACAGAGTGCTACTGAAAACTGGAGTGTTAAATACAAGGGTATTGAATGCTGGCAGGCCAATCAAGAGCAGAGTGAGAACAGGTGGAGTAATTAGGCAGAGCAGAGTTGAGCGAGGGAGATAATTGAAACCAATTAGTGTTTGTGTGTAGGAACAGGGAGAGGCTATGACAGAACTCCCCCCCCCCCCCCCCCCCCCCCCCAAGGGACGGCCCCAAAAGTCCCCAAGAGGCACCACCATCACGGGCAGGTGAGAAGGGTTCTACAGGGGCCAACCATCGAAGGACCCTAGCACACGTCTACCGGATAGGTCAGAAGACGTGGTTCTCGACCAAGGACCTACCACTCAGGACGGAATCGCGAAACCTGGCTCCTCGTTTCATTTGCCCATTCCCCATCCTCAGGATTATCACTCCAACTGCTGTTTGGCTCCAACTGCCCAGATCCATAGACATACACCCCACATTCCATGTGTCCAAAATAAAGCCGGCTCACGAGAGTCCTCTGGTCCCAACTGCACCACCTCCACTTTTTTCATGCTGCCATTTCTGATGATTGTGGGCACAATCTCTGTTCCATGCAGCAGAACTGAAGGCTGACTGAAGTCAACTGTGTAACATCAGCAGGAGAACCTGGAGTAGATTAAGATGGTTTTGTTGTTAGGTAACAGCGCATTGACAGGCATCTTGGCTTAGTGAGGAAGATTGGTGTGAAACCTGTTGTAGGGTGAGGACTGGTATTAAGCAACTTGGTTGGCAGCCATCCCATTCACAGGCTGTTGAAGAAGCGTCTTGGCTACCTGATCAATAAGTGTCCTGTTGAATCTCTCAATCATGCCATGACACTGAGGACTATATGTGCTGGTTCGTGTTTTCCGAATGCCCAGCAGTTCACACAGATGTTTCAAAGGGTCGCACTCAAACTGCCGTCCTTGATTAGGGTGAAGAATTTTTTGAATAATATGTTCACAGATTAAGTTTTCAAACAGACTATTACTCACCTACAGCATATGAAAAGAGGCATGGAGCAATAGAGATAGAATCCCCCTGATAGACAGACAGACATACATATAGACAGACAGACAACAGGGGGAGAAAGGGGATGGTGGTGGACAGTCGGGATGAGCGTTTGAATATCCGCGCGGCCTTTGAAGGCTGTCTTCCCGGACGAGGCCCAATGGGCTTGCACTAGCTGAGTCAGGTGTGTTCATGAGCAATTACGTGTACTATCTGAGTACCTGTGCTGCTAGTGCATGTGAGGGAATGAGTGATGACGTGTACTGAAGTGTGTGAACGAGTGATGATGTATACTGAGGTATGTGAATGAGTGATGATATATACTGAGATGTGTAAATGAGTGATGGTGTATACTGGTTGGCTGAATGCTCTTATAGCTCTTCCCTTGGCACTTATTGGTTTCTCACGATGTATGCTTCATAATCTATAAGGGGGTCAGATGGGGGTCAGCTGGCTCATCAGATGGCTCAATGGTTAAGGCGTTGGCCTCATGACGGAAGGTCGTGAGATCGAGCCCCCGCTGTCGTTATATGACTTTGTGTCCTTGGGCAAGGCACCTCACCCTACTTGCCTCACTTACTGTAAGTCGCTTTGGATAAAAGTGTCTGCTAAATGAATATATGTAAATGTATAAGCCTGCTTTGTTTTGGGGTCTATCATGTTGCAATGCTCAGTGACTGATGCTCTTTTGTAAGGCTCTCTCTTGTAAGTCGCATTGGATAAAAGCATCTGCTAAATGAATAAATGTAAACGTAAGGAAAAACTGCAATTTCAGGGGCAACTTGGATTAACAGTTGGGAGGGATGTTGACGACGAGGACGTGAGTCCACAGTAGTCTGATGCGAGCTAGCCAACGATTCCCAAAGACATTTAACCGAGAGCATCCGGTAATTTTTCAAAATAAAAGATTGTTATTGTTATTAATTATCGTATTTCCACGGCCCGGTACCAACTGATCCGCGGCCCCGGCCCACATTGGGTCAACGGCCCACCGGGACGATGCCCGGTATGCCAGATGGTAGTCCACCCCTGCTCTCTTGTCATTCCTTCTAGAAGCTGGGGATTTTGTTGGTTAATTTATTTGGTTTATTTTTCAGAGAATGCCTCACCTAACACACTCGTGAACAGTAGGTGGCAAGAATTTGGCTGCAACAGCCATAACCTCAAGAAGAAGAAGACGAACATCATTTCCCATCAGCCTTTGTACGATTCTTGGGAAAGTAAAATGGCGGCGATGGATGGGATGGGCCTTTTATTGTGCTCTTAAAAAAACTGTAAATAGACCATTTAAACTTAGAAGCCTTATTTTTTTAAACAATCGGTAAGTTTGAAGAGGGTGTATATGACCATATAATCTACGTATCTAGAAGCAAATGTAAAATAGACTGTCTTGTCTTGGTATATCTAGAAACAGTATACCTTTACTGTGTTGTTGGCTAGCTATCTTACAAGGCATTAGCTTCACAGCTTCTAACACCACGTCAATTGGCTAACGTTCGTTATTTCCCTATTAGCATCAGCACGAGATCTGGCAAGTTGCAAATATATAGATGGTATTTGCACGTTGTGTGTGCAATCTTCTTGATTATAGATAGGTGTATGGCTATATGTTTGAGTAACTGAAAATGATCTGTGCAACGGTGCAAAAATAAGATTGGTGTCAAAAAAGGATGGGATCGTAGAATCCGATGATGCTAAACAAGCCTACCGATTTTTCTGGATACCTGCCTAGATAAAAATCCAGACATCTGCACCTACAACAATTTCTGATATGGTGTTGCTAACTAACAGTGCGCACATTTTATTTGGCAACATTCATTAAAATGTGTGGCCATTGTTAATATTATTAGCAGCGGCACATGTCAATCCTGTACTACCCAGTACCAGCACAATAATTTTTGAACAGTGTGCGCTGACGAGTAACAGTTCTTAGCTAAATGGGTTTAGTGAAGGAAATTGATTGAGTGGAGGCCAACATTCTTGAGACAAAGATACAATTCATCCATTAAATTGCTTGAGTGTCAAGACAAAACCAGTCAGAGCTTCATCACTCTTCACATCTAACAACAGCCCACAGGCTGATACAGTCCGTAGAGGAAGAAACGAGAAGGATGAAGACAGAAACAGGGAAAGATTAAGGTGTTCCAAGGTGACAGGGAGACCGCTGATGAGGGGCCAAGTTCGCTGGTATGTAGTAGCACTATGTAATAAATGTAACGTTAAAGTTTAATTTGTAGTACAGCTACCGAAGTCTTTCAGTCCTGCTTATCTAGTGTCCTATCTAAGCCTTTGATAAACAATCAAATTCATAATCATACATAAGATATTCGTATAATCAGTATCAGTTGAAATGTAATTATATAGAATAATTCACCTAATAGGCCTACCTGAGAATAACCTAATATAAGAGTATTTTAGATTAAGTTAAGCCTAATTGTTTATGTATAAGTAATTATTTTGGTAATTTAATAAATAATGTGTAAAATGTATAATGCAACTAAGCTAGTTCATCTGTGACCCCATCCCATTTAGGAAGCTACTGTAATTTCAAGCTTAGAACCTACCCCCTCTTTGGTGTCTTTAAACTACTCTCCACATGCGCTCCTCAACAGGTAAGAGCAAGGGACTGAGAAATGGTTTATGGTGTGTTTAGGTTCTTATCCAGTTTGTTTGTGTGTCTTTTGTTTAAGGTTATGCATGTCAAAGTCACCTTGCAGGGTTGTTTGTTATTCAGCTCAGACCTACAGTTGGAGCTCACAGCTGAGGTTAGAGTGGATGGCTTGTCGCTCTGCATTTCATCCTTCTTTGCCCCACTTGTAGACAGAAGAAAGATAGGTGAGTCCCTACCATTCCCTTCAGGGCTATCTTAGCCCTGAGCAATCCTGGCCCAGGTAAGGATTTTAAATGCTATTTGATGTCCACAACATGAACAGAAACTAAATACAGAAAAGGTTGTTGCTGAACCAGCGTTCATCCTTTATATGTATCATTTTTACCTGACTCTTGCAGCCCTTCTTCGGAGTAAACTCCAGGCTGCAGGAATCACTGGATTGTGGTCAGCCCCCAACCTGTCGACCTCCGTGGGCTATGGACCTAACACGAATCCCAGGCTTAAAAGGAAGGCCTACATCCTCAGCTCAACACAGGACTAATGAGGCTGTCAAAAGCCCCCTTCCCTCCTCTCCCTCCATCTCAGCGTCCTCTCCTTCATCAGCTCCCTCTTACCCCTCATCCTCCCCTTCTTCCTCATCGTCCTCTCCTAGTGCCACGGTGACCGGCTACCACAATGATGTGAAAGGCCAGGTAAAAAGTGGCAGTTCCAACAGCGTTAAAGGTGATGTGGTTTCTTCAACCTCTGCCTCCCTAGCCCCTCCCTCTCAATCAACTCCTCCTCTTCTATCTTCCAATCAGTCTCTGAATCCACCCCATTCTGGTGTTCATGGAAGGAGAGACGGGGGTGAGACTGACATTTACGATCCGTTCCACCCCACCGAGGGCGAGAGAGAGGGTGGTGTAGCTGCTAATGAAGAAGAAGAGGAGGAGGAAGGTGAGAAATACGACCCCTTTGAACCAACAGGGTCACCAGTCTCAGAAAATGAAGGGATGACAGTTAAGGACTTGTTGAACAAGAGCAATGGCAGTGATAACCAGGAAGCTCGAGGGGCGAGAAGGAAGGCAGAGATGGAAAGAGCCACGGAGAGAAGGGGACAAGGGAAAAAGAACGAGCCCCCCCCCGACTCTACATATACCCTTCCCACTGCACCAACCTCCCCTCGCTCCTTACCCCTCCCCCTCAGGAGGAGACTGGACAGGGAGGCTAACAAGACAATAGAGCGTGGCAAAGGACGGAAGACGAGGCAGAACCCAGACTCGGATCACTCTGAGATAGAGGAGGGTGAGATTGTCGGTGCTACTGAGAGAGATGGGGGGCAGAGGGCTAGGGCCAACGAAGGCATTCTTTCGATCCCGTCTGGCAGTCCCTTTTTGGTTGGATCCAAACCAGAGAGGATCCTCCGGGTGCTGGATGGAGAAAGTTTTGTGTCAGTGATGGCAGAGGGGGACTGGGTTGCACCCGGGCCTGGGGCAATGGATGTGGATGAAGAACCTGAAGCTGAGCCCTTGGTGGTCGGGGTAGGAGACCTAAGGAGGAAACTGGTCAGCCGGCGAAAAGAAAGATACCGCCCCTGCCCCTCCTCTCTCTCGCCTCAGCCCCTGCCACAACTCCCCCTTCCCTCCCCATCGCCCCCGTCCACCACCCTTCCCCTCTCTATAGAGAAGGAGGGCAAAGCTCGCAAGACCTCCAACGGCTCCAAAGAGAGAGAGCGTCGCAAGCGGAAGGAGGGAAGGATGGGGGAGAAAGAAGAGCGGAAGAGGAAGAAGAAAAAAAAAGAGAAGGAGGGGAACGGCAGAGGTAAGAGTAGCGAAAGGAAGGACAGGGTACGAGGGCAGAAGAACGAGCGAGAGGAGAAGGGGAGCAGGGAAGACATGGGGCGGAGCAGCCGAAGCAACAGCCGGAAAAGGAAGAAAAGACGACAGAGCAGCCCTGAGGCTTCCCACTCCCACAATTCCTCTGGTCGGCTGACACACAGCAGACGTTCATGGTCGAGCCTATCTGAAGACCACCACAGAGAAAGAGACCGAGAGCAAGATAGAGACAGGGAAAGGGATGGAGACAGGGACCGAAACGGCGATCGAAGGAGAGACGAAAGAGCAAGGGATGGAGACTCTAGCCGAAGAAAAAGGGATGGAGAGCGAGATTCCAGCAGCAGGGAAAAGGGGAGCTCCAAAAGGTCCAAAGGGGGCAGAGAACAAAGAGATCGGGATAGGGAGCAGGAAAGAGACAGAGAACGTGAAAGCAACCGGGAAAGAGATAGGCGGCGGGATGGTCGGTCTGTGGTTCCACCGTCCATCCAGGACCTCAATGGCTCCGACCTTTTTGCCATCAAACGAACCATTACAGTTACCACCACGACCACAACGGTTCCCAGCTCACCTCCACTGGACCTTCCCTCTCCTCGTAGCCCTGCCCAGGGCTCAGACAAGCCCCACAAGAGGAAGAAGAAGAGGCGGCGGCACTCAGAAGATGAGGCAGAAGATGGCGCATGCCGGCACAGCAGATCGCCCTCACTACACCACTACCGTGGTTATGACTCAGACCGCTACTCTGGCAAGCTGGAGATAGATACGTTATCTCTGGATGGCGAGGCTTTGGACTCAGACTACCCCTCCTTGGAGGACTCTCCACCCCAAGCTGCGCCCTCTGAGCCACCTCCCCTGTGCCCTAAACCCAAGGTCACCTTGAAATCCAAACGGCACCACCTCAAAAAGAAATTGCGCACAGGCAAGAAAACGGTCCAGCTGGAATCTTCATCCATTCGACCTACAAGCAAGGGGCTCCCCTCTCTTTTATCAACCCAGGCTGCTGCCTCCTCAGGGCAGGCCTCACTCACACCTGCCACTCCCTCTACCAAACGGGGCCATAAGGTGGCAAAGGAGAAAGAGCGAGAGGGAAAACCGGGGAAGAAGGAGTCTGGGCGTTCTAGCAGGTCCAAGAAGCTGAGTGGCAGTCGCAAAGGAAAGCTGCAGTCAAAAGTGTCGGTGCTTGTGCGGGAGGGTGTCAGCAGCACAACGGGGGGCTCAGCGGGCTCAGGGAAGTTAGGAATGGACCTTCTAGGAACAGGTGGCCCAGGAGGGGGTTCTTGTGGGCAAGTGGTTGGGGGATCTATTGCTGTGGTCTTCCGGAGGGACAACGAGAGTAGGTCCCCATTCCTAAAGCCATGCACAGAACCGCTGTCGCTCAGCGGGCGTAACAAAGACCTTGGCAAGGAAGGAAAACGCAACTCCTTGACTTCGGCCTCTTCTTCTTTATCCAATCCTGGGCTTATGTCCAAAAAAGCCAAGCCCAGCTCAACGACATCAACGTCCTCCTCAGCCTCTTCACCTTCGTCCTCCCTGGCGACTAAGCGAAGGCGTCGCCTAGGGAAGAAGACGCGGGAGAAGGTAGTGGCCGGGGGGCTTGCAGATGAAAATGTGGGGAAAGCTAACTGCAGTATAGAAGGCTGGGACGGGGCCTCTACCGAAGCTCAGTCATGTCTTGGAAGCGGAGGGAAAGCCTCGAGTCCTCACACAGGTTTGGTCTGCCTTCCACCCTGCCAGTCATTGTCATTGTCCTCTATGAGTGTCATTCCACCCTCCTCCTCACCCACCCACACCCCCCTGCCCTCTCTTCCCCCCTTACGCGATGCGAGGGAGTCCTCACCAGACTCGCAAACTGTTGACAGCAGCTGCAAAACCCCTGAGCTGTCTTTCCTTCGTGAGGACTGCTCTTCACAGACTACCCCCAATCCCCCTGCTTCTAGTTCTCCTTTGCCCATGGCCTCTCAAGGGGCGGGCACATGCATATCTCAGTCCACCCCCAACGTGAAACTCCCGGTGGATGACTGCCCAAAGCCCCTGGCCTCACCTCCTTGTTCCTCGTCCTCGTCTGGATCTGCCCCAGCTTCGTTGTCTCTCCCTCCCTGCTCAACAGACCCCTCTTCATCATCCTCCTCCTCCGTCTCCTCCTCTTCGGCCAACAAGCCACCCCCCCCTCCCCCACCCCCTCCTGCAGTGCCGCCACTCCCATGGAGTCTGCAGACGGGAGTAGACTGCACTGCTGGCGGCGTTCTGGCATGTGAGTTCGTCCGTAACGTTACCTGGATACGTCTGCATGGAGCTTAATATTTAGGCTTTCATTGCTCATAAGAAGTCCTAATTGTGTATGTTTCTTACTACAGTGACTGCTCTGCTGTTCAAGATGGAGGAGGCCAATATAGCCAGTAGAGCCAAAGCTCAAGAGTTTATTCAAGCTACGAGCCAGGTGAGTGAATTGTGTGCATGGTATTTTGTATCTAAGGGTGCCTTTACACTTAATAGTCAATTTCCTTGGTCCGAATCAGTAGGGGAGTTGATCTTTTTTTTTTTTTTTTTTTTTTTTTTACAAAAACAATGACATGCAGTCGTACAAATTAGCTAATCTATTGGACAGAAAATTTCTTCCTTGTCACAAACAACAATGGAGCAGCAAATTGCGATTTCAGAAACCTACAATCTTTATTTGGTTATGATTTGCTGTTGCACGACCACGTTTTTTGTTGTGTTCAACAATGGGACATTTTTTTTCTTAATTCTTTTCCGGCCGACGAGCTACCACGTCTTTTAACTTTTAACCGACTGTGCCGTTGACATCATAATTTATTTCAGTATATCGCTAAATAGTTGAAATACCTCCCTATTCTAATGTTTCCCCAAGTACAGGTCCTTCAAAAAAAATTGCATATTGTGATAAAGTTCATTATTTTCTGTAATGTACTGATAAACATTAGGCTTTCATATATTTTAGATTCATTACACACAACTGAAGCATTTCAAGCCTTTTATGGTTTTAATATTGACGATTTTGGCAAAAAAGTTAAGAAAAACCAAAAATCCCTATCGAAAAATTTTTTCATACCATGAAAAGGTATTCTAAACGAGCTATTAATCTAATCATTTGAATCAACCAATTAATTCGAAACAACTGCAAATGATTCCTGAGGCTTTTAAGGTTGAGGTTTTACTCAAAACCGCAATCATGGGTAAGACTGTCGACCTGACTGCATTCCAGAAGGCCATCATTGACACCCTCAAGCAAGAGGGTAAGACGCAAAGAAATTTCTCAGCGAATAGGCTGTTCCCAGAGTGCTGTATCAAGGCACCTCAGTGGGAAGTCTGTGGGAAGGAAAAAGTGTGGCAGAAAACACTGCACAACCAGAAGAGATGACCGGGCCCTGAGGAAGATTGTGGAGAAGGACCGATTCCAGACCTTGGGGGACCTGCGGAAGCAGTGGACTGAGTCTGGAGTAGAAACATCCAGAGCCTGGAGCCTGTACCTGTGCAGGAGATGGGCATTCCCCAGGTCAAGCCACTTTTGAACCAGAAACTGCGGTAGAAGCACCTGACCTGGGCTACAGAGAAGCAGCACTGGACTGTTGCTCAGTGGTCCAAAGTACTTTTTTCGGATGAAAGCACATTTTGCATGTCGTTCGGAAAGTGCCAGAGTCTGGAGGAAGACTGGGGAGAAGGAAATCCCAAAATGCCTGAAGTCCAGTGTCAAGTACCCATAGTCAGTGATGGTCTGGGGTGCCATGTCAGCTGCTGGTGGTGGTCCACTGTGTTTTATCAAGGGCAGGGTCAATGCAGCTAGCTATCAGGAGATTTTGGAGCATCTCATGCTTCCATCTGCGGAAAAGCTTTATGGAGATGAAGATTTCATTTTTCAGCATGACCTGGCACCTGCTCACAGTGCCAAAACCACTGGTAAATGGTTTACTGACCATGGTATTACTGTGCTCAATTGGCCTGCCAATTCTCCTGACCTGAACCCCATAGAGAATCTGTGGGATATTGTGAAGAGGAAGTTGAGAGTCACCAGAGCCAACACTGTGGATGAGTTTAAGGCCACTATCGAAGCATCCTGGGCATCCACAACACCTCAGGAGTGCCACAAACTGATTGCCTCCATGCCACGGCGCATTGAAGCAGTCATTTCTACAAAAGGTTTCCCAACCAAGTATTGAGTGCATAACTGAACATAATCATTTGAAGGTTGACTTTTCTTTTTATTAAATGTTTTATTGGTCGGATGGTTTTTCTTAACTTTTTTGGCCAAAATCATCAATATTAAAACAATAAAAGCCTTGAACTACTTCAGTTGTGTGTAATGAATCTAAAATATATGAAAGTGTAATGTTTATCAGTACATTACAGAAAATAATGAACTTGATCACAATATGCTAATTTGTTTTAGAAGGACCTGTATTTCTGCGATACGATCAGCCATTATTTGCAGAAGAACCTTCACTTCATCGTTCCCCCACATTTTTCCTCAACGAATTTTGATGTCGCTGAATGGCATGGGAATAGATCCTTCTTGGAATAGAACACTATTAAGTCTGATTAAGATCACACCTAAAGCGAACAGAACCATGGTTCACTTGGAACCGGACCGTATCCTGTCTTTTTAGGGGGGCCATGGTTCAGTTTTTCCTTCCGCATCAGAGTTCGAATGTGTGTTCTCACTAGGGCTGTCAAAACTGCTAAAAAATGACGTTCAAATATTCCCCACACATGTATTCGAATATATTCGAGTTTTCCGGTTGCGCATTAGGCACGTCAATAACAGGACAAATTAATACGAGACATAACTACTGCAATAACTTAAGTTAATTTAACACCATATTACCTACACAAAAATAAGTAGAGGAACTAATGGCCAAGACCGCAGACCTTGGCATCTCGCTTGCACACACGCCCTTTTCTTTCTCTCTCTGCCGCACTGTCGCGCTCTCTGCGCATAGCGGTTTAAATGAACGACAACAATAAACAAATGCTGAGTGTTGATAAAAAGTTTTGTGCAAGAAATTTACGGTTGCAATATTCCTTTTTTTTTTACATTCGAATATGAATTTTCTGATTCGAAATTCTTTTTTTTAAACACTATTCAAATATGTATTTGAATGTAGAATATTCGTTGACAGCCCTAGTTCTCACATCTCTAAATGAACCAGACTTTCAGAAAAAACGAGCCATGGTCCAATTGAAACGGATCCCACGTGTCAGGTGTGAAAGCACTCTATATGTTCTCGTGGGCTCTAAACATTTTGTCTTGATTTCTTTCTAGATCCTCTCACAAGCCAATCAGAACCAATCGCAGCAGCTTGCCCCGCAATCATCTTCCTCCTCTTCTACCTCACATATCCCGCTGCCTTCCTCTCTTCATCCAACCCCTGGTCCCACCCCTGCCCAGTTCATCCTTCACGGCTGCACCAAAACTCCTCCCTCTCATCTGCTTCCTGGCATGTCCATAGGTTGTGCCCAGACCCCACCTCCACCATTGCCAATTGGCTTTTCTGGGATAACCAGGGGCTCAAGTGAGACTGGCTGGGACAGTGAGAGTAAAGACCCAGACAAGGTGAAAATGATAACTTTTAACATTTCATATTTAGAATGTTAATAGATATCCTTTTTTTTATCCTGAATGAATGATTATTGTAGTTGGCCCAAGACGAAAAGCAATGCCACTTTTGATAATTAGTGTTCAACCTAGACAAAAACACAGACTTTGCTCAGCACAGAACTGGTTCTACATTGGCTTTTAACATGGAAACATTGGTTTGCCATGTTAATTATAATAAATAGTCTTGAATTAAATAAGTTAATTTATTTTCCTCATGTATTTCTCTTTTCAACTGGGCAGAAATGTCACACCTAGGTAGTGTTTGTTATAGATTATTATAGTATTATTTATAGTAGATTATTTCACTAGCCACTCGGCTGATGTACTTGTAACTTATTATTAGTGACCACTAATTGTGTATTTAGAACTTTATTATATTTAGTAGGTTACCATTAAGAAATAATTCCCTAAGAGATTTAGGGAAGTATTAAGTTCATATGTCAAAATGCTTTGCGGGTGGTAGACAAATCATAGCAACAACCAGACAGCTAAATTGCTTGAACCAGGGCTACGATGATTAGTCGATTTACCCGACCGATTGTCAGGTTAGACCGACTATGGGCTGCTGTTGCCGTGCTTGGTTAAAAACTTTACGGCTTTGTTCCCTAATGTTACGTTTCACAAGGCTAGGATGTTGCAGTAATATGACTTGTACTTCTCTCCCCGCAGTACCTGAAAAAGCTACATACTCAGGAACGAGCGGTGGAGGAGGTGAAGCTAGCCATCAAGCCCTATTATCAGCGCAAGGACATCAACAAAGATGAATATAAAGACATCCTGAGGAAAGCGGTACACAAGGTAACGTAGAAATGGGAACCCCTTTTGACTTCTGGAATTAAGAGAATCCATCATTAAACTGAGTCGAGTGGATTATAAAGTTTTTTTTTTTTAAAGTACATTGATGTATAATTTAACAAAGTCCAGTGCGCAACTTGGGTCTGACGTAGCATTTAATTTTGTGGCCAAATTTGAACGCAACCACCAATTACAAAGGATGTGCACGTTTACGCAGCCAAGGTTGTTGACAATAACTAACTGGACTTTTATTGAACTGACCATATTATGTTTGAATAAACTAAAAAGAGTTAGTATTTAAGTTAGTATTTATTGGATATCAAAATAACCAGGTACACTGCTACATCCTAGAGCAGTTAAACAAATCTTATCTATCTAATCGTATCTTTGTAAACACAACTGATTAGTTATGGATCTCTGTGATCTGTTTCCACAGATTTGCCACAGTCGCACAGGTGAAATCAACCCAGTCAAAGTTAGTAACCTGGTCAAGCTGTACGTGCAGAGATACAAGTACTTCAGGAAGCATGGCCGCAAGATGGACGAAGAAGAGAGGGAGGAGAGGGAGCAGGGAGCTCTCAATTCTTACTCATGATTAGACGATGGGAGTCACTCCTTCACTGGCTTCTACAGGTCTCTGGACTCTACCCCACGCCCTCCCTCTCTCATACCCAATTCCCCTGCACGTGATTGGGCCTACTAAGGCCATTGAGTGACAATTGTCCCTCCCCCTACCCGTCCCGTTGTATACTTGGGTAGGTACCCCTTTAGCCCCATCATGTCTACAACCTGTTGTCTTGCAGTACAAAATCAAGTCGACAAAAAATGCTAAATGTACACATACATTAAAACTTGCCATTTTGAGGAAGATGTAATCACACACACACACACACTGTATATACTGTAAGTACACTACAGTCTCCCCTCCTCTTTTGCTCTTTCTGAATGGTATTCAAGCTCAACATGGATGTAAGTCAGATCTAATGGTTGGTTGGTTGAATGTGTGTGCGTGCGTGTGTGTGAGATGGGGTGAGTGCATGTTTTTATGTGTGTTTTCTGTGTTTCTTTGAGAATTACTTTGCTAGTTTTAATTGTTTTACATGTTAGGGTTTGTCCAGAACCACTCAATTGGCTGAAATGATTGTTCACCCCAATGATGCTAAATCGCAGGAGTTGGAAAAATACAACTGAGTAACCTAGTTGAAACCGATGATTTTAAGTCATCACGCGCTCCCTGTTGTCTTTCTTTTGACCATTTCTCCAATGAGGCAGAAGTTTACAAATAACTTTTTTTAAACATTTTTTTTTTACAGGAAACTCTAAAACCCAGTATTGTATATCAAATGTCACATACATTTTTATCCTGAAAATTAAACGGATGTATGCATTTTATGAAGAAAAAAATCAATCATGTCCTTGATTTTCTACTGTCTTGTGTCTTTTTACTGAAACATAAATTATGGAACATTAGATGGCAGTGCCAACTGCTATAGAACCTACAGTTGAATGTCATAGAAAATAAGGAAATTTTTAGAGGTTGCTATAATACTGGGTCAACTGAAAAGAGAACTACCGGTAGATATTAAAACATGGCATGTCATGAAATGTATGTTTGTCTGTATACAAAACAGTGATGCAAGTTCAGGATCACCCTGACTTTTGGTTGTATGTACAAAGCTTAAACTACAGTGGGACGAATTGGGACAGAGAAGTCTTAAGCGTTGTGAGAGCCAACTCACTGATCCGGTTCTCAAGAATTCAAAGTTGCATAACATTGCAAGTCTGCATTATTACTGTAATGGTGCCCATTTCGAGTCAATTATGTATATTCTAGCTGTTTTCCAACTGTTTAAAAGTAATTTTATGTTGAATAAATGACAAGACTCTAGGGTGCTCAAGGGTTCATGGGAGTTTGGGTCCCAACCAGTCCACATATGTTTTGTGGATCTGGAGAAGGCTTTCAACTGTGTCCCTCGTGGTGTCCTGTGGGGGGTACTTCGGGAGTATGGGGTCCGGGGCCCTTTGTTAGGGGCTGTCCGTTCCATGTACGACCGAAGTAGGAGCTGTATTCGCATTGCCGGTTATAAGTCAGATTTGTTCCAGGTGCATGCTGGACTGGCCAGGGTTGCCCTTTGTAACCAGTTCTGTTCATTGTTTATATGGACATAACTTCTAGGCGCGCCAAGGGGGCGGAGGGTGTCCGGTTCGGGGAGCACAGGATCTCATCTCTGCTGTTTGCAGATGATGTTGTTCTGCTTGCTTCTTGGAACTGGGGCCTCCAGTATGCTCTGGAGCGGTTTGCTGCCGAGTGTGAAGCGGCTGGGATGAGAATTACCGGTCAATCTACATTCCTACTCTAACCTATGGTCATAAGCTTTGGGTAATGACTGAAAGGACAAGATCGCGAATACAAGCAGTCGAAATTAGTTTTCTTGCGCAGGGTGGCCGGGTGCTCCGAGATAGGGTGAGGAGCTCGGTCACACGGGAGGAGCTCAGAGTAGAACCTCTGCTCCTCCATGTCGAGAGGAGCCAGCTGAGGTGGCTCGGGCATCTGTTTTGGATGCCTCCTGGATGCCTCCCTCAGGCATGTCCCACCAGGAGGCGGCGTACGGGCAAGATCCAGGACACGATGGAGGGACTATGTCCCTCAGCTGGCCTGGGAATGCCTCGGGATCCCTCCGGAGGAGCTGGAGGCGGTGTGTGCGTTGAGGGAAGTCTGGGCCTCCCTGCTCAGACTGCTGCCCCCGCGACCTGGCCCCGGATAAGCGGCAGAAAATGGATGGATGGATGAATGACAAGAAAGTTGACCTGCTGGATTTTCACATGGCCTACTATAGGTGGTACTAGTCATAGTTAAAGGCTCTTACAATATAATTGCCCTTCAAGTATTTATGGTTTCTCACAATTAGCTAGAGATGGTCAAAGCTTCATTTGACTATCAATGTGTTAGCGGTGTTAGCAATGCAGGATAATATACATATGTAAGATGGGGTCCCAATCTTTCAGAATATTGACTATTTGCTGTGTCTTCCCTTAATCATGTTTAGCAGGATGTTAATTTCCTGAGTTGTCCAAGCTACTGCTTCCTGTGTTGTCAGTTCCCCTCCTTGGCCCTCAGGGAGTCGTGTGGGTTCACAAAGCTGTATACAAAAGCTGAAATGGTTAGATGGCTCAGCCTCATGATCGGAAGGTTGTGAGATTGAACCCTGGCTGTGGCTGTGACGTTGTGTCCTTGGGCAAGGCACTTCACCCTACTTGCCTCAGGGCTAATGTCCCTGTACTTACTGTATGTCGCTTTGGATTAAAGCGTCTGCTAAATTAATAACATGTCAAATGTAAACTAAGTGTGACCGGGCTAGTTAAAGTAGTACTTAAAAGGTTTGTATCCAGATTGATTGTCTTGTGGGAGGTTAGATGGCTCAGCGGGTTAAGGCGTTGGCCTTGTGAGCGGAAGGTTGTGAGTTTGAACCCTAGATGTGGTAATGTGATGTTGTGTCCTTGGCCAAGGCACTTCAGCCTACTTGTCTCTGGGAGAATGTAAGTCGCTTTGGATACAAGTGTCTGCTAAATAAATAATTGTAATTGTCTTACTTAACTTTAATTATTCCCTGAGTTTAGGCAATGACATGACTGACTTTTGGTTTCTCAAATTGTCTAGGAAAAGTACACAATAGCATTTACCCATATAAGTAGCCTATGTGTCACAATATAGTTTTTTTTTTTATCTTTCGCTTTTTTTACCTGGCCCTGCTTGCGTGGTTCATTACTCTTCGTCAAGGAACCTTATCTACCTTACTTTTATCAACCAAAGTAAGGAAAATAACCTCTCTCTAACTATCTCAGATTATAATTTTTGGACACCAAGCATAGCCTAATATAAAATTTCTCCAACGTAGGTTGCGCTTATGGAAAGTTGTTTTATCATTTAATCAAGGAATTGTTTACATCCAAAATTGCATTTTGGGATATCAACAATTCAAATTTGGGATATCAACAGTTGAATTTTACATATCAAGAATTTAAATTGTTGATATCTAAAATTCGAATTGTTGATATCCAAAATCCAATTGTGGATATCCAAAATCCAATTGTGGATATCAAGAATTCAAACTTTGGATATCTAAAATTAATTGATGAAATGATAAAACAGCTTGCCATACACAAACGTGTTCTAAGCAGTTATAATTATATTGATCCTTATCTAAGGTCATCTTTTTGTTCAAATCCCTTAGCTAAAGATGAGAGCAACCAACACCTGCAACCCTAGACACACGCCAAGTATTAGGTTAGACTAAAATAAATATAGCTAGCTTTATGCTAACAAACATTTGTACTTTTAATGACAGTCAAGTAAGCAAACAATACAGTAAGATAACAGTTACAGTAATGTTAGGCCAATTACTGCAAATGCTTTCTCCTTGTTTATGTAAGAGATAGATTAAGCTGACAGTCTTACCTACTAGAGCTAATAGTATTTTTTTATTGCTTAAGCACGATTTTCAAAACAGGGCCTGTGTTGTCAAAACACTACACAATTGGCACAACCACACCCACAACTAACAAAACACTACAGATCCTTTGCAAAACTAAACACTCTTGTAAAAACGATACACTTCTTTTGAAAAACCACACTTATGGCGCTTTTCCACCGCATGGTATCAGCTCGACTCGCTTTTTTGGCGTTTCCACCGCAATTTCATGGTACCTGGTACCTGGTAGCGGGTACTTTTTTTAGTACCACCTCGCTCTAGGGACCAAGCGAGCCGAGTCGAGCTAAAAGGTGAAGTCGGCAGACGGCCGGCCACTGATTGGCCAGAGAGTGTGACGAAGTTACGAGAGCGACATAAAGCAATAGCGCAGCAGCAGTATCTTCTAGTTCGTCAACATCATAGATATCATAAGGTCAACATGCCAGCAAAAATTTATAATAGGTCTTCGCCGTGGTCCACTTCTGAGGTGCAGACGCTTCTGTGTCTTGTGGCCGAGGATAAAGTACAAAAAGAGCTGGACGGAGCCACCCGCGATGAAAAGGTGTACAAGGAGGTCGCCAAGTTGATTGAAGAGCATGGTTACTTCAGAACGTACGCGCAGTGTCGTGAAAAGCCTTCCACCTTTTTGTAAATAGCTATTATATACCACCTTTTTGTTTGAAAGTTTGCTGTGCTGCACTACTTTGCTCTTATTGTTTGTTAATAAATTATAAGTGACTTATGTGATTGTTTCATGATTTTGTAATGTAAATACGTCCCGGCCCTTTCGCCGACAACCAGGAGGTACTATTTGCGGTGGAAAACCACCTGTGTCTGTTACTACCAAACCGAGTTGAGTCGAGCTACATTTGCGGTGGAAAAGCGCCATACGTTACCATATGAAACACACATTACTTCACATTACTATACTTCCCTATGATTAGAGTAGGCTACTATGAACAAAGTACAAATATAATCTAAATTCACCAAACAAGACCAATGTTGCAGACTGAAGACACTCTTTCTCAACATGCCCAAAATGTTGACATGGAGATTCATAATACTGTAACAAAACGTCATTTTACGCCTCATCTACGTAAATGAACTCATGCTGGATCTCCATCGTGAAACCCCCTGAAAAACAATGGCAGGCAAAATTGTTCAGTGTAGATCTAGTATGTATATACATACTACAAGACAGTATGCAACATCACACTGCTAAAGTCAATACATACCTAGGGTTAGGTTAGCTTACAGTAGCTTCACCCTTTCAGAATTACCCTCGAAAGGCACTTGATAAATTTACTTCGTTTGAACATGTTTTTATTTTTAGCAGACACTTTTATCCAAAGCGACTTAAGTAGCCTACAAAAATCCAAGATTAAAGCGGTGGAACTTTAAAAAAAAGTGGGTTTTGTGAGAAAACGGCTAAAGATAACTATTTTTGTAAACTTTCCTTGCATTAGCTGTTATCAGTGATTACTAAATGTATAGTGCATAACGTAAAGTAACTGCATTTGTTTGTATGTAACGTTATAATACATTTTTGTAAACTATCCTTGCATTAGCTGGGTATCGTCACAAAGTTGAAAACGTGTCTTTCTGAACTCACAAACGTGACATGCACTATGCAACACACCATGTTTTGCCAGAGGTCCACTAGCTAATTAGTGGTATGACCTGTTTAAGTGCACAAGTGGAATCAAAATGTGTCAGAGTACATGGCTCATTTTTACTTTTTTATTTTTCTACCTCTGTTGTATACTACAGTATATAAACTAAACAAATATGAATAGCGTCTGCACCATCAGTACTTTTATTTTTTGATACTGAGGAAGGAATTACACATTTAGAAGGGCCCTGACCTCAAGATGTAAATGTTGATTCCTGTCTGTCTCCTAAATCTATAGATTTAGGAGACAGGAGTAATAACTATAGACAGGAGACAGGAGTAATAACTATAGATACACATTTGCGTAACACCAGTTAATCAAAAGACGTCTAGTCCCAGTTTGAGCACTATGTTAAAAGGGTGCAGATCACACTCTCCAAAGAGTGGTTTGATCACTATGTTAAATGTGCCCCCACCTAATGTCTAGATTAGAGGTAGGGAACCCTGGTCCTCGAGAGCCATAGTCCTGAAGGTTTTAGATGATTCCTTGCTCCAGCACACCTGATACTAATTATGAGGCTTCCACAGAGCTTGATAACGACCCTGCATTCGATTCAGGTGTGCTGGAGCAGGGAAACATCAAACACTTTCAGGACTGTGGCTCTCCAGGACCAGGGTTCCCTACCCCTGATCTAGATGGTCATATTTGAGGAGGGCACTGATGGGATGTTTTCTTTTTGGAGCTTGTGTTTTGTATATTACAACTGATCATTTTGCTTATCTATATTTTCAGGAAGAAGAGAAGCACCCCCCCCCCCCCCCCCTACTATATATACCCATTCCACTTTGTACCTATGGTATTTGTACTTCCATGTTATTGGTATCATTTTATTATATGTACAATTTGTATTATTTGTTATTTGTATAATATTTGTAGTGTATTTTACATTCATTTTCATTCCTTTTTATTTTATTATTAGTATGCCACATGTTTGCTCATTTCTGTTTTATGTTGCTCATTTCTGCCACAGTGAATTCTATGTTTGTTAATCTTGCATAGCGAATAAACCCCATTCTGGTTCAGATTCAGATTCTGAAATGTATTGCGTCACTTCCTGCCGGACGGCGCAGCTGCCTCACAGTGCAGGTCTGCAGCCAGGTGCCTCTAATAACCTTAGATGTTTCCCTGCTCTAGCACACCATATTCTAATTAATGGGTCATTATCAAGCTCTGTGGAAGCCTTATAATAATAATTCATTAGAATCAGGTGTGCTGGAACATAGAAACATTTAAAACTGTCAGGATAGGGGCTCTTGAGGACCACGATTAGACACCTCTGCCCTAACCACAGCCACCTGACTCCCTCCACATGTGATATGAACAGCGGGTAAATATATTTAACCTTGTGTGTTGTTCATACTTCTGTTACTCAGCCAGCGTTCGTGGGTCTGGTGGACCCGTTTTATTTAAACACAAAAGTTTTACCAAAACAAAAGTCAACAGATGTTTACTTGATCCCAATTATAATATTACAAATTAATTACAACATCAAAAGTATTGTGAATAGTTGTTTTTAACCTTTGTAGGATAACATTTATGACTTACAGTGCCACTTGTGTAAAAAGAAAAAAGTTATTAAAAAGGACAATCTGTTTTAAATTTAAAGTCTGAGTTCTAATAATTCTATAAATAAATACTTAATTGTATATTTTTTTCTGTCGATAAAAAATGAAAATGGGGCCCACAGGCCCGAACACCATTCAAGGGTTAAGCAACTTGACGCTGCAAGCTACACACAGCTGATTGAGAACCGTCTGTCAGAGTTTAACAAACACATTCATGACTTGACTTTGTTTCACTGTAGCCAGTCGCTACATTCATGAGCTACCCTCTTCCGGATGACGCTGAGGTTGAATCGTTGGCATCAAAAAGTGAAACACTGTTTCACCTGAGACTTTTTGGAGTGGAGGATGAGATTTTGACACTATAAGCTGACATTCAATTTAAGTCCAGATGGCTTAAATGGTTAAGGCGTTGGCTTCATGAACGGAAGGTTGTGAGATCGAGCCCCGACTGTGGCTATATGACTTTGTGTCCTTGGGCAAGGCACTTCACCCTACTTGCCTCAGGGAGAATGTCCCTGTACTTACTGTAAGTCGCTTTGGATAAAAGCGTCTGCTAAATGAATAAATGTAAATGTAAAATGTAAGTCCAGAGCTCATGGACAGTTCTGAAATGTACTCGCAGAGGAAAAATATCCCAACATGAGGAAATTTGCTACCTCCTTGATTGCATTATTACATTTACATTTAGTTATTTAGCAGACGCTCTTATCCAGTGAGACTTAAGCAAGTACAGGGACATTCCCCCTGAGGCAAGTAGGGTGAAGTGCCTTGCCCAAGAACACAAAGCTGAGCGCCACCTGTCTGGTATTTAAGTCGGATTTACACAGAAACGTCCAAAAGATGACAAAAAGAGGATTTCTTCAGTTGACTCATCGTTTGCAGGCTTGCTGTGTTCTGCAAACATGTCTTTGCACACCTCTTTCAATCAAATTAAGAGAGGAGAAAGGGAGAAACATTCAAGTTGTTGTGAGATGCAGACCTTTTAATGCGATTGAACGCAAGACGTGGCGTCGTTGGCGCATTGACTGTGATCCTAACAGAAAGGAAATATTAGTGCAAACCGGAGGGGTCAATGACAAAGCAGCACGCAAAACGTAAACATTTGACATGGTGTTTGGACAAGCTGCCAAGCAGAGAGACGTACAGGAGTGTTATTAAGCATGGATGAGGTGATCATGGGCTACAACTGTACAGTGTTAGCATGGGGACAGACTGGTACTGGACAGACTGGTACTGGAAATACCTTTACCATGGAAGGAGAAAGATCTCCAGACGAAGAGTTTACCTGTGTTGAAGAAAGTATTTTGTCCGTCTCTTCATAAATGGAGAGACTAAGTTCAATTGAGTTCTGGATTTAATAAGTATTTATCAATCTGCAGATTGGGAGAGAATAACCAGACCTCTGACAACAAAATGAAAACAACACAAGTTGCATACCAACTAATATCCAATGATTAGTTATATTGATTAGTGAGTACTTGATTGATAAGTACACAGTTAATCCAATTGATTCCACATCTGGAAGGAGGACCATCTAGCTGTGAGTTCTCCGTCAAGGTGTCCCCGCTGGAGATCTACAACGAGGAGCTGTTTGATCTGCTCAGCCTGTCTACCGACATCAATCCTCTAAACGTGGGGTGATCGTCAAGGGACTGGAGGAGATCATGGTCCACAACTAGAACAAGATATACCAGATCCTGAAGCGCCGCACAGCCAAGAGGAAAGCGGCTTCCACGCCTACTCCAGCCGCTCCCACTCAGTGTTTTCCATCACAATTCACATGAAAGAAATCACCCTGGACAGAGAGGAACTGGTCAAGATCGAAAAACTCAACCGTCAGCCGTTCTGGGGCAATGGACAAGCCACTTATTTATGTGAGTCAGCCTTTTACCACATGAAGATTATTAAGTGCAAATCATGGAACGTGCAACATTTTGAAGCATGCTTGAGGCTGGCTATCAGCAGCTACTGTCTGGACTGTGCACACTTGGCTGATTCTATTCATTGCAAGTCATCAGAGTAAGGTAATGACAATGAGTTTATTGCACAATATACAGTCCCCTCCAAAGTATTGGAACGACAAGGTGAGAGAAGTTTTTTTTGTACACTGAAGAACATGAGAGAAGGTTACGGTCTTCAGTGTATGGAAGCAGAAGTCCCAACCATATTTGCCATTAGATGTTTTGTGTTTCAAATTTGCGGTCAAGCCACTGAATCAGAGCGGCTGCTCAATATATTTTTTACCTCAGATGATTTTCAATTTTGCACAATTTCTTGACGCTCATTCTCACACAGTGTTAACATCATGTTGACTTGACACACTGAACAAAATACAATGGTATACAGATATTTCTTGATAATTTTTTTGGCTTCCGTTCATTGATTTGGCACTGAATAGATCAGAGCTGACATTTGGTATCCCTGTATTCAAGGGTTACATCACAGTTCCATAGTTAACTTTCATCCTCTTCACTATATCCCCACTTTTCATACTCAATTCCTGAATGTATGTCATTAGTTACGCCATCAAATAACACATTTATTTATTATTAAAATTTGTATCTAACAACATGTTACATGTGACCTTCAGCCTTACCTACAGGTATATGTAGTTTGTCCCCAAAAATTTGTAACTGGAAAAATCAACCATCAATATTAAGACTTACTTAAAGTAACAGTTGATGCAAGAGGAGCTCTAAATACAGCCAGCTTTCCCATGCAGTTACATGCCTAAGGGCAGAGGATGAGCCAAAACAGGAAATAAAATGACTGGTACACGGCAACAGAATATTAAAGGGAAAGACGCACACATATACACATTAGGCATACTTGTGTAATTCTATCGAACTACATCTGTTGCACATATTGGCAGGCATGATCAGCTCGTAAATTATTCAACCTTGTCCATGTTATTGCAACAACCCTTGAAAAAGAGTCTGTGTGCCTGCAGAGTTATAACAGCCATGTATGCAGCCATGTATGCAGAAGCAATTTTCTGTGCTTTACCAAAATGTTCTAGTAACACATCCTTAGCCTTGTCATTTCCTGTCATGGGCCATTTACTGACGGTTTCTGACAAGATCCCTAAGGCAGTTCCTCGGGTTGTCAGTCTTCTCTTCAATGCTGTGTCCCAAAGCATTGAAGCATTGAATATATGATTTACCATGGTAGGCCAAAACAAGGATATTAAACATAATAACATATAAACATAAGAATCAATAGCCTACTTGATACAGAATTGCCTTTAATCATGCAAATGTCATGCTTGAATATACTCCAACTGCCAACAGGTCGCTTATTTGCCACAGCTGTGATTACCCGGAACACATAACCTAGGCTAATATTACTGTTTCATACATAGGCCCATCACAAGCACGCACTGTGGGTTGACAGTCTAGAATCTGTTTTCGGCCGAAAGTCACTTTTTGGAAAGACACCCAGACAAGCAGATACTGCCACCTGCCAAACTCTAACCCATATGAAAACGGCCCAAATCTAAATGTTCTATTTTAAACAGTTTAATTTTCAGTTTAAGAAGGTAGGCTTTCAACAAGGTGGAGCAACCGAAAACTATAAATTGAATCTGTGTAGGTGGGTGGAGCCCAGCAAATTAAAGGCAGGCGCTTCGACAAGTTCCAGCGGTCAACTTAAAACTTCGAAATGGAATTTTTACCTACTTTACATTTCTAGTGTGGACGTGGGGAAGGCACGGGCGAGGCGAGATAAGGGATTGTGTTATGAAGGAAACGGATAAAGAAAAGGACGGTGGCGGGTTGAGAGGAGGAACGAGAAAATCGGAAAAAGATCAGGTTTGACCTAATTATTGTATGTTTTAAAGATGCGACGATGGGGATGGTGTAGCCAATGCCAAAATAGCGCGTAACCAAAAGTTGACTTGTTTTCCTTGAAAGAGCCAACATTAATCAAAACATGAAAACAAAGTGAACTATTGCATTATTTCCAACGCAAGCAGCACGTTTTACAAATTACTAGGTCATGTTGCCTACATAAATACATACATGTTTGAATGTATTCATATGTATATAAAAAAAACTTGACTTGACCTAGTTTGTTGTTGTCCGTTCTCCTGCGTGTTCAGGCGTGCCGGTATTTGCTATTCAAGGTAAGAGTGCAACTCTGAGACGTTTCCTGCGCTGGTATAGGAAAACGATATAGCATAATTGAACTTCACTTATCCTGTTACTTTCTATCCTATTGCTTTACGCGTTACTGTATCTTTTTATAAAACCGAACCCCTTGTTTGGGTCTCTCATTTATCTCATAAATGGGCCTAGACATTAGCAAAATCATGTATATGATAGGCCGTCCAACCTGACCCTAACCTCGTTGTAAAACCTCGAATGAATTATAACATTTGAAAATTGTAGGTGTTTTACCTCCCTTGTAGTGATACAGGCGGGAGAATAAGCCTATAGCGTTTTTGTTGTTTTAAAAACCTTAGTGCCCGCCAGCCGTAAGGGAAACGCGAGTTGCTGTAGTAGTCAATCCCTTTTACGCATGAATTAACAGGTCGAGACGAGGTCAGACACACGACGCATTTATTCAGCTGACCTACGTGGCTTTCAAGCCCTCGAACCAAGCCACACAGGTTTAACTAAAACCCGTTCTAAATCGTCACATGCTTTGCTTGCCTTGTACCTATTTGTTGGTAAATATATCTAATGTTCTAGAACTTGCCACACTGCCCATACTGCTACTACTACTACTACTGTCAATATACATACACACAGAGATAATACAATATATATATATTTATATATATAACAATTTCACAAACTAGACAAAAACTTTTCTTACGTAAATTATACAAACTGGTGTTTGTAACATCTACTTGCATTTACATTCATTCATTTAGCAGATGCTTTTCTCCAAAGCGACTTCCGAGAGAGCTTTACAAACTCATCTTATGGCCTCATTTTCTCTCATCTCTCTGACCATCTCTCTGCCCATCTTGAATGGAGACACTACCCCAATGCAATGGAGTAACTTACCAGGACCTTGCAGACCTACATTTACATTTGGTCATTTAGCAGACGCTCTTATCCAGAGCAATTTACAGCAATACAGGGAAATTCCCCCGAGGCAAGTAGGGTGAAGTGCCTTGACTTGAAATGTAAATGTAATGTAAAGAGAAGTTGTGTAGGCGTGATTAGGATCAGCTCATTGTAACTGCTACACAGATATATAGCATATGTTGGCACATAGTATAGTATATTATAGTATATTCAGAGAGTGCATATACAAGCCATTTCCCCACTGTAGGACAAATAAAGGATTACCTTATCTAATAACACCATGTGTAGTTAAACTATTTTGTTCCAGAATGTACACCCAAAGCAATGCTCCTGCTTTTCAGGGCACACAGCAATCTGTAATAAGACACACAGTAGGCATACTCTTGTTGACCAAAGGTGTGCACTCACAATCAAACATGATAGTGTTTATAATCTGACTAAAGACCGTGTGATGATGGGACACCGTCTGTTCCCCATAAGCGTTTGAACCCCTCCCTCCTGTCTCAACATGAATACGACTCCTTGCATTCTTGCCATTCCGTTCTCATTCTCTCTATATCTCTCACTCTCTCTTTTTCTCTCACACACACTCACAGTCTCTTTCCCTCTCTCATACAATACTTATGTTACATTTGTTCATTTAGCAGACGCTTTTATCCAAAGCGACTATTTATCCCATCACTGGTGTGTGTGCAACTCAAGAACCCATTGACAGTGGGTATAGTTATATGAAGTGCACATACGCATTAACACGCTTGTATAAAAACTTACTCAACACATTACATTGTTTTCTCTTCAATTTATACATTCAACATCCACTTAAATGTCTATACACCTGTTCACACATTGCTGGATGAAAGTTAATTTTATGATGACATAAAATGTAAGTGAATGCATATTTATAGGGGGACAACTATAACCTTAATCTTCATACCCCCATAAACGGTTCGCCCCCATAAACTGTTCTCTACTTTTCCCCTCCTCGACCCTCCTCCACCACCCCATCCTTCCACCTTGACAGCGAACGACTTCTGCGTTTTTGAAGATAAAGTCACCGACTTCATCGGCGATGTCTGACCCATCTACTTGTCTTTCCTCCTTCTCCCCCCTATCCGAGGCCGACATTTCTGACCTCATCCTCTCCCACCGCCCCTCCTCATACCCCCTTGATCCAATCCCATCCCCTCTATTCCAAACCATATCTTCTTCCATCACACCGTTCCTTCTCCATGTCCTCAACTCCTCCCTCACTTCTGGCACTTTTTGCTTAGCGTTCAAACAGGCCATAGTTAATACTCAAAAAACCCTCTCTTAACCCAGTCATCCTCCAGAACTACAGACCTGTATCACTGCTGCCCTTCTTTTCTTAAACAATTGAGCCTGCTGTATCTAACCAACTGGCAAACTTTCTCTCCCAGAACAACCTTCTTGACCCTAACCAATCAGGCTTCAAGACTGGCCACTCCACTGAGACTGCCATCCTGTCAGTTACCACTGCCCTCCAGTCTGCCAGAGCAGCCTCAAGGTTATCTGTTGTCATTTTGCTAGACCCCTCTGCAGCATTTGATACAGTTAATCATCAGATCCTGCTCACCACACTCTCTGAGATGGGCATCACTGGCACTGCACTTGAATGGATCTCATCCTACCTGAAGGGAAGATCCTATCAGGTTTCCTGGGGTGGAAAAATCTCAAATCCCAGCCAGGTCTCCACTGGTGTCCCACGGGGTTCGGTCGTTGGACTGCTCCTATTCTCCCTGTATACCACCTTTGTACCTACACAAACTCTTCCCCTGTCTGTCTGGGTCGATCATGTTGCAATGCTCAGTGGCCGATGCTCTTTTGTAAGTCACTTTGGATAAAAGTGTCTGCTGAATGAATAAATGTAAATACCGGAAGATCAGAATCAGTTTTATTTGCCATGTAAGTTGCACAAACAACGAATTTCCTGTGCAGGTTGGTGAAAAAAATGTCAAAAACTGTCTGACGAATACAGTTCCTAGTTCGGTCGTACAGGGAACGGACGGCCCTTAACAGGGCCCCGGACCCCATACTCCTGAAGTACCCCCCACAAGACACCACGAGGGACAGTCGAATGCCTTCTCCAGATCCACAAAACGCATGTGGACTGGTTGGGCAAACTCCCATGAACCCTCGAGCACCCGGTAGAGAGTGTAGAGCTGGTCCAGTGTTCCGCGACCAGGATGAAAACCACACTGCTCCTCCTGAATCCAGGGTTCGACTATCGGCCGGATTCTCCTCTCCAGTACCATGGCGTAGACCTTACCGGGGAGGTTGAGGAGTGTGATTCCTCTGTAATTGGAACACGTCCTCCGGTCTTAAATATGGGAACCACCACCCCGGTCTGCCAATCCATAGACACTGTTCCAGACCGCTACGCGATGCTGCAGAGGCGTGTCAACCAGGACAGTCCTACAACATCCAGAGACATTAGGTACTCAGGACGGATCTCGTCTACCCCCTGAGCCTTACCACCAAGGCGCCCATCGACTACCTCAGTGACTTCAGCCCGAGTGATAGGCGGGTCCGCCCCCGAGCCCCCAGTCTCTGCTTCCTCCTCGGAAGACGTAACGGCAGGATTGAGGAGATCCTCAAAGTATTCCTTTCACCGTCCGACGACATCCCCAGTCGAGGTCAACAGCTCCCCACCCGCACCATAAACAGTGTTGGTGAAGCACTGCTTCCCTTTCCTGAGGCGCCGAACGGTTTGCCAGAATTTCCTTGGGGTCGACCGATAGTCCTCCTCTATGGCCTCCCCGAACTCCTCCCCGACCCGAGTTTTTGCCTCTGTGACTACTCAAGCCGCGGCACACTTGGCCTGCCGGTACCGGTCAACTGTTTCGGGAGACCCACAAGCCAAAAAGGCTCGATAGTACTCTTCTTCAGTTTGACGGCATCCCTTACTTCCGGTGTCCACCACCAGGTTCTGGGATTGTCGCCGCGACCAGCATCAGAGACCTTGCAACCACAACTCCGGACTGCCGCTTTGACAATGGAGGTGAACATGGTCCATTCGGACTCAGTGTCCCCAGCCTCCCTCGGGATCTGTGAGAATCACTCCCAGAGGTGTGAGTTGAAGACCCCGCTAACAGAGGGGTCCGCCAGATGTTCCCAGCAGACCCTCACGATACGGTTGGGCCTGCCAAGTCTGTCCAACTTTCTCCCCCGCCAGCAGATCTGACTCAGAACCAGGTAGTGATCGGTCGACAGCTCCACCCCTCTCTTCACCCGAGTGTCCAAGACACACGGCTGCAGGTCAGAAGACGCAACAACAAAGTCGATCATCGATCTCCGGCCTAGAGTGTCCTGGTGCCACGTGCACTGATGGACACTCTTGTGCTTGAACATGGTGTTTGTTATGGACAAACTGTGACTACCACAGTAGTCCAATAATAAAACACCACTTGGGTTCCGATCCGGGGGGCCTTCTTCCCAATCACTCTTCTCCAGGTGTCACTGTCATTTCCCACGTGGGCGTTGAAGTCACCCAGTAGAACGACACGTCGGTGCACTGTTCAGTATGCCTCCCAAAGACTCCAAGAAGCCGGGTACTTTGCACTGGTATTAGGCCCGTAGGCCGCAACAACAGTGAGAGACCTGTCCTCGGCTTTTAAGTGCAGGGACGCGACCCTCTCGTTCACCGGGGTAAACTCCAACACGTAGCGACTGAGCTGTGGGGTTATAAGCAAACCCACGCCAGCCCGCCGCCTCTCCCCGCGGGGAATGCCAGAGAAATGGAGAGTCCAGCCTCTCTCAAGGATAATGGTTCCAGGCCGACTATATCTAGCCGGTAACGCTCAACCTCCCGCACAAGCTCGGGCTCCTTCCCCGCCAGCTTGGTGACATTCCATGAATGTGTGCGCGGCCCTGGTCGTCCGGGCGCCTGCCCTTGACCACCGCCCAAAGCACACTGCACCGGCCCCTTACGGTCCTTCCTGCGTGTGGTGGGCCTGCGGGAAGGTGGTCCCACGTCGCCTTTACGGGCTGGGCCCGACCGGGTGCCATGGGAAAAGACCCGGCCACCAGGTGCTCGCCTGCGAGCTCCCACTCTGGGCCCGGTTTCGCCGATCTGAGCGACGTAACGGATTTCGTTTTTGTAGTCATTGTCAGGGTTTTGGTCTATATGCAATATATTAATAAACCATGTATTCTGTCTCTCAATCCCTAAGAGCTGGATACCCAAGATCATCAAGAAGCGAGTGTGCACCACATTTGTCGAGGACTCTTTCAGGTAAAAGCTTGCTGTCACCTTGCTGTTTACATTTGGTCATTTAGCAGATGCTCTTATCCAGAGCAACTTGCAGTGGGGCAAAAAAGATTTAATCAGCCACCAGTTGTGCAAGTTCTGCCACTTAAAAAGATGAGAGAGGCCTATAATTTTCATCATAGGTACACTTCAACTATGAGAGACAGAATTTTTTTGTATTTGCAAGTATTTGGTCAATAACACAAGTTCATCTCAATACTTTGTTATATACCCTTCTTACAAAGCCACTCCTTCGTTGCCTGGGCAGTGTGTTTGGGATCATTGTCATGCTGAAAGACCCAGCCACATTTCATCTTCAATGCCCTTGCTGATGAAAAGAGGTTTTTACTCAAAATGTTGCAATACATGGCCCCATTCATTCTTTCCTTTACACGGATCAGTCATCCTGGTCGCTTTGCAGAAAAATAGCCCCAAAGCATGATGTTTCTACCGCCATGCCACAGTAGGTATGGTGTTCTTTGGATGCAACTCAGCATTTTTTCTCTTCCAAACACGACGAGTTGAGTTTTTACCAAAAAGTTATATTTTGGTTGACCATATGACATTCTCCCAATCCTCTTCTAGATCATCCAAATGCTCTCTAGCAAACTTCAGACGGCTCCGGACATGTACTGGCTTAAGCAGGGGGACACGTCTGGCACTGCAGGATTTGTCTGCGTAGTGCGTTACTGATAGTAGCCTTTGTTATTTTGGTCCCAGCTCTCTGCAGGTCATTCACTAGGTCTCCCCGTGTAGTTCTGGGATTTCTGCTCGCTGTTTTTGTGATCATTTTGACCCCACGGGGTGAGATCTTGGGTGGAGCCCCAAGCCCCAGATCGAGGGAGATTATCAGTATTCTTGCATGTCTTCCATTTTCTAATAATTGCTCCCACAGTTGATTTGTTTACACCAAGCTGCTTACCTATTGCAGATTCAGTCTTCCCAGCCTCGTGCAGGTCTACATTTTGTTGTGTGCGTGCTGCAAGGCGCACACTATGTTATTACTAGCGTTTGTTGTGTGCGTGCTGCAAGGCGCACACTATGTTATTACTAGCGTTTATTGTGTGCGTGCTGCAAGGCGCACACTATGTTATTACTAGCGTTTATTGTGTGCGTGCTGCAAGGCGCACACTGTTATTACTAGCGTTTATTGTGTGCGTGCTGCAAGGCGCACACTATGTTATTACTAGCGTTTATTGTGTTCGTGCTGCAAGGCGCACACTATGTTATTACTAGCGTTTATTGTGTGCGTGCTGCAAGGCGCACACTATGTTATTACTAGCGTTTATTGTGTGCGTGCTGCAAGGCGCACACTATGTTATTACTAGCGTTTATTGTGTGCGTGCTGCAAGGCGCACACTATGTTATTACTAGCGTTTATTATTGTGTGCGTGCTGCAAGGCGCACACTATGTTATTACTAGCGTTTATTATTATACTTATTCTTACGCCCTTTTTTTGGCTCAAAACACCTACCAGAGTTTTTGACGCATATACACAAAAGTTATCAAATATCAAAACGTGCGGCTCGGCCCCGACATGTGTGCTATGATTTTTCTAAGACTTTTGGCAAACAATTTTGCCCAGAAATTGCCAAAAACCACACCAAAAAAATTAATTGGTGTCAATGGAGAGAATGTTTGAAAACTAGAGTGGGTGATGTCATCGCTAGAGTGGAGAGGAGACAGAAGAATTCGTGAAAAAATAAAACATATTCGACTACCATGGCCTCAAATGCCCCACTACAGACACAATTTATACATACAAACGTAGGAAAATGTGTCCTCTAGCTCACACTTGCTTTACTTTATCTGTCAGATTTATTGTTTTAGCTTGACATGCGAAGATTCGGCCGCAGCACCCATGAAAAGCCTCATAGACTCCCATGTTAAGAGTGGTGGGATAGTAACTAATAAGAAAGAAAACGAACACTTTTTAGAATTGCTCCCTAGAGCAAATTTCTTCAGTTGTCAACACAAAATGCCTATGTAGACGTTCAGGAAGGGCTCAGCCTGCTTCACGTTAACCTGGTTTTATGATTGGAAACACGGTTTGGCCAGAAATCCTTCCTGTTCGAGGGGTGCTGTAAGCCTTTTCTATCTGTTCAACTGTCAGCTGCAACTCATTAGTTCGTTACTTAGCAACGTGCTTGAAAGAGGAGAGACGGTGGCCACGAATGACGGTGCCTATTTTATGAACAGTAATTCATTTCACATTTAATAACTTTAATTGGAGGATATTTACTGGAGGAATCAAATTGGCTCTTTTTGTTTCGGGTGTATTTATAAACTGTACTCCAGCTCAACTCTTCCTCTCTGGCTTTAAGTCTCTAAGGTAAGCAAACATATTTTTCAACTCTTTCGCTAGCATGCTATCTAAAATGTAGGTTTTTGACTTCTTTAACATTTGGGCTCAGGTATTCATGTACTTATCAGTCAGGATTTACAACTGACATTCCAACTAGCTGTAAAGATATGCTGTTTGCTAACATTAGCGACCAATGCTGAAATTAGCGCTTAAGCTAATTGCTAGTGCATCAGCATATGTTTTGCTAGCATGCTAAGATGTGT